>OX451736.1:624159965-625649496 GCA_948472305.1 Vicia faba | reverse complement strand
CCAAATGGCATCTTTAAGCCCATTCCCTCAAACTACGCTTTAACGAGTGCAAATTTTTCGGGCACTCTAGTGTCCAATCTCCTTTTACCCTTGAGTCGCGAACGACAAACTTGCCAATCTAACTCTTCAGGTTCAAGAAGATTGAACAGGGGCAACTGTTGTACCCCAAAATTTGCCCTCTCTATTTTCCACAAGAAATCACAGCTTGGGACTTTTCTTGATTTTTCAGTTTGGCTTAAGAATCAGTCAAACAGACTTTCCTCACCAGTCAGACAAAATTAGGGTTTTTCATTGACTTTTCTTATCAGTCAAACAAAATTAGGGTTTCTATTGATTTGGTTGAGTTTGGCTCAGGGTTTGATCGAACAGACGGTTCTTTAACAGTAAATCCCAAATTAGGGTTTCCACGCGCATTCTCTAAAGGAATTAATTCTACAGTTCTTTTCAATTGACTGTCACACTGCTTTGACGCCTATTCAAGATTTCAGTTTGTTTCTCAAAACCTGAACCTATGGGATAGCAGCTGAGGCTTCTGATTGAAAATTTGCAGTTTTAGTTTAATCAAATGAAGTGAAAGGCGTATGTACGTTTGTTTGTTTGACCGTGCATTGCTATTGGTTATTTGGAACGCCGAGCTTATTGTTGGTTAATACAAAGCTAGAAGAATGCGACGTTTGTTGATTATTTATAATTTCTAAGTTAAGATTATTGGAATAATTTCCAATTATTATGACTCAAGAAATATAAATAATTAAATAAGTAATTGCAGAAGAATTAAAAGAGATATCTGACAAAAAAGATTTTTATTCATTTTCAATTGTTTGTTACAAATATTATTTGAATACTGTAAATTTATTTACAGTTGTTTACAATAATGTTGTTAAAATGATTAAAAATAAATTAAAACTATATCCTAAATCTCTTGAAGTCTTCATCTTCTACTGTTGCATCATTTGCTCAACTGATATTTACCTGCAAAAAGAGAAGAAAGAAGTCAACACAGATAAATTAAAAAAAGGTATTCTCAGACAGATAATTAAAACTCATCATTAAAGGTTTTGGCCGGAATCAGTTTGTTCGTCCTCTCTGCAAATCGCAAGAAGATGTCTCTTCTTGGTTCACAAAGAGGGAAGTAAAATGTTTACAAGAACATGAATCAATTAAGCAAAATGCCAAACAAGCTGCATAAATCTAAACTGAGTTGCATTATCAAACTAGGCAAACCAAATTGTCAAAATGGGCAAACTAAGTCACAAGTGCAAAGCTGTCAACAAAACTGTCAAAAAGAGATGTCAACCAAGCTGTCAAAGAAACTTTCAATAAAGTTGTCAACAAGTACATAAAAGCAATGCAGAAAGTCTGGAGGTAAGAAGATATGCAGAGGAAAGACAAAATGCAAGCAAGCTTGTGAAAAGTACATTTTTATTCATCATTTTCCAGGCCAAAATCTTTTCAGAAAAAGAAACATATTCTAAGCAAAGATATGCTTTCTGTGGAGAGAGAAAGAGAGAGAAAAGTAGCAGGCTTACAGTTCTTTAGGCAGGCTTAGAGATAAAAAGTATAACAGAATCAAAACTGTTAAGAGGAGAGGCAGAACACATAGAAACAAATAACACAAACTTAAAACACAAGCCTTGAAGCTGTAACCATAACACAAGCCCTCAAAACCTGTTACAGAAGCAAGCAAACCAAAGCTTGCCTCAAGCCTTGCAAACTGCCTCAAACCAGTTCAAACAGCAAGCCTTTCAAAGCCTGTAATCCAAACAAACTTCAAACCTATGTTAACAAGATAAACAAGCACAAACCCTGAAGCCTGTTCAAAAAGCCTGCATAGAGCACAAACCCTGAAGCCTGTTCAAAAATCCTGCATATAACACAAATCAAAAAACCTACAAAACTGTTACAGAAGCAACAAGCCTGTAAACCTTCAAGCCTGTCAAAACTGTTACAGAAGCAAGCCTAAAAGCTTGTTCATCTTCAAGCCTGTCAAACTGCTAGTTTCAAACAAACAAGCTTGCCTCAAAGAAACAAGCCCTTAAGCCTAAAAAGCCTGTCAAACTGCATAGCACTCAAGCCAAAACGCCTCAGAACTAAGGTTCATCATAGGCCAAAACAGAAACCCAATCCACAATAGCCAAAGGGACATTCTCAGAATAAGGCAACATCATCAACATCATCAAGTTATCAGAACAATAACAAGCAAACAATTCTCTGAAGAAATTCATCATTGAAATATCAACAAAATCAGAAGCAAAAGCAGCTCATCACATAATCATCAAAAGCAACATACAGAAATCAAAGCATTCTCAGATATTATCATCATTGAAAAGAAACAAAGCCCAAAGAGAGGAAGATTGTGAAAGCATATCAGAAGCACAAATACTCAGAGTCAAAGAACATCATCAAATAAGCAAAGCATTCAGATAGGAAGAGAAACAGAAGTGGATGAGCTAGGGTTTTCAGAAATTTCATCATAAGACCAAAACAAGGCTAAAGATACGAGATACCAGGAAGCTCTTGTCACCATCATCAGGTTCCCTCCGCCTTGGCCGCCTGAGAAGCATCATCGTCCACTCCTCTGCCTCCTCTCAGAAACGAGAACCTAAAGGTATTGTCCATTCTTCCCTTTTTATGCCTCACATAAGCCCAAATAACAGAAGATCAGAACATATAAAAGGTTAATAACATGCAAGATATAAGAATCCGAAAACCCTAAAAACATGAATCGTTACCTTTTTCTTTCCGTCGCCCTGAGCAACTGTGGAGAGAGGAGATGGAGGCATTACGTCTGGTGGCCTAAGGCATAGAGAACATCAGTGGCTGGTTTGAGAAAGGATGAAGAGGCGTTGAGGAAGATGAGAAGCGGCGCTGTTCCAAAGACACAAACCCTATTCTGAGCCAAACGAATGAAAACCCTAAATAAAATTGTCAAAACGCGCTTGGGCCTGCTCCCTCATAAAAACCCCTAAGCCCAGCAATCCTGGCGCCTTACCCCATCCCCCCCCCTTTTGTTCTCTTTTTGATTCTTTTTGGGCCAAGAAGCATCCAGGCCCATATGACTCTTTTTTTATATTTTTTAAAACCAACACCTTTTTTATTATTATCACTTAATTCTTATTTTTTTCGTCATCACTTAATTCTTTCTTTTTTGTTGTTAATTAATATACTAATTTTTTTTTCATGTACAAATTTTATTAATACCTTTTATTACACTTAAAAATACATAAATATTAGGTTTAGTAAGTTTAAACAATTTTCTTGTGTTAAAACCTTTTTTTGTTTAGTTAAACTTTTTTCTAAAAACATTAACTAAAATACATAACATTAGTTTTCTTTAAACTTAAAACATTTTTCTTTTCTTTTCTTTAAAACTCTTGTATATAAAACATTAACAAAAAACACAAAAGTAAATAATAATACTTAACTTGCATCATTTGTAAATAATCATATGCATTTTACAATACTTTTGATTCTCTTTATTCTTATACTTTGCTATGTTTTACATTGAGAATATGACGATTCAATTTGCTTGTAAATAATATTTGGACACTACTATCCTGATAAGACTCATCCCCATTTGTAAACATTTGTACCCTCATCCCCGGATACTTATTTGTAATAGCTTAGACTTTAAATTCCCGCAATTTATCGCTTTCTATATACTGTATATTAATTAGGGTTTGTATGCGAAGATTCAAAATCAACCGCTAGATAACCTAACACAAAGACAAATACATGAAAATCAATACACCATTCACACTTGCACCTCTAGGGTAATACTGCTTGTTGCCTTCAAAAATGGGCCATGTTTGCATGTCAAGTACTTTGGCAAAACAAAACAAAACAAAAACAATCAAAATGATCATAGTCCCTCGATGAAGCTATCGGAGTTGCCTAAACAAAAATGATCATAGTCCCTCAAGAAAATTACCAAAGACACTTGACACTATTGCATTCATGGTCTAAACGATGACCCGCGCCCGTCCCATTAACATCCTAATACAAGGTTGTTCACCAAATACAATGGTGAAACAACATTGTTAAAAGGGTTAAAACATGAGAAAGATCTTTGAGAAATTTAGGGTAGACAAACTCTTGGTTACTTGATCAAAACTTGCAAAACATCCTTGCCAATTTTCAAACACACATCACAATACAACTTCAAAAACAACTTTCAAAAACATTGAAACATCTTTTCAAAAAGACAAACACCTTTGTAAAACATTCTAGTAAAGAATTGTTACAATGGTTACCTAGACAAGGCATCTTTTTTCAAATCATTTTCAAAACCACACACACAAAGCACCATTTCACACAATTGAAAAGCAAAGGCAAATGATCTAAGCAAGTAACTAAGAGCCCATGGATAACCATGGATAGAAAGGGTGCTAATACCTTCCCTTTCTATAATATACTCCCCGAACCCAAGAAAACATCTCAAAGGTCTTTCCTGTGCTTTTTGACCTTTCCTTAGGATAAATAAAAAGTCGGTGGCGACTCTTGCTCAATTGAAACAAGTGCGAATACAAACGCAAAACCTCAAGTCAGTTCTCCCACTGTATCACAAACCCTATCTTTGGATGTTAAACGGGACGAGCGTGGGTCATCGTATGACCATGATAGCAATGTTGCCAAGTATCTTAGCTTGTTTGAGGGACCAAGATCATTTGTTTTTAGGCAACCTTGTCTAGCGTCATCGAGGGACTATGATCTTTTGTTTGGTTTTGTTTTGCCAAGATACTTTGCATGCATACCATGGCCATTTTATTAGGCAACCAAGTGGGTGAAACCCTAAGGGTGCTTGTGTGCAATGTGTGTCATTTTACATGCTTTTGTTTGTCTTGGATTAGGTCTTGTCTATTTATTTGATTTTTATCTTATCATGCAAAACTCTAGTTTTACTAAACATGGTATAATGCGATAAATTGCGTAAAATAAAAATAAGCTATTACAACAATTATTATGGGAGGGGGATACAAGTTTTTGAATGGGGATATTTGCACAAAATAAAACCCTAAAATACTATTACAACCCAATTGAATTATTGTACAAGATAAATAAATAAACAAATATTTAAATATGTAAATAAAATGTATTTATGCAAAAATGTCTTGTATTAATTTTATGTATGAAAAAAAATAAAATTATTTAAGTCCTAAAAATAAGAAAAATAATATTGTTATTTTTGAAAGGGTGAAACCCTAGTTTTTTTTATTAAAAGAAAAATATGTTCTATATTATTTTATTTTGTCCTTTTTTGTATAAATAATAAATAATATTATTAACAAATATTAAAAATTAGAATATGTATGAAAATAATATTTTATGTGAAAAATAATAAAATAAAAATGTATAGTATTTATTTAAATATATTCACAATTTTATTTAAGAAATTAAAGTATATTATTACTAATAAACTATTTTTATGCAAAAAAATAAATAAAAATAAAAAATAAAATGCAAAAAATAAAGAAAATATTTTTCATGATTTTTTATGGTCCATAAAAAAATAAATAAAACAATAAATATAAAAATAAAAAGAAAATATGAAAAATAAATAAAATAAAGCCAGGGGGTGTGGATATCAAGTCAGGGGGTGTGAAAAGTAGAAATAACAAGCCCAAGGCGCGCCAGGCCCAAGCCAGGTCGTCCCTGTCCTCCAGCCAAACATTTGCGCGCGTTCTTGCCTTCAACCTGTAACTCTCTATTCTTTGCACAAAAATAAAAACTTGCAACATAAAAAATGTAGCTTGGAATCTCACGATTCCAATGATATAAAATTCATAATCTAACTCTCAAAGACCAGGGAGAATTTCATTAGCCTTAATTTTTGACCTAGTTTTTTCAGCATGTTCAACATTCAAATTCTCTTAGCTCAGTTAATATAAATGACAACTATGCATATGTACAAATTCACCAAGTTAAAGACTACATTTTTGCTTCACAAATCGTGACTTGAGGATGCCTAAATAGAGAGATAAAGTTTTGAAAAATACCTCCTTAAGCTGGATTTGGATATGGCAATGTGGGGACTTTGAGTGAGGCCTGATGATCGTGTGAGCTTCCTTGAAGTTCCCTCAAGTTATTCCAATGCTTAGCTTGCCTTGAGGATGCTTGAAACTCCTTGTGGAAGTCAACCTGCAACCTTCAAGTTTGAAAATGGTGATTGTTGTACCCCAAAATTTTCCCTCTCATTTTATCAATATTTCTCATCACAAGACTCTTTGAACTCAAGACCAAGCTAGGGTTTGCTCTGCTCAAGACATCTCCTTGCATTGTTGACCTAATTTGGGTTTGAGTTTACACAAGGAATTTTGGACTTCTAATGCTCAAAGTGACCTTCATGCTTCATGTTGGACTTATAAGTTTTCTCATACCAAGTTTCAAGCCTTGAATCAAATTTTTGCCCAGTCAATTGGACAATTGACCTAAAAATCAGCTGTATTGGAGAAAAAGTCAACTATGGCCAATTTATAGTCAAACCTCATAAATTTTGATCCACATCAATATTATAAGCTCATATGAACCATTTGATCAAGTTTGAACCACAACTCCTCAAGAAATTTGATCAGATCATCAAAAGGGCAAAATGGTCATTTTTAGGGTTTTGACTACAGAAGGGCAATTTATGACTTTTCACTTAGCCAATGGCAAATTGGGTTCAATCATGGATTCAAGGACTTAATGGCATCAGCTTGACCTATTCACAAGGTTCAAAAGATCTCAATTACATTAGATTGACAGATGAATTTTTCAGTCAACTGATCAAAATTTGACTGTACACTGAAAAGTCAAACTTTAACTTTTTGGTCAAAATCAAGTGCCAAGGATCAATTTTCATCAAAATGTGTCAAAAAATGAAAATTGTTCATCACGAAACCTAATTTTGCAAATTAGGGTTTAAGACTGAAAGATTTCATAACTTAGAATTTTTCTAAGTTATGAAATTTTCTTATTTTTTCCCAATTTTGCCCAAAATTTTCACCATGATGCAATTGGATTCAAACAAAACTTCCAAAATGAAAGTTGTAGTCCTCCACAAAATCTACAACTTTTAATCACAAAGTTTTCTCAAAAGAAGCTTGGATCTCAAGTTATGAATTTTGGAACAAGGGTCCATGAAACTTTTAACTTAGTGAAATTTTGCCCTAGTTTAGGCAGGATTTTGACCTATCTTCATGGCAACTTTTCACCTAGTTCCACTTGGAATATCAAAATTCATTTCAAATATGTACTGTATAGCATGTTATAAGCTTTCCAAAATGTCTAAGAACTCTCCAAAATCATTTATGGTTAGGGAGAATCGAAGGTATGAATTTGGCAAAAACTCACTTTTGATCCATGGCATTTTCATGTTGATACAAGTTACAAACTCTATTAAGCCTCACTTGTACTTGCTCACAGGTCTCTAAACCATTCCATACTCAATAATTAAATGCAAATCCAATGGTTTGAAGCTTTTTTCTGATCATTAGAGGATTACACAAGAGATTAATCCAAAAATAGCAAAAAGGCAACATTGCCATTTTTGTCAAATTTGGTTTATGTCAAATTGCATCCTTGAGCCTTGGACCAAATCTTAGACAGCAAACCAAATACACAAACTTGGGGCCAAGCTCACCAAGTGTATGCAGGGTTAGATTTATCCTGTACATGCCTACTCTTGGTCACTTCCCACCTTTTGCTTCATAACCAAGAAACTTGCCAAAATCACATAACTTGCATATCGTTATAACCAACTCTTGCAAGCATTCCAAACAAGTTTTGCACCTTGCTTTGATCCAGAAACATGAGCCATTCATCCCTCAAACACTCTTGAACATCAAAACACCAAAAACTTGCAAAACAAGGCACTCTCTGCAGTTTCACTTTCATCTCACAAACCACTCATGCGTTTTGTCCCAAATCAGTTCCAATACACTCCATACAACCTATCTGAACTATCCCAACCATTGGCCCTTGATTGTAACTCCATTTGCAAGCTTCACCATTTCTGTTTTCAGCTTGTGCAGGTTGACTTCTACAAGCTTGTTCAAGCAAGTCCAAAGCAAACTAGGCATTGGGGAAGGTCAGAGGAAGTTCAAGCAAGCTCCCAAGCATCTCAGGCATCACTGAAAAGCTCCACATTTCCATACATGAGTTCAACTGAAACAGGTATTTTTCAACTTTCTATCTCTCTATTTATGAATCATTAGGCTTAGGTTTGTGAATAAAAAATGTAGTACTCATAGCCCTGAAGCTGTACATATGCTTAGATTTCATTTAAGTTAATCATGTTAAGAGAATTTGATTCATGAACTTCCTGAAAAAGTTAGGTTCGAAATTAGGGCCAGAGAAATTCTCTTTGGTCTTTGAGAGTTAGATTGAGTTCTTTACATGGTTGGAATCGTCTTGAAAAATTCTATAACTTTTGTGTTATGAGTTTGTGCATTAGAGCACGTATGCAGGAGTTGGATATTTGAATCAGGCGCGCGTATTTTGTTTGACAAAGGTTGAAGACGAAGCTGTAACTGGGCTGGGCTTGGTTTGGCTTGTTTTTGACACCCCCCTCTTTGCTGTTCATACCCCCTTTGGCCCATTATTTTATATTTTCATTTTATTTTCATTTCTTTTTATTTCTGACTTTATTTTATTTTTTTCCACATATAAAAAATTACTAAAAATATTTTCCTTTAATTTTCATATTTTTATTATTTATTTTATTGTATTTTGACACAATATTTAATTTATTAGGTTTACTATATTTATTTTCTCAAATAAAAAACTTGTAAATAACATATAAAAATATTATATTTTTATCTTTATTATTTATACTCAAATAGTATTTTTTTTCTAAATATATTTTTATTTTTTGACATTTGTATATATTTCATTATTTTATTGTATATATATATATATATATATATATATATATATATATATATATATATATATATATATATATATATATATATATATATATATATATATATATATATATATATATATATATATATATATATATATATATATATATATATATATATATATATATATATATATATATATATATATATATATATATATATATATACTTTCTTAAAGAAAATTAGGGTTTTTACCCTTAACAAAAATAATCTTTTATTTCTATTTTTTTAATACATTAAATATTATATTTTTATATACATAAAAATAAATAAAAAACATTTTTTTTGCATACTTATAATATTTTGCATATTTATATTTAAATTGTTTAAATATTGCTTATTTATTATTTGATGTAAAGAGTTCAATTTGGATGTAATAGTAAATCTTAGGGTTTTATTTTCTTGCAAATACTCCCCATTCAAAAATGTATCCCCCTCCCCATATCAATGTTGTAATAGCTTAGGTTTATTTTACGTATTTTATGCTTTCAAATATGCCATGTTAGAGATTAGGGTTTGTATGCAAAGACAAAAAAGCATGAAAATTGACAACACAATGCACACATGCACCCTTAGGGTTTCATCCACTTGTTGCCTTTAAAATGGCCATGTTACGCATGTCGAGTATCTTGGTAAAACAAAAACAAAACAAAAAGATCATAGTCCCTCGATGATGCTATCTTGGTTGCCTATACAAAAATGATCTAGTCCCTCAAAAATTTGCTAAAGATACTTAGCACAATTGCTATCATGGTCAATACGATGACCCGCGCTTGTCCCATTTAACATCCAAACACAAGGTTGTTTACCAAATACAATGGTAAAATAACACTGTCAAAAGGGTTAAAAATGTGTAGGAAAGATCTTTGAGTAGATAGGGTAGACAACTCTTAGTTACTTGGTCAAAACTTGCAAAAACATCCTTGCTATTTTCAAATACACCTCACAATAAAATTTCAAAACATTTCCCAAAACAAACTTTCAAACATTGAAACATATTTTCAAAAGACAAACACCTTTGTATATATTCAAACAAGAATCATTACAACGGTTGCCGCAACGATGGCCTCTTTTCAAAATATTTTTCAAAACCACACACAAAGCACCATTTCAAACAATTGAAAAGCAAAAGCAAGTGATCTAAACAAGTAACTAAGAGCCCATGGATAACCATGGATGAAAAGGGTGCTTGCACCTTCCCTTTTCATAATCTACCCCCCGAACCCAAGAAAACATCTCAAAGGTCTTTCCTGTGCTTTTTGACCTTTCCTTTGGATAAAATAAAAAGTCGGTGGTGACTCTTGCTAAACCGAAACATTTGCGAACACAAACACAAAACCTCAAGTCAGTTCTCCCACAGTATCACAGAACTGGCGACTCTGCTGGGGAATTATCTTTAAAAGTGGAGTAACCTTAGGGTTTAGATCACCTTTACATGCTTATCTTGTTTGCTTTGATTGCTTTACATTTGGTTCTCTTGTTTGGGTTTGAATCCTCCACCCGGATTTATGGGAAACATTCATAGGTAAATAGCAATACATTGTGGAAACTGTACGGGGTATACCGACACGGTTGAAGCAATAGCTATATTAGTGCGACATATTTGTGGGTACCGGTAGCCTTTGAGTCAATCAAAGAGAATACGGGGCCGCTGAGTGATGTCATGAAGCACTAATGGGCTTTTAGAACCTTTACTTGACCATCTTGGCATTATTAGGGGTAGTGAGATGACCGGCTTTGGTGCAGTCCGAAGTTGGTAGATACTCGATACTACACTCATTGAGGGTTGTTTTCTTGGAATATTTCGGTCACCAGTAAAGTGGCTAAACTGAAACAATGAACACATAAAATAATCCAGTGATATTGAGCTCCTTAGAACCCGGTTACTATTTATAGGACAGGTTGAGCCAACTAACTTCAAGAGGGTACTTACCTATGAAACCCCATGCAAGCCTGAAACTAGGATCTTGTGTGACTTGTTTGTACATATACTTGTGCATACATCATGAACATCATGAAACATCATTTGCATACACTAACCATTTCAAGGGTTTGGATCTTCATCTTTGTTCTTGTTTTGTAGGTTATGGATTCACTCCGCAGAAAAACTATTCAGGTCAACCTTGTGAGAATCCCTCCTCAGCTCAAGGAGCTTACTTCCAAGATTCCAGAGAATTCTCCCTTTAGTGAAAGACATGGTAGACTTCTCAATTTGGTCAACTCCAACATTGAAGAAGACATGGTGAAAGTCCTCTTCCAGTTCTTTGACCGCCTACACCATTGCTTTACATTTCCTAATTACCAACTAGTGCCTACTTTGGAGGTATTTTCTCAACTCCTGAGGATTCCTATTCTCCATCAACTACCCTACAACGGTACAGAAAGAGAGCCAAAGCCTGAAGATGTTGCTCAAGTCTTACACTTGCAACCATCTGATATCAAAGGTCATTGGGAAACCAGAAGTGGTGTCAAGGGATTCTTAGCAAAGTTTCTGCTTGAGAAGGCACAAGACTGCTGGAATTCTCTAGATCTGCAAGCTTTTGAGGAGATTGTAACACTTCTCATCTATGGGTTGGTCTTGTTCCCAAACCCTGATCAGCTTATAGATGTGAATGCTGTCAAGATTTTCATATCTCGGAATCCCGTGCCTACATTGCTTGGGGACATCCTCCACTCATTTTATACACAAACAATGAGGAAAAGAGGTGTTCTCATGCGCTGTACTCCTCTTCTAGCAAGGTGGTTTATTTCTCACCTTCCCCAGTCAGTCTTGAAGAATGAACAAGGCTTGAGGTGGTCACAACAATTGATGACTCTTACACATTCTGATGTTCATTGGTGTTCTCGGTCCAGAGAAAATGTCATCGTCATTGATCGTTGTGGGGAATTCCCTAATGTCCCATTGCTTGGAATTAGGGGAGGCATTACCTACAACCCCTGCTTAGCTCTTAGACAATTTGGGTATGCCCGAAGGGATGGCCCTCATGACATGCTGATTCCAGACTTGGTTTTTGACTTCGACAACGACGCTCAAGGACTTCGACAAAGGTTTATCCGAGCTTGGAGGATGCCCAACAAAGTGGACAGTAAGACACTGGGACACAAGAATTTCATCCCCCTTGAGCCTTACCTCAAGTGGGTACGAACCCGCGCCCAGAGTCTTATAATGCCTTACCCCTACATTCTCCCTGTGATCAAAGAGCCTGTTATGGAAGGAGAGGTTCCATACACCCTCCTATATCCTGACATGCCAACATCATTGGAAGACTTGCAAAAGAGTTGGATACAGCTCAAGGAAGAACGAAACATTTTTGAAGCCAGCTTCTACGCCAGTGAGAAGAAGGTTTTGGAACTTACTCGTCGGCTTCATGAAGAGCAGACTCTCAACACCTACATCGCACCAAAGAGGATGCGCAACGTCTTTTTACATTAGAATTTTGTAATATTTTGCCCATGGGGCATTTATGTACTAACAAATTTCTTCTTATTAATATGACGTGTGTTCTTTTTGTTTGCAACAACTTTGAATTTCTGAATCCTTGAATGCATTACATGAATACATATCATTCATCATATGCATAAACAGGTCTTCACACCAGGTTTCCTTATCTCTCTGTTGTTTATTTCAGCAAGATGGATATAGAGCAGATGGTCAAAGATCTACAAGCACAGAATTTGCAGTTCCAATAACTCCTCATGACCTGGGAAAAGGGTCAGGAGGATCTTAAAGCACTGTTAGAGAAGGAAAAGGAAAAATAGAAAAAGAAAAAGAAAATAGTTGGTATGGATACTCTGGGTAGAAGATTTGAGAACCAAGCTAGAAGGGTCCTGGATTTTCTCTCAACATCTGATGAAGGGGTAGGTAAAGGAAAGGGAGTTGCAGTACCATCTGAGTCTGAGGCTGAAGAAGAAGAAGAAGATGAAGATTACTCTGAGCAGCAGTACCTTCCTGCAGACGACAAGTACAAGAATCTGGAAGAGCGGCTGACAGCTATGGAGGTACAAAGAGTGCCTGGGCTGGATTTCGAAGAGCTAGGGTTGGTTGCTGGGATTGTAATTCCCCCTAAATTCAACGTGCCTACATTTGATAAATACGATGGTTTGTCTTGTCCGAAGATGCACCTACGGTCTTACGTCAGAAAGATCCAACCTCATTCTTCTGATAAGGATATGTGGGTCCACTTCTTTCAAGATAGTTTGTCGGGTACACAATTAGATTGGTTCTACCAGCTTGAAAGATCTGATGTGCACAATTGGGAGGACCTGGCTGCTTCCTTCTACAGACAATATCAATATAATGCATACTTAGCACCTACTTGTACTCAACTACAGAGTATGGGTATGGTTTCTAATGACGGATTTAGGGAGTATGCCCAGAAGTGGAGGGACTTGGCTGGAAGGGTGCAGCCACGATTGTCTGAAAGAGAGCTTGTTGATATGTTTTTGGGGACGCTGTATGGTCCATTCTTTAATCACCTGATAGGGAGTTCATCTGCGGGGTTCACCGAATTAATTCTGACTGGTGAACGAGTTGAAGCTGGCATCAAGAGCGGTAAAATTTAAAAAGATACATCTGCTTCTGCCGCCGTCAAAAAACCTTTTCCAGCCAAGAAAGAGGTGTCAGTTGTTTACTCTCAAAAAGGTCGAGGAAGAGTAGAGCGTCGGCCAACGGTGGGGGCTGTAATAATCCAAAAGACTGCAGTTGATCAGCCTAGGAATGATCAACCCAGAACTAACCAACAAAGAGGGGGAAGGCCTGCTAGGCAATTCACCAAAATAAACATGACGCCTGCCCAGGTTCTCCCCCATCTCTTGAAGTTAAACCTTACAACCTTGAGAGATCCGCCACGAAATCCGAATACGACTTCTCCTTTTTACCATGTCAATGCTAAATGTGCTTATCATTCAGACGGCATAGGGCACGACACCAACAACTGTTGGCCCCTCAAAAACAAGATCCAAGATTTAATAGATGCCAATGAGGTGGAATTCGACACGCCCGAAAAGCCGAATGTGATTTCTGCCCCAATGCCAAAGCATGGTCACAATACCCATGCTATCAAAGAGGATTTGTATGTTGCTGTTGTTGATAATTTGATGACCCCTTTACCAATAATCAAGATGAATCTGTTGAAAGCCGGGATCTTCCCAGGCTGTGAAAAAGATTGTTACCTTTGTTCATCCCTACAATCCGACTGTCTGTTATTGAAGTTAGGCATCCAACGCCTAATGGATAATCAAGAAATCCTCTTTGAGAAAACTCCTGTTACTCCTGTTACTCCAACTCCTATCAACGATGTTGCTATAATTACCATTTCTGCCAGTCTTTCCAAGGTCTCCAAAAGACCTGTTAAGATTACACCCGATCTAAAGTTTGTACCTCTGAAGATAACTATGCCGGGGCCTATCCCATACAAGTCCAACAAGACAATACCGTGGAATTATGGAGGAGAGATCTTCTACCACGGTGTTAAGCAGATCGAATCAGTGGAAGAAAATTCCGATGAAGAAACTCCTGACATAGGAAATATTGCGGGGACGAGTAAGATCACTCGTAGCGGAAGGATCTTCTCTCCGGAGATTGTTCCTCCAAGGGCAATCTTTGGACCCTCAAGTGCTCCTGTGCCGGTCAACATCTATGTGCGAAGTCCAGTTATTGAAGAAATTGTTACTCCCGTAGTTGTACCCTCTGCTGTTGCTGCTGATAAAGGTAAGGGGATCCAAGAAGCGCCCGCCAGGATGAGGGCTCAGCCTTTGGTCATCCCCGAGACCACCCAAAAGGAAATGGAGGAGATTTTAAAAATAATTAAGAAAAGCGACTATGATGTCGTAGAACAGCTGGGGCAAACCCCTTCAAAAATCTCCATGCCGGCCCTATTGCTCTGTTTCGAGGCTCATGCCAAAGCCTTGATCAAATTCCTAAAGACGGCCCACGTGCCTCAAGAAACCTCCACGGACCAGTTCCACGAGTGTGTAGCCAGCCTAACCGCCGACAATGGTCTTGGCTTCTCTGATGCCGATCTAACATCTAAGGGAAGAAAGCATAATGATATGCTGCATGTCTCAGTGGAATACAGAGGGGCCACACTTGCTCACGTCCTGGTTGATACCGGGTCGTCTTTAAATGTCCTACCAAAGAAAGCATTGGACATATTGGACTGTGAGGGTTTGACCCTAAAGCCCAGCAATATCATTGTTAGAGCCTTTGACGGTTCTAAGAGGATGGTCCACGGGGAGGTGGACATCCCAATTAAGGTTGGAATGCAAATTTTCAACTATACATTTTATGTGATGGACATTCGTCCTTCATATTCTTGTTTGTTGGGAAGACCCTGGATCCACAACGCTGGGGAAGTCACTTCCTCTCTACACCAAATGCTCAAATACCCCATCCAGGGGAAAATCATAACGGTTCATGGTGAGAAGGAGTATATGATAAGCCACCTTAACTCTTTTCGCTATGTGGAGTTAGATGGTGAATTCATAGAAACCCCTTTCCAACACTTTGAAGATGTTTCTCCCGAAGTTGCGGTAGCTAAGACAAAGACGTCTGTACCCATCATTATAAAGCCTATGTCCCGAATGTCATCCCTTAAAGATGAGAAGGCTGTGATCGAGGAAGGAGGAAGCACAGTATGGGGTCAGCTACCAGATTTTCCTTTCAAGATAGATAAGTTCGGTTTGGGTTTCACTGCTACTAGTCAGAAGGTTGTGCGTCGCTCCCAGGCTAGAGGACCACCACTAAAGATCACTCATCATGGGGTTCATGCTTTGGAAGATGGTGAAGATGAGAGCAATTTTGAAGATTGGATTTTCTCGACCATTGAAGGAGGACTGAACAACTGAGAGGCGAAAGACTTTGTTCCCATTACTTTCATAAATCAGTAATTTATCTTTCGAACATTTCTGTTGGTCTGTAATAATTATTAAACAATTCTTACACTCTTTTTGCCTCGTGCCTTACCCGGGGCATATAGGTCCATTTGTAAGGGCTTGATTTTTCCATCTTCATATGCCATTTTTAATGAATCATGGACGTTTTCATCTATAAACTTTTGTGTTCATTTTCTTTCTTTTTACATTTTATTTTGTTCAAAGGTGGCTATCCCTTACATACACCCACATTCACAAAATGCAGGTACCCATCCATTCCGGATTCCATGGGTAGCAATTCTGCTATGGCCTTCAGTGACTATGAAGATCTGGTGAATCATGCCGAGTACGAAGGTGATGAAGACTGCGAAGTGCCTGGAGAGTTGGCTAGACTTCTACAACAGGAAGAAAGGGCTATTCTGCCCCATGAAGAGATGTTAGAGACTATCAACTTGGGTACTGCCGAGGAAAAAAAAGAGGTTAAAGTGGGTGCCAACCTAAAGCCAAATGTCAAAGAGAACTTGGTTCAACTGTTGAATGAATATGTTGAGATCTTCGCCTGGTCCTATGAAGACATGCCGGGACTCGATACAGATATTATGGTTCACCGTCTCCCTACAAGAGAAGACTGTCCACCAATTAAACAGAAAGTCCGCCGAATGAGGCCAGATATGTCTGAAAAGATCAAAGCCGAAGTGTTGAAGCAGTTCAATGCCGGGGTCCTTGCTGTTACCTCCTATCCACAATGGGTTGCTAACATTGTGCCTGTACCTAAGAAGGACGGCAAAGTGAGAATGTGTGTGGATTATAGAGACTTAAATAGGGCTAGCCCTAAAGATGACTTTCCACTACTGCACATTGACATCTTGGTTGACAACACAACTCAACATAAGGTATTTTCTTTCATGGATGGATTTTCAGTATACAACCAGATCAAAATGGCCCCCGAAGACATGGAGAAGACTACTTTTGTTACGCAGTGGGGTACCTTCTTCTATAAAGTGATGCCATTCGGACTGAAGAATGTCAGGGCAACCTATCAGCGAGCCATGGTAGGTTTGTTTCATGACATGATACATCATGATATTGAAGTCTACATAGACAACATGATAGCCCGTTCACAAATAGAAGAAGAACACATCGACCATCTGCAAAAGCTGTTTGTCAGGTTAAAGGAATATAAGCTCAGACTGAACCCTAGCAAGTGCACTTTCGGAGTCAGGTCCAGTAAACTCTTGGGATTCATCGTAAGCAACAAAGGCATCGAGGTTGATCCTGCCAAAGTCAAAGACATACAAGAAATGTCTGCCCCTCGCACTAAAAAGGAGGTCAGAGGTTTCTTAGGACGCCTAAACTACATTGCAAGGTTCATTTCTCACCTAACATCTACCTGTGAACCAATCTTCAAGCTGTTGAAGAAAGATCAGGTGGTTGAATGGAATGATGACTGTCAAGTTGCTTTCAATAAAATCAAGGAGTATTTGCTAGAACCTCCTATCTTGATGCCACCCGTCGAAGGAAGGCCGCTAATCATGTATCTGACTGTTTTGGATAATTCAATGGGGTGCGTACTGGGCCAACATGACGAGTCTGGCCGAAAAGAGCATGCCATTTATTACCTTAGCAAAAAGTTTACCGACTGTGAGACTCGCTACTCGCTGCTCGAGAAAACTTATTGTGCTTTGGTATGGGCTGCTCGCCGGCTAAGGTAGTATATGTTGACACATACCACTTTGCTGATTTCTAAAATGGATCCGATCAAGTACATCTTCGAAAAGCCTGCTTTATCTGGAAGAATCGCTAGATGGAAAATGATCCTGACTGAGTATGATATCCAGTACACGACCCAAAAAGCTATAAAAGGGAGTGTACTAGCTGACCATCTAGCTCATCAAGTTGTCGAAGATTACCAATCCATGAAGTTCGACTTCCCCAACGAAGACATTATGACATTGGACAACATTGAAGGTAACAGACCGTATGACGGACCTGAACAAAGATCCCGATGGACCCTGTACTTTGATGGTGCTTAAAATGCACTTGGCAACGGTATCGGCGCGATACTTATCTCTCCAGAAGGTTGCCATACACCTTTCACTGCTAGACTCTACTTCAGCTGCACCAACAACATGGCCGAGTAGGAAGCTTGTATCTTTGGTCTCAAGGCTGCCATTGACTTAGGAATCAAATCTTTGTTTGTGTTTGGAGACTCCACTTTGGTCATCAGTCAGATCAAAGGAGAGTGGGACACTAAACATCCCAATCTCATCCCTTACAAAGAACATGTCATGACATTGTTACCTCATTTCGAGCAGATTACCTTTGAGCACTTCCCACGAGAAGAAAATCAGCTAGCGGGTGCTCTAGCTACAATGTCTTCCATGTTTAAACTTAACTGGGATAATGAGGCTCCCCAAATTACCATTGAGCGGATGGACGAACCTGAACATTGTCCGAGATTAATACCGAAGAAGTAGTGGACCAACCCTGGTTTCACGAAATCAAAAGGTATCTCAAGACTCGAGAATACCCTGAAGGAGCTTCAGCCAACGACAAAAAGTTCTTGAGGAGATTTTCTGCCAAGTTCTTCCTGAGCAATGGTATCCTATATAAGCGCAACCATGATTGCGTTCTGCTTCATTGTGTGGACAAGGTCGAAGCTGAACAAATCTGACTGAACTGCATAATGGTACATTTGGCACCCACTTGAGCGGACATACGATGGCTAAGAAGATTCTACGGGCAGGCTATTACTGGTCTACTATGGAAGCTGACTGTCATCAATATTCCCGTACTTGTCGCAAATGCCAAATCTATGCGGACACGGTACATATTCCTCCAGTTCCTATCAATGTCATAACAGCTCCTTGGCGATTCACAATGTGGGGAATCGACATGGTTGGAGAGATCAAGTCTACAACATCCAATGGACACCGCTTCATCCTGGTGGCCATTGATTACTTTACCAAGTGGGTCGAAGCAACTTCCTTTGCCTCTGTTATAAAGAATGTGTTTGCCCGCTTCATCAAGCAGAACCTCATATGCCGGTATGGTATCCCCAACAGGATCATCACGGACAACGGTACAAACCTGAACAACACTATGACCACCGCTCTGTGCGAGCAGTTCAAGATTTATCTCCCTATCGGCCAAAGATGAACGGTGTTGTCGAAGCTGCAAACAAAAATATCAAGAAGATCATTCAAAATATGATAGTCACCTACAAGGACTGGCATGAGATGTTACCGTTTTCTCTGCATGGATACCGTACCACGGCGCGTACATCAACTGGGGCAACACCCTTTTCTTTGGTATACGACATGGAAGCTGTTTTACCTATGGAGGTTCAGATTCCTTCCCTAAGAATCATGCAGGATGCTGGTTTAAGTGAAGACGATTGGATTCAGACCCGGCTTGATCAACTTAACTTGCTTGACGAGAAGCGACTTACTACTGTTTGTCATGGTCAGACGTATCAAAAACGGATGATCAAGGCTTTCAACAAGAAAGTCAGACGCCAAGTATATCAAGTATGAGATCTTGTAATCAAGCGGATCATCTTGCCGCAAAGTGATCCCAGGGGAAAATGGACTCCTACTTATGAAGGACCATTTGTGATCAAAAACATCTTTTCTGGTGGGGCTATAATTCTAACCACCATGGACGGCGACGACCTGCCTCACCCTGCAAACGCAGACATAGTCAAAAGATACTACGCATAAATGACCCGACAAGTTAAAAACCCGAAAGGGAGACTTGGGCAAAAATGGGCATCCCGGTGAATCAAAAACCCAAAAGGGCAGTTCAGGCAAAAATTAGGGATAAACAAAAAAATATGTACACCCGGCAAGTTGAAAACCCGAAAGGGCTACTTGGGCAAAAAAGGGTTTCCCGGTGGATCGAAAACCCGAAAGGGAGATCCAGGCAAAAGTTAGGGAATTAAAGCGTATGACTATGTCTCATCGGATCACTTTAAGGACAATCTCTTCACGGACAAGCTCTAAGCTTCCGATCAATCCAATCATCTGCAAACGAAGCAACGAATGGACAAGATACTCAGAGTTGTGAAGGCTATAGCAGAATGGAAACCCCATGGAATTGTTACACATAGCCATCTTTCTTTGTATAAATTTTTCTCAATTTTATGACAACATTCTCTTACTAGGATGTATGTCTCCTTTGTACAAAATACTTACACAAAGTTAATACAATGATACTTCAAAGTGCGGAAAATTGTTTGCCTTTTCTTTCTTTTTTATACTTGTGTTTTATTTGAAAACGTCCAATGATTTATTAAATGAGCATATACATTTGTATATAATCATTACTTACAAATAAAACGAAATGAGAAAAAATAATTACTGATAGGTTGAAAGTATAGGGAAACGTCTTTAGGCTATTTCAGGAGAAATCCCCTGCAATACATCATCCAGATCCTCGGCGGAACTAAAGCCTTGAAATGCGTATCCCCAGCGGAGTTAAGTTTCAAAAATCCCCATCAGAGTTGAGTGTTCAAACTCCTAATCCCCAGCGGAGCAAAACTTTGAACTACAAACCTCAGGGAAGATGAAACTTTCTTCCCCCAAATGGAGTCTAACCTTTCACCTTTAAACATCATTGGAAACCATCCAGTTTCCTCCAATTTCCCCGGAGAGTCGCTTTAAAAACCAGATAATTCCCCAGAGAGTTATTTTTAAAGCTTCTTCCTCAACGGATTCAAGTCTCCATACACAATCAAATCAGCACGACATTAAGATCCCCAGCGGAGAGGAAACTTTGAGCTACCAATCCCCAGTGGAAACCATTCAGTTTTCCCCTGATACCCCCAACAGAACAGAGATTCTCATTCTTGAAGTCCCAGTAGATTGGCATACAACCCAAACTCCTGATCTCCCCAGCAGTATAGCTTCTCCCCACAGAGGTTGTCAAAGATTTTGAATCTCCAACAGTGGTCAAGGATTTATTTTCCCTGACAGCAGTCAAAGATTTTATTATCTCCAACTATCCAGGATTTATTTTCCTCAGCAAAATAGCTAATCAGCTTACATGCGCATACATTACATTCACATATCATAAACATTTGATGAAACACATCTTATTGCATCATACATTTCATGCAACATAACTTTGTGTTTCAGCTAACATTCTACCCTTTTCAGGATGAAATTGATAGCTACCTAAAACAGATATTCAAAGCTCAGAAAATGGCTTAGAGATGCTCCAGACATAAATGCTTTTCTGTTTGTTTATTCAAATCAAGGGGCAGATTCCTGTTCCAATTATGAAACCTGGATTCGGCCAGATTTTATCTTGATTATACTGAAGCCCAAAGATCGATCGGAAAATAGTTGAATCCCCTGCAAGTTCTTCTGAAGCCTGGATGTTGACCAGATAAGAACTAAAGTATTGTGAAGCCTGGAAGTTGACCAGATAGCAGTACAAGACTGTGAAGCCTGGACGTTGACCAGATAACAGTAAGGTATACTGTGAAACTTGGACGTTGACCAAATAACAGTTTACTCGGCCAATTACTTTGAAGCCCGGATTCAACCGGATATTAGTAGATCCCGAAATCAAAGGGAAACCCGGAGGCGACCGGATAACCATTTGATTCCCTTCTGAAGACTGGACGTTAACCAAATAGGAAGTAAAGTATCGTGAAACCTGGATGTTGACCAGATAGCAATACAAGACTGTGAAGCCTGGACGTTGACCAGATAACAGTAAGGTATACTGTGAAGCTTGGACGTTGACCAAATAACAGTTTACTCGTCCAATTACTTCGAAGCCCGGATTCAACCGGATATTAGTAGGCCCCGAAATCAAAGGGAAACCCGAAGGCGACCGAATAACCATTTGATTCCCTTCTGAAGACTGGACGTTGACCAGATAGGAAGTAAAGCATCATGAAACCTGGATGTTGACCAAATAGCAATACAAGACTGTGAAGCCTGAATATTGACCAGATAATAGTTCACTGTCACCTATTCAACCAAGAGATGACTCCCCAATAGAATAACAGGCGACTGAAGTTCTATCTCTACCACGATAGAGACCAACATTCCCCGGCGTAGTCCTCCTCAACAACAGGAATACGGGCTCTCGCAAAGGAATCTCTTATGCAATCAATTTTCTTGGATGGCATCTTTAAGCCCATCTCTGAAAAAATTCTGACACATCTTCCAAATGGCATCTTTAAGCCCATTCCCTCAACTATACTCTAACGAGCGCAAATTTACAGGCACTCTAGTGTCCAATCCTCTTTTACCTTCGAGTCACGAAAGGAAAACTCGCCAATCTAACTCTTCAGGTTCAAGAAGATTGAACATGGGCAGCTGTTGTACCCCAAAATTTTCCCTCTCATTTTATCAATATTTCTCATCACAAGACTTTTTGAACTCAAGACCAAGCTAGGGTTTGCTCTGCTCAAGACATCTCCTTGCATTGTTGACCTAAATTAGGGTTTGAGTTTACACAAGGAATTTTGGACTTCTAATGCTCAATGTGACCTTCATGCTTCATGTTGGACTTATAAGTTTGCTCATACCAAGTTTCAAGCCTTGAATCAAATATTTGCCCAATCAATTGGACAGTTGACCTAAAAATCAACTATATTGGGGAAAAAGTCAACTGTGGCCAATTTATAGTCAAACCTCATAAATTTTGATCCACATTAATATTATAAGCTCATATGAACCATTTGATCAAGTTTGGACCACAACTCCTCAAGAATTTTGATCAGATCATCAAAAGGGCAAAATGGTCATTTTTAGGGTTTTGACTACAGAAGGGCAATTTCTGACTTTTCACTTAGCCAATGGAAAATTGGGTTCAAGCATGGATTCAAGGACTCAATGGCATCATCTTGACCTATTCACAAGGTTCAAAAGATCTCAATTACATTGGATTGATAGATGAATTTTTCAGTCAATTGATCAAAATTTGACTGTACACTGAAAAGTGAAACTTTGACTTTTTGGTCAAAATCAAGTGCCAAGGATCATTTTTCATCAAAATGTGTCAAAACATGAAACTTGTTCATCAAGAAACCTAATTTTGCAAATAAGGGTTTAAGATTGAAAAATTTCATAACTTAGAATTTTTCTAAGTTATGAAATTTTCTTATTTTTTCCCAACTTTGCCCAAAATTTTAACCATGATGAAATTGGATTCAAAAAAAACTTCAAACATGAAAGTTGTAGTCCTCCACAAAATTTACAAATTTAATTCACAAAGTTTTCTCAAAAGAATCTTGGATCTCAAGTTATGATTTTTGGAACAAGGGTCCATGAAACTTTTAACTTAGTGAAATTTTGCCCTAGTTTAGGCAGGATTTTAACCTATCTTCATGGTAACTTTTCACCTAGTTCCACTTGGAATATCAAAATGAATTTCAAATATGGGTTGTAGAGCATGTTATAATCTTTCCAAAATGTCCAAGAACTCTCCAAAATCATTTATGGTTAGGGAGAATCGAAGGTTTGAATTTGGCAAAAACTCACTTTTGATCCATGGCATTTTCATGTTGATACAAGTTGCAAACTCTATTCAGCCTCACTTGTACTTGCTCACAGGTCTCTAAACCCTTCCATACTCAATAATTAAATGCAAATCCAATGGTTTGAAGCTTTGTTCTGATCATTAGAGGATTACACAAGAGATTAATCCAAAAATAGCAAAAAGGCAACATTGTCATTTTTGTCAAATTTGCTTTATGTCAAATTGCATCCTTGAGCCTTGGACCAAATCTTAGACAGCAAACCAAATCCACAAACTTGGGGCCAAGTTCACCAAGTGTATGCAGGGTTATAGCTAGCCAGTACATGCCTGCTCTTGGTCACTTCCCACTTTTTGCTTCATAACCAAGAAACTTGCCAAAATCACATAACTTGCATATCTGTTATAACCAACTCTTGCAAGCATTCCAAACAAGTTTTCACCTTGCTTTGAGCCAGAAACACGATCCATTCATCCCTCAAACACTCTTGAACATCAAAACACCAAAAACTTGCAAAACAGGGCACTCTCTGCAGTTTCACTTTCATCTCACAAACCACTCGTGCGTTTTGTCCCAAATCAGTTCCAATACACTCCATACAACCTACCTGAACTATCCCAACCATTGGCCCTTGACTGTAACTCCATTTTCAAGCTTCACCATTTCTGTTTTCAGCTTGTGCAGGTTGACTTCTACAAGCATGTTCAAGCAAGTCCAAAGCAAACTAGGCATTGTGGAAGGTCAGAGGAAGTTCAAGCAAGCTCCCAAGCATCTCAGGCATCACTGAAAAGCTCAACATTACCATACACGAGTTCAACTGAAATAGGTATTTTCCAACTTTCTATCTCTCTATTTAGGAATCATTAGGCTTAGGTTTGTGAATAAAAAATGTAGTAGTACTCATAGCCCTGGAGCTGTACATATGCTTAGATTTCATTTAAGTTAATCGTGTTAAGAGAATTTGATTCATGAACTTCCTGAAAAAGTTAGGTTAGAAATTAGGGCCAGAGAAATTCTCTCTGGTCTTTGAGAGTTAGATTGAGTTCTTTACATGGTTTGAATCGTCTTGAAAAATGCTATAACTTTTGTGTTATGAGTTTGTGTATTAGAGCACGTACGCAGGAGTTGGATATTTGAATCAGGCGCGCGTATTTTGTATGACAAAGGTTGAAGACGAAGCTGTAACTGGGCTGGGCTTGGTTTGGCTTGTTTCTGACACCCCCCTCTTTGCTGTTCATACCCCCTTTGGCCCATTATTTTATATTTTCATTTTATTTTCATTTCTTTTTATTTCTGACTTTATTTTATTTTTTTCCACATATAAAAAATTACTAAAAATATTTCCATTAAATTTCCACATTTTTATTATTTATTTTATTGTATTTTGACACAATATTTAATTTATTAGGTTTACTACATTTATTTTCTCAAATAAAAAACTTGTAAATAACATATAAAAATATTATATTTTTATCTTTATTATTTATACTCAAATAATATTTTTTTTCTAAATATATTTTTATTTTTTGACATTCGTATATATTTCATTATTTTATTGTACATAAATAATATAATTAATATATATATATATATATATATATATATATATATATATATATATATATATATATATATATATATATATATATATATATATATATATATATATATATATATATATATATATATATATATATATATATATATATATATATATATATATATATATATATATATATATATATATATATATATATATATATATATATATATATATATATATATATATATATATATATATATATATATATTTATACACACATATATATATGAATTTACCCTTAACAAAATTAATCTTTTATTTCTATTTTTTTAATACATTAAATATTATATTTATGTGTGTATATGTGTGTGTATATATATATATATATATATATATATATATATATATATATATATATATATATATATATATATATATATATATATATATATATATATATATATATATATATATATATATATATATATATATATATATATATATATACTTTCTTAAAGAAAATTAGGGTTTTTACCCTTAACAAAATTAATCTTTTATTTCTATTTTTTTAATACATTAAATATTATATTTTTATATACATAAAAATAAACAAAAATATTTTTTTGCATACTTATAATATTTTGTATATTTATATTTAAATTGTTTAAATATTGCTTATTTATTATTTGATGTAAAAAGTTCAAGTTGGATGTAATAGTAAATCTTAGGGTTTTATTTTCTTGCAAATACTCCCCATTCAAAAATGTATCCCCCTCCCCATATCAATGTTGTAATAGCTCAGGTTTATTTTACGCATTTTATGCTTTCAAATATGCCATGTTAGAGATTAGGGTTTGTATGCAAAAATCCAAAATCAAACAAATAGCTCGACTAATACAAAGACAAAAAAGCATGAAAAATGACAACACAATGCACACATGCACCCTTAGGGTTTCATCCACTTGTTTCCTTTAAAATGGCCATGTTACGCATGTCGAGTATCTTGGTTAAACAAAAACAAAACAAAAAGATCATAGTCCCTCGATGACGCTATCTTGGTTGCATATACAAAAATGATCTAGTCCCTCAAAAATTTGCTAAAGATACTTAGCACAATTGCTATCATGGTCAATACGATGACTCGCACTTGTCCCGTTTAACATCCAAACACAAGGTTGTTTACCAAATACAATGGTAAAGCAACACTGTCAAAAGGGTTAAAAATGTGTAGGAAAGATCTTTGAGTAGATAGGGTAGATAACTCTTAGTTACTTGATCAAAACTTGCAAAAAAATCCTTGATGTTTTCAAATACACCTCACAACACAATTTCAAAACATTTCCCAAAACAAACTTTCAAACATTGAAACATCTTTTCAAAAGACAAACACCTTTGTATATATTCAAACAAGAATCATTACAAAGGCTTCCGCAACGATGGCCTCTTTTCAAAACATTTTTCAAAGCCACACACAAAGCACCATTTCAAACAATTGAAAAGAAAAAGCAAGTGATCTAAACAAGTAACTAAGAGCCCATGGATAACCATGGATGAAAAGGGTGCTTGCACCTTCCCTTTTCATAATCTACCCCCCGAACCCAAGAAAACATCTCAAAGGTCTTTCCTGTGCTTTTTGACCTTTCCTTTGGATAAAATAAAAAGTCGGTGGCGACTCTTGCTAAACTGAAACATTTGCGAACACAAACACAAAACCTCAAGTCAGTTCTCCCACCGCATCACAGTGATGTCTGAAACAGGGCACACAGGTGCAGTACAAAGGCTTGGATAGTTTGGATGTGATGTATGGAAGGTGTTTGAAGTGTTACAAGGCAAAACGCACGAGCAAATATAGAAGCTGCCCTGTTTGGGCAGAAAAATGAAGTTTTTCTGTTTGGGAGAGTTTTGGATATTGTGTATTCGTGTTCTAGCTTGAGATAAATTTGTGAAGGCGTCTAGAATGATGCCAAGCCCACCCTTTATCAGATGTACAAGTTCTCTACCTTTTGGCCACTTTTCTTGTTTTTGAAGAAAGGTTGAAGTGACTATGGAAACAGGCCTGTACTTGGCTATCTTGTGATCTGCAAGAGTTGGTATACTTTGCTTAATTCCTGTGGAAATGGTCTGCACCAAAAGAACAAGTCCAGTGCTTAAGGCTGATAAAGTTGGAAAAGCTTGCTTTATCAAAATGGCATTGTGAACTTTTGGCCATTTATGGAATTATTTCTTGTACAATGCTCTAAAGGTAAAAATAAAGCCATTATCCATTGAGTTAGCATTTAATTATGGAGTTTAGAAGGAGTTAGGACCTGTAATGCAAGGTACAAGCATGTTTGGATCTGATTTGCAACTTGGTGCATGGTGAAAATGGCTTGAACAAAAGTGACAAAATGCCATTTTCTCTTCTTCGATTCTCCCTAACCACAAATGATCTTGGAGAGTTCTTGGATATTTTGGAAAGCTTTCAAAATTCTCTAAAATCCATATTTGAAATGCATTTTGAGATACCTCTTGGAACTAGGTGAAAAATGTCCATGAAGTTGGGTCAAAAACCTGCCTAAATTAGGGCAAATTTTCACTAAGTTAAAAAGTTTATGGATCCCTATTCACAAATTCATATCTTGAGATCCAAGTTATGGTTTCTTGATCAACAAGTTTCATATTTTTACATATCTTGATGAATTATGACCCTTGGCACTTGATTTTGACCAAAAAGTCAAAGTTTGACTTTTCAGTGTACAATTGACTTTTGATCAGTTGACTGCAAAATTCATCTGTCAATCCTATGCATTTGAGATCCTTTGAACTATGTGATTAGGTCAAGATGATGCTATTGAGTCCTTTAAATCATTCTTGAACTCAATTGGTCATTGGCTAGGTTAAAAATCAGAAATTGCCCTTTCTCAGTCAAAACCCTAAATTTGACCATTTTGCCCTTTTGATGATTTGATCAAATTTCTTGAGGAGTTGTGATCCAAACTTGATCAAATGGTACATAGGAGCCTAGAATGTTGTTATGGATCAAAATTTATGAAGTTTGACTGTAAATTGGCCATGGTTGACTTTTTCCCCAATACAACTGATTTTTAGGTCAACTGTCCAATTGTCTGGGCAAAAATGTGATTCAAGGCCTGAAATTTGTCATGAGCAATCTAAGGGGTCTAAGATGGTGTATGAAAGTCACATGAAGCATTTATGGTCCAAAAATCCTTGTGCAAACTCAAACCCTAATTTCAGGTCATCAGTGCAAGGTGATGTCTTGAGCTGAGCAAACCCTAATCTTGTCTTGAGTCCAAGAAGTCTTGTGAGGAAAATCTTGATAAATGAGAGGGAAAATTTTGGGGTACAACAGCTGCCCCTGTTCAATCTTCTTGAACCTGAAGAGTTAGATTGGCGAGCTTTGTCGTTCGTGACTCGGAGGTAAAAGATGATTGGACACTAGAGTGCCCGTAAATTTGCACTCGTCAAAGTGTAGTTTGAGGAAATGGGCCTAAAGATGCCATTTGGAGAGGTGATAGAATCTTGTTGGAGATGGGCTTGCAGATGCCATCCAAGAATGTTTGTTGAGTTGTAAGTTGTAAGCCAAAAGAATAAGTATCAGAATGGTGTCCGTATCTTGAACGTATCTGAACTGTATCTGGAGACTGAATCTGAATGAGAAATGGAATAACATCCGTGTCTGGAACGTATCTGAGCTGGGGAAATCAGAATAAGTGACAGAATGGCAACCGTGTCTGGAGCATATCTAGACTGTATCTGAAGTTTGAATCTGAATGAGTAATAGAATAGCATCCGTGTCTGGAGTGTATCTGTATTGTATCTGAAATCTGAGTCTGAATAAGCAACAGAATAACTTCCGTGTCTGGAGTGTATCCGTACTGTATCATGATTGTATACCGTTAACGGTAGCTTGTTAATCTTATCCTGAAAAGGGTAAAACGTTAGCTGAAACACGAAGTTATGTTGCATGAAATGTATGATGCAATATATGTGTTTTATCAACGTTTATGATATATGTATGTAATGTATGCACATGTAAGCTGATTTGCTGCATTGCTGAGGAAAATAAATCTTTGACGGCTGGGGATAATAAAACCCTTGACTGCTGCCGGGGGAAATAGATCCCTGACTGCTGAGGATAAGGAATCCTTGGCGACTGTTGGGGATAGAAAATCCTTGACAACTTCTGTGGGGATATAAGGATCCTTTATGTCTTGAAGTTGGAGTATTGACCAAAATTCTGTTGTGAGCAACGCCATATACTGCTTAAGTAATCTGCTTGGGAAATCCAGAGAACTTTGATGACTTCTACTGGGGATTACACAATGGGGTTCTTATTCTGCTGGGGAATAAGGAAAATTCTGATGACTTCTGCGGGGAGTTAAGAATGAGAATCTTCATTCTGTTGAGGAGCAATGAAAACCTTGCCGACTTCACTGGGGAATTAAGAATGAGAATCTTCATTCTGTTGAGGAATAAAAACTCTGTGGGGAAGAAGGCTTACTGCTGGAGAGTAGGTTCAGGAGTTTGGGTTGTCTGTCACTCTACTGGGGAATTATCCTAGGTTGAGGAGAGACAACTATTATCCGGTTGATTTCCAGGCTTCAAGATAACTTGCTGGGGAATTTGGGGAAACTGAAAGGTTTCCACTGGGGATTGATAGTTAGAAGTTTTTGCTCCGCTAGGGATTGGGAGTTTGAAGTTTTAACTCTGATGGGGGTTAAAGGTTTGAAATTTTTGCTCCGCTGGGGATCTAGATGATGTACTGTAGGGATTGCTCATGGAATAGCCTAGAGACGTTTTCCTATCCTTTCAACCTGTCAGTAATTTATTTATTTGTAAACAGTAATTATGTTCAAATGCATATGTCCATCAATGAATCATTGGACGTTTTTGCAAATAAAACACAAGTGTAAAAAGAAAAAGACAAATAGTTTTCTGTACTTTGAAAAGGTATCTTTGTATTTACTTTGAATAAATATTTTGTACAAGGAGACAGACATCCTAGTAAGAGGATGGTGTCATGAAAATGAGAAAAAATTTATACAAAGAAAGATAGCTATGTGTAAAAAATCCCATGGGGTTCCCATTCTGCTATAGCCTTCGTATCTCTGAAGATCTTGTCCATTCGTTGCTTCGTTCGAAAGATGATTGGATTGATCAGAAGCTCTAAGTTTGTCTTTGAAGAGATTGTCCTTAAAGTGATCCGACGCGACATAGTCATACGCTTTAATTCCCTAACTTTTGCCTGAACCACCCTTTCGGGTTTTCGATTCACCGGGAAACCCTTTTTTTCCCAAGTCGCCCTTTAGGATTTTCAACTTGCCGGGTGTACAAATTTTTTTGTTTTATCCCTAATTTTTGCCTGAACCGCCCTTTCGGGTTTTCAATTCACCGAGATGCCCTTGTTTTTCCTAGGTGTGTTAACCTAGCGGGTCATTTATGTGTAGTATCTTTTGACTATGTCTGCGTTCGCAGGGTGCGGCAGGTCGTCACCGTCCATGGTGGTTAAGATCATTGCCCCACCAGAAAAGATGTTCTTGATTACAAATGGTCCTTCATAGGTAGGAGTCCATTTTCCCCTGGGATCACTTTGTGGCAAGATAATACGCTTGATCACTAGATCTCTGACTTGATATACTTGGTGTATGACTTTCTTGTTGAAAGCCTTGATCATCCGCTTTTGATATGTCTGACCATGGGAAACAACAATAAGTCTCTTTTCGTCAATTAAGTTCAATTGATCAAGTCGGGTTTGGATCCAATCGTCTTCACTCAAACCAGCATCCTTCATGATTCTCAAAGAGGGGATCTGAACCTCGATAGGTAAAACAACATCCATGCCGTATACCAAGGAATAGGGTGTTTCCCCAGTTGATGTGCGAGCCGTGATACGATACCCGTGGAGAGCAAACGGTAACATCTCATGCCAGTCCTTGTAGGTGACTGTCATCTTTTGTATGATATTTTTGATATTTTTGTTAGCAGCTTCAACTGCACCATTCATCTTTGGCCGATAGGGGGATGAATTGTGATGTTGAATTTTGAACTGCTCGCACAAGGCGGTGATCATAGTATTGTTAAGGTTTGTACCGTTATCAGTGATGATCCTTTCGGGGATACCATACCGACAAATAAGGTTCTTCTTGATGAAGCGGGCAACAACATTCTTAGTAACGGATGCGAAGGAAGCTGCTACGACCCACATGGTGAAATAGTCAATGGCCACCAGAATGAAGCGGTGTCCATTGGATGCGGTAGGCTTGATCTCTCCAATCATGTCGATTCCCCACATAGCGAAGGGCCAAGGAGCTGTTAAGACATTTAGAGGAACTAGAGGTACGTAGACCTTGTCTGCATAGATTTGACATTTATGGCATGTCCGGGAGTGTTGATAGCAGTCCGCTTCCATGGTAGACCAGTAATAGCCTGCCCTTAGAATCTTCTTTGCCATCATATGCCTGCTAGAGTGAGTGCCAAATGTACCTTCATGCAATTCAGCCATAATTCTTTCAGCTTCAAGATTGTCCACACAACGGAGCAGAATAGAATCATGATTGCGCTTGTACAGGATGCCATTGCTTAGGAAGAACTTAGCCGAGAATCTCCTTAAGAAATTTTTGTCATTGACTGAAGCTCCTTCGGGATATTTCTGAGCCTCAAGATACCTTTTAACTTCATGAAACCACGGCTGGTCCACTACTTCTTCGGTATTAATCTCATGACAATGTGCAGGTTCGTCCATCCATTCAATGGTGATTTGGGGAGCCTCATTATCCCAATTAAGTTTAAACATGGATGACATTGTAGCTAGAGCATCTGCTAGCTGCTTTTCTTCTCGCGGGAAGTGCTCAAAGGTAATCTGCTCGAAATGTGGTAGCAATGTCAAGACATGTTCTTTGTAAGGGATGATATTGGGATGCTTAGTGTCCCACTCTCCTTTGATCTGACTGATGACCAAAGCTGAGTCCCCAAACACAATCAAAGATTTGATTCCCAAGTCTATGGAAGCCTTGAGTCCAAAGATGCATGCCTCGTACTCTGCCATGTTGTTCGTACAGTTGAAGCAAAGTCTAGCTGTGAAAGGAGTATGGCAACCTTCTAGGGAGATGAGCACCGCGCCGATACCGTTGACAAGTGCATTGGAAGCCCCATCAAAGTACAGGGTCCATCGGGATCCTTGTTCAGGTCCGTCATATGGTCTAAAATCTTCAACGTTGTCCAATGTCATGATGTCTTCGTCAGGGAAGTCGAACTTCATGGATTGGTAATCTTCTACAGCTTGATGGGCTAGATGATCATCTAGCCCACTCCCCTTTATAGCTTTTTGGGTCGTGTACTGTATATCGTATTCCGTTAGGATCATCTGCCATCTGGCTATCCTTCTGGAAAAAGCAGGCCTCTCAAAGATGTACTTTATCTTATCCATCTTAGATATCAGCAGAGTGGTATGAGTCAACATATACTGTCTTGGCCGGCGAGCAGACCATACCAAAGCGCAGCAAGTTTTCTCGAGCAGTGAATATCTTGTTTCACAGTTGGTAAACTTTTTGCTAAGGTAATAGATGGCGTGCTCTTTTTGGCCAGACTCGTCATGCTGCCCCAATACGCACCCCATTGAATTCTCTAAGACGGTCAGATACATGATTAGCGGTCTTCCTTTGACGGGTGGCATCAAGACAAGAGGTTCTAGCAAATACTCCTTGATTTTATCGAAAGCAACTTGACATTTATCGTTCCATCGAACTACCTGATCTTTCTTCAACAGCTTGAAGATTGGCTCACAAGTAGATGTTAGGTGAGAAATGAACCTAGCAATGTAGTTTAGGCGTCCCAAGAAACCTCTGACCTCCTTCTCAGTGCGAGGAGCAGGCATTTCTTGTATAGCTTTGACTTTGGCAGGATCAACCTCGATGCCTTTGTTGCTGACAATGAAACGCAAGAGTTTACTGGACCGGACTCTGAATGTGCACTTGTTAGGGTTTAACCTTAGCTTGTACTCCTTCAACCTGACAAATAGCTTCTGCAAGTGATCAAGGTGTTCTTCTTCAGTTTGTGATCGGACTATCATGTCATCTACGTAGACCTCTATCTCATGATGTATCATATCATGAAACAAAGCTACCATGGCGCGTTGATAGGTTTCCCCAGAATTCTTCAGTCTGAATGGCATCACTTTGTAGCAGAACGTACCCCACTGTGTGACAAAATTAGTTTTCTCCATGTCCTCAGGTGCCATTTTTATCTGGTTATAGCCTGAGAATCCGTCCATGAAAGAAAATACTTTGTGCTGAGTTGTGTTGTCAACCAGGATGTCAATGTGTGGAAGTGGAAAATCATCTTTAGGGATGGCCCTATTTAAATCTCTATAATCCACACACATTCTCACTTTTCCATCCTTCTTAGGCACGGGCACAATGTTAGCAACCCATTATGGATAGGAAGTAACATCCAGAAATCCAGCATTGAACTGCTTCATAACTTTTGCTTTGATCTTCTCTGACATGTCAGGTCTCATGCGGCGGACTTTTTGTTTCACTGGTGGACAATCTTCTCTTGTGGGTAGACGGTGTACCACAATATTTGTATCAAGTCCCGACATATCTTCCTATGACCAGACAAAGATCTCAACATAATTATGTAACAACTGGATTAGGCGCTCCTTGACACTCGGCTCTAGATTAGAACCTATCTTGATTTCCTTTTTGTCATCCTCAGTTCCCAAGTTGATTGTATCCAACTGCTCCTCATGAGGCTGAATTGCTCTTTTCTCTTGTTGCAGAAGTCTGGCCAATTCCCCTGTCACTTCATAATCTTCCTCACCTTCGTATTCGGCTTGGTAGATCAGATCTCCAGAGTCACTGAAGGCTATAGCAGTATCGTTACCCATGGGTTCCAGAATGGAAGGTTACCTGCATTTGTGAGTGTGGGTGTGTGTAAGGGCATAGCCATCTTTAAACAACAAAATGTAAAAGCAAGACAATGAGGACAAAAGTTTTATATATGAAAAGCGTCCATGATTCATTAAATGACATATGAAAATGAAATAAAGACCCTTACAAATGGACCTATGTGCCTCGGGTAAGACACAAGGTTGAAAAAGTATGAATTGTTTGTGAATTATTACAGATCCAATAGAAATGGAAAAGATAAATTACTGCAGTATGAAAGTAATCGGAACAAAGTCTTTTGCTTCCCAATTGCACAGTCCTCCGCCAACAGTAGGAAAAATCCAGTCTTCCAAGCTGCCATCTTCTTCATTGTCCTCTAGTGCACTAACCCCTTGGTGGCTGATCTTCACAGGTGCCCCTCCGGCACGGGTGCGGCGCACGATCTTCTGAGCAGTCAAGGTAAATCCCAGGCCAAACTTGTCTGATTTGAAAGGAAAGTCTAGAAGTTGCCCCCAGATGGTGGATCCGCCTTCTTCCACTACTGCCTTAGCATCCTTGAGAGATGACATCTGAGGTGTAGGTCTTGTGATAACAGGAGTTGAGGATACCGCCTTGGTCACTTCTATTTCCTGATATACTTCTTCAAAATGTTGGAAAGGGGTTTCAATGAATTCGCCATCCAATTCTACATATCGGAATGAATTCAGATGACTAATCATGTATTCCTCTTCCCGATGGACAGTTATGATCTTCCCTTGGAAGGGGTACTTCAGCATCTGATGCAAAGTGGAGGTGACCACACCGGCATTGTGAATCCAGGGACGTCCCAACATGCAAGAGTAGGAAGGACGAATGTCCATTACGTAGAATGTTGAATTGAACGTTTGGGTACCCACTTTGATCGGGATGTCCACCTCTCCATGGACCATCCTTTTAGAGCCGTCAAATGCTCTCACAATTATATTGCTGGGTTTTAAAGTTATCCCTTCACAATCCAATCTATCCAGGGCTTTCTTTGGCAAGACATTTAGGGATGATCTAGTATCAACCAAAACATGAGCTAGGGTGGTTCCCCTACACTCCACCGAGACATGTAGTGCATCGTTATGTTTTCTCCCTTTGGAGGTCAAGTCAGCATCGGAGAAACCCAGACCATTGTCAGCTGTCAGACTGGCTACACACTCTTGGAATTGATCTGCAGACGTCTCTTACGGAACATGAGCCATCTTCAGAAACTTTACCAAAGCTTTAGCATGTTCCTCAGAGCACAGCAGCAAGGCTAACATAGAGATTTTGGAGGGGGTCTGTCCCAGTTGTTCTACCATATCATAATCACTTTTCTTAATGATCCTCAGGATTTCTTCCATCTCCCTCTTGGATGTCTCAGGAATAACTAGTGACTGAGCCTTTGTCAAGACAGGCTCCTCTTGAACATTCTTTCCTTTATTCTCAGCAGCGGAAGTAGGGATAGGAATTTCATTGTCATTGTTGGCGGGTAAACTTGCAAGTGTAATCACGGGTACAAATGTAATCTTCGGAACGACCATGGGTCCAGAGGCTGCTTTTGGAGGAGCAATATCTGGAGAGAAAATTCTTCCACTGCGGGTAATTTTGCTTGTTCCAGCAATGTTACTGATGTCGGAATTGTCCTCTTTGGAGCTCTCGTCTTCGGCAGTCTGTTCAATCTGTTTGACACCATGGTAGTAGATTTCTCCACCATAATTCCATGGTACCGTTTTATCGGATTTGTATGGGGCTTGCCCGGGCATTGTCATCTTCAATGGAGTAGTCACTGGAACGGATGTAATCCTAACGGGTTTTTTAGGAACCCTGGAAGGATTGGCGTGTATGGTTATTATTGAAACTTCTGGAACCGGGATGGGTGAAATGAGAGCTTTCTCAAACAAAATTTCCTGGTTATCAATTAATTGTTGGATACGTTTCTTCAACAGAAGGCAGTCAAATGATGAGGACAGGCAAGTATGGCAATCTTGGTCACAACCTGGGAACACCCCAACTTTCAACAAATTCAACTTGATGGTTAGGAGAGGAGTTAACAGTTCATCCACAGTGTCAACAAATAGGTCATCCTCAATAGCACTAGCATTGTGTCCATGCCTAGACATTGGAGCGGAGATAACATTCAGCTTTTCAGGAGCTTCAAATTCAACTTCCTTTGCGTCAATTAGATCTTGAATCTTGTTCTTCAAAGCCCAACAGTTGTTGCTGTTGTGCCCTGGACTTTCAGAGTGGTAAGCGCACCTGGCATTCAAATGGTAGTGGGGAGATGCAGTATTAGGATTTTTAGGGGCCTCTTTTAGCATGGCCAAATTCAACTTCAGAAGATGTGGTAGGACTTGACCTGGAGTCATGTTTATCTTGGTGAATTGCCTTACAGGCCTTTCCACCCTTTGCTGGTTATTTCTCGACTGGTCGTTTCTCGACTGGTTGTTTCTTGGATGATCTAATGCAAACTTTTGAATCATAACGGCCCCCACAGTTGGTCTTCGTTCGGTTCTTCCCTGATTTCTCTGGGCATAGACAGCAGATACTTCCTTCTTTCCCGTGAAGGGCTTTTTTACAGCAGCAGAGGTAGACGCATCCTTCTGAATTTTCCTACTTCTAATACCGGCTTCCACCCTCTCGCCAGTTAGAATTAACTCAGTGAAACCTGCAGAGGAGCTTCCAATCAGGTGATTAAAGAAAGGACCTGACAGAGTCCCCAAGAAAATGTCCACTAGCTCCCTTTCAGATAAAGGTGGTTGCACCCTTCCGGCTAAATCCCTCCACTTTTGGGCGTAGTCTTTGAAGCCCTCATTGGTAGCCATAGCCATACTCTGTAGCTGAGTACGAGTTGGCGCTAAGTCGGCGTTGTATTGATACTGTTTATAGAAGGCGGCTGCCAAGTCATCCCAATTATGCACATCAGACCTCTCCAACTAGTAGAACCAATCAAGTTGTGTTCCTGACAAATTATCCTGGAAAAGTGGACCCACAGGTCTTTGTCAACAGAATGCAGTTGAATTTTCCTGACATAAGATCGTAGATGCATCTTTGGGAAAGACACCCCATCATACTTGGAAAATAGTGGCACTTTAAACTTAGGAGGGATTACAATTCCAGATACCAGCCCCAACTCCTCAAAGTCTAGCCCAGATACTCTCTGTATCTCCATAGTAGCTAGACGCTCTTCCAAGTTTTTGTATTTGTCATCGGCCGGAGGGTATTGATGTTCAGAGTAGTCCTCGTCTTCCTCTTCTTCTGCTTCAGAATCAGATGGCACTGCAGTCTCCTTTCCTTTTCTTTCCCCTTCCTCAGAGGTTGATGGAAATTCCAAGGTCCTTTTGGCTTGTCCTTCAAACCTTCTTCCCATAATAACCACACCGGCTCGCTTCTTCTTCTTTTTCTCTTTTTCTTTCTCTAGCAGAGTCTTGAGCTCCTCTTGCCCCTTGGCCAAGGTCAAGAGTAGTTGTTGAAATTGTGAATTCTGAGCTTGTAAATCTTTGATCGTTTGTTCAAGATCCATCTTGCTGAAGTAAACAGCAGAGAGATGAGGAAACTTGGTGTGAAGACCTGTTTATGCTTATGATGAATGATATGTATTCATGCAATGCATTCAAGGATTCAGAAATTCAAATTTGTTTTAAACAAAAAAGAAACACATGTCATATTAATAAGATAGAATTGTTAGTACATCAATGCCCCTTGGGCAAAATAATACAATATTCCAAGATAAAAAGACGTTGTGCATCCTCTTTGGTGCAATGTAGGTGTTGAGAGTCTGCTCTTCGTGAAGTAACCGAGTAAGTTTCAAAACCTTCTTCTCGCTTGCGTAGAATTGGGCTTCAAAAGTATCGCATTCTCCTTTGAGCTGTATCCAACTCCTTTGTAGATCTTCGAGTGATGTTGGCATGTCAGGATGTAGGAGGGTGTATGGAACCTCTCATTCCTTAACAAGCTCTATAATCACTGAGAGAATGGAGGGGTAAGGCATCATAAGACTTTGGGCGTGGGTTCGTACCCACTTGAGGTAAGGCTCAAGGGGGATGGAATTCTTGTGTCCCAGAGTCTCATTGTCTACCTTGTTGGGCATCCTCCAGGCTCGGATGAACCTTTGTCGAAGTTCTTGATTGTCGTTGTCGAAGTCGAAAACCAAACCTTGAACTAGCATATCATGTGGGCCATCCCTTCGGGCATAACCAAACTGTCTTAGAGCCAAGCAGGGGTTGTAGGTGATGCGTCCCCTAATGCCAAGTAGAGGGACATTAGGGAATTCCCCACAATGGTCGACGATGATAACATTCTCTTTGGATCGAGAACACCAATGAATATCTGAATGTGTAAGAGTCATTAATCGTTGTGACCACCTCAAACCTTGCTCATTCTTTAAGACTGATTGGGGAAGATGAGAAATAAACCATCTTGCCAGGAGAGGAGTGCAACACATGAGAATACCTCTTTTCCTCATTGTTCGAGTGTGAAAAGAGTGTAAGATATCCCCAAGCAATGTAGGCACTGGGTTACGAGACCTGGAGATTTTGACAACACTCACATTTATGAGTTGGTCAAGATTAGGGAACAAGACCATCCCATAGATGAGAAGAGCTACAATCTCCTCAAAATCTTGCAAGTCCAAAGAATTCCAACAACTTTGGGCCTTCTGAAACAAGAACTTTTCCAAGAAGCCTTTGACACCACTTCTAGTTTCCCAATGGGTTGTGACATCAGATGAGTGCAAGTGCAGGGCTTGAGCAATCTCTTCTAGCTTTGGATCTCTTTCCGTACCGTTTAAGGGTAGTTGATTGAGAATAGGAATCCTCAAGAGTTGAGAAAATTCCTCCAAAGTGGGCACAAGCTGGTAGTCAGGAAATGTGAAGCAGTGATGCAAAGGGTCAAAGAACTGCAAGAAAACTTTCATCATGTCTTCCTCTGTGTTGGAAGTGACTAAGTTGAGAAGGAGACCATGTCTCTCGGTGAATGGAGATTTCTCAAGAATCCTTGAAGCTAGCTCCTTGAGTTGTGGAGGAATTCTTACAAGGTTGACTTGGATAGTTTTCCTGCGAAGTGAATCCATAACCTACAAAACAGGAACAAAGATGAATTTCCAAAATCCTTGAAATGGTTAGTGGATGCATATGATGCTTCATGATGTCCATGATGTTATGCACAAGTATATATGTACAAGCAAGTCACACAAGTTCCTAGTTTAGGCTTGCATGGGGTTTCATAGGTAAGTATCCTCTTGAAGTTTAGTTGGCTCAACCTGTCCTAGAAATAGTAACCGGGTTCTAAAGAGCTCAATATCACAGGACCGTTTCCTTGTTCATTGTTTCAATTCAGCCTCTTTACTGGCGACCGAAATATTCAAAGGAACCAACCCTCAATGAGTGTAGTATCGAGTATCTACAAACTTTGGACTGCACCAAAGCCGGTCATCTCACTATATCCTAAAAGGCCAAGTTGGTCAAGTAAAGGTTCTAGAAGTTCATTAGTGCTTCATGACATCACTCAGCGGCCCCGTATTCTCTTTGATTGACTCAAAGGCTACCAGTACCCACAAATATGTCACACTAACATAGCTATTGCTTAGACCGTGTCGGTATATCCCGCACAGTTTCCACAATGTATTGCTATTTACCTATGAATGTTTCCCAAATTCGGGTAGAGGATTTAAACCCAAACAATAGAACCAAAGTGTAAAGCGAACAAGGCAAACAATTGTAAGAAAATAAAGGTGATCTAAACCCTAAGGTAACCCCACTATTCTGATTTTCCCCAGCAAAGTCGCCAGTTCTGTGATGCGGTGGGAGAACTAACTTGAGGTTTTGCGTTTCGTTACAAATGTCGCGGTTTAGCATGAGTCGCCACCGACTTTTATTTTATCCAAAAGGAAAGTTAAAAAAGCACAGGAAAGACCTTTGAGATGTTTTCTTGAGTTCGGGGGGTAGATTATGAAAAGGGAAGGTCTAGCACCCTTTTCATCCATGGTTTTCCATGGGCTCTTAGTTACTTGTTTAGATTACTTGCTTTGCTTTTGAAATTGTTTGAAATGGTGCTTTATGTGGTTTTGAAAGTATTTTGAAAAGAGGCCATCGTTTAGGCAATCTTTGTAATGATTCTCGTTCGTAAGAATGTATACAAAGATGTTTGTCTTTTGAAAAATGTTTCAATGTTTTGAAAGTTGTTTGAAAATGTTTTGAAAATGGCAAGGATTGTTTGCAAATTGATCAAGTAACTAGAAGCATATCTACCTACTCAAAAGTCTTTCTTGTACATTTTTATTCCTTTGACATTGTTGATTTACCATTGATTTGGTAAACAACCCTATCTTTGGATGTTAAACGGGACGGGCGTGGATCATCGTATGACCATGATAGCAATGTTGCTAAGTATCTTAGCTTGTTTGAGGGACCAAGATCATTTGTTTTTAGGCAACCTTGTCTAGCGTCATCGAGGGACTATGATCTTTTGTTTGGTTTTATTTTGCCAAGATACTTTGCATGCATACCATGGCCATTTTATTAGGCAACCAAGTGGGTGAAACCCTACGGGTGCTTGTGTGCAATGTGTGTCATTTTACATGCTTTTTTTTGTCTTGGATTAGGTCTTGTCTATTTGTTTGATTTTTGTCTTATCATGCAAAACCCTAGTTTTACTAAACATGGTATAATGCGATAAATTGCGTAAAATAAAACTAAGCTATTATAACAATTATTATGGGAGGGGGATACAAGTTTTTGAATGGGGATATTTGCACAAAATAAAACCCTAAAATACTATTACAACCCAATTGAATTATTGTACAAGATAAATAAATAAACAAATATTTAAATATGCAAATAAAATGTATTTATGCAAAAATGTCTTGTATTAATTTTATGTATGAAAATAAAATAAAATTATTTAAGTCCTAAAAATAAGAAAAATAATATTGTTATTTTTGAAAGGGTGAAACCCTAGTTTTTTTTTATTAAAAGAAAAATATGATCTATATTATTTTATTTTTTCCTTTTTTGTATAAATAATAAATAATATTATTAGCAAATATTAAAAATTAAAATATGTATGAAAATAATATTTTATGTGAAAAATAATAAAATAAAAATGTATAGTATTTATTTAAATATATTCATAATTTTATTTAAGAAATTAAAGTATATTATTACTAATAAACTATTTTTTATGCAAAAAAAATAATAAAAAATAAAATAAAATGCAAAAAATAAAGAAAATATTTTTCATGATTTTTTTATGGTCCAGAAAAAAAAATAAAACAATAAATATAAAAATGAAAAGAAAACATGAAAAATAAATAAAATAAAGCCAGGGGGTGTGGATATCAAGTCAGGGGGTGTGAAAAGTAGAAATAACAAGCCCAAGGCGCGCCAGGCCCAAGCCAGGTCGTCCCTGTCCTCCAGCCAAACATTTGCGCGCGTTCTTGCCTTCAACTTGTAACTCTCTATTCTTTGCACAAAAACAAAAACTTGCAACATAAAAAATGTAGCTTGGAATCTCACGATTCCAATGATATAAAATTCATAATCTAACTCTCAAAGACCAGGGAGAATTTCAGTAGCCCTAATTTCTGACCTAGTTTTTTCAGCATGTTCAACATTCAAATTCTCTTAGCTCAGTTAATATAAATGACAACTATGCATATGTACAGCTTCACCAAGTTAAGGACTACATTTTTGCTTCACAAATCGTGACTTGAGGATGCCTAAATAGAGAGATAAAGTTTTGAAAAATACCTCCTTCAGCTGGATTTAGATATGGCAATGTGGGGACTTTGAGTGAGGCCTGATGATCGTGTGAGCTTCCTCGAAGTTCCCTCAAGCTATTCCAATGCTTAGCTTGCCTTGAGGATGCTTGAAACTCCTTGTGGAAGTCAACCTGCAACCTTCAAGTTTGAAAATGGTGATGTCTGAAACATGGCACACAGTTGCAGTACAAAGGCTTGGATAGTTTGGATGTGATGTATGGAAGGTGTTTGAAGTGTTACAAGGCAAAACGCACGAGCAAATATTAAATTGGCAAGAGTTTTGCAGAAGCTGCCCTGTTTGGGCAGAAAAATGAAGTTTTTCTTTTTGGGAGAGTTTTGGATGTTGTGTATCTGTGTTCTAGCTTGAGATAAGTTTGTGAAGTCGTCTAGAATGATGCCAAGCCCACCCTTTATCAGATGTACAAGTTCTCTACCTTTTGGCCACTTTTCTTGTTTTTGAAGAAAGGTTGAAGTGACTATGCAAACAGGCTTGTACTTGGCTATCTTGTGAGCTGCAAGAGTTGGTATACTTTGCTTAATTCCTGTGGAAATGGGCTGCACCAAAAGAACAAGTCCAATGCTCAAGGCTGATAAAGTTGGAAAAGCTTGCTTTATCAAAATGGCATTGTGAACTTTTGGCCATTTATGGAACTATTTCTTGTACAATGCTATAAAGGTTAAAATAAAGCCATTATCCATTGAGTTAGCATTTAATCATGGAGTTTAGAAGGATTTAGGACCTGTAATGCAAGGTACAAGCATGCTTGGATCTGATTTGCAACTTGGTGCATGGTGAAAATGGCTTGAACAAAAGTGACAAAATGCCATTTTCTCTTCTTGGATTCTCCCTAACCACAAATGATCTTGGAGAGTTCTTGGAAATTTTTAAAAGCTTGCAACATTCTCTACAATACATCTTGGAACTAGGTGAAAAATGTCCATGAAGTTGGGTCAAAAACCTGCCTAAATTAGGGCAAATTTTCACTAAGTTAAAAAGTTTATGGACCCCTATTCACAAATTCATATCTTGAGATCCAAGCATCTTTTGGGAAAACTTTGTGAATCAAAGTTGTAGATTTCATGGAGGACTACAACTTTCATGTTGGAAGTTTTCTTTTAACCCAAATTCATCATGGTGAAAAAGTGGTGAAAAGTTAGGAAAAAATAAGAAATTTTCCATACTTAGAAAAATTCTAAGTTATGAAAAAAATTTCAAATTAAAACCCTAATTTGCAATTTTAGGTTTCTTGATCAACAAGTTTCATATTTTGACATATCTTGATGAATTATGACCCTTGGCACTTGATTTTGACCAAAAAGTCAAAGTTTGACTTTTCAGTGTACAATTGACTTTTGATTAGTTGACTGCAAAATTCATCTGTCAATCCTAGGCATTTGAGATCCTTTGAACTATGTGATTAGGTCAAGATGATGCTATCGAGTCCTTGAAATCATGCTTGAACTCAATTTGTCATTGGCTAGGTTAAAAATCAGAAATTCCCCTTTCTCAGTCAAAACCCTAATTTTGACCATTTTGCCCTTTTGATGATTTGATCAAATTTCTTGAGGAGTTGTGATCCAAACTTGATAAATGGTACATAGAAGCCTAGAATGTTGTTGTGGATCAAAATTTATGAAGTTTGACTATAAATTGACCATGGTTGACTTTTTCCCCAATACAGTTAATTTTTAGGTCAACTGTCCAATTGACTGGGCAAAAATGTGATTCAAGGCCTGAAATTTGTCATGAGCAATCTTAGGGGTACAAGATGGTGTATGAAAGTAACATTAAGCATTTATGGTCCAAAAATTCTTGTGCAAACTCAAACCCTAATTTCAGGTCATCAGTGCAAGGTGATGTCTTGAGCTGAGCAAACCCTAATCTTGTCTTGAGTCCAAGAAGTCTTGTGAGAAAAATCTTGATAAATGATAGGGAAAATTTTGGGGTACAACACTGATGTTTTGGCTTGGTCCCACCATAGTGTTTTTCTGAAGCTTGGATCTTGTACTGACACGGTTAAGTGTTTAAGCTCAGAACCAGGCGCTCTGATACCAATTGAAGATGTGAAAAACACAAGAGGGGGGGGGGGGGGGGGGTTGAATTGAAAACTTGAAATTAACAGCTCAATGACACATAATTTTTATCCTGGTTCGTTTGATCTCAAACTACTCCAGTCCACCCGTCAAGGTGATTTCGCCTCTCTCCAACGAGGTCTTAATCCACTAATCTTAACAAGATTACAAAAGCTACTTTAACAAATGTTAAAGTCTTCTTGAGTACAACCACAGTCCGGTTGATCTCAAGGAACACTGTTTCAATGTAAGTATACAAGATATGTGTTGTTATGTTTCTTACAAAACTGTTTATCACAAATGTGATAAATTACACAGGATTATAGCTTGGAAATATAAAGAATATTGCTTGCAGCTTTGAAAATGTGTGAGTTGTAATGTGGCAAAATTGTTGTTGATTTTGAAAGCTGACTTTGTTTATATAGGCAGTGGAATGGCGTTGATCATAAAGCATGTTTAATGTCATTAACACACTTTCCTTTTGGAGAAGATCATGTATGAAAGAAGCCGTTGGAATTGATGTTGTCTTGAATGATCAGTAACGCTTCAGAATCTTATCTCCTTACTTGCTGATGATGCTTCAGAATACTGATGACTTGGATTGGTATGTTCTTGTTCAAAATCAGAGTTTACTTTGATTAAGCGCAGGTTCTGGTCATCAATCTTTAGCGTATGTTCTGATTGCTTCAGCGTGAAGCTCTTATGGCTTATCTTCTGATGCTGATATGATCAGAACTTCTGCATACATAAAACATAATTTTTAAGGTGCATATTTGTTCTTTGTATTTTATTATTTATTCTTTGTATTTGTTATCATCAAAACTCTAACCAAGGGTTGTAGAATCAAACTATGTTCTAACACAAGTAGTACACTTTCACCAGATTCATGCTAACATAAAGGAGTTCTACATCTTCGACCATACAATACTTCAAAAGGTTCCATATCAATACTAGAATGGTAACTGTTATTATAAGTTAACTCTATCAGCGGAAGGTAATTATCCCACGAACCTCCCTGCTTAAGAACACATGCCCTCAACAAATCTTCCAACGATTGAATAGTCCTTTCAGTATGACCATCTGTCTGAGGATGATACGCCGAACTCAACCTCAACTTAGAACCCAACGCTTCTTGCAAACTCTTCCAAAAATCAGAAGTAAATCTTGGATCTCTATCCAACAAAATTCACAAAGGAAGACCATGCAGCTTCACAATCACACTTGTGTAAATCTCAGCCAACTTCAACACTGGAAAACTGATGTTAATAGGAATAAAATGAGCCGACTTTGTAAGCCTATAAAAATCACCCAAATTGAATCATGTCCTCTTAAAGTATTAGGTAACCCCATCACAAAGTCCATCAAAATGCTATCCCATTTCCATTCTGGAACTTCTAACGGCTGCATCAACCCTGCAGACTTCTGATGTTCGACTTTCGACTTCTGACAAGTCAAACATGCATACACAAACTGAGCCACACCACTCTTCATTCCAGGCCACCAAAATAAACCTTTCAAATCTTGATACATCTTTGTAGCTCCTGGATGAATACTCAACTTACTTCTATGACTCTCTTCAAATATCACTTTCTTCATCTTAGCATCATCGGGAATACAAATTCGGTTACGAAATCTCAACACACCTTGCGCATCTAGCTTAAAATCATTATTCTTATACTGATCGATCCCAACCACCGAATCTACCAGTTTCACATCCAGCTTCTGAGCTTCTCTGATACTGTCTAGAAATTCATTATTAATCTTCAACATACCCAACATAACACTTCGCAGCGTCACCTCGCAAACTAAGCTTATATCTCTGAACTGTTCAATTAATTCCAACTCTTTAACCATCATTGCCGACATATGTAAAGTCTTTCGACTCAACACATCGGCTACCACATTCGCTTTTCCCGGATGATAATTCAAACCGAAATCATAATCCTTTAACAATTCCAACCATCTCCGTTGCCTCATATCCAGCTCCTTCTGATTGAATAAATACTTTAAGCTCTTATGGTCACTAAACACTTCAAATCTAGAACCATAAAGATAATGCCTCCAAATCTTTAACACAAAGACAACTGCAGCAAGCTCTAAATCATGCGTAGGATAGTTCTTCTCACGAGTCCTCAACTGCCTTGACGCATAAGCAACTACCTTATCACTCTGCATAAGCACACCTCTTAAACTCATCTTAGAAGCATCACAGTATACCACAAAAGGCTCTCCTGGATTTGGCAACGTCAAAATTGGAGCCGACGTCAATCTCTTCTTCAATTCCGTAAAACTTTCTTCGCACTGAACATCCCATACAAAAGCTCTACCTTTACAAGTCAACTTAGTCAATGGAAGTGCCAACTTAGAAAAACCTTCGATAAACCTTCTATAATAACCAGCTAATCCCAAAAAGCTTCTAATCTCAGTAGCTGACTTTGGAGTTTCCCATTGCAACACAACATCAACCTTCGATGGATCTACAATAATGCCACTACCTGAGATCGCATGACCAAGAAAACTAACCTCCTTTAACCAGAACTCACACTTGTACAGCTTTGCATACAACTTCTTCTCTTTCAAAACTTGTAATACTACTCTTAAGTGTTCTTCATGCTCTTCTTCTGACTTAGAGTAAATCAAAATGTCATCAATAAACACCACTACATACCGATCCAAATAAGTATGAAAGATACGATTCATGTATTCCATGAATACTCCTGGCGCATTAGTAACACTGAAAGGCATCACCGAATACTCGTAATGTCCATAACACATTCTGAAAGCCGTCTTCTGGATATCTTTATCCTTCACTTTAATCTGATGGTAACCCGACCTCAAATCAATCTTACTAAACAAACGAGCGTCCACCAATTGGTCCATCAAGTCATCTATTCTTGGAAGTGAATACTTGTTCTTAATCGTCACTTTATTCAGATGTCTATAATCAACACAAAGCCTCATACTTCCATCTTTATTCTTTACTAACAACACTGGAGCTTTCCACGGTGATACACTTGGTCTTACAAACTTCTTTTCAAGTAACTCTTCCAGTTGCTTCTTTAACTCTGACAATGAAAATGTAGACATCTTATATGGTTCCATAGACACAGGTCTGGTACCAGGTACTAGATCAATTGCAAATTCCACTTCCCTCTTCGATGGTACATCAGGAATTTCATCAGGGAAAACTTCAGGAAATTCACACACCACCTGCAATTCCTCAATTATAGCTTGAGTCTCTACATATAGCGACGCCATCAACGACAACATCTGTGTTTCTTCTTACATCAACTTCCTCAACTATCTAGCAGACAACAGTCTATCTTCCTCTTCTTCAGGAGTAGAAAACCTCACAGACTTGTTATAACAGTTAATATGAACATAGTTATGCTCTAACCAGTTTATACCCAAAATCACATCCAAACCTCTTAACGGTAAATAAACCAAATCAACAGCAAAGTCTCTATCGAAGATCGACAAGGGACACTTTAAACACACAAAATAAGTAGTCACTGACCCCTTGGCTGGAGTGTCGACGACCATTTCTCCATTCATAGAAGACAACATAAGACCCAATCTTTCAACACAATTAGAAACAATAAAGCAATGAGTAGCACCAGTATCAATAATAGTAATTAAAGGAGTACTATTAATGAAACATGTACCTCTGATAAGTCTGTCCTCAACAATTGTTTGATCCTCAACCAAAGCGAACACCTTGCCACTTGTCTGTTCCCTCTTTGGTTTCTGACATTGACTACTAATGTTCCCTTCTTCACTACAATTGAAACAAACCACATCCTTATGCTTGCACTCAGATACAACATGCCTGTTCTTACCACAACAGAAACACCTACTTACTTCAGCAGTACACACATTACTCTTATGCCCAGGTCTCCCACATTTAAAACAAACCACACCAGCAGGAGCATCTCACCCACTAGTCCTCTGACCCTGAGCAGCTTTCTGTTTACCTTTACCAGCTGAGGTATCATAAGGCTTACCATGATTATGTTGGTGCTTACCCCTCTTCTCACTAGTAATCTTGTAATGGGCATTATTATCCTCCTCATAAATCCTGCAACTATCAATCAAATCGAAAAAGACACGGATCTTCTGGTATCCAACTACCTTCTTGATCTCTGGGCGCAACCCGTTCTCAAACTTGATACACTTCGAGAACTCAGCATCTGCCTCACCGTAGTGCGGATAAAACTTACCCAACTCACCAAAATTTGAAGCATACTCAACAATTGACAAATTCCCTTGCTTCAGCTCAAGGAACTCAATTTCCTTCTTACCACAAACGTCTTCAGGAAAGTACTTCCTCAAAAATTCCCTACGGAACACAGCCCAAGTGACATTTTCACCCACGTCTTCCAATCTCTGACAAGTGTCTAGCCATCAGTCATCAGCCTTGACTGCTAACATATGAGTAGCATATTGAACCTTCTGCGCTGGAGTGCAGTACATCACACAGAATATTCTCTCAATCTCTTTAAACCAATCCAATGCTCAGTCAGGATCATACTTTCCCTTGAAGGCATGCGAATTCTCTCTCTAGAAAGTCACCAAACTATGAGATCCAGCATTCCCGTTAGCATTCGGCTAATTCTCCATCGCATGTGCCATTTCTTCTAAAGCAGCAGCAAGTGCAACATCATTCCTTCCAACCATCTCAACTTATCACTATATCATAAACAACAGTTAGAACTCAAATTAACAATACTCGATTGTTAGACAACTACGACTCGACGACTTGGTCGGACGGACCAACCTTTGCTCTGATACCAACTTTGTAACACCCCAATTCTACCCGGAAAATTATGAATGTAAATCAGAGTTTTAAAATCATACAACTGAATCAAGATGCCACAAATTCAACATAAAGACACATTGCATTCAACATGGACACATAACACTTTAAAACTTCGGATGAACCAACAGCAGAATAATTTAATCCCTTAATTCAACAACTTGAATAATCAATAATTAAAAGCAACAAGCATTCATCCCCTCGAGTGTTATGTATCAGAGCAATGACACCGACTCGAACTACCAAAGGTATACTGCCTTCACTCCAAATTACCTACACGTTACCAACGTAAGGGTAACATTCAAATAGAAGGGGTGAGATATCTAACAATATAATAAAACGTATGATAAATAATATATTAAATTAAATCACATAACATCATCGCTTCTCATCCTATAAACAACAATAATCGCAACAGAATACCAACAATATACACATTCACCGCATCATTACACAACTTCTTTATGCAATCATATAATGCGACTCAATACTATGCAAATGCACGTGGTACCATTGGAGCAGAACTCCCATCTCAAATAGTTGCCAATAAATAGAAGCATCAACAAGGCATACACCTTCATCTTAATATTCTCCAATACAGGCCATCTTAACGAGCATCAACTCCATCTTGAAATGCAATGTATGCGACACAATCATGAATGTAATAACAACAACCATAATTAACAACATCTCAACACAACATCATCGTTGGCCAGAAGCCTACATCTTAATAACTGTAAATTATTAGAGGCATCTCAACATCATTCATCAACATCATTCATCAACATAATTCATCGCATAATTCATCAACATAATTTCCTCAATGTAATTCATCAACATAATTCATCAACATAATTCATCGCATAATTCATCAACATAATTTCATCAACGTAATTCATCAACATAATTTTTCAGTAACTCAGCCACGACAACAATACAACGATAGATCGACAATCCCTCAACGTTGGCCATATGCCTACAACATGATATTGCCTATAATTAATTAATCATCTAAGGCTTACCTCTAGTTAACAAACATCTACATATTATTATTCTGTAATACTACATCATTATCATCATTAATCTTACTGTTATGAACCAAGCAATAATCTATAATCATCTCATCCTCATCATACTTCACAAAATCATAATAGTGATTAATGCGGGACACTAACTCTAATCCTAATTTGGGTACTAGGATTATTCTTCTTATCCTTCGTTTTAATCCTTAAGAATGAAGGTCATCGCATTAGCTATCCAACGTTTCAAATGACACCTTAAACAGAGTCCGAAAACTTAAGTTACAGCCTTCAGAAGAATCTGTCAAAAATCAGACTACATGAGTCGACGCATAATGTTTTGAGTGGACGCGTACTGGGTTAAAATCCTGCATAAGTCGATGCTTAATCCCTTTGTATTGACTCATACTGAGTCTGCAACACCACATGTATCAATGTATGCTCCTTCGTATCGACTCATCCTGAATCCAGAAACCTGCATGTATCGACGCATGGCCTTTAAGGTCGACTCATACTATTCTGTCATGAATATTTTCTGCGATTTCACTATGTTTTTACTATGGTTTCCCTGCCTTATGCCCTAAAAACATCCTCTAATAATAGGTAATCATCAATTATAATAATCTTATGTTTCTACAGCAATTATACAACATTAGGGCATCATTACTCATCTTTAAATCATTGATCTTCATCAAACAACAATATATATAATTCAATCATAAACAAAACAACTTTTCACCTCTAATCCCACATACTACTCATCATCAACCCTATTATAGAGTCAAAACCTCACCCTTACCTTGGATTGAAGGTTTCTCTACGATTCTTTTCCGATTGAATTCTGTTTTGCTCTTTTCCTTCTTTTCTGCAACTTTCACGTTCTCTTCCAACCCTTATTTCCTTCTCTTCTCACTGCTACTTCTTTTTCCTTATTAATTCTAAATAACTAATATAATAACCCTATCATTCTCATTATGTCTAAATGGGCTTAAAACTCCTACACCCTATTTCTACTACTTCTAGTCCTTAAAATAATCCCACATCAAATAATATTATTATTCTAATATTATTCCACAACTTAATAGAATAAATAAACCCAATAACAATAACACATCAACTATCACCATAACAAAACTTCACAAATATTCCAAAAATAATTTAATTAAATAATTAATTAAATTACGGGCGTTACATTTATTCATTTGCCCTCTTGTCCCCTCCATTCCCTCTATATAAGGAGCACACTAGCAAGCTTCAAGGACGAAAAAAACATCCTAAAAGAGTCATACGAAATTGCAAAAAGTAAGCAAAGTTGTCAAACTCCAAAATACATTTCCAGCCATCCTCAGCACAAACAGAGGACTCAAACACGTTCCTAAAGGTCCCCTGAAGCTTTTGCAATTATTACCACGCCCTGAAGCATCACGAGACGTCCTAACCATCTCTCACAGTTTGCATTTATTTTTCAAATTCGTTTATTTGATTCATGTGATATAAGCGCGTTTCAACCATGCATATTTGTTCATATGAATGTTTACAAGCTTTCTGTATAACTAGATTTAAGTTTTGATGCAGGTACGATACTTGGCCATGGTTAGGGTTTGGACCTCTGAATTGGGGTTTTTTGAATCAGACAAAATTAAACCTAAATAAGGGTACCATCATGCTCAGGAGGTCGAGGCCAATTGATCCATGGCCTCACATTTAATTTATACTGCGTATTCTGGATGTTTCGAGATACAGGTGCTATAGTGACAAACAAAAACTATCACTATAGGTTTCTATACCTAAAACGATGGACCAAGGAAGAAGACAAGTCGTGGCAGTTTCTCATTGGCCTATACAAACCCGACGCGAGTTTTTTTCATTTTTAATATATCTGACCAATTTTTCTTATATTATATTATTGTTTTATTTTATGTAATGAATAACCAAGTAGCTCAGCTGGTAAGGCGCGTTTGTGTGAAGGGAGAGGACCTGGGTTCGAGTCCCAGGTCCATCATTTTCTCATTTTACTAACAATATTCATGTAAATCCCATGTAAAGCATGGTCAGATGTCCACCATGCACCCTCAGCCTAGGCCATCAGATGTACATCTGATCCAAGCTAGCACATCCAAGCGCGCAGTATATCATATGCCTCCAAGACTTGTCCACATAGGATCAGGCATGAAGTTTGGGCTTCACAGCTTTGGGCCTAGCGAATTTCAAACAACACCCCCTATTTTTCTTTTGCTATCAGGCCCATCTAGCATTTTTATTGTATTGTTTCAGTTTTATTTATTTTTGTTTTCTTTATTAATTAAACAAATAATCAGAAAAATCACAAAAAATATTAAGTTAGTATTTTTTAATTAAAATAATTTTGTAAATAAATTAAATAAATATTTTAACTATTTTCTTTAATTTAAAATGAATTAGAACTTAGAACTTGATTTAGATTTAATTATTTTATTTTCATAATAAAAAAACTATAAAAAAAAAGAACTTAGACTATTTTTCTTGATTAAATTTATTTTCTAAATAGACTTTAGGATAATTAATTTAATTATTTTCTCAAATAAAAAATAAACAAAAAAAGATTTTCTTATTTCATTTAGAATGGCCTTAGGTTTTAGACGTCTTTACCTTTCGCGTGTTATTTATTTTTTGCATTTTTACATTACTGCACCTGTATACTTGATGTAATAGACTAATTAGGATTTTTACCGCTTTCCTTATTTTTCTTCCCCCAAGCTTTATACATTGTAAATGTCCCTCCCCGAAGCCATGTAATAGTCTAGGTTTTCACTTTCCGCACTTTACATTTCCTACAAAATATTAACTGTTAGTAAATAAGATTATATGGCAAGACTGAAAGCAAATGTTAGCAAACCCTAAATGCACAAGATAAATAATTAAACCAAACACAATTGCACATGCGCACCTCTAGGGTATCCCACTTCGGTTGCCTTCAGAAAACGGTCATAATTCTTGAAACGTAAGAAGTTTTAGTGGTTGTCCTCTAGTTTAAAAGATCACAAGTCCCTCGATGATTCTCTCGAAGTTGCCTCGGTTAAAAGTGATCTTAGAACTTTAGGACAATTACTAAAATTCCTTTCCAAGTTGCCTTCGTGATCGTAACGTCCCTTCGATTGTCCCTCAAAATATCCAACGATAGGGCTACCTACTCACTAATAGTAGGATAACACTATCTAAAGGATAGGAAGAAAAGAACAAACTTTTTCGAGTATAAGTAGATAGTTCTTAGATTCTATGCTCAAAACAAACTTTTCACACTTACACATTTAAAACACAACTTTCAAAAACATTATCTTTGTCAACACTCTTGAGGACTGATACAAGAGTTATCACAAAGCGAATCGCCGCACTAAGGCATTTCAAAACTTTTTTTTAAACACACAAAGCACAAAGTATTTTTAAAATGAGCTAAGCATCTAAGAGCCCGTAGATAACTACGGATGGAAAGGGTGCTAACACCTTCCCTTTCCATAATCTACCCCCCTTACTCAGAAAATTCTCAAAAAAGGTCTTTTCCCATTCTTTTCACCCTTTCCTTAATTTGGATAAAAGAAAAGTCGGTGGCGACTCTTGCTTACCGCAACATTTGCAAACACAAACGCAAAACCAGTATTATTAGTAGGTTCTGCCACCGTATCACAGAACTGGCGACTCTGTTGGGGAAAACTAAAAAGTGGGGTTACCTTAGAGTTAGTTCATTTCAAATTGTTTTAATTGCTTGCTTTGTATGCTTTATCCTTGGAGGGCTTGTTTGGGTTGTTACTATAGATCCTATACCCGGATCTGAGGCACCTTTTAGGTAAGTATCAATAGATCGTGGGGGTTGTGCGGGGTATACCGACACGTTTGAAGCGATAGCTACGTTGATGTGACAGTTTGGTTGGTACCGGTAGCCCTTGAGTAGTCAAGGAGAATACGGGGCCTTTGCGTGGTGTCATGAAGCATCAAATGACCTTAGAACCTTTAATTGAACGACTTGGCCATTAGGAAGTAGTGAGATAGTCGTCTTTGGTGTAGTCCTAAGTCGGTTGATACTAGATACTACACTCATTGAGATTTGACTCCCGAGTTTTGTTTGGTGGCAAGTCAGTTGTCGATTGAAACAAAACTTGTGGGAAAAATCAGTGATATTGAGATTCCCTAGAACCCGATTACTATTAATAGGACAGGTTGAGCCCAATAAAACTTCAAGAGGGTACTTACCTATGGAACTCATGCAAGCCTGAACCTAAGGCTATTTGTATGACTTGCTTTCTTTCATTATCTAACAAACTTGAACTCATTGCAGGGCTTTGTTGGTACTCCTTGCCGGTTTTGTTTATATCCATTATCCAATAACCTGGATTTCTTGCAGGATTTAATTGCTTATGCCACATTACTTTTTTGTTTAACACATAGCATACACAACATAACATCATACCATAACATCTCCTTAACCATTTCAAGGGTATCAAGGGTCTGTGATGCAGGATATGATAAACCAGACGTCTAGCAAGGGGCAAGGGGATTTATTTTCCTCTAGCCAACACCGTCAAAAGGACCATAACATAATAACTTGAGTCAGGGGAGATGACCCACTCAGCATGGTGAGCTTGACTCTCGTAGAAGGACCTTCAACGATACGAAGTTCTTAAATCAAAGCTGCAAAATTCAACTTCTGACATTTTCTTGTTTAACCCGTGAGATCCTTTAAAACATTACATATCATACGTGTCATTGCATAACAAGTATTCTCTGGACAGGCTTCTTATCCCTTCGCTGTTTATTTCAGCAAAAGAAATGGCTCTCGAACAAATAGTGAAGGATCTCCAAGCTCAAACGCCCAGTTTCAACAAATGTTCCTGGCTCTGGATAAGGGGCAGGAGGATCTGAAAACCCTAATCATCAAAGAGAAGACAAAGAAGCCAAAGAAACATGTTGGCATCTTGAATATGGGAAGAAGACTTAGAGGACCAGTCAAGCGAGCTCTAGATCTCACAACTCCATCAAATGAGGGGGATAATCATGAAGGTGATAACAAACCAGGGATTGATGAAGATGAAGTTGATTACTCTGAGGAGAAATATCCTCATGCTGATGATAAATACAAATAGTTGGAGGATCGTCTCAATACTATGGAGATTCAACAAATACCTGGCTTGGACTTTGAAGAATTAGGGCTGGTTTCTGGCATGATCATCCCACCAAAATTCAAGGTTTCCACATTTGCCAAATATGACGGGGTTTCTTGTCCTAAACTTTGCTTAAGATCATATGTCAGAAAGATCCAGCCTCACACTACTGACCGAAAGTTATGGGTCTATTTCTTCTAAGAAAGTTTCATTGGCACTCAACTAGAGTGGTTTTATCAGTTGGAAGGAACCAACATTCATACATGGGAAGACTTGGATACTTCTTTTTATAGGCAGTACCAATACAATGTTGACCTCGCTCCAACCCATACTCAACTTCAAAGCATGTTTATGGGTTCTAGGGAGGGCTTCAAGGATTACACCCAGAAATGGAGAGATCTTACAGGGAGAGTACAACCTCATCTATTTGATAGAGAGCTTGTAGACATGTTCTTGGGCACTTTGTCTGGTCCATTCTTCAATGACTTAATTGGAAGTTCTTCGGTTGGGTTCATAGAGCTGATACTGACAGGTGAAAGAATAGAATCCGATATCAAGAGCGGGAAGATTCCGATGGCTGCATCTTCTAATGCTGAGAAGAATCCATTCGGTGGCAAGAAGGAAGCCAACATTGTATATGGCCAGGAGGGACATGCTAGAGGTAACCACAACCAATCTATGGGGGCAATATTGGTCTCGAATCCTACGCCTGTGAAACGACATCAACAAGGGAATCAGCATAAGGAGGTCGCACCTAAGAGACAATTCACCAAAATTAACATGTCACTAGATCAAGCGTTACAACACATGTTGAAGGAAAAATTGATTATGTTAAAGGCTCCTCTACGAAATCCTAATACTTCTGCTCCTAGCTACCACCCCAACGAAAGGTGTGCATACCATTCTGATAGTCCTGGACATGATACGAATGGTTGCTGGGCTCTGAAGAACAAAATTCAGGATATGATTAATGCCAAGGAGATTGAATTCGACCCTCTAGAGACTCACCACGTGATCACTGCTCCTAGGCCAAATCATTGAGAGCGTCTAGTTCATTTGTGATTTTTCAATTGTAATTTCCTTTGCTTGTTCAAACAATTATTGTCATGTCAAACTTTGGTTTTCATATGTTTGTCTTAAATTATGTCATTTTCATTATATTTAAACTGATTTATTACTTCCTATGATACGGTGATAGAACCTCCTGTTTAATACTGGTTTGCGTTTTTTTTTTGCAAATGTCGCGGTAAGCAAGAGTCGCCACCGACTTTTATTTTATCCAACAAATGAAAAGGAAAAAGAACAGAAAACACCTTTTTCGAGATGTTTCTGAGTATGGGGGATAGATTATAGAAAGGCAAGGTGTTAGCACCCTTTCTATCCATGGTTTTCCATGGGCTCTTAGGTACTAGCTCATTTTTTAAATTGCTTGTGTGTGTTTGTTTTGAAAAGTTTTACTTCGTGATAACCCTTGTATCGGTCTTCAAGAGTGTGATGAAGTTGTTTTGAAAATTGTTTTGAAAAGTGTTTGTAAAATTTGTTTGTTTGAGCAAGTACCTAGGAACTAATCTACCTACTCAAAAAAAGTTTGTTCGTTTTCCTTTAGACAACACTATCCTATTATTAAGGAATAGGTAGCACCGTCGTTGGAGTTTTAAGGGACGTTCGAAGGGACAAGTACGATCACAAAATCAATGTTAGGAAATTTTAGTAATCATCCTAAATCCTTAAAGATCTTTTTCCGAGGCAACATCCGAATGGGTCATTTTAGATCTTTTGGGACTAGAGGACGACCACTAACATTCCCTATACTTTATGACCGTTTACCGAAGGCAACCGGAGTGGAGCAAACCCTAGGAGTGAGCATGTGCAAGTGTGTTTTTTCAGTTTATTTATCTTTGCACATTTAGGGTTTTCTACTGTATTAATTGCAATTTGTCTTTCCATACAATCCTATTAACACACATCTAACAGCTTATAGTTTGCAGAAATTAAAATGCGAGAAATTAAAGTCCTAGCTATTACAAGGCTTTCGCAGATACATAATTATTTAGACTGTAAATAAAAAATGCGTAAATTTAAAACCCTAATTACTATTACAAACTCAGGGAAGTTACAATAATAATAAAAAAGGAATTAAAGGCGCGCGGTGAATTAAATGCGAGAAATAATTGGAAAACCTAAAAATCTAATTTAAAAAAATATTTAGGTTATTTTTTGAGAAAAAACTAGGTTATGTACAAATTTAACCCTAATTCTAATTTATGAAAAAAAGAATTAAATTACCCTAAATTAAATTAAACTAATTAATTAATAAAAATATTTTTATAAAAAATGATTTTTGATGTTTTTATGATTTTTTTGATTAAATAGGAAAAAGCATGATTTTTGGTGTTATTTGAAAAAGAAAATAATTAATAAATAATAAAAAGGAATTAAAAAAGAAAAAGAAAAGAAATGGGCTTGTTTAAGCAATCAGGGGGAGGGGGTGCTGCCAAATTCTGGTTAGGCCCAAAGATGGCCCAGGGTCTGGCGTTTGGTCCAATGCTTCTCTCCTTTGATGGTACATGGTAGTCCCTCAATGCTGGAGCGTGAGATTTGTATGATGATGGATCTCAGGGCTGAGATCTAGGGTGCACGGTGGATGCTAAGCTATGAGGCATGCTGGATCTGCAGTTAAATGTTCAGAAAATAAGAAAATGTTTGGACCTGGGATCGAACCCAGGTCCTTTGCTTCACATGCCCATACCCCTTGTTATCTGCGCTGCGTTGTTTAATTGTTAGTATAATAAGATAAATAAAATATAAGGAAAGCCACGTAGTTTCCTCCAAAAAACGCGCGAATTTCAAATCGACCAGTGGTTGATTTCCACGCCTTCATCTTCTTCCCAGAAGTGTCGTTTTAGGTACCAGACTTATACCTACAGACATCTTCCATAGCTATAAAACTGCAAGCTTCAAAAATTCACAAAACGCATGATAAATTAATTCTAGCTATACCAATCAACTCGTCTTGATCTCACGAGTATCATGGCACCATTTTCTTTGTGTAATTTTACCTGTACAGAGAACCCCTAAAACGGCTTCTTAAACCCTAGCCATGACAATCACCAATATATGCATCAAAACATCAATTAAATCATTCAAGCATGTTGCAAATATGTCAATAATCACAAATACCTTATTAGAATATGTTTATGATGCAATAATTGTTGTAATCAATTTTGAAACAAAGAGCAAACCGTGTGAATGCTATACGACGATTCTAGACTTGGGAATGCTTGCAATTGATCCTGTTAGCTTCAGGAGATATCCAAGAAGCGGTTAGAAGCTTTGAATGGCCTTGAATCGTACCCTAGGTTAGAAATTAGATCCACACTTTTTGTCCAATTTTTGAGTTTTCTTCCTCAGCTCTCACGAATGCAACCCTTGTCCTTTTGCATTGTTTGTGTTCAGTATATGTAGTGTGATGAATTAGGGCAACAAAAACAACTTGAATCTTTTCAAATCATGGAAATTGAATGTGATTTGTTTTCTATATGATATCTTTCCAAAACCATCCTAATCATGCTATTTTTGCCTCAATTTGCCTTGATTCGATTTGATCTGATTAGGCCAGCTTAATTAGATTTGATTTTAACAAAAATCAGATCAAAAAATCAATCTTTTATATTTTTTTGTCATTTATTTGATTTAATGTGACTTTTAAATAATAAAAATAAAAATAAAATAAATAAATAGAGAAAATAATATGCGGATGCTGATTTGGGTCGTGGACCATGTCTTCAACAAGATATAATCATGAAAAGCTAGGCCCATTTGACAAAAAAAAGCACTTTTGAGCACATTTGTCTTTTGGCAATTTTCCAAAAATGGCCAACTTTGACAATGCATATCTCCTCCAATTTTGACCCTAGAGAGGTGTTCTTTGAATTTTTAGAAAGCTTAGGATGTCCCCTAAACAACCCTTTTGTTTTCATCTCAATTGGGTCTTCTATGTTCATGTACGAAGCTTTGACCCAAAAGGTGTTTTTGTTGACTTTTCAAAAGGACCTATAATGTAGAAATTCATATATTTTTATGAGTGCATTTTTTGAACTTGAGGGATGAAGATGAGTTGTGGGAAATTGGATTCTCTTAAAAATGAGCTTGGATGATAAATTTCTGATAAAGTATGAGAAAGTTATGCTTGGTCAAAGTTTGGTTGACTTTTCTTGAGAAACCCTAATTTAGCAACTTTTGAGTTTTGATGAATTAAGAGCATTCCTTGAGGAATCATGATCAACCCTTGATCAAATGATGGATATCACTTCAAAATGTTGATGTTGACCAAAAATCTTGAAGTTTTACTGTATGTGGGTCACAGTTGACTTTTGACCTAATACAATTGATTTTCAAGCATCTGAGCAGTTGACTGAGCAAACTTCTTGTGTAAGGCATGCAACTTGACATGGATGATCTTGAGAATGTATTAGGACCATGGAAAATATTTGAGTCCTTTGAAGCTCACCCATCTTGATGAAAAGGGAAACCCTAGTTGGAGGTTCCTTGCTTTAGGAGAGGGTTTGTCTGGTCAACTCTTGGGTATCTTTGAGCAAGTTGAGGACCTCCATGAACATATGTTGAGTAAAACGGGAGGGGAAATTTTGGGGTACAACAACTGCCCCTGTTCAATCTTCTTACACCTGAGAATGTAGATTGGCTTGTCTGCCTTTCGTGATCTGAGGGCGGAAGATGATTGAACACTAGAGTGCCCAGAAATTTGAACTTGCATGGAGTAACACTGATTGCTTTCAAAGTACTTCTGAACATGGTTTACATGGAAACTTGTTAAGCTCTAGAAGATGAATTAAATAGTTTCTTATCAGAGTCAGCATCAGAACTTGCACTAAAACAAATAGTTCTTTCATCAAAGAACTTCTTCATTTATTTTTAGCTCAACACGTCAAAATGATTTTCTTCTAGGAAAATAGTTCTGCCAGAACATTATCTTAAACAAATAAATATGCTCATCAGAGTATCAATTATATAAAATATATTTTATTGTTATCATCAAAACTCTGAGATATGATCAGAACCAATCTTGTTCTAACAATCTCCCCCTTTTTGATGATGACAGAAATATTCAGATTTAGAAATAAAATTGAACAAGAGATAAGAATCTCCCCCTGAAATAAATATTTTTATATGAAAAACTTCCTGAGAATTTTCATCAGAGCTTTGAGATTTTTCTTTTAGGATTTCTTCAGTAAGTCTTTTGAAGATAATGTTCAGTTGAATTAAACTTCTAGAGTTTAGTGATACCTGCAAAATTCTTTAAACAGAGAAAGAAATCTTTGTATTTTGTTAGTAATGTTTGAGACTTAGTCCCATAACTGTTAATCAGAGACTAGATCAAAATATTCATTTTCTCCCCCTTTTTGTCATAATCAAAAAGTATATAAAATTAAAGTGCATAAAAAGTTTTTTTTATTAATAAAAAAGATTTAGAGGTACAAAACAAAACAAAAACAAGAATCAGAATGAAACTAAGATTTTTATATGAAAGAGAAGGTTGAATTTTGAAAGAGAAGGTAAAAAGTGAGAAAGGGTTATGAAAACTTTTGAGAGAAAAAAAGTTTTAAAAATGAAAATGTAAAAAGTGTTTAAGAAAAAAATTTATTAAAAAGAATCTAATCATTACTAGCATTTAATGATATTGAAAATTAAGGGGAAAGCGTGAGATTTAAGCAAATCATAACAGTTACCCTTGAACGGCGTCAATAGCTTAGCACGCGTGACCTTTCAGAAACACACCAAATGTTTATCTCCTGAAGGTTGCATAGGACAGCTGTTTGATAAAATGAACTACTGAACTATACTTGTAATGAAACGTTAGAATATTTCTGAACTTTATATATAGCTTCTGATGTAACTTCTCTTCTAACTTCTAAAGAGTTGTTAATCAGAACATTCATTTCAGAACATTCTGAAGGCAAACACAGAAGATAAATACAATTTTATTCAGGACATAATTCCATACAAATATTTTTCAAAATGAATTTAAATCTATCTTCTGAAAGGGGTTTGGTAAAAATATCAGCCCATTGATGGTCTGTTTTTACAAAGTTTAAATTTAAAATTCCTTTCAGAATGTAGTCCCTTATAAAATGATATTTAATTTCTATGTGTTTAGCTTTAAAATGTAAATGGGATTTTTAGAAAGACAAATTGCAGAGGTATTGTCACAGAAGATAAGAATCTTACTTTCATAAAGATTAAAATCTTCTAGCTGACTTTTCATCCAGATCATCTGAGAACTATATCCAGCAGCAGATATATACTCAGCTTATGTTGTTGAAAGTGCAATTGTTGCTTGCTTCTTGCTGTACCATGAGATAAGGTTGTCACCCAGAAACTGACAGCTTCCAGAGGTGCTCTTTCTTTCAATTCTATCTCCAGCAAAGTCAGCATCACAATAACCTACTAGTCTGAATTCTTTTGATCTTCTGTAACACAGACCCAGATTAGTAGTACCTTTCAGATACCTCAGAATTCTCTTAACAATAGTTATGTGAGATTCTCTAGGACTCGATTGGAATCTAGTACATAAACATACGCTGAATAATATATCAAGTCTAGATGCAGTTAGATAGAGAAGGGATCCAATCATACCTCTATAGAGATTCTGATCTACCTTCATACTTACCTCATCTTTTCCCATAATGCATGTTGGATGCATTGGTGTCTTAGCATCTTTGCTTTCTAACATCTGAAATTTCTTCAGAAGTTCTTTAACATACTTCGTCTGATGTATGTAAGTACCTTCTGGAGTCTGGTTAATTTGAGATCCCAGAAAGAACTTTAATTCTCCCATCATGCTCATCTCAAATTCTGCCTGCATGGTCTCAGCAAATTCTTTTCCAAGAGAGATATTAGAGGTTCCAAAAATAATATCATCAACATAAATTTGACAAATTAAAATGTCATTTTTAAATGTATTTTTGAATAAAGTTGTGTCCACTTTCCCTCTGGTAAAATATTTTTCTAAAAGAAAATTACTCAAACGTTCATACCAAGCTCTGGGAGCTTGTTTTAAACCGTATAAAGACTTTTTTTAATTTAAAAACATGTTTTGGATACTTTGAGTCATTAAATCTAGGAGGTTGATGGACATAAACTTCTTCTTCTATATAGACATTTAAAAATGCACTTTTAACATCCATTTGATATAATGAAATGTTATTTTGAACAACAAAAGAAATTAATAATCTAATAGATTCTAACCCGGAGACTGGGGCAAAGGTCTCATTATAATCAATTCCTTCTTGTTGACTATAACCCTGTGCAACCAGTCGTGCTTTGTTTCTGACCACCTCTCCTTGCTCATTTAGTTTGTTTCTGAAAACTCATTTAGTTCCTATAATGTTGAATCCTTTAGGTCTTGGAACTAGATCCCATACATTGTTTCTGGAAAATTGATTGAGTTCATCTTGCATTGCTAGGATCCAATCATTGTCTTCCAGAGCTTCATTAATAGAGGTTGGCTCAATCAGAGATACCAATCCAAACAATGATTCTTCATTGATTCTGAGAGAGGATCTTGTTCTGATGGGATCTTCTTTCCTTCCAATAATCACGTCTTCTTTATGAGCCGAAGAGATTCTGGGAAACCTTTTCTGAGTGGGTTGTTCAGAGATTCTGAGATTATCCAGAGCATTATCAAGAGGAGGATCTTCTGAGTCTTCCTTTGCTTCTGACTTTTCAGAGTTTGAGAGATGATCTTCTGTACCTACAGAAATATCAAATTTCTTTGGCTGTTGCTGGCCAAGCTTGTCATCAAACCTGACTTTGATTGATTCTTCAACAATCAGAGTTTCTGTGTTGTATACTCTATAGCCTTTTGAGCGTTCACAATATCTAAGCAGAAAACACTTTTGTGCTTTAGAATTAAACTTGTTCAGATTATCTTTATGTTCAGAATAAAACAAGTACATCCAAAAGGATGGAAATATGAAATGTTAGGTTTTCTGTTTTTCCACAATTCATAGGGAGTCTTTTCAAGAATAGGTCTTATAAAGATTCTATTCTGAATATAACATGTTGTGTTCACAGCTTCTGCCTAAAAGTGCTTAGCCATATTTGTTTCATTGATCATGGTTCTGGCCATTTCTTGTAACGCTCTATTCTTTCGTTCTACAACTCCATTTTGTTGGGGAGTTCTAGGACAAGAGAAATTATGAACAATACCATTTTATTTAAAATATTTTTCAAAATAATGGTTTTCAAATTCTCCACCATGATCACTTCTGACTTTTATAATTCTAAAATCTTTTTCGTTTTGCACTTGGTTACAGAAGTCAACGAACACGGAATGTGACTCATCCTTGTGTTTTAAAAACATAACCCATGTCCATCTGCTGTAGTCATGAACAATGACCAATCCATACTTCTTGCCTCTGATGGATGCATTTTTAACTGGCCCAAACAGATCAATATGAAGTAGTCCTAATGGCCTAGAGGAAGAAACAACATTTTTTGATTTAAAAGAAGGTTTTGAAAATTTTCCCTTTTGACATGCTTCGCACAGAGCTTCAGAGTTGTACTTCAGATTGGGAAGTCCTCAGACTAAATTTATTTTTTTAATTGAGAGATTTTTCTTAAGCTGACATGTCCCAATCTTCTGTGCCATACCCATTGCTCATCGATAACAGACAAAAGGCATTTAACATTCTGAGTTTTTAGATCTGACAAATCAATTTTGTATATGTTGTTCTTTCTCTTGCCAGAAAAGAGGATTGTTCCATCTTTTTGACTAACCGCTCTACAGGAATTTTGATTAAAGATAATGTCATAACCGTTGTCACTTAATTGACTTATGGATAGTAGGTTATGCGCTAATCCTTCTACTAATAAAACATTAGAGATATAAGAAAGGTTACCATTTCCAATGGTTCCAGAACCAATAATCTTCCCTTTCTGATTACCTCAAAACTTGACGTCTCCTCCAGCTTTAAATTCCAGGTTTTTGAACATAGACTTTCTTCCCGTCATGTGTCGTGAGCACCCAGAGTCCAGGTACCATGACTGGTGTCTCAATTGAGCTATTAAGGACATCTGCAACAAATATTGTTTTATCCTTAGGTACCCATATCTTTTTGGGTCCTCTGGGGTTAGAGTATTTAAAGTTCTGTTTGAACTTTGGATTAACATAAGAGTTTCCAGAATGTGATGTATATTTAATATCATGTGTGTGTCCAAATTTGAATTGTTTGTTCAGAGGTTTATATGTGAAAGTCATCTTAGAAACAGGTTTTGGTATATATGTCTGTGATACAGTGGGAGAACTGACTTGAAGGTTTTGCATTTTATCATAAATGTTGCGGTTTAGCAAGAGTCGCCACCGACTTTTCTTTTATCCAAAAGGAAAGGTGAAAAAGCACATAAAAGACCTTTGAGATTTTTTCTTGAGTTCGGGGGGTAGATTATGAAAAGGGAAGGTGCTAACACCCTTTTCATCCATGGTTTTCCATGGGCTCTTAGTTACTTGCTTAGATCACTTGCTTTGTTTTGTTTGAAATGGTGTTTAGGTAATCTTTGTAATGATTCTCGTTTGTAAGAATGTATACAAAGATGTTTTGTCTTTTGAAAATGTTTTCAATGTTTTTGTAAGATGTTTTGAAATGTTTTGCAATGTGTGTGCGTTTGTTTTGGAAAATAGCAAGGATTGTTTGAAATGGAGCAAGTAACTTAGAAGCTATCTACCTACTCAAATGCCTTTCTTGTGCATTTTCTATTCCTTTTACATTGTAGACTTACCATTGATTTGGTAAGAAACCCTATCTTTGGATGTAAACGGGACGGGCGTGGGTCATCGTATAACCGTGATAGCAATGTTGCCAAGTATCTTAGCATTTTTGAGGGACCAAGATAATTTTGTTTAGGCAACCTTTGAATAGCGTCATCGAGGGACTATGATCTTATACTTGTTTTGTTTTGCCAAGATACTTCGCATGCGTAACATGGCCATTTTAATTTAGGCAACCAAGTGGGAGAAACCCTAAGGGTGCTTGTGTGCAAAGTGTGTCATTTTCATGCTTTTGATTTGTCTTGTATTTAGGGTTTTCTATTTGTTTTGTTTTTTGTTCTTGTCATGCAAACCCTACTTACTAATCATTGTATAAAGCGATAAATTGCGTAATATAAATATACTAAGCTATTACAACAATTTTTACGGGAGAGGGGAATAAAAGTTTGAATAGGGATTTGCACAAATATAAAACTAAATATATTATTACAACCAAATCGAATATGCGCGAATTTAAATAAATATAAGACAAATGTTTAAAATGCAATGCAATGTGTTCATGTTAAAAAAGTTTTATGTCTTGTTTTTGTGTAAGAAATATATTTAATTTAAACCTAAAGAAAAGGAAAAATAATATATATTTTTGGAGGGGATTAAACCCTAGTTTTTAATTTAAAGAAAATAATGTTCTATATTTATTAACTTGTATATTTTTTGTATAAAAAATAAAAAATAATATTATGTTTAAATATTAAAAATTAAATATGTGTAGAAAATAAGTATTTATGAGTATAAAAATGTATAATGAAAATATTAAATATATTTGATTATTTACAAACTTATTAAGAAAATAAATTCTATCTTATTCAAATAAATTAATTTTTTATGTGAAAAAATAATAAAAAAATAAAATAAAAGTGTAAAAATAAAGAAACCATTTTTTAGATTTTTTATCATTCAGAAAAAATAAACAAAATTATTAAATATGAAAATATAAAAAAAAATACAAAAATATAAAAAGGTCAGCCAGTGGGGTGCAATAACAAGTCAGGGGGGTCCAAATAGCAAAAACAAAAAGGCCACGCTGCCAAAAAGCCCAGAACTTCATCCTTGTCCTTTGTTCTGCTTCCTTCGCGCCATATACGTTCAAACCTGTATCTTCCTCATGCTTGCATAAAAATGAAAACTCATAACATGAAAAATATGGCATTTGAGCTCACGATTCCAACCATATAAATTATGTAACCTAACTATCAAAGATCAAAGAGAATTTTGGAATCCCCAAATCGTGACCTAATTTTTCAGAGTTTTCAAGCTTCAAATTCTCTTAGCACAAGTAATATAAATGCAAAGTAATGGTATGTACAGCTTCGTTATGATGAGGACTACATTTTTCCTTCACAAATCGTGGCCTGAGGTTGCCTATATAAAGAGATAGAGTTTAAGAAAATACCTCCTTCAGCTGGAATCGAGTAAGGCAATGTAGGGACTTTAATGGAGGCCTGATGATTGTTTGAGCTTCCTTGAACTTCCCTGAAGTTATTCCAATGCTTATCTTGCTCTAAGGATGGCTGGAACTCCCTGACCAAGTCCAACTACAAGCTTCCAAGTTGAAAATGGCAGATTCTGAAATAGGGGTTACAAAACCAGGGTGATGGCTTGGATTGGCTAGGTATCAAGTGAATAAGATGTTTGAATTGATTAAACACAAAATGCACGAGCCAAATGAGAGTTGGTTGTGCTTTTGCAGAAAATTGTGAGCTTGGGCAGTTTTGTGGTGTTTTTTAGTTTGAGAGAGTTGTAAGTCCAAGACAAGCGTGTGATGCTTTGTACAAAGTTTGCATATTAGTATAGAAGTGATACCAAGTCAGCTTCTTACTAGCTGTGCAAGCTTTAGCCCTTTTGCCAATTTTCTTGTACTTGAAGTAAAGTTGACAAGACCAATCCCACATGCTTGTACCAGCTTGCTTGAGGGCTGAAATGAGTTTGTACAATTTGCTTGAGAGCTGTAGAGTTTGCTTGTATCAAGGGGACAGGTCCAATGCTCCAAGTTGACAAAGTTGCAAAAGTGCACCTTTATGAGAATGGCAATGAAGCCTTTTTGCCCAAAATGGAAATACATCTTGTGTAAAGCTTCCAAAGCAAGGATAAAGGATTTATCAACTGAATATGCATTTAATTAAGGAGTTTATAGCAATCTTAGGACCTGTAAAGTAAGATATAACCAGCATAGGTTTGATTTGTAACTTGATTCTATGTGAAAATGGCTTGATCAAAAAGTGAGAAAATGCCAACTTCCCTTCTTCGATTCTCCCTACTCAAAAATGATCTTGGAGAGTTCTTGGACATTTTGGAAAGATTGCAATGTTATCTATAATCCATCTTTGAAATGAAATTTAAGATACCTCTTGTAACTAGGTGAAAAGTTGCCATGAAGTTGGGTCCAAAACCTGCCTAAATTAGGGCAAAATTTCACTAAGTTATTTAGTTCATGAGCATGTATTCACAAATTTATAACTTGAGATCCAAGCATCTTTAGGGAAACGTTTGTGAAGAAAAGTTGTAGATTTTATGGAGGACTACAACTTTCATGTTGGGAACTTTTCTTGAATCAAAATGCATCATGGTGAAAAAGTGGTGAAAAGTTGGGAAAAAATAAGAAAATTTTTATACTTAGAAAAATTCTAAGTTATGAAAATTTTCAAATTAAAACCCTAATTTTCAAATTTGGTTTTCTTGGTGAACAAGTTTCATATTTTGACATATCTTGATGAATTATGACCCTTGGTACTTGATTTTGACCAAAAAGTCAAAGTTTGACTTTTCAGTATACGGTTGACTTTTGATCAGTTGACTGCAAATTTCATCTGTCAATCTAATGAACTTGAGATATTTTGAACCATGTAATTAGGTCAAGATGATTCCATTGAATACTTGAAATCATGTTTGAACTCAATTGGTCATTGGCTAGGTTAAAAATCAGAAATTTCCCTTTCTCAATCAAAACCCTAATCTTGACCATTTTGCCCTTTTGATGATTTGATCAAATTCCTTGAGGAGTTGCGATCCAAAATTGATCAAATGATACATATGAGTCTAGAATGTTGATGTGGATAAAAAATTATGAAGTTTGACTGTAAATTGGCCATGGTTGACTTTTTCCCCAATACAGCTGATTTTTAGGTCAACTGTCCAATTGATTGATCAAAAATGTGGTTCAAGGCTTGAAACTTAACATGAGCAATCTTAGGGGTCCAAAATGATGTATGAAAGTCACATGAAGCATTGGTGGTCCAAAAATCCTTGTGCAAACTCAAACCCTAATTTTGGGTTATCAGTGCAAGATGAGATGTCTTGAGCTGACCAAACCCTAATCTTGTCTTGAGTCCAAGAAATCTTGTGAGAAAAGTCTTGATAAATGAGAGGGCAAATTTCGGGGTACAACAACTTCCCCTGTTTAATCTTCTTGAACCTGAAGAGTTAGATTGGCGAGTTTTTCCATTTGTGACTCGAAGGTAAAATATGATTGGACACTAGAGTGCCCATAAATTTGCACTCGACAAAGTGTAGTTGAGGGAATGGGCTTAAAGATGCCATTTGGAGAGGTGATAAAATCTTGTTGGAGATCGGCTTGTAGATGCCATCCAAGAATGTTTGTTGAATTGCAAGTTGTAAGTCAAAAGAATAAGTATCAGAATGGTGTCTGTATCTGGCACAATCTGAGCTGTATCTGGAGACTGAATCTGAATGAGTAACAGAATGGCTTCCGTGTCTGTAGCGTGTCTGTACTGTTTCTGAACTTGAATTTCAATGAGTAACAGAAGGGCTTCCATGGAGGAGCATATCTGAACTGTATCAGGTAGGTTGAATCTGAACGAGAGACAAAATGGCCACCGTGTTTGGAGCGTATCTGGACTGTATCTTGAAATTGAGGTCTGAATGAGTATCAGAATGGCATCCTTATCTGGAGCGTATCTGAACTGTATCTGAAAGCTTAATCTGAATGAGTATCAGGATGGCATTCGTATCTGGTGCATATATGAACTATATCTGAAAGCTGAATTTGAATGAGTATCAGGATGGCATCCGTATCTGGTGCGTATCTGAACTGTATCTGAAAGCTGAATCTGAATGAGTATCAGGATGGCATCCATATCTGGTGCGTATCTGAACTGTATCTGAAAGCTGAATCTGAATGAGTATCAGGATGGAATCCTTGTCTGGAGCGTATCTGAACTGTATCTGAAAGCTGAATCTGAATGAGTATCAGGATGGCATCCGTATCTGGTGCGTATCTGAACTGTATCTGAAAGCTGAATCTGAATGAGTATCAGGATGGCATCCTTGTCTGGAGCGTATCTGAGCTGTATCTGAAAGCTGGATCTGAATGAGTATCAGGAAGGCATCAGTATCTGGTGCGTATCTGAACTGTATCTAGATTGCATATTGTTAATGGCAACTTATTAATCTTATCCTAAAAAGGGTAAAATGTCAGCTGAAACACAAAGTGATGTTGCATGAAGTTTATGATGCAATATATGTGTTTTATCAATGTTTATGATATGTGGATGTAATGTATGTGCATGTAAGCTGATTTGTTGTATTGCTGAGGAAAATAAATCCTTGACAGCTGCTGAAGATATGTGCATTCTTCATGTCTTGAAGTTGGAGTATTGACAAAAATTATGTTGTGAGCAATGCCATACACTGCTTGAGTAATTTGCTTGTGGAATCCAGAGAATTTTGATGACTTCTACTGGGGATCTAACAAAAGGAATCTTTGTTCTGTCGGGGAACAATGAAAACTCTGTGGGGAAAAAGCTTAAAAAAGTTCAGGAGTTTTGGTCACCTGCCACTCTATTGGGGAATTATCCTAGGTTAGGGAGAAACAAAAGCTAGCGGTTATCCAGTTGATTTTCAGGTTTCAAGATAACTTGCTGGGGAATTTTGGAGAAACTGGATAGTCTCCACTGGGGATTAATAGTTTAAAGTTTCAGCTCTGCTGGGGATCTTAATGACATACTGTAGGGATTGTTCATGGAATAGCCTGAAGACGTTTTTCTATTCTTTCAACCTGTCAGTAATTATTCTTTTCCATTTTGTTTATTTGTAAACAGTAATTATGTTCAAATGCATATGTTCATTAATGAATCATTGGACGTTTTTTGTGCAAATAAAACACAAGTGTAAAAGAAAAGGACAAATAGTTTTTTTTTTGTACTTTAAAGAGATATCTTTGTATTCACTTTGAATAAGTATTTTGAACAAATGAGACCGACATCCTAGTAAGAGGATGGTGTCATAAGAAAAATTTATACAAAGAAAGATAGCTATGTGTGATAATCCCATGGGGTTCCCATTCTGCTATAGCCTTCGTATCTCCGAATATCTTGTTCATTTGTCGCTTCGTCCGAAGATGATTAAATTGATCAGAAGCTCCAAGTTTGTTAGTGAAGAGATTGTCTTCAAAGTGATCCGACGAGACATAGTCATACGCTTTAATTCCCTAACTTTTTACTGGATCCAATCGTCTTCACTCAAACCTGCATCTTTCATAATTCTCAAAGAGGGGATTTGAACCTCAATAGGCAAAACAGCCTCCATGCCATAAACTAAAGAATAGGGTGTTGCCCCAGTTGATGTGCGAGCCGTGGTACGGTACCCGTGTAGAGAAAACGGTAACATTTCATGCCAGTTCTTGTAGGTGACTGACATCTTCTGTATGATCTTTTTAATGTTTTTATTAGCAGCTTCGACTGCACCATTCATCTTTGGCCGATAGGGGGATGAATTGTGATGTTGAATCTTGAACTGCTCGCACAAGGCGGTGATCATAGTATTGTTAAGGTTTGTACCGTTATCAGTAATGATCCTTTCTGGGATACCATACTAGAAAATAAGATTCTGCTTGATGAAACGGGCAACAACATTCTTAGTGACAGATGCGAAGGAAGCTGCTTCGACCCACTTTGTGAAATAGTCAATGGCCACTAGAATGAAGCGATGTCCATTGGAGGCTGTAGGCTTGATCTCCCCAATCATATTGATTCCCCACATAGCGTAGGGCCAAAGAGCTGTTAAGACATTTAGAGGAACTAGAGGCGCGTGCACCTTGTCTGCATAGATTTGACACTTATGACAGGTTCGGGAGTGTTGATAGCAGTCTGCTTCCATGGTGGACTAATAGTAACCTGACCGTAGAATTTTCTTCACCATCGTATGCCCGCTAGAGTGAGTGCCAAAGGTACCTTCATGCAATTCAGCCATAATCCTTTCAGCCTCAGCCTTATCCATACAACGGAGCATAATAGAATCATGATTGCGTTTGTATAGGATGCCATTACTTATGAAGAACTTAGCGGAGAATCTCCTTAGGAAATTTTTGTCATTGATTGAAGCTCCTTCTGGATATTCTTGAGCCTCGAGATACCTTTTGATTTCATGAAACCAAGGCTGGTCCACTACTTCTTCAGTATTAATATCGTGGCAGTGTGCTGGTTCGTCCATTCGTTCAATGGTGATCTGGGGAGCCTCGTTATCCCAATTAAGTTTAAACATAGATGACATTGTTGCTAGAGCATCAGCTAGCTGATTTTCTTCTCGCGGGAAAGGCTCAAAGGTAATCTGCTCGAAATGTGGTAACAATGTCAAAACATGTTCTTTGTAAGGGATAAGGTTTTGATGCTTAGTGTCCCATTCTCCTTTGATCTGACTGATGACCAAAGTTGAATCCCCAAACACATCTAAATATTTGATTCCCAATTTTATGGCAGCCTTGAGACCAAAGATGCATGCTTCGTACTCTACCATGTTGTTCGTACAGTTGAAGAAAAGTCTGGTCGTAAAAGGAGTATGGCATCCTCCCGGAGATATGAGTACAACACTGATACCGTTACAAAGTGCATTGGATGCCCCATCAAAGTACAGGGTCCATCGGGATCCTTGTTCAGGTCCGTCATATGGCCTGATTTCTTCACCGTTGTCCAATGTCATGATGTCTTCGTCTGGGAATTCAAACTTCATGGATTGATAATCTTCTACAGCTTGATAGGCCAGATGATCAGCTAGCACACTTCCCTTTATAGCTTTTTGGGTAGTGTACTGTGTATCATATTATGTTAGGATCATCTGCCATCTAGCTATCCTCCCAGACAGAGCAGGCTTTTCGAAGATGTACTTTATCGGATCTATCTTAGATATCAGCAAAGTGGTATGAGTCAACATATACTGTCTTAGCCGGCGAGCAGCCCATACCAGAGCGCATCAAGTTTTCTCGAGCAGTGAATATCTGGTTTCACAGTCGGTAAACTTTTTGCTCAGGTAATAAATAGCGTGCTCTTTTCGGCCAGACTCGTCATGCTGCCCCAATACACACCCTATTGAGTTCTCTAAAACGGTCAGATACATGATTAATGGTCTTCCCTCGACTGGCGGCATCAAGACAGGAGGCTCTTGTAAATACTCTTTGATTTTGTCAAAGGCAATCTGACATTCATCATTCCATCTGACTACTTGATCTTTCTTCAACAGTTTGAAGATTGGTTCACAAGTAGATGTTAGGTGAGAAATGAATCTGGCAATATAGTTTAGGCGTCCCAAGAATCCTCTGACTTCCTTCTCAGTGCGAGGAGCAGACATTTCTTGTATCGCTTTAACCTTGGCAAGATCAACCTCGATGCCTTTGTTGCTAACAATGAAACCTAAGAGTTTACCGTACCGGACTCCGAATGTGCACTTGTTTGGGTTCAATCTTAAATTGTACTCCTTCAACCTTACAAACAACTTTTGCAAGTGATCAAGGTGTTCTTCTTCAGTTTGTGATCGGGCTATCATGTCATCTACGTAGACCTTTGTCTCATGATGTATCATATCATGAAATAAAGCTACCATGACACGTTTATAGGTTGCCCCGACATTCTTCAATCCGAATGGCATCACTTTATAGCAGAATGTACCCTATTGTGTGACAAATGTAGTTTTCTCCATGTCTTCAGGCGCCATTTTGATCTGGTTATAGCCTGAGAATCCGTCCATGAAAGAAAATACTTTGTGCTGGGCTGTATTGTCAACCAGGATGTCGATGTGTGGAAGTGGAAAATCATCTTTAGGGCTTGCCCTGTTTAAATCTCTATAATCCATGCACATTCTCACTTTTCCGTCCTTTTTAGGCACGAGAACAATGTTGGCCACCCATTGAGGATAAGAAGTAACAACCAGAAATCCAGCATTGAACTGTTTCATAACTTCCGCTTTGATCTTCTCTGACATGTCAGGTCTCATGCGGCGGTCTTTTTGTTTCACTAGTGGAAAGTCTTCTCTTGTGGGTAAACGGTGTACCACAATGTCTGTATCGAGTCCCAGCATGTCTTCGTATGACCAGGCAAAGATCTCGACATAATCACGCAACAGCTGAATTAGGCGCTCCTTGACACTCGGCTCTAGATTGGTACCCACTCTAATTTCCTTTTTATCTTCCTCGATACCTAAATTGATTGTATCCAACAGCTCCTCATGAGGCTGAATAGCCTTTTCCTCTTGCTGTAGTAGTCTGGCCAATTCCCCTGGCACCTCACAATCTTCCTCACCTTCATATTTGGCTTGGTAGATCAAATCTTCAGAGTCACTGAAGGCTATAGTAGTATCGTTACCCATGGTATCTGGAATGGAAGGGTACCTACATTTGTAAGTGTGGGTGTGTGTAAGGGTATAGCCATCTTTAAACAATAAAATGTAAAAGAAAGATAATGAGAACAAAAGGTTTATATATAAAAAAGCATCCATGATGCATTGAATGTCATATGAAGATGAAATAAAAAACCCTTACAAATGGACCAATGTGCCTCGGGTAAGACACAAGGTTTTTAAAGTGCGAATTGTTCGTGAATATTACAAGTCCAACAGAAATGTAAAAGATAAATTACTGAGAGATGAAATTTATTGGGACAAAGTCTCTGGCTTCCCAATTGCGAAGTCCACCGTTGACAGTAGGAAATATCCAACCTTCTAAGTTGTCATCCTCTTCATTGTCTTCTACTGCATTGACCCCTTGGTTGCTAATCTCATAGGTGGCCCCCCAGCACGGGCACAGCGTACAGCCTTTTGAGCAGTTGAAGTAAACCCCAAGCCAAACTTGTCTGATTTGTACGAAATGTCTGGAAGCTTCCCCCAGATGGTGCATCCACCCTCTTCCACTACTGCCTTTGCATCCTTTAGAGATGACATCCTAAGTGGAGGTCTTGTGATCTTAGGAATCGAGGATACTGCCTTGGTCACCGCTACTTCTTGAGAGACTTCTTCAAAATGTTGGAAAGGGGTTTCAATGAACTCGCCATCCAACTCCACATATCGGAAAGAATTCAGATGACTAATCATGTACTCCTCCTCCCCATGGACAGTTATGATTTTTCCTTGGACCGGGTAATTCAGCATCTGATGCAATATGGAGGTGACAGCACCGACATTGTGGATCCAAGGTCGTCCTAACAGACAAGAGTAAGAGGGACGGATGTCCATCACATAGAAGGTTGAAATGAAAGTCTGAGTTCCCACCTTTATTGGGATGCACACCTCCCCGTGGACCATGCTCTTTGAACCATCAAATTCTATCACCACTATGTTGCTGGGTTTTAAAGTCAGCCCCTCGCAATCCAATCTGTCAAGGGCTTTTTTTGGTAAGACGTTCAAAGATGATCCTGTGTCCACCAAGACATGGGCTAGGGTTGTTCCTCTACACTCCACTGAGACGTGTAATGCCTCGTTGTGTTTTCTCCCTCTGGGTGTCAAATCAGCATCGGAGAAACCCAAGCCATTAACAGCTGTCAAACTGGCCACACAGTCTTGGAACTGGTCAGCAGACGTCTCTTGCGGCACATGAGCTGTTTTCAGAAATTTTACCAGAGCTTTTGCATGTGCTTCAGAGCACAGCAGCAGAGCTAGCATAGAGATCTTGGAAGGGGTTTTCCCCAACTGTTCAACCACATCATAATCACTTTTCTTTATTATCCTCAGGATTTCTTCCATTTCTTTCTTGGATGTTTCGGGGATAGCTAGTGATTGAGCCTTCGTCCGGACAGGCTCTTCATGAACGTTTTTTCCTTTATTCTCAGCAGTAGAAGTAGGGATAGGAATTGTGTTGTCTTTGTCGGTAAGTACACTTGTAGGTATAATCATTGGTGCATAGGTAATCTTCGGAACGGCCACGGGTCCAAAGACTGCCCTTGGAGGGGCAATCTCTGGAGAGAAGATTCTACCACTACGGGTAATCTTGCTAGTTCCGGCAATATTGCTAATGTCGGAATTGTCCTCTTCGGAGCTCTCTTCTTTGGCAGTCAGTTCATCCTGTTTGATACCATGGTAGTAGATTTCTCCACCATAATTCCATGGTAATGTTTTATCTGATTTGTATGGGGCCGGCCTGGGAATTGTAATCTTAAGTGGAGTAGTCTTTGGGGCAGTGTAATCCTAACGGGTCTTTTAGGGGCCCTGGAAGGATTGGTGTAGATGGTTATAATTGAAACTTCTTTAACTGGAACGGGTAAAATAGGAGCATTCTCAAACAGAATTTCTTGGTTATCCATCAGTCGTTGGATACCCTTTTTAAACAGAGGGCAGTCAAATGATAAGGATAGGCAAACATGGCAGTCTTTGTCACAACCTGGGAATATACCAGCCTTCAATAAATTCAACTTAATAATCGGGAGCGGAGTAAATAGTTCATCCACGGTGGAAACAAATAAATCTTCCTCAATAGCATTGGCGTTGTGACCATGCCTAGGCATTGGAGCGGAAATAACATTTGGTTTCTCAGGCGCTTCAAACTCAACTTCCTTTGTGTCTATCAGGTCTTGAATTCTGTTCTTCAGAGCCTAACAGTTGTTAGTGTCATGCCCTGGACTTTCATAATGGTATGCGCACCTGGAATTCAGATGGTAGTGAGGAGATGCAGTATTGGGATTCTTTGGGGCCTCTTTTAAAGTGGCCAGATTCAACTTCAGAAGATGTAGTAGAACCTGGGCTGGAGTCATGTTAATTTTGGTGAATTTCCGAACTGGCCTTTCCACCCTTGGCTGGTTATTTCTTGGCTGGTCTGATGCAGACTTTGGAATCATAACGGCCCCCACCGTTGGTCGGCGTTCAATTCTTCTTTGATTTCTGTGTGAATAAACAACATACACTTCCTTCTTCCCAGTGAAGGGCTTTTTCACAGCTGTAGAGGCAGACGCGTCCTTCTGAATCTTCCCACTTCTTATACCGGCTTCCACCCTCTCGCAGGTTAAAATCAATTTGGTAAACCCTGCAGAGGAGCTCCCAATCAGATGATTGAAGAAAGGGCCCGATAGAGTTCCCAAGAACATGTCCACCAACTCCCTTTCGGATAGACGGGTTGCACTCTTCCGGCTAGATCTCTCCACTTTTGCGCGTAATCTATGAAGCCCTGATTTGAAACCATAGCCATACTCTGAAGTTGAGTACGGGTAGGCGCCAAATCGGCGTTGTACTGGTATTGTTTATAGAAATCTGCGGCCAGGTCTTCCCAATTATGGATGTCGGCCCTTTCCAACTGGTAGAACCAATCAAGTTGCGTTCCTGATAAACTGTCTTGGAAAAAGTGGACCCATAAGTCTTTGTCGGCAGAGTGCGGCTGAATCTTCATGACATACGATCGGAGGTGCATTTTAGGACAAGACACCCCATCATACTTGGCAAATAATGGCACTTTAAACTTTGGCGGGATTACAATTCCTGACACCATCCCTAACTCCTCAAAATCTAGACCCGATACTCTCCGTATTTCCATAGCGCTTAAACGCTCTTCAAGGTGTTTGTATTTGTCATTAGCCTGAGGGTATTGTTGTTTAGAGTAGTCCTCCTCTTCCTCTTCTTCTTCAGAATCTGATGGTACTTCCATTTCTTTTCCTTTTCTTTCCCCTTCATCAGATGTTGTTGGAAATTCTAAGGTCCTTCTGGCTTGTCTCTGAAACCTTATGCCCATGATTACCACACCAACTCGCTTCTTCTTCTTTTTCTCCTTCTCTTTTTCTAGCAGAGTCTTCATCTCCTCTTGCCCCTTGGCTAAGGTCATGAGTAACTGTTGAAATTGTGCATTTTGAGCTTGTAGGTCTTTGACCGTCTGTTCGAGATCCATCTTGCTGAAATAAACAGTAGAGGGATGAGGAAACTTGTTGCAAAGACCTGTTTATGTTTATGATGAATGATATGTATTCATGCAATGCTTTCAAGGATTTAGAAATTCAAATTTTTTTCAAACAAAAAGAAACACATGTCATATTAATAAGATAAAATTTGAGTACATCAATGCCCTTTGGACAAAATAATACAAAATTCTAAGGTAAAAAGACATTGCGCATCCTCTTTGGTGCAATGTAGGTATTGAGAGTCTGCTCTTCATGAAGTAGCCGAGTGAGTTCCAAAACCTTCTTCTCGCTTGCATAGAATTGGGCTTTGAAAGTATCACGCTCTCCTTTGAGCTGTATACAATCCCTTTGTAGGTCTTCAAGTGATGTAGGCATGTCAGGATGTAGGATAGTGTATGGAACTTCTCCCTCCTTAACAGGCTCAATAATCACTGGGAGAATTGAAGGATAAGGCATCATAAGACTTTGAGTGCGGGTTCGTACCCACTTGAGGTAAGGCTCAAGAGGGATGGAATTCTTGTGTCCCAAAGTCTTGCTATCCACCTTGTTTATCATCCTCCAAGCTCAGATGAATCTCTGGCGAAGATCTTGATCGTCGTCGTCGTAGTCGAAAACCAAGCCTTGAATCAGCATATCATGTGGGCCATCCCTTCGGGCATAACCAAACTGTCTTAGAGCCAAGCACGGGTTGTAGGTGATGCCTCCCCTAATTCCAAGTAGAGGGACATTAGGGAATTCCCCACAACGGTCAACAATGATAACATTCTCTTTGGATCGAGAACACCAATGAATATCTGAATGTTTAAGTGTCATCAACCTTTATGAACACTTCAAACCTTGCTCATTCTTTAAGACTAATTAGGGAAGATGAGAAATAAACCATCTTGCCAGGAGAGGAGTTCAACACATAAGAACACCTATTTTCCTCATTGTACGAGTGTGAAAAGAATGTAAGATATCCCCAAGCAACGTAGGCATCGGGTTGTGAGACATGAAGATTTTGACAGCACTCACATCTATGAGTTGGTCAGGGTTGGGAAACAAGACCATACCATAGATAAGAAGAGCCACAATCTCATCAAAAGCTTGCAAGTCCAAGGAGTTCCAACAACTTTGGGCCTTCTCAAACAAGAACTTTGCCAAGAAGCCTTTGACACCACTTCTAGTTTCCCAATGGGTTGTGACATCAGATGAGTGCAAGTGCAGGGCTTGAGCAATATCTTCTGGCTTTGGATCTCTTTCCGTACCGTTGAAAGGTAGTTGATTGAGAATGGGAATCCTCAAGAGTTGAGAGAATTCTTCCAAATTAGGCACAAGCTGGTAGTCAGGAAATGTGAAGCAATGGTGTAAAGGGTCAAAGAACTGGAAGAGAACCTTCATCATATCCTCCTCTGTGTTGGAAGTGACCAAGTTGAGTAGACGACCATGTCTCTCGGTGAATGGAGAGTTCTCAGGAATCCTTGAAGCTAGCTCTTTGAGTTGTGGAGGAATTCTTACAAGGTTGACTTGGATACTTTTCCTGCGAAGTGAATCCATATCCTACAAAACAAGAACAAAGATGAATTTCCAAAATCCATGAAATGGTTAGAGAATGCATATGATGCTCATGATGTCCATGATGTTATGCACAAGTATATATGTACAAGAAAATCAAACAAGTTCCTAGTTTAGGCTTGCATGGGGTTTCATAGGTAAGTACCCTCTTGAAGTTTAGTTGGCTTAACTTGTTCTAGTAATAGTAACCGGGTTCTAAGGAGCTCAATATCACTAGATTGTTTCCTTGTTCATTGTTTCAGTTCAAGCCTCTTTACTGGCGATCGAAATATTCCGAGAAACCAACCCTCAATGAGTGTAGTATCGAGTATCTACCAACTTTGGACTGCACCAAAGCCGGTCATCTCACTACATCCTAAAAGGCCGAGTTGGGCAAGTAAAGGGTTCTAGAAGTTCATTAGTGCTTCATGACATCACTCAGCGGCCCCATATTCTCTTTGATTGACTCAAAGGCTACCGGTACCCACAAATATGTCACACTAACATAGCTATTGCTTAGACCGTGTTAGTATACCCCGCACAGTTTCCACAACATATTTCTATTTACCTATAATGTTTCCCAAATCCGGGTGGAGGATTCAAACCCAAACAATAGAAACAAAATGTAAAGCAAACAAGTCAAACAAGGTAAGAAAATAAATGTGATCTAAACCCTAAGGTAACCCCACTTTTATAATATTCCCCAGCAGAGTCGCCAGTTCTGTGATACGGTGGGAGAACTAACTTGAAGGTTTTGCGTTTTATCACAAATGTTGTTGTTTAGCAAGAGTCTCCACCGGCTTTTCTTTTATCTAAAAGGAAAGGTGAAAAAGTACAGGAAAGACCTTTGAGATTGTTTCTTGAGTTCGGGGGGTATATTATGAAAAGGGAAGGTGCTAGCACCCTTTTCATCCATGGTTTTCCATGGGATCTTAGTTACTTACTTAGATCACTTGCTTTGTTTTGTTTGAAATGGTGTTTGGTGTGGTTTTGAAAGTATTTTTTAAAAGAGGCCATTCGTTTAGGCAATATTTGTAATGGTTCTCGTTCGTAAGAATGTATACAAAGATGTTTTGTATTTTGAAAATGTTTTCAATGTTTTTGTAAGATGTTTTGAAATGTTTTGCAATGTGTGTGTGTTTGTTTTGGAAAATAGCAAGGATTGTTTGAAATGGAGCAAGTAACTTAGAAGTTATCTACCTACTCAAATGTATTTCTTGTGCATTTTCTATTCCTTTGACATTGTTGACTTACCATTGATTTGGTAAGAAACCCTATCTTTGGGTGTAAACGGGACGGGCGTGGGTCATCGTATAACCGTGATAGCAATGTTTCCAAGTATCTTAGCAATTTTGAGGGACCAAGATCATTTTGTTTAGGCAACCTTTGAATAGCGTCATCGAGGGACTATGATCTTATACTTGTTTTGTTTTGCCAAGATACTTCGCATGCGTAACATGGCCATTTTAATTTAGGCAACCAAGTGGGAGAAACCCTAAGGGTGCTTGTGTGCAAAGTGTGTCATTTTCATGCTTTTGATTTGTCTTGTATTTAGGGTTTTCTATTTGTTTTGTTTTTTGTTCTTGTCATGCAAACCCTACTTACTAATCATGGGATAAAGCGATAAATTGCGTAATGTAAATATACTAAGCTATTACAACAATTTTTACGGGAGAGGAGAATACAAGTTTGAATAGGGATTTGCACAAATATAAAACTAAATATATTATTACAACCAAATAGAATATGCGCGAATTTAAATAAATATAAGACAAATGTTTAAAATGCAATGCAATGTGTTCATGTTAAAAAAGTTTTATGACTTGTTTTTGTGTAAGAAATATATTTAATTTAAACCTAAAAGAAAAGGAAAAAATAATATTTATTTTTGGAGAGGATTAAACCCTAGTTTTTAATTTAAATAAAATAATGTTCTATATTTATTAACTTGTATATTTTTTGTATAAAAAATAAAAAATAATATTATGTTTAAATATTAAAAATTAAATATGTGTAGAAAATAAGTATTTATGAGTATAAAAATGTATAATGAAAATATTAAATATATTTGATTATTTACAAACTTATTAAGAAAATAAATTCTATCTTATTCAAATAAATTATTTTTTTATTTGAAAAAATAATAAAAAATAAAATAAAAGTGTAAAAATAAAGAAATCATTTTTTAGATTTTTTATCATTCAGAAAAAATAAACAAAATTATTAAATATGAAAATATAAAAAAAAAATACAAAAATATAAAAAGGTCAGCCAGGGGGGGTGCAATAGCAAGTCAGGGGGTGCAAATAGCAAAAACAAAAAGGCCACGCTGCCAAAAAGCCCAGAACTTCATCCCTATTCTTCGTTCAGCTTCCTTCGCGCCATATACGTTTAAACCTGTATCTTCCTCGTGCTTGCATAAAAATGAAAACTCATAACATGAAAAATGTGGCATTTGAGCTCACGATTCCAACCATATAAATTATGTAACCTAACTATCAAAGATCAAAGAGAATTTTGGAATCCCCAAATCGTGACCTAATTTTTTCAGAGTTTTCAAGCTTCAAATTCTCTTAGCACAAGTAATATAAATGCAAATTAATGGTATGTACAACTTCGTTATGATGAGGACTACATTTTTCCTTCACAAATCGTGGCCTGAGGTTGCCTATATAATGAGATAGAGTTTAAGAAAATACCTCCTTCAGCTAGAATCGAGTAGGGCAATGTAGGGACTTTAATGGAGGCATGATGATTGTTTGAGCTTCCTTGAACTTCCCTGAAGCTATTCCAATGCTTATCTTGCTCTGAGGATGGCTGGAACTCCCTGACCAAGTCCAACTGCAAGCTTCCAAGTTGAAAATGGCAGATGCTGAAACAGGGGTTACAGAACCAGGGTGATGGCTTGGATTGTCTAGGTATCAAGTGAATAAGATGTTTGAATTGATTAAACACAAAACGCACTAGCCAAATGAGAGTTAGTTGTGCTTTTGCAGAAAACTGTGAGCTTGGGAAGTTTTGTGGTGTTTCTCAGTTTGAGAGAGTTGTAAGTCCAAGCCAAGCGTGTGATGCTTTATACAAAGTTTGCATATTAGTATAGAAGTGATACCAAGTTAGCTTCTTACTAGTTGTGCAAGCTTTAGCCCTTTTGCCAATTTTCTTGTACTTGAAGTAAAGTTGACAAGACCAATCCCACATGTTTGTACCAGCTTGCTTGAGGGCTGAAATGAGTTTGTACAATTTTATTGAGAGCTGTAGAGTTTGCTTGTATCAAGGGGACAGGTCCAATGCTCCAAGTTGAAAAATTTGCAAACATGCACTTTTATGAAAATGGCAATGAAGCCTTTTTGCCCAAAATGGATATACATCTTGTGTAAAGCTTCAAAAGCAAGGATAAAGGCTTTATCAACTGAATATGCATTTAATTAAGGAGTGTATAGAAAGATTAGGACCTGTAAAATAAGATATAACCATCATAGGTTTGATTTTCAACTTGATTCTATGTGAAAATGGCTTGATAAAAAAGTGAGAAAATGCCTACTTCCCTTCTTCGATTCTCCCTACTCAAAAATGATCTTTGAGATTTCTTGGACATTTTGAAAAGCTTGAAATGTGCTCCATAATCCATATTTGAAATTCAATTTGAGATACCTCTTGGAACTAGGTGAAAAGTTGCCATGAAGTTGGGTCCAAAACCTGCCTAAATTAGGGCAAAATTTCACTAAGTTATTTAGTTCATGAGCATGTATTCACAAATTTATAACTTGAGATCCAAGCATCTTTAGGGAAACATTTGTGAAGAAAAGTTGTATATTTGATGGAGGAATACAACTTTCATGTTGGGAACTTTTCTTGAATCAAAATGCATCATGGTGAAAAAGTGGTGAAAAGTTGGGAAAAAATAAGAAAAATTTTATACTTATAAAAATTCTAAGTTATGAAAATTTTCAAATTAAAACCCTAATTTTCAAATTTGGTTTTCTTGGTGAACAAGTTTCATATTTTGACATACCTTGATGAATTATGACCCTTGGTACTTGATTTTGACCAAAAAGTCAAAGTTTGACTTTTCAATATACAATTGACTTTTGATCAGTTGACTGCAAATTTCATCTGTCAATCTAATGAACTTGAGATCTTTTGAACCATGTAATTAGGTCAAGATGATGCCATTGAATCCTTTAAATCATGTTTGAACTCAATTGGTCATTGGCTAGGTTAAAAATCAGAAATTTCCCTTTCTCAATCAAAACCCTAATCTTGACCATTTTGCCCTTTTGATGATTTGATCAAATTTCTTGAGGAGTTGTGATCCAAACTTGATAAAATGATACATATGAGTCTAGAATGTTGATGTTGATAAAAAATTATTAAGTTTGACTTTAAATTGGCCATGGTTGACTTTTTCCCCAATACAGCTGATTTTTAGGTCAACTGTCCAATTGACTGATCAAAAATGTGGTTCAAGGCTTGAAACTTAACATGAGCAATATTAGGGGTACAAAATGATGTATGAAAGTCTCATTAAGAATTGGTGGTCCAAAAATCCTTGTTCAAACTCAAACCCTAATTTTGGATTATCAGTGCAAGATGAGATGTCTTGAGCTGACCAAACCCTAATCTTGTCTTGAGTCCAAGAAATCTTGTGAGAAAAGTCTTGATAAATGAGATAGAAAATTTTGGGGTACAACAATGTCTCCTTTCCTTTGAGAGTTTCATATCCAATTCCTCTTCTGTTGTTCCCACTAACTCCATAGATCATTGAAGCCATTTTGCTTCTATCTATGCTTTTAGCAAGAAAAGTTTGAAAGCTACAGTCATATTCTTTCAGAATATCTTTTGAACTTGAAGCAGACTCTGAAATAGAAATTTTTTGAATTTCCTCTTTAAGTTTAAAATTATTTTCTTTGAATTCAGAGTTTTCTGTTTCATGTTTCTCAAGATCAGATGCAAGACTCTTCTTGAGTTTCTTGTATTTGATTTTGAGATGACTATAGTTTTCCAGAAGTTCTGATAAACTTTCAACAAGTTCATCTCTATTAAATTTAGAGAATACCTCTTTTGGTTCTGACTCACAGTCTGAGTCATCTGCTGTGGTAGCCATCAGAGCTAGGTTGGCGTTCTCATCTTCAGAATCAAATTCATCTTCAAAGGATTCTGAATCGTCCCAGGTGGCCATCATACCTTTCTTTCTACCAAACTTTTTCTTTGGTTTTTATATTTGAATTTTTGGACAATCACTCTTGTAGTGTCCAGGTTCTTTACATTCATAACAAATTATCTCTCTTCTGTTTGACTTTTTGTGTCCAGAAGATTCTGGTTTATCTTCTGACTTCTTGAAGTTCCTGAACTTCTTCTATCTGTGCTTCCACATCTGATTGATCCTTCTGGAGAGCAAGGATAGTTCATCTTCTTCTGACGCAGATTCTTCAGAGTTTCCTTCTTCAGCTTGAAAAGCGTTAGTTTCATATTTTTAATTGATTTAAGGGCAACAGACTTACCTTTCTTCTGAGGCTCGTGCTCATCAAGTTCTATCTCATGACTTCTTAGAGCGCTGATGAGTTCTTCAAGAGACACATTGTTCAGATCTTTTGATACTTTGAAAGTAGTGACCATAGGAGCCCATCTTCTGGTTAGACTTCTGATAATCTTCTTGACGTGGTTTACCTTAGTGTATCCCTTGTTCAGAACTCTCAGGCCAGCGATCAGAGTTTGGAACCTTGAGAACATAGCTTCCATAGATTCACTTTCTTCCATCTTGAAGGCTTCATACTTCTGGATGAGAGCCAGAGCTTTAGTCTCCTTCACTTGAGCGTTTCCTTCATGAGTCATTTTGAGAGACTCAAACATATCATGTGTTGTATCTCTATTTGTGATCTTCTCATATTCCATTTTAGAGATAGCGTTTAGAAAAATATTTCTAGCTCTGTGGTGATTTTTGAAATCAGCTTTTTGTTGTCTATCCATATTTTTTCTATCAATTTTGTTTCCTTCTGAGTCTCTAGGATGTGTGTAACCATCTAAGACTATATCCCATAAATCACTATCATGACCTAGAAAGAAACTTTCTAGTCTATCTTTCCAATATTCAAAATCTTCTCCATCAAATACAAGAGGTTTGTTGTAGCTATTATTGTTTTGTTCAGTTACCATTGTGTTTTCTTTCTGGATCTTTTCCTGACACGGTTAAGTGTTGCGCTCAGAGTCAAGCTCTGATACCAATTGAAGGTGAGAAAACACTTAGAAGGGGGGGGGGGTTGAATAAGTTTCTCTTTTTTATTTTTCTTAAATGCTCAACAATAATGGAAAGACATAGTTATTTTTATCCTGGTTCGTTTGAACTCAAACTACTTCAGTCCACCCGCCAAGGTGATTTCGCCTTTCTCAACAAGGACTTAATTCACTATAATCAAACTGATTACAATCGCACAACCAAACTGTTACTAACAATACAGTGCACAAGTAAACTTACAAGTGACTAACACCACTAAGACTCAAACTAGTCCTAGCCTTCTTGAGAAATCTGACCAAACTTGGTCTCTCAAGGAACAATTACAAGAATTAAATCTTTACAGATAGTGAAATAAATTGCTTCTTAAAAAGCTATATCACAAACTGTGATTTTTCACTAAGATAAGTTTAGCACTTGGAAAAATGACAAAGTGTTTGTGAGCATCAGAATATTTTCACGTCATTGGTCAATTGGCTTGCAATAAATGATCTTCTATTTATAGAATGAAGAAAATGACCGTTGCTGCCTTCAATAGTGGAGAGCAATTAATGTTTGCGTGTTTGCTTGCAATATTGCATTTTCCAATGAACTAGCATAGACACTTGAGTGCATGTAGTTGTCTTTGCATTAAATGAGCAAACGGCACTTGTCAGAGCATGTTTCCTGAAACTTGACAAGACTTGTTAGCTTCTTTATTCTTTCAGAACTAGCTTCACGTCTTGCTTCAGAATATGCTTGCAAATCTTCTTATCAACGCTTGCTTGTAAATCTTCTTATCAGCGCTTGCTTGCAAATCTTCTTATCAGCGCTTGCTTTGTAGAAAACTTCTGAACATAGTATACATGGAAACTTGCTAAGATTTAGAAGATGCATAAATTAGTTTCTTATCAGAGTCAGCATCAGAACTTGCGCTAAAACAAATAGTTCTTTCATCAAAGAACTTCTTCATTTATTTTCAGCTCAGCACGTCAAAATGATTTTCATCTAGGAAAATACTTCAGTCAGAACATTATCTGAAACAAATAAATATACTCATCAGAGTATCAATTATATAAAATATATTTTATTGTTATCATCAAAACTCTGAGATATGATCAAAACCAATCTTCTTCTAACAAGTGTATCTATACCATATTCCCCATGAAGAGAATCAAATGGCTAGCACTTTAGCCACTCTATCTTCCTTGTACTAAGTGAATCATCACAATGATATGCCTACAATCAGAATCATGTGTCTGGAAAGAGTTACTCATGTGTTTGCAGCAAAAGAGGTCACATACAACAAACCTTGGTTCCATGACATTAAGTGTTTCCTTTAAACTCAAGAGTACTCGCCTGGGGCATTCCGTAAAGACAAAAAGACTCTAAGAAGACTATCTGGTAACTTCTTTCTGAATGGTGGCGTACTTTACAAAAGAAACTTTGATATGGTTTTGCTGAGATGTGTGGATGAACGTGAAGCAGATTTATGGATGTAAGAATTCCATGAAGGGTCCTTCGGTATCCATGCCAATATGCATGCGATGGCTAAGAAAATGTTAAAATTAGGTTATTATTGGCTAACGTTGGAATTTGATTGTTGTAAGTATGTGAAGTGCCACAAGTTCCAAATCTATGGAGATGAGATTCACGTGCCTCCAACTCTTCTCAACATTCTTTCTTCTTCGTGGCCTTTCTCTATTTGAGGCATTGATATGATCAGTGTGATTGAACCCAAGGCTTCAAACGGAATTGTTTCATCCTGGTGGCTATTGATTATTTCACCAAGTGGGTCGAAGCAGCTTCATACACAAATTTGACTTGCCGAGTAGTGGTCAAGTTTATCAAGAACCAACTCATTTGTCAGTATGGTGTGCCAAGCAAGATTATCACTGACAATAAGTCAAATTTGAACAATAAAATGATGAAAGAAATCTGCAATGATTTCAAGATAAAACATCACAACTCCTCTCCTTACATACCAAAGATGAAAGATGTTGTTGATACTATTAATAAAAACATCAAGAAAGTTATTCAGAAGATGGTTGTAACTTACAAGGATTGGCATGAGATGCTACCATTTTCTTTGCATGGTTATCGAACATCTGTCCGCACTTTGACAGAGGAAACCCCAGTATATGGGATGGAAGCAGTACTCCTCGTAGAGGTTAAGATCCCGTCAATGAGAGTTTTGATGGAAGTTGAGTTATCTGAGGCTGAGTGGTGTCAAAGTAGATATGACCAGTTGAATTTAATCAAAGAGAAAAAGATGATGACCTTGTATCATGGCCAGTTATATCAAAAGATAATGAAGTAGGCATTCGATAAAAAGGTTCGACCTCGTGAGTTCAGAGAAGGCGACCTTGTACTTAAGAGGATATTATCTTTTCAACCTGATTCTAGAGGCAAGTGGGCTCCTAATTTTGAAGGCCCATATGTGGTTAAAATAGACTTCTTTGGCTATGCAATGACTCTTATGACCATGGATGGTGAGGAGCTCATGTGCTCTGTGAATGATGAAGCAGTCAAGAAATACTTTGTCTAAAGAAAAATAAAAGAACAACTCGCTAAGTTGAAAACTTAAAAGGGAGACTTAGACAAAATATGAGCATCTTGGTGGGCTGAAAACCCAAAAGGGCGGTCCAGGCAAAAATTTAGAGACATAAACAGAAAAAATAATCCATCCTGGTAGATTGAAAACCTGAAAGGGAAATATAGGCAAAAGTTAGGGATCGTTATTGACAAGTAACTGCATCATGCCAAACTTGAAGCAATTATAAGGGTTTTTCATCAAAACGTCTGCAACAAAGCTTAAACACAATTGGAATTCAAAGTTGATAGGGGGAATAGTATTGTGTATTTCAATGTATCATTTCCCATATAATTACCATTTTTCAATTTTGTATTAATCCAAGGAGTTACGACATTTGCGGACTACCATTCTATTAAATAAAATTTAATCCTTTGTCCATTTGTTTGCAACTATTATCTTATTTTAACTCTGAAAAATTTCTTTTGTTCTTGATGATAATTTTGAAACAAAATGTTGATAAAACTTATTTTTAAAAATAACAACGAAAAAGTTTTCCTATGAGTCGTGAATGCAAATTGGGAACGTCAATGGTTACCTCGGAACATGGTTAGATTCTAAAATGCAAATTTGAGAAAGTAAAGTACTTTTGAGGACTTTCGGATGGTGTTTATTTCCCCAGTGGATCTTTCATGAAGATTGTTACCTTTGTATTTGATTTATTTAGGTCTAAAGAGTAAACTTTGGGTTTCTTCCCCAAGAAATATCTTCTCCTCCCAGAGACATTGACCCTATAACAAGTCTATACTCCATTGATGGCTCTCGTTTATCCCCAAGTAATGATGGGATTACCCGGGTATCTGGTTGAACTATGATTTACCATCTCTAGATCATCTGTTTTGTCTATTGTGTTTGTTTGGTCTGCATACGCATGACATTCATCCATTCACCATTCATGTGCATTAGAATTTTTTTCTCGATATTTTACATTGGTTGTGTTTACCAAAATGTATATCTCCTCTCTCCAATAGAGTGTCAAATGTAAGCAGAAAAATGTGTACCTTTTCCAACATTCCTTATTGAGTTTCTTCCTCGTGGAAGTTTTGCTTCAGCTTTCCTTTCCATCTATGGATAGTATAAACTGCCAATTGAGTTTATTCCTCATTGAATGAGTCTTGTTTGACCATCTCTCTCCAGTTTATTCCTGGACTGAGCTTTGTCTCTTGCAGATGTTATCAGGCTGTAAAACCTGGATTGAGAGTGCATTTATTTTGCACCATCGTAGGTGTCATTCTCCTTATTTGAAAAATGTATTCTGCAAGACTGCTGACCCACATTTCTTTCGAAGACCCCCGATGAAGTTATCGATTCTCAGCAAGTGATTGCCTTTTTAAAATGTGTTGTACCCCAAAAATTTTCCTCTCACTTTTCAAGGCATTTCTCATAAGTACTCTCAAGGTTCAAGCTTGCACAAGTACATTGGAATTTTCCAGTACCAAGATTAAAAGGAAACTGTCAAAAAGTTTGAAAATAGATAAAAAATAATACTTTAACAAATTTGGAGAAAAACAAGTGTTTTTTGTTTCAGCTCTTTCGATTGGTCTTTTGGCCTCTTTCAATGCAATCCTGGCTTACATCCTTCGACTGCGTGTGGGCATCTGGAACGCTGGCTTGGATTCACAAGGCACAAGGACTCCTATAGCCTCCTTTTATTCCAAGGCAAAAGGCTCCCTTTTGGCATCCTTCGATTTTCACTTTTTGCCTCCTAGATGCCTCTTTCGAATATGGACATTTTGGCCTCCTGCATACACCTTTAGTTTGGGCATGAGGTTCCTTTGTTGCAAGCTTCATTTAGGCATTTGACTCGCTTCATGCTTGCTTCGTTTGGGCACATGAGTCCTTCAGTAAAAGCTATTGGTCATGCCTTTCGTTTGGGCATGTGGCTCCCCTTTTACAAGCTTTCGTTTGAACATATTGGCAAAAGGTCACAAGGCAGGAACCTCCTGCACACACACTCTTTCGTTTGGCCATATGACCCCTTTGTGGGCAAATTTGAGTGGGCAGGATCTCCTGTGGAAATGGCCCGCTTCAAACACACAAACTCTGCACTATGCCATTGCCTCAGGCGAAGGAAGTACCATGGTGGTACATTCGAAGGGCAGGCCAGGCATGTCTGGATGTCCCAATTAAATAACATATTTTACTGACCCATCTCAAAAGCATGCATTTGGACCATTCGAAGGAACCCATGAAGGGCCTAGTCGAAATGCACTAATTTGGCCCCTTTAAAGGACATCCACATGAGCCATTCGAATGACACTTCAATTTGAAAAAAGAAATGGTTGTTGAAGAGTCTGGTCGCAAGGCTAGGGGGGTCAAGACAAAAGGTTGAGATGCCAAAGGCATTTGTTGACCAAGTCCCATGCACTGCCAGGCTCAGGCCTGATACACTGGCCATAAAACTCCAAAACTGATGTACAACAGTCCCTCAATGCTTCCTTATTCCTTGCACCAAAATAGCATACAAGGCAATTCTCTCGAAAGCTACAAGGAACAGGTTACTCAATTTGTTCAAACCTTTTGTTTTCCCTCCAAAAGCTTCAGGTAGTCTTGCCTATAAATAAGAGGCTTCACAATGTTTTGAGGAGGACTTTTTGGGGCTAGAGGAACGAATCTCCAAAAATTTCTCAAACACCATAAAGCTCTCAAACTCTTAAACACTTATGAAAGCAAAAACCCAGAATCTAACATTTACCTCTTTCGATTCTGAAAAGTCCCACACATTTTATTCCCTTTCAAATCCAGTAGAAAAGACATCTCATTTGTTTTTCTCCTTCGAATCAAATAGTAGAAACGCTGCCTCTGGTCCCTTCCTTCAAATCCACTAGCATTCAAAGTAACCACTTCAAGGTCCAGCACACCCTCCAGCCTCCAGCAAGGTAAGTTGTTCCAAACCTTGAACTTTTCATTTCTTGTATAACATGTAAATAAGATTTCCTTTCGTTTCAAACATGCACATACCTTTGTTCTTTTCGTTTCCACCCTTTTAATATGTTTTCGGAGCTAACCCTTTCGTTTTTCTTCTTGTTTACCTAAACATGAATTAAGTATGAAACTGATTGTAAGGCAATACTAGCATGGCCTTAGGTCATGTTGTTATTCAAGAGTTCAAATGAAAGAAACAGGAAACAAGAAGTAGGAAACAAAGCTTCTGGCTTCCACACCAACCTCCAGGCCAAACAGAAGAGGCAGCCAGAAGGCATGCCTGCACTGATTCCAGGCCCAGGCAAAAGGCACGCCTGCACTGAGTTCAGGCCCAGACGAAAGGTACTCCCTCACTGCTTTCAACCCTTAGTCGAAGGAGGCAGAAAGGAAGATTGTACCTTGCACTGGTTCCAGGCCCAATCGAAAGGCACAACATGCTGACCCCCCAAGCCTCAGTTGAAAGTCACGCCTTCACCCCCTTTCAGGCCAAATTGAAAAGAACCAAGAAGTGCATAATCGAAGGGTTTTCTGCCTCAATCGAAAGACCTTCATTTTTCTTACTTTTATTTTATTTTTGCCTTTATATTTTCATGCAATTCGATATGGTTGTAATAGTGTAGGATTTTATCTTTCTGCATTTTATTACTTTTGTATGCTTGCTAGTAAATAGGGTATGTATTGTGTTGTACCCTAAAATTTTCCCTCTCATTTTACTCAATACATGTCAATTGAAGTTCCCAAGTTGCTCAAGGAAGTCCAAGAGTTGACTAGACCAACTCTCTCCTAAGGCAGTATACCTCAAATTAGGGTTTCATTTTTCATCAAGATGAGAGGACCAAAAAGGTCTCCTATTCCCTCCATGGTCTTAATGTGTTCTCAAGACCCTACATGTCAAGTTTCATGCCTTGCACAAGAAGTTTGCACAGCCAACTGTTCAGATGCTTGAGAATCGATTGTACTAGGTCAAAAGTCAATTGTGGCCCAAATACAATCAAACTTCAAGATTTTTGGTCAACATCATCATTTTGAAGTTTTATCCATCATTTGATCAAGGGTTGATCATGATTCCTCAAGGAATCCTCTAAATTCATCAAAACCCAAAAGTTGCTAAATTAGGTTTTTGTAGGAAAAGTCAACCCAACTTTGACCAAGCATAACTTCTTCATACTTTATCAGAAACTTTCCATCCAAAGCTCATTTTGAAGAGGATATAATTCCCTACAACTCACCTTCAGCTCACAAGTTCAAAATATGCACTCATAAAAAGATATGAATTTTGACATTATATGTCCTTTTGGAAAGTCAACAAAAACACCTTTTGGGTCAAAGCTTCATACATGAACATGGAAGACTCAATTGAGATGAGACCAAAAGGGTTGCTTAGGGGATATCCTAAGCTTTCTAAAAAGTTCAAGAACACCTCTCTAGGGTTAAAATTGGAGGATTTATGCCTTGTCAAAGTTGACCTTTTTTGCAAAATTGCCAAAAGTCAAATGTGCTCACAAATCCATTTTTTGCTAAATGGGCCTAACTTTTTATGCTTGCACCTCACTTACAATGTGGTCCACGACTCAAACATTCACCCACACATTATTTGCTTCATTTTTCAATTTATTTTGATTTTTTGTTAATTAAAAAATGAATTAAATCAAATAATTGATGAATAATAGAAAAGATATGATTTGATTTGGTTTTTGGACAGGTTGGCAATCAGAATATGCTGAATTATCAAGGCCAAAACGAATCAAGCATAATTGGTACAAGAAAGGGAAGATTTGGCTCAAAATAGCAAGTTTGCATATGGTTAAAGAATCAAATCAAATCAAATCTCATCAAATTTCAAGATTTGATACAAATTTGTTTACCTAATTCAGTCTACTTTACGGGCAGAACAATTCCAGATAAAAAAAACAAGGATTGGAGGCGTGAAACAGCAAGAACAAAACTGAAGTTTTGGACAAAAAGTGTGAGATTGAAATCCATCTTAGAGCCATCCTCAAGGAGTTTCAAGGCTAGAAATACATTCTTGGACATCTCAAGAAGCTTCTCCATTCATTTGCAAGCCTCAAAGTGTCAAGAATCGCACGTTACAACATCACGGTTTGCACAAAAAAACTCAAATTTGATTTCTATGATTTACGCATTATAAATGTATTTTACCCATATATTTGTGTTCATCATCATGTTTGCAATGTTTCTGGATAGTTTGATTTAAGTTACAGTGCAGGAACAAGCTTTTGCCAATGCTAGGGTTTCGTGCTCCAATTTGGTGTTTTGTGATTTAAGCAAAATTAGGCCTGATAATGGGTACCATGATGATCAGAGCTTCAAAGCCAGTTGATTCATGGTCCCCAATTAAATTTATATTGCGTGTGCTTGATTATTGAATAACATAGGTTTTTAGCAATAGACTTGCGTCTGTAGGTAAAGGTTCAGAAACCTAAAATGACGGACAAGGAAGAAGACAACAGCGTGTCACAACCTGACTGGCTGGTTTGAATTATGGCGTGTTTTTTGGCATAATCATTGTTGTACACTTTTTGTTTTATCTTTATATTATATTAACAATTGAGACATTCAGCGCAGTTGGTCAGAGGAAGGAAGTCAGAAGCTCATGTCCTGGATTCGATCCCAGGCGTGAGCTTTTGGAAATTTCTCCTTTATTTTCAGCAGGTCCAGCACACCTGCGCCCTCTGATCTCATCCTCTGGATCCAACTCCAGCAGATCCAGCACACCTGCGCCCTCTAATCTCATCCACTGGATCCATCTCCAGCTGATCCAGCACACCTGCGCCCTCTTATCTCATCCTCTGGATCCATCTCCAGCTGATCTAGCACACCTACACCCTCTGATCTCATCCTTTGGATACATCTCCAACAGATCCATCACACTTGCGCCCTCTTATCTCATCCTCTGGATCCATCTCCAAGAGATCCAGCATACCTGTGCCCTCTGATATCATCCTCTGGATCCATCTCCAGCAGATCCAGCACACCTGCCCCCTCTGATCTCATCCTCTGGATCCATCTCCAGCTGATCCAGCACACCTGTGCCCTATGATCTCATCCTCTGGATCCATCTCCAGCACACCCACGCCCTCTGATCTCATCCTCTAGATCCATCTCCAGCCAGATCTAACGCTAGCATACGCAGGTCCACCATGAGTCCCCAGAAGATGGTCTCATTGGATCAGGCGCCAGACTCTGGGCCATCCTTCTGGGTTTCAGAAGTTCAGCATACACCCCCAGTTTGCTTCATCACTCCAGGCCCATTCTTTTTCTCTTCTTTATTTATTTCTTTTGTGTTAATTATTTTTGTTTATTTATTTTTCACCAAAAAATTAATTGTTTTTTAATTAATCATAAAACCAACAAATCACAAAAATACAAAAAAAGCATTTTTTTAATAAATAAATTAATTAATTAAATTAGGAAATTAGGTTAATTTAATTCCTTTCATAATTTAAAAACAATTAGAAATTAGGTTTAGTTAAATTGCAATTAAGTGTTTTTCTCAAATAAAAATCCACAAAAATTTCTTCCTCTCAATTAAGGTTTTAAGTTATTAATTACCGCCCTCGTATTTAATTTGCCGCGCGCTTGTTAATTATTTTTTCCATTATTTGGTAACTGTTAAGGGTTTGTAATAGTTAAATTAGGGTTTTATTTCTTGCTTTAAATCCCCGACTTTTGGTTATGTAATTAATCCCCCTCCCCGAAGCCTTGTAATAGCTAGGTTTTACTTCCTCGCACTTTTAATTTCCGCAATCTTTAACTGTTAGATGTATGGCTAATAGGATTGTATGGCAAGAATGCATGAAAAATTAAAACAGTTAGAAAACCCTAATGTGCAAAGATTAAAATAACTGAAACAAAGCACACTTGCACATGCTCACTCTTAGGGTATACTCTCACTTCGGTTGCCTTCGGTAAACGGTCATGAAGCATAGGATGTTTTAGTGGCTATCCTCTATGTCCCAAAAGATCAAAAAATGACCCTTTCGATTGTTGCCTCGGAAAAGATCTTTAGGACTCTAGGATGGTTACTAAGGTGTCCTAACATTGATTTTGTAATCGTACGTCCCTTTCGAATGTCCCTTACAACTCCAACGATGGTGCTACATACTCCTTAATAGTAGGATAGCACTGTCTAAAGGAAATAGAACAGAAACGATCTTCTTTCGAGTAGGTAGATGCTAGTAGGTACTTGCTCAATGAAAACTTTTTCACACAAACACCTTTCAAAAACCAAAATTTTCAAAACAAACTTCGTCACATCCTTGAGGACTGATACAAGGGTTATCACAAAGTAAAACATTTTCAAGACAAACACACACAAGCAATTTTAAAAAGATGAGCAAGTACCTAAGAGCCTGTAGATAACTACGGATAGAAAGGGTTCTAACACCTTCCCTTTCTATAATCTACCCCCCGTACTTAGAATATCTCGAAAAAAGGTTTTTTCTGTTCTTTTTCCTTTTCCATGATTGGATGAAATAAAAGTCGGTGGCGACTCTTGCTTACCGCAACATTTTGCAAACAAAAAACGCAAAACGCAAACCAGTATTAACAGTCGGTTCTGCCACCGTATCACAGAACTGGCGACTCTGTTGGGGATCATTCTATAAAGTGGGGTATACCTTAGGATCTAGATCATTTTAAAATTGCTTCTCTTGATTGTCTTGATTGCTTTACTTTTGAGGGTTTGTTCGGGGTTACTATAGATCCTACATCCGGATCTGGGGAACACCTTTTAGGTAAGTAGCAATAAATTGTGAGGGAACTATGCTGGGGTATAACGGCACGGTTGAAGCAGTAGCTACGTTGATGTGGCACTTTAGTTGGTACTGATAACCCTTGAGTCTATCAGGGAGAATACGGGGCCGCTGCGTGGTGTCGTGAAGCATCAATTGACCTTAGAACCTTTAATTGCACAACTTGGCCAGTAGGACGTAGCGAGATGGCCGACTTTGGTGTATGCCCAAGGTCGACAGATACTCGATGCTACACTCATTGAGGTTTGAATCTTTAGTTTTGTTTGGTTGCGAGTCTATCGCCTATTGAACTAAGCTGGGGGAAAGATCAGTGATATTGAGATCCCTTTTAGAACCCGATTACTATTATAGGACAGGTTTAACCAATCTAACTTCAAGAGGGTACTACCTTAAAACCCATGCAAGCCTAAACCTAAGGTTGTTTGTGTGACTTGTGTGCTTTCAACTACTTGCAGGGTTTTATTTCCTAACAACATGAGTTCCTTGCAAATTTTATTTACAGTCATTATCTAATAACTTGGATTTCTTGCAGGGTTTACTTGCTTACATCACTTCGCACTTTTGCTAAAACGCATAACATACACATCATAACATCATGCCTTAACATTTCCTTAACCATTTCAAGGATCTCAAGGGTTGTGATGCAGGTTATGGTAAATCTGACGTCTAGCAAGGGGCAAGGGGATTTATTTTCCTTTATCTAATATCGTCTAGAGATCAAAACACGATAACTTGAGTTAGTGGCTATGACCCACTCGATATGGTAAGATTGACTCTTGAAGAAGGACTCTCAACGACACAAAGTTTCGTCAATCAAGCTACAATCAAATTCTAACAGTTTCTTGTTTACCCCGCGAGATCCTTGAAAACATTGCATACATATATCGTACATATCATTGCATAACAAGTCTTCCAGTACAGGTCTCTCATGTTCTCGCTGTTTATTTCAGCAATGGCTCTCAAACAAGACAACCGAGATCTTCAAACTCAAGAAGCTCAGTTCAGGGACATATTCCTAAACCTATCCAAGGGGCAGGAAGAGTTGAAAACACTCCTTGCCGGGAACTTGGTCAAGAAAAGTCCTGAAGACAACAAGGACGAACGGCTGGAACAACTGCAAGCTGAGGTTGATGCAATGAGAACCCATATGCTGGGGTAGATGGCTCCTATCCAAGGCCTAGCCCGAGGACAAGAAGAGCTGAGAACCATTATCAACAAACTTCATCAAGATGGATACAACCGTATAAAGCAAGCAGCCGAGGTTGGGGACCAAGTCATTGATCAACCTCCAAGAAGACAAGAGTTTGGTTTGGTGAAGAGTGGACATTTCCAAATTGCTACTACCTCACGGGTCAAACAACAACCTCACCAAAAACAACGGGTTAATCAGAGTAAGCTGGATATACCTAAAATACAATTCACCAAGATCAACATGTCACTAACACAAGCGTTACAACACATGTTGAAGGCAGGGATGATTACGTTAAAGGCTCCTCTACAGAATCCCAACACTTCTGCTCCCAGTTACCACCCCAACGAAAGGTGTGCATACCATTCTGATAGTCCTGGACATGATACGAATGGCTGTTGGGCCCTGAAGAACAAAATTTAGGATATGATTGACGCCAAGGAGATTGAATTCGACCCTCCAGAGACTCATAAAGTGATCACTGCTCCTAGGCCAAATCATTGAGAGTGTCCGATTCATTTATGATTTTTCAATTGTAATTTCTTTTGCTTGTTCGAACAATTACTATAATGTCAAACTTTGGTGTTCCCATTAATGCATTGCATATGTTTGTCTTGAAGTAATTCATTATATTTAAATTGTGTTTTTACTTTTTTTGTGTGATATTCAACTCTCGACTAAAAAAGTTGTAAGCCTTTAGAGGGACGATGTACAAGCGTTGTTTCAAATCCTAAACAATGGAGTTATAAGGAAGATAATCCCTAGTCAACCCCTTCGACCCAAAGAAGTAGGATTTTTTCTTTTCACACATATTAAAACCCTTAATCATAACCTGGGGCAGGGTAGTTTTCTCAGTTAATTCAGAGGCTCATTCAGTTACAATCTGCCGCTCGTACACAATGAATAGCATCAAAGACGTCCTTCTGGAACAAAAGACGGTGATGGTTCCACATAATCGTCAAGACGGGTAGTCATTATCTCTCAAAATAAAAGCCCATTAATTCAAAACCTATGAAGGAGACTTAAGAAAAAACTGGGGCATCCCGCTACCTGTAATCACAAAAAGAAACAGTTCAAGCAAAAGACAGGGATAATAAAATCAAAAAGAAAGAGGTCCTACAAACCCTCAACAAAAATGACTTCCTTTTTCAAGTAAACTTTCAGTATCCGAACCATCACCGGAACATCAAGGACAATATTCCAGAACTCAACTGGGATCTAAATGTACAATTAAGTGAGCATAGGATCGAAGAACATCACGAAGAACGGGTGGGTACAAATAAATTTTGAGCCTTTATCATTTGTTTCTTGAACCATGAACCAGGCCACGTTATAACCCTTAAAAGTCCTAGCTGAAGCATGGGTTAGTTCGAAAGCATACTTTTACAAAAGGTATCCTGACTCCTATAAGGTTTGCTATAAATCCTGAGTTGACATCACACTTTTACAAAATTTGTTTGTTTTACTAAAAAATGAATTTTTAAACTTCAAGACAGACATTAGCTTTGCATTCTTACAATAACATTGTTTGCATATGACTATTTGCTCAACAGCAGAGAAATTCGCATGACGAATATCTAGTGAACAAAAACCTTCTCAATAAAAAGGATAAACTCAAGTGGAAAAACACTACCAACCAAGGGGCACGACATGATCATTGTCCATCATCTGGGGCAGTCAAGTCAAGATTTAAGGAATCTCTCAAAGATGCCAAATAGCCAGGGGCAGATCTCCATCTGAATCACTTGGGGGGAATTGGGCATGAATTCCAGCAACAAATCCTGTACGATCAAACAAACATCTTCTGGTAGTGTGGAAACACAACACTACTGTTGTACCCCAAAATTTTCCCTCCCATTTTTCACAGAAATCACAACCCTAGGGTTTCTCAAATATTCAAGATTGGCTCAGAAATCGATCAGACAGATTTTCTCATGTGGCAATAAACCAGCAATTAGGGTTTTTACTTGCAATTCTCATAAGAAATGAATTCACAAAGATCCAATTGGCTTTCACATGTTTTCAGGCTTTTTCAAGTTTACTGTTTGTTCTCAAGGCATGTTTATTTGGGACAAGAGATGGGATCTAAGACTGTCATTTGGGACATTCATGTTTTTGTTTGATCCAGGTTAACCAGATAATTTGAGTTTGTTAAGACATTTGCTTGTTAATGAAATAAACATTTGCTTGTTGATGGAATAAACATTTGCTTGTTTATGGAATAAACATTTGTTTGTTTATGGAATACACAGTGCATGTTTATTTGGAATGCAGTGGCAAGATTACATGATCATTGGAATTTAAGTTATCTTGCTTGGAATTATTGGAATACAATTTCAATTATCTTAATCAGGAATCTTAAAGAATTAGTGAAGATGCGAAGAGAAAATTGCGAGTTATTGACAGTAAAGGATTTTAATGGACATCAGAATACCTCATAAGACTTTTTTTCATTTATTCCAAAAGTTGTTACAAAACAATTTGTTATTTAAATGCTTTAAGTTTTACAACTTATTGTATTTGAAAAATAAATTAGTACAATTGTTCGAATATTTCTCCCTAAATTACAAAGAAAAATCTATGCCTAAGGATGGCTGAGCTTCCATTGCTTCCATGCTTGCTGCAGAATCTCTTGCTTCCTCTGCTTTGCCACCATCCAGTTGTACCCACATGAAAAAACAAAAGACAGAAAAATAATTAGCACAGTTAATTGGACATGAATAAGAATCTTCAAAAGAGAAAATGTGTTCATCATTAAACTTTACAATTTGGAATCAGAGGGTTATTTTTAATTCATCACGTTTTTATTTTTCTATTTGCAAATCACAAGAAGATTATTCTTCTTGGTTCATAAAAAGAAAAATAAAAATGCAAGCAAAGTTGTCCAAATAAAAAAGAATGCAAGCAATTTGTCCAAATACAACTAGGTTGTCAAAACAAGTGAAAATATGCAAGTAGCATGGCCAAACAGATATAACAAACAGTTGCATGGCCAAACAACTGCAAGAACGAGCTAAACTAGACAGCAGCATAACAGCAAGAACGAAGCAGCATAACAGCAAGAACAAAGCAGCATAACAGTAAGAACGAGGCAGCATAGCAGTAGCAAACAAAACAGCATCAGGAAGAAGAAAATATAAACATATGGTAAACTAAGTCAAGAAGCAAAAGAAGGCTTGTTCAATAAGCCATTTTTCATCATTTTTCATCATTTTCCAATTAATTTGCAAACTTTTCAGAAAAATCATTTGGCTTAGGGTCATTAAGAGAGGAAGAGGAAAGAAGTCACCTAGGGATGCTGCTCTGCTGTCACAATTCCACCAGAATTGCTAGAAAACAAAACTACAAGGAAAAGAGCATAAGGAAAACATGCCCAAAGTATTCAAAATTTGGTGGTTTTCCCATCATTTTGAATAAGCTGTCAAACAAGAAACCACATGAATATAACAGTAGACAACGACTCAAGAGAATAGGGAGAACATTTTATCAAAACTCTCAAAAGCTATCAAAAAACCTTCAAGCTGCCCAACCTCAAACAAACTGTCAAACCATCCACCAAACCTGTTAAAACAATACCAAACTGTAAACCAGAAAATCACAAACAAATCCTCAAACAATCTTCCATCAAACCTATTAACCAACAAATCCAAAACTTGCAGTAACACCAAAACCGCCATTAACTTTCAAACACCAACAATCTTCACAAACTGATCAAACTTGATTAAAACATCTCAAACCCAAAAAGCCAATAAAATTCCAAAAAAAAACATTTCAACTCCAAACTGTCAAACCAGTTTTCACACCATCAACCTGCAAACTGTCAAAACCACTTCAAGAACATTCAAAAACCCAAACTGAAACAACCATCTATCAAACCATTATAAAAAAAAACCAAAAAAAGTCCAAAACCTGAAACTGATAAAAAGTAACAGTATCCAACTTGCAAATCACCAACCATTCTCAAAAACATTTCCAAACCCAAAAGCTCCAAAACTGTTAAATTCCAAAACTGTAACAAAAACCAGTAAACCTCAAAAACCAATTCAAACCAAACTGTAACCAGTTCAAACAAACATCCAACAAGCAAAAACTCAGTAACATCATCCCAGATATCCAACAAATCAAAAAAAGAAAACCAACAAAGTTTCAAGCTGATCAAGCAACACAAAAATCACAAAGTTGGAAACAAACATCATCATCGTTCAAAGCAAAGAGGAAAGGTTACCTAGCACCTTCGTCATCATCTCTTCATTCTCACCAAGTCCGTCACCAGGGAGCGCCTCATCTTAATCTCACTATCCTCTTCCATTCCATAAAAATCCCAAATAGGTATGTTTTCCTCATAACATTATTTCTCTGCATCTCAATAAGACAATAAGCCTGATTAACAAACAAAACATGAACAATAACATGCAAAACCAATGAAACTGTTAAGCTAAAAGCGGAACTTTACCTTTCAGAAACAAAAACGTTAGCGCTTAGGATGTGAGAGAGAGAGAGTGTTCCGGTAATGAAGGTGAGAGGAGGATCATACCAAAACATTTCAAACCCTTTAGATAAGTTCATTTCAAACTTAGGGATTTCCAGAAGAAAAAAAACGCAAATCAGAATGAGACCAAGAGGCCAAGGGTCGTTTCATTCATGAAATTAGGAAGAGAATAGGGATGTTTAACGAGAAAGATGAACGAATTTGGTGGAGAGGGAGAACGAAACAGAGCGGCGCCGTTGTACCAAGGGTTCAAAAACCCTAATTGTTCTTTGCATCCCTAACCAAAGCGTTAAACAAGAGTTAAAGAATTGGGCTGGTTCTGTCCACAAACCCTTAAGCCCACATGTTTTCTGGTTGCCCCCCTTGCCTTTTATTTTGTTTCAGCAATAAGGCTAATTCCCCTTTGGGCCTAAAACCTCTTAAGCCCATTTCTTCTTTTCAATTTGTTTTATTTGTTTTGAGAAATGCTTAATAAAACTCAATACTTTTTTATTAAATTAATTTAAATCTTGAAGTTAATTGTTTATCACTTTCTTTTAATTTATCTTTGTTAATTTTTTTACATTTAATAAAAACATCAAAAACATTGATTTTATTAGTTTTCTTTCTTTAAGCTTATAATTAATAAAATAAACAAAATATAATAAAGATTTTTAACTTAAATCATTTTCTTTTTAGATTAAGCTTTATTTTTCTTTTTTCAAGTAAATACATACATTTCATACCTTGTTGATTTTATTTCATAAATTGTCATAGCTTTGTATTAAACCGCACAACAATTTGATTTGGTTGTATTATTTGGATATTGCTGTTTTTATTTGATTCATCCCCATTTGTAATAATTGTACCCCCATTCCCGGATACTTTTGAAATAGCTCAGAATTTTAATTCTCGCAATTTATTGCTTTCTATATATTGTGTAATAATTAGGCAGGTATGGCAAGATTCAAAAATCAATCGCTAGATGACCTAATCCAAGAATAAATAACTTGAAATCTACACACTTCTCACACGCGCACCTCTAGGGTAACCTCACTTGTTGCCTCGGAAATACAATCACATCCCTCAAATATGAGACACTCCAGTAATGACCCTTCGATAAACAAAGATCGTAGTCCCTCGATGTTGCCTTCGATTAAAACGATCCCGTCCCTTACAAAAATTGCTAGAGCGTCTCACAAGTTGCCTTCAATGATTGTAAAATTGACTCGTGCATGTCCCTTAACATCCAATGGTGGGGCTTCTTACCAAATCAATGGTAAGATAGCACCATTAAAAGGAAGAAAAGAACAACTTAAGACCTTTCGAGTAGATAGATTTGCTCTTAGTTACTCGCTTGCTCACAACAAAAACTTTCACACCTACACTTCCATTTCCAAACATTTTCAAAAGATGAAACTTTTTGTATACGTTCTTATAGAGACGAGAACCATTACAAAACCTCTTTTCAAAACACTTTTCAAAACACGATTCACAAACACATCTTTGAACCATTTTCGAAATAAAACTTTGTATACGTTCTTATAGAGACGAGAACCATTACAAAGAAATTTTCCAAAATACTTTCAAAAACCCACACCACAAGCACACAATCAAAACAAAAGCAAGTGATCTAAAACGAGTAACTAAGAGCCCATGGAAAACCATGGATGAAAAGGGTGCTAACACCTTCCCTTTTCATAATCTACCCCCCGAACCTTAAAAAATTCTCGAAAGGTCTTTCCTGTGCTTTTTTACCTTTCCTTTTGGATAAAAGAAAAGTTGGTGGCGAATCTTGCTAACCGCACAAGTGTGAACGAAACGCAAAACATCTAAGTCAGTTCTCCCACCGTATCACAGAACTGGCGACTCTGCTGGGGAACAAATAAAAAAGTGGGGTTACCTTAGGGTTTTAGATCACCTTTACATGCTTATCTTACTTAATTTGTATGCTTTATCTTTTGGTTCTATTGTTTGGGTTTGAATCCTCTACCCGGATTTGGGGTACCTTTTTAGGTAAATAGCAATAGATTGTGGAGACTGTACAGCGTAGACCGATATGGTTGAAACAATAGCTATGTTAGTGTGACACATTTGTGGGTACTGGTATCCCTTGTGGTGAATCGAGGAGAATACAGGGCCGCTGGGTGGCGTCGCGAAGCACTAATTAACCTTAGAACCCTAATTGAACCAACTTGGCCATTAGGACATAATGAGGTAACCGGTTTCGGTGTAAAGCTAAAAATTGGTTGACACTCGATACTACACTCATTGAGGCTAGACTTTTGGGATATCTCGGCCGCAAGAAAAGATTGATTGTACTGAGACAATGCCTAAAAGAAAGGTCGGTGATATTGAGATCCTTTAGAACCTGATCTTTATTTCTAGGACAGGTTGAGCCCACTAAAACTTCAAGAGGGTACTTACCTACAAACTCATGCAAGCCTGAAACATATGGATTTATTTGTTGTGTGTATATATGTTTGCTTGTACATAAACATCATAAACATCATCGACATCATATGCATGCTCACTAACCATTTCAAGGATTTAGAAATTTATCTTTGTTTTTGTTTTGTAGGAAATGAATCCTCTCCAAAGAAACACCATCTGAATCAGCTTTGTGAAAGCACATCCTCAACTTCAAGAGCTAGCCTCAAGAGTGCCCAGGGATTCTCCTTTTACCAAGAAGTATGGTCTACTTCTCAGTTTGGCTACATCCAACTTCCAAGAAGAAATGATGTGTGTACTGTTCCAGTTCTTTGATCCTGTACATCATTGTTTCACTTTCCCGGACTATCAGTTGGTACCAACATTGGAAGAGTTATCTCTGCTCTTAGGGGTGCCTGTGCTTAATCAGATACCGTTCACCGGTCTAGAAGGGATTCCAAAACCTGAAGTCATCGCCGAAGCTTTACATATAAAGAGGGCCGACGTCACAGCCAGTTGGGAGACAAGAAGTGGGGTTAAAGGATTTTTAGCTAAGTTTCTGTTGGAAAAAGCTCGTTCATTCTGGGATGACATGGATTTCCAAGATTTAGAAGAAGTGCTAGCTCTCCTCATTTATGGTTTGGTTCTGTTTCCTAACTCATACCAATTCATAGACGTTAATGCTATCAAAGTCTTTCTCTCTCGCAATCCTATACCCACCTTGCTAGGAGATATCTTGCATTGTCTTCATACCCGTACCATGAAGAAAAGAGGTACCCTTTTGTGTTGTATACCTCTACTTGCTAAGTGGTTCACTTCACACCTTCCTCAGTCAGCATTGAATAATGAGTAAAGATTGACTTGGTCTCAAAGGATGATGTCTCTCACCCACTCTGATATTCATTGGTGCTCAAGATCCCTGGAAGATATCTCTATCATCGACCGCTGTGGTGAATTCCCTAACGTACCTTTGCTAGGTATTAGGGGAGGTATCACCTACAACCCGTGTTTAGCTCTTCGGCAATTTGGGTATGCCCGAAGGGACGGCCCTCATGAGATGCTCGTCCGAGATCTGGTTTTTTACTACAACAAAGAAGACCAAGGTTACCGCCAAAGGTTTACACGTGCTTGGGGAATGGTGAACAAAGTGGACAGTAGGACTTTGGGATATAAAAACTCTATCCCTCTCGAGCCTTACCTTAAGTGGATACGGGCTCGTTCCCAGAGTCTCTTAATGCCTTACCCTTCCATCCTTCCTGTCATCATTGAGCCTGTTATTGAAGGAGACGTCCCGTACACCGTTCTTCATCCAGACATGCCTACTTCTCTAGAAGACTTGCAGAAAGCCTGGATTCAGTTGAAGGAAGAGCGAGACACCTTTGAAACCCAGTACTACGCCAGTGAGAAGAAGGTTCTGGAGCTCACCAAGCTACTTCATGAAGAGAAGAATCGAAATACTTACATTGCTCCAAAAAGGATGCGTTCGGTCTTTTTGTCTTGAGAATCTTGTTGTATTTTAGTTTCTTTCTTTGTAAGCCCAAGGAGGTATGATGTATTCAAACTTGGTTTTATTTAATATGATGTGCGCTCTTTTTTGGTTTGGGAAAATTTAAATCTTCTAAATTTCCTTGAAATCATTTGCATATCGCATCTTCATTCATCATATGCATAAGCAGATCTTCACACCAAGTTTCCTCATCCCTCTGCTATTTATTTCAGCAACATGGATCTTGAACAAACGGTTAAAGACTTACAAGCACAAAATGCACAATTTCAGCAGCTACTATTGACCTTGGCCAAGGGGCAGGAGGAGCTTAAGACTTTGCTGGAGAAGGAAAAAGAGAAAAAGAAGAAGAAGAGAGCTGGTGTGGCTATCTTAGGCAGAATATTTGAAGGACAAGCAAGACGGACTTTGGATTTCCCCTCAACATCTGATGAAGGGGTAAGAAAGGGAAAAGAAATTGCGGTACCATCTGATTCTGAGGAAGAAGAAGAAGAAGAGGATGAAGACTATTCTGAACAGCAGTACCCTCCTGCAGATGACAAATACAAAAATCTGGAAGAACGTCTGGAAGCCATGGAGATACAGAGAGTGCCTGGGCTGGACTTTGAAGATTTAGGGTTGGTGTCTGGAATAGTTATCCTTCCGAAATTTAAAGTACCTCTGTTTGCTAAGTACGATGAGGTGTCTTGCCCAAAGATGCACCTACGATCTTATGTCAGGAAAATCTAACCACATTCTTCTGACAAAGACCTGTGGGTCCACTTCTTCCAGGACAGTTTGTCGAGGACGCAATTAGATTGGTTCTATCAGTTGGAGAGGTCTGATATGCACAACTGGGAGGATTTGGCAGCCGCCTTTTACAAGCAGTATCAATACAATGCGGACTTAGCACCAAACCGTACTCAATTACAGAGTATGGGCATGGTCTCCAATGAAGGTTTCAAAGAGTATGCCCATAAATGGAGAGACTTGGCGGGACGAGTACAACCACCTCTATCTGAGAGGGATCTAGTAGATATGTTCTTGGGAACTCTGTCAGGGCCTTTCTTTAATCACCTGATAGGAAGCTCTTCTGCGGGGTTCACTGAGTTAATTATAACTGGTGAGAGAGTTGAAGCCGGAATCAAGAGCGGGAAAATTCAAAAAGATGCATCTGCTTCCGCTGTCATCAAAAAGCCTTTTCCAACAAAGAAGGAAGTATCAGTTGTCTACTCTCAAAGAGGTCAAGGAAGGATTGAGCGTCGGCCAGCGGTGGGGGCCATAATGATTCAGAAGACTGCAGCTGATCATCCCATAAACAATCAACCCAGAACCAACCAAGCAAGGGTGGAAAGGCCTATATGGCAATTCACCCAGATAAACATGACTCCTGCCCAGGTTCTACCCCATCTCTTGAAGTTAAACCTTGCCAGTATGAAAGAGGCCCCGAAGAATCCGAATAAAGCTTCTCCTTACTACCATTTGAATGCCAAGTGTGCTTATCATTCAGGAAGTATAGGGCACGACACCAACAATTGTTGGGCCTTGAAGAATAAGATTCAGGATTTGATAGACGCTAAAGAAGTGGAATTCGAAACCCCTGAGAAGTCGAATGTAATCTTTGCTCCAATGCTAAGGCGTGGCCACAATGCTCATGTTGTTGAAGAAGATATTTTTGTTGCTACTGTTGATGATTTGATAACTCCGCTACCGATAATCAAGTTGAATTTGCTGAAGGCTGGGATTTTCCCAGGTTGTGAAGAAGATTGCTGCCTTTGTTCGTCCTTACCAACCAATTGTCCATTGTTGAAGGTAGGAATCCAACGCCTAATTGATAATCAAGAAATCCTATTTGAGAAGTCTCGTGTTACACCGACTCCTGTCAATGATATTTCAATAATAACCATATCCGCCAATCTTTCCAAGGTCTCTAAAAGACCTGTTAAGATTACATCCGCTCCGAAGATTGCACCTTTGAAAATAACCAGGCCCAGGCCCGTCCCGTACAAGTCCGACAAATCAATACCGTGGAACTATGAGGGAGAGATCTTTTACCACGGTGTTAAGCAAATTGAATCGAATGAAGAGAGTTCTGATGAAGAGACTTCCGACATTGGAAACAATGCTGGAACGAGTAAAATCACCCGCAGTGGAAGAATTTTCTCTCCGGAGATTTCCCCTCCAAAGGAAATCTTTGGACCCTCAGCTACTCGTAAGGTTACCCCTGTGCCGGTAAACATATCTGCGAGAACTCCAATGATTGAAGAAGTTGAAACCCCCGTGGTTATCCCCTCTGCTGCTACTGATGTTCGAGGGAAAGGGATCCAAGAAGAGCCCATCAGGACGAGGGCTCAGCTGTTGATCATCCCTGAAACCTCTCAAAAACAAATGGAGGATGTTGTACCCCAAAATTTGCCCTCCCATATTCTCCAAGAAATTGCCAAGTCAAGTCACAAAATTCCCCAAGGGTTATGCAGTCCAACTGTCTCCTATACAGTCAAAACTAGGGTTTGTGTTCTGGTCAAGAAAATGAAGTTTTCAAAGGCCCAATCAAGTCTCACATGCCTACAAAGATGGTCAAGTATCCTCATATCAAGTTTCAAGGCATTCAGCTCAAAATTGCACAGTCAAAAACCCTAATTGCACTACAGTCAACTGTAGGGGCAAAATGGTCATTTGACAGTCAAAAGTTCAAATTTTTGGTCAACATATCATTTTGAAGCCACAAACATCATTTGATCAATGCTTGATCATGATTCTCAAAATTTGGCTCAGAAATCATCAAAGATGCAAAAGTTGCTATATTTGGACAGCTGAAAAAGTCAGCTGAAATTGACCAGGGCATAACTTTCACATGGATTATCAGAAAAATCCCATCCAAAGCTCATTTTGAAGAGAAAGACATTTCCTACAACTCATCTTCATACTTAAAGTCCAAGAAATGCTCTCACAAAAAGTTATCAATTTCAACATTATAGGTCATTTTCAAAAGTCAACAAAAAAGGACTTTAAGTCAAAGGCCATAACTTGAGATTGGTAAATCAAAATGACATGGGACCAAAGGCGTTGGTTAGCGGACTCAAAGACCTTTCCAAAATGTCCAAGAACATGTGAAAAGCTTAAAAATTGAGCAAGTTATGCCTTGTGGAAGTTGGGAAATTTTTAGGAATTTTGAAAAGTCAACATTGATGCAAATGATCCAAAATTGCTAATGGGCCCATTTTTCTTCCATGATCCATCATTCCAAGCATATGCACGACCACTTGGCCCAAAGGGAAGTATTTTCTCATTTTTTAGTTATTTATTTGAATTTATATTAATATTAATTCATTTAAATTATTTAAATATATAGAAAATATCTAACTTGACCTAATGAATCTTTTTGTACACATTTTAGGCTCAATAATTCGTGCCTAAGCCAATTTGGAAAGATTTGGAGCATTGGGATATGATTTGTACAAAAATAACATGAAAAAAGATATGAAAAGATCCTTAACAAATCAAATATCCAAACCATGATTACAAGGGATTTTATTCAAGTTTCTTAACCTAATTCATTCCTACATAATGCTGGAACACAAACCTAATGGCATTACACTGAAAGCTGCGCATAAGAGGCTAGTAAAAACTTGGAAATTTTCCATAAAAACTCAATTCTGAAAAGCATTCTAGAGGACGATTCAAGCCCTAACATTCATTCCATTGGCTTCCTCAAGTCTCCCTGAACGTATCCCAATCCAAATCATTCATCCAAGCGCAAAGAGGTGGTATACAGAAGCTAGAATAGTTTGTGAAAAATTGGTGATCGTGTTTTTGAATTTATGCACTTTCATGACATATTATCCATTATTTCATATTCCTGATGAAGTTTACAAGCTAACCATAATCTTTAATTGAAGTTTCATGCGCTTTAGGCCAAGATGCCATGTTCGTTCCTTAGGGTTTTGCAGGGTACAAAATTGGGGCTTTTGAAACAAGGTAAAATCAGCCCTTAAGACCACCATGGTTGTATTCAGCGAGCCTAGACGAACAAGAACCACTCATCGCGCCTAATTTCTAAACAACACAAGCCTAATCGCTATTTTTTCAAAAGCTGCCTAATGAAACGCATGAAAAACGTTGCCTTTGAGTTTTGTTTTACAGGGGTGGTGAGGACGATGATGTGGTGTCAACCAACGATTCGTTCATTCAAAGTTTCGCGCGCTTCAGTCACTAACGCGTTGCTTTTTTCTTATATGATTTATTTGTTTATTATATAACAAATGGGTTAAGTGGCACAGATGGCAAGCGAACGCATGAGCAATGCACAAGACCTGGGTTCGATCCCCAGGTCTACTTTACTTCAATATTCTTTTTCAATATATATTCAGGTGTAGGCATGACTTTGCAGATTACCGTGTACTCACCATATCAAGCCAGCCACGTGCTTAATGGAACCAGATCAAGGGTTGTGTATTGAGGGACACCATGAGGACAAGTCAGCATGCATGTACGTGGCCTAGGAAAGTCAACAAATTCCATGCTCGTTGGGCCAGACTATTCCAAGTTACACCTCCAATTTGGGACTACACCCTCACCCTGGTTTGCAAATGTTTTTATTTTTCTCATATCTTTTTTTTTAATTATTATTTCTGTTTGTTTTATTGTTTATTTAATTAATTATTTTTTTTCTTACAATATATAAAAACATCCTAAAAATCAGAAAAGATAAAAATATAATATTTATTTTATTTTAATTATTTTCATAAATAAATTAATATGTAATTATTTAGTTTAATTAGGTTATAACATTAATTCTTTTTTAAATATGTAGAAATAGGTTTAATTAATTTTGATTCCTTTTAATTTCCTCTTTTTTACAATAATAATATTTAACTTATTTATTTTCATAATTAAATTTTGCATGTAAATTAACTTAGATTTAAATTAGGTTAAAAATTCAATATTTTCACAATAAACTTAAAAAACATTAGAATTAGGGTTTGACGCTTCATTTTAATTTTAATTAATCCTCTTTTTCTATTAAATCTCAAAAAACATAAAATACTAAAAACATTTTCCTTTTAATTTTAATTCCTCATTAATTTTGATTTTGTAAAAGGGTCCAACGCCCATGTTCGTAATTTATTTAATTTCGCGCATTTATTTTATGTCGTCTATTATAGTTATGTAATTCTCCCAAAGCGCTGTAACGATTTTATTTCTCGCACTCTTATTTCTTTCGCTTTATTTATTTTCCGTCAAATCGGGTCCGGTTTAATTTTGGCGATGTGGACCCGCGCCATTTGTAATAGCTTTAGAATTTATTTTCCGCAAATATTTTAAACTGTTAAATAGCATGCAAGAATGAATGGCCGTAATAAAATCAAGCGTAGAACACCAATAAACATGACAAGACAAAATAACTGAAACATGACACACGATTCGCACACACCACCCCTAGGGTACGCCTCACTGTTGCCTTTCGAAAGGTGATCGTCGAGTAGAGGATGTCTTAGTAAGTCCTCATGATCCGGGAACCTGGCATGAGGGTAGCTTCTAAGGTGTCTTCCCATTGCTCTGGTGATCACCATGTCCCGAACCTCGAATTGACCCGAACACCTCCAACGGTGGTGCTACCTACCTCTCAATGGTGGGATGGCATTACTTTAAAGGACATTTACACAGACAAATTCCTTAGGGTAGGTAGACGACTCGTAGATACTTGCTCTCTTCAAACGAAACTGAAATCTTTTCACACCAACACTTTTCAAAAGCTTTCGAAGCAAATTTTTCAAACACTCTGACGTACGAGTCGAACTGAAATTTTTCAAAGAAACTTTTTAAACCCACATTGAAAAGCAAACAAACATTTTTGAAAACACATTGAGCAAGTATCTAAGAGCCCATGGATAACCATGGATAGAAAGGGTGCTAACACCTTCCCTTTCTATAACCTACCTCCCGAACCGAGAGCAATCTCTTTTAAGGAATTTTTCTGTGCTTTTGTCCTTTCCATTTGGAGAAAATAAAAGACGGTGGCGACTCTTGCTTCCGCGACATTTCGCGAACCAGCGTTAAACAGTCAGTTCCAGATCCACCGATCACAGAACTGGCGACTCTGCTGGGGAGTCTTTATAAAGTGAGGTGTACCTTAGGGCTTAGTTCATAACTGTGTTTTCAATTGTATTGATTTGCTTGCTTTACTATTGTGGGTTGCATCGGAGATACATAGATCCTAACCCGGATCTGGGGATACCCTGTTTAGGTAGCATAAGCTGTGCGGGACCTGTCCGGCGTAGACCGACACAGGTGAAGCAGTGGCTACGTTGGTGTGGCACCTTGGTCTGTACCGATATCCCTCGTGTTGAAACGGGGAGAATATGGGTCTTCCAAGGAGTCATTAAGCACCAACAAACCTTAGAACCTTAAATGACACAACTTGGCCATTAGAACAGTAGCAGTATGCTACTCCCATTGAGGCTAAACTCTCGTGATGGTTCTGGCCGCAAGAAAAGATTGCGATGCTGGAGTTATGACCGATTGAGGGTAGTCAATGATATTGGGATCCTCTAAGAACCCGGTTACTTTGATAGGACAGGTATGAACCAACCAACTGAAAGAGGGTAATACCTAGACCTCATGCTGGCCTAAACTCTAAGGGCTTCTCTTGTGTGACTTGTGTGCCTTCGTACTTGACTATCTGCATGCTTGTTACCTGACACTTGTTTCTTGCAGGTTTTGTTTGTAGTCCTTAATTGGGACTCATGACAAGTTTATCAAGTTTCTTGCAGGTTTCAGTTTATAGTCCTTAATTGGGACTCATAACAGGGTTACTCACATTACCCCATGCATAGCATAACATCATACCATTGCATGCATCCTACATACATCCTAACCCATTTCAAGGATCTCAAGGGCTTGTGATGCAGGTCATGATGAATCAAACATCTAGCAAGGGGCAAAGAGGATTTATTTTCCTCTAGCCAAAGTTGTCAGGGGCTATGACCCACTGGATATGGTGAGCCTTTGACCCTTGAAGAAGGGCTCTCTACAACAGGAAGTTCCTTCAATCAAGTCGCCAGTTTCCAACTCTAACAAGTTTCTCTGTTTACCCTGCGAGATCCTTGAAAACATTGCATGCATATCATACATATCATTGCATTACAGATACCCGTTCTTTGCAGGTCACTCACCCTTCTCGCTGTTTATTTCAGCAATGGCTTGCCCACAAGACGACCAGGACTTCCTTACTCAAGAGACTCGGTTCGGGGAAATCCTCCTGAATCTATCCAAGGGGCAAGAGGAGCTAAGGATACTTCTCACGGAGACCTTCGTCAGGGGCAATGCTGAGGATGAAAAGTTGGAACACCTACAAGCTGAGATGGATGCTATGAAAGCCCAGATGCTGGGACAGAGGAATGTCATTCAAGGCCTAGTTCAAAGACAAGAGGAGCTCTGGTTTCTCGTCAACCAACTGCTTCAGGGTAACCAACTGGGGCAAACATCTAAGGGTAAAAAGCCATTCATCATCCAATCATCCTCGAGACAAGAGGATAAGGGGAAAGCTCCTCAAATGACTCCAGTGCCACAAATTCAGCACCAACCTCGCCAAGTTCAGCCAGACAAGCCCAGGAGGCAATTCACCCAGCTCAACATGTCGCTGTTTCAAGCTTTGCAACGCCTATTGAGGTTGAATCTGATCACATTAAGGGCTCATCCCCGGAACCCCAACACAGCATCTCCTGCCTATGATCCCAATAAGAGGTGTGCCTACCACTCTGCTAGCCCAGGACATGATACCAATGAATGTTGGGATCTGAGGAACAAAATCCAAGACCTGATCGATGAAGGGGCATTGGAGTTCACACAAGATGGACAGGCTGAATTTTTCTACCATTCCTCCAAGGCTCATCAGTTGAAGTGACAAGCTCCGAGACTAGGAAACTTTTGTTCATTTGAATGTTCAAGTTGTGTTTTTCTTTTGACCGTTTAAACATTTATTCATGTTAAAACATTGTTGTTCCATTAATGCATCGCTTATGTCTATTTTGAATCAATATATTCGCATTTACTATATGCAAATTGTTTCATATTTTTTCTGATGTCAACTCTCGTTAATTCTAAGCCTCTTGAGGGAGGATGACGAAAACGATACCGCGATCATTACAGTATGCTTTTGAACAAACCCCGCTGATGAGGTACAGGCATTGTTTCAACCCCTAAACACTGGAGTTATAAGGATGATAATCCCTCGTCAACCCATCAGAGCCAAAGAAGTAGGAGTTTTTATTTTCGAAAATCAAAACCCTTAATCATAACCTGGGGCAGGGTAGTTCTCTCAGTTGATCCAAGTGCATCTTTACAAAACGAACAAAGACAGTGATGGTTCAGAACAATCAAAAGGACAGGCAGTCATCATCAAAATTCATAAATGAAAAGCCCAAAAAGTCTAAACCTATGAAAAGAGACTTATGAAACTGGGGCATCCCGCTGACTGTAATTCCAAAAAGGAAACAATTCGGGCAAAAATAGGGATAACGAAATCAAAAAAAGAGGTCTCACAAACCCTCAACAAAAACAAAGAAGGACTGCCTATTCAAAATAAGTTATCAACATCTGAACCATTACTGGAACATCAAAGCAAAGACTCAAGCAAGGTCTAACGCATGATCAACTGAGTTTAGGTTTGGAGAACATCACGAAGAGCGGGTGGGTACAAATAAAATTTGAGCCTTTATCCTTTGTTTCTTAAAACCGTGAACCAGGCCACGTTATAACCCTCAAAAGTCCTAGCTGAAGCATGGGTTAGTTCGAAAGCATACTGTTACGAAGGTATCCTGACTCCTTAAGGCTACGGTAAATACAGAATTGACATCATGTTTACAAACATTCACTTGTTTTATGAAAAAAAATGCATTTTCAAAAATCTCCAAGACAGACATAAGCTTTGCATTTTTAACATAACTTTGTTTGCATATGACTTTTTGTTGGAACAGTGTAGAAGTTTACACGACGAATGCCTAATGAACAGAAGTACCTCCAATCAAGGGGCATGGCACGACTATTGTCCATCATCTGGGGCAGTCCAATCAAGATTCGGAGAATCTCTCAAAAGGCCAACCAGCCTGGGGCAAATCTCCACCTGAGTCACTTGGGGCATTTCAACAACAAATCTCGCCTAATCAAACATCTTCTGGTGACAAAACACTTCTAAACAGGGGCAACTCTCTACTTTCTGAGAATGGACATAGTCGGAAAAATACTACGCACAATCAAAGACCCGCTAGGCTGATATGCCTAGGCAAAAATTAGGGCTTCCCGGCGAACCAAAAGGGTTCGGGCAAAATGAGGGATGAAATGAAGAAATCTGTACACCCGGCAAGTCGAAAACCTGAAAAGGCGGCTTGGGCAAAAATGGGTATCCCGGTGGACTGAAAACCCGAAAGGGCAGTCCAGGCAAAAGTTAGGGATTAAAGCGTACGACTATGTCCTGCCACCTGCCTACCAGAAGAAGGTTTGTTCATCAACGACTATCAGCACCCCACAAATGCCTCCCCCATAGAAACAGGGGCAATAAAGAGTGGTCTAAGCAGTCTGATTGTTCTATCCTCCAAGGTATCAGGGTAGGTTCCGTTGAAGAACTTAACCAATACAATTCAATACTTCCCCAGAAGAGTCCAACCCCGTTTCCCCAGGAAAGTTGGAATTCATATCCCCAGGCAGTAAGCTTATCCCCAGTAAATTCTGGAAGCTTCCCCGCGCAGAGCACGAACGCGTCGCCCGGCTTTATTTAAAGAGTTATTTCCTTAACAGGATATAACTGGGTTATCCTCAGCCAAAAGCCCCGGAAAGAGCGTCGTCAACGAAGTCTTCTTATCCCCAACGAAGTCTATTCACACTTCCAATACAGCAAGACATCCTCAGCAAGTTACTCTCAACACTCAGCAAAGCACCCCTCTTCCCACAGAGTATTGCTTCCCAGCATGGTCGCTAGAATATCTTTTTCTCTCCGCAGAATCTTCCATTTGCCAAGCTTATTCCGTAACGGAGTCATCTTCTCCTACCGGTATACTTGCAACTATCAACCCCAGCGGAAGCAAAAGCTATTCTTCCACATCAGCCCAGGATGCGACTTCCCGGCACCCGTCAAGGATTTATTTTCCTACGACGAAAATATACATTCATAAACATCATATCCTCATACATTATAGCATGCATATGCATCATACTACATGAATCTCATTAATTTTGAAGACATACAGTTCATGCATCATGATTTGGCATACAATTATGTTTTGCCTTTTCAGGAAAAAGATCAATACAAAAAAAAAAACTACTATCAACTATCGCAATTCTTTCTAGATATAGTTTCAGATATAAACCAGATATGGTGACGTTCTGACACTGCTTCCAGAATTCCTTCTCGATATAGTTTCGGATATGATCCAGATATGGTGACGTTCTGATACTGCTTCCAGATTTCCTTCTCGATATAGTTTCGGATATGATCCAGATATGGTGACGTTCTGATACTGCTTCCAGAATTCCTTCTCGATATAGTTTCGGATATGATCCAGATATGGTGACGTTCTGATGCTGCTTCCAGAATTCCTTCTCGATATAGTTTCAGATGTAAACCAGATATGGTGACGTTCTGACGCTGCTTCCAGAATTCCTTCCAGATATAGTTTCAGATGTAAACCAGATGTGGTGACGTTCTGATGCTGCTTCCAGAAGTCCTTTTTCAGATGTTTCCCTCTCCGACGATGAGTGTGAGGTGATATTCTCTTATGGTTCCCTCTCCAACGGTGTGTGAGGTGGTAAGTCCTTCTTCAGATGATTCCCTCTCCGACGATGAGTGTGAGGTGATAGTCTCTTATGGTCCCCTCTCCGACAAGTGCGTGAGGTGGTAATTCCTTTTTCAGATGTTTCCCTCTCCGACGATGAGTGTGAGGTGATAGTCTTCTATGGTCCCCTCTCCGGCAAGTGCGTGAGGTGGTAATTCCTTTTTCAGATGTTTCCCTCTCCGACGATGAGTGTGAGGTGATAGTCTCTTATGGTCCCCTCTCCGGCAAGTGCGTGAGGTGGTAATTCCTTTTTCAGATGTTTCCCTCTCTGACGATGAGTGTGAGGTGATAGTCTCTTATGGTCCCCTCTCCGGCAAGTGCGTGAGGTGGTAATTCCTTTTTCAAGATGTTTCCCTCTCCGACGATGAGTGTGAGGTGATAGTCTTCTATGGTTCCCTCTCCAACGGTGTGTGAGGTGGTAAGTCCTTTTTCAGATGTTTCCCTCTCCGACGATGAGTGTGAGGTGATATTCTCTTATGGTTCCCTCTCCGACGGCGTGTGAGGTGGTAAGTCCTTTTCAGATGTTTCCCTCTCCGACGATGAGTGTGAGGTGATAGTCTCCTATGGTTCCCTCTCCGGCGGTGTGTGAGGTAGTAACCCCTTTTTCAGATGTTTCCCTCTCCGACGATGAGTGTGAGGTGATATTCTCCTATGGTTCCCTCTCCGACGGTGTGTGAGGTGGTAAGTCCTTTTTCAGATGTTTCCCTCTCCGACGATGAGTGTGAGGTGATAGTCTCTTATGGTTCCCTCTCCGACGGTGTGTGAGGTGACAATTCCTTTTCCTATGATTCCCCTCTCCGACGGCGAGTGAGGTGACTCCCTTTCAGATTATAATAGCTTATGGTTTCTTCCCGATATTGCAAAGATGGTAATTCCCGCCAAGATTTTTCTCAACGAGCGTTGTTGAAGCTAAAGTCTCCCAAGGTTCTCTTACCATTCATGCTAAGGCAGTAACCATCCCTGGTTCATTCATCAGCGTTTGAAGCTCCAGATTCAGCTCCTGTAACCAGTCAGGACATATCTATACCAAGCATCTAAAATCAGCTCCTGCAACGTGTCAGGTACTCATCTTTCTTTTGCAGGTGTGCAGGTCCTCGCTAAGGAATCTCCTACGCGATCAACATCCAGATGGCATCTATAAGCCCATCATCCTATCCAGCAACCTCTAAATGGCATCTATAAGCCCATTTCACCATCACTACTACTATGTGAGCGCAAATTTCTGGGCACTCTAGTGTCCAATCATCTTCTACCCTCGGATTACGAAAGGCACGTCAGCCAATCTGCATCCTCAGGTCTAAGAAGATTGAACATGGGCAACTGTTGTACCCCAAAATTTGCCCTCCCATATTCTCCAAGAAATTGCCAAGTCAAGTCACAAAATTCCCCAAGGGTTATGCAGTCCAACTGTCTCCTATACAGTCAAAACTAGGGTTTGTGTTCTGATCAAGAAAATGAAGTTTTCAAAGGCCCAATCAAGTCTCACATGCCTACAAAGATGGTCAAGTATCCTCATATCAAGTTTCAAGGCATTCAGCTCAAAATTGCACAGTCAAAAACCCTAATTGCACTACAGTCAACTGTAGGGGCAAAATGGTCATTTGACAGTCAAAAGTTCAAATTTTTGGTCAACATATCATTTTGAAGCCACAAACATCATTTGATCAATGCTTGATCATGATTCTCAAAATTTGGCTCAGAAATCATCAAAGATGCAAAAGTTGCTATATTTGGACAGCTGAAAAAGTCAGCTGAAATTGACCAGGGCATAACTTTCACATGGATTATCAGAAAAATCCCATCCAAAGCTCATTTTGAAGAGAAAGACATTTCCTACAACTCATCTTCATACTTAAAGTCCAAGAAATGCTCTCACAAAAAGTTATCAATTTCAACATTATAGGTCATTTTCAAAAGTCAACAAAAAAGGACTTTAAGTCAAAGGCCATAACTTGAGATTGGTAAATCAAAATGACATGGGACCAAAGGCGTTGGTTAGAGGACTCAAAGACCTTTCCAAAATGTCCAAGAACATGTGAAAAGCTTAAAAATTGAGCAAGTTATGCCTTGTGGAAGTTGGGAAATTTTTAGGAATTTTGAAAAGTCAACATTGATGCAAATGATCCAAAATTGCTAATGGGCCCATTTTTCTTCCATGATCCATCATTCCAAGCATATGCACGACCACTTGGCCCAAAGGGAAGTATTTTCTCATTTTTTAGTTATTTATTTGAATTTATATTAATATTAATTCATTTAAATTATTTAAATATATAGAAAATATCTAACTTGACCTAATGAATCTTTTTGTACACATTTTAGGCTCAATAATTCGTGCCTAAGCCAATTTGGAAAGATTTGGAGCATTGGGATATGATTTGTGCAAAAATAACATGAAAAAAGATATGAAAAGATCCTTAACAAATCAAATATCCAAACCATGATTACAAGGGATTTTATTCAAGTTTCTTAACCTAATTCATTCCTACATAATGCTGGAACACAAACCTAATGGCATTACACTGAAAGCTGCGCATAAGAGGCTAGTAAAAACTTGGAAATTTTCCATAAAAACTCAATTCTGAAAAGCATTCTAGAGGACGATTCAAGCCCTAACATTCATTCCATTGGCTTCCTCAAGTCTCCCTGAACGTATCCCAATCCAAATCATTCATCCAAGCGCAAAGAGGTGGTATACAGAAGCTAGAATAGTTTGTGAAAAATTGGTGATCGTGTTTTTGAATTTATGCACTTTCATGACATATTATCCATTATTTCATATTCCTGATGAAGTTTACAAGCTAACCATAATCTTTAATTGAAGTTTCATGCGCTTTAGGCCAAGATGCCATGTTCGTTCCTTAGGGTTTTGCAGGGTACAAAATTGGGGCTTTTGAAACAAGGTAAAATCAGCCCTTAAGACCACCATGGTTGTATTCAGCGAGCCTAGACGAACAAGAACCACTCATCGCGCCTAATTTCTAAACAACACAGGCCTAATCGCTATTTTTTCAAAAGCTGCCTAATGAAACGCATGAAAAACGTTGCCTTTGAGTTTTGTTTTACAGGGGTGGTGAGGACGATGATGTGGTGTCAACCAACGATTCGTTCATTCAAAGTTTCGCGCGCTTCAGTCACTAACGCGTTGCTTTTTTCTTATATGATTTATTTGTTTATTATATAACAAATGGGTTAAGTGGCACAGATGGCAAGCGAACGCATGAGCAATGCACAAGACCTGGGTTCGATCCCCAGGTCTACTTTACTTCAATATTCTTTTTCAATATATATTCAGGTGTAGGCATGACTTTGCAGATTACCGTGTACTCACCATATCAAGCCAGCCACGTGCTTAATGGAACCAGATCAAGGGTTGTGTATTGAGGGACACCATGAGGACAAGTCAGCATGCATGTACGTGGCCTAGGAAAGTCAACAAATTCCATGCTCGTTGGGCCAGACTATTCCAAGTTACACCTCCAATTTGGGACTACACCCCCACCCTGGTTTGCAAATGTTTTTATTTTTCTCATATCTTTTTTTTTAATTATTATTTCTGTTTGTTTTATTGTTTATTTAATTAATTATTTTTTTTCTTACAATATATAAAAACATCCTAAAAATCAGAAAAGATAAAAATATAATATTTATTTTATTTTAATTATTTTCATAAATAAATTAATATGTAATTATTTAGTTTAATTAGGTTATAACATTAATTCTTTTTTAAATATGTAGAAATAGGTTTAATTAATTTTGATTCCTTTTAATTTCCTCTTTTTTACAATAATAATATTTAACTTATTTATTTTCATAATTAAATTTTGCATGTAAATTAACTTAGATTTAAATTAGGTTAAAAATTCAATATTTTCACAATAAACTTAAAAAACATTAGAATTAGGGTTTGACGCTTCATTTTAATTTTAATTAATCCTCTTTTTCTATTAAATCTCAAAAAACATAAAATACTAAAAACATTTTCCTTTTAATTTTAATTCCTCATTAATTTTGATTTTGTAAAAGGGTCCAACGCCCATGTTCGTAATTTATTTAATTTCGCGCATTTATTTTATGTCGTCTATTATAGTTATGTAATTCTCCCAAAGCGTTGTAACGATTTTATTTCTCGCACTCTTATTTCTTTCGCTTTATTTATTTTCCGTCAAATCGGGTCCGGTTTAATTTTGGCGATGTGGACCCGCGCCATTTGTAATAGCTTTAGAATTTATTTTCCGCAAATATTTTAAACTGTTAAATAGCATGCAAGAATGAATGGCCGTAATAAAATCAAGCGTAGAACACCAATAAACATGACAAGACAAAATAACTGAAACATGACACACGATTCGCACACACCACCCCTAGGGTACGCCTCACTGTTGCCTTTCGAAAGGTGATCGTCGAGTAGAGGATGTCTTAGTAAGTCCTCATGATCCGGGAACCTGGCATGAGGGTAGCTTCTAAGGTGTCTTCCCATTGCTCTGGTGATCACCATGTCCCGAACCTCGAATTGACCCGAACACCTCCAACGGTGGTGCTACCTACCTCTCAATGGTGGGATGGCATTACTTTAAAGGACATTTACACAGACAAATTCCTTAGGGTAGGTAGACGACTCGTAGATACTTGCTCTCTTCAAACGAAACTGAAATCTTTTCACACCAACACTTTTCAAAAGCTTTCGAAGCAAATTTTTCAAACACTCTGACGTACGAGTCGAACTGAAATTTTTCAAAGAAACTTTTTAAACCCACATTGAAAAGCAAACAAACATTTTTGAAAACACATTGAGCAAGTATCTAAGAGCCCATGGATAACCATGGATAGAAAGGGTGCTAACACCTTCCCTTTCTATAACCTACCTCCCGAACCGAGAGCAATCTCTTTTAAGGAATTTTTCTGTGCTTTTGTCCTTTCCATTTGGAGAAAATAAAAGACGGTGGCGACTCTTGCTTCCGCGACATTTCGCGAACCAGCGTTAAACAGTCAGTTCCAGATCCACCGATCACAGAGGAGATTTTGAAAATAATCAAGAAAAGTGATTATAATGTTGTGGAACAACTGGGGCAAACCCCCTCAAAGATCTCCATGTTGGCCCTGCTGCTTTGTTCAGAAGCTTATGCTAAAGCTCTGACTAGATTCTTGAAGACGGCCCACGTGCCACAGGAAACCTCCACAGATCAGTTCCGGGAATGTGTAGCTAGCTTAACAGCTGACAATGGTCTAGGGTTCTCCGATGCTGATTTAACATCCAAGGGGAGAAAACATAATGACGCTTTGCATGTCTCGGTGGAATGCATAGGGACTACCCTAGCACACGTACCGGTAGACACTGGTTCGTCTTTAAACGTCTTGCCAAAGAAAGCCTTAGATAGGCTGGATTGTGAAGGCCTAACTTTGAAGCCCAGCAACATCATTGTCAGAGCATTTGATGGTTCTAAAAGGATGGTCCATGGGGAGGTGGACATCCCGATTAAGGTGGGAACTGAAACCTTCAACTCCATATTCTATGTGATGGACATCCGTCCTTCCTATTCTTGCCTGTTGGGAAGACCCTGGATTCACAATGCTGGAGCCGTCACTTCTACTCTGCATCAAATTCTCAAGTACCCTGTCCAGGGGAAAATCATAATTGTTCATGGAGAAGAGGAATACATGATCAGTCATCTGAACTCTTTCTGTTATGTAGAATTGGATGGCGAATTCATCGAGACCCCTTTCCAACACTTTGAAGAAGTTTCTAAAGAGATAGCAGTGACCAAGGCAGTGTCCTCAACTCATGTGATTACAAGACCTATGCCTCAGATGTCTTCTTTAAAGGACGCTAGGGCAGTTGTTGAAGAAGGAGGAAGCACAATCTGGGGGCAGCTTCCAGACTTTCACCACAAATCAGACAAATTCGACTTAGGGTTCACCTCAGCTAGTCAGAAGGCCGTGCACCGTGCCCATGCCGGAGGACCACCTGTGAAGATCATCCCTCATGGAGTCAATGCTTTGGAGGATAGTGAAGAGGAGAGCAACTTAGAAGAATGGATTTTCCCTACTGTTGACGGAGGACTGTGCAATTGGGAAGCAAAAGACTTCGTTCCGATTACTTTCATACCGCAGTAATTTATCTTTCAAACATTTCTGTTGGCCTGTAATAATTCTCAAACAATTCGTACTTTTTTTAACCTTGTGTCTTACCCGAGGCACAAAGGTCCATTTGTAAGGGTTCTTATTTTTCATCTTCATATGCCATTTAATGAATCATGGACGTTTTCACATATAAACTTTTGTGTTCATTGTCTTTCCTTTTACATTTTATTTGTTTAAAGGTGGATATACCCTTACACACACCCATACTCACAAATGCAGGTACTCTTCCATTCCGGATCCCATGGGTAACGATACTGCTATAACCTTCAGTGACTCTGAAGATTTGGTCTACCAAGACGAATACGAAGGTGAGGAAGATGTGAGGTGCCAGGGGAATTGGCTAGACTTCTACAACAAGAGGAAAGGGCTATTCTGCCTCATGAAGAGCAGTTGGATACAATCAACTTGGGAACTGAGGAAGACAAAAAGGAAATCAGAGTGGGTGCCAACCTAGAGCCAAGTGTTAAAGAGCGCCTAATTCAGCTGTTACATGAATATGTTGAGATCTTCGCCTGGTCATATGAAGACATGTTGGGACTTGATACAGACATTGTGATACACACAAGAGAAGATTATCCACCAGTTAAGCAAAAGGTCCGCCGCATGAGACCTGACATGTATGAAAAGATCAAAGCCGAAGTTATGAAACAGTTCAATGTTGGATTCCTTGCTGTTACTTCCTATCCACAATGGGTTTCTAACATTGTGCTCGTGCCTAAGAAGGACGGCAAAGTGAGAAAGTGTGTGGATTATAGAGACTTAAACAGGGCCATCCCTAAAGATGACTTTCCACTTCCGCTAATTGACATCTTGGTTGACAACACAGCTCAACACAAAGTGTTTTCTTTCATGGACTGATTCTCAGGTTATAACCAGATCAAAATGGCACCTGAAGACATGGAGAAAACTACTTTTGTTACACAGTGGGGTACGTTCTGCTACAAAGTGATGCCATTTGAACTAAAGAATGTCGGGGCAACCTATCAGCGCGCCATGGTAGCTTTGTTTCATGATATGATACATCATGAGATAAAGGTCTACGTAGATGACATGATAGCCCATTCACAAACTGAAGAAGAACACCTTGATCACTTGAAAAAGTTGTTTGTCAGGTTGAAGGAGTACAAGCTCAGATTAAATCCTAACAAGTGTACGTTCAGAGTCCGATCCGGTAAACTCGGGTTTCATTGTCAGCAACAAAGGCATCGAGGTTGATCCTGCCAAAGTCAAAGTTATACAAGAAATGCCCGCTCCTCACACTGAGAAGGAGGTTAGAGGTTTCTTGGGACGCCTAAACTACATTACTAGGTTCATCTCTCACCTAACATCTACCTGTGAACCAATCTTCAAGCTGTTGAAGAAAGATCAGGTGGTTAATTGGAATGATGACTATCAAGTTGCTTTCGATAAAATCAAGGAATATTTGCTAGAGCCTCCTATCTTGATGCCACCCGTCGAAGGAAGACCGCTAATCATGTATCTGACCGTCCTAGAGAATTCAATGGGGTGCGTACTGGGACAGCATGACGAGTCTGGCCGAAAAGAGCATGCAATTTATTACCTTAGAAAAAAGTTTACCGACTGTGAAACAAGATATTCACTGCTTGAGAAAACTTGATGCGCTTTGGTATGGGCTGCTCGCCGGCTAAGGCAGTATATGTTGACTCATACCACTTTGCTGATATCTAAGATGGATCTGATCAAATACATCTTTGAGAAGCCTGCTTTTTCTGGAAGAATAGCTAGATGGCAAATGATCCTCACAGAGTATGATATATAGTACACGACCCAAAAAGCTATAAAGGGGAGTGTGCTAGCTGATCATCTGGCTCATCAAGCTATCGAAGATTACCAATCCATGAAGTTCGACTTCCCTGACGAAGACATCATGACATTGGACAATGTTGAAGAATTCATACCATATGACGGACCTGAACAAGGATCCCGATGGACCCTGTACTTTGATGGTGCTTCCAATGCACTTGGAAACGGTATCGGTGTAGTACTCATCTCCCCAGAAGGTTTCCATACTCCTTTCACCGCCAGACTATGCTTTAACTGTACCAACAACATGGCAGAGTATGAAGCTTGCATCTTTGGACTCAAGGCTGCCATAGACTTGGGAATCAAATCTTTGATTGTATTTGGGGACTCAGCTTTGGTTATCAGTCAAATCAAAGGAGAGTGGGATACTAAGCATCCAAACCTCATCCCTTACAAAAAACATGTCTTGATGTTGTTATCACATTTCGAGCAAATTACCTTCGAGCACTTCCCGCGAGAAGAAAATCAGCTAGCAGATGCTCTAGCTACAATGTCATCCATGTTTAAACTTAATTGGGACAACGAGGCTCCTCAGATCACCATTGAATGGATGGACGAACCCGCACACCGTCACGAGATTAATACCGCAGAAGTAGTGGACCGACCTTGGTTTCACGAAGTCAAAAGGTATCTCAAGGCTCAAGAATATCCTGAAGGAGCTTCGGTCAATGACAAAAGGTTCTTAAGAAGATTCTCAGCTAAGTTCTTCCTGAGCAATAGTATCCTATACAAGCGCAATCATGATTACATTCTGCTCCGTTGTGTAGACAAGATTGAAGCTGAACAGATCATGGCTGAACTGCACAATGGTACCTTTGGCACTCACTCTAGCGGGCATACGACGGCTAAGAAGATTCTAAGGGCAGGCTACTACTGGTCTACCATGGAAGCAGACTGCTATCAATATTCCAGAACTTGTCACAAATGTCAAATCTATGCGGACAAGGTACATATACCTCCAGTTCCTCTCAATGTCTTAACAGCTCCTTGGCCATTCGCTATGTGGGGAATCGACATGATTGGAGAAATCAAGCCTACAACATCCAATGGACACTGTTTCATTTTGGTGGCCATTGATTACTTCACAAAGTGGGTCGAAGCAGCTTCCTTCGCATCCGTTACCAAGAATGTTGTTGCCCACTTCATCAAGCAGAACCTCATTTGTCGGTACGGTATCCCTGAAAGGATCATCACTGACAATGGTACAAACCTTAACAACACTATGATCACCGCCTTATGCGAGCAGTTCCAGATTCAACATCACAATTCATCTCCCTATCGGCCAAAGATGAACGGTGTTATCGAAACTGCGAACAAAAATATCAAGAAGATCATACAAAAGATGATAGTCACCTATAAAGACTGGCATGAGATGCTACCGTTTACTCTCCACGGGTACCGTACCACGGCTCGCACTTCAACTAGGGCAACACCTTATTCCTTGGTATATGGCATAGAGGCTGTTTTACCTATCGAGGTTCAGATTCCTTCCTTGAGAATCATGAAAGATGCTGGTTTGAGTGAAGACGATTGGATCCAAACTCGGCTTGATCACTTAAACTTAATTGACGAGAAGAAACTTACTGCCGGTTGCCACGGCCAGACGTACCAAAAATGGATGACTAAAGTTTTCAACAAGAAAGTCAGTCGCCAAGTGTATCAAGTTGGAGATCTTGTGATCAAGCGCATCATCTTGCCACAAAGTGATCCCAGGGGCAAATGGACTCCTACCTACGAAGGACCATTTGTGATCAAGAACATATTTTCTGGTGGGGCAATGATTTTAACCACCATGGACGGCGACGATCTACCGCACCCTGCAAATGCAGACATAGTCAAAAGATACTACGCATAAGAGACCCGCTAGGTTGACACACCTAGGCAAAACAAGGGCATCCCGGTGAATCGAAAACCCGAAAGGGCGGTTCAAGCAAAAATTAGGGATAAAACAAAAAATCTGTACACCCGGCAAGTTGAAAACCTGAAAAGGGGACTTGGGAAAAAAGGGTTTCCCGGTGGACTAAAAACCCGAAAGGACGGTCCATGAAAAAGTTAGGGAATTAAAGCGTATGACTATGTCTCGTCGGATCACTTTAAAGACAATATCTTCGCAGACAAACTCTGAGGCTTCTGATCAATTCAATCATCTTCGGAGGAAGCAACGAATGGATAAGATATTCGGAGATACGGAGGCTATAGCAGAATGGGAACCCCATGGGATTTTTTACACTTAGCCATCTTTCTTTGTATAAATTTTTCTCATTTTTTATGATACCATCCTCTTACTAGGATGTATGTCTCCTTTGTACAAAACACTTATTCAAAGTAAATACAAAAGATGCCTCTTTCAAAGTACAGAAAACTATTTGCCTTTTTCTTTACACTTGTGTTTTATTTGCAAAAACGTCCAATGATTCATTAATGAACATATGCATTTGAACATAATTACCGTTTACAAATAAACAGGATGAAAAAGAATAATTACTGACAGGTAGAAAGATTAGGAAAACGTCTTTAGGCTATTCTATGAGCAATCTCTACAACACGTCATTAAGATCCCCCAGCGGAGCCAAAACTTTGGACTACAGATCCCCAGCGGAGATGAGACTACCAACTACCAATCCCCAGCGGAGCTGAAACTTTCAACCCACAGCGGAAATTATCCAGTTTCTCCAGGTTTCCCCAGCAAGTTGTCTTGAAGCCTGAAAATCAATCAGTTAACGGTTAACTGTTTGTTTCTCCCCAACCTAGGGTAACTCCCCAGTAGATTGGCATACAACCCAAACTCCTGAAATCCTCAGCGGAATTAAGCTTTTCCCCAGAGTTTCCATTACAAGATTAAACTTTTTCCCCATAGAGTTTTTATTTGCTTCTCAACAGAACAAAGACTCCCGTTAGTAATCCTCAGTAGAAGTCATTAAAATTCTCTAGATTCCCCAAGCAGATTCCTCAAGAAGTATATGGCATTACTCTCACAGTGGAATCCTCAGCAGTCAAGGGTTTATTTTCCCCGGCGGCAGTCAAGGATTTATTTTCCTCAACAATACAACAAATTAGCTTACATGTGCATACATTACATCATGGATAAAACACATTTATTGCATCATACATTTCATGCAACATAACTTTGTGTTTCAGCTAACATTTTACCCTTTTCAGGATAAGATTAACAGCTATCTTTAACAAATATTCAAAGATTACTGATACAGTCCAGATACGCTCCAGACACGGAAGCCATTATGTCACTCATTCAGACTTAATTTCAAGATATAGTACAGATACACTCCAGACACATAAGTCATTCTGGTACTCATTCAGATTCCAAGTACCGATACAGTCCAGATACGCTCCAGACACAGAAGCCATTCTGTCACTCATTCAGACTTAATTTCAAGATACAGTACATATATACTCCAGACACGGAAGTCATTCTGTTACTCATTCAAATTCCAAGTACCGATACAGTCCAGATACGCTCCAGACTCGGAAGCCATTTTGTCACTCATTCAGACTTAATTTCAAGATACAGTACAAATACACTCCAAATACGGAAGTCATTCTGTCGCTTATTCGGATTCAAGGACAAATACAGTTCAGATGCGTTCCAAATGCGGACACCATTCTGATGCTTATTCTGTTGATTTACAACCAAGCATTCTTGGATGGCATCTACAAGCCCATCTCCAACAAGATTCTAATATCTCTCTGAATGGCATCTTTAAGCCCATTCCCTCAATTACACTTTTGTCGAGCACAAATTTATAGGCACTCTAATGTCCAATCATCTTTTACCTTCGAGTCACGAACGGCAAAACTCGTCGATCAAACTCTTTAGGTTCAAGAAGATTGAACAGGGGCAGCTGTTGTACCCCAAAATTTGCCCTCCCATTTTTCACAGAAATCACAACCCTAGGGTTTCTCAGATATTCAAGATTGGCTCAGGAATCGATCAGACAGATTTTCTCATGTGGCAATAAACCAGCAATTAGGGTTTTTACTTGCAATTCTCAGAAGAAATGAATTCACAAAGATCCAATTGGCTTTCACATGTTTTCATGCTTTTTCAAGTTTACTGTTTGTTCTCAAGGCATGTTTATTTGGGACAAGAGATGGGATCTAAGACTGTCATTTGGGACATTCATGTTTTTGTTTGATCCAGGTTAACCAGATAATTTGAGTCTGTTAAGACATTTGCTTGTTAATGAAATAAACATTTGCTTGTTGATGGAATAAACATTTGCTTGTTTATGGAATAAACATTTGTTTGTTTATGGAATACACAGTGCGTGTTTATTTGGAATGCAGTGGCAAGATTACATGATCATTGGAATTTAAGTTATCTTGATTGGAATTATTGGAATACAATTTCAATTATCTTAATCAGGAATCTTAAAGAATTAGTGAAGATGCGAAGAGAAAATTGAGAGTTATTGACAGTAAAGGATTTTAATGGACATCATAATACCTCATAAGACTTTTTTTCATTTATTCCAAAAGTTGTTACAAAACAATTTGTTATTTAAATGCTTTAGTTTTACAACTTATTGTATTTGAAAAATAAATTAGTACAATTGTTCGAATATTTCTCCCTAAATTACAAAGAAAAATCTATGCCTAAGGATGGCTGAGCTTCCATTGCTTCCATGCTTGCTGCAGAATCTCTTGCTTCCTCTGCTTTGCCACCATCCAGTTGTACCCACATGAAAAAACAAAAGACAGAAAAATAATTAGCACAGTTAATTGGACATGAATAAGAATCTTCAAAAGAGAAAATGTGTTCATCATTAAAGTTTGCAATTTGGAATCAGAGGGCTATTTTTAATTCATCACGTTTTTATTTTTCTATTTGCAAATCACAAGAAGATTATTCTTCTTGGTTCACAAAAATAAAAAGAAAAACGCAAGCAAAGCTGTCCAAATAAAAAAGAATGCAAGCAATTTGTCCAAATACAACTAGGTTGTCCAAACAAGTGAAAATATGCAAGCAGCATGGCCAAACAGCAGCGCAAATTTCCCAAAGGAAACAGCAGCATGGCCAAACAACTGCAAGAACGAGCCAAACTAGACAACAGCATAACAATAAGAACGAAGCAGCATAACAGCAAGAACGAGGCAGCATAGCAGTAGCAAACAAAACAGCATCAGCAAGAAGAAAATATAAACATATGGTAAACTAAGTCAACAAGCAAGAGGAGGCTTGTTCAATAAGCCATTTTTCATCATTTTCCAAATAAATTGCAAACTTTTCAGAAAAAGCATTTGGATTAGGGTCGTTAAGAGAGGAAGAGGAAAGAAGTCACCTAGGGATGCTGCCCTGCTGTCACAATTGCACCAGAATTGCTAGAAAACAAAACTGCAAGGAAAAGAGCATAAGGAGAACATGCCCAAAGTATTCAATATTTGGTGGTTTTCCCACCATTTTGAATAAGCTGTCAAACAAGAAACCACATGAATATAACAGTAGACAAAGGCTCAAGAGAATAGGGAGAACATTTTATCAAAACTCTCAAAAACTGTCAAAAAACCTTCAAGCTGCCCAACCTCAAACAAACTGTCAAACCATCCACCAAACCTGTTAAAACAATACGAAACTGTAAACCAGAAAATCACAAACAAATCCTTAAACAATCTTCCATCAAACCTATTAACCAACAAATCCAAAACCAGTAGCAACACCAAAACCGCCATCAACTTTCAAACACCAACAATCTTCACAAACTAATCAAACTTGATTAAAACATCTCAAACCCAAAAAGCCAGTAAAATTCCAAACAAAAAAAAACATTTCAACTCCAAACTGTCAAACCAGTTTTCACACCATCAACCTGCAAACTATCAAAACCACTTCAAGAACATTCAAAAACCCAAACTGAAACAACCACATATCAAACCATTATCAAAAAAACCAAAAAAAGTCCAAAACCTGAAACTGATAAAAAATAATAGTATCCAACTTGCAAATCACCAATCATTCTCAAAAACATTTCCAAACCCAAAACCTCCAAAACTGTTAAATTCCAAAACAGTAACAAAAACCAGTAAACCTCAAAAACCAATTCAAACCAAACTATAACCAGTTCAAACCAACATCCAACAAGCAAAAACTCAGTAACATCATCCCAGATATCCAACAAATCAAAAAAATAAAACCAACAAAGTTTCAAGCTGATCAAGCAACACAAAAATCACAAAGTCGGAAACAAACATCATCATCGTTCAAAGAAAATAGGAAAGGTTACCTAGCACCTTCATCATCATCTCTTCATTCTCACCAAGTCTGTCACCAGGGAGCGCCTCATCTCAATCTCATTATCCTCTTCCATTCCATAAAAATCCCAAATAGGTATGTTTTCCTCATAACATTATTTCTCTGCATCTCAATAAGACAATAAGCCTGATTAACAAACAAAATGTGAACAACAACATGCAAAACCAATGAAACTGTTAAGCTAAAAGCAGAACTTTACCTTTAAGAAACAAAAACTTTAGCGCTTAGGATTTGAGAGAGAGAGTGTTCCGGTAATGAAGGTGAGAGGAGGATCAGACCAAAACATTTCAAACCCTTTAGATAAGTTCATTTCAAACTTAGGGATTTCCAGAAGAAAAAAACGCAAATCAGAATGAGACCAAGAGGCCAAGGGTCGTTTCATTCATGAAATTAGGAAGAGAATAGGGATGTTTAACGAGAAAGATGAACGAATTTGGAGGAGAGGGAGAACGAAACAGAGCGGCGCCTCTGTACCAAGGGTTCAAAAACCCTAATTGTTCTTTACATCCCTAACCAAAGCGTTAAACAAGAGTTAAAGAATTGGGCCGGTTCTATCCACAAACCCTTAAGCTCACACGTTTTATGGTTCCCCCCCTTGCCTTTTGTTTTGTTTCAGCAATAAGGCTAATTCCCCTTTGGGCCTAAAACCTCTTAAGCCCATTTCTTCTTTTCAATTTGTTTTATTTGTTTTGAGAAATGCTTAATAAAACTCAATACTTTTTTATTAAATTAATTTAAATTTTGAAGTTAATTGTTTATCACTTTCTTTTAATTTATCTTTATTAATTTTTTTACATTTAATAAAAACATCAAAAACATTGATTTTATTAGTTTTCTTTCTTTAAGCTTATAATTAATAAAATAAACAAAATATAATAAAGATTCTTAACTTAAATCATTTTCTTTTTAGATTGAGCTTTATTTTTCTTTTTTCAAGTAAATACATACATTTCTTACCTTGTTGATTTTATTTCATAAATTGTCATAGCTTTGTATTAAATCGCACAACAATTCGATTTGGTTGTATTATTTGGACATTGCTGTTTTTATTTGATTCATCCCCATTTGTAATAATTGTACCCCCATTCCCGGATACTTTTGTAATAGCTTAGAATTTTAATTCCCGCAATTTATTGCTTTCTAAATACTGTGTAGTAATTAGGCATGTATGGCAAGATTCAAAAATCAATCGCTAGATGACCTAATCCAAGAATAAATAACTTGAAATCAACACACTTCTCACACGCGCACCTCTAGGGTAACCTCGCTTGTTTCCTCAGAAATACAATCATGTCCCTCGAATATGAGACACTCCAGCAATGACCCTTCGATAAACAAAGATCGTAGTCCCTCGATGACCCTCGATGTTGCCTTCGATTAAAACAATCGCGTCCCTTACAAAAATTGCTAGGGCGTCTCACAAGTTGCCTTCAATGATTGTAAAATTGACTCGCGCATGTCCCTTAACAACCAATGGTGGGGCTTCTTACCAAATCAATGGTAAGATAGCACCATTAAAAGGAAGAAAAGAACAACTTAAGACCTTTAGAGTAGATAGATTCGCTCTTAGTTACTCGCTTACTCACGACAAAAACTTTCACACCTACACTTCCATTTCCAAACATTTTCAAAATATGAAACGTTTTGTATACGTTCTTATAGAGACGAGAACCATTACAAAACCTCTTTTCAAAACACTTTTGAAAACACGATTCACAAACACATCTTTGAACCATTTTCGAAATAAAACTTTGTATACGTTCTTATAGAGACGAGAACCATTACAAAGAAATTTTCCAAAATACTTTCAAAAACCCACACCACAAGCACACAATCAAAACAAAAGCAAGTGATCTAAAACGAGTAACTAAGAGCCCATGGAAAACCATGGATGAAAAGGGTGCTAACACCTTCCCTTTTCATAATCTACCCCTCGAACCCGAGAAAATTCTCGAAAGGTCTTTCCTGTGCTTTTTTACCTTTCCTTTTGGATAAAAGAAAAGTCGGTGGTGACTCTTGCTAACCGCACAAGTGCGAACGAAACGCAAAACATCTAAGTCAGTTCTCCCACCATATCATAACTACCGACAGTGACAACTCCCTACACCCTGAGAGCGTGGACATAGTCAGAAAATATTGCACATGAACAAAGACCCGCTAGGTTTACTGGCCTAGGTAAAAATAAAGGCATCCCGGCAAACCAAAAGGTTTCAGGAAAAAATTAGGGATAAAAACAAAAAAGATTTGTACACTCGGCAAGTCGAAAACCTGAAAAGGTGGCTTGGGCAAGAAAGGGTATCCCGGTGGATTGAAAATATGAAAAGGCAGTCCAAGCAAAAGCTAGGGATTAAAGCGTACGACTATGTCCCGTTATCTTGTCACTTGCCTATCTGTAGAAGACTTATCATTCCGATCGGCAGTTACCAAGCACCTCATAAGTTGGGATGACACTCAATCCACATGGCCTCCGCAAGCAATTTCTCCAGTAGGTACAGGGGAAGAAAAGTATTGATGCGAAGCCATTGTCATATCCTCAACATGTGTCCCAGTAACATCTACACTCCCCACAGAGTAAAAGTATCCAAAGGCGTTGATTTCAGTTCCCCCGAAACAGGACATAACTATCCACAACCGAGGTTCACAATCGCAGGTGAGTCAACAAATTTCATTCCCCAGGCAGAGTCTATTTCTACAGATACAGAAGCTCAATCTCCAACATAGCTCATCAGCTCTAACTACGGAATTTCATCCCCAGCTGAGTTTATCTCTCCAGATCAACAGGTCGACCAACAGAGCATCTCTTCCCCCAAAGTTTGGTCCCCGCAGAGTTATTCTCCAGCATCTCTTCTCGGCAGAATATTCATAAATCTCCAGCAACCGTCAGGGATTTATTTTCCCAGACGCGAGCATACCCCGATAGCATTTCATGAACATACATCATGACAGATGCATACATATCATATACAGCATAATCTCATTTATTTTAAGAACATCATCTGACCCTGCATTTCATGCATCGCATACAACTAACCCTGATATCTTTTCAGGAAGAGACGATTAGCTTCAACGAATCCAGCAGTTATACAGATCACATCTACAGACAACTAATGGAAACTCAGTTCCCGAAATCAAACGAGTCAACTAATCTACATTATCAGATCAAAGTAATCTTACCCTGGTTCCTCCTGAAGTTTTACACAAACTTATAACCTTACCCCGGAAGTTTTACACGAACTCATCCCCAAGTAACCTTACCCAGGTTCCTCCTGAAGTTTTACACAAACTTATCACAAAGTAACCTTACCCAGGTTCCTCCTGAAGTTTTACACGAACTTATCCCAAAGTAACCTCACCCAGGTTCCTTCTGAAGTTTTACACGAACTTATCACAAAGTAACCTTACCCAGGTTCCTTCTCAGTTCATATGCAGTTTTACCCAAACTCCTCACAAAGCAACCTTACCCGGGTTCCTTCTCAGTTCAGATGCAGTTTTACTCAAACTCCTCACAAAGCAACCTTACCCAGATTCCTTCTCAGTTTAGATGCAGTTTTACCCAAACTCCTCACAAAGCAACCTTATCCAGGTTCCTTCTTAGTTCAAATGCATTTTTACCAAAACTCCTCACAAAGCAACCTTACCCAGGTTCCTTCTCAATTTAGATGCAGTTTTACCCAAACACCTCACAAAGCAACCTTACCCAAGTTCCTTCTCAGTTTAGATGCAGTTTTACCCAAACTCCTCACAAAGCAACCCTACCCAGGTTCCTTCTCAATTCAGATGCAATTTTACCCAAACTCCTCACAAAGTAACCTTACCCAGGTTCCTTCTCAGTTCAGATGCAGTTTTACCTAAACTCACTCACAAAGCAACCTTACCCATGTTCCTTCTCATTCCAGATGCATTTTTACCCAAACTCCTCACAAAGAAACCTTACCCAGGTTCCTTCTCAATTTAGATGCAGTTTTACCCAAACTCCTCATAAAGCAACCATACCCAGGTTCCTTCTCACAGCCCTACTATCCAGGCTTTCATATCGAAGTAACCCTACTATCCAGGTTCCTTCTTAGGCCCTACTATCCAGGCTTTCATATTGAAGTAACACTACTATCCAGGTTCCTTCTCACAGCCCTACTATCCAGGATTTCATATCGAAGTAACCCTACTATCCAGGTTCCTTCTAACAGCCTTACTATCCAGGCTTTCACATCAAAGTAACCCTGCTATCCAGGTTCCTTCTCATGGCCCTACTATCCAGGCTTTCATATCAAAGTAACCCTACTATCCAGGCTTTCATATCGAAGTAACCCTACTATCCAGGTTCTTTCTCACAACCCTATTATCCAGGCTTTCATATCGAAGTAACCCTACTATCCAGGTTCCTTCTCACAGCCCTAATATCCAGACTTTCATATCGAAGTAACCCTACTATCCAGGCTTTCATATCAAAGTAACCCTACTATCCAGGTTCCTTCTCACATTCCTACTATCCAGGTTTTCATATCAAAGTAACCCTATTATCCAAGTTCCTTCTCACAGCCCTATTATCCAGGCTTTCATATCAAATTAACCCTACTATCCAGGTTCCTTCTCACAGCCCTACTATCCAGGCTTTCATATCGAAGTAACCCTACTATCTAGGTTCCTTCTCACAGCCCTACTATCCAGGCTTTCATATCGAAGTAACCCTACTATCCAGGTTCCTTCTTACAGCCCTACTATCCAGGCTTTCATATCGAAGTAACCCTACTATCCAGGTTCCTTCTCACAGCCCTACTATCTAGGCTTTCATATCGAAGCAACCCTACTATCCAGATTCCTTCTCACAGCCCTACTATCCAGGATTTCATATCGAAGTAACCCTAATATCCAGGTTCCTTCTCACAACACTACTATCCAGGCTTTCATATCGAAGTAACCCTACTATCCCGGTTCCTTATCATAATTGTACTATCCAGGTTCCACCTCGCTTATCCCCAAGCAGCGGTCCATAACATTGTAAGACTGGGACCCGATCAAACATGATTAGTTTCGTATTTCCCCAGTAAATTGTGGTGCAGCATATACTCCGACCAGATACGCAGTACATTCCCGCTTCCTCAAGCCGGAATTATTCCCCAGTAGAGTAACAGACATATGAAGCTCATAAAACTCTAGTTCTCTCAAGACAGGAAATCAACATCCCCTAGATGACATCTTTAAGCCCATCTCCTGCAAATCTCTGTCGCATCCAGGATGGCATCTTTAAGCCCATCTCCGACAATCTTCAATCCTCAACCTCCAAATGGAATCTGTAAGCCCATTCCCAATATCACAAATCAAGTGCCACTTCATGTGAGTGCAAATTTCTGGGCACTCTAGTGTTCTATCATCTTCCACCTTCGGATCATAAAAGACAGAGCAGCCAATCTACATCCTCAGGTTTAAGAAGATTGGACAGGGGCAACTGTTGTACCCTAAAATTTGCCCTCTCATTTTACTCAATACATGTCAATTGAAGTTTCCAAGTTGCTCAAGGAAGTCCAAGAGTTAACTAGACCAACTCTCTCCTAAGGCAGTATACCTCAAATTAGGGTTTCATTTTTCATCAAGATGAGAGGACCAAAAAGGTCTCTTATGCCCTCCATGGTCTTAATGTTTTCTCAAGACCCTACTGTGATCGGTGGGAATGAGAACTGACTGTTTTGGAATGCTGGTTCGCGTTTGCGTTTATTGTCGCAAAATGTCGCGGTAAGCAAGAGTCGCCATCGTCTTTTATTTTATCCAACAAGGAAAGGACAAAAGCACAGAAAAATTCCTTTTTTGAGATATTTCTCGGGTTCGGGAGGTAGATTATAGAAAGGGAAGGTGTTAGCACCCTTTCTATCTGTGGTTATCCACGGGCTCTTAGGTACTTTCTCATTGTGTTTTCAAAAGTTTGCTTTTCTTTGTGTTTGTGGGTTTGAAAAGAGTTCTTGTTTGAAATGAGTGTAAGTGCGAAAAGTTTTGTTTTGTTTTAAAAGGAGCAAGTACTTAAGAACCATCTACCTACTAGAAAAGGGAATTAAACTGTGCAAATGTCCTTTAGATAACGCTATCCCACTATTGAGGAGTAGGTAGCATCGTCGTTGGAGTTTTCGGGTCAGTTCGATTAAGGGACGTGTGGTCACTAAAGCAATGTTAGGACGTCTTAGCGGTAACCCTAATATCCTAGATCATTTTTCCGAGGCAACCGTTTCGAGGCAACTATGATCTTTGGACAAGAGGGCGACCTCTAAAACTTCCTATACACAATGACCACGTTCGAGGCAACCAAGTGAGGCGTACCCTAAGAGTGCGCATGTGCAAGTGTGTTATTTCGATTAATTTTATCTGTACATGTTATAGGTGAGCTATGATGATTTTAGATTCATACATTAGATCTTGTCATGCATTCCCTATTATCAAACATCTAACATTGTATATTGTGCGGAAATTAAATTGCGGGAAATTAAATCTAAGCTATTACAAGGCGTCGGGTATTTACATCGCCAAAAACAAACCCTTTAATTTAAATTGCGGAAAATAAAAGAAAGCGATACATAAAAAAAGTCCTAATTAATTATTACATACCGGGAAACAATTACAAAATTGGAATCAAATGAATCGCGTGCGAGAAATTAAAACGACGCATTTTTAGGGTTTTGACCCCTTTTTATTTAAAGAAAAGATTTTTGTTATTTTTGGATTAAATGGAAATTAGATCTAAGTTAATTAATTAATTAAATAAATAATATATTTTTGGATTTTTATAATATTTAAGGAAACAAAAATAAAATTGATTTAAAATTATTAAAACCTAATATTCTAAATTACTTTTAATTTATTGCAAAAAAGGTTAAAATTATACCTAATTAAAAAAACTAAGTTAATTAAATCATTTATTTACAAAAATAATGAAATTAATAAAAATAATATTTTTATGTTTTCTGATTTTTATTAAGAAAAATATTAATTGTTTGGTTAGTAATTAATTAAGAATAATAATTAATAAAACAATTAAATAATAAATAAATATGAAATATGAAAAGAAATAACCAAGGGGGGTGTTGGGCCCAATTTGAGTGTGAAAATAGCATTTCTGAGGCCCAATATGTCCAAGCCTTGTTTGACTTTCAGGGTCTCATGCGCGCCTGTGGACTAGAGTGTATCGTGAGCTTGCAGTTTTGACCAATGGATCTGATCTGAAGCCACTTGGCAAGTATCTGGACAAGGGCATATGGTGAGCCTTGCTTTGAGCGCTGCATGGAATTGCTTGAAAATAAAATGCAACAAAGTTTTGGGGGACCTGGGATTCAAACCCAGGTCCCATTGCTCAATGGCCAGCGCGCTTACCAATCCAACCAACCCGCTTATTCGTTAATGAAACACATAACAAATATTATGTAGAAAACATAACACTATGCCTAAAAATAAAATAAAAATATGGCGCGTGTTTTGAATGGACCAGTGGGAAGAAGACACGCCTTCGTCTTCCCCACAAATCTCTGGTTTGTTTCCTGCGGATTTAAATCCGTAGCAAAATCCCTAGTTGCCTTCCAAAATTATCTATAGGCCATGGAAACGAGTTTTAAGGACACCATCACACTCGTCTCCTTCCACTGATTCCAGTTATGCCAATGATTTATTCTAATTTTCCCTGAAATCAAAATGCCTAAAAACAAAGAACCAAAACCCTAGCTTCGAGCATGGCTGTACAAGCTATAAAAATGAAATTAAATTATTCCAAAAGCTTCATAATGCAACGCAAAGCATGAATATACAATTATTTAGGCAAAAAGATGCCAGAATCCAAGGTTGTGAATTCGTGCACAGGGCTATGTTCAGCGTGACTTACAGCGTGTTTCAAGTGGTCTCAAGGCCTGGTTTTGATTGCTTTAGCTCCACTAGATGTCAGGCACGGAAGCTATGTTGAGATCTTGGATTGAATCGTGCTCTAACCAAGGTTTTGATCTCACACTTTTGCAAGCTTTTTTCAATTCTGGTTTGGCCGTTTCTGCGGTGCTTAGCCCGTGTTCTTGATGTGTACAGCTTGTGTATGTATATTGGAAGCAATTAGGTTAAAAACTTGGGCTTGGATCCATGGGAATTGAAGAATTGAGATATGATTTGATCTTCCATTATCAAGTTTCCAAAAATGCCTCAAATCAAATATTTTGTGCACAACAATGCTTGATACGAATTTCATTATGTGAATCATGATAATTGAAAGTTGTAATGATCACAAAGATCTCATTCCATCAATTTTTAGATTTTATTTGAATTAATATTGATTTAAAATGAATTAAATCAATAAAAATTAAATAAAATAGAAAAATAAATGATTGGTCATGAAATTGAAGATGGGACACGTGTGTGGTGTGAAAAGATCAAATTAAGTGGAAAAAAGTGGGTCCTTTTGTCAAAAATTGGAGTTTTGAGGATAGTTGAATTTTGGCAATTTTGGAAAACTGCCCAACTTCAACAATGCATAAATTCTTCAATTTTGAACTTTTGGAAGTGTTCTTGGACTTTTTAGAAACCTTGAGATGTCCTCTAACCAACCATTTTTGTCTCATATCATTTTTATGTTCCATTCTCAAGTTATAAGCTTTTGAAAAAAAGGTGTTTTTGTTGACTTTCAAAAATGACCTATAATGTCCAAATTTGTAACTTCTTGTGAGAGCATTTATTGATCTTGGAGTGTGAAGATGGATTTTAGGAAATTTCATCTTCTTAAAAATGAGCTTTGGATGGGTCATTTCTCATAAAGTATGAGAAAGTTATGCTTGGTCAAAGTTGAGTTGACTTTTCCTACAAAACCCTAATTTATCAACTTTTGAATCTTGATGAATTTTGAGCAATCCTTGATGAATCATGATCAACCCTTGATCAAATGATGAATTATCCTTCAAAGTGAGAATGTTGACAAAAAATCTCGAGGTTTGACTATTTGTAGGTCACAATTGACTTTTGCCCTAGCACAGTCGATTTTTGGACTTCTTGAGCAATTGACTGACCAAACTTTCTCTGCAAGGCTTGAAATTTTACATGGATGAACTTGAGAGCATATTAGGACATTTGGGAGCACTTGAGGTCATTTGGGTGCAAGGACCTTGATGCAACACAAAACCCTAATTTTGAGATTGACTGCCTTAGGAGGTGATTTGACTGTCCAACTCTTGAGCCATCTTGAACAACTTGGAGATGATTCTTGACATGTATTGAGAAATATGGGAGGGAAAATTTTGGGGTACAACACCTACATGTCAATTTTCATGCCTTGCACAAGAAGTTTGCCCAACCAACTGTTCAGATGCTTGAGAATCGACTGTACTAGATCAAAAGTCAACTATGGCCCACATACAGTCAAACTTCAAGATTTTTGGTCAACATCATCATTTTGAAGTGTTATCCATAATTTGATAAAGGGTTGTTCATGATTCCTCAAGGGATGCTCCAAATACATCAAAACCCAAAAGTTGCTAAATTAGGTTTTTGCAGGAAAGGTCGACCCAACTTTGACCAAGCATAACTTCTTCATACTTTATCAGAAATTTTCTATCTAAAGCTCATTTTGAAGAGGATACAATTCCCTACAACTCATCTTCATCTCACAAGTTCAAAATATGCACTCATAAAAAGATATGAATTTTGACATTATAGGTCCTTTTGGAAAGTCAACAAAAACACCATTTGGGTCAAAGCTTCATACATGAACATGGAAGACTCAATTGAGATGAGACCAAAAGGGTTGCTCAGGGGACATCCTAAGCTTTCTAAAAAGTCAAAAAACACATCTCTAGGGTTAAAATTGGAGGAGTTATGCCTTGTCAAAGTTGACCTTTTTTGCAAAATTGCCAAAAGTCAAATGTTCTCACAAATGCATTTTTTGCTAAATGGGCCTAACTTTTTATGCTTGCACCTCACTTACAATGTGGTCCACGACTCAAACATTCACCCACACATTATTTTATTCATTTTTCAATTTATTTTGATTTTTTGTTAATTAAAAAATTAATTAAATCAAATCATTGATGAATAATAGCAAAGATATGATTTGGTTTGGTTTTTGGACAGGTTAGCAATCAGAATATGCTGAGTTATCAAGGCCAAAACAAATCAAGCATAATTGGTACAAGAAAGGGAAGATTTGGCTCAAACTAGAAAGTTTGCATATGGTTAAAGAATCAAATCAAATCTCATCAAATTTCAAGATTTGGTACAAATTTGTTGACCTAATTCAGTCTACTATAAGGGCGTAACAATTCCAGAACAAAAAAACAAGGATTGGAGGTGTGAAACAGCAAGAACAAAACTGAAATTTTGGACAAAAAGTGTGAGATCGAAATCCATCTTAGAGTCATCCTCAAGGAGTTTCAAGGCTAGAATTACATTCCTAGACATCTCATGAAGCTTCTACATTCATTTGCAAGCCTCAAAGTGTCAATAATCGCATGTTACAACATCACGGTTTGCACAAAAAAACTCAAATTCGATTTCTATGATTTACACATTATAAATGTATTTTACCCATATATTTGTGTTCATCATCATGTTTGCAATGTTTCTGGATAGTTTGATTTAAGTTACAGTGCAGGAACAAGCTTTTGCCATTGCTAGGGGTTCGTGCTCCAATTTGGGGTTTTATGATTTAAGCAAAATTAGGCCTGATAATGGGTACCATGATGATCAGAGCTTCAAACCCAGTTGATTCATGGTCCCCAATTGAATGTATATTATGTGTGCTTCATTATTGAATAACACAGGTTTTAGCAACAGACTTGCGTCTGTAGGTAAAGGTTCAGAAACCTAAAACGACGGACAGGGAAGAAGACAACAGTGTGTGACAACCTGACTGGCTGGTTTGAATTCTGGCGCGTTTTTTGGCATAATCATTGTTGTACACTTTTTGTTTTATCTTTATATTATATTAACAATTGAGACATCCAGCACAGTTGGTCAGAGGAAGGAAGTCAGAAGCTCATGTCATGGGTTCGATCCCAAGCATGAGCTTTTGGCATTTTCTCCTTTATTTTCAGCAGGTCCAACACACCTGCGCCCTCTGATCTCATCCTCTGGATCCATCTCCAGCAGATCCAGCACACCTACACCCTCTGATCTCATCCTCTAGATCCATCTCCAGCAGATCCAGCACACCTACTCCCTCTGATCTCATCCTCTTGATCCATCTCCAGCAGATCTAGCACACCTGCACCCTCTGATCTCATCCTCTGGATCCATCTCCAGTAGATCCAGCACACCTGCGCCCTCTGATCTCATCCTCTGGATCCATCTCCAGCAGATCCAGCACACCTGCACCCTCTGATCTCATCCTCTGGATCCATCTCCAGCAGATCCAGCACACCTGCACCCTCTGATCTCATCCTCTGGATCCATTTCCAGCAGATTCAGCACACCTGCGCCCTCTGATCTCATCCTCTGGATCCATCTCCAGCACACCCACGCCCTCTGTTCTCATCCTCTGGATCCATCTCCAGCTAGATCCAACGCTAGCATATGCAGGTCCACCATGAGTCCCCAGAAGATGGTCTCATTGGATCAGGCGCCAGACTCTGGGCCATCCTTCTGGGTTTCAGAAGTTCAGCATACACCCCCAGTTTGCTTCATCACTCCAGGCCCATTCTTTTTCTCTTTATTTATTTATTTTGTGTTAATTATTTTTGTTTATTTATTTTTCACCAAAAAATTAATTGTTTTCTTAATTAATCATAAAACCAACAAATCACAAAAATACAAAAAAAAAACATTTTTTTAAATAAATAAATTAATTAATTAAATTAGGAAATTAGGTTAATTTAATTCCTTTCATAATTTAAAAACAATTAGAAATTAGGTTTAATTAAATTGCAATTAAGTGTTTTTCTTAAATAAAAATCCACAAAAATTTCTTCCTCTCAATTAAGGTTTTAATTTATTAATTACCGCCCTCGTATTTAATTTGCCGCGTGCTTGTTAATTATTCTTTCCATTATTTGGTAACTGTTTAGGGTTTGTAATAGTTAAATTATGGTTTTATTTCTTGCTTTAAATCCCCGACTTTTGGTTATGTAATTAATCCCCCTCCCCGAAGCCTTCTAATAGCTAGGTTTTACTTCCTTGCACTTTTAATTTCCACAATCTTTAACTGTTAGATGTATGGCTAATAGGATTGTATGGCAAGAATGCATGAAAAATTAAAACAGTTAGAAAACCCTAATGTGCAAAGATTAAAATAACTGAAACAAAGCACACTTACACATGCTCACTCTTAGGGTATACTTTCACTCTGGTTGCCTTCGGTAAACAGTCATGAAGCATATGATGTTTTAGTGGCTATCCTCTATGTCCCAAAAGATCAAAAAATGACCCTTTCGACTGTTGCCTCGGAAAAGATCTTTAGGACTCTAAGATGGTTACTAAGGTGTCCTAACATTGCTTTTGTGACTGTACGTCCCTTTCGAATGTCCCTTACAACTCCAATGACGGTACTACCTACTCCTTAATAGTAGGATAGCATTGTCTAAAGGAAATAGAACATAAACGATCTTCTTTCGAGTAGGTAGATGCTAGTAGGTACTTTCTCAATGAAAACTTTTTCACACAAACACCTTTCAAAAAACAAATTTTTCAAAACAAACTTTTCAAAACAAACTTCGTCACATCCTTGAGGACTGATACAAGGGTTATCACAAAGTAAAACATTTTCAAGACAAACACACACAAGCAATTTTAAAAAGATGAGCAAGTACCTAAGAGCCCATAGATAACTACGGATAGAAAGGGTGCTAACACCTTCCCTTTCTATAATCTACCCCCCATACTCAGGATATCTCGAAAAAAGGTTTTTTCTGTTCTTTTTCCTTTTCCATGATTGGATGAAATAAAAGTCAGTGGCGACTCTTGCTTACCGTGACATTTTGAGAACAAAAAACGCAAAACGCAAACTAGTATTAACAGTCGTTTCTGCCACCGTATCACATATGGCAAGATAAAAACACCAAGTAGACAACCCTTAATCAAAGACTAAATGCATGCAATCAAACACACTATTCACACATGCACCCCTAGGGTAATTCCACTTGTTGCCTCAAAAAAATAGTCATGCCCCTCAAATATGGGCGTTTTAGAAAAGACCCTCGATAAAAGATCATAGTCCCTCTATGACCCTCAATGTTGCCTTCGGTAAACGATCTAGTCCCTAAACTATATTGCTAAAACGTCCCATAGGTTACCTTATATGACTATACAAACGTCCAACGCCCGTCCCTTCATATCCAACAATGGGGCTTCTTACCAAATCAATGGTAAGATAGCAACATCTAAAGGAGGAGGAAAAGAACATAGATCTTTTGAGTAGGTAGGATTCTCCTAGTTGCTCGCCTGCTCACAACAAAAACATTTTATACACCAACACTCTCATTTGAAACATTTTCAAAAGTTAAAACACTTTTTATGCATTCTTATAGAGACGAGAACCATTACAAAGACACCTTTTCAAAATCACTTTTAAAAACACATTCCACAAACACCTCTTTGAACTATTTTTCAAAACCAACACTTTGTACGCCTTCTTATAGAAACAAGAACCATTACAAAGACGTTTTTCAAAATACTTTCAAAAAACACACCACAAGCACATTTTCAAACAAAAGCAAGTGATCTATCAAGAAACTAAGAGCCTGTAGATAACTACGGATGAAAAGGGTGCTAATACCTTCCCTTTTCATAACCTACCCCCCGGACTCAAGAAAATAATCTCAAAAGGTCTTTCCTGTTCTTTTCAACCTTTCCTTATTGGATAAAAGAAAAGTCGGTGGCGACTCTTGCTATCCGCAACAATTACGATCAAACGCAAAACACCCAAGTCAGTTCTCCCACCGTGTTATAAAAGGTTTATTACCCTTTTCAAGTAGATGACTTGATTAAAGAAGAAATTAAGATTTGTTCATCATAGGGAAGTTTATTACCCTTTTCAAGTAGAAGATTTGATCAGAGAAGAAACTGAGACTCGTTCGTCGTGGGAAGGTTTATTATTATCCTTTTCAAGTGGAAGGCTTGATCAAATAAGAAACTGAGACCCGTTCATTGTGGGGAGTTTATTATCCTTTTCAAGTAGAAGACTTGATCAAAAAAGAAACGGAGACACGTTCGTCGTGGGGGAGGTTTATTACCCTTTCTAAGTAGAAGACTTGATTAAAGAAGAAACTGAGACTCGTTCATTATGGGGAGGTTTATTATTACCTTTTTCAAGTAGAAGGCTTGATCATAGAAGAAATTAAGACTTGTCCGTCATGGGGAGGTTTATTATTACCCTTTTCAAGTGGAAGACTTTATCAAAGAAGAAAATGATACCCATTCATCGTGGGGAGGTTTATTTATCGTCGGTAAAAGTAGGTATGTTCTTTTGTTTCTCTACTCTCAGTAAAAGTCAGTATGTTCTTTTGTTGTTCTACCTCAGTAAAAGTTGGTAGTTTACCGTCAATAAAAGTCTGTGCATCTTTTGTTTTCTTACCATCAGTAAAACATTTGTATGTTCTTTACCTCAAGTAAAATTTGGTATTTTGTCCAAAGATCTGATGTCTTCTTTTGGTAAATCGTCACTGAATCACTTCCCCAGTAAGTTGGATTATATTCCCCTGTGGATTTCCAGTCGTCTCTTATCTGCATTCATGCATGTTTTTTCCTTTTGTGGCATCCTAGGACCAAAATTGGGCTTTTGTTGTATTTAAGTCTCTCCAATCACGTCGAGATGAAGATTCCCATCCTCATATCGCCGAATGGAAGAAACTTAAATAGGGGCATCTGTCATACCCTAATTTTTGACCTAGGATCCCACATTCTTTTACACCATTGCATAACATCAAAAGATAATCTCATTAATACTTGCATCACTAACCTTGTAGAGATACCAAGAGTATGCTTTGCTTGTAAAAACAAGGGCGTGGGGTCAACACCCTTTGGCCACAAAGCTTTATTTTTTATCACTTTTTTGTTTCACTTTTCTTTCTACTTTATCTTGATTATTTCTATATGAAAAATAATTTATTTTTGATTGATTTTTTGCACACTTGTCGTTTACCCCCCTCCCCCCTTAATTTATTAATCCATAAAAAAGTACCAATTTTTTTCCTTTTTTTTTAGGTTAAAAAATAGTTCTTTTATGTGTTTTTAAGGATTTTATTGATGTTCTTTGATTTATGCTTTGACCTAATTGATCATATGTGTTCATGTGGCTATGGTATTACTTGGATTGTGTTTTGTTTGATGTTGATGACATGATTAAATTGATATCTACCTAGGGTTTAGTACACTTTAATGAATAAACTTTGTATTTGATGCTTTGAAACCCTAATTGATTCATATATTTATCCTTTGATCTTGATACAATATCTTGATAATACTTGCTTGTTTCTTCATACCATGATGATGTCTTGATGATTGTTTTCCACGAGTTTAAGTTTCCTTTGATCACATGTTCACGCGTGTTCCTAATTTTGATAACATGATTTAGTTTGATTTTAAAACTTTGATGCTTACCATGTTTAAATCCTCTTGATATTTAGAGTTGATTTGTTGTCATGATGAACCTATAACATGAATGCTTTGATCCTTCTATCTTGTCATGCTTCATTGTTTGTTCTTGCTTGAAAATACTTGTGCTTGATGAATGGTAGCATGCTTGTTTACTTATTTAAATACCATGATAGTCATTTTGTTTTAAGGGTTTATCTTAACATATTTTTACATTTCCTTCATAAACTCTTGATTGATACTTGTCCATCTTTGATTCCTTTCCATGTGTTACTTTGAGTTTCTTTGTCTTTCATTTGTGGTTTGGTTGATACTAATCCCTTGGTTCAACATTTTTCTCAAATGACTCACTTAAAAGCCATGCTACTTTGTGATCTTGTTCTCAACTTTGTGCCATGTGTGATTTCATTTTGTTTTACTAGTAATCCTAACATTCATGTATTAATAATTGATGTTTATACTTCATTGTCTTAGTATTTATGTTCAAATCTAAGAAAAGGGATTGTAGTATTGACTTAATAGTCATGTACATATGTGTTTATCTTATGTTCATCCTCATGTTCTTACCTTTTGTATAAAATCTTTGTGAAATGATTGCTTTGTGTTTATCCTATGTGCTTTAAACCCTAATCTTATTTCCAAAATATACACCACTTTCATTAAAAAAAACTTGGCTTTGTCATTGCATTTTTCAAACTTTCTTTCTTTAATAAATGATTCAATACACTTAAGCATATTAAACAAATTTCAAAAAGACTAAAAGAGATCCAACCTCACCCAAATCCTTTTGCCACTTGACTTTTCAATTTAAAACTCTTTTCACAAAATGTTATACATTAATCATCTTCATAGTTGAAATATAATTCTCCTACTTCCATGGTATTGATTGAAACAATGTGATTATTTTCCACTTAATAGAGTTTAGTGGCATACTTGTTTATTTTATATACAAGTTGGATCCCTTCCCTATAAGATGATGAAAAGATTCATCTTCTCATATGCATGGATGTTTAGTTAAGTATTTTCCTTAAGATGACAACTTGTCTCTTCTCCTAAAATCAATCACAATAAATCTTTTGTTATTTTTACCATGAACTGTGAGGTTTTAATCCTTCATTGGTAGTTAAGTATAAGACTTTATGTATTTCTAAACTAAATTATAATAAAACATAATTCTTTTCTCATCTCCACACTCATTTAGCAAACAACCCCATTTTAACCAAAAAAACAGATATTATAAGAGGTTTCTATAAAGTACTATAGATACATAGGATGCTAATACATTTCCTTTGTATAACCAACCCTCGTACCTTAGATATATTTTTTGTTCTTTGCTTTTAGTTGTACTTATTTCATTGCATGTTAAATGTAAGGTTTTGATGTTTTCCCTTTCCTTGGAAAGAATAAAGTTCGGTGGTGACTTCTTAATTTTGCGAGTCAAGTTAGTCAATAGCTTGGTCTCCCAATTTTTCACCGCGACAAATCTATTTAGATATAAATTTTATATCTTTAAATCTTTTAACATGATACATTACAGGGTGTTGTACCCCAAAAATTTCCCTCTCATTTTACTCAATACATGTCCATTGAGATCTTCAATTTGCTCAAGGTTGCCCAAGAGTGGACCAGACAAACTCTCTCCTAAGGTAGTGTACCTCAAATTAGGGTTTCCATTTTCATCAATATGGGTGAACCATAAAGGACTCATATGCTCTACATGGTCTTAATATGTTCTCAAGACCCTACATGTCAAGTTTCATGCCTTGCACAAGAAGTTTGCTCAGCCAGCTGCTCAGATGCTTGAGAATCGACTGTATTAGGTCAAAAGTCAATTGTGATCCACATACAGTCAAACTTCAATATTTTTGGTCAACATTAACATTTTTAAGTGAATTTAATCATTTTTTCAAGTTTTGATCATGATTCCCCAAGGAAGGCTCCAAATTCATCAAAAACCCAAAAGTTACTAAATTAGGGTTTCTTAGTAAAAGTCAACCAAACTTTGACCAAGCATAACTTCCACATGCTTTATTATAAATGTTCCATCCAAAGCTCATTTTTAAGAGGATACAATTACCTACAATTCATCTTCATCCCCAAAGTTCAAAATATGCACTCACAAAAAGATGTGAATTTCTACATTATGGGTCTTTTTGAAAAGTCAACAAAAACACCTTTTGGGTCAAAGCTTCTTACATGAACATGGAAGACTCAATTGAGATGAGACAAAACATTTTGCTTAGGGGACATCCTAAAATTTCTAAAAAGTCAAAGAAAACCTCTCTAGGGTTAAAATTGGAGGAGATATGCCTTGTCAAAGTTGACCCTTTTTGCAAAATTGTCAAAAGTCAAATGTGCTCAAAATGCATTTTTTTGCTAAATGGGCCTAACTTTTTATGCTTGCACCTCACTTATAATGTGGTCCACGACCCAAATATTCATCCACCCATTATTTGCTTCATTTTTCAATTTATTTTTATTTTTTATTAATTAAAAATTGAATTAAATCAAATAATTGATGAATAATAGCAAAGATATGATTTGATTTGGTTTTTGGACAGGTTGGCAATCAAAATATGATGAGTTATCAAGGCCAAAACGAATCAAGCATAATTGGTAAAAGAAAGGGATGATTTGGCTCAAAATATAAAGTTTACATATAGCTTGAAAATCAAATCAAATCTCTCATAATTGCAAAGATTCAATCCAATTTCACAACCCTAATTCATTCCTATATATATTGGACAAGAACAAAGCATGGAACGGGGTTTTTGCAGGCGTGAAAAAGGAAGAACAAAGCTTGAATTTTTCAAAGAAAGTGCAGATCTAATCTTTCTCCATAGGCCGTTTCAAGCATTTCTAAAGATCAAGTCATCTCTCTAGGCTCTCACTGAACCTGTGGCAAGCATTTGCAAGGCTTGAGACATCCAGAAATGCATGCAATCACTCTCATAGTTTGATTATGTTTTCCATATCGATTATTGAATTTCTTGCATCATTAGCATGTTTAAGTTATATATTTGTGATCCTCATCGTGTTTTCAAGCTAACTGAATAATTTAATTGAATTTTTGAAGCTTATGTCTGCACTTGCCATTGTTAGGGTTTCCATATGCGTTTTGGGGTTTTTGGCTACAAGCAAAATTAGACCACAAGCTGGATACTGGGATGACCGAGACATCATGACTGGTTGAACCGTGGTCTTCAATTCCATTTATATTGTGTTTGGTGAATTTTTGAATTGCACGGGTTTTTAGCCATGGAAGTTGTCTGTAGGTAAAGGTACAAAAACCTAAGGCGACGGGGAAAGGTAGAAGAAGGTTATGTGTTAGCCAGCCATTCGCCCATTTGAAATTTCGCGCGCGTGGGAGTCTGTGACTTGTTTTCTTTATATTATATTTTATTTTCATTATACTAACTGTTGTACCCCAAAATTTGCCCTCCCATTTCCTCAACATTTTCTCATCACAAAACCCTTGAAGATCAAGATCCAGTTAGGGTTTTCCTCTGCTCAAGACTTCTCCTTGCACTGTGGACCCAAATTAGGGTTTGTGGTGGAACAAAGATGTTTTGACCTAAAATGTCAAAGATGACTTTCATGATTCATGTTGGACTCCCAAGTTTATCCATACCAAGTTTCAAGTCTTGATTCCAAGTTTTGCCCAGTCAATTGGACAGATGACCTATAAATCAGCTGTGTTGGGGAAAAAGTCAACTGTGGCCAATTGACAGTCAAATCTCATGAAAATTGACCCACATCAACATTATGAACTCATATGGACCATTTGATCAAGTTTGGATCACAATTCCACAAGAAATTTGATCAGATCATCAAAAGGGCAAAATGGTCATTTTTTAGGGTTTTGACTGCACAAGGGTAATTTTTGACTGTTTGACCTAGCCAATGGCAAACCAAGCTCACATATGGACTAAAGGACCCCATGGAATTATCTTAACATGCTCAACAAACTCAAAAGATCCCAAGTACACAAGATTGACAGTTGAATTTCCCAGTCAATTGATCAATTTTGACTGTATACTGAAAAGTCAATCTTTGACTTTTTGGTCAAAATCAAGAGTCAAGATTCATTTTTCATCAAAACATGCCAAATCATGAAACTTGTTCACCAAGAAACCAAGAAATGCAAATTAGGGTTTGAAATGGGAATTTTTCATAACTTAGAATTTTTCTAAGTTATGGAAAACCCTAATTTTTTCCCAACTTTGCCCCACTTTCTCACCAAGATTCATTTGGATTCAAACAAAAGTCAAAACATGAAAGTTGTAGCTTGTTGCATAATCTACAACTTTTATTAACAAAGTTTTCCCAAATGAGGCTTGTATCTCAAGTTACAAATTTTTGAATAAGGGCACTAAACCATTCATAACTTAGTGAAAATTTGACCTTTTTGACAAGGTTTTCTACCTAACTTCAAGACCATTTTCCATACACTTCCACTTGGAATTTCAACTTTCACTTCAAAGATGGATTGTAGTACACATTCCAAGATTTCCAAAATGTCCAAGAACTTCTCAAACAACCTCATGGTTAGGGAGAATCGAATTTTGCAAAATGGGAAAAAGTCACTTTTGTTCTTGGCCATGTACATGTTCATAACACTATGCATTTTAATCTCAGCATGCTTAAGCTACATTACAGGTCCTAAAACCCTTTAACACTCATAAATTTAATGCAAAACCATTGTGCCAAGTTGTTATTCTAAGCATTTGGACATTACATGGAGAATTAACCCTAAACTAGAAAAAGTATTATTTCCATTTTTGAAAAGGAGAACTTTATGTCAAGTTTGCAATCCAAGTGGTACAGTCCAAATCTTCTTGGCACAAGTTTGTGAGCAAATTGCACTGATCAAGGCAAGGGATTGCAGCATAGTGTGAGGGTCTGTATAGGCTAGAATCATCAAGTGGCCTTTGTTTGCTTCAAGTTCAAGTAAGATAGCATAACTTGTACCAACTTCCATGTCAGCTTAGAAACACTTAGACAAACTTATCAAACACATTCCACGCATTGATCCAAAGCAAAAGCACGAGCCTTTCACCTCCAATCCCTCCCAAAACTCAGAATCACCTTGAAACTGCTCAAACAGAGCAACCTCTGCAGATTGAGTTCCAACTCTCAATCCTTTCAAGCATTCTTGCCCAAACCAGTTCATACACCTTCCCTACCATCTATGCAAGCTAACCAAAAGCAAAAACACGGCCTGTAATCCCTCTAACCAGTTCCACCATTTACAGTTTCTTGTTTTGCAGGTGAAGTGCTCTAGCATGATTCAAAAGCTTTCAAGACAAAGTAAACATTGGAATAGCATCCCTGGACCTCAAGGAAGCTTTTCCAATCATCACCTTGCACTGAAAGCTTCTACATTGCCAGATAGAACTTCAACTGAACAGGTAAGTTTTTGAATTCGTGTCTCTCTTATTAGGCATCATTAGCTTTAAGTTTGTGAATAAACAATGTTCTGCTCATGCCACTGAACATGTACATGTTTTTACTTTTCATTTCTTTTGCTTGAGCTGTGAGAATTTAAGGTTTGAAAATGGCAGAAAATCTAGGTTAGGATTTGGGGGAGAAGAAATTCTCCCTCATCTTAGAGAGTTAGATCAAGTTCTGCATATGGTTGGATTCGTCTCTTCATGCTGAACATTTTTTATGTTATGAGTTTTCATTGAAAAGCCAGGAATCAGGAGTTAGAAGTTTGAGAAGAAGGGCGCGCGTTTTTGAGCTGGTTCTGTCTGAAGGTTGAAGACAGTGGCTTCTTGGGCTGGGCCTGAGTGTTTTTCTTATTCACACCACTTTTTTTGTTTTACACCCCCCAAGCCCATTTCTTTCATTTTAATGTTTTTTTTACTTTTCCTTTTTTGGCCTGATTTATTTATTTTTCCTCATCATATATAAAACATAAAAATATTTTTTTATACCATTTTCCTATTTATTGGATATTTATTTGGTTAGAATAGTTATTTGAACATAAATAGATAAATAAATATACTTTTATTTAAAAAATGATAAAATGGTGTAAATACATTTTTCTTTTTATTTTATTTCATTTTATATTCTGAAAATATTTTATGTGAAATATACTCTTTTTTACAAAAATTAAATATTATTATTTTTGTGCATATTTAAAATAATACATATATACATATATTTATTAATATATTTAGAGTAAATACAAAATATATACACTTTTGTTTTTTTTTATTATTATTAATATTTAATGTAAAAATACATTTTTGACAAATACCTCATTTTATTTTATTTTTTCTATATGTAAATAAATATTTATACATAATAAATGAATAATGTATTTTACTTAATAGAATTAGGGTTTTACCCTAAATATAAAAATACTCCAAAAATAATACCTTTTTATATTCTTTTTATTTACATAAAAATACTCTTTTCATACATATAAAAAACCCATTTTTGCATTTTGCATATTTATTTCAATTTCCATTTAAATTATACAATTATTTGTCTTGTAAATATTCAACATTGATGTAATAGTTTTAGGTTTAAATTCCTTGTCAAAATCCCCATTCGAACATTTGTACCCCCCTTCCCATATATGGTTTTGTAATAGCTTAGTAAATTTATTATCGCACTTTATTGATCTCTAATTATACCATGTTAGAATTAGGGTTTGTATGCGAAAAACGACAAAATAGTTATGACCTAATCTCAAGACAAACAAGCATGAAAATGAACACACAAATCACACTTGCACCCCCTAGGTTATTCCATTTGTTGCCTTTTCAAAATTGGACCATATTGCATGTTAGGTCTCTTTGGGCAAAACAAACAAATCAAATGATCATAGTCCCTCGATAACACTTTCAAAATGTTGCTTAAACAAATGATCAAGTCCCTTAAAGAAAATGCCCAAAGATACTTGGCACCGTTGCAATTATGGTCTAAACGATGACCCGCGCCCGTCCCTTTCACATCCTAACATGAGATTGTCCACCAAATGCAATGGTGGAACAAACTCATTAAAAGGGTTAAAACATAGCAATAAACTTTGAGAAAATTTAGGAGTAGATAACCTCTTAGTTACTTGAATCGAACTTGCAAAACAAAAACACTTGCCTATTTTCTAAACCACACATCATTACACTTTCAAAACAACTTTCAAAAAACAAATGAAAACCTTTTCAAAAGACATACACCTTTGTATACATCCCCACATGGATCATTACAAAGGTTGCCACCACATTGGCTTCTTTTCAAAACATTTTTCAAACCCACACACACAAGCACCATTTCAAACAATTGAAAACAAAAGGCAAGTGATCTAAGCAAGTAACTAAGAGCCCATGGATAACCATGGATAGAAAGGGTGATAATACCTTCCCTTTCTATAATCTACTCCCCGAACCCAAGAAAACATCTCAAAAGGTTTTTGCTGTGCTTTTTAACCTTTCCTTAGGATAAAATAAAAAGTCGGTGGCGACTCTTGCTCAACCGAAACATTTGCGAAAACAAACGCAAAACCTCAAGTCAGTTCTCCCACCGTATCACAGAACTGGCGACTCTGCTGGGGAGAAATTTAAAAGTGGAGTAACCTTAGGGCTTAGATCACCTTTGTTTTCAATTGTTTTCTTTGTTTGCTTTTATATTTGTGGGCTTTGCATCGGAGATTCATAGATCCTAACCCGGATCTAGGAAATACCCTTTTTAGGTAGCATAATCTGTGAGGGGCCTGTCCGGCGTAGACCGACATGGGTGAAGCAGTGGCTACGTTGGTGTGGCATCTTGGTCTGTACCTATATCCCTTGTGTTGCAACGGGGAGAATGTAGGTCTTCTAAGGAGTCATTAAACACCAACCAACCTTAGAACCCTAAATTGACCAACTTGGCCACTAGGACAGTAGCAGTATGCTACACTCATTGAGGCTAAACTCTCGAGATGGTTCTGGCCGCGAGAAAAGATTGCGATGCTGGAGTTATGACCGATTGAGGGTAGCCAATGATTTGAGATCCTCTAGAACCCGGTTACTTTTGATAGGACAGGTTTTAACCAACAAAACCAAAAGAGGGTAATACCTGAAATTCATGTTGGCCTGAAACCTAAGGGTGTCTTGTGTGACTTGTGTGCCTTACCATGCTTGCCTATGTGAATACTTGTGGTGTGCTTCATCATAGCATCATGCCATCATACCATTGCATGCATCCTGTATAAAGGACTAACCCATTTCAAAGACAAAAAAGTTTCATCTTTGCTCTGTTTTGTAGGACATCATGATACCCGTGCGTAGGAATACTGTCCGGCTCAACTTTGTTCAACCACCAACTTTACTCAAGGATTTGGTTGGTAGGATTCCAAACACTTCTTCTTTCATCAACAGACATGGTTCTCTCCTTGGCTTGGTCACTGCAAAGTGGGACCAACAACTGATAAGTGTTCTGACCCAGTTTTATGACCCTCTGTATCATTGTTTCACCTTTCAAGACTTCCAGCTGGTTCCTACCCTGGAAGAATTCTCTTATTTGCTTGGGATCCATGTCTTGGAACAAACTCCATTCACTGGTTTGGAAAAGACTCCTAGGCCTGAAGAGATTGCTGCAATTCTCCCTTTGACCAAAGAAGAGGTTTTAGCTAACTGGGAAACTAGAAATGGGGTCAAGGGCTTTTTGGTCAAATTTCTGGTTGGCAAGGCTAATGATTGCTGGAATGACTTGGACTTCAAGGCGTACGAGGATATTCTGGCTCTTTTGATCTATGGTCTGGTATTGTTTCCCAATCCTGACACCTTTATCAGTGTCCATGTCATAAGGATCTTCATGTCTCGGAATCCCGTACCCACTCTTTTGGGTGATATTCTACAACAACTCTATGCTCGTACTGCTCAAAAATGGGGAACTCCGTGGTGTTGTGCTCCTTTGCTAGTGAGGTGGTTTATTTCGCACCTTCCTAAGTTCGTGCTGAAGAATGAAGAAGGAAAAGGTTGGGCTCGGAGGTTAATGTCTCTCACAGATAATGACATCACCTGGACTCTCAGAGGTTTGGATGAGGTAGCTGTTATTGACCGTTGCGGAGAATACCCTAATGTTCCGTTGATTGGTATTCAAGGAGGAATCTCTTACAATCCATGCTTAGCTCTCCGTCAGTTTGGAAGAGCCAGAGGAGTAGGGCCCCATGAAATGCTGGTTCCTCACTTCCATTTTGAGTTTCAGGCAGACAGTGACAAACTACGCCATGGATTCATTAGAGCTTGGGGCAGAATTCACAAAGCTGACCCACATGAGTTGGGACCAAAGACTTCTCTACCAATGGAACCCTATTGCAAGTGGGTCCGCATCCGTGCTCAGAGGTTAGGTATGCCATATGAAGCTGTCAGACCTATCATTCTTGAATCTCCTGATGAAGATGGGGTTCCTCCAACTGTCCTCCCTCCTCAGATTCCTACTGATTTTGACACAATGAAGAGATCTTGGGCGCAGCTAAAGGAAGAACGGGATTTCTATCGGGAGAAGTTCAACGAGCAGGAACGGAAAATCCAGAGGCTGACTAAGCAATTGGAGGAAGAGAGGGTCCTGAACAACTACATCAACACTGAGAAAAGGAGGCCATGGGAGCATTGATGGGCTTTGGATATTTCCCTTTATAGCTTTTATTTCCTTTCCAGTATTTTTCATTCCTGTAATGCCTAAGGGCAAGTTGTTGAACAATTGAAAATTTTAATCTAATGAAGTGTGTTTCCCTTTTTTGTCTACAAAGTTGAATCTTGTTTGTCTTTGAAAACATAAAACATACGCATTCCATTGCACCATATGCATAGCAGGTACCCTATTTCACAGGTTGCTTAATCTCCTTCGCTGTTTATTTTGAACAGTCATCATGAATCTAGACTCATCCAGTGAGCAAGCAATCAAGGCCCTTCAGGCCCAAAGTGCACAGTTTCAAGAGATGGTCCTAAGCCTGGCTCAAGGTCAGCAAGAGTTGAAGACTTTACTCCTGAAGAAGAAGAAGAAAAAGAGGACTGCGTTGTTCAACACCGGACGCAGATTTGGGAACACACTCCATAATGAAGCTGATCCAACTACTTCTTCTGCTGAGAAAAACAGTCCCCAAGGGGGAGGAGCTCCTAGTCCCGCAGTCTCCGACAACGAGACAGACTATAACGATGAACAATACCCACCTGCTGCTGACAGATACAAGCAATTGGAGGACCGCTTGAGCGCCATGGAAATTCAGAATGTGCCGGGGCTGGATTTCGGAGATCTGGGGTTATCTTCTGGGGTAGTAATTCCACACAAGTTTAAGGCGCCTGCCTTCGCCAAGTATGATGGGGTCTCCTGCCCAAAGCTGCATCTAAGGTCGTACGTAAGGAAGATCCAACCTTACACGGCGGATAAGAACCTCTGGATTCACTTCTTCCAAGATAGCCTTTCGGGGTCGCAGCTTGAATGGTTCTACCAATTAGATGGAACTAGCATCCGACACTGGGAAGATTTGGCAACCGCATTCTACAGACAATATCAATACAATTCTGATCTCGCTCCTACGCGTACCCAACTTCAGGGTATGTCTCTAGGAACGGGTGAAGGGTTCAAAGAATATGCACAAAAATGGAGAGATTTGGCTGGCAGGGTGCAGCCTCAATTGACTGATCGTGAGCTGGTTGATATGTTCCTAGGGACTTTGTCTGGTCCATTTTTCAATCATTTGGTTGGTAACTCCTCCACTGGGTTTACAGATCTGATTCTGACGGGAGAAAGAATTGAAGCTGGCATCAGGTCAGGAAAGATACAAAAAGCTGCCTCCACAAGTACTGAGAAAAGGCCTTTCAAGAAGGAAGCAAGTGTCGTCTATGGTCCTAGAAGACAAGTCAAGCCCGAAAGTCGCCAAACCGTCAATGCTTTGGTCATTTCAAAACCTGTTGATGCTCCTCAGCAGTACAATCAACAAAGAGGTGAAAGGCCCAAGAGGCAGTATACTCGGCTGAGTATGACCTTATCTCAAATTTTACCCCAACTATTGTCAACCAACTTGGTGACCCTCAAAGAAGCTCCTAAGGTCGTCAACACTGCGTCTCCTAAGTATAATCCAAATGCCCGGTGTGCTTATCATTCTGATAGTCCCGGGCACACTACTGATGATTGCTGGGCCTTGAGAAACAAAGTGCAAGATCTTATCGACGCAAAGGAAATTCAGTTTGAAGCGCCTGAAAGACCGAATGTTGTAACTGATCCTATGCCCCAGCATAGAGTAAATGCCATTGAGGAAGAGTTGTATGCTGTTTCGGTGAATGAAGTTGTTACCCCTCTTTTGACTGTTAAGAGGAACTTGCTACTAGCCGGTTTATTTCCGGGTTGTAGTAAGGGTTGCCTCCTGTGTGCTGTTATCCCTACCGGTTGTCCACTGCTAAAATCAGGCATCCAAGGCCTGATGGATAGCAAGGAGATTCTGTTCAAGAAAACTGTTGTTCCGTCTGTTTCCATTGAAGAAATATCTGTTGTCACGATTTACAATCCTGCCAAAGCTCCCGTGAAGAAACCAGTCCAAATTATGTCTGTTGCACCCATCACTATTACTGTCCCGGGGCCTCTCCCATATGAGTCTGATAAAGCTATTCCATGGCATTACGGGGCCGACGTGTATGTGCTTGGGGTGAAGCAGGAGTTCAACACCAATACCAGTATCAGTAACATCACTGGTCCCGCCAAGATTACCCGCAGTGGCAGGCTCTTCTCGCCTGACATTGCACCGCCAGTTATCCGAAAACCTCTCACCATCACACCCGCAAGTGTGCATGTTCCAGTTCAAGTTCCTGTATCTACTACTGCCGCCGAGTCCTCTGATGCTCGGGGTAAAGAAGTTGCTACCGATTTGCCTGCCGGGACGGAGGCACCAAAAAAGAAGACTGCTGTGGAAGCCTCCCAACAAGAAATGAAGGAAATCCTTAAAATTATCAAAAAGAGTGACTTTAACGTTGTTGAACAGTTGGGGCATACTCCCTCCAAAATCTCCATGTTATCATTACTGCTATGCTCAGAGGCCCATGCAAAAGCCCTGATTTCGTTTCTGAAAACGGCCCATATGCCGCAAGAGACCTCCGCGGATCAATTCACCGACTGTGTGGCTAATTTGACGGCTGACAATGGCCTAGGGTTCTCGGATGCTGACCTTACCGCCAAGGGGAAAAATCACAACGATGCCCTGCACGTCTCAATAGAGTGCAGGGGCACTACTCTCGCACACGTGTTGGTGGATACCGGTTCTTCCCTGAATGTTTTACCCAAGAAAGCATTGGATCGCTTGGATTGTGAGGGCCTGGAGTTGAAACCTAGCAACATCATTGTTAGAGCCTTCGACGGTTCTAAGAGGATGGTGCACGGTGAGGTAGACATCCCTATTCGTGTGGGTTCCCAAGTTTTCGACTCAACGTTCTATGTAATGGATATTCGTCCATCTTATTCCTGCTTGTTGGGTCGACCCTGGATTCACAAAGCTGGGGCAGTAACATCCACTCTACACCAAAAGCTCAAGTACCTTGTCAAAGGGAAGATTGTTACTGTGCAGGGTGAGGAGGAATACATGGTTAGTCACTTGAATTCATTCCGGTATATCGAGATGGACGGGGAGTTTATTGAAACCCCCTTTCAGCATTTTGAGGAAGTACCTCCAGTGTTGGCATCAGCTGAGGCGGTAGTTGAAGAAGATTTTCCGTTGAAGATGGCGTCCTTGAAGGATGCCCGGGCTGTAATCGAGAAAGGCAATTGTGCAAACTGGGGTCAGCTTCCTGACTTCACTCAAAAGAACGACAAGTTTGGGCTGGGCTTTACTGCAGAGGCTCAGAGGGCTGTGCGCAAGGAAAAGATCAGAAAGGCTCCGGTGTTCATCTCCAACCCAAGGGTGAATGCTATTGAGGAGGATGTAGAGGAAGCAGAGTTTGACAGTTGGATCTACCCGACTACCAGTAACGGACCAAGCAACTGGACGGCAAAGGATTTTACACCTATCACATTTGTCACGCAGTAATTATTTCTTTTGATGTTCGATTTGTAACAAACAATATGTTAAAACTTTGTTGGCTCGGTGTCCTACCCGGGGCATCGTAGCTCCATTTGTGAGGGCTTTTTGTATGACATTTCCATATATCATCAATCAAAACATTGGACGTTTGTTGCATTTCAAATCTTGTTCTCTTTTTCTTTCTGTGTTATATATTGCAAAACAGCTATATTTACACACACTCACTTATACAGGTTTCAATCCACTCTGGATCTCACTGGTAACAGCTCTGCTACCGCCAGTTATGACTTCGAGAATCCGATCAACTTGGCCGAGGACGAAGGTGAAGATGATTGTGAAGTGCCTGGTGAACTCGCAAGACTGCTACTCCAGGAAGAGAGGGCTATTCAACCACATGAAGAGCCAGTGGAAACAATTAACCTGGGTACTGAGACAAATAGGAAAGAAGTCAAGATTGGGGCCAATCTAGAGCTCAGCGTGAAACAACGATTGACCCAGATGCTACATGATTACATAGAGATCTTTGCCTGGTCATACGAAGATATGCCTGGTTTGGATGCCGACATTGTAGTTCATCACCTGCCAACCAAGGAAGACTGCCCTCCGGTGAAGCAAAAAGTCCGCCGTATGCGCCCAGAGATGTCTGAAAAGATCAAGGCTGAGGTTATGAAGCAATTCGACGCCGGGTTTCTAGCAGTAACTTCTTACCCTCAGTGGGTTGCCAATGTGGTGCCAGTGCTGAAGAAGGACGGTAAAGTCAGAATGTGTGTCGACTATAGGGACTTGAACAGGGCAAGCCCCAAGGACGACTTCCCCTTACCTCACATCGACGTTCTTGTTGACAATACTGCTCAACACAAGGTTTTCTCCTTCATGGATGGTTTTTCAGGGTATAATCAAATCAAGATGGCTCCAGAGGATATGGAGAAGACTACCTTTGTGACTCAGTGGGGCACCTTCTGCTACAAGGTCATGCAATTCGGGTTGAAAAATGCTGGGGCAACCTATCAACGTGCCATGGTTGCTTTATTTCATGATATGATACATCATGAGATTGAGGTATACGTTGATGACATGATTGCAAGGTCTCAAACTGAGGAGGAGCACCTTGATCATCTGAGGAAGCTGTTTGACCGACTAAAGTTATACAAGCTGAGATTGAATCCCAACAAATGCACCTTTGGGGTAAGGTCCGGAAAATTGCTAGGTTTCATTGTAAGTGATAAAGGTATTCAGGTGGACCCTGCCAAGGTAAAAGCCATACAAGAGATGCCGACTCCAAAGACAGAGAAAGAAGTCAGAGGCTTCCTGGGACGACTGAATTACATTTCCCGATTCATCTCACATCTGACTGCTACTTGTGAGCCAATCTTCAAATTACTGAAGAAAGATCAAGTAGTACGCTGGAACGATGAATGTCAGGCCGCCTTTGAAAAGATAAAGGAATATCTCCAAGAGCCACCCCTTCTTATGCCACCAGTGGAAGGAAGACCTCTAATATTATACTTGACAGTACTTGACAATTCAATGGGGTGTGTGCTGGGGCAGCATGACGAGTCTGGCCGAAAAGAGCACGCTATTTATTACTTGAGCAAAAAGTTTACCGACTGTGAGTCTCGTTACTCACTGCTTGAGAAAACTTGCTGCGCTCTAGTATGGGCTGCTCGCCGGCTGAGACAGTATATGTTGACTCACACTACTCTTTTGATTTCAAAGATGGATCCCATCAAGTACATATTTGAAAAGCCTGCTCTGTCTGGAAGAATAGCGAGATGGCAAATGATCTTGACAGAATATGACATCCAGTATACAACTCAGAAAGCAATTAAAGGAAGTGTACTGGCAGATCATTTGGCACACCAACCTGTGGACGATTACCAATCATTGAACTTTGATTTTCCGGACGAAGATATCATGGTGGTAACTGACTGTGAAGTACCTGGACCGGATGAAGGACCTGAGGAAGGATCCCGATGGTCTATGCATTTTGACGGAGCCTCCAATGCTTTGGGTAACGGCGTCGGTGCCATAATCATATCTCCCAAAGGAACTCATACTCCACTCATCGCCCGATTATGTTTCAACTGCACCAACAACATGGCAGAATATGAGGCATGTATCATGGGTTTACAAGCTGCAATCGACTTAAGGATCAAGTTTTTGAGTGTCTTCGGAGATTCCTCTCTCGTGATCAATCAGATCAAAGGCGAGTGGGATACGAAACACCCAAATCTTATTCCTTACAAGGAGTATGTGTCAACCTTGCTTCCCCACTTTGAAGAAATAACTTTTGAGCACTTCCCAAGAGAGGAGAATCAGCTAGCAGACGCACTAGCTACGATGTCTTCAATGTTCAAAGTTAAATGGGACAATGAGGCTCCCCGGATCATTATCTGGAAGTTGGACGAACCGGCATACTGCTGCGATCTTGAGGCCGAAAAGGTGACTGAAAAACCCTGGTATCATGAGGTGAAGAGGTACTTGGAAGCTCAGGAATACCCTGAAGGCGCATCTGTCAATGATAAGAAGTTCATGAGGAGGTTTGCGGAAAAATTCTTCCTCAGCAACGGCATTCTCTACAAACGGAATCATGATTCAACTCTACTACGTTGTGTGGATAAGGCTGAAGCAGAGAAGATCATGTTAGAACTGCATGAAGGTACATTTGGGACACATTCCAGTGGACACACCATGGCTAAGAAGATCCTTCGGGCAGGATATTTCTGGTCCACAATGGAAGCTGATTGTTACCAACACTCTCGAACTTGTCACAAATGCCAGATCTATGCTGACAAGGTGCATATTCCTCCGGTTCCTCTGAACGTCCTGACGGCACCTTGGCCTTTTGCAATGTGGGGCATTGATATGATCGGTGAGATCCGACCGACGACATCCAATGGGCATCGCTTCATCTTAGTGGCGATCGATTACTTCACGAAGTGGGTTGAGGCAGCTTCCTACGCAACGGTAACCAAGAGTGTCATGGCATGTTTCATCCGGCATAATCTGATCTGTCGATACGGTGTCCCGGAAAGAATCATTATGGACAATGGTACCAATCTCAATAACAAAATGATCACTGAACTCTGCGAACAATTCAAAATACAGCACCATAACTCTTCTCCTTACCGGCCGAAGATGAATGGGGCTGTAGAGGCAGCTAATAAGAATATCAAGAAAATTGTGCAGAAGATGACAGTGACCTATAAAGATTGGCACGAGATGTTACCGTTCGCTCTTCACGGATACCGTACCTCAGCAAGGACGTCAACCGGGGCAACTCCTTTCTCCTTGGTCTATGGCATGGAGGCAGTCTTGCCAATTGAAGTCCAGATACCCTCTCTCCGGATTATGAAGGATGCATACTTGAGTGAAGATGACTGGATCCAGACTCGACTTGATCAATTAAATCTGATTGACGAAAAGAGGCTCACTGCTATCTGTCATGGTCAAACGTATCAAAAACGCATGATCAGGGCATTTAACAAGAAAGTCAAACCACAAGAGTATCAAGTTGGGGACCTGGTAATCAAACGCATCATCCTTCCTCAAAGTGATCCCCGGGGAAAATGGACCCCTACTTACGAAGGGCCATTTGTGGTTAAACATGTGTTCTCAGGAGGAGCCATGATCCTAACCACCATGGATGGTGACGACCTTCCTCACCCCGCCAATGCAGACATAGTGAAAAAATACTAAGCATAAATAAAAGACCCGCTAGGTTGACATACCTAGGCAAAAATAAGGGCTTCCCGGCGAACCAAAAGGGTTCGGGCAAAAATAAGGGATGAAATGAAAAAATCTGTACACCCGGCAAGTCGAAAACCTGAAAAGGCGGCTTGGGCAAAAATGGGTATCCCGGTGGACTGAAAACCCGAAAGGGCGGTCCAAGCAAAAGTTAGGGATAAAGCGTAACACTATGTCTCATTGGATCACTTCGCATCCGGAATTCGGCATCAACTATCTGGCTCAGATTTCGGCATCGACCAATCAGCTTCATCTTCGACCAAGCAGCAAAGTGATGAGACGCTTGAAGACATAAAGGCGATAGCAGAGTTAGAACCCAGTGGGATTGTTCACATAGCTGTTTTGTTTTCTTTTCAAAATTGTAAACTCTATGTTATTTGGCGGCGTCCTCTTACCAGGATGTCAGCCTCTTGTACAAAAACGCCTATTCACGGGCAAAATTCAAATCAATACAAATTCATTTGTCTATACAAATTGCCATTGTTTTTCCTTTTTCTGTTTTGTCTTGCGAAGAACGTCAAATGTTCATTTTTGATATATGCATTTGACATTAAAATCGCTGGTTCATAAATATTTGCGTATGAAACAAGAGATTAATTACAGGTGACATCAGAAACAGGGGCAATGTGGAGTTGTCTGATGCAGTCTGGTTGCTTTGTCCGCCAAGGTACCCAGGTAGATTCGACTGAAGAATATGACCAAATCATCTCAACGCCCCGCAGAATAAGACAAGATTCAGCAATACTTTCTCCAAGCGGAGTTGATTCCCCATCAATCCTAAAAAGGTACAAAATTCCCCGGTAGGTCATAAAGCTCATCCCCAGTAGGTTCTAGAAGCTTGTTCCCTGCAGGGTACGGACGTCTCTCCCGAGTTTTATTCAGAGTTATTCCTCACAAGGGCTTATAACTGGGTTATCCTCAGCTAATTGCCACGGAAGATCGCCCTCGGCAAAGTTCCTTCAATCCCCGGCGGAGTCTATCTTTGGTATTCCCCGGCGGAGTTTATCTTTGGTGTTCCCCAGCGGAGTTTATCGTCATTATCCCCAGAGGAATCCATCATTAAAGTCCTCAGCAGGCCTCTCATCAAAACTTCGGCAAAAGTATCTCTTCCACAGAGCAACTCCCCGGCCGTTCGTCAAGGATTTATTTTCCTAAGACGAAATTACATTCATAAACATTTCACATTTTCATACATCTTGCTTACATACATGATAAAGTGCATACAACACTATCTCATGTTGAACATCATGACATCATGCATATCATACATCATGACATTGCGTATAACTTATGTTTTTGCCTTTTCAGGGAAAAAGACGATCCCAAAGACAACTACCTTCAACTGTCACAATTCCAGATTCGATACCTGTATCTAGCCAGGGCACATCTGAGAGTGATCAGTTTCCAGACTCGATTCCTGTATCTAGCCAGGGCACGTCTGAAGAGTTCGAAGATTCGATTCATGTATCCAGCCAGGGCATATCTATCAACTATCACAATTCCGGATTCGACTCCTGTATCCAGCCAGGGCATATCTGTTGACCATATTTCCAGACTCGATTCCTGTATCTAGCTAGGGCACGTCTGAAGAGTTCGAAGATTCGATTCCTGTATCCAGCCAGGGCATATCTATTGACGACTATTTCCAGATTCGACTCCTGTATCCAGCCAGGGCACATCTGTGAATAACCGATTGTAGATTCGATACCTGTATCTAGCCAGGGCATATCTACATAAGGAGACTGAAGATCAAACACCTGTAACAAGCCAGGAAAACATCTGTCTTTCTCAAATACACAAGTTTTCGCTAAGGAATCTCTTATGCGATCAACACTTCCAAATGGCATCTATAAGCCCATTCCCGACAAAGTTCCGTCACATTTCCAGATGGCATCTATAAGCCCATCTCCCTATCCACCACCTCTCCAAATGGCATCTATAAGCCCATTCCCAACATCACATTACTGATACTTCAACATGCGAGTGCAAATTTCCGGGAACTCTAGTGTCCAATCTCCTTTTACCCTCGAGTCACGAAAGGCAAACTTGCCAATCTAACTCTTCAGGTTCAAGAAGATTGAACAGGGGCAACTGTTGTACCCCAAAATTTGCCCTCCCATTTCCTCAACATTTTCTCATCACAAAACCCTTGAAGATCAAGATCCAGTTAGGGTTTTCCTCTGCTCAAGACTTCTCCTTGCACTGTGGACCCAAATTAGGGTTTGTGGTGGAACAAAGATGTTTTGACCTAAAATGTCAAAGATGACTTTCATGCTTCATGTTGGACTCCCAAGTTTATCCATACCAAGTTTCAAGTCTTGATTCCAAGTTTTGCCCAGTCAATTGGACAGATGACCTAGAAATCAGTTGTGTTGGGGAAAAAGTCAATTGTGGCCAATTGACAGTCAAATCTCATGAAAATTGACCCACATCAACATTATGAACTCATATGGACCATTTGATCAAGTTTGGATCACAATTCCACAAGAAATTTGATCAGATCATCAAAAGGGCAAAATGGTCATTTTTTAGGGTTTTGACTGCACAAGGGTAATTTTTGACAGTTTGACCTAGCCAATGGCAAACCAAGCTCACATATGGACTCAAGGACCCCATGGAATTATCTTGACATGCTCAACAAACTCAAAAGATCCCAAGTACACAAGATTGACAGTTGAATTTCCCAGTCAATTGATCAATTTTGACTGTATACTGAAAAGTCAAACTTTGACTTTTTGGTCAAAATCAAGAGTCAAGATTCATTTTTCATCAAAACATGCCAAATCATGAAACTTGTTCACCAAGAAACCAAGAAATGCAAATTAGGGTTTGAAATGGGAATTTTTCATAACTTAGAATTTTTCTAAGTTATGGAAAACCCTAATTTTTTCCCAACTTTGCCCCACTTTCTCACCAAGATTCATTTGGATTCAAACAAAAGTCAAAACATGCAAGTTGTAGCTTGTTGCATAATCTACAACTTTGATTCACAAAGTTTTCCCAAATGAGGCTTGTATCTCAAGTTACAAATTTTTGAATAAGGGCACTAAACCATTCATAACTTAGTGAAAATTTGACCTTTTTGACAAGGTTTTCTACCTAACTTCAAGACCATTTTCCATACACTTCCACTTGGAATTTCAACTTGCACTTCAAAGATGGATTGTAGTACACATTCCAAGCTTTCCAAAATGTCCAAGAACTTCTCAAACAACCTCATGGTTAGGGAGAATCGAATTTTGCAAAATGGGAAAAAGTCACTTTTGTTCTTGGCCATGTACATGTTCATAACACTATGAATTTTAATCTCAGCATGCTTAAGCTACATTACAGGTCCTAAAACCCTTTGACACTCATAAATTTAATGCAAAACCATTGTGCCAAGTTGTTATTCTAAGCATTTGGACATTACATGGAGAATTAACCCTAAACTAGAAAAAGCACTATTTCCATTTTTGAAAAGGAGAACTTTATGTCAAGTTTGCAATCCAAGTGGTACAGTCCAAATCTTCTTGGCACAAGTTTGTGAGAAAATTGCACTGATCAAGGCAAGGGATTGCAGCATAGTGTGAGGGCCTGTACAGGCTAGAATCATCAAGTGGCCTTTGTTTGCTTCAAGTTCAAGTAAGATAGCATAACTTGTACCAACTTCCATATCAGCTTAGAAACACTTAGACAAACTTATCAAACACATTCCACACATTGATCCAAAGCAAAAGCACGAGCCTTTCACCTCCAATCCCTCCCAAAACTCAGAATCACCTTGAAACTGCTCAAACAGAGCAACCTCTGCAGATTGAGTTCCAACTCTCAATCCTTTCAAGCATTCTTGCCCAAACCAGTTCATATACCTTCCCTACCATCTATGCAAGCTAACCAAAAGCAAAAACACGACCTGTAATCCCTCTAACCAGTTCCACCATTTTCAGTTTCTTGTTTTGCAGGTGAAGTGCTCTAGCACGATTCAAAAGCTTTCAAGACAAAGTAAACATTGGAATAGCATCCCTGGACCTCAAGGAAGCTTTTCCAATCATCACCTTGCACTGAAAGCTTCTACATTGCCAGATAGAACTTCAACTGAACAGGTAAGTTTTTGAATTCGTATCTCTCTTATTAGGCATCATTAGCTTTAAGTTTGTGAATAAACAATGTTCTGCTCATGCCACTGAACATGTACATGTTTTTACTTTTCATTTCTTTTGCTTGAGCTGTGAGAATTTAAGGTTTGAAAATGGCAGAAAATCTAGGTTAGGATTTGGGGGAGAAGAAATTCTCCCTCATCTTAGAGAGTTAGATCAAGTTCTGCATATGGTTGGATTCGTCTCTTCATGCTGAACATTTTTTATGTTATGAGTTTTCATTGAAAAGCCAGGAATCAGGAGTTAGAAGTTTGAGAAGAAGGGCGCGCGTTTTTGAGCTGGTTCTGTCTGAAGGTTGAAGACAGTGGCTTCTTGGGCTGGGCCTGAGTGTTTTTCTTATTCACACCACTTTTTTTGTTTTACACCCCCCAAGCCCATTTCTTTCATTTTAATGTTTTTTTTACTTTTCCTTTTTTGGCCTGATTTATTTATTTTTCCTCATCATATATAAAACATAAAAATATTTTTTTATACCATTTTCCTATTTATTGGATATTTATTTGGTTAGAATAGTTATTTGAACATAAATAGATAAATAAATATACTTTTATTTAAAAAATGATAAAATGGTGTAAATACATTTTTCTTTTTATTTTATTTCATTTTATATTCTGAAAATATTTTATATGAAATATACTCTTTTTTACAAAAATTAAATATTATTATTTTTGTGCATATTTAAAATAATACATATATACATATATTTATTAATATATTTAGAGTAAATACAAAATATATACACTTTTGTTTTTTTTTATTATTATTAATATTTAATGTAAAAATACATTTTTGACAAATACCTCATTTTATTTTATTTTTTTCTATATGTAAATAAATATTTATACATAATAAATGAATAATGTATTTTACTTAATAGAATTAGGGTTTTACCCTAAATATAAAAATACTCCAAAAATAATACCTTTTTATATTCTTTTTATTTACATAAAAATACTCTTTTCATACATATAAAAAACCCATTTTTGCATTTTGCATATTTATTTCAATTTCCATTTAAATTATACAATTATTTGTCTTGTAAATATTCAACATTGATGTAATAGTTTTAGGTTTAAATTCCTTGTCAAAATCCCCATTCGAACATTTGTACCCCCCTTCCCATATATGGTTTTGTAATAGCTTAGTAAATTTATTTTCGCACTTTATTGCTCTCTAATTATACCATGTTAGAATTAGGGTTTGTATGCGAAAAACGATAAAATAGTTATGACCTAATCTCAAGACAAACAAGCATGAAAATGAACACACAAATCACACTTGCACCCCCTAGGTTATTCCATTTGTTGCCTTTTCAAAATTGGGCCATATTGCATGTTAGGTCTCTTTGGGGAAAACAAACAAATCAAATGATCATAGTCCCTCGATAACACTTTCAAAATGTTGCTTAAACAAATGATCAAGTCCCTTAAAGAAAATGCCCAAAGATACTTGGCACCGTTGCAATTATGGTCTAAACGATGATCCGCGCCCGTCCCTTTCACATCCTAACATGAGATTGTCCACCAAATGCAATGGTGGAACAAACTCATTAAAAGGGTTAAAACATAGCAATAAACTTTGAGAAAATTTAGGAGTAGATAACCTCTTAGTTACTTGAATCGAACTTGCAAAACAAAAACACTTGCCTATTTTCTAAACCACACATCATTACACTTTCAAAACAACTTTCAAAAAACAAATGAAAACCTTTTCAAAAGACATACACCTTTGTATACATCCCCACATGGATCATTACAAAGGTTGCCACCACATTGGCTTCTTTTCAAAACATTTTTCAAACCCACACACACAAGCACCATTTCAAACAATTGAAAACAAAAGGCAAGTGATCTAAGCAAGTAACTAAGAGCCCATGGATAACCATGGATAGAAAGGGTGCTAATACCTTCCCTTTCTATAATCTACTCCCCGAACCCAAGAAAACATCTCAAAAGGTTTTTGCTGTGCTTTTTAACCTTTCCTTAGGATAAAATAAAAAGTCGGTGGCGACTCTTGCTCAACCGAAACATTTGCGAAAACAAACGCAAAACCTCAAGTCAGTTCTCCCACCGTATCACACTAACAATTCAAACACATAGCGCAGCTGACAAGGCATATGGTTGGTAAACATAAGGACCTGGGTTTGATCCCAGGTCCCAGCTTTTCTTTATTTCCTTTTCTTTCTACAGATCTGATATCTCACCTGCCTAGACGACTACCGTACGCTGCCAATCTCCAGCCAATGGATTCATTATCCATTCAATCCAATGCTCCAGCAGTGAGGGACCATGATGCACCCTCAAGTCAACGCTACAAGAGATCAGGCGCTGACTGGGCTTGGAGCATTTTTGGGCCTAAAAAACTCAGAATTACACCCCCCCCATTTGCTAGCACATACAGGCCCAGTTTGGATTTTCTTTTCTATTTTCTTTTTAATTTCTTTAATTAATTTCTTTTATTTGTTTTAATTAATTAACCCAAAAATCATTTTCTTTTTTTTAATAAAAAAATCACAACAAACTACAAAAATCTTTTTTTAATAAAAATATTTTATTTCTTAATTAATTTAGTTTAATTAACTTAGGGCAATTTAATCTCTTTTTATAATTAAAAATAATTAGACTTAGGATTTGAATTGTACATAATTTAATTAATTTTCTTTAAAAATACACCAAAACCATTTTTTCATTAAAATATTTATTTTAATTAATTAGGTTAATTAGGTTAACTTAAATACTTTTTTTCATAATTAAAAAGCAATTAGAAATTAGGATTTTATTTAATTTGTAATTTCATTGTTTTCTCCAATAAAAAATGTACAAAAATCTTTTTTCTTTCAATTAGGGTTTAGGTTATTTTTCAACATCCCTCGTATTTAATTCGCCGCGCATTTAATTATTTCTTTTCCATTATTTTTATAACTGCCAATGGTTTGTAATAGTTAAACTAGGGTTTTATTTACTGCTTTAATCCCCGATTCTTTGGTTATGTAATTAATCCCCATCCCCCGAAGTCTTGTAATAGCTAGGTTTATTTTCTCGCACTTTAAATTCCTGCAAATATTTAACTGTCTAGATGTATGCTAATAGAATTGTATGGGAAGATTACTTGAAATTATAACGGTAGATCACCTAATATGCAAAGATTAAATAACTAAAACAATTCATATGCACATATTCACTCCTAGGGTTTACCTCACTTCAGTTGCCTTCGGTAAACAGTCATTAAGCATATGAGATTTTAGAGGTTTCCCTCCAGTCTAAAAAGATCAAAATGTCTCATTCGAATGTTGCCTCGGAAATGTTGCCTCAGAAAGATCTTAAGACTTTAGGGTTACTACTAAAGTTTTCTAACTATTTCTTTAGTGATTGTACTTGTCCCTTTTGAATGTCCCTTACAAACTCCAACGACAGGGCTACCTACTCCTTAATAGTAGGATCGTGCTGTCTAAAGGAAACAAGAACAAACAATCTTTTTTCTGAGTAGGTAGAATCTTAAGTACTTGCTCAATGAAAAATTTTCACACAAACACCTTTCAAAACAAATTTTCAAAACAAACTTCGTCACATCCTTGAGGACTGATACAAGGGTTATCATAAAGTAAAACTTTTTCAAAACAATCACACACACAAGCAATTTTAAAAAAGATGAGCAAGTACCTAAGAGCCCATGGAAAACCATGGATAGAAAGGGTGCTAATACCTTCCCTTTCTATGATCTACCCCCCGTACTCAAAAATCTCGAAAAAAGGTTTTTTCTGTTCTTTTTCCTTTTCCATGATTGGATGAAATAAAATTCGGTGGCGACTCTTGCTTACCGCGACATTTTACGAACAAAAAACGCAAACCAGTATTAAACAGTCGGTTATGCCATTGTATCATAGAACTGGCGACTCTGCTGGGAAATATATAAGTGGGGTAAACCTTAGGATCTAGGTCATGTTACAAAAATTGCTTGCTTGCTTGCTTGCTTTATTCTTAAAGGGTCTTGCTTGGGTTACTATAGATCCTACACCCGAATCTGGGGCACTTATTAGGTAAACAGCAATAGATCGTGGAGACTGTACGGTGTAGACCTATATGGTTTAAGCGATGGTTGTGTTAGTGTGGCACTTTGGTTGGTACTGGTATCCTTCATGGGGAAACGAGGAGAATATGGGGCCGCCGCGTGGTGTCTTGAAGTACTAATGGACCTTAGAACCTTAGTTGAACAAACTTGGCCATTAGAAAGTAGTGAGATAGCCGACCTCGGTGTAGAGCTGAGGATTGGTTGATACTCGATGCTACACTCATTGAGATCATACTTTCGGGATATTTCGGCCGCAAGAAAAGATTGCTTAAGCTGAGACAATGCTCGATAAAGGACGATCAGTGATATTGAGATCCTCTAGAACTCGGTTACTTTTTAAGACAGGTTTGAAACCAACTAAACTTCAAGAGGGTACTACCTTTAACCTCATCCAAGCCTTAAACCTAAGGACTTTGTGTGATTTGACTGTGCTTGCTATACATGTGTTTGCTATACTTGTTTTTTCTCATGACATCATGCATCATAACATAGCATCCATTCTTATTGCACTAACCATTTCAAAGGCCAATGGAATTTATCTTTGTTCTGTTTTGCAGATCATGGCTTCCGTTTGTAGGAACACTATCCGAATCAGCTTTGTGAAGATACCTTCCCAACTCAAAAAGCTAGTATTAAGGGTTTCTGAAGCTTCTGCGTTCACTAAGAGACATGGTCGACTTCTCAACCTGGTTACTTCAAACTTTGATGAAAATATGATGAGTGTGCTTTTTCAGTTCTTCGATCCCAAGCACCACTGCTTCACCTTTCCAGACTATCAGTTGGTGCCTACCTTAGAAGAATTCTCTCAGCTATTGGATATACCCATTCTTGAACAGTTACCCTTCACAGGTCTAGAAGAAGTTCCTAAGCCAGAAGTCATTGCCTCAGCTTTGCATCTGAAACGGGCCAACGTTGTATCCAATTTGGAAACCAGAAGCAGAGTCAAGGGTTTTCTAGCTAAGTTTCTGATAGACAAGGCCCAGCTGTTTTGGGATGATATGGATTTTCAGGCTTTTGAGGAGTTTTTGGCTCTTCTAATCTATGGGTTAGTCCTATTCCCTAATCCGAAATCGTTCATAGATGTGAATGCCATCAAGATCTTCCTCTCCTGCAACCTCGTGCCTACTTTGCTCAGAGATATTTTGCACACTCTCCATACTCGTACCATGAAGAGAAGAGGGGTTCTTATGTGTTGCATTCCCTTGCTGTCGAGGTGGTTTATTTCTCACCTCCCTAAGTCCATACTGAAGAATGAAGATGGTTTGGGTTGGTCGCAAAGGATAATGTCACTCGCTCACATGGATATTCTTTGGTGTTCTCAAGCTATGGAAAACACTACTATTATTGACCGCTGCGGGGAGTACCCTAATGTCCCATTACTTGGTATCAGAGGGGGTATAACCTATAATCCTTGTTTAGCTCTGCGATAGTTTGGTTACGCTCGAAGGGATGGTCCCCATGAGTTACTTATCGAGGGCATTGTATTCAACTATGAGGATGACACTCACGAGTATCGCCGGAGGTTCATACGAGCTTGGGGCATGGTAAGCAGATCTGGTGCCAAGGCTTTGGGGCCAAAAGCTTCCATTCCTATGGAAACTTACCTCCAATGGGTACGAGCTCGTTCCCAGAAGCTTATGATTCCCTATGTGTCCGTCTTACCAGTGACTATGGAACCCACTACTGAACAAGGCATTCCTTACACGGTTCTCTATCCTTACATGCCCACTGATCTTGGGGAATTACAGAAGTCTTGGATTTAGTTGATGAAGGAGCGGGATACTTACAGGGATCAGTTCCATGCTCAGGAGAGGGAGGTTTTAGATCTCACAAAGCAACTCCGTGAAGAAAAAGGACTCAATGATTATCTCGGCACAAAGAGGAAGCATCCATGGGACTTTTGATTTCGTTTCTAGTTTTAGATTTATTTTTAATTGTAACGCCTAAAAGGAATTTTGAACCTTCAAATTCAGCTAATAAAATCTTTGTTTATTTTGGTTTGCAAATTTAAATTTCCCGAAGTCTTTGAAATCATTGCACACGCATCCCATTATCATACACATCATTACAAGTACCATTACAGGTTTCTCATCTTCTTCGCTGTTTATTTCAGCACGAAATGTCTTCCGAACAAACCATCAAGGACCTTCAGGCACAGAACGCCCAGTTCCAACAAATGTTCATAAGTCTGGCAAAAGGGTAGGAGGATCTGAAAGCCCTCATCCTGAAACAGAAGAAGAAAAAGAAGAAGGTTGCGGTATTCTGAATATGGGCAGAAGGTTTGGAGAGCGTTTGAAGTGACAAGTCGATCTGACCTCTTTATCCAAGGAAGGGGAGAATCAAGAAGAAGAGAAGGACCCCAGTCCTGCAGTTTCTGACAATGATACCGATTACAATGATGAGCAATATCCTCCTGTTGAGGATAGATACAAGAAATTGGAAGATCATCTGAGTGCCATGGAAGTTCAGAGGATACCTGGATTGGATTTCGAATAATTGGGATTGGTGTCGGGAGTGGTCATCCCGCAGAAGTTCAAAGCTCCAGTTTTTGCTAAGTATGATGGGGTGCCCTGCCCAAAACTCCATCTCTGCTCTTATGTCTGAAAGATCCAGCCCCACACCGCTGATAGAAATTTGTGGGTTCATTTCTTTCAAGATAGTCTGTCAGGGGCTCAACTTGAATGGTTCTACCAGCTGGAGGGAGCCAACGTCCGAAATTGGGAAGATCTGGCTGCTGCTTTCTACAAGCAATATCAATACAACGCCGACCTTTCTCCTACTCGTACTCAACTCCAGAGTATGTCCATGGGTGAAAGTGAAGGCTTTAAAGACTATGCATATAAATGGAGATACTTGGCAGGGAGAGTTCAACCCCCGTTGTCTGATAGGGAGTTGATTGATATGTTTCTGGGGACGTTGTCTGGTCCATTTTTCAATCATTTGATAGGCAGCTCGTCGGTTGGCTTCACTGAGCTGATTTTAACTGGAGAGAGAGTAGAAGCTGGGATCCGGAGTGGTAAGATAAAGAAAGATGCCTCTTCGAGTTCAGTAAAGAAGCCTTTCACTGGTAAGAAGGAAGCCAGTGCCATTTATAGCCCGAGGGGCCTAAATATGGTTCAACATCGTCAGACAGTAAGTTCTTTAATGATACCTAGACCTGCAGTTGCTCCACAATGCAACAATCAACAAAGAGTGGAAAGACCACAACGGCAGTTTACCCGAATCAACATGTCATTGGCTGAAGTGCTACCTCATTTGCTGAGATCCAACTTGGCAACCTTGAAAGAGGATCCCAAGAATCCAAATACTACATCTCCCTGATATAATCCAAATGCTCGGTGTGCCTATCATTTTGAGAGCCCTGGCCACGATATAAATGACTGTTGGGCTCTGAGAAACAAAGTACAAGACTTGATCGAAGCCAAGGAAATGGATTTTGATGCTCTAGAGAAGCCAAATGTCATAACGGCTCCCATGCCCAAGCACAGTCGTGGAGTTAATGTTGTTGACACTTATTTATTTGTTACATTTGTTGATGAAGTTTCTACTCCTCTCATGACTGTCAAGAAGAATTTGCTGTTGGCCGATTTCTTTCCGGGTTGTTGTGAAGTTTTCCACATGTGTTCATCTCTGCCTTCTGGTTGCTATTTGCTGAAGTCAGGTATTCAGCGCCTGATGGATAGTAGAGAGATTTTCTTTGAAAAAACTATGATTCCTGTTGTTCCAATTGAAGACGTTGCCATTATAACCATTTCCACCAATCCTCCCAAGGTTTCCTCGAGAAGACCTGTTAGGATTACATCTGCTCCAAGAATTGCTCCGTTGATGATCACTGTTCCCGGTCCTGTCCCGTATGTCTCGGACAAAGATGTCCCATGGCATTATGGCACCAATGTGTACTATCATGGCATCAAACAAGATCTGAAAGATGAAGAGGTTGATCCTGATATTGATAACATTGTCGGAACCAGCAAAATCACCCGAAGTGGAAGGGTCTTCTCTCCCGAGATTTCCCCTAAGACTGTCAACAAGCCAATTGTCATTCCATTTGCTGTATCTGCTAGTACACCCACTACAATTCCTATTCTTACTCCAGTTATTACCCCTGTTGGCGAATCGTCTGATACCCGCGGCAAAGAAATTATAGGTGAGCCTACCCGGACGGAGGCGCCTAAGAAAATTATTGTGGAAGCCTCTAAGCAAGAGATAGAGGAAATACTGAAAATCATTAATAAGAGAGACTACAATATGGTCGAGCAGCTGGGGCAGACCCCATCAAAGATATCCATGTTGACTTTGTTGTTGTGCTCTGAGGCCCATGTGAAGGCTTTGATTGCATTCCTCAAGACTACGCATGTGCTGAAAGAGACTTCAGCTGATCATTTCAAAAATTGTGTGGCCATCCTGACTATTGATAATGGGTTGGGTTTTTCAGATGCGGACTTGACACCAAAGGGGAGGAAGCATAATGATGCTCTGCATGTCTCAATTGAATGCAGGGGCACCACTATGTCTCATGTGATGGTAGATACCGGGTCTTCACTGAATGTTCTGCCAAAGAAGGCATTGGACCAGTTGGATTGCGAAGGTTTAACTCTAAAGCCTAGTGTTGTACCCCAAAATTTGCCCTCTCATTTCTCAAGGATTTTCTCACAAGGTCTTCTATGACATCAAGTTTGCAGTACTGATACGTCAATTTAGGCTTGGAATTGGCAAAAGGGCAAAATGGTCAATTGCATACTAGAAAGTCAAACTTTGACTTTTTGGTCAACATTATCACCCAAAGATCAAATTTCATCAAGACATTCAAAAATATCAAGCTTGATCATTAAGAAGTTAAGAAAGTCAAAAGTCAACTTGAAAAGTCAAGATTTCCAAGACTTAGAAATTTTTCTAAGTGTTTTTTATACATGATAATCTCATTTCTTCATGCCAACTTTTCACCTTGATGCAAGATGATTCAAGAGAAGCTTCCAACATGAAAGTTATAGATCTCCATGATATCTACAACATTTCTTTATACAACTTCTCCTAAATATGCTTGGATCTCAAGTTAGAAATTCATGAAGTCATGACATTTTCATTTAACACTTAAAGAAATTTTCAGCAGTTTTGGTAAGGTTTTTATCCTAACTTCTTGGCCGATTTTCATCAAGTTCCAATTTGATTTAACAAAAGTGGTCAACATGAAAGTTATAGAGGGTGTTTCAAGCTTTCCAAAACATCCAAGAGCATGAATTTATCATACTTGAGCTAGGAGATTCAAGAGCATGAAGTTGGGCATCCACCCTTGATTTGCAAGTCATTCTATTGAAGAACACACAATAAAACCCATTATGCTATGCTACATAATCTTATATTGCAGGCCTTCTTGCTTGTAAATATCTACATAATTTAATGCTTACACCCACTTTTGAGCTATTACCCAAGTGTTTAAGCCATTGTCCAAAGGATCTTTCCATGTATGGCATAAAGGCATCATTGCTATTCTTGAAAAGCAAACTTTTTGTACAAAGTTTGTCTTGAGCCCATACTTTGTTTACTTTATGACTTTACTCTACCATAAAACATGGAAATAAACCCCTCTAAACCAGCAACTTTGGTACTTCATCTTGGAACCATGGAGTACTTGACATAGTTTGATACTTGTATCCCAACCAAACCATAACATGTTATGTTGTAAACATATTCAGCCTTTGTTCATAAGTCATTTGCCTATAAATAGAAGAAGCATTTGCAAGACAAAGGGGTTAACAAAAATAGAGAGAAAGAACAAGGAGAAAAGCCAGAAGTTATATTGGTAAACCCTCAAAAATCTCATATTCACAAAAGCCATAACAGTCCACAAAACTTCCACTCTTGGGTTTTAAAGTCCAAACCTTTGAACCTCTCATACCTTGCAAGTTCTGCCATACCATCCAAACATTTCATACCGTACAGAGGTTGTTTAGTAACCTTCAATAAAAAGGAAAGTCTAGCAGCTTGTTGGAGCTTCCTTAAGGTTCTTACAACATCTTGAAGGGTATTTGGTTTCAAAACCAAAAGTGCAGTTTTAAGGTAAGTCATCTTTACCCTGCCTTTTCCATACATCAACTTTTCTATTTATAGGATGTAGCAATCACTGTTTTTGGAGTTAATCATTTATTTGTTGTTCATGTTATTCATTTATATGTTAAAAACTAACTGATGTATGCAAAGAATGGTGTTTAAGGCAGAAAAATGCAGTATGTATCGACATATATCCACATGTGTCAACCCATCTTAGTGAAAATACAGGGTATGAGTCGACACATGACCCTCATGCATCGACCCATACTGAGTTCAGGTCACAAAAAAACAACTGGAAAGGATTATGAGTCGAAACATACGCATTTTGTGTCGATGCAAAAGGTGTATGAGTCGATACATCCCATTATGTGTCGACTCATACTAAACAGATTTCACTAAACAGAAGCTGGAAAGGCCTATGAGTCGATACATACGCGTTTCGCGTCGATGCAAAAGATGCATGAGTCGATACATCCCATTATGTGTCGACTCATACTGAACAGATTTCACTTTACAGGGGCAAGGAGAAGCTATGTGTCGATGCATAGCAGCATGGGTCGACACATAGCAGTTTAAAAGTGCATTTTTCTTTTATTTTACACTGTTTTTACATTGTTTTCATTATCATTCGATATGGTTGTAATATTTCAGTCTCTACTTCATCCCCATTGTAAATTTGTACCCCCATCCCCCTAAAGTGATGTAATAGCTTAGGATTTATTTTCCACATGTTTACTTGCTTTCATATATTGCTAGTAAATAAGTGTGTATGGCAAGATAAAAACAACAAAATAGACAATCCTAATCAAAGACAAAATGCATGCAAATAACACACTTGCACACAAGCATCCTTAGGGTTTCTCCACTTGGTTGCCTTATACAAAAATAGCCATGTTACGCATGCGAAGTATCTTGGCAAAACAAACAAATATAAGATCATAGTCCCCTCGATGACGCTATTCAAAAGTTGCCTAAACAAAATGATCTTGGTCCCTCAAAAAAGCTAAGATACTTTGCAACATTGCTATCATGGTTATACGATGACCCACGTCCGTCCCGTTTACATCCAAAGATAGGGTTGCTTACCAAATCAATGGTAAGTCAACAATATCAAAGGAATAGAAAATGCATAAGAAAGACATTTGAGTAGGTAGATAGCTTTTAAGTTACTTGCTCCATTTCAAACAACAATCCTTGCCATTTTCAAAACAAACACACACACATTTCAAAAACATCTTACAAACAATTGAAAACATTTTCAAAAGACAAACATCTTTGTATACATTCTTACGAACGAGAATCATTACAAAGATTGCCTAAACAAATGGCCTCTTTTACAAAATACTTTCAGAACCACATCAAGCACCATTTCAAACAAACCAAAGCAAGTGATCTAAGCAAGTAACTAAGATCCCATGGAAAACTATGGATGAAAAGGGTGTTAGCACCTTCCCTTTTCGTAATCTACCCCCCGAACTCAAGAAAACATCTCAAAGGTCTTTCCTATGCTTTTTCACCTTTCCTTTTGGATAAAAGAAAAGTCGGTAGAGACTCTTGCTAACCGCGACATTTGCGATAAAACGCAAAACCTCAAGTCAGTTCTCCCACCGTATCACACCTAGTAACATTGTGGTAAGGGCTTTTGACGGATCGAAGAGAATGGTGCACGGGGAGGTGGACATCCCTGTCAAAGTGGGTTCTCAGACTTTTGGGTCCACTTTCTATGTGATGGATATTAGACCATCGTATTCTTGTTTGCTGGGTCGTCCTTGGATCCACGAGGCTAGGGCAGTTACTTCCACACTCCACCAAATACTGAAGTATCCGGTAAAAGGGAAGATTGTCACAGTGCGCGGTGAAGAGGAGTATATGGTAAGTCACCTCAATTCCTTCTGCTATGTAGAGATGGACGAGGAATTCAAAGAAACTCCTTGTCAGAATTTCGAAGAGCTCTCTCAGATCTTGGCATCAACGAAAACTACTACCAACACACCTCCTTTGAAGATGGCTTCTCTCAAGGACGCCAAGGCTGTGGTTGAAGAAGGTGGGTGTGCCAACTGGGGTCAGCTCCCTGATTTCATTCAGAAAACTGACAAATTTGGTTTGGGCTTTACTATAGGGGCTCAAAGGGATGTTCGACGCGCTCGGGCTGGAGGACCTCCCCTACGCATCAGCAATCTTGGGGTTAATGCCATTGAAGACAGTGAGGAAGACTCAGACATCGACAGATGGTTCTACCCAACAGAAAACGGTGGACCGAGTAACTGGATGGCTAGGGACTTTATACACATTTATTTTATTCCGCAGTAATTGACTTACTTGCTTTGAGATTTGTAATAAAAAATTTGAAACTTTACGGCCTGGTCCCTTGCCCGAGGCACCTTGGCTTTTGCTTGTGAAGGCTATTATTTGTTGTTGTACCCCAAAATTTTTCCTCTCATATTTTCTCAAGACATTGCAAGAATAATCTCCAAGTTGCTCAAGATTGCTCAAGAGTTGGACAGTCAAATCATCTCCTAAGGCAGTCAATCTCAAATTAGGGTTTTGTGTTGCATCAAGGTCCTTACATCCAAATGATCTCAAGTTCTCCCCAATGTCCTAATATGTTCTAAAGTTCATCCATGTCAAATTTCAAGCCTTGCAGAGGAAGTTTGGTCAGTCAATTGCTCAAGAGGTCCAAAAATAGATTGTGCTAGGGCAAAAGTCAACTGTGACCCAAATACAGTCAAACTTCAAGATTTTTTGTCAAAATTCTCATTTTTAAGGATATTTCATCATTTTATCAAGGGTTGATCATGATTCATCAAGGATTGTTCAAAATTCATCAAGACTCAAAAGTTGCTAAATTAGGGTTTTGTTGGAAAAGTCAACCCAACTTTGACCAAGCATAACTTTCTCATACTTTATGAGAAATTACCCATCCAAATCTAATTTTGAATAGTATGCAATTTCATACAATCCATCTTCACACCCCAAGATCAAGAAATGTACTCATAAAAGTTACAAATTTTGACATTATAGGTCATTTTTGAAAGTCAACAAAAACACATTTTTTCCAAAGCTTATAACTTGAGCATGGAATATAAAAATGATATGAGACCAAAAGGGTTGGTTATAGGACATCTCAAGCATTCTAAAAAGTCCAAGAACACTTCCAAAAGTTCAAAATTGAAGAAGTTATGAATGTTGAAATTGGGGATTTTTGCAAAATTGCCAAAAGTCAACTATCCCCAAAACTTCAAATTTTGTCAAATGGGCCCATTCTTTTCCACTTGATTTGATCTTGTCACACTACACACGTGTCCTATCTTCAGCCTTATATCCATTTATCAATTTTTCTATTTTATTGGATTTTTTATTGAATTAATTCATTTTAAATCAATTTAATCAAATAATATCCAAATATTGATTTCTTATGATCTTTTTGATTATTGTAGGTCTTAATTATCATCATGGACATGATCAAATCTGTATCAAGCCATATCATGAACAAAATATTGGATTTTGGACAAAGTTGGAAGGTTTTAAATGGAGGATCAAATCATATCTCCAAACATCAATGCACAAAGATTCAAGACCTATTATTTGACCTAATCCAATGATCATTACATATACAAGCTAGAGGCACGCGAATCAGGGGTTGGAGGCTGCAAAATCACAAGAACCAAACTTGAGAAAAACTTGGAAAAGCTTGAAACTGAAATCCTTCTTGGAGGCTAATTCAGAACCAAAACTCAACATGGATCAATTGCTGGACATTCACTGAGTCAATAGCAATCAAAAGCAAGCTCCCAGACCCTCTCAAACGCGTTGTAAGTGATACACGACCTCCCTCTGAACTTGCTTTCGTGTTTCAAGATTTACGCATCATTACAAGAAACTAATGGCATATTTGCAATCACCAAACAATTTCCATGTTTTCCATATTATTTGATTGCATTTATTTGTTCTATAATCCAAAACGCCATTGTAGGGTTTCCTAGGTTTGTTTTAGGGGTTTTTGATGCAAGTGAAATTAGGCTTATTAATGGACATGGTTGAGACCGGGATGAAGAGACGAGTTCATCCATGGCATCACCTTTCATTTATATGGCCTGAGAAGGATTATTGAATCAACCTACGCCTTTTACTGCCGATTCAAATCCGCAGGTAATCTCTGTATAAATCCAAGGACAGGGACGACAACGTGTCCCCATCCAATTTCTCCATTCAAATTTTCGCGCTTCGTTTTTTTTATTCCAGCATAGTTACGCGTTTTTGTATATTATCTTTAATGTGTATTCTATTAACAATTGAGAGGCATTGGTGTAGTGGCAAAGGCGTTGTTCAAAATTCAATAGGACCTGGGTTCGAATCCCATGTCCCCAACATATTTGTTGTATTTTTCTTCAAGGTATTCCAATGCAAAGCCAGGCGTGTGGTTTACCATGCATCATCATCCAATCATCTGCCAGATGGCCCCAGGCCAGATCTGGTGGTCCAGAATGAAAGACCATCATACACTCAAGTCAACGTGCGCATGGAGAATCAGAAAAGTCCACCAGGCCTGCGTGCAAATGGACCATCAAATTGCCAGTCTCACCTCCTTTCAGGCCCAAACCCCCCCTTGAGTATTTCTATTTCTTTTTTTTATTTCATTTATTTATTTGTTTTGATTAATTATTTTTATTTTCTAACTAACCAATTAATTTTTTTTTCTTAATAAAATCAAAAACCAAAAAATTGATTTTATTTATTAAAATTAAACTCAACATTTTATTTTTGTAAACAAATATTAATTGAATTAACTTAGTTTTAATTAGGTGTAATTTTTAATATCTTTTGCAAATAATTAAAATTAATTTAGATAATTAGGTTTCATTAACTTTGATTAATTTATTTTTATTTCTTTAATTACTCAAAAATCCAAAAATATTTTTATTAATTAATTAGTTTATTAATTTAATAATTAATTTAGATCTAATTTCTTTTAAATCCAAAAATAACAAAAAAATACTTTCTTTCAAATTAAAGGGTCAAAACCCTAAATAACTCGCATTCGATTTAATTTTTCGCACGCGATCTATTTTACCATATTGATGTAATTGTTTCCCGGAATGTAATAGTTTAATTAGCATTACTTTATCGCTTTATTTATTTTCCGTATTTTAATTTCAAAGGGTTGCTTTTGGCGATGTAAATACCCGACGCCTTGTAATAATTATATTTAATTTCCGCAATTTAATTTCCGCAACTTATAAACTGTTAGATGTTTGATAAATAGGGAATGCATGACAAGATCGAATGTATGAACTTAAAATCAACATAGATAACCATTGACATGTACAAAGACAAATTACCTGAAAATAACACACTTGCACATGCGCACTCTTAGGGTACACCTCACTTGGTTGCCTTTGAACGTGGTCATTGAGTATAGGAAGTTTTAGAGGTCGCCCTCTTGTCCAAAGATCATAGTTGCCTCAAAACGGTTGCCTCGGAAAAATGATCTAAGACATTAGGGTTACCGCTAAGGCGTCCTAACATTGCTTTAGTGACCACACGTCCCTTAATCGAATTGACCCTTAAAACTCCAACGACGATGCTACCTACTCATCAATAGTGGGATAGCGTTGTCTAAAGGACATTAGCACAGATTGATTTATTTTTCGAGTAGGTAGATGGTTCTTAAGTACTTGCTCCTTTTAAAACAAAACAAAACTTTTCGCACTTACACTCCTTTTCAAAACAAAAACTCCTTTCAAACCCACAAACACAAAGAAAAGAAAATTTTGAAAACACTTTGAGCAAGTACCTAAGAGCCCGTGGATAACCACGGATAGAAAGGGTGCTAACACCTTCCCTTTCTATAATCTACCCCCCGGGCCCGAGAAACATCTCAAAAAAGGAATTTTTCTGTGTTTTTTTCCTTTCCTTGTTGGATAAAATAAAAGATGGTGGAGACTCTTGCTTACCGCAACATTTTGCAAAAACAAACGCAAAACGCGAACCAGCATTCCAAAAACAGTCAGTTCTATCCCACCGTATCACAGAACTGGCGACTCTGCTGGGGAAATTTTAAGTGGGGTGTACCTTAGGATTAGATCATTGTTTTTTTTCAATTGTATGCTTTGTATGATTTATATTTGTGGGCTTGTATCGGAGTTACTATAGATCCTAACCCAGATCTGGGAATACCCTTTAGGTAAGTAGCAATAAATTGTGAGGGAACTGTACAGCGTAGACCGATACGGTTGAAGCAGTAGCTACGTTGGTGTGGCACTTTAGATTGTACCGATATCCCTTGTGTTGGAACGAGGAGAATATGGGTCATCTAAGGGGTCATTAAACACAAACTGACCTTAGAACCTTTAAATTGACCAACTTGGCCATATAACATTAGCAGTATGCTACACTCATTGAGACCAAACTCTCGCGATGATTCCGGCTGCAAGAAAAGGTTGCTAAACTGGAATTATGACCGACCGAGGGTGGTCAGTGATATTGAGATCCTCTAGAACCCGGTTACTATTTCTAGGACAGGTTGAACCAATTAAACTGAAATAGGGTAATACATAAACTCCATGCCAGCCTAAAATTAAGGCTGTTTATGTGACTTGTGTGCCTTCAAACTTGAACTACTTGCACATTCTTGTTATCTGACAACATGAGTTCCTTGCAGGTTTTGTTTACAGTCCTTATCCAATAATTTGGATTTATTGCAGGGTTTACTTACATCACTTCACACTTTTGCTTAAACGCATAGCATACACATCATAATATCATGCCTTAACATTTCCTTAACCATTTCAAGGATCTCAAGGGTTTGTGATGCAGGTTATGGTAAATCAAATGTCTAGCAAGGGGCAAAGGGGATTTATTTTCCTCTAGCCAAGGTTGTCTAGAAATCAAAACAGGATAACTTGAGTCAGGGGCTATGACCCACTCGATATGGTGAGCTTGACTCTTGAAGAAGGACTCTTAACAACATGAAGTTTCTTCAATCAAAGCTGCAAAATTCAAATTCTAACAAGTTTCTTGTTTACCACGCGGGATCCTTGAAAACATTGCATACATACATATCATTGCATAACAGGTCTCCCAGTACAGGTCTCTCATGTTCTCATTGTTTATTTCAGCAATGGCTTTCCAACCAGACAACCAAGATCTTCAAACTCAAGAAGCTCAGTTCAGGGACGTATTCCTAAACCTATCCAAGGGGCAGGAAGAGTTGAAAACACTCCTCGTTGGGAACTTGGTCAAGAAAAGTCCTGAAGACAATAAGGATGAACGGATGGAACAACTGCAAGCTGAGTTCAGTGCCATGAAAACCCAGATGCTGGGGCAGATGGCTCTTATCCAAGGCTTAGCTCAGGAACAAGAAAAGCTGAGAACCATTATCAACCAGCTTCATCGAGACAGATACAACAACATGAAGCAAACAATCAAGGCCGGGGACCAAGTCATTAATCAACTTCCCAGAAGTCGAAGGTTTAGTTTGATGAAGAATAGACCTCTCCAAGTTGCTACTACCTCACGAGTCCAACAACAACCTTGCCATAAATAACGGGTTGATCAGAGTAAGCCAAATATGCCCCAGAGGCAATTTACCAAGCTCAACATGTCGTTGTCTCAAGCTTTACAACATCTGTTGAGATTGAATCTGGTGAAGTTAAGGGACCCTCCTAAGAATCCCAACATAGCCTCGCCAAGGTACAATCCTGATGCAAGGTGTGCATATCACTCCAACAGCCCGCGGCATGATATTAACATCTGTTGGGCGTTGAGCAACAAAATTCAAGACCAAATTGATGAAGGAGCATTGGAACTCACACAAGACGGTCAGATTGAATTCTTTTGCCATCCCCCTAAGGTTCACCATTTGAAGTGACAAGTACTGAGACGAGAAGACTTTTTGTTCATTAGAATTTTCAAGTTGTAATTTTCTTTTGATTGTTCGAACATTTATTCATGTCAAACTTTATTACTTTATCAATGCATTGCATATGTCTGTTTTGAATCAATCCATTTGTATTCACTATATTCAAATTGCTTTCATTTTTTGTGATGATCAACTCTCGATTAAAAATTCTAAGCCTTTAGAGGGAGGATGACGAAAATGATGTCAAAATCTCTACAGTATGCTTTTGAGCAGACCCCGCTGACGATGTATAGGCATTGTTTCAAATCCTAAACAGTGGAGTTATAAGGAAGATAATCCCTAGTCAACCCCTTTGAGCCAAAGAAGTTGGAGTTTTTCTTTTCACAAATTAAAACCGTTAATTATAACCTGGGGCAAGGTAGTTTTCTCAGTTGATCCAGGTGCACAATGAATGGCATCAAAGAAGTCCTTCCGAAACAAAAGACGGTGTTGGTTCCGTATAATCGCAAGGACAGGCAGTCATTATCTCTCAAAATAAAAGCCCAATAAGTCAAAACCAGTGAAGGAGACTTAAGAAAAACTGGGGCATCCCGCTAACTGTAATCACAAAAAGAAACAGTTCATGCAAAAAACAGGGATAATAAAAACCAAAAGGAAAAATATCCTGCAAACTCTCAACAAAATGACTGCCTGTTCAAAATAAATTGTCAGTATCCGAACCATCACTGGTATATCAGAGCAAAGACTCAAACAAGATCTAATGCACGATTAGCTGAGTTTAGGATCGAAGAACATCACGAAGAATGGTTGGGTACAAATAAAATTTGAGCCTTTATTATCCTTTGTTTCTTAAACCGTGAACCAGGCCACGTTATAACCCTTAAAAGTCCTAGCTGAAGCATGGGTTAGTCCAAAAGCATATTGTTACAAAAGGTATCCTGACTCTTGTAGGGCTTGCTGTAAATCCTGAGTTGACGTCACATTTTACAAAATTTTCCTATCTTACTGAAAAAATTCATTTTCAAAAACTTCAAGACAGACATAAGCTTTGAATTCTTAAAATAGCATTGTTTGCATATGACTATTTGTTCAAATAGCAGAGAAATTCACACGACGAATATCTACTGAACAAAAACCTTCTCAATAAAAAGGGTCACCTCAAGTGGAAAAAACACCTCCAACCAAGGGGCACGGCATGAGCATTGTCCATCATCTGGGGCAGTTAAGTCAAGATTCAAGGAATCTATCAAAATGCCAAATAGCCAGGGGCAAATCTCCATCTGAATCAATTGGGGCATTGGACATGAATTCCAACAATGAATCTTGCATACGAATATCTTCTGGTAGTATGGCAACACAATAGTACCGATAGTGACAACTCCCTACACTCTGAGAGCGTGGACATAGTCTAAAAAGTACTACGCATAATTAAAGACCCGCTAGGTTGACTGGCCTAAGCAAAAATAAGGGCTTTCCGGCGAACCAAAAGGGTTCGGGCAAAAATTAGGGATGAGAATGAAAAATTGTACACCCGGCAAGTCGAAAACCTGAAAAGGTGGCTTGGGCAAAAAAGGGTATCCCGGTGGACTAAAAACCCGAAAGGGCGGTCCAGGCAAAAATTAGGGATCAAAGCATAACACTATGTCTCATTGGATCACCTTGCATCCAGACTTCGGTATCGACTATCAAGCTCGGGCGGTACTAATCAATCTGATTCATCTTTAACCAGTAGCAAAGTGATGAGATGCTCGAGGACATAAGGGAAATAGCAGAGTTGGAACCTAGTGGGATTATTCACGTAGCTGTTTTGTTTTTTTTCACAAATCGTGTAAATTCTATTATTCGGCGGCGTTCTCTTACTAGGACGTCAGCCTCTTGTACAAAAACGCCTATTTACAGGCCAAACTTCAAAACCAATACAAATTCATTTTCAGACAAATTTCAAACTATTTTTTCTTTATCTGTTTTGTTTTGCAAAGAACGTCCAATGTTCATTTTTGATATATGCATTTGACATTAATTGCTGCTCATGAATATTTACATGTGAAACAAAAGACGATTACGGGTAATATCAGAAACAGGGGCAAATAAGAATTGTCTGAACTGTACAGTTGCTCTGTCCACCAGGTACCAAGGTATATTCAGCTGAAGAAGATGACTAAGATACTTTCACTCCCCGCATAGTAAGACAATAATGATAGCTTTCCCGGCTGAGACTTACAGTTATGAACAAATCAGCAATGCTCTCCCCAAGCAGAGTTTATCTACCATCAATACTAGAGAGGCTTGATATCCCCGACAATCTTAATATTCCCTGGCAGAGTATAAGAGTGTTCCCCGAAAGAATGCAAGATTCCCCAGTGGAGTTAATATTTCCCCAGCACGGTCTAAAAAAGCTTCCCCAACGGAGTCGAATCATCATCCCCAGTAGACTCTGGAAGTTTATCCCCAGCGAAGTACAAAATAAAATCTCCCCAGCCAAGTTCAAAGGATCATTCCCAGCAGAATTCAGAGGATTATCCCTACAAAAGTCTAACAGGATTATCCCCAACAAGTCGTAACTGAAAGATCATCCCCAGCAAAGTTCTTTCCTTTCACAAACAGGAATTCAATCCTCAACAGATTCAGTATCACCAGCAACGGTAGTCCATCCCCAGCGGAGCTTATCAGTGGAACCCTCAGCAGAGCATCTCTTCCCCACAGAGTAATCTCCTCATCAGTTTATTCCCCAACGGAGTCATCCTCTCCTGCAGGTTTATTCTTGCAATCATCTTCGTTCGTCATCCTCAGCGGAAGTGAAGAATTCAACTCTTGTCCCCAGCAGCTATCCGGGATTTATTTTCCCCAGCTAAAACATCACATTTCCATACATCATGATACATGCATATACGCATCATACAACACAATCTCATTTATGTTGAGAACATCATTGCTTGGTCCATATAATGCAATGCATATGACTGACCTTGGCCTTTCAGGAAAGATGCAGTTAAATTCTCAACTATGTGGAAGACCTTCTCTGGTCCAGTTAAATCGATTCCTAAAGATTTTTCTGATGCCGATCCAGTTGAAGTTAATCCAAGACCTTGTCTGGTCCAGTTAAATCGATTCCTAAAGATTTTTCTAATGTCGATCCAGTAAAAGTTAATCCAAGACCTTCTCTGGTCCAGTTAAATCGATTCCTAAAGATTTTTCTGATGCCGATCCAGTTGAAGTTAATCCAAGACCTTGTCTGGTCCAGTTAAATCGATTCCTAAAGATTTTTCTGATGTCGATCCAGTCAAAGTTAATCCAAGACCTTCTCTGGTCCAGTTAAATCGATTCCTAAAGATTTTCCTGATGTCGATCCAGTTGAAGTTAATCCAAGACCTTGTCTGGTCCAGTTAAATTGATTCCTAAAGATTTTTCTGATGCCGATCCAGTCAAAATTAAACCAAGACCTTCTCTGGTCCAGTTAAATCGATTCCTAAAGATTTTTCTGATGCCGATCCAGTTGAATTTAATCCAAGACCTTGTCTAGTCCAGTTAAATCGATTCCTAAAGATTTTTCTGATGCCGATCCAGCCAAAGTTATTCCAAGACCTTGTCTGGTCCAGTTAAATCGATTCCTAAAGATTTTTCTGATGTCGATCCAGTCAAAGTTAATCCAAGACTTTCTCTGGTCCAGTTAAATTGATTCCTAAAGATTTTCCTGATGTCGATCCAGTTGAAGTTATTCCAAGACCTTGTCTGATCCAGTTAAATCGATTCCTAAAGATTTTTCGTATGCTGATCCAGTCAAAGTTAATCCAAGACCTTCTCTGGTCCAGTTAAATCGATTCCTAAAGATTTTCCTGATGCCGATCCAGTTGAAGTTATCCCAAGACCTTCTCTGGTTTATTTAAATCGATTCCTAAAGATTTTTTTGATGACCGATCCAGTCAAAGTCAATCCAAGACCTCCTCTGGTTCAGTCGGATCGACGATAAGATCTCCCTGATTCTCCTTCCAGTAGAAGTTCAGACCATCTATCAAGAGTCTCCAAATGGCATCTGTAAGCCCATTCCCGATATCACAATGCTGATACCACTTCATGCGAGTGCAAATTTCTGGGCACTCTAGTGTTCAATCATCTTCCACCTTCGGATCACGAAAGGCCCGAAAGCCAATCTATATCCTCAGGTTTAAGAAAATTGAACAGGGGCAGCTTTTGTACCCCAAAATTTTCCCTCTCATATTTTCTCAATACATTGCAAGAATAATCTCCAAGTTGCTCAAGATTGCTCAAGAGTTGGACAGTCAAATCATCTCCTAAGGCAGTCAATCTCAAATTAGGGTTTTGTGTTGCATCAGGTCCTTACATCCAAATGACCTCAAGTGCTCCCCAATGTCCTAATATGTTCTCAAGTTCATCCATGTCAAATTCCAAGCCTTGCAGAGGAAGTTTGATCAGTCAATTGCTCAAGAGGTCCAAAAATCGACGGTGCTAGGGCAAAAGTCAATTGTGACCCAAATACAATAAAACCTCAATATTTTTTTGTCAAAATTCTAATTTTTAAGGATAGTTAATCATTTTATCAAGGTTTGATCATGATTCATCAAGGATTGCTCAAAATTCATCAAGACTCAAAAGTTGCTAAATTAGGGTTTTGTAGGAAAAGTCAACCCAACTTTGAAAAAGCATAACTTTCTCATAATTTATGATAAATGACCCATCCAAATCTCATTTTGAAGAGGATGCAATTTCCTACAATCCATATTCACACCCCAAGATCAAGAAATGTACTCATAAAAAGTTACAAATTTGGACATTATAGGTCATTTTTGAAAGTCAACAAAAACACCTTTTTTTCCAAAGCTTATAACTTGAGCATGGAATATCAAAATGAGATGAGACCAAAAGGGTTGGTTATAGGACATATCAAGCGTTCTAAAAAGTCCAAGAACACTTCCAAAAGTTCAAAATTGAAGAAGTTATGAATTGTTGAAGTTGGGCATTTTTGCAAAATTGCCAAAAGTCAACTATCCCCAAAACTTCAAATTTTGTCAAATGGGCCCATTCTTTTCCACTTGATTTGATCTTGTCACACTACGCACGAGTCCTAGCTTCAGTCTTATGTCCATTTATCAATTTTTCTATTTTATTGTATTTTTTATTGAATTAATTCATTTTAAATCAATTTAATCAAATAAAATCCAAATATTGATTTCTTAGGATCTTTTTTATTATTGTAGGTCTTAATTATCATCATGGACATGATCAAATCCGTATCAAGCCATATCATGAAAAAAATATTGGATTTTGGACAAAGTTGGAAGGTTTTCAATGGAGGATCAAATCATATCTCCAAACATCAATGCACAAAGATTCAAGACCTATTATTTGACATAATCCAATGCTTATTACATATACAAGCTAGAGGCACACGAATCAGGGGTTGGAGGCTGCAAAAACACAAGAACCAAACTTGAGAAAATCTTGAAAAAGCTTGAAACTGAAATCCTTCTTGGAGACCAATTCAGAACCAAAACTCAACGTGGATCAATTGTTGGACATTCACTGAGTCAGTAGCAATCAAAAGCAAGCTCCCAGACCCTCTCAAACGCGCTATAAGTGATACACGACCTCCCTCTGAACTTGCTTTCGTGTTTCAAGATTTACGCATCATTACAAGAAACTAATGGCATATTTGCAATCACCAAACAATTTCCATGCTTTCCATATTCTTTGATTGCATTTATCTGTTATATATATATATAACGCCATTGTAGGGTTTCCTAGGTTTGTTTTAGGGGTTTTTGATGCAGGTGAAATTAGGCTTATTAATGGACATGGTTGAGACCGGGATGAAGAGACGAGTTCATCCATGGCATCACCTTTCATTTATATGGCCTGAGAAGGATTATTGAATCAACCTACGCCTTTTACTGCCGATTCAAATCCGCAGGTAATCTCTGTATAAATCCAAGGACAGGGACGACAACGTGTCCCCATCCAATTTCTCCATTCAAATTTTCGCGCTTCGTTTTTTTTATTCCAGCATAGTTACGCGTTTTTGTATATTATCTTTAATGTGTATTCTATTAACAATTGAGAGGCAGTGGTGTAGTGGCAAGGGCGTTGTTCAAAATCCAATAGGACCTGGGTTCGAATCCCAGGTCCCCAACATATTTTTTGTATTTTTCTTCAAGGTATTCCAATGCAAAGCCAGGCGTGTGGTTTACCATGCATCATCATCCAATCATCTACCAGATGGCCCCAGGCCAGATCTGGTGGTCCAGAATGAAAGACCATCATACACTCAAGTCAACATGCGCATGGAGAATCAGAAAAGTCCACCAGGCCTGCGTGCAAATGGACCATCAAATTGCCAGTCTCACCTCCTTTTCAGGCCCAAACCCCCTTTGAGTATTTCTATTTCTTTTTTTTATTTCATTTATTTATTTGTTTTGATTAATTATTTTTATTTTCTAACTAACCAATTAATTTTTTTTTCTTAATAAAATCAAAAACCAAAAAATATATTTTATTTATTAAAAAATCAACATTTTATTTTTGTAAATAAATATTAATTGAATTAACTTAGTTTTAATTAGGTGTAATTTTTAATATCTTTTGCAAATAATTAAAATTAATTTAGATAATTAGGTTTCATTAACTTTGATTAATTTATTTTTATTTCTTTAATTACTCAAAAATCAAAAAATATTTTTATTAATTAATTAGTTTATTAATTTAATAATTAAGTTAGATCTAATTTCTGTTAAATCCAAAAATAACAAAAAAATACTTTCTTTCAAATTAAAGGATCAAAACCCTAAATAACTCGCATTCAATTTAATTTTCCGCACGCGGTCCATTTTACCATATTGATGTAATTGTTTCCCGGAATGTAATAGTTTAATTAGGATTATTTTATCGCTTTATTTATTTTCCGCATTTTAATTTCAAAGGGTTGCTTTTGGCGATGTAAATACCCGACGCCTTGTAATAGTTAGACTTAATTTCCACAATTTAATTTCCGCAACTTATAAACTGTTAGATGTTTGATAAATAGGGAATGCATGACAAGATCGAATGTATGAACTTAAAATCAACATAGATAACCATTGACATGTACAAAGACAAATCAACTGAAAATAACACACTCGCACATGCGCACTCTTAGGGTACACCTCACTTGGTTGCCTTCGAACGTGGTCATTGAGTATAGGAAATTTTAGAGGTCGCCCTCTTGTCCAAAGATCATAGTTGCCTCAAAACTGTTGCCTCGGAAAAATGATCTAAGACATTAGGGTTACCGCTAAGGCGTCCTAACATTGCTTTAGTGACCACACGTCCCTTAATCGAATTGACCCTTAAAACTCCAACGACGATGCTACCTACTCATCAATAGTGGGATAGCATTGTCTAAAGGACATTAGCACAAATTGATTTCTTTTTCGAGTAGGTAGATGGTTCTTAAGTACTTGCTCCTTTTAAAACAAAACAAAACTTTTCGCACTTACACTCCTTTTCAAAACAAAAACTCCTTTCAAACCCACAAACACAAAGAAAAGCAAATTTTGAAAACACTTTGAGCAAGTACCTAAGAGCCCGTGGATAACCACGGATAGAAAGGGTGCTAACACCTTCCCTTTCTATAATCTACCCCCCGGACCCAAGAAACATCTCGAAAAAGGAATTTTTCTGTGCTTTTTTCCTTTCCTTGTTGGATAAAATAAAAGACGGTGGAGACTCTTGCTTACCGCGACATTTTGTGAAAACAAACGCAAAACGCGAACCAGCATTCCAAAAACAGTCAGTTCTATCCCACCGTATCACAGAACTGGCAACTCTGCTGGGGAAATTTTAAGTGGGGTGTACCTTAGGATTAGATCATTGTGTTTTAAATTGTATGCTTTGTATGATTTATATTTGTGGGCTTGTATCAGAGTTATTATAGATCCTAACCCGGATCTGGGGATACCCTTTAGGTAAGTAGCAATAAACTGTGAGGGAACTGTACAGTGTAGACCGATACGGTTGAAGTAGTAGCTACGTTGGTGTGGCACTTTAGATTGTACTGATATCCCTTGTGTTGGAACGAGGAGAATATGGGTCATCTAAGGGGTCATTAAACACCAACTGACCTTAGAACCTTTAAATTGACCAACTTGACCATAGAACAGTAGCAGTATGCTACACTCATTGAGACCAAACTCTCGCGATGATTCCGGCTGCAAGAAAAGGTTGCTAAACTGGAATTATGACCGATCGAGGGTGGTCAGTGATATTGAGATCCTCTAGAACCCGATTACTATTTCTAGGACAGGTTGAACCAACTAAACTGAAAGAGGGTAATACCTAAACTCCATGCCAGCCTAAAATTAAGGCTGTTTGTGTGACTTGTTTGCCTTCAAACTTGAACTACTTGCACATTCTTGTTATCTGACAACATGAGTTTCTTGCAGGTTTTGTTTACAATCCTTATCCAATAATTTGGATTGATTGCAGGGTTTATTTACATCACTTCACACTTTTGCTTAAACGCATAGCATACACATCATAACATCATGCCTTAACATTTCCTTAACCATTTCAAGGATCTCAAGGGTTTGTGATGCAGGTTATGGTAAATCAAATGTCTAGCAAGGGGAAAAGGGGATTTATTGTCCTCTAGCCAAGGTTGTCTAGAAATCAAAACACGATAACTTGAGTCAGGGGCTATGACCCACTCGATATGGTGAACTTGACTCTTGAAGAAGGACTCTTAACAACATGAAGTTTCTTCAATCAAAGCTGCAAAATTCAAATTCTAACAAGTTTCTTGTTTACCCCGCTGGATCCTTGAAAACATTGCATACATACATATCATTGCATAACAGGTCTCCCAGTACAGGTCTCTCATGTTCTCGCTGTTTATTTCAGCAATGGCTTTCCAACCAGACAACCAAGATCTTCAAACTCGAGAAGCTCAGTTCAGGGACGTATTCCTAAACCTATCCAAGGGGCAGGAAGAGTTGAAAACACTCCTCATTGGGAACTTGGTCAAGAAAAGTACTGAAGACAATAAGGACGAACGGCTGGAACAACTGCAAGCTGAGTTCAGTGCCATGAAAACCCAGATGCTAGGGCAGATGGCTCTTATCCAAGGCTTAGCTCAGGAACAAGAAGAGTTGAGAACCATTATCAACCAGCTTCATCAAGACAGATACAACAACATGAAGCAAACAGTCAAGGCCGGGGACCAAGTCATTAATCAACTTCCCAGAAGTCAAAGGTTTGGTTTGATGAAGAATAGACCTCTCCAAGTTGCTACTACCTCACGGGTCCAACAATAACCTTGCCATAAACAACGGGTTGATCAGAGTAAGCTAAATATGCCCAAGAGGCAATTTACCAAGCTCAACATGTCGCTGTCTCAAGCTTTACAACATCTGTTGAGATTGAATCTGATGACGTTAAGGGACCCTCCTAAGAATCCCAACATAGCCTCCCCAAGGTACAATCCTGATGCAAGGTGTGCATATCACTCCAACAGCCCGGGGCATGATATTAACATTTGTTGGGTGTTGAGCAACAAAATTCAAGACCTAATTGATGAAGGAGCATTAGAACTCACACAACACGGTCAGATTGAATTCTTTTTCCATCCCCCTAAGTTTCACCATTTGAAGTGACAAGTACTGAGACGAGAAGACTTTTTGTTCATTAGAATTTTCAAGTTTTAATTTTATTTTGATTGTTCGAACATTTATTCATGTCAAACTTTATTACTTTATCAATGCATTGCATATGTCTATTTTGAATCAATCCATTTGTATTCACTATATTCAAATTGCTTTCATTTTTTGTGATGATCAACTCTCGATTAAAAAATTCTAAGCCTTTAGAGGGAGGATGACAAAAATGATGTCAAAATCTCTACAGTATGCTTTTGAGCAGACCCCGCTGACGATGTATAGGCATTGTTTCAAATCCTAAACAGTGGAGTTATAAGGAAGATAATCCCTAGTCAACCCCTTTGAGCCAAAGAAGTTGGAGTTTTTCTTTTCACAAATTAAAACCCTTAATTATAACCTGGGGCAGGGTAGTTTTCTCAGTTGATCCAGGTGCACAATGAATGGCATCAAAGAAGTCCTTCCGAAACAAAAGACGGTGTTGGTTCCGTATAATCGCAAGGACAGGCAGTCATTATCTCTCAAAATAAAAGCCCAATAAATCAAAACCTGTGAAGGAGACTTAAGAAAAACTGGGGCATCCCGCTGACTGTAATCACAAAAAGAAACAGTTCGTGTAAAAAACAGGGATAATAAAAACAAAAAGGAAAAAGATCCTGCAAACTCTCAACAAAATGACTGCCTGTTCAAAATAAATTGTCAGTATCCGAACCATCACTGGTATATCAGAGCAAAGACTCAAACAAGATCTAATGCACGATTAGCTGAGTTTAGGATCGAAGAACATCACGAAGAATGGGTGGGTACAAATAAAATTTGAGCCTTTATCCTTTGTTTCTTAAACCGTGAACCAGGCCACGTTATAACCCTTAAAAGTCCTAGCTGAAGCATGGGTTAGTCCAAAAGCATACTATTACAAAAGGTATCCTGACTCCTGTAGGGCTTGCTGTAAATCCTGAGTTGACGTCACATTTTACAAAATTTTCCTATCTTACTGAAAAAATTCATTTTCAAAAACTTCAAGACAGACATAAGCTTTGAATTCTTAAAATAACATTGTTTGTATATGAATATTTGTTCAAACAGCAGAGAAATTCACACGACGAATATCTACTAAACAAAAACCTTCTCAATAAAAAGGGTCACCTCAAGTGGAAAAAACACCTCCAACCAAGGGGCACGGCATGAGCATTGTCCATCATCTGGGGCAGTTAAATCAAGATTCAAGGAATCTATCAAAATGCCAAATAGCTAGGGGAAAATCTCCATCTGAATCAATTGGGGAATTGGACATGAATTCCAGCAATGAATCTTGCATACGAAGATCTTCTGGTAGTATGGAAACACAACAGTACCGACAGTGACAACTCCCTACACTCTGAGAGCGTGGACATAGTCAAAAAAGTACTACGCATAATCAAAGACCCGCTAGGTTGACTGGCCTAGGCAAAAATAAGGGCTTCCCGGCGAACCAAAAGGGTCGGGCAAAAATTAGGGATGAGAATGAAAAATTGTACACCCGGCAAGTCGAAAACCTGAAAAGGTGGCTTGGGCAAAAAAGGGTATCCCGGTGGACTAAAAACCCGAAAGGGCGGTCCAGGCAAAAATTAGGGATCAAAGCATAACAATATGTCTCATTGGATCACCTTGCATCCAGACTTCGGTATCGACTATCAAGCTCGGGCGGTACTAATCAATCTGATTCATCTTCAACCAGTAGCAAAGTGATGAGATGCTCGAGGACATAAGGGCAATAGCAGAGTTGGAACCTAGTGGGATTATTCACGTAGCTGTTTTGTTTTCTTTTCACAAATCGTGTAAATTCTATTATTCGGCGGCATTCTCTTACTAGGACGTCAGCCTCTTGTACAAAAACGCCTATTTACAGGCCAAACTTCAAAACCAATACAAATTCATTTTCAGACAAATTTCAAACTGTTTTTTCTTTATCTGTTTTGTTTTGCAAAGAATGTCCAATGTTCATTTTTTATATATGCATTTGACATTAATTGCTGCTCATGAATATTTACATGCGAAACAAAAGACGATTACTGGTAATATCAGAAACAGGGGCAAATAAGAATTGTCCGAAGTGTACAGTTGCTCTGTCCACCAGTTACCAAGGTATATTCAGCTGAAGAAGATGACTAAGATACTTTCACTCCCTGCAGAGTAAGACAATAATGATAGCTTTCCCAGCTGAGACTTATAGCTATGAACAAATCAGCAATGCTCTCCCCAAGCAGAGTGTATCTACCATCAATACTAGAGAGGCTTGATATCCCCGACAATCTTAATATTCCCTGGAAGAGTATAATAGTGTTCCCCGGCAGAATACAAGATGCCCCAGTGGAGTCAATATTTCCCCAACACAGTCTTAAAAAGCTTCCCCAACGGAGTTGAATCATCATCCCCAGTACACTCTGGAAGTTTATCCCCATCGGAGTATAAAAGTAAATCTCCCCAGCCAAGTTCAAAGGATCATTCCCAGCAGAATTCAGAGGATTATCCCTACAAAAGTCTAACAGGGTTATCCCTAACAAGTCGCAACTGAAAGATCATCCCCAGCGAAGTTCTTTCCTTTCACAAACAGGAATTCAATCCTCAACAGATTCAGTATCACCAGCAACGGTAGTCCATCCCCAGTGGAGCTTATCAGTGGAACCCTCAGCAGAGCATCTCTTCCCCACAGAGTAATCTCCTCATCAGTTTATTCCCCAACAGAGTCATCCTCTCCTACAGGTTTATTCTTGCAATCATCTTCGTTCGTCATCCCCAGCAGAAGCGAAGAATTCAACTCTTGTCCCCAACTGCTATCCGGGATTTATTTTCCCCAGCTAAAATATCACATTTCCATACATCATGATACATGCATATACGCATCATACAACACAATCTCATTTATGTTGAGAACATCATTGCTTGGTCCATATCATGAAATGCATATGACTGACCTTTGCCTTTCAGGAAAGATGCAGTTAAATTCTCAACTATGTGGAAGACCTTCTCTGGTCAAGTTAAATCGATTCCTAAAGATTTTTCTGATGCCGATCCAGTTGAAGTTAATCCAAGACCTTGTCTGGTCCAGTTAAATCGATTCCTAAAGATTTTTCTGATGCCGATCCAGTCAAAGTTAATCCAAGACCTTCTCTGGTCCAGTTAAATCGATTCCTAAAGATTTTTCTGATGCCGATCCAGTTGAAGTTAATCCAAGACCTTGTCTGGTCCAGTTAAATCGATTCCTAAAGATTTTTTCTGATGCCGATCCAGTCAAAGTTAATCCAAGACCTTCTCTGGTCCAGTTAAATCGATTCCTAAAGATTTTCCTGATGTCGATCCAGTTGAAGTTAATCCAAGACCTTGTCTGGTCCAGTTAAATCGATTCCTAAAGATTTTTTTTATGCCGATCCAGTCAAAGTTAATCCAAGACCTTCTCTAGTCCAGTTAAATCGATTCCTAAATATTTTTCTGATGCCGATCCAGTTGAAGTTAATCCAAGACCTTGTCTGGTCCAGTTAAATCGATTCCTAAATATTTTTCTGATGCCGATCCAGCCAAAGTTATTCCAAGAACTTGTCTGGTCCAGTTAAATCGATTCCTAAAGATTTTTCTGATGCCGATCCAGTCAAAGTTAATCCAAGACTTTCTCTGGTCCATTTAAATCGATTCCTAAAGATTTTCCTGATGTCGATCCAGTTGAAGTTATTCCAAGACCTTGTCTGATCCAGTTAAATCGATTCCTAAAGATTTTTCTGATGTCGATCCAGTCAAAGTTAATCCAAGACCTTCTCTGGTCCAGTTAAATCGATTCCTAAAGATTTTCCTGATGTCGATCCAGTTGAAGTTATCCCAAGACCTTCTCTGGTTTAGTTAAATCGATTCCTAAAGATTTTTCTAATGACCGATCCAGTCAAAGTCAATCCAATACCTCCTCTAGTTCAGTCGGATTGATGATAAGATCTCCCTGATTTGTCTTCCAGTCGAAGTTCAGACCATTTATCAGCAGTCTCCAAATGGCATCTGTAAGCATATTCCAGACATCACAATGCTGATACCACTTCATGCGAGTGCAAATTTCTGGGCACTCTAGTGTTCAATCATCTTCCACCTTCGGATCACGAAAGGCCCGAAAGCCAATCTATATCCTCAGGTTTAAGAAAATTGAACAGGGGCAGCTGTTGTACCCCAAAATTTGCCCTCTCATATGAAGATGTGAAAAACACAAGAAGGGGGTTGAATTGTAAAACTTTAAATCAAATGCAGACAACGTAGTATTTTTATCCTGGTTCGTTTGATCTCAAACTACTCCAGTCCACCCGCCAAGGTGATTTTGCCTCTCTCCAACGAGGTCTTAATCTACTATATTCAACTGAATACAACAACTACTTTAACAACTGTTAAATCCTTCTTGAGTCTAACCACAGACCGGTTTATCTCAAGGAAATTCTCTTACAGATAAATGAACAAAAGTGTGTTTGATGTTTTCTAACAAAACTATATATCACAACTGTGATAATATATAATATTAAGCTTAGAATAAAAACTAGACTGCTAATGCTTTTGAGAAGGCGTGGTTGAAAGCTTTAGCAAATGGTATATGTGAGATCGATTACGTAGGCGTGTATATACGTGAAGATTATTAGCTTAGGCGTGTATATGTGTGTAGAGTATTAGCCTTTTCTTTTCTCACATTGTCTTGTTTAAATAGCCAAGGAAGAGATACATTGGTTATCCATAAATCCATTTCAATGCTAATAACGTTCTTTCCTTTTTGAGAAGATCTTGTCTTGGAATAATGCCGTTGGTAATAAATCTGTCTTGAATGCTTAGTAACATTGACACTTCAGAGTCTTCTCTGTGTATGATAATCAGAGTGTTCTTTGCTTTATGCTGACGCTTCTGAGTGTTGATGACTTGGTTAGGATCTTGATCAGAGTCAGAGTATTTTATGCGCAAATTCTGTTCATCAGGCTTCAGCGTATAGCACATGTTATTTGATCTTCTGATGCTGACATATCTTCTGATGCTGATGTTGATACTGATATTCTGATGCTGATTCCATCAGAGTTTCTGTAAATACACAACATAATTTTAAGTAGCATATATGTCTTATATAAATCTTACAATTTATTTAATCTTGTATTTTGTTATCATCAAAACTCTAACTGAGGGTTGTAGAATCAAACTATATTCTAACAATCTCCCCCTTTTTGATGATGACAAAAACCGGATTTTTTTCAATTAAAATTAAAGAATAAAAGGTATCAGAGATAAACAGATAAGGAATAAAAGGTATCAGAGCAACGAAGAGAAAAACTCCCCCTGAGTTGATTACTTCCCTTTAATTCCATGATACCTTGAGCATCAGAACTTTACTTTATCAGAGTTCATCAGATTCATGTACCTGTAAGCTTTTCAGAAGAAAGAAATTCAAATATATCAGAATGTTAGAATGTTTGAGACTTATGTCTTAGTAATCCGTTATTGAAAAATATCATTCTTTCTCCCCCTTTTTGTCAGTTATCAAAAAGCACAAATAATCAGAGTTAAAATGATCAGAGCTAAAAAAAGCGTTTATATTAAAAACAGAAGCAGTGATTAGTTCAGAACACGTAAAATATTACAGACAAACATGTAAAGAAAACAAGGAAAACACAAGAAAATTCTAAGAGGGAGGTGGAAGACATGTGAACAGAGCTTCCAACATGCTCTTGATTTGATTGCTGGTTTCCTGTTGCTGAGATACCATGTTTGCTATAGCATCAATTTTGATGTCCTGCTTATCCATTCTTTCATTCATCAGCATATCAGATCTTTTCAAGTCCTCCAGAGTCTGCCTGTCAAGAGAGGAAGCTTGAGGATCTTCAGAAACAGGGTGCTTCTCAGAGCTTTCTTCAATATCTTCTTCTTGACCCAAGTCTTCAGCTGGAATCATCTGTTCTTTTGCAGGTTGAACTTTTGATGCTGGACGTTGTTCAGACCAAGGAACAATGTCCAGATGGAGAACTTCTTCCTTAAGCAGCTTGCTCAGAACTGGACCTTCAATTTCTTTCAGCAGATTGTTGAAGTTCTGTTGAGCCTGTTCGTAGCTCTGGTCTTGCAACTTAAAGGTTTCAGAGCATACCCATCTTCTGAATTTTGTCCAGAGGAGGTCTGATACAACAGGATCAACCAGTTCCAGACTTGCTTGTTTCAGAGAAGTGATCCACTTCTGTATATCTGTTTCAAAGTTCAATATGCTGGAACCAACATCTGGATGTTTTGGTTTAGGGATAGCAGTTTTGTGGTTGATGGCAGCAAGGCGTTCAAAGACTGTTAAATCAATGACAGTCTTGTTGTGGTCTTCTGAATTTTTCTTAGGTGAGGGAGTGGGAGAGTCGGGAATTACGATTAGACTTGATGGGGAATTTGGTGGAGTTATTTCTGGTGAAGAGGGAAGTTGAGGAATATTCACAGTGGTACCACAGGGCAATTGAATGGCCAGAGGTTGTGGTTCAGGGGATTCAGAGGGTTGAGCCTCGGAGGTTTGAGTCTCAGGTTGTGGAGATTGTTCATGTTGAGGAGAGGGTGGATTAATTTCTGGTTGGGGAGATGAAGGTTGTGGGATTTCTGGTTCTGTAGAGAGTGGAATTTATGGTATTGGTGAGAAGGGAGTTTCAGGTTTTGCTTCTGTGTTTGGATTTGGATTTTCTATTTCGGGAGCGGAAGTGAGTTGGTCTATATCAGAAAGAACTTTTTCAAGGTCTTGTTCTGGTATGGCTTCAGTATTTGGATTTTGTGGTTGGGGGCGAGATCTTCTGAGGGTTAATGATTCAGAAGGGTCAAAGTCTAAGTCAAAATCATCGAAAGTTTGAGGTGTTGGGTTTTCAGATGGAGTTGGAATTGGGATAGATGTTGATATAGCAATTGAATCTAAAACAGTGACAGAAGAAGGATTACCTCTCTTCTTAGGAGTCTGTTGAGATGATCCTTCTGCAACAGCTTTTCTTTTCTTTGTCTTCTTCAGAACAACCTCTGGAGCCTTCTGCTGAAGGTCTTGAATATTCAGATTTGGTGTTGTACCATCAGCTTTACAAGCATCTAGATATCTCAGAATGATTTCTGGCTTAGAGTCAATTTCTGAGAACAGAGGGAAGTCGTCCAGAGGGACTCTTCTGCTGGAGATTTCAGCAAAAGGAGTGACGCTGGGCTCCTTCTTAATGTTCTCTATTAACTTCATTTTCTTTAGATTTTTGGCATTCAGCTGCTTGCCAACAGACGGTTCCAGAGTGCTGATTTCTTGTGCCTCTGTCAAATGATCAATCAGCCTATTCTCTATCAGAATATCTGATATCAGTCTTCCCAAGGTTATCCAATCCCTTTTTGTACGTTCATCTTCTCTTGTTTCCTTGACACTTGTTCTGAGATGGTTGAACAGAAGATGAGCTAGATTTATCTTGACCTTCTGAGAGATAAAATAAATCAGAAACTGTTGATCAATATTAATGTAATCAGGAGAGCTGGTAGGCTTCCTGTGGTTGAAACAGCCCAGAATGATCTTGGCCCAAATTCTGTGTTTGTCTTTCAAGTCCCTTATCTTGCTGGAGGGAAGCCCCAGCGTGAAAATTTCCCTTGCAATTAGAGCAACATCTGCACACCTTTCTGCCATATCAATGCAACGAATACCACCACCACTGTACCCTATGAGTCTTGCAATCAGGTCTTCAGTGATAACAATCTTCTTCCCCATGATGTAAGACGTAACTTGATGATTTGAAGAAGAAGCGTGAATCCAAAATTCCTTTACCAGAATAGGAAATGTTGGACCCACCAGCCTGTCAAAATACTTTTCCCAACCTTGAGCTTTAACCTCTTCATATAAATCAAAACCATTCTCCTTGAGACTGTTGAAATCCACTATTAATTCTGGTAGAACTTCAAGATTCTTGACTGGAGTTAGAAGCGTTCTGAAGGGTACTTCATATTGTTCAGATGAAACAGTTTTCTGGGAACCTGAAGAAGGAATTCTAGAAGAAGCCATGTTCACACGAGGTTTTTGTGAAAAAGATTGAAAGGCTTTCTTGAGAAAGTAAGAACACTGAAATCAGAAATGTTTAGTGAAAACGAAAGTGAAGGTAAAAGAGAGTGAATGGTGTGAAGTGTGTTTAAATAGATTTCTAAAAAGTTTTTTTGAAAACGTAAACGTTAAGAGAGAGAAATTAATAATGATTATTATCATTTAATGATAGCTGATTTTAGGGGATTCAGAAAAAGATATTTGGAACGGTTACCCATGACATGTGTCTCAATGCATCCAATCAGTGCATTTGCCTTTTCAGAAATGTGAACGCGTGTTCAGCCTCAGAAAATAGCTGATGACTGGATGACACTTGTTTGCTTGAGTGAACAGCACTTCTATCCTTGAACTGAAGCGCTCAGATCTTCATGGATAGATTCTGATACAATCTGCACTTCTAAGATTCTGAAAGAAGATTGATCAGTAGTTCACAGAAAATAAACGAAGTTCTGAAGGTTAATATATAAAATTAAAACAATTTTATTCTGGACAGAGCTTCATGCTGAGATGTTTCAGAATGAAGTTGAACCTATCTTCAGAAAGTGGTTTTGTGAAAATATCAGCCCATTGATGGTCTGTGTTAATAAATTTTAAATTTTAAATCCCTTTCTGAATATAGTCCCTAATAAAATGATGTTTTATTTCTATATGCTTAGCCCTAGAATGTAAAATTGGATTTTTACTAAGACATATAGCAGAAGTATTGTCACAGAGGATAGGAATGTTACTCTCAAATATCTGGAAGTCCTCAAGTTGACTTTTCATCCAGAGCATTTGTGTGCTGCATCCGGCTGCTGCTATGTATTCAGCTTCTGCTGTTGATAGAGCAATTGTGGATTGTCTTTTGCTGGACCATGAGATCAGATTTTCTCCCAGAAACTGGCAGCTTCCAGAAGTGCTTTTACGTTCTACTCTGTCTCCAGCAAAGTCAGCATCACAGTATCCTACTAAGCTGTAATCACTTAATTTTCTATAAAACAAACCCAGATTAGTAGTACCTTTCAGATACTTGAAAATTCGCTTAACTGCTGTTAAGTGAGATTCTCTAGGATCTGATTGGAATCTAGCACAAATGCATACACTGAATAAAATGTCAGGCCTTGAAGTCGTCAGATAGAGAAGAGAACCAATCATACCTCTGTAGACCTTCTCTTCTACCTTTTTACTTACCTCTTCTCTTTCCAGAATGCACGTGGGATGCATTGGAATCTTTGATGGCTTACATTCTGAGAGATCAAATTTCTTCAGAAGTTCTCTGACATATTTGCTCTGATGAATGTAAGTTACTTCTGGGGTTTGATTGATCTGAATACCCAGAAAGAATTTCAGTTCCTCCATTAGGATCATCTCAAATTCTGCCTGCATACACTTAGCAAATTTTCTTCCCAGAGAAGGTTTAGTAGATCCAAATATGATGTCATCAACATAAATTTGACATACTAAAATGTCATTCTTAACTGTCTTTCAGAATAAGGCTGTGTCCACTTTCCCTCTGGTGAATTCCTTTTCTAACAGGAAGTTACTTAGTCTTTCATATCAAGCTCTGGGAGCTTGTTTCAGACCATACAGTGACTTCTTTAGTTTGAAAACATATTCTAGATTTTTTGAACTTTCAAAACCAGGGGGTTGGTGCACATATACCTCTTCTTCTATATAGCCATTTAAGAATGCACTCTTAACATCCATCTGATACAAAGTGATGCCTTTATTAACAGCAAATGAGATTAAGAGTCTGATAGATTCTAACCTGGCGACTGGAGCAAAGGTTTCTGTATAGTCTATCCCCTCTTGCTGACTATAACCTTGTGCTGCCAATCGTGCTTTGTTTCTGATGACTTCACCTTGTTCATTCAGTTTGTTTCTGAACACCCATTTTGTTCCAATGATGTTGAATCCTTTTGGTTTGGGAACCAGATCCCATACGTCATTTCTTGTGAATTGATTCAGCTCCTCTTGCATTGCTAGAATCCAGTCATTGTCCAGAAGTGCTTCATCAATTGATGATGGTTCAATTAGAGAAACAAGTCCCATGAGGGATTCTTCAGAGTTTCTGAAGCTAGATCTTGTTCTAATTGGATCTTCCTTTCTTCCTAAGATTGTTTCTTCTGGGTGATCCATGCTGCTTCTGGATGGTCTTTTCTGAAGTTGATCAACAGAAGGTGCTGGATTGCTTGCAGTGCCTCTTTCTGATGTTGAGGGAGTGTCTCTGTTAAGAGCTTCTGATGACTTGTCTTCAGTACCTGTGAATTCAACTTCCATACCTGCAAATACTTCATTCTGCTTTGACTTTTGAGAGTCAAGCTTATCATCAAAACGAACACTGATTGATTCTTCCACAATTTGTGTTTCTGTATTGTATACTCTGTACCCTCTTGAGCGTTCAGAGTATCCTAACATAATACACTTTTGTGCTTTAGAGTCAAACTTGTTCAAATAATTTTTAGTATTTAAAATAAAACAAGTATGTCTAAATGGATGAAAATATGAAATGTTGGGCTTTCTGTTCTTCCACAATTCATATGGAGTCTTTTCTAGAATAGGTCTTATAGAGATTCTATTCTGAATATAACACGTTGTGTTTATTGCTTCTGCCCAGAAGATCTTAGCAACGTTAGTCTCTTTGATCATGGTTCTGGCCATTTCTTGCAATGTTCTGTTCTTTCGTTCTACAACTCCATTTTGCTGGGGAGTTCTAGGACAAGAGAAATCATGCAGAATGCCTTTGTCATTAAAGAATGACTCAAAATCTTTGTTTTCAAACTCTCCACCATGATCACTTCTGACTTTGACAATTCTAAGATCCTTTTCATTCTGAACTTGGTTGCAGAAGGTGACAAACACAGAGTGTGACTCATCCTTGTGTCTTAAGAACTTTACCCATGTCCATCTACTATAGTCATCTACGATTACTAACCCATACTTCTTGCCACTGACTGAAGCAGTTTTAACTTGTCCAAATAAGTCAATGTGCAGAAGTTCTAATGGCTTAGAGGTGGAAACAACGTTTTTAGATTTGAAAACTGGTTTTGCAAACTTGCCTTTCTGACATGCTTCACACAGAGCATCTGAATTGAACTTCAGGTTAGGAAGTCCTATGACCAGATTGAGTTTGTTGATTTGAGACATTCTTCTCATACTAACATGTCCCAATCTTCTGTGCCAGATCCATTGCTCGTTGTTAACAGACAGAAGACACTTTACATTCTGACTTTTTTGTTCAGAAAGTTTTATTTTATAAATGTTGTTTCTCCTCTTTCTATTAAACAGGATAGTCCCATCTTTCTGACTAACAGCTTTGCATGAATTTTGATTAAAGATTATATCATAACCGTTATCACTTAATTGACTTATGGATAACAGATTATGCATTAATCCATCTACTAATAAAACATTACTTATAGAGGGAAGATTTACATTACCTACTGTTCCAGAGCCAATGATCTTTCCTCTCTGATTGCCTCCAAAACCTACGTGGCCTCCAGGCTTAAGTTCCAGGCTTTGGAACATATGCCTTCTTCCCGTCATGTGTCGTGAGCAGCCAGAGTCCAGGTACCATGATTGGTGTTTCTGCTTTGCTGCTAAAGATATCAGCCACATGTATTATTTTATCCTTAGGTACCCATATTTTCTTGGGTCCTGATTTGTTAGTTTTACCAAAACTCTTGTTGAATTTTGGTTTGACAGAATAATTACTACTAGTATATTTGATGTCATGTGTGTGCCCATATACAAAGTGTGACTCAAGTGAAGTGCGTTTTATAACTAAATCCATGGCATTCTTTGGTGTAGGTACCTTACCTTGGTATCCTATTCCCTTTCTGCCATTTCTGCTAACTCCATAGATCATTGAAGCCATTTTGCTTCTATCTATGTTTTTAGCTAGAAACTTCTGAAAGTTGTGATCATACTCCTTGATGATCTCATCAGCACTGCTGGGAGTTTCAGGGATTGTTTCCTTCTGAGAGTTTTGCAATAGATTTTCTAATTTTGAAATTTTATCTTTTAACTCAGAATTCTCCAATTTGAGACTCTCAGTCTTATCAGAGTCAGAAGCAAGATTCCTTTTCAGGTTTCTGAATTTGACTCTGATCTGCTGATATCTTTCCAGAATTTCATTAAGGCTTTCAGCTAGTTCAGCCTTAGTAAAGTTTATAGCAAAGTCAGGGAATACCTCATCTGTATATGATTCAGAGTCTAATTCAGAAGCTTCACTGTCTTCTGTTATGTTTGCCATGAGAGCTATGTTTGCTCTTTCATCATCTGATTCTGAGTCAGCTTCAGATGTGTCAGAATCATCCCATGTAGCCATGAGATTTTTCTTCTTTTCCTTGCCAAACTTCTTTTTGGGCTTTTCCTTCTGAAGCTTTGGGCAATCACTTTTGTAGTGTCCTTGCTCGTTACATTCATAACAGATGATGTCTTTGTTATTTGGCTTTCTGCTTCCTGAAGAGCATTCAAATCTTCTGTGTCCAGAGGAGGATTCTGACCTTCTATATCTGGAGAAGGATTCATTCTGATTCTCTGATCTTCTGGGATTCCTGAACATCCTTTTCCTCTGCTTCCATAATTGGTTCACCCTTTTGGAGAGGAGAGACAATTCATCTTCTTCTGATGAGGACCCATCAGAGGTTTCTTCTACAGCCTGCAAAACCTTGGAGTCAAATTTTCTGTTAGATTTTAAAGCTAATGGATTACCTTGCTTTTGAGGTTCATCTGCTTCTAGCTCTATCTCGTGACTTCTGAGGGAGCTGACAAGTTCCTCCAGAGAGATTTTGTTGAGATCCTTGGCTAGCTTAAGCGGTGTGACCATTGGCCTCCACTGCTTTGGCAAGCTTCTAATGATCTTCTTAACATGATCAGCAGTAGAATACCCTTTGTCCAGAACTTTGAGACCAGCAACCAGAATTTGAAATCTTGAGAACATTGTTTCTATTGATTCACTTTCTTCCATCTTGAATTCCTCGTACTTCTGAATGAGCGCAAGAGCTTTGGTTTCTTTGACTTGAATTTTGCCTTCATGCGTCATTCTCAGAGAGTCAAACATATTCTTTGCAGTGTATCTGTTTGATATCTTTTCATATTCAGAATAAGATATGGCGCTGAGAAGAATTGTTCTGGCCTTGTGATGATTTCTGAAGTCACGCTTTTGCTGATCATACATTGCTTTCCTGTCAATCTTCTGACCACTTCCATCCACTGGGTGCGTGTATCCATCAGTCACCATGTCCCACAGATCAGCATCATGGGCCAGAAAGAAGCTTTTAATTCTGTCTTTCCAGTAGTCAAAGTTCTCTCCATCAAAGACTAGAGGTTTGCCACTGAATCTGTCTCTTTCTTCATTGTTGTCATTGTTGATGTTTTGATGTGGTCCTGCCATTGTGTTTTTCTGACGCTGGATCTTGTACTGACACGGTTAAGTGTTATAAGCTCAGAACTAGGCGCTCTGATGCCAATTGAAGATGTGAAAAACACAAGAAGGGGGGTTGAATTGTAAAACTTTAAATCAAATGCAGACAACACAGTATTGTTATCCTGGTTCGTTTGATCTCAAACTACTCCAATCCACCCGTCAAGGTGATTTCGCCTCTCTCCAACGAGGTCTTAATCCACTATATTCAACTGAATACAACAACTACTTTAACAAATGTTAAAGCCTTATTGAGTCTAACCACAGACCAGTTTATCTCAAGGAAATTCTCTTACAGATAAATGAACAAAAGTGTGTTTGATGTTTTCTAACAAAACTATATATCTGTGATAATACACAATATTAAGCTTAGAATAAAAACTAGACTGCTAATGATTTTGAGTAGGCGTGGTTGAAAGCTTTAGCAAATGGTATATGTGAGATCGATTACGTAGGCGTGTATATGCGTGAAGATTATTAGCTTAGGCATGTATATGCGTGTAGAGTATTAGCCTTTTCTTTTCTCACACAGTCTTGTTTAAATAGCCAAGGAAGAGATACGTTGGTTGTCCATAAATCCATTTCAATGCTAATAACGTTCTTTCCTTTTTGATAAGATCTTGTCTTGGAATAAAGCCATTGGTAATAAATTTGTCTTGAATGCTTAGTAACATTGACACTTCAGAGTCTTCTCTGTGTATGATAATCAGAGTGTTCTTTGCTTTATGCTGACGCTTCTGAGTGCTAGTGACTTGGTTAGGATCTTGATCAGAGTCAGAGTATTTTATGCGCAGATTTTGTTCATCAGGCTTCAGCGTATAGCACATGTTATTTGATCTTCTGATGCTGACATATCTTCTGGTGCTGATGTTGATACTGATATTCTGATGTTGATTCCATCAGAGTTTCTGTAAATACACAACATCATTTTAAGTAGCATATATGTCTTATATAAATCTTACAATTTATTTAATCTTGTATTTTGTTATCATCAAAACTCTAACTGAGGGTTGTATAATTAAACTATGTTCTAACATCATATTTTCTCAAGACATTGCAAGAATAATCTCCAAGTTGCTCAAGATTGCTCAAGAGTTGGACAGTCAAATCATCTCCTAAGGTAGTCAATCTCAAATTAGGGTTTTGTGTTGCATCAAGGTCCTTACATACAAATGACCTCAAGTTCTCCCCAATGTCCTAATATGTTCTCAAGTTCATCCATGTCAAATTTCATGCCTTGCAGAGGAAGTTTGGTCAGTTAATTGCTCAAGAGGTCCAAAAATCGACTGTGCTAGGGCAAAAGTCAACTGTGACCCAAATACAGTCAAACTTCAAGATTTTTTGTCAACATTCTCATTTTGAAGGATATTTAATCATTTGATCAAGGGTTGATCATTATTCATCAAGGATTGCTCAAAATTCATCAAGACTCAAAAGTTGCTAAATTAGGGTTTTGCAGGAAAAGTCAACCCAACTTTGACCAAGCATAACTTTCTCATACTTTATGATAAATGACCCATCTAAAGCTAATTTTGAAGAGGATGAAATTTCCTACAATCCATATTCACACCCCAAGATCAAGAAACATACTCATAAAAGTTACAAATTTGGACATTATAGGTCATTTTTGAAAGTCAACAAAAACACCTCTTTTGCCAAATCTTATAACTTGAGAATGGAATATCAAAATGAGATGAGACCAAAATGGTTGGTTACAGGACATCTCAAGCATTCTAAAAAGTTCAAGAACACTTCCAAAAGTTCAAAATTGAAGAAGTTATGCATTGTTGAATTGGGCATTTTTGCAAAATTGCCAAAAGTCAACTATCCCCAAAACTTCAAATTTTGTCAAATGGGCCCATTCTTTTCCACTTGATTTCATCTTGTCACACTACACACGTGTCCTAGCTTCAGCCTTATGTCCATTTATCAATTTTTCTATTTTATTGGATTTTTTATTAAATTAATTCATTTTAAATCAATTTAATCAAATAAAATCCAAATATTGATTTCTTAGGATCTTTTTGATTATCGTAGGTCTTAATTATCATGAACAAAATATTGGATTTTGGACAAAGTTGGAAGGTTTTCAATGGAGGATCAAATCATATCTCCAAACATCAATGCACAAAGATTCAAGACCTATTATTTGACCTAATCCAATGCTCATTACATATACAAGCTAGAGGCACACGAATCCGGGGTTGGAGGCTGCAAAATCACAAGAACCAAACTTGAGAAAATCTTGAAAAAGCTTGAAACTGAAATCCTTCTTGGAGGCCAATTCAGAACCAAAACTCAACGTGGATCAATTGCTGGACATTCACTGAGTCAGTAGCAATCAAAAGCAAGCTCCCAGACCCTCTCAAATGCGCTGTAAGTGATACACGACCTCCCTCCGAACTTGCTTTCATGTTTCAAGATTTACGCATCATTATAAGAAACTAATGGCATATTTGCAATCACCAAACAATTTCCATGCTTTCCATATTATTTGATTGCATTTATCTGTTCTATAATCCAAAATTCCATTGTAGGGTTTCCTAGGTTTGTTTTAGGGGTTTTTGATGCAGGTGAAATTAGGCTTATTAATGGACATGGTTGAGACCGGGGTGAAGAGACGAGTTCATCCATGGCATCACCTTTCATTTATATGGCCTGAGAAGGATTATTGAATCAACCTACGCCTTTTACTGCAGATTCAAAACTGCAAGTAATCTCTGTATAAATCCAAGGACAACGACGACAACGTGTCCCCATCCAATTGCTCCATTCAAATTTTCGCGCTTCGTTTTTTAATTCCAGCATAGTTACGCGTTTTTGTATATTATCTTTAATGTGTATTCTATTCACAATTGAGAGGCAGTGGTGTAGTGGCAAGGGTGTTGTTCAAAATCCAATAGGACCTGGGTTCGAATCCCAGGTCCCCAACATATTTGTTGTATTTTTCTTCCAGGTATTCTAATGTAAAGTCAGGCGTGTGGTTTACCATGCATCATCATCCAATCATCTGCCAGATGGCCCCAGGCCAGATCTGGTGGTCCAGAATGAAAGACCATCATACACTCAAGTCAACGTGCGCATGGAGAATCAGAAAAGTCCACCAGGCCTGCGTGCAAATGGGCCATCAAATTGCCAGTCTCACCTCCTTTCAGGCCCAAACCCCCCCTTGAGTATTTCTATTTCTTTTTTTTATTTCATTTATTTATTTGTTTTGATTAATTATTTTTATTTTCTAACTAACCAATTAATTTTTTTTCTTAATAAAATCAAAAAACAAAAAATATATTTTATTTATTAAAATTAAACTCAACATTTTATTTTTGTAAATAAATATTAATTGAATTAACTTAGTTTTAATTAGGTGTAATTTTTAATATCTTTTGCAAATAATTAAAATTAATTTAGATAATTAGGTTTCATTAACTTTGATTAATTTATTTTTATTTCTTTAATTACTCAAAAATCCAAAAATATTTTTATTAATTAATTAGTTTATTAATTTAATAATTAATTTAGATCTAATTTCTTTTAAATCCAAAAATAACAAAAAAATACTTTCTTTCAAATTAAAGGGTCAAAACCCTAAATATTTCGCATTCGATTTAATTTTCCGCACGCGATTCATTTTACCATATTGATGTAATTGTTTCCCGGAATGTAATAGTTTAATTAGGATTATTTTATCGCTTTATTTATTTTCCGCATTTTAATTTTAAAGGGTTGCTTTTGGCGATGTAAATACCCGGCGCCTTGTAATAATTAGATTTAATTTGCGCAATTTAATTTCCGCAACTTATAAACTGGTAGATGTTTGATAAATAGGGAATGCATGACAAGATCGAATGTATGAACTTAAAATCAACATAGATAACCATTGACATGTACAAAGACAAATTAACTGAAAATAACACACTTGCACATGCGCACTCTTAGGGTACACCTCACTTGGTTGCCTTTGAACGTGGTCATTGAGTATAGGAAGTTTTAGAGGTCGCCCTCTTGTCCAAAGATCATAGTTGCCTCAAAACGGTTGCCTCGGAAAAATGATCTAAGACATTAGGGTTACCGCTAAGGCATCCTAACATTGCTTTAGTGACCACACGTCCCTTAATCGAATTGACCCTTAAAACTCCAACGATGATGCTACCTACTCATCAATAGTGGGATAGCATTGTCTAAAGGATATTAGCACAAATTGATTTCTTTTTCGAGTAGGTAGATGGTTCTTAAGTACTTGCTCCTTTTAAAACAAAACAAAACTTTTCGCACTTACACTCCTTTTCAAAACAAAAACTCCTTTCAAACCCACAAACACAAAGAAAAGCAAATTTTGAAAACACTTTGAGCAAGTACCTAAGAGCCCGTGGATAACCACGGATAGAAAGGGTGCTAACACCTTCCCTTTCTATAATCTACCCCCCAGACCCGAGAAACATCTCGAAAAAGGAATTTTTCTGTGCTTTTTTCCTTTCCTTGTTGGATAAAATAAAAGATGGTGGCGACTCTTTCTTACCGCGACATTTTGCGAAAACAAACGCAAAACGCGAACCAGCATTCCAAAAACAGTCAGTTCTATCCCACCGTATCACATTTGTCATTTCATATATCATTAATAAGGCATTGAACGTTTCTTGCATACAAATTTTCGCTTTCTGTTTTTCTTTTCTGTTTTTCCTTTTATCAAAACAGTTATTCTCTTACACACACTCACGTATCATAATACAGATCTATATCCACTCTGGATCCCATTGATAACAGCTATGTTATTGCCAGTTATGACTTCAAAAATCTGATCAACCAAGTCGAAGACGGAGGTGGGGATGATTGTGAGGTGCCTGGAGAACTTGCTAGACTACTACAGCAGGAAGAGAGGGCCATACAGCCTCATGAAGAGTAGGTTGAGGCAGTGAATTTGGGTACCGAGGAAGACAGAAAAAAGGTTAAAATAGGTGAAAATCTAGAGCTTAGCGTTAAACAAAGGTTGATACAGATGCTACACGACTATGTTGAGATCTTCGCCTAGTCCTATGAAGACATGCCTGGTTTGGACACTGATATTGTGGTACATCGCCTGCCGACTAAAGAAGATTGGCCTTCGGTAAAGCAGAAGGTTCGCCGTATGCGCCCCAAAATGTCAGAGAAAATTAAGGCAGAGGTCATGAAACAGTTTGACGCCAGATTTTTAGCTGTCACTTCTTATCCGCAGTGGGTTGCCAATGTTGTTCCGGTACCTAAGAAGGACGGTAAGGTACGGATGTGTGTGGACTCTAGAGACCTGAACAGGGCAAGCCCCAAGGATGACTTCCCTCTTCCTCACATTGATGTTCTGGTCGACAACACCGCACAACACAAAATCTTCTCCTTCATGGATGGTTTTTCTGGCTACAACCAGATCAAGATAGCTCCTGAGGACATGGAGAAGAAAACCTTCATTACACAGTGGGGCACCTTCTGTTACAAGGTAATGCCTTTTGGGTTGAAGAATGCTGGGGCAACTTATCAACGCGCCATGGTTGTTTTGTTCCACGACATGATTCACCATGAGATCGAGGTTTATGTTGATGACATGATAGCCAGGTCCTATACTGAGGAAGAGCACCTTGATCATCTCCAGAAACTGTTTGACAGGTTGAAAACATACAAGCTAAGGCTGAATCCGAACAAGTGTACCTTCGGGGTAAGGTCTGGCAAGCTTCTGGGTTTTGTTGTCAGTGATAAAGGTATTCAGGTGGACCCTGCAAAGGTAAAAGCCATACAAGAGATGTCGGCTCCCCGCACAGAAAAAGAAGTTAGGGGTTTCTTGGTACGCCTGAATTACATTACCAGGTTCATTTCACATCTGACTGCTACTTGTGATCCAATCATCAAACTTCTGAAGAAAGATCAAGTGGTAAAGTGGAATGATGAATGCCAGACCGCTTTCGAAAGAATCAAGGAATACCTTCAAGAACCGCCAATTTTGATGCCTCAAGTTGAAGGAAGACCTTTGATACTATACTTGACAGTGCTGGACAATTCGATGGGATGTGTACTGGAGCAGCATGACGAGTCTGGACGAAAAGAGCATGTTATTTACTACCTTAGCAAAACGTTTACCGGCTGTGAGACCCGATACTCATTGCTCAAGAAAACTTGCTACGCTTTGGCATGGGCTGCTCGCCGATTAAGACATTATATGCTGACTCACACTACCTTGTTGATATCGAAGATGGATCTGATCAAGTATATTTTCGAGAAGCCCGCTCTCTCCGGAAGAATAGCAAGATGGAAGATGATCTTAACGGAGTACGATATCCAATACACAACCCAAAAAGCAATCAAGGGGAGTGTATTGGCGGATCATTTGGTGCATCAGGCCGTGGATGACTACCAGTCCATGAATTTCGAGTTCCTGGATGAGAATATCATGCTAGTGACTGACTGCGAAAAACCTGGACCGAATGAAGGACCTGAGGATGGATCCCGATGGTCTATGTATTTTGATGGAGCATCAAACGCTTTGGGTAACGACATTAGCGCTATAATTATATCTCCTGAGGGCTGTCACACTCTGTTCACCGCCCGATTATGTTTTAACTGCACCAACAATATGGCGGAGTATGAAGCATGTATCTTGGGTCTTCGAGTTGCTATTGAACTAAAGATCAAGTTCTTGAGTTGTGATTGGTGGGAATGAGAACTGACTGTTTTTGGAATGCTGGTTCGCGTTTGCGTTTGTTTTTGCAAAATGTCGTGGTAAGCAAGAGTCGCCACCGTCTTTTATTTTATCCAACAAGGAAAGGACAAAAGCACAGAAAAATTCCTTTTCGAGATTTTTCTCGGGTTCGGGAGGTAGATTATAGAAAGGGAAGGTGTTAGCACCCTTTCTATCTGTGGTTATCCACAGGCTCTTAGGTACTTGCTCACTACGTTTTCAAAAGTTTTGCTTTTCTTTGTGATTGTGGGTTTTGAAAAGAGTTTTGTTTTTGAAGAGAGTGTAAGTGCGAAAAGTTTTGTTTTGTTTTAAAAAGAGAAAGTACTTAAGAACCTCTACCTACTCAAAAAGGAATTAAACTGTGCAAATGTCCTTTAGACAGTGCTATCCCACTATTGAGGAGTAGGTAGCACCGTCGTTGGAGTTTTCAGGTCAATTCGATTAAGGGACGTATGGTCACTAAAGCAATGTTATGATGCTTTAGCAGTAACCCTAATGTCTTAGATCATTTTTATCGAGGCAACCATTTAGAGGCAACTTTGATCTTTGGACAGGAGGGAGACCTCTAAAACATCCTATACTCAATGACCACGTTCGAGGCAACCATGTGAGGTGTACCCTAAGAGTGGCATGTGTAAGTGTGTCAATTTTCAGTTATATTATCTTTACATGTCATGGTGAGCTACTGTTGATTTTAAGTCAAGATAAATCTTGTCATGCAATCCTAGTTAGCATACATCTAAACAGTTAATATATGTACAGGAATTTAAAGTGCGGGAATTGTAAATCCTACGTTATTACAAGGCTTCGGGGAGGGGGATTATTTACATGTCCAAAAATTGGGGGAATAAAAAGCAGTAAAGTGTAAAAGTCTTAGCTAAGCTATTACAAACCAGTAGGCAGTTATAATAAAATAAACGCGCGCGAATCTGAAAATAACCTCTAAAAATCTAAGAATAAAATCTTTTTGTTGTTTTATTTTATTTTGGGAAAATGATCTAAATCTACTTAATTTTAGTTTTGAGAAAATGTTAAGATAATTAAAAGATTAATTAGCAAAGTTAATTTAATAGAAAAAAAACTAGCCTAATGTTTTTGTGATTTTTTTTATTTTAATGTTAATTAAAAAAGATAAAAAGATGTCAATGAAAACAAAAATAAAATACAAGGGGAATCCTTCGATCCAGGGAAAAAGAGGAGCTTAGAGCCAAGGAGGGAATGGAAGCTTCGATCCAAACAGGGTCATGGTTCTTTCGATTGGGCCAAGAAGTGGGCATGAACAACCTTCGATCCAGGGAAGGGGATTTCCTTTCGATCCTGGGAAAAATGCTTTCTTCGATCCAGGAGGACTATGGGAAGCTTCGATCCAGAGAAGGTGTCTCCATCGATCTGGGATGCTATACCTGCAAAAGTATGTTAGCAAAATAAAACTCAGGGCCTGGTATCGAACCCCAGGCCCTTCGATCCTGCGTGCGCTGAGTCTTTTCAAGCTAAATCTGCAGCAAATGTTAGCAAACAAAGAACATGACCTGGGGCCAAACCCAAGCCCTTGAATTCTGTCTAGGATGGCAAATTGAATGGGATAGAAAATATGGAGGTGTTATGCAAAAATGAAAAGTTTTGACAATTTACCCTCTCTTACCAGCAGATTGAGTCTTCGATTTGGGTACTGGCTGGATGGGAGCACTTTCAATCTGAGGGCTTCTGGGCGTGGGCACCTTCGATCTGAAGGACTGCTTTGGCTTGGAAAATTCTGACAACCTTTGATGGATTGTATGGGCAGCACCTCTCCAAATCTTCCTTGTTTATTTTCTCTATTTTTTCCTCTGTGTTTTTTCGTTGTTGGTAATGTGTGTTGGCCCTTGTATTTATAGGAGTGTGAGGGTGCATGAAAATGGCAAGGGACAGCCATTTAACCAGGCCATTAAAGTCATGAGACAAGAATCAGACACATTAAAATATTTCCTTTTTTGAAATATTCATGTCTCTTGAATGAACCTGGACACTTTGGATTTTCGAATGCCTTCAGACCATGCTCTTCGATTGGTCCTTGTCCAAATATCAATCGAAGGGTACTAATTAAAATTCCAATCGAAAGGCCTTGTTAACAGGCTAATCGAAGGGTGTTGTTCATGCTAATTGAAGGACATGGTTAACATGCCTGTCGAAGCTGCCTTGACACAATGTTAAATCGAAGGATCCCTTGGCATGCCAATCGAAAGGCTTGGCCCAGGGTGCCAAACGAAAGGGTCTTTCAGAATTACAATCGAAGGCCTTGACATAATGCCAATCGAAGTGCTTGTCCATAATGTCAATCGAAAGGCTCCTTCAGAATACCAATCTAAGGGTCTTTCAGAAGGCCAATCGAAAGCCTTGACATAATGCCAATTGAAGTGCTTGTCCATAATGCCAATCGAAATGCTCCTTCAGAATACCAATCGAAGGGTCTTTCAGGATGCCAATCGAAGTGCTTGCCCATAATGCCAATCGAAAGGCTCCTTCAGAATACCAATCGAAGGGTCTTTCAGAATGCCAATCGAAGGGTCTTTCAGAATGCCAATTGAAGGCCTTGACATAATGCCAATCAAAGTGCTTGTCCATAATGCCAATCGAAAGGCTCATTCAGAATACCAATCGAAGGGTCTTTCAGAATGCCAATCGAAAGGTACTTAAAGCACCACTCAAAATTTTCTTTTTCCTTAGCCAAGAGTTTGTGATCAACCATGCAGGGGGGAGACTTTGGAAAACATGAGAGGACAAATTTTGGGGTGCAACAGTTGCCCCTGTTCAATTTTCTTAAACCTGAGGATATAGATTGGCTTTCGAGCCTTTCGTGATCCGAAGGTGAAAGATAATTGAACACTAGAGTGCCCAGAAATTTGCACTCGCATGGTGTAGTATCAGCATTGTGATGTCGGGAATGGGCTTACAGATTCCATTTGGAGATTGTTGGTAGGAGGATGGGCTTATAGATGCCATCTGCAGGAGTGTCGATCGCATAAGAGATTCCTTAGCGAGAACTTGCATACCTGTTGTTTGTAGAAGATTCCGCTGGGGAAGTCTAACTTTGTTAAGATTTAGGAACCTGTATGTACTTCAACTGAGAGAATGCTTCAGCTGAGTTTTAAGAACCTGTCCATAATTCAATTGGGGGGGAAACATCTTCATCAAGATCTAGGAACTGTCTCGTGTTCACCGGGAGTATACCGTTGAGGTTATAGAACTCGTCCACACTATGATGGAGGAAAACATCAAGATCTAGGAACTGACTCGTGCTCAATGGAGTATACCATTGAGGTTATAGTACTCATCCACACTATGACGTAGGGGAACCGTCGAGATTGAGAACCTTATCTGAAATTCAACCGAGGATAATTCAATTGAGATTTAAGAATTGGTTGGGTCTTCGACGTAATTGAGAACTTTAACTGTATCTTTCCTGAAAGGTAGAGGTCAGTCATATGCAATGCATGATATGGATCAGGCAATGATGTTCTCAAAATGAATGAGATTGTATTCGTATGATGCGTATATGCATGTATCATGATGTATGGGAATGTGATGTTTTAGCTGGGGAAAATAAATCCCGGAGCTATTGGAGAATAGAGTTGAGTCTGGATGATTGTCAGAATTGCGTCTGCATCTGGAGCGTATCTGAAATGTATTTGAATGAGTGACAGAATGACATCTGAATCTGGATCGTATCTGGACTGTAATTTGAATGAGTGAAAGAATGACATCCGAATCTGGATTGTATCTGGACTGTAATTTGAATGAGTGACAGAATGACATCCGAATATGGATCGTATCTGGACTGTATTTTGAATGAGTGACAGGATGACATCCGAATCTGGATCGTATATGGACTGTATTTTGAATGAGTTACAGAATGACATCCGAATCTGGATCGTATTTGGACTGTAATTTGAATGAGTGACAGAATGACATCCGAATCTGGATCGTATCTGGACTGTATTTTGAATGAGTGACAGAATGACATCCGAATCTGGATCGTATCTGGACTGTATTTTGAATGAGTGACAAAATGACATCCGAATCTAGATCGTATCTGGACTGTAATTTGAATGAGTGACAGAATGACATCCGAATATGGATCGTATCTGGACTGTATTTTGAATGAGTGACAAAATAACATCTGAATCTGGATCGTATCTGGACTGTATTTTGAATGAGTGACAGAATGACATCCGAATCTGGATCGTATCTGGACTGTATTTTGAATGAGTGATAGAATAACATCCGAATCTGGATCGTATCTGGACTGTAATTTGAATGAATCTGGAATAAGTATCAGAATGTCAGCCATATCTGGATCACATCTGAACTGTCTCTAGAAGGGATCTGGAATAAGTACCAGAATGTCAGCCATATCTGGATCGCATCTGAACTGTCTCTAGAAGGAGTCTGGAATAAGTATCAGAATGTCAGCCATATCTGGGTCGTATCTGAACTATCTCTAGAAGGAGTCTGGAATAAGTATCAGAATGTCAGCCATATCTGGGTCGCATCTGAACTATCTCTAGAAGGAGTCTGGAATAAGTATCAGAATGTCAGCCATATCTGGGTCGCATCTGAACTGTCTCTAGAAGGAGTCTGGAATAAGTATCAGAATGTCAGCCATATATGGGTCACATCTGAACTATCTCTAGAAGGAGTCTGGAATAAGTATCAGAATGTCAGCCATATCTGCGTCGCATCTGAACTGTCTCTAGAAGAAATCTAGAATAAGTATCAGAATGTCAGCCATATCTGGGTCGTATCTGAACTGTCTCTAGAAGGAATCTGGAATAAGTATCAGAATGTCAGCCATATCTGGATCGCATCTGAACTGTCTCTAGAAGGAGTCTGGAATAAGTATCAGAATGTCAGCCATATCTGGATCGCATCTGAACTGTCTCTAGAATGAATCTCAGAAGATGATGGTCTTTGCCAATTGATTGATCTTTCCTGAAAAGGTAAAGAGTTAGTTGTATGCAATGTCATGATGTATGCATTGTGTAATGATGTTCTCAAAATAAAATGAGATTTTTGTCATATGTATTTTGTATGCATATGTTATGAATGTTGTTGAAGTGTAATTTTGTCTTGGACTTTGCTCAAAATGTTTCCACCGGGGATCCCTGCTTTGTTGTTTGAGGAGAACTCCGCTGGGGGATATTGAAAACTCTGTGGGGAGTATGTTTATTTCTGCTTGGGAAAAGATTTTAGAAGTCTTAGTCGTCTGTTGCTCTACTGGGGAGTCGAAGTTGAACTGATATCTGGTCGGGTCCAGGTTTCGCAGTAACTTATTGGGGATTGTAGAGTAGTCTACTGGGGAAGAGGAGTTGTGTTCCTTTGATTTGTAGTAGTCGGAGAGGCAAACTCAAGCTGGGGAATCCTGGTGTTGTTGGGGAAATAAACCCTGTCGCCAGTCCTCTAGAGAGGTGACGTCTTCGTTGGGGGAAGTCCTCGAGGATTCTTGAGGTTGATTCAGCTGGGGAAAGGTTTTCAGAGATTAAACCCTTGTTGGGAGTCATCCTATGAGAAGGATTCTGGGGAGATTTGTCATTGCCCCTAGTAGCAAGTGTTTGTGACATTGCCAGAAAATGTTTAATTGTATGTAACCCTTCATTGAGATTGATGTTCAATGCCCCAAGTGACGGAGATGGATACTTGCCCCTGGTTACTCTGCGCTTCTTCAGAGATTTCTTGGAATCTTGACTGGACTGCCCCAGGTGTGCTGGATAGTGACATGTCATGCCCCCTTGTTGATAGGAGATTCGTCAATGGAAGTGTCATCCTTTTTGAAGTGATTTTGTTCACTGAGAGGGCTTTCGTTCATTGGATATTCGTCGTGCGAATTTCTCCGTTGTCAAACAAATAGCCAAATGCAAGCAGTGATATTCAAATAATGCAAAGTTTATGCTTGTCTCAAAGTTTTGAAAAATGCATTTTTTAGCAGAAAACTTTTTATAAGACAAATTCAACACAAGATTTAGGGCAAAGCCTTACAGGAGTCAGGATACCTTTTGTAACAGTATGCTTTCGAACTAACCCATGCTTCAGTTAGGACTTTTGAAGGGTTGTAACGTGGCTTGGTTCACGGTTTAAGAAACAAAGGATAAAGGCTCAAAGTATATTTGTACCCACCCGCTCTTCGTGATGTTCTTCAATCCTAAACTCAGTTAATTGTGCATCAAACTCTATTCGAATTTGGAACGATGTTTTGGTGATGGTTCACACAAGTTGGATTTTGGAAGGCAGTCATTTTTGCAACATTTTTCATGTTGTTGAGGATTTGTAGCGACCTCGTTCTTTTGATTTGTTATCCCTAACTTTTGCCTGACTGTTCCTGTTTTCGAGATTACAGTCAGCGGGATGCCCCAGCTTTCTTAAGCCTCCTTTATAGGTTTTGGCTCAGTGGGCTTTTCTCTTTTGAGAGATTGACTGCCTATGAGATAAGGAACCACCACTGTCTTTTGATTCAAGAGGAATGCTTTTGATGTCGTTCGTTGTATTATGAACTGAGAGTTTTGCGACTTCAATGTGCATCTTTTTGAATTAACTGAGAGACTACCCTGCCCCAGGTTTAAATTAAAGGTTTCAATTTGTGTTTAAAACAGAAAACTCCTACTTCTTTGGCTCGAAGGGGTTGACTAGGGATTATCTTCCTTATAACTCCGGTGTTTAGGATTTGAAAGAAACGACTGTACATCGTCAGCAAGGTCTGTTCAAAAGCATACTGTATGAGATTATGGCATTGTTTCGTCATCCTCCCTCTAAAGGCTTGTAACTTTTAGCAAGAGTTGAATGTCATAAAGTGAGTAAAAAGCATAGTTTAAATGTAATTAAAATGATTGGATCAAATCAAGACAAATATATGCAATGCATTAATGAAACAGAGTTTGGCATTAATAGATAATTGTTTGAATAACAAAGAGATTACAACTTGAAAATTCAAATGAACAAAAGCTTTCAATGATTCGTCATAGGAGTAGTGATTATGTTCGGAGTCTCCGGAGGGTCAAACTTGATCTCCTTGGCATCAATCGTGTCTTGGACCTTGTTCTTCAGAGCCCAACAGTTATTTGTGTCATGTCCCGGACTGTCAGAGTGGTATGCACACCTTTCATTGGGATGATAGGTAAGAGCGGAAGTATTTGGGTTCCGGAGAGGAGCCTTTAACGTAATCAGCTCTGCCTTCAACATGTGTTGTAGTGCTTGACCCAGTGACATGTTGATCTTAGTGAATTGTCTTTTAGGTGCGACCTCCTTACGCTGATGCCCCTGTCTTTGTTGAGCAGGTGTAGGATTAGAGATCAAGACTTCTCCTACGTGTTGGTCATGACAACTCTTTTGATCATACACAGCATTGGACTCTTTCTTCCCATTGTAGGGCTTTTTCTGAGCATCATAAGGTGTAGCTTCTTGAATCTTCCCACTTTTGATGCCAGCTTCGACCCTTTCGCCGGTCAGTATTAGCTCGGTGAAGTCGGCTGAAGAGCTTCCGATCAAGTGGTTAAAGAATGGACTAGACAGGGTCCCCAAAAACATATCAACAAGTTCACGATCAGCTAAAGGTGGTTGCACCCTTCCGGCAAGGTCTCTCCATTTCTGAGCATACTCTTTAAATCCTTCACCCGTCCCTATTGACATACCCTGGAGTTAGGTACGCGTAGGAGCGAGGTCAGAGTTATACTGATACTGCCTATAGAACGCAATAGCCAAATCCTCCCTGATGCGGATACTGGCTCCGTCCAACTGATAGAACCACTCAAGCTGAGTCCCTGAAAGATTGTCTTGAAAGAAATGGATCCACAAGTTCTTATCAGCAGTGTAAGGTTGGATCTTCCTCACATATGACCAGAGGTGCAGCTTTGGACAGGAAGCTCCGTCATACTTGGCGAAAGCAGGTGCCTTGAATTTATGGGGAATCACCACCCCAGAGGATAGACCTAGATCTCCAAAGTCCAGAACGGGCACCTTCTGTATCTCCATAGCGCTCAAACGGTCTTCCAGCTATTTGTACTTATCCTCAGCAGGAGGATACTGTTCTTCATCATAGTTCGTCTCGTTGTCGAAGACCATAGGGCTAGGAGCCCTCCTTTCTTGTAGACTATCTTTCCCTCTAGATGGGGTGGTCAGAACAACTTCATTTTGCAGCCCGTTTCCAAACCTGTGTCCAGTATTGAACAGGATGGTCCTCTTTTTCTTCTTCTTACTCTCTTTCAGAATCAAGGTCTTCAGGTCCTGCTGACCCTTAGCTAGATTCATGACCAGCTCTTGAAATTGGGCGTTCTGGGCCTGGAGGGCCTTGATAGCTTGCTCAGTGGAAGGTTCAGCAGACATGATGATTGCTGAAATAAACAGCGAAGAAGATAAGAGACCTGTACTGGGAGACCTGTTATGCAATGTTTTCAAGGATCTCGTGGGGTAAACAAGAAACCGTTAGAATCTGAATCTGGTAGCTTGATTGAAGGAACTTCATGTTGCTGAGAGTCCTTCTTCAAGAGTCAAGCTCACCATATCGAGTGGGTCATAGCCCCTGACTCAAGTTATCATGTTTTGATCTCTAGACGGCATTGACTAGAGGAAAATAAATCCCCTTGCCCCTTGCTAGACATTTGATGTACCATAACCTGCATCACAGACCCTTGAGATCCTTGAAATGGTTAAGGAAATGTTAAGGCATGATGTTATGATGTGTATGCTATGCGTTTAAGCAAAAGTCTGAGGTGATGTAAGCAATCCCTGCAATAAATCCAAATTATCGGATAAGGACTGTAAACAAAACCTGCAAGGAACTCATGTTGTCAGATAACAAGAATGTTCAAGTAGTTCAAGTTTGAAGGCACACAAGTCACACAAACAGCCTTAAGTTTAGGCTGGCATGGAGTTTAGGCATTACCCTCTTTCAGTTCAGTTGGTTTAAACCTGTCCTAAAAATAGTAACCGGGTTCTAGAGGATCTCAATATCACTGACTACCCTCAATCGGTCATAATTCTAGTTTAGAAACCTTTTCTTACGGTCGGAATCATCGCGAGAGTTTAGTCTCAATGAGTGTAGCATACTGCTACTGTTCTATGGCCAAGTTGGTCAATTTAAGGTTCTAAGGTCAGTTGGTGCTTAATGACTCCTTAGAAGACCCATATTCTCCTTGTTCCAACACAAGGGATATCGGTACAGACTAAGGTTCCACACCAACGTAGCTACTGCTTCATCCGTGTCGGTCTACGCCGGACAGATCCCTCACAGTTTATTGCTACTTACCTAAAGGGTATCCCCAGATCTGGGTTAGGATCTATAGAACTCCGATACAAGCCCACAAAAATTTAAAGCATACAAAGCATATAATTGAAAACACAAGTGATCGAATCCTAAGGTACACCTCACTTATAAGAATCCCCAGTAGAGTCGCCAGTTCTGTGATCGGTGGGAATGAGAACTGAATGTTTTTGGAATGCTGGTTCGCGTTTGCGTTTGTTTTCGCAAAATGTCGCGGTAAGCAAGAGTCGCCACCATCTTTTATTTTATCCAACAAGGAAAGGACAAAAGCATAAAAAAATTCCTTTTCGAGATTTTTCTCGGGTTCGGGAGGTAGATTATAGAAAGGGAAGGTGTTAGCACCCTTTCCATCTGTGGTTATCCACGGGCGCTTAGGTACTTGCTCACTATGTTTTCAAAAGTTTTGCTTTTCTTTGTGATTGTGGGTTTTGAAAAGAGTTTTGTTTTTGAAGAAAGTGTAAGTGCGAAAAATTTTGTTTTGTTTTAAAAGGAGCAAGTACTTAAGAACCTCTACCTACTCAAAAAGGAATTAAACTGTGCAAATGTCCTTTAGACAGTGCTATCCCACTATTGAGGAGTAGGTAGCACCGTCGTTGGAGTTTTCGGGTCAATTCGATTAAGGGACATGTGGTCACTAAAGCAATGTTAGGATGCTTTAGCGGTAACCCTAATGTCTTAGATCATTTTTATCGATGCAACCATTTCGAGGCAACTTTGATCTTTGGACAGGAGGGCGACCTCTAAAACATCCTATACTCAATGACCACGTTCGAGGCAACCAAGTGAGGTGTACCCTAAGAGTGGCATGTGCAAGTGTGTCAATTTTCATTTATATTATCTTTACATGTCATGGTGAGCTACTGTTGATTTTAAGTCAAGATAGATCTTGTCATGCAATCCTAGTTAGCATACATCTAAACAGTTAATATATGTACAGGAATTTAAAGTGCGGGAATTGTAAATCCTACGTTATTACAAGGCTTCGGGGAGGGGGATTATTTACATGTCCAAAAATTGGGGGAATAAAAAGCAGTAAAGTGTAAAAGTCTTAGCTAAGTTATTACAAACCAGTAGGCAGTTACAATAAAATAAACGTGCGCGAATCTGAAAATAACCTCTAAAAATCTAAGAATAAAATCTTTTTGTTATTTTATTTTATTTTATTTTGGGAAAATGATCTAAATCTACTTAATTTTAGTTTTGAGAAAATGTTAAGATAATTAAAAGATTAATTAGAAAAGTTAATTTAATAGGAAAAAAACTAGCCTAATGTTTTTGTGATTTTTTTTATTTTAATGTTAATTAAAAAAGATAAAAAGATGTCAATGAAAACAAAAATAAAATACAAGGGGAATCCTTCGATCCAGGGAAAAAAAGGAGCTTAGAGCCAAGGAGGGAATGGAAGCTTCGATCCAAACAGGGTCATGGTTCTTTCGATTGGGCCAGGAAGTGGCCATGAACAGCCTTCGATCCAGGGAAGGGGATTTCCTTTCGATCCTGGGAAAAATGCTTTCTTCGATCCAGGAGGACTATGGGAAGCTTCGATCCAGAGAAGGTGTCTCCTTCAATCTGGGATGCTATACCTGCAAAAGTATGTTAGCAAAATAAAACTCAGGGTCTGGTATCGAACCCCAGGCCCTTCGATCCTGCGTGCGCTGAGTCTTTTCAGGCTAAATCTGCAGAAAATGTTAGCAAACGAAGAACATGACCTGGGGCCAAACCCAGGCCCTTGAATTCTGTCTAGGATGGAAAATCGAATGGGATAGAAAATATGGAGGTGTTATGCAAAAATAAAAAGTTTTGACAATTTACCCTCTCTTACCAGCAGATTGAGTCTTCGATTTGGGTACTGGCTGGATGGGAGCACTTTCAATCTGAGGGCTTCTGGGCGTGGGCACCTTCGATCTGAAGGACTGCTTTGGCTTGGAAAATTAGGACAACCTTTGATGGATTGTATGGGCAGCACCTCTCCAAATCTTCCCTGTTTCTTTTCTCTATTTTCTCCTCTGTGTTTTTTCGTTATTGGTAATGTATGTTGGCCCTTGTATTTATAGGAGTGTGAGGGTGCATGAAAATGGCAAGGGACAGCCATTTAACCAGGCCATTAAAGTCATGAGACAAGAATCAGACACATTAAAATATTTCCTTTTTTGAAATATCCATGTCTCTTGAATGAACATGGACACTTTGGATTTTTGAATGCCTTCAGACCATGCTCTTCGATTGGTCCTTGTCCAAATATCAATCAAAGGGTACTAATTAAAATTCCAATCGAAAGGCCTTGTTAACAGGCCAATCGAAAGGTGTTGTTCATGCTAATCGAAGGACATGGTTAACATGCCTGTCGAAGCTACCTTGACACAATGCTAAATCGAAGGATCCCTTGGCATGCCAATCGAAAGGCTTGGCCCAGGGTGCCAAACGAAAGGGTCTTTCAGAATTCCAATCGAAGGCCTTGACATAATGCCAATCGAAGTGCTTGTTCATAATGCCAATCGAAAGGCTCCTTCAGAATACCAATCGAAGGGTATTTCAGAAGGCCAATCGAAAGCCTTGACATAATGCCAATCGAAGTGCTTGTCCATAATGCCAATCAAAATGCTCCTTCAGAATACCAATCGAAGGGTCTTTCAGGATGCCAATCGAAGTGCTTGCCCATAATGCCAATCGAAAGGCTCCTTTAGAATACCAATTGAAGGGTCTTTCAGAATGCCAATCGAAGGGTCTTTCAGAATGCCAATCGAAGGCCTTGACATAATGCCAATCGAAGTGCTTGTCCATAATGCCAATCGAAAGGCTCATTCAGAATACTAATCGATGGGTCTTTTAGAATTCCAATCGAAAGGTACTTAAAGCACCACTCAAAATTTTCTTTTTTCTTAGGCAAGAGTTTGTGATCAACCATGCAGGGGGAAGACTTTAGAAAACATGAGAGGGCAAATTTTGGGGTGCAACATGAGTGTATTCGGGGATTCCGCTCTGGTGATAAGTCTGATCAAAGGCGAGTGGGATACGAAGCACCCGAATCTCATTCCTTACAAAGAGTATGTACTGACATTGCTCCCACACTTTGAGGAGATAACCTTTGAACACTTCCCACGAGAAGAGAACCAGTTAGCGGACGCGCTAGCTACCATGTCTTCTATGTTCAAGGTTAGGTGGGATAATGAAGCTCCCCAAATTACCATTGAGAGGTTGGATGAACCTGCACACTGCTGTGAGATCGACATCGAGGAATTAGCAGATAAACCCTGGTTTCACGAGGTAAAGAGTTATCTCGAGGCTCAAGAATACCCCGAGGGGGAATCTGTTAATGATAAGAAGTTTCTAAGAAGGTTTGCGGCGAAGTTTTTTCTTAGAAATGGGATCCTTTATAAGCGTAACCATGATTCAACCTTACTGCGGTGTGTAGACAAGAGCGAGGCAGAAAGGATCATGGCAGACCTACATGAAGGCACCTTCGGAACTCATTCCAGTGGACATACCATGGAGAAGAAAATCCTACGGGCCAGATATTATTGGTCCACTATGGAAGCTGATTGTTATCAGTACTCTCGAACCTATCATAAGTTCCAAGTCTATGCTGATAAGGTGCATGTGCCTCCTGTTCCCCTGAATGTTTTGACAGCTCCTTGGCCCTTTGCAATGTGGGGCATCGACATGATCAGCGAGATCAGGCCTATTGCGTCTAACGAGCATCGCTTCATTCTGGTAGCAATTGATTACTTCACGAAGTGGGTCGAGGCAACTTCCTTTGCTACAGTAACCAAGAACGTCGTGGCGCGGCTTATCCGACACAATTTGATATGTCGATATGGTGTCCCAGAAAGAATTATTACTGACAATGGTACAAATCTCAACAACATAATGATCACCGAGCTCTGCAAACAGTTCAAGATACAGCATCACAACTCTTCTCCCTACCGGCCGAAGATGAATGGGTCCGTTGAAGAAACTAACAAGAACATCAAGAAGATTGTGCAGAAGATGACGGTGACGTACAAACACTGGCATGAGATGCTACCATTCGCTCTTCATGGGTACCATACCTTAGCACGGACGTCAAAAGGGGAAACACCCTACTCCTTGGTGTATGGCATGGAGGCAGTCCTACCCATCGAAGTCCAGATACCCTCTCTCAGGATTATGAAGGATGCAGGTTTAAACGAAGACGACTGGATCCAAACCCGACTTGATCAGTTGAATCTAATCGATGAAAAGAGACTTACTGCTATTTGTCATGGTCAGACGTATCAAAAGCGAATGATCAAGGCTTTTAACAAGAAAGTCATACGTCAAGAATATCAAGGCGGGGATCTAGTGATCAAACACATCATACTACCGCAAGGTGATCCCAGGGGCAAATGGACCCCCACATATGAAGGGCCATTTGTGGTTAAGAACATTTTCTCGGGAGGAGCTATGATTCTAACCACCATGGATGGTGACGACCTTCCTCACCCCGTCAATGCAAACATAGTGAAAAGATACTACGCATAATCAAAGACCCGCTAGGTTGACTGGCCTAGGCAAAAATGAGGGCTTCCCGATGAACCAAAAGGGTTCGGGCAAAAGTAAGGGATGAAAATGAAAAATCTGTACACCCGGCAAGTCGAAAACCTGAAAAGGCGACTTGGGCAAAAAAGGGTATCCCGGTTGGCCAAAAACCCGAAAGGGAGGTCCAGGAAAAAATTAGGGATCAAAGCGTAACACTATGTCTCATTGGATCACCTCGCATCCAGACTTCGGTATCGACTATCAAGCTCAGACGGCGCCAATCAATCTGATCCACCTTCGACCAAGCAGCAAAGTGATGAGACGCTTGAAGATATAAAGGCAATAGTAGAGTTGGAACCCAATGGGATTGTTTCACATAGCTGTTTTTCTTTCTTTTACACAAATTGTATAATTTTTGTCTTTCGGAGGCAGTCTCTTACTAGGATGTCAGCCTCTTTGTACAAAACGCCTATTACAGGCCAACTTCAAAGTCAATACAATTCATTTTCACAAGAAATTTCAATTTGTTTTTCTTTTTCTGTTTTTGTTTTGCAAGAACATCCAATGATTCATTTTTGATATATGCATTTGAAAATGATTGCTGCTCATAAATATTTATACAAGAAACAAAAGACGACTACTCGTAATTCCAGAAACAGAAGAAAAAAATAAGTGCCTAAAACCTTACAGTTACTCTGCCCATTAGGTATCGGGATAGAGCCAGCCAGAACATGAGTAGTGGTACATACACTCCCCACAGAGTAAAAAGTATCCAAAGACAATGATGCTAGCTTTCCCGAACGAGACATAACTTTCCCCAGCTGAGGTTCACAATCGCGAGTGAGTCAGTAAATTTTCCCCAAGTAGAGTTTATTTCTCTCACAGGCAGAAATTCAATCTCCAACAAGATTCATTATCACCAACAACGAAAATTCTTCCCCAACTGAGTTGTTTATCCAAGTCAGCAAATCTATCAACAGAGTATCTCCTCTCCAACAGAGTTATTCCCCACAGAGTTATCCTCAGACAGAGTCTCGTCCGGCAGAATATTTACCCTCCAAGGGGAAAATCCCCAGCAAGGTCGTCTTTGTTCACCATCCCCAACAGAGGTGGAGGAACTATGATTTTCATAGAAATCAGAGATTTAATTTCCCAGATTCAGATTATCACGTCAGCATTTCATGTTCATACATCATGACATATGAATACATCACATATAACATAGTCTCATTTATTTTGAGAACGTCAGCATATAATGTATCTCACGCATCACATATAACTAACTCTGTATTTATTTCAGAAAAGACATTATTATCAACCATTTCTAGCAAGTCCATGATAAACACTCAAAGCAAAACAAAGTAATCATCGGCAACAAATGCAACCTCATCCAGGTTCCTTCTCACAGCCCTATTATCCATGCTTTCATATTGAAGTAACCCTACTATCCAGGTTCCTTCTCACATCCCTACTATCCAGACTTTCATATCAAAGTAACCCTACTATCCAGGTTCCTTCTCACAGCCCTACTATCCAGGCTTTCATATCGAAGTAACCCTACTATCCAGGTTCCTTCTTACAGCCCTACTATCCAGGCTTTCATATCGAAGTAACCCTACTATCCAGGTTCCTTCTCACAGCTCTACTATCCAGGCTTTCATATCAAAGTAACCCTACTATCCAGGTTCCTTCTCACAGCCCTACTACCCAGGCTTTCATATCGAAGTAACCATACTATCCAGGTTCCTTCTCCTAACCTTACTATCCGGGTTCGGCCTCCCTTATCCCCAAACAACAGTCCACAACACTGTAAGACTGGGACCCGATCAAGCATAATTGATTTCACATTTCCCCAGAAAGTCGTGGTGCATCATATACCCCGACCAAACACACAGTTCACTCCCACTTCCCAAACCAGAATTATTCCCCAGTAGAGTAACGGACAACCGAAGCTCCTAAGACTCTATTTCTCTCAAGACAGAGACCAGCATTCCCCAATGAAGTCCTCCTCAACAACAGGTATACAGGATCTCGCAAAGGAATTTCTTATGCGATTGAAACCTCTTCGGATGGAATCTTTAAGCCCATCTTCCGTCATCAACTATCAAATGGAATCCATAAGCCCATTCCCGATATCGCAAGTCAAGTGCTACTTCATGCGAGTGCAAATTTCTAGGCATTCTAGTGTTCAATCATCTTCCACCTTCAGATCACGAAAAGCAGACAAGCCAATCTACATCCTCAGGTTTAAGAAGATTGAACAGGGGAAGCTGTTGTACCCCAAAATTTTCCCTCCCCTATTTCTCAATACATGTCAAGTGAGGTCCTCAAATTGCTCAAAGAAGTCTAAGGGTTAACCAGACAAACTCTCTCCTAAGGCAGTCTACCTCAAATTAGGGTTTCATTTTCATCAAGATGATTGAGTCCAAAGTATCCAAAATGTCTTCCATTGTCCTAATATGTTCCCAGGATCATCCATGTCAAGTTTCAAGCCTTGCAAAAGAAGTTTGCTCAGTCAATTGCTCAAATGCCTGAAAATCGACGGTGTTAGGTCAAAAGTTATCTGTGGCCCACATACAGTCAAACTTCAAGATTTTTGGTCAACATACTCATTTTGAAGTATCATTTATAATTTGATCAAGGTTTGATCATGATTCATCAAGTATTGCTCACAATTCATCAAAACCCAAAAGTTGCTAAATTAGGGTTTTCTAGGAAAAGTCAACTCAACTTTGACCAAGCATAACTTTCTCATACTTTATCAAAAATGACCCATCCAAATCTTATTTGAAGAGGATGCAATTCCATACAATTCATCTTCATCTCCCAAGTTCAAAATGTGCACTCACAAAAAGATATGAATTTTGACATTATAGGTAATTTTGAAAAGTCAACAAAAACACCTTTTGGGTCAAAGCTTCATACATGAACATGGAAGACTCAATTGAGATGAGACCAAAAGTTTTGCTTATAGGACATCCCAAGCTTTCTAAAAAGTCCAAGAACACCTCTCTAGGGTCAAAATTGAGAGAGTTATGCATTGGCCAAGTTGACCTTTTTTGCAAAATTGCCAAAAGTCAAATATGCTCAAATTTGCATCTTTTGCTAAATGGGCACAACTTTTTATGCTTGCATCTCATTCCTAACATAGTCCACGACCCATGGGACCCTCCATGCTTTATTTATTCATGTATTTAATTTATTTTGATTTTTATTCATTTAAAATTCAAATAAAATCAAATAAATCATATATTGCATTTTAGGGATGATCTTTTGCATTGAAAGAAGATATTATATGCTGCCAATTGAAGATCAACTCGTGCAAGGTCAATTTGGTTGGAAAAGATTGGATTTGAGCAAAATTGGAAAAGTATCATATGCCATGAAGGATCAAATCAAATCTCCATGATGAGCAAGATTGAGGTCGTTTTTGTTGACCTAATAGTTTGTATTACATATAAAGAAGAAGACCAAGGCATAGAGAGGTTAGAAGCAGTCGTGCAGAGGTGAAACAAAACTCAAAAAAATTGCAAGAAAAGTGGTGATTCAATTTCCATATTAGAGGCCAATTCATACCATCCTCACGACACTAACAGGTTCTTGGACATCTCCAGAAGGAATTCCAACCATTTGCAAGCTCTCTCACGCCTGGAACTATAAGATATAGGTATCACGACTTGCTTCCAAATTCAAATTCGATTTCATTAATTCACTCATCCATTGCATATTTTAATGATATATTCGTGTTTGTCATTGAGTTTGCAAACTATTGTTACCATTTAATTATATTTCTAACGCCTGTACAGGAAGTTGCCATAGCTAGGGTTTTGTGTTCTTGATTAGGGCTTTGCAGGATAGGAAAAATTGGGCGTTGACTCTGGTACCATGAGACTCGTGAGGATGAAATGAGTTAATTGGTACCAGCCATGACCATTTATCTTGAGCACACACGATTTTTGAATTACACAGGGATATACCTACAGTAAGTGTCTGTAGGTAAAAGTTTGCCATCTAAAGTGACGGTTGGGGAGGAAAACGATGATGCGTGTCATCCCCTGGTTGGGTGATTTGAATTTGGCGCATTTTGAATTTCAGTGTTTTTGTTTTATTATATTATAACTGATTCCCATTGTATATACAAATAAAACACTTGGCTCAATTTGGCTCACTTGACTTACAAAACACTTGGTCCCAACCTTCATTCTTAATATTTTTTAATAGGTAATCCAACGCTTTGTAAGTCAAGATGCTCACCGTGCACCATCATGATCTGGCCCTCTAATTCATCAATGTCCCCAGATCAACATACCACCATGCTCCTAAGTCAAGCATGCACACTGGATTGGGACGAAGTCAAACAGGCCTTTGTCCATTTGGGCCCAGGAATTTATATTCCACCCCCCCCCCCTTTTGCTAAATACAGGCTCATCTCTTCACTTTTTTATTTCTTCTTTTTTAATTCTTTTACTATTTTATTTTAATTATATTAATTAACAAAATTAATCACCTTTTTTACAAAAATCACAAAAAATCAAGAAATTCACAAAAATTAGAATTAGGTTTTTTTTATCAAATTTAATTTAATTTAGTTTAATTTAATTTAGGGAAATTTTAACTTGTTTTTATAATTAAAATCAATTAGAAAATTAGGTTTAAGTTCTTGATTTAATTCTTTTCTTTTTTCAAACAAAAACACAAAAATAGGCTTTTAGACAAATTAATTTATTTTTCTTAGTTTAAAATTAATTAGACTTAGGAGTTTCCTTTAATTTAACAATTCCATTATTTCCTTAAAAATAACAAAAAAAAACAAAAAAAAACATTTTTTAACTAATTACAATTTGGTTTAGGCAAGGGTCAAAACCCTAGTTGCTCCGCATTCGATTCATCGCGCGCGTATTATTATTTATCTTTTTACCGATATTCCTGTAAATGCTCATGGTTTGTAATAGTTTAATCTAGGGCTTTTATTTGTTGATTTTTTTCCGGTTTTTGGCTATGTAATTAATTCCCTTCCCCGAAGCCTTGTAATAGCGTAGATTTACTTTCTCGCTTTTAATTCTCGCAAATATTTAACTATTTAGATGTATGCTAATAGGATGGTATGACAAGAATGCATGACAAATTCATACAGTTAGAGAACCCTAATGTGCAAAGATAAATAACTGAAAACAAATCACTCGCACATATCACTCTTATGGTATACTCTCACTTCGGTTGCCTTCGGTAAATGATCATTAAGTATAGGTTGTCTTAGTGGTTGCCCTCCTGTCTAAAAAGATCAAATGTCCCGTTTGAATTGTGCCTCGAAAATGTTGCCTCGAATATGATCTTAAGACTTTAGGGTTATTACTAAGATGTCCTAACATCGCTTTAGTGATCATACGTCCCTTTCGAATTGACCCTTACAACTCCAACGACGGTGCTACCTATTTCTCAATAGTAGGATAGTGTTGTCTAAAGGAAACAAGAATGGAAACGATCTTTTTTCGAGTAGGTAGATGCTAGTAGGTACTTGCTCAAAATAAAACTCTTCACACTTACACATTTTTTAAAACAAATTTCAAAAACAACTTCATCACACATTTGAGGACTGTTACAAGGGTTATCATGAAGTAAAACTTTTCAAAACAAAGCACATACACAAGAAATTTAAAAAGATAAGCAAGTACCTAAGAGCCCATGGAAAACCATGGATAGAAAGGGTGCTAACACCTTCCCTTTCTATAATCTACCCCCCCGTACTCAAAATCTCGAAAAATGATTTTTTCTGTACTTTTTTCCTTTCCGATTGGATGAAATAAAAGTCGGTAGTGACTCTTGCTTACCGCGACATTTTGCAAATACAAAATGCAAAATGTAAACCAGCATTTCAAAACAGTCAGTTCTGCCACCGTATTACAGCAACCATGACTCCACACTATTATGGTGTGTAGACAAGAGAGAAGCAGAGAGGATCATGACAGATCTACATGAAGGCACTTTCGGAACCCATTCTAGTGGACATACCATGGCTAAGAAGATCCTACGGGCAGGATACTACTGGTCCACTATGGAAGCCGACTGTTATCAGCACTCTCAAACCTGTCATAAGTGCCAAATCTACGCTGATAATGTGCATGTACCTCTGGTCCCCTTAAAACGTCTTGACAACTCCGTGGCCCTTTGCAATGTGGGGCATTGACATGATCGGAGAAATTAGGCCCACAGCCTCCAATGGACATTGCTTCATCTTAGTAGCCATTGATTACTTCACGAAATGGGTTGAGGCAGCCTCTTTTGCTACAGTAACCAAGAATGTCGTGGCGCAGTTTATCTGGCATAACCTGATCTGTCGATATGGTGTACCAGAGAGGATTATTACAGACAATGGTACGAATCTCAACAACACAATGATCACTGAGCTCTGTAAATAGTTCAAGATATAGCATCATAACTATTCTCCCTACCAGCCAAATATGAATGGAGTTGTTGAAGCGGATAACAAAAACATCAAGAAGATTATACAGAAGATGATAGTGACATACAAGGACTGGCATGAGATGTTACCATTTGCTCTTCATGGGTACCGTACCTCAGCACGGACGTCGGTAGGGGCAACACCCTACTCTCTGGTATATGGCATGGAGGCAGTCCTACCCATTGAAGTCCAGATACCTTCTCTCAGGATTATGAAGGATGCGGGCTTGAACAAAGATGACTGGATCCAAACCCGACTTGATCAGCTAAATTTAATTGATGAAAAGAGACTTACTGCTATCTGCCATGGTCAGACGTACCAAAAGCGAATGATCAAGGCTTTTAACAAGAAAGTCAATCGTCAAGAATATCAAGTCGGGGATCTAGTGATCAAACGCATCATACTGCCACAAGGTGATCCCAGGGGAAAATGGACCCCCACAACCTTCCTTACCCTGTTAATGCAGACATAGTGAAAAGATACTACGCATAATCAAAGACCCGCTAGGTCGACTGGCCTAGGCAAAAATAAGGTCTTCCCGGCGAATCAAAAGAATTCGGGCAAAAGTAAGGGATGAAAATGAAAAAATATGTACACCCGGCAAGTCGAAAACCCGAAAGGGAGGCTTGGGAAAAAAAGGATATACTAGTGGATTGAAAACCCGAAAGGGCAATCCAGGAAAAAGTTAGGGATTGAAGCGTATCACTATGTCTCATTGGATCATCTTGCGACCAGACTTCGGTATCGACTATCAAGCTCGGACGGAGCCAACCAATCTGATCAACCTTCGGCCAAGTAGCAAAGTGATGAGACGCTTGAAGATATAAAGGAAATATCAGAGTTGGAACCCAATGGGGTTGTTTCACATAGCTGTTTTTCTTGCTTTTACACAAATTGTATAAATTTTATTTTTCGGTGGAGTTCTCTTACTAGGACGTCTGCCTCTTTGTACAAAACGCCTATTACTGGCCAACTTCAAAAATCAATACAAATCATTTTCACAAGAAACTTCAATTCATTTTTTCTTTTTCTGTTTTGTTTTGCAAGAACATCCAATGATTTATTTTTTATATATGCATTTGAAAATGATTGTTGCTCATAAATATTTACATAAGAAACAAAAGACAATTGCTCGTAATTCCAGAAACAGGGGTAAAAACAAGAAGTGTCAAACCCTACAGTTACTCTGCCCAGCAGGTACCAGGATAGAGCCAGCTTGGGAACATAATTATTGGTATATACACTCCCCACAGGGTAAAATTATCCAAAGGCATTGATGTCAGCTTTCTCGAAACAGGACGTAACTACCCCCAGCCGAGGTTCATAATCGCGGGCGAGTCAATAAATTTCATCCCCAAGCAGAGTTTATTTCTACAGATATAGAAGCTCAATCTCCAACAAGAGCTCGTCATCTCCAGCAATTGAACTTCATCTCCAGCTGAGTTTATTCCTCCAGATCAGCAGGTCTACCAACAAAAATTCAATTCGTAAGTTTGTTCTCCGCAGAGTTATTCTCAAGCAGCGTCTCTTCCCAACAGAATACTTACAAATCTCCAGCAACTATCAGGGATTTATTTTCTCAAACGCGAGCATACCCCGATAGCATTTTATGAACATACATCATGACATACACATACATATCATATACAACATAATCTCATTTATTTTAAGAACATCATCTCACCATGCATATCATGCATCACATATAACTAATCCTCATATCTTTTCAGGAAAAGAGGATTAGCTTCAACAAATTCAACAGTTATGCGAGTCACATCTGCAGACGACTAATGGAAACTCAACTCCCGAAACCAAACGGGTCAACTAATCTACATTATCGCTTTAAAGTAACCCTACTATCCAGGTTCCTTCTCACAGCCCTACTATCCAGGCTTTCATATTGAAGTAACCCTACTATTCAAGTTTCTTCCCACAAGCCCTACTATCCAGGCTTTTATATCGAAGTAACCCTACTATCCAGGTTCCTTCTCACAGCCCTACTATTCAGGCTTTCATATCGAAGTAACCCTAATATCCAGGTTCCTTTTCACAGCCCTACTATCCAGGCTTTCATATCGAAGTAACCCTACTATCCAGGTTCCTTCTCACATCCCTACTAGCTAGGCTTTCATATCGAAGTAACCCTACTATCCAGGTTCCTTCTCACAGTCCTACTATCCAAGCTTTCATCTCGAAGTAACCCTACTATCTATGTTCCTTCTCACAACCCTCCTGTTGTACCCCAAAATTTGCCCTCCCATATTTCTCAATACATGGCAAGTGAGGTCCTCAAATTGCTCAAGGAAGTCCAAGGGTTGACCAGACAAACTCTCTCCTAAGGCAGTCTACCTCAAATTAGAGTTTCATTTTGCATCAAGATGCTTGAGTCCAAAGGATCCAAAATGCTCACCATTGTCCTAATATGTTCTCAAGGTCATCCATATCAAGTTTCAAGCCTTACAGAGGAAGTTTGCTCAGTTAATTGCTCAAATGCCTGAAAATCGACTATGCTAGGGCAAAAGTCAATTGTGGCCCACATACAGTCAACTTCAAGATTTTTTGTCAACATTCTCATTTTTAAGTATTATTCATCATTTGATCAAGGGTTGATCATTATTCCTCAAGGATTGCTCATAATTCATCAAAACCCAAAAGTTGCTAAATTAGGGTTTTGTAGGAAAAGTCAACTTAATTTTGACCAAACATAACTTTCTCATACTTTATCAAAAATGACTCATCCAAAGCTAATTTTTAAGGGGATTCAATCCCCTACAATTCATCTTCATCTCCCAAGTTCAAAATATGCACTCACAAGAAGATATGAATTTGGACATTATAGGTCATTTTGAAAAGTCAACAAAAACACCTTTTGGGTCAAAGCTTCATTCATGAAGATGGAAGACTCAATTAAGATGATACCAAAAGGGTTGCTTATAGGACATCCTAATATTTCTAAAAAGTCCAAGAATACCTCTCTAGGGTCAAAATTGAGAGAGTTATGCATTGGCCAAGTTGACCCTTTTTGCAAAATTGCCAAAAGTCAAATGTGTCCAAAATTGCATTTTTTGCTAAATGGGCCTAACTTTTATGCTTGCATTTAGTTTGTAATGTGATCCACGACCCATGAGCCTTTCCACTTGTCATTATTTTATTTTTGTTATTTATTTTGACTTTATTTCATTTAAATCAAATAAAATCAATATAAAATAATGAAAATATCAAAAATCAATTAAACCTTGAGATTTTGTGCATGATTAGAGTCATTATATAGCTAGTGACAAGATCAAATTGTGCAAGGCTTCATATGGACAAAAAAAGATTGAAAATGCTTGTTTTGGAAATATTTGATGCAAGGAATAAATCATTGATCAATCTTCATAAATGGCAAAGATTTGATGCGAATTTTTACCCTAATGCACTCAATTATAGATAGTGAACAAAGGCAGACCAAAAGAGAGGATTGGAGGTCGTGAAAGTCACCAAGCAAATTCACATTTTTGAAGAAAAATTGTGGATCAATTTTCAACTTAGAGGACAATTCAAGGAGATTCAAAGCCACCAATTAACTCTTGGACATCCTCTGAAGCGATTGCAAGCATCACCAAGCCTCCACGAGTCCAGAAACACGTTGCACAACTGTCACGATTTGCTTCTGTTTCAAAATTCCATTATCACGATTATTGCATTATAAACATGTTTTAATGGTATGTATGAGTTTGTTATCATGTTTGCAACATATTGATCTGGTTTAATTGATGTTTGAGAGCATATATTGGCAGTTTCCATTGTTAGGGTTTGAGATTGTATTTTAGGGTTTCTTGATACAGGCCAAGAATTGGATACTGGGACGATCGTGGCATCAAGACCAATCGATCCCTGGTCTTTAAATATATTTATCATGCATGTTTTTGACGTTTGAGGCACGTAGGTTATAGTAACAACACCATGTCCGTAGGTAAAAACCTCAAGGGCTAACACGACGGTTGGGAGGAAGGAGATGGATGCGTGACACCCCCTGGTTGGGTGATTTGAATATTCGCGCATTTTGAGTTTCAATGTTTTGTTTTACTATATTATAATTGGTTTTGATTATATATACAACTAAATCAGCCAGCTCAGTTGGCAAGTGTGTAAGGGAAGAATGCATAAGGACCTGGGTTCGATCCCTAGGTCCCAACGTTTGCTTCATATTATTTTTCTTTACATGATCAGGTGCACTAGTATCCCATATATCCACCATGCATCATCAGCATCCAACCATCAGATCATCAGCAAGCCAGATCCAATGTGCCAGCATTGAAGGTCTACCATACACTCCAGTCAACACCCATACCAGATCATGCGCATTGACCAGGCCTAATGCTCGTTGGGCCAAAAAATCATATTTGCACCCCCCCCTCCAGTGTGCTATTTACCACGGGCCCATCTCTTCACTTTTTTTATTATTTCTTTGTTTTTTTAATTTTTTTAATTCTTTTGCTCAATTATTTTAATTAATAAAATTAATCTTTTTTTCACAAAATCATAAAATCAAGAGTTCACAAAAATTAGAATTAGGTTTTTTTTATCTAATTTAATTTAATTTAGTTTAATTTAATTTAGGGAAATTTTAACTTGTTTTTAATTAAAACTAATTAGCAAATTAGGTTTAAACTCTTGATTTAATTTTTCTTTCTTTCTCAAATATAAAAAAAATACATATACAAAAAATAGGTTGTTTAGAATTAATTAATTATTTTTCCTAATTTAAAATTAATTAGAACCTAGGATTATCTTATTTTTAATTCAATTATTTCATTACTTTCTCAATAACAAAAACATGACAAAAAGCATTTTTCTTTAATCAAGTACACTTAGGTTTAGTCAAGGGTCAAAACCCTAATTATCTTGTATTCGATTCATCGTGCGTGTTTATTATTTTTTGCAATATTAATATAACTGTCCACGGTATGTAATAGTTTAATCTAGGATTTTCTTTTATTTATCGTCTTTTGCGGGTTTTTGGCTATGTAATTAATCCCCTCCCCGAAGCCTTGTAATAGCGTAGGTTTACTTTCTCGCATTTTAATTCTCGCAAATATTAACTGTTTAGATGTATGTTGATAGGATTGTATGACAAGATTGCATGATAATTAATACAGTTAGAAAATCCTAATGTGCAAAGATTAAATAACGGAAAACAAATCACTCGCACATATCACTCTTAGGGTATACCCTCACTTCGGTTGCCTTCGACAAACGATCATTAAGTATAGGATACTTTAGTGGTTACCCTTCTGTCTAAAAAAGATCAAATGTCCCGCTCGGATGTTGCCTCGGAATGTTGTCTCGGAAATGTTGCCTATGAATATATGATGATAGTCCCTTCAAAATACTAAGGTATCCTTACATGTTGCCTTCAATGACCATTACGTCCCTTTCGAAATGACCCTTACAAACTCCAACGACGGTGCTACCTATTTCTCAATAGTAGGATAGCGCTGTCCAAAGTAAACGAGAATATAAACGATCTTTTTTTCGAGTAGGTAGATGCTAGTAGGTACTTGCTCAAATCAACACTTTTCACACCTACACTTTTTCAAGCAAACTTTCAAAATAACTTTGTCACACCTTTGAGGACTGATATAAGGGTTATCACGAAGTCTAAACTTTTCAAAACAAATCACACACACAAGCAATTTAAAAAGATGAGCAAGTACCTAAGATCCCGTGGAAAACCACGGATAGAAAGGGTGCTAACACCTTCCCTTTCTATAATCTACCCCCCGTACTTAGAAACATCTCGAAAAAGGATTTTTTTTGTACTTTTTTCCTTTCCGATTGGATGAAATAAGTCGGTGGCGACTCTTACTTACCGCGACATTTTGCGAATAAAAAACGCAAACCAGCATTCCAAAACAGTCGGTTCTGCCACCGTATCGCCAGAACTGGCGACTCTACTGGGGAGTGTTATAAGTGGGGTATACCTTAGGATCTAGTTCATATTAATTGCTTCTCTTTATTGCTTTGATTGCTTTACTTTAAGGGTTTTGTTTGGGAGTTACTATAGATCCTAACCCGGATCTGGGGACACCTTTTAGGTAAGTAGCAATAGACTGTGAGGGAACTGTACGGCGTAGACTGATACGGTTGAAGCAGTAGCTATGTTGATGTGGAACATTGTTTGGTATCGATATCCCTTGTGGAGAAACGAGGAGAACACGGGGCCGCTGCATGGTGTCGTTAAGCATCAACTGATCTTAGAACCTTTAATCGACCAACTTGGCCATTAGAAAGTAGTGAGGTAGTCGGCCTCAGTGTAAAGCTGAGAACTGGTTGATACTCGATGCTACACTCATTGAGACCATACTCTCGAGATAGTTCTGGACTCAAGAAAAGATTGCGTGAGCTAAAACCATGACCGATGGAGGATGGTCAGTGATATTGAGATCCTCTAGAACCTGGTTACTTTTTCTAGGACAGGTTGAAACCAACTTAACTTCAAGAGGGTACTACCTGTGACCTCATGCAAGCCTTAAACCTAAGGGCTTTGTGTGATTTGACTGTGTTTGCAATATTTGTGTTTGCTATACATGTGGTTTATCATGACATCATGCATCATAACATGGCATTCATGCTTCATTACACTAACCATTTCAAAGACCAAGGGAATTTATTTTTGTTCTGTTTTACAGATTATGGCTTCCGTGCATAGAAATACCATTCGAGTTAACTTTGTGCAAATACCTGCTCAGCTTAAAGAGTTAGCCTCAAGAGTTTCGGAGACTTCCATGTTCATTAAGAGACACGGTCAACTTCTCAACTTGGTCACTTCAAATCTTGATGAGCAGATGATGAGTGTACTTTTCCAATTCTTTGATCCTATGCATCATTGCTTCACCTTTCCAGACTACCAGCTGGTTCCCACCTTGGAAGAGTTCTCCCACCTATTAGGCATATCCATTCTTGAACAGGTACCCTTCACAGGTATGGAAGAAGTTCCTAGAACAGAAGACATTGCTTCAGCTCTACATTTGAAATGGGCTGATGTAGTATCCAATTGGGAAGTACGGAGCGGGGTCGAAGGTTTTCTAGCCAAATTTCTGATAGACCAGGCTCATCTATTCTGAGATAATTTGGATTTTCAGGATTTTGAAGATGTCTTGGCTCTCCTTATCTATGGTTTGGTTCTCTTCCCAAATCTGGATTCCTTTGTAGATGTGAATGCTGTCAAGATTTTCCTTTCTCGCAATCCTGTGCCTACCTTACTTGGGGATATCCTGCATGCTCTCTATACTCGTACCATGCGAAGGAGAGGGACTCTCATGTGTTGCATGTCGTTGCTGTCAAGGTGGTTTATCTCGCACCTCCCTAAGTATGTGCTGAAGAACGAAGAAGGTTTGGGTTGGTCCTACAGAATAATGTCACTTGCCCATACAGATATTCTTTGGAGCTCCCGGGATATGGAAGACACTGCTGTTATTGACCGTTATGGGGGATACCCTAATGTCCCATTGCTTGGAATCAGAGGGGGTATAACTTACAATCCTTGTCTGGCTTTGCGACAATTTGGTCGTGCTCGGAGAGATGGTCCCCATGAGCTACTTCTTGAAGATATTGCATTTGACTACAAGGAGGACGTTAAGGAGCACCACCAGAGGTTTATACGAGCTTGGGGCATGGTGAACAGATCTGACCCCCAAGAGTTGGGGCCAAAGACTTCCCTTCCTATGCAGCCTTACCTCCAATGGGTCCGGGCTCGTGCCCAGAAGCTTGGAATTCCCTATGAAGTCGTATTTTCAGTGATTGTGGATTCCACCAATGAAGAAGGCGTTCCTTAAACGGTTCTTTACCCTTACATGCCCACTGATCTTGGGGAGTTGTAGAGGTCTTGGATTCAGCCGAAGAATGAGAGGGATACTTACCGGGAAAAGTACCATGAGCAAGAAAGGACGATTTTGAAGCTCACCAGGCAGCTCGAGGAAGAAAGAGTGATCAACGACTACATCGAAACAAAGAGGAAGCGTCCATGGGACTTTTGATTTTGCTTTTCTAGTTTTAGATTTGTTTTCTATTTACTTCTTTGTAACGCCTTAAAGGCATTATTGAACCTTTCAAAGTTTAAAGCTAATAAAGTTTTTTTTTTTGGTTTGCAAATTTAAATTTCCCGAAGTCTTTGAAATCATTACATGCGCATCTCATTATCATGCACACCATTACAGGTACCATTATAGGTTTCTCATCTTCTTCGATGTTTATTTCAGCAGAAATCTCTTCTGATCAAGCCATCAAAGATCTTCAGGCACATAACGCCCAATTCCAACAGATGTTCTTAAGCTTGGCTAAAGGGCAACAGGACCTGAAGACCCTTATTCTGAAAGAGAAAAAGAAGAAGAAGAAGGTTAGTATTCTGAACATGGGTAGAAGATTTGGAGAAAGGTTGAGACAACCAGCTGATCTGACCTCCTCATCCAAGGACAGGGAGAACCAAGAAAGGGTAAAGGACCCTAGTCCTGCAGTTTCTGAAGACGGTACTGATTACGACGATAAACAATATCCTCCTGCTGAGGATAGGTACAAGCAGCTAGAAGACCGTCTGAGTGCTATGGAGATTCATAAGATCCCTGGTTTGGATTTCGGAGAACTGGGACTGGTATCGAGAGTGGTGATCCCTCATAAGTTCAAAGATCTGATTTTTGCCAAGTACGATGGAGTATCCTGTCTAAAACTCCATCTCCGCTCGAACGTCAGAAAAATCCAACCTCACACTGCTGATAGAAATTTTTGGGTGTATTTCTTTCAAGATAGTCTGTCAGGAACTCAACTTGAATGGTTTTATCAGTTGGAAGGAGCCAGTGTCCGAAACTGGGAAGACCTTGATGCTTCTTTTTACAAGTAGTATCAGTACAACACCGATCTTGCTCCCACTCGTACTCAGCTTCAGGGCATGTCCATGGGTGCAAGTGAAGGTTTTAAGGATTATGCTCAAAAGTGGAGAGACTTAGCTGGAAGAGTCCAACCCCCTTTGTCTGATAGAGAGTTGGTGGACATGTTTCTATGGACGCTATCTGGGCCATTTTTCAATCACTTGATCGGTAGTTCTTCATCTGGGTTTACTGAGTTGATTCTGACTGGAGAGACAGTAAAAGCTGGCATTCGAAGTGGCAAAATACAGAAGGATGCTTCATCAAGTGCAGTAAAGAAGCCTTTCACCGGTAAGAAGGAAGTTAGTGCAGTCTATGGCCCAAGGAGCCAGAGCAGATCTGAACACCGTCAAATGGTAAATGTTGTAGTGATATCAAGACCAACAGTTGCTCCACAATGCAACAATCAACAAAGGGTGGAAAGACCACAGAGGAAGTTCACCTGACTCAATATGACTCTGTCTCAAATTTTACCACAATTGTTGAAAACCAATCTGGTAACCCTGAGGGAAGCCCCGAAGAACCCCAACACCATATCTCCCTTTTATAACCTGAATACCCGTTGCGCCTATCACTCTGAAAGTCTAGGTCATGACACAAACGACTGTTGGGCCCTAAAAAACAAAGTGCAAGACTTAATCAAAGCCAAAGAGATTGAGTTTGACGCTCCGGAGAAGCCTAACGTCATAACTGCTCCCATGCCCAAACATGGTCATGGAGTAAATGTTGTGGGAGATGATTTATTTGTGACCTCTGTGGAAGAAATTTCTACTCCTTTGATGACGGTTAAGAAGAATTTGTTGTTGGCCGGTTTATTTCCGGGTTATGGTGAAGGTTGCCTCATGTGCTCAATTCTACCTGCTGGTTGCCGCTTATTGAAATCAGGTATTCAGCACTTGATGGATAACAAAAAGATCCTGTTCGAAAAGACTATGATTTTGTTGGTTCCAATTGAAGATGTTGCCATCATAACCATTTTTTCCAATTCTTACAAGGTTTCCTCGAGAAAACCTGTTAGGATTACACCCGTCCCAAGAATCGCTTCGTTAATAATTATTGTCCCTGGTCCTATCCCATACACTTCGGATAAGGTTGTCCCTTGGCACTATGGTGCTGATGTGTATTACCATGGAGTTAAACAAGACTTAAAGAGTGAGGAAGTTAATGTTGATGTCAGCAATATTGTCGGGGCTAGCAAGGTCACCAGAAGTGGAAGACTCTTTTCTCCCGAGATTTCCCCTCCGACTGTCCACAAACCTGTTGTCATTCCATCTGCTAGTACATTAACTACTATCTCAGTTCCTATTCCAGTCATCACCCCTGTCGTCGATCCATCTGGGACTCGGGGCAAAGAAATCATAGGTGAGCCTGCCCGGACGGAGGCACCTAAGAAGATCATTGTATAAACCTCTAAATAAGAAATAGAGGAAATTTTAAAGATTATCAAGAAGAGCGACTACAACGTAGTCGAGAAGCTGGGGAAGACCCCGTAAAAAATCTCCATGTTGTCCTTGTTGTTGTTTTCTGAAGCCCATGCAAAGGCTTTAATTGCATTCCTCAAAACTGCACATGTGCCGCAAGAAACTTCAGCCGATCAATTCAAAGATTGCATAGCTAGCCTGACTGCCGACAATGGCCTGGGTTTCTCAGATGCAGATCTGACTGTTAAGGGGAGAAATCATAATGATGCTCTGCACGTCTCGATCGAGTGCAGGGGCACCACTATGGCCCATGTACTGGTAGATACCAAGTCCTCATTAAATGTTCTGCCAAAGAAAGCATTAGACCGTCTAGACTGTGAAGGTTTGATTCTAAAGCCGAGTAATATTGTGGTAAGGGCTTTTGATGGGTCAAAAAGAATGGTGCACGGGGAAGTGGACATCCCTGTCAAGGTGGGTTCTCATACCTTTGGGTCCACCTTCTACATAATGGATATCAGACCATCATATTCTTGCTTGTTGGGTCGTCCTTGGATTCATAAGGCTGGGGCAGTGACTTCCACGCTCCATCAAATGTTGAAATATCTGGTAAAGGGGAAGATTGTCACCGTACAAGGTGAATAGGAGTATATGGTGAGTCATCTCAATTCCTTCCTCTACATGGAGATGGACGGGCAATTCATCGAAACCCGTTGTCAGAATTTTGAAGAGGTTCCTCAGACTTTGGCGTCAACTGAAGTTGCTACCAACAAACCTCCGCTAAAGATGGCTTCTCTCAAGGATGTCAGGGCTGTAATCGAAGAAGGTGGGTGTACCAATTGGGGTCAGCTCGCTGATTTCACGCACAAAAATGACAAATTTGGTTTGGGCTTTACTACAGGGGCTCAAAGGGCTGTTAGGCGTGCACGGATTGGAAGACCTTCTCTGCACATCAGCAATCTGAGAGTTAATGCAATTGAAGATGGTGAAGAAGATTCAGATATCGACAGCTGGATCTACCCAACAACCAATGGTGGACTGAATAACTGGACGACGAAGAACTTCATACCTGTTTCTTTTATTCCATAGTAATTGACTTTTGTTTTAAGAGTTGTAATAGACAGTTTTAAACTTTATAGCCTGGTGCCTTACCCGAGGCACCTTGGCTTTGCTTGTGAGGGCTTATTATTTATCATTTTCATATATCATTAATAAAACATTGGACATTTCTTACATTACAAATTTTGCGCTCCTTGTTTTTCTTTTCTGTCTCGCACTTTATCAAAACAGTTATTCCCTTACACACACTCACGTATCATAATGCAGATCCATATCCACTCTGGACCCCATTGATAACGACTCTGCTACTGCCAGTTATGGCTTTGAAAATCCGATCAACCAAGCCGAGGATGAAGGTGAGGATGATTGTGAGGTTCCTGGAGAACTTGCTAGACTGATACAGCAGGAAGAATGGGCCATATAGCCTCATGAAGAGTCGGTTGAGTCAGTGAATTTGGGTACAGAGGAAGACATGAAAGAGGTCAAGATAGGTGCAAATCTGGAGCCTAGTGTCAAACAACGGTTAATACAAATGCTACATGACTACGTTGAGATCTTCGCCTAGTCCTATGAAGACATGCCTGGTTTAGACACTGATATTATGGTACATCTCCTTCCGACTAAAGAAAACTGTCCTCCAGTAAAGCAGAAGGTTCGTCGTATGCGGCCTGAGATGTCAGAGAAAATCAAAGCAGAGGTCATGAAACAGTTGACGCCGAATTTTTAGCTGTCACTTCTTATCCACAGTGGGTTGCCAACGTCGTTTCGGTACCTAAGAAGGATGGTAAGGTACGGATGTGTGTGGACTATAGAGACTTGAACAGGGCAAGCACCAAAGATGACTTCCCACTTCCTCATATCGATGTTCTAGTTGACAACACCGCGCAACATAAGATCTTCTCTTTCATGGATAGTTTTTATGGCTACAACCAGATCAAGATGGCTCCTGAGGACATGGAGAAGACAACCTTCGCTACATAGTGGGGCACCTTCTGTTACAAGGTAATGCCTTTCGGGTTGAAGAATGTTAGGGCAACTTATCAGCGCGCCATGGTTGCTTTGTTCCACGACATGATTCACCACGAGATTGAGGTTTATGTTGATGACATGATAGCCAGGTCCCAGACTAAGGAAGAGCACCTTGATCATCTCTAGAAACTGTTCGACAGGTTGAAGACGTACAAGCTGAGGCTGAATCCGAACAAGTGTACCTTCGGGGTAAGGTCCGGTAAGCTTCTGGGTTTCGTTGTCAGTGACAAAGGTATTCAGGTAGACCCCGCAAAGGTAAAGGTCATACAAGAAATGTCGGCACCCCGCATAGAAAAGGAAGTTAGAGGCTTTTTAAGACGTCTGAACTACATCGCCCGGTTCATTTCACATATGACTACCACTTGTGAGCCAATATTAAAGCTTCTGAAGAAAGATCAAGTGGTAAAGTGGAATGATGAATGACAGACCGCTTTCGAAAGAATCAAAGAATACCTTCAAGAGCAACCAATTCTGATGCCTCCAGTTGAAGGAAGACCTTTGATATTATACTTGACAGTGCTAGACAATTCAATGGGGGTGTGTGTTGGGGCAACATGACGAGTCTGGTCGAAAAGAGCACGCTATTTACTACCTTAGCAAAAATTTTACAGACTGTGAGACCCGATACTCATTGCTCGAGAAAACTTGTTGCGCTTTGGCATGGGTTGCTCGCCGACTGAGACAGTATATGCTGACTCACACTACCTTGTTGATATCAAAGATGGATCCAATCAAGTATATTTTCGAGAAGCCCACCTTATCCGGAAGAATAGAAAGATGGCAGATGATCTTAACTGAGTACGACATCCAATACACAACTCAAAAAGCAATCAAAGGGAGTGTATTGGCGGATCATTTGGCGCATCAAGTCGTGGATGACTATCAGTCCATGAATTTCGAGTTCCCGGATGAGAATATCATGTTGGTAATCGACTGCGAAGAACCTGGACCGGATGAAGGACCTGAGGAGGGATCCCGATGGTCTATGTATTTTGATGGGGCCTCAAACGCATTGGGTAACGGCATTAGCATTGTAATCATATCTCCTGAGGGCTGTCATACTCCATTCACTGCCCGATTATGTTTTAACTGCACCAACAATATGGCAGAGTATGAAGCGTGTATCATGGGTCTTTGAGCTGCTATTGACCTGAGGATTAAGTTCTTGAGTGTATTCAGGGATTCCGCTCTGGTGATAAGTCAGATCAAAGGCGAGTGGGATACGAAGCACCCGAATCTTATTCCTTACAAAGAGTATGTACTGACGTTGCTCCCACACTTCAAAGAGATAACCTTTGAACATTTCCCAAGATAGGAGAATCAACTGGCGGACGCGCTAGCTACCATGTCTTCTATGTTTAAAGTCAGGTGGGACAATAAGGCTCCTCAGATTACCATTGAGAGGTTGGACGAACCCGCACATTACTATGACATTGAGACTGAAGAGGCCGCAGATAAACCCTGGTTCCACGAAGTAAAGAGGTATCTTGAGGCTCAAGAGTACCCCGAGGGGGAATCTATTAATGATAAGAAGTTTCTGAGAAGGTTTGCTGCGAAGTTCTTCATCAGCAATGGGATCCTTTATAAGCGTAACCATGATTCAACCCTACTGCGGTGCATAGACAAGAGTGAGGCAAAAAGGATCATGGCAAACCTACATGAAGGCACCTTCGAAACTCATTCTAGTGGACATACCATGGCAAAGAAAATCCTACGGGCAGGATATTACTGGTCCACTATGGAAGCTGATTGTTATCAGCACTCTAGAACCTGTCACAAGTGCCAAGTCTATGTTGATAAGGTGTGTGTACTTCCGGTTCCCCTGAATGTTTTGACAGCTCCGTGTCCCTTTGCAATGTGGGGTATCGACATGATTGGCGAGATCAGACCTACTGCGTCTAACGGGCATCGCTTCATTCTGGTAGCAATTGATTATTTCACGAAGTGGGTCGAGGCAGCTTCCTTTGCTACAATAACCAAGAACGTTATGGCGCAGTTTATCTGACACAATATGATATGTCGATATGGCGTACCAGAGAGGATTATTACTAACAATGGTACAAATCTCAACAACATAATGATCACCGAGCTCTGCAAACAGTTCAAGATACAACATCATAACTCTTCTCCCTATCGGCCGAAGATGAATGGGGCTGTTGAAGCGGCTAACAAGAATATTAAGAAGATTGTGCAGAAGATAACGGTGACATACAAGGACTGGCACGAGATGTTACCATTCGCTCTTCATGGGTACCGTACTTCAGCACAGACGTCAACAGGGGCAACACCCTACTCCTTGGTGTATGGCATGGAAGCATTCCTACCCATTGAAGTCAAGATACCTTCTCTCAGGATCATGAAGGATGCGGGTTTGAACAAAGATGACTGGATCCAGACCCGACTTGATCAGCTGAATCTAATCGACGAAAAGAGACTTACTGCTATTTGTCATGGTCAGACGTATCAAAAGTGAATGATCAAGGCTTTTAACAAGAAATTCAGACATCAAGAATATCAAGTCGGAGATCTGGTGATCAAACGCATCATACTACCGCAAGGTGATCCTAGGGGCAAATGGACCCCCACATACGAAGGGCCATTTGTGGTTAAGAATATTTTCTCAGGAGGAGCTATGATTTTAACCACCATGGATGGTGACGACCTTCCTCACCCCGTCAATGCAGACATAGTGAAAAAATACTACGCCTAATCAAAGACCCGCTAGGTTGACTGGCCTAGGCAAAAATAAGGGCTTCCCAGCGAACCAAAAGGGTTCAGGCAAAATTAAGGGATGAAAATGAAAAAAAAAACTATACACCCGGCAAGTCAAAAACCTGAAAAGGCGACTTGGGCAAAAAAGGGTATCCCGGTGGGCCGAAAACCCGAAAGGGCGGTCCAGGCAAAAATTAGGGATTGAAGCCTAACACTATGACTCATTGGATCATCTTGTAACCAGACTTCGGTATCGACTATCAAGCTCGGACGGCACCAATCAATCTGATCCACCTTCGGCCAAGTAGCAAAGTGATGAGACGCTTGAAGATATAAAGGCAATAGCAGAGTGGGAACCCAATGGGATTGTTTCACATAGCTGTTTTTTCTTTCTATTACACAAATTGTAATTTCTATCTTTCGGCGGCGTTCACTTACTAGGACGTCAGCCTCTTTGTACAAAACGCCTATTATAGGCCAACTTCAAAAATCAATACAATTCATTCTCACAAGAAATTTCAACTTGTTTTTCTTTTTCTGTTTTATTTTGCAAGAACGTCCAATGATCTATTTTTGATATATGTATTTGAAAATAGTTGTTGCTCATAAATATTTACATAAGAAACAAAAGAAGATTACTCGTAATTCCAGGAACAGGGAAGAACAGGAAGTGCCCAAACCTTACAGTTACTCTGCCCATCAGGTACAGGGATAGAGCCAGCTTGAGAACATGAGTAGTGGTACATACACTCCCCACAGAGTAAAAGGTATCCAAAGATAGTGATGTTAGCTTCCCCGAACAGAACATAACTCCTCCCAGCTAAGATTCGCAATCACGAATGAGTCGGTAAATTTTTCCCCAAGCAAAGTTTATTTCTCTCACAAGCCGAATTTCAATCTCTAACAAGAATTCACTATCACCAACAACGAAAATTCATCCCCAGCTGAGTTATTTCTCCAAGAAAGCAGATCTATCGACAGGGTATCTCCTCTCCAATAGAGTTATTCCCCACTGAGTTATCCTTAGACAGGCTCTCTTCTGGCAGAATATTCGCCAGCCGAGGGGCAAATCCCCAGCATAGGAATTTTTTGTTCACCATCCCCAACAGAAGCAGAGGAACTATGGTTTATTACAGCATTCAAGAATACCATTTCTCACACTCTCCAAACAACAATCAGGGATTTATTTTCCCCGACTCAGATTATTATGTCAGCATTTCATGTTCATACATCATGACATGTGCATACATCGCATATAACATAGTCTCATTTATGTTGACAACATCATTATACAATGCATATCATGCATCGCACATAACTAATCCTGTATTTATTTCACGAAAGACATTTATTATCAGCAACTTCCAGCAGGTCCATGATCAATACTCGAAGCTAAACAGAGTAATCATCGGCGCAAAAAGAACAACCTTACCCAGGTTCCCTCTGCAGTTTTGCCCAAACTCATTCCGAAGCAGCCCTACTATCTAGGATTTCATATCGAAGTAACCCTACTATCCAGGTTCCTTCTCACAGCCCTATTATCCAGGCTTTCATTTGGAAGTAACGCTATTATCCAGGTTCCTTCTTATAGCCCTACTATCCAAGCTTTCATATCGAAGTAACCCTACTATCCAGGTTCCTTCTTACAGCCCTACTATCCAGGCTTTCATATCGAAGTAACCCTACTATCCAGGTTCCTTCTCACAGCCCTACTATCGAGGCTTTCATATCGAAGTAACTCTACTATCCAGGTTCCTTCTCACAACCCTACTATCCAGGCTTTCATATCGAAGTAACCCTATTATCCATGTTCCTTCTCACAACCCTACTATCCAAGCTTTCATATCTAAGTAACCCTACTATCCAGGTTCTTTCTCACAGCCCTACTATCCAGGCTTTCATATTGAAGTAACCCTACTATCCAGGTTCCTTCTCACATCCCTACTATCCAGGTTTTCATATCGAAGTAACCCTACTATCCAGGTTTCTTCTCACAACCCTACTATCCAGGCTTTCATCTCGAGGTAACCCTACTATCCAGGTTCCTTCTCATAACCTTACTATTCGGGTTCTTCCCCTCTTATCCCCAGACAGTGGTCCACAACACTGTAAGACCGGGACCCAATCAAACACAATTGGTTTCACATTTCCCCAGAATGTCACAGTGCAGTATATACCCCGACCAGACACGCAGTTCACTTCCGCTTCCCAAGCCGGAATTTTTCCACAGTAGAGTAACGAATAACTGAAGCTCCTAAAACTCTATTTCTCTCAAGACAGAGACCAACATTCCCCAGCAAAGTCCTCCTCAACAACATGTACACATAATCTCGCAAAGGAATCTCTTATGCAATCGACACCTCGTCGTATGGAATCTTTAAGCCCATCGTCCATCATCGACTTTCAAATGGCATCTATAAGCCTATTCCTGATATCGCAAGTCAAGTATCACTTCATGCGAGTGCAAATTTATGGGCACTCTAGTGTTCAATCATCTTCTACCTTCAGATCACGAAAGGCAGACGAGCCAATCTACATCCTCAAGTTTAAGAAGATTGAACAGGGGAAGTTGTTGTACCCCAAAAATTTCCCTCCCGTATTTCTCAATACATGGCAAGTGAGGTCCTCAAATTGCTCAAGGAAGTCCAAGGGTTGACCAGACAAACTCTCTCCTAAGGCAGTTTACCTCAAATTAGGGTTTCATTTTGCATCAAGATGCTTGAGTCCAAAGGATCCCAAATGCTAACCATTATCCTAATATATTCTCAAGATCATCCATATCAAGTTTCAAGCCTTGCAGAGGAAGTTTGCTCAGTCAATTGCTCAAATGCCTGAAAATCGATTGTGCTAGGGCAAAAGTCAATTGTGGCCCACATACAGTCAACTTCAATATTTTTGGTCAACATTCTTATTTTGAAGTATTATTCATCATTTGATCAAGGGTTGATCATGATTCCTCAAGGATTGCTCACAATTCATCAAAATCCAAAAGTTGCTAAATTAGGGTTTTGCAGGAAAAGTCAACTCAACTTTGACCAAGCATAACTTTCTCACACTTTATAAAAAATGACTCATCCAAAGCTCATTTTTAAGGGTATGCAATCCCCCTACAATTCATATTCATCTCCCAAGTTCAAAATATGCACTCACAAGAAGATATGAATTTGGACATTATAGGTCATTTTGAAAAGTCAACAAAAACACCTTTTGGGTCAAAGATTCATTCATGAACATGGAAGACTCAATTGAGATGAGATTAAAAGGGTTGCTTAGAGGACATCCTAATCTTTCTAAAAAGTCCAAGAACACCTCTCTAGGGTCAAAATTGAGAGAGTTATGCATTGGCCAAGTTGACCCTTTTTGCAAAATTGCCAAAAGTCAAATGTCTCCAAAATTGCATTTTTTGCTAAATGGGCCTAACTTTTTATGCTTGCATTGAGTTTGTAATGTGATCCACGACCCATGAGCCTTTCCACTTGTCACTATTTTATTTTTGTTATTTATTTTGATTTTATTTCATTTAAATCAAATAAAACAATATAAAATAATGAAAATATCAAAAATTAATTAAACCTTGAGATTTTGTGCATGATTAGAGTCATTATACAGCTGGTGACAAGATCAAATCGTGCAAGGCTTCATATGGACAAAAAAAGATTGAAAATGCTTGTTTTGGAAAGATTTGGTGCAAGGAATAAATCATTGATCAATCTTCATAAATGGCAAAGATTTGATGCGAATTTTTACCTTAATGCACTCTATTATAGATAGTGAACAAAGGCAGACCAAAAGAGAGAGGATTGGAGGTCGTGAGAGTCACCAAGCAAATTCACATTTTTGAAGAAAAATTATGGATCGGTTTTCAACTTAGAGGATGATTCAAGGAGATTCAAAGCCACCAATCAACTCCTGGACATCCTCTGAAGCGATTGCAAGCATCACCAAGCCTCCACGAGTCCAGAAACACGCTGCACAACTGTCACTGTTTGCTTCTCTTTCAAAATTCCATTATCACGACTCTTGCATTATAAACATGTTTTAATGGTATGTATGAGTTTGTTATCATGTTTGCAACATATTGATATGGTTTAATTGATGTTTGAGAGCATATATTGACAGTTGCAATTGTTAGGGTTTGAGATTGTATTTTAGGGTTTCTTGATATAGGCAAAATCAGGCCAAGAATTGGATACTGGGACGATCGTGGCGTCAAGACCAATTGATCCCTGGTCTTTAAATCTATTTATCATGCATATTTTTTATGTTTGAGGCACGCAGGTTATAGCAACAGCACCATGTCCGTAGGTAAAAACCTCCAGGGCTAACACGACTGTTGGGAGGAAGGAGATGGATGCGTGGCACCCCCTGGTTGGGTGATTTGAATATTCGCGCGTTTTGAGTTTCAATGTTATGTTTTATTATATTATAATTGGTTTTGATTATATATACAACTAAATCAGCCAACTCAGTTGGCAAGCGTGTAAGGGAAGAATGCATAAGGACCTGGGTTCGATCCCCAGGTCCCAACGTTTACTTCATATTACTTTTCTTTACATGATCAGGTGCGCTAGTATCCCATGTATCCACCATGCATCATCAGCATCCAACCATCAGATCATCAGCAAGCCAGATCCAACGTGCCAGCATTGAAGGTCTACCATACACTCCAGTCAACGCCCATACTAGATCCTGCACATTGACCAGGCCTAATGCTTGTTGGGCCAAAAAATCATATTTGCACCCCCATTGTGCTATTTACCACAGGCCTATCTCTTCACTTTTTTTTATTTCTTTGTTTTTTTAATTCTTTTAATTGTTTTGCTCAATTATTTTAATTAACAAAATTAGTCATTTTTTCACAAAATCATAAAATCAAGAGTTCACAAAAATTAGAATTAGGTTTTTTTTATCAAATTTAATTTAGTTTAATTTAATTTAGGGAAATTTTAACTTGTTTTTAATTAAAACTAATTAGCAAATTAGGTTTAAACTCTTGATTTAATTTTTCTTTCTTTCTCAAATATAAAAAAAAATACATATACAAAAAATAGGTTGTTTAGAATTAATTAATTATTTTTCCTAATTTAAAATTAATTAGAACCTAGGATTATCTTATTTTTAATTCAATTATTTCATTACTTTCTCAATAACAAAAACATGACAAAAAGCGTTTTTCTTTAATCAAGTACACTTAGGTTTAGTCAAGGGTCAAAACCCTAATTATCTTGTATTCGATTCATCGCGCGTGTTTATTATTTTTTGCAATATTGATGTAACTGTCCACGGTATGTAATATTTTAATCTAGGATTTTCTTTTATTTATCGTATTTTGCGGGTTTTTGGCTATGTAATTAATCCCCTCCCCGAAGCCTTGTAATAGCGTTGGTTTACTTTCTCGCATTTTAATTCTCGCAAATATTAACTGTTTAGATGTATGTTGATAGGATTGTATGACAAGATTGCATGATAATTAATACAGTTAGAAAATCCTAATGTGCAAAGATTAAATAACAGAAAACAAATCACTCGCACATATCACTCTTAGGGTATACCCTCACTTTGGTTGCCTTCGGTAAACGATCATTAAGTATAGGATACTTTAGTGGTTACCCTTCTGTCTAAAAAAGATCAAATGTCCCGCTCGGATGTTGCCTCGGAAATGTTGCCTACAAATATATGATGACAGTCCCATCGAAATGCTAAGGTATCCTTACATGTTGCCTTCAATGACCATTACGTCCCTTTCGAATTGAACCTTACAAACTCCAACGACAGTGCTACCTATTTCTCAATAGTAGGATAGCGCTGTCCAAAGGAAACAAGAATAGAAACGATCTTTTTTTCGAGTAGGTAGATGCTAGTAGGTACTTGCTCAAATCAACACTTTTCACACCTACACTTTTTCAAGCAAACTTTCAAAACAACTTCGTCACACCTTTGAGGACTGATACAAGGGTTATCTCGAAGTCTAAACTTTTCAAAACAAAGCACACACACAAGCAATTTAAAAATATGAGCAAGTACCTAAGAGCCTGTGGAAAACCACGAATAGAAAGGGTGCTAACACCTTCCCTTTCTATAATCTACCCCCCGTATTCATAAACATCTCGAAAAAGGATTTTTTTCTGTACTTTTTTCCTTTTCGATTGGATAAAATAAAATTCGGTGGTGACTCTTGCTTACCGCGACATTTTGCGAACAAAAAACGCAAACCAGCATTTCAAAACGGTCGGTTCTGCCACCGTATCACACCTACTATCTAGGCTTTCATATCGAAGTAACCCTACTATCCAGGTTCCTTCTTACAGCCCTACTATCCAGGCTTTCATACCGAAGTAACCCTACGACCCAGGTTCCTTCTCACATCCCTACTATCCAGGCTTTCATATCGAAGTAACCCTACTATCCAGGTTCCTTCTCACAGCCCTACTATCCAGGCTTTCATATCGAAGTAACCCTACGACCCAGGTTCCTTCTCACAACCCTATTATCCAGGCTTTCATATCGGAGTAACCCTACTATCCAGGTTCCTTCTCGCAGCCCTACTATCCAGGCTTTCATATCGAAGTAACCCTACTATCCAGGTTCCTTCTTACAGCCCTACTATCCAAGCTTTCATATCGAAGTAACCCTACTATCCAGGTTCCTTCTCACAGCCCTACTATCCAGGCTTTCATATCGAATTAACCCTACGACCCAGGTTCCTTCTCACAGCCCTACTATCCAGGCTTTCATATCGGAGTAACCCTACTATCCAGGTTCCTTCTCATAGCCCTATTATCCAGACTTTCATATCGAAGTAACCCTACTATCCAGGTTCCTTCTCACAACCCTATTATCCAGGCTTTCATATCGAAGTAAACCTACTATCCAGGTTCCTTCTCACAACCCTACTATCCAGGCTTTTATATCGAAGTAACCCTACTATCCAGGTTCCTTCTCACAGCCCTACTATCCAGGATTTCATATCGAAGTAACCCTACTATCCAGGTTCCTTCTCACAGCCCTACTATCCAGGCTTTCATGTCGAAGTAACCCTATTATCCAGGTTCCTTCTTACAGCCCTACTACCCAGGCTTCCATATCAAAGTAACCCTACGACCCAAGTTCCTTCTCACAGCCCTACTATCCAGGCTTTCACTTCGAAGTAACCCTACTATCCAGACAGTAGTCTACAACACTGTAGGACTTGGACCAGATCAAACACAATTGGTTTCGCATTTCCCCAGTAAGTCGCGGTGCAGCATATACCCTGACCAGATATGCAGTTCACTTTCGCTTCCTCAATTCGAAGTTATTTCCCCAGTAGAGTAACGGACAACTGAAGCTCCTAAAATTCTATTTCTCCCAAGACAGATACCAACGTTCCTCAGCAGATTCCTCATCAACAACAGCAACAGGGACTCTCGTCAAAGGAATATCTCAAGAAATCAACATTCTCTAGATGACATCTTTAAGCCCATCTCTGAAAATTCTCCGTCGCATCCAGGATGGCATCTTTAATACCATCTCCAACAATCTTCCATTATCGACCTCCAAATGGCATCTGTAAGCCCATTCCCTATATCACAAATCAAGTTCCACTTCATGCAAGTGCAAATTTCTGGGCACTCTAGTGTTCAATCATCTTCCACCTTCAGATCACGAAAGGCAGGATAGCCAATTTACATCCTCATGTTTAAGAAGATTGAGCAGGGGCAGTTGTTGTAACCTAAAACTTTCCCTCTCATTTTACTAAATACATGTCCCTTGAGATCTTTAATTTGCTCAAGGTTGCCCAAGAGTGGACCAGACAAACTCTCTTTTAAGGCAGTGTACCTCAAATTAGGGTTTCCATTTTCATAAAGATGGGTGAACCACAAAGGCCTCATATGCTCTTCATGGTCTTAATATGTTCTCAATACCCTATATGTCAAGTTTCATGCCTTGCACAAGAAGTTTTCTCAGTCAACTGCTCAGATGCTTGAGAATTGACTGTATTAGGTCAAAAGTCAATTGTGACCCACATACAGTCAAACTTCAATATTTTTGGTCAACATTAACATTTTTAAGTGACTTTCATCATTTGGTCAAGTTTTGATCATGATTCCCCAAGGAAGGCTCCAAATTCATCAAAACCCCCGAAGTTTCTAAATTAGGGTTTCTTAGTAAAAGTCAACCAAACTTTGACCAAGCATAACTTCCACATGCTTCATCAGAAATGTTCCATCCAAAGCTAATTTTGAAGAGGATTCAATTCCATACAATTCATCTTCATCCCAAAAGTTCAAAATATGCACTCACAAAAAGATATGAATTTCTACATTATGGGTCCTTTTGAAAAGTCAACAAAAACACCTTTTGGGTCAAAGCTTCTTACATGAACATGGAAGACTCAATTGATATGAGATCAAAAAGGTTGCTTAGGGGACATCCTAAGCTTTCTAAAAAGTCCAAAAACACATATCTAGGGTTAAAATTGGAGGAGATGTGCCTTGTCAAAGTTGACCCTTTTTAGAAAATTACCAAAAGTCAAATGTGCTCAAAAATGCATTTTTTACTAAATGAGCCTAACTTTTTATGCTTGCACCTCACTTATAATGTGGTCCACGACCCAAATATTCATCCACCCATTATTTGCTTCATTTTTCAATTTATTTTGATTTTGTATTAATTAAAAATTGAATTAAATCAAATAATTATTGAATAATAGCAAAGATATGATTTGATTTGGTTTTTGGATAGGTTGGCAATCAAAATATGTTGAGTTATCAAGGCCAAAACGAATCAAGCATAATTGGTACAAGAAAGGGATGATTTGGCTCAAAATAGAAATTTTATATGTAGCTTGAAAATCAAATCAAATCTCTCATAATTGCAAAGATTCAATCCAATTTCACAACCCTAATTCATTCCTAGATATACATTGAACAAGAACAAAGCATGGAACGGGGTTTTTGCAAGCGTGAAAAAGGAAGAACAAAGCTTGAATTTTTCAAAGAAAGTGCAGATCCAATCTTGCTCCATAGGCCGTTTCAAGCATTTCTAAAGATCAAGTCATCTCTCTAGGCACTCACTGAACCTGTGGCAAGCATTTGCAAGGCTTGAGACATCCAGAAACGCACGCAATCACTCTCACGGTTTGCTTATGTTTTCCAAATCGATTATTGAATTTATTGCATCATTAGCATGTTTAAGTTATATATTTGTGATCCTCATCGTGTTTGCAAGCTAACTGAATAATTTAATTGCATTTTTGAATCCTATGTCTGCACTTGCCATTGTTAGGGTTTCCATATGCGTTTTGGGGTTTTCGGCTACAAGCAAAATTAGACCACAAGCTGGATACTGGGATGACCGAGACATCATGACCGGTTGAACCATGGTCTTCAATTCCATTTATATTGTGTTTTGTGAATTTTTGAATTGCACAGGTTTTTAGCAATGGAAGTTCTCTGTAGGTAAAGGTACAAAAACCTAAGGCGACGGGGAAAGGTAGAAGAAGGTTATGTGTCAACCAACCATTCTCCCATTTGAAATTTCACGCGCGTGGGAGTCAGTGACTTGTTTTCTTTATATTATATTTTATTTTCATTATACTAACAATTCAAACACATAGCGCAGTTGGCAAGGCATATGGCTGGTAAACATAAGGACCTGGGTTCGATCCCAGGTCCCAGAGTTTCTTTATTTCTTTTCTTTCTACAGATCTGATGTCTCACCTGCCTAGACGACTATTGTACGCTGCCAATCTCCAACCAATGGATTCATTATCCATTCAATCCAATTCTCCAGCAGTGAGGGACCATGATGCACCCTCAAGTCAACGCTACAAGAGATCAGGCGCTGACTGGGCTTGGAGCGCTTTTGGGCCTGAAAAACTCAGAATTACACTGTTGTACCCCAATTTTTGCCCCTAAGATTCCCCTATCATATCATGTCAACTTGATCATAACAAAATCACATTAGGGTTGGTTCTTCCTCTTTTTTATATCTCTTATCTTTAAGTTTGCTCTTGAGGAATCTCTAAGCACCTTAGTTGTGTATTTTGTATATGCGTTGATAATTAACCTCTAACCGAAATATAAAAAATATTTGTCTTTGTCTTTGCAAAATTGTGTTTTGTAGGTACCGAGTCAAAGCGTCTGACAAATAAGGTTTTCCAGTATTATTTCCCTAAAATCTCTATTTGCAAAGAAAAAATAATAATTAAAAATTTTCATTTTTGTTTTCCTGTACAATCGATTGCTCCCATAGTGCAATCGATTGCATAGTGTATTATGCACAATCTTTGAAAAAAAACTGTGTTTTCAGCCTTCAAAAATCAAAAAATTTAGCATGTGTCGACACATACATGTTATGTATCGACTCATGCAAGTTGATTGATTTTGTATTATGTCGAAGTAGCAGCTTGCATCGACCCATATAGGCTTGTATCGACTCATCCTGCTTTGTATAACTAGCATGTGTCGACACATGCATGTTATGTATCGACTCATGCAAGTTGATTGATTATGTATTGGGTCGAAGTAGCAGCTTGCATCGACCCATAGAGGCTTGTATCGACTCATCCTGCTTTATATAACTAGCATGTGTCGACACATACATGTTATGTATCGACTCATGCAAGTTGATTGATTCTGTATTGTATTGAAATAGCAGCTTGTATCGATCCATAGAAGCTTGCATCGACTCATGCTGTGTTATACAACTAGCATGTGTTGACGCATACGACTCTTGTGTCGACTCATAACAGCAAAACACACGTGATTTTTGAAAAAAAAGCCAGCAATTTCAAATCTGTCATCTTTTTGGCTCCAATTTTTCTGCATAATTTGAAAATTATATCATTAATTCAATTTTTGGCTCCAAGAATCAATTACCAAATTACCACTAATCTCAATCATAAACTCTATAAATAGAGCCCTCATCTCATTCAAATGATAAGCTTTTGATATCCAAATCCACCTTGCGAAAAAATCTCTCAATTCTCTCCATCTACCAAATTCACTCAAAGCTCCTTTTTTTCAAAAAAAGATAGTAAGCTTTGCATTGAAGCTTACTAATATTTGAGCTAAACCTTCATCCAAACACTTTTTCTTCATCAATTCTCTACATCCAAGCTTTGGTAATTGATTCTTGTGGTTGAATTGAAGCAAATTCTGGAAGTTGTTTGATAATTCTCTAATTCTACCTTTGGTAAGTTGGATCATCGTCTTTCACAATGTGATCTCTTGTGGATTTATGGTTTTGATTCATTGAGCACAGTTTTATGATTCCATTAGTGCTATTTTCTCATAATTTGATGGAATTTTCATGCTCAATTGGATCCATGATCATAAGGTGTTTGATGAAAAGTTGCAACAAGAATTTGATCCTTGAAATGTTGTTTTCTACTGATTTTAATAGGTTGCAATCAATTGTTGTAACATTGCAATTGTTTGTCACAGAAAGTTGATTTGAAAAAAAACTGCACTGATGCAATTGGTAGCTGTCTAAGCACAATTGATTGTAACAGTGCCGAAAATACTTTTTCTGCCTTATTTTGGGGCTGTTTTGACTCAAATATTTTTTCTGCTCACTCTCTTTGATGGATAATTTGGATTACCATTTTAAATGTCCAATTTCTCTTTAAGTTTGATGGACTTTATGGTGTAGATGAAGTTGGATAAATGTTCATCAATTCAAATCTACCTAAGAATGAATTATTTAATTCATTTTTGGTGCTTTAGATTAATGATATGTTTAGTGCTTTAATCCATCTAGAGGAGTAGTTAAATTTAAAGATGAAAGAATTTTGAGATGGTGATCCAAATTAACTTATCATTCCCCCTCCCTCTTCATCTTATCCTTTTCTTTTTTAATTGTACTACATGTTAAGGGGTGATGATATCTATATCATTTATCCAAACATGAAGTACATAGATTGTTATTGACCGGCCACAAAATAGGTGCGACTTCTATATAAGTCCACTTACGATTGCTTAACATAGCACTAAATTTTGTCCCGATTTAAATAAATGATCATTTGTGGCCCAAACTTATGATTGCAAGCCCAAGTATGTTAATTTGATCTCTTTGATCCAATAACCTTGAGATTCATTGTGTGTAGGCTTTGGTTCTACCAATTCTCTAATGGATCTACAACACCTTTAATCAATGCGGATCACTTAAACATTGTTGATCATTAAATGTTACTTTTGAGGATTCCAAAATGGATGATACAGTTGACAAAAAGAAAATGCAACTTGTTTTGTGGAGGCTTTGGTTCTACCAATCCTCTAATGAGTTCCAAATGCAAGTTTCAAGATGGTCATCCAACTAACCACTAATTTCTAACAATTGACTTTACTTTATTATTTTATTTTTATGCTTTATGTACCATTTAATTTAAGCATTTACATTTCATGTCTTTTTATTTTTATTTTTTCTCACTTGAGCATTTATTCTTATGCCATTTTTATTTTGCTCACTTGAGATTTTCTTTTCCTTTTAAAGACACCTAATAATTAACATGAACCATAAAAATATTTAATGATACTTGGACTATTTGGTTACTATCCTTGGCATTATGGAGTATTGGACTTCTTGGATTTAGGATTAGAGACCTTGGCCTATCTTGGAGACTTTGTGACTTTATTTGATATTTTGTCTGGAGTTCTTGAGGTTTACCTCAAGACATTGGGTTGTTTGTTTATTTTGTGTGCAGGTTATTGTGATTACATACTTTATTTGTAATCTGGAATTCACCCGTATACAACCGTTACTCTGCCCAATTTTTGCGAAGACTTAATACACTTGAAGTTTGGTTCTCTCAAGAGGTCTAGTATCTTTGCTTGCTTGGTTTCAATCCGAAGAATGAGAATTCTATATTGACTCATAATGTCAAGTATTGGCTTCTTGTTGGTTAGATGGTTCTTATCCCCAGCTTTTACCTTATGCTTTAGGATAGTCTCTTCATCTCCTCCCATCTTCTTTAATTTCAAAAATCTTCTCCCTCCTTTTAAAAAATCTTCTTATTTCTAAACTTGAAACACTTTCATAATAAACTTGGACTTAGGTCCATCCATTTTCAAAACATTTTCATAAATAAATTTCAATCAATTTAATAATACCTTAACATTTTTGTGAGAAGACTAAAAGTCAATCAATCTCATTTCAAACCATTTTTCCACGTTGGCCTTTTATTTTAATACTTTTCTTAAAAGATTAGACTCTTGTCAATCCTTGTAGTGATGCAAACAACTATACTTCTACAATATGTAGTAAAGAGAGATATTTTCCACTTGGGTGTTGAGTGAGGCATTGTTGATTTTAAAATCCAAGTCATATCCTCCACTTTGAGATGATGCAAATTCTCATTTCTCATGATTGTGGGTAGTAAGTATGTTTTCCACACAGACAATGGCGATGATGTCTTATCTCATAAAATTAACTAACACACTTGTGTTTCAAATTTTTAAAATAGGAACTATGTGTACCCTGATCCCCTATTGCACGAAAGGTGGTACGTAGGCACTAAAGGTTCGCAACCGCGACGGGTGCAAAAATCATAAAAATATTTCTTTTCTCACCTCCACCATCCATTTTATATACAACACATTTTTATAGCCAAAATATACAAATTTTTCAAAGAGGTTCCTGCGGAGTACCATAGATGTTTAGGGTGCTAATACCTTCCCTTTGCATAACCAACCCCCTTACCTTGAATCTTTCCCCCTTTTTTTGGGTTATTCGCTCTTTTCCCATTCCTTTGGAAACAATAAAGCGCGGTGGCGATTTTTATTTTGATTTGTATAAAGTCTAGTCAATCCAATGGCTTAGTCTTGAACATTTCTACTGCTACAGAAAAATGGCAACTTCACTGGGGAAAGATTGACCTCTTGCTGGTCCATCCCTAAGTGGGTTGAGCCTATCTTTGTTTATATCTGTATATGTGTTATTGTGTTTATGTGTTATATTTTGTATATATGTTTGTCTGGATTTTCCTGGTTTACAGGGTGCTTGGTGATTACTCATAAGTCCTATACCCGGACTTGGGCAAACTTTAAGATAGGACGGGCGGTATAGTCATGTTAACTTTGAGGGAGTAATCCCAAAAAAGGAGGCATGAGATCCCCCACTCAGTGGAGGCCCCTTTGACTGTAGTATCGTTTATCGAGTAATTAGGAAGACGTATTGCTTTCGACCTGGGATCCTGCTGAAGCTGAGGACCGTAGATTACCTAACCCATCTTGGCCTTTTAAGTGTAGTGCAAAAGCTATGATGGAGTAATCCCGAAATAGTTGTCACGCGATACTACACTCGGACGAGTCTTTCTTGAGAATATTACTAATTATCGAGTTAATCGGGAAGTTGGTAATATCCGAAGGAAGGATGTAGACTCTGGGAACCTCTTAGAACCTTGTTCGGCAGGTGATAACTTTTTAGACCAATACCTTATGGGTAGTACCTTCGACCTCATGCTCGTGACGTTGAACCTATGAACCATATATGTGTGATCTTGTGTGTGATTGTTGCATCATGCATCCATGCACTCATAAGCATCTTTTGAAGAAAACAATATTTCGAGGGATTTAAAGGTTGACTATTTGTGAATATCTCAGGTACTTTTAAACTATGGATTTTGGAAAGAGAAAGACCGGGAAATACAGTTTCAAGGATCTTAAAATAGATGAGTTGATCAGTCTAATTCCCGAGATCGAGTGTTCTGCAGACTTTCGGAAGAAGTATGGATCCATTATTCCTCTCATGAAGCTGAAGATGAAGGAGGGTATTCTCTCAACTTTGGTCCAGTTCTATGATCCAGTGTATCACTGCTTTACTTTTCCCAATTATCAGTTGATGCCAACACTAGAAGAGTATTCCTATCTATTGGATTTACCTATTACCGATCGTGTTCCTTTTACTGGTTTGGAGGGTGAGCCAAAACCACATGAGATTGCTTCTTTGATTCATCTGGGGAAGTCTGAGGTGGAAGCCCATATGACTACCAAAGGAGGGATTAGAGGATTACCAGCTCAGTTCTTATTGTAGAAAGCTCGTTACTTTGCCAGGATGAAGAGTACGGTTGCTTTTGAGTCCATCTTTTCTTTACTCGCCTATGGATTATTCTTATTTCCTAATGTGGACAAGTTTGTCGACATTAACGCTATCAGGATTTTCATGATTGGAAACCCGGTTCCTACACTGTTGGGTGATGCTTATTACTCTGTTCATCTTCGGAGTTTCTATCATGGGGGAATGATTATTTGTTGCACGCCTTTGTTGTACCGGTGGTTTATCTCTCATATGCCTCAGTCTGATGCTTTTTGGGATGTCAAGAAGGAACCCCGTTGGGATCCTAAGATCATGGCACTTACTCACTCGGATATTGATTGGTATCATCGAGCTTACCAGGATGTGGAGATTATTGACAGTTGTGGTAGTTTCCCCAATGTTCCTCTTCTTGGTACAAAGGGAGGAATTAACTATAACCTTGTTCTTTCACGGTGACAACTTGGTTACCCGATGAGGGATAAACCGAATAGTATTCATTTGAGTAGTTTCTTTCTGAAGGAAGGAGAAGACCACATGGAAGCTAGGGAGCGGATTGTGAAGGCCTGGCGTCACATTTATAAGAAGAGTAGGAAGGATTTGGGACTTAGAGGTGTTGTTTCTTTGGAGCCATATCTTCAGTGGGTCCGATCGAGAGCCATTCAGTTGAAGATGCCGTATACTCGGGAGACACCCATGCCTGATTTGTTTACGAAGACCACTTCTCCCTTATTACATGATCTAGAAGAGCTGCAGCTTGCTTTGGTTAGGATGCACAGGAAAGGGATGCTTGGAAGAACAAGTTCCAGACTTTAGAGAGTTCCTACAGAGTAGACCTGAAGGATAAAGATGATTTGATCGAGATCCTTGAGAGTCGAGCGGTGGAGTCTATGGAGAGGCAAGGGGATTTATTTTCTCCTAAGCCTCAAACAGGTGTTGATTACTCACTTCCTGCTTCAGATGATTGGAAGGAGGTTGCCATCAGACATGTGGAAGAAAACCAGAGGTTGAGGACTCAGATTGTCAGGCTCACAGGGAAGCATCAGCGTACAAATTGATCTTCATTAGTTCCTCTTCTCAGGATTTTAGATTGTATTTTCATCTTGTACTTGGGATCATTGAAACTTGTAATCCATTTTGAAGTTATTATAATAAAAAAAATTAGTATTTCAAAAGCTTTATTACTTGGATGTTTGCAATATGTCTATAAACCATAAATCCCTTGAAATATTAAATGATAAAGTAAAAATAATCATATGCATTGCATATCATGCATCATATTGCACATATTTCTTGCATTTGTTATGCATATCCAGGTGTCTTACCCAGCTTCTTTACTTCACTCAGCAAGCTGACTCATCACTACAACACTCGGGCTAATTTCAAAAAGAAGATGGATAACTTAGAACAGGAGAATCGCGAGCTGCGCGAAGAAGTTTCCGCTTTGAAGGCTGGCTTGGCCAACTTGACTACTCTGATGGAAGCTCTGGTGGTTGCTCAGAATCAGCCACCAAGTGTTCAACCTCAACCGACAAGGGAAAATGTTGAAGTTCCTACTGTTCCTGTATCCGCTACTCCGGCTGTTGTTCAAAACCGTATACCTCAGGGTTATCCATGGGGAATGCCAAAGAATTTTGCACCTGAAGGTTTCAACCTTGGCCCTCAAGATGCTCCAGTGGTTCAAAATGTTGTTACTCCTGCACCTCCTGTGGTACATATTGTTCCTGCTCCACCTCCTTCGGTGAATTTGGTTCCGTTTGTTAATGAAGATACATGTCATCCTTTCCCTCCGCCGAGTGAAGACTTGGGTCTTTATGACAGAATGGATGATTTCCAAGAACAGATTGATAGAATGAAAAGAGAGATGAAGGCTCTTAGGGGAAAAGAGTTATTTGGGCAGAATGTGAATAAGTTGTGTATGGTCCTGAATGCTAAAGTGCCTGCTAAGTTCAAGGTCCCGGAATTTGAGAAGTACAAGGGAAACACTTGCCATCGTGCTCATTTGGTGATATATGTAAGGAGAATGTCTACCCACACGGATGATCAGCGTCTGCTGATTCACTTTTTCCAGGATAGTCTGACCGGCGCAGCGTTGAAATGGTATATGAGTTTAGACAGCGCCAACATCCATACTTTTAATGATTTGGGAGAAGCATTCATTAAACAATACAAGTACAATATGGACATGGCGCCTGACCGTGACCAGCTTAGGGCAATGGTTCAGAAAGACATAGAATCGTTCAAAGAGTATGCACAGAGATGGCGCGGAGTGGCTGCACAAGTGATTCCTCCCATGGATGAGAAAGAAATGACTAAGATTTTTCTGAAGATGCTAAGTGCTTTCTACTATGAAAGAATGGTAGCAAGTGCCCCAAGTGATTTAACAGAGATGGTAGGAATGGGTGTCCGCCTAGAAGAGGCAGTAAGAGAAGGTCGTTTGACAAAGGGTGAAGGATCCGGAGAGGTGAAAAAGCCAGCTTATGGGTTTAAAAAGAAGAAAGAGGGGGATACAAATGTTGTTATGCAAGAGAGAAGGGTAAACGCTCCTAGAAAGAATTATCAGCGTCATCAGCAAGTCGCCTCAGTTACTCCTGTTATGAATGCCACTCCGACTACCGTTGCTTATCAGAGATCGTCCCAGCAGGGGAATCAAGGGTATAATCAGAGAAGGGAGAACTATGATCCTGTTCCCATGAGCTATGCAGAGCTACTACCAGCATTGATTCAGAAAAAGTTGGTCCAGACACGACCACCTCCCGCCATACCATTACCATTGCCTTGGTATTACAAAGCAGACCAGACGTGTGCCTTTCATCAGGGAGCACTAGGGCATAGTGTTGAGAATTGTTATCCTTTGAGGACTGAAGTGCAAAGGTTGGTGTTGTACCCCAAAATTTGCCCTCGCGCTTTTCCACAAGAAATCTCAGCTTCAAACATTTCCTGACTTCTCAAACTGGCTCAAGAATCGGACAAACGGACTTTTCTTGACAGTCAAGCAAAACTAGGGTTTTTACTGATTTTCAGAGCTCTGAATTGTTTCATACAGTGGGCTCAGGGTTTGGTTGATTTTTTGGTTCAATTTTGATCAAGCGAGCGTGATTTGGCATTTAATCGGGAATTAAGGTTTTATGGGCATATTCTCAGAAGAATTTAAAGTCCACAGCACTCTGCGGTTTATTTCAAGATTCGGATTAAAATTCGCGTTATCTTGGTTTAATCAGCAAAAGAGACAGTGGTTTTGAATTCAGTACGTTTTGATTGGGCCAGTCAGATGCAGGATGCAGTATTGGATTCACAGTGTTTTTGTGTTTGATCAGTCTATTTGGGTTAACTGCTGCTTTGCTCTGGATGTTGAATAAGACAGACTTAATTGATCAATGTTGTTTTATTTAAGTTATTCATTATTCTAAAATTAAATGATTGAAATTTATCTTTCAATTGTTTTAATTCTAAGAATTTTAAATAAATAAATAAGCAATAAAGAAAATTAGAACCAATGGGATAATTTGGATTTTTATTGATATTTGAATTATTTGTACAAATTGTTGTTTATAAATTAAATTACAGACAATAATTTACATTTAATTTAAATATTACATAGAATGAAAAAAAAACTATCCTATTTTCTAATATTCTTCGTTCTTCACTCCGCTCCGGTATTCCATTTTTTATCTGCAAAAAAAGAAACAAGAAAAGTCAGAAAGCATTAAATTGGAAAGGACAGATAAAAAGTGCTCATCATTAGGGGCCACTGACTGGGATCAGTTGACCCTCTCTGCAAATCACGGGATTTCTCCCGGTTCACAGAGAGGGAAGATTTTTTATTCCATGAATGCAAATGTCAAAAATGCATAAGTTATAAATTTCAAGCTGCATAGAAATTCAAAATCCAAAATCCAAACTGAAAAGTTCAATCTCAACTTTCTATCCAAAAGCAAAGGCACTAACTGTCAAAATGCCAAAGAAAATCAAGGAAGTACAATTGCTGCAAAGTCAAAATCCCAGGCTGTCAAAGAAAGATATGGGACATATCACAAAGTCCCAAGATATCAAAGAAATGTAAAAAAGCAGAGCAAAGCACAAAAGCTGGAGATAAAGATGCAAAATGTGTTATGCAAGTAATCTTTTCATCACTTCCCATCATAGCCCCTTCAGAGCAAGTACAGTATAAACATATAAAATTCTTTATTGTACTATAAAGTGAGAAAAAAGAGAGATAAAGCAAGCCTAGTTCAGGTTCAGCAGGCAGAATAGACAGTAGGAAGGAGAGAAGAAAGAAAGATATAACACGACATACAAAACTCAGTTGAGCCTAAGAAAAAAGGTGATAACCAAAGTAAAAAAGCCCACTACTGTCCAAACTTCACAACTCTGCAGAAGGGCCAAGCCAATACCAAGACAGTTAAAGGAGAGAAGCATAAAAACTGAACAAGTCAAGAGGCCTCAGGACGGTCAAAGCAAGAAACCTGCCTACTGTCCACAAATTTCCTCAACTCTGCCTCCATACACAATATACAGAAGCTAGTACAAAGAAGTAAGGTTACAAACTGGAGCCTACACCCTCCTCACACAAAAAAACATAACACCATCTCAAGTTCAAAACCTGAAACACATCATCAAAAACCAATATACAAAAAAACTTACTGTCCAAAAACCAGTTTCTCAACCATTACCCTGTCTCAACTTTCAAACACACAAAAAATCTGATAAGCAAAGCACATAACTTGAAAATGCCACAACCCTGTTAAAGAACACATCTCAGAACCATAAAACATCATCAACCAATGCCAAAACTGAACCAACACCAAGCCTAACAACCAAAACCAACTACTCAAAAACCAGCATAAATCTGCTAAGGTATCCATCTGCACAAGCCTATCTCACCAAAAGTAAGCCAATTTCTCAAACCCACCCTAGGCCTCAGAAGTGGGCTTCATCATAGGCATCTCAGTAAGGCACATCTCAAGCATACAGGCAACAAATACGAGCCCCTCAGAACTGTAAGTTCATCATGGGGGGAACAAGTCAAATCATATAGCGTCAAGCATGTAAGCAAAGGCAACAATAAGAAGCATGTTCTGGGCATCTCAAAGCACACATAGGCAAATCGTCCAAGAAAGCAACCAACAATTCAAAAGGGACATAAAGAAGCAGAGATAAAGAAGTGAACATATTAAAGGTTCTCAGTACATCATCATAAAACCCTTCATAACAAGAGGTAAGAACGAAATACCAGAAAAAGCTCAAAGTCTCATCACAGCACTGCCTTCCTCACGCCGTTCCGGCCTCCTAAGCGCCACAGCTCCCTTCGCCTCTCCTCCATCCCCAAAGTCAGGTAGTCAATATTCTTCCCATTTCCCCTTCACTATCTCATAATAATGCGAATTCAGGAATCAAGACTCACACTAAAACATAAATTCGTAAAGAACAGAAACATAAACACTAAAGCGAACCTTAAATCGATGACGCTGGGCTCACGTTAATAGGGGGAGGAAAGGCTTCAGGATTGGCGCTGGTGGCCGGAGAAAGTGTTCGGGGAAGTGAAGTTTGATCGGAGAAGACGAACTCAGTGAACACGGCGCCGCTGATTAGCCCTAACCCTCGTTCTGAATACCAAATGCCTAACCCTAATTTCGCTTTTGTTTGACATGGGCTTAACCCGCTGCTAATCTCCTCAAAAGCCCATTAAGATCACAACTTCTAACACTAACCTTTTATTTTATTTTATGAACATATTTACTTCTTTTGTTTTATCAAATACTAACCTCTTGTTTTATTTTATTTTATAAACATATTTATTTCTATTTGTTTTTCTTTTGTAAAATACTAATCATTTTTTTATTTTATTTTATAAACAAATGTTTACTTTTTCTTTTATTATTTCTATTCTTTGTAAAATACTCACTTAATTAAAAAATACATTTTTTTATCATAAGGTTAAAACATTTTTTTAGATAGATATTTATACATAACAATAACAAAATACTTTTTATACACAATTAACTTAAAAACATTTTTAATACATATTGAAATACATTTGTATATATTATCTTTTCTTTTTTTATACATAATTAAATTGAAAATACTTTTTTTAATTGAAATACATATTTGTACATATTATACATTTTTCATACATAATTAAAATTAAACTCTTTTTTTAGTTAACATTCTTTTCATACATAACAATTAAATACACATTTTCTCTAAACTCACAAATATTTGGACTAAAATACTTTCCAATTAAAAACTTAACATTTAATCAAAACACTTCATTTTTCTTTTGTACATAATTAAACATACAAAAATCAAAAATACATTTAAAAACATTTCTCTAGGTCAAACCCTAATCCGATTCAACTTCATAATTCGCACTTGTACATATTTACACTTACACAATACATACACTTGTACACTTACACAACACATTGCCCTACACACATTTTATCTTATATTTGTACATTCGATATTTACATATTGATCGCACATTCGATTTGGTTGTAATTTATTTGGGTATTATAAGTCTCATCCCCTTGTACATTTATACCCCCACTCCCGGACATTATTTTATAATAGCGTAGATTTACATTCCGCAATTTACAGCTTTTCAATTATACCATGGTTAGACCTAGGGTTTGTATGTACATAAAATCAAACGCTAGATAACCTAATACAAGACAAATACATGTAATCAACACACAAATCACACTTGCACCCCCTAGGGTAAACCCACATGTTGCCTTCCAAAATGGGCCATGCTTGCACGTCGAGTATCTTTGGCAAAACGAATCAAATGATCATAAGTCTCAAAGTGTTGCCTAAACGGAATGATCATAGTCCCTTCAAAACGAATTGCCAAAGACACTTGGCATCATTGCATTCATGGTCCATACGATGACCCGTGCCCGTCCCGAATAAACTTCCTAAACGCAAGATTGTCCATCAATTTCAATGGTGGAACAAAATTGTTAAAAAGGGTTAAAACATGACAAAAACCTTTGAGTACAATAGGGTAGACAAAACTCTTAGTTACTTGAGATCAAACTTGCAAAAACACTTGCCTTCTTTTCAAAAATCACAATCCACAACACTTTCAAACAAACTCTCAAAAACATTTGAAAACATCTTTTCGAAAAGATTCACACTTTTGTAAAACACTCAAACACGAGTCAAATACATTAGTTGCCTAAGACAAGGCATCTTTTTCCAAAACATTTTCAAAAAGCACCCACACACACACCATTTTTCAAAGCAATCGAAAAACAAGGCAAGTGATCTAAAAAACCAAGTAACTAAGAGCCCATGGATAACCATGGATGAAAAGGGTGCTAACACCTTCCCTTTTCATAATCTACCCCCCGAACCCACGAAATATCTCAAAAGGTTTTTGCTGTGCTTTTTTTAACCTTTCCTTTAGGATAAAATAAAAAGTCGGTGGCGACTCTTGCTCAACCGCACAAGTGCGAATACGAACGCAAAACCTCAAGTCAGTTCTCCCACCGTATCACAGAACTGGCGACTCTGCTGGGGAGAATTAAAAGTGGGGTTACCTTAGGGTTTAGATCACCTTTACTTTCAATTGATTGCTTTGTTTGCTTTACATTTATGGGCTTTGTATCAGAGTTCTATAGATCCTAACCCGGATCTGGGAAAACCCTTTTAGGTAGCATAATCTGTGAGGGACCTGTCCGGTGTAGACCGACATGGGTGAAGCAGTGGCTACGTTGGTGTGGCGTCTTAGTCTGTACCTATATCCCTTGTGTTGTAACGGGGAGAATATAGGTCTTCTAAGGGGTCATTAAACACCAACCGACCTTAGAACCCTAATTGACCAACTTGGCCATTAGAACAGTAGCAGTATGCTACACTCATTGAGGCTAAACTCTCGAGATGGTTCCGGCCGCGAGAAAAGATTGCGATGCTGGAGTTATGACCGATTGAGGGTAGCCAATGATTTGAGATCCTCTAGAACCCGGTTACTTTTGATAGGACAGGTTTTAACCAACGAACTGAAAGAGGGTAGTACCTGAACCTCATGCAAGCCTAAACCTAAGGCCTTGTGTGCTTTGTGTGAATATTGTTTGCCTGTATATACACTTACTTGCTTGTGCCTACATGTACATAACATCATGACATCATACCATAACATTTTAGCATTTTCAATAACCATTTCAAGGATCTCGAGGGTTCTTTTGATGCAGGGTTACGTTGAACCAGACATCTATCAAGAAGCAAGAGGTCCCTCCTCTAACAAATGCCAATCAAAATTCAAGTACAACAACTTGAATCAGTGGCTATGACCCACTCGACATGGTGAGCTTGATTCTCGTGGAAAGACATCCACCAACACAAAGCTCTCCAAACAAAGATCGAGAACAACCACTTGAATCAGTGGCTACGACCCACTCGACATGGTGAGCTTGATTCTCGCGGAAGGACGTCCATCGGTGCAGAGATCTCCAATCCAAGAGCAGAGTTCAACCTCTAACATTTTCTTGTGTTTACCCCAAGAGATCCTTGAAAGCATGCATCCACATATCATGCATTGCATTTTGACAATCTTTCCTTTTTCAGGTTTCCTTACTCTCCTGCTGTTTATTTCAGCAAGAGATGGCTCTAGAACGGTCTGTCAAAGACATCCAAGACCATACTGCTCAACTGCAGGAGATGTTCCTGAACTTGTCTCTGGGGCAAGAAGAGATGAAAGCTCTCCTCACCAAGGACTTGGGGAGTTCCAACAATGCCAGAAGTGATCAGATTGCGGAGCTGCAGTTTGATCTGACAACACTGAGGACTCAAATGATGGGACAGTTGGTGGGCCAGATGGCTCTCATCCAAGACTTATCCCAAAGACAAGAGGAACTCAGAGTTCTTGTCCGCCAACTGCTTCCAAACAACCAACTGGGGCAAACGTCTGAGGTTGAAGAGCAAGTCACCGTTCAGCCTCCATCCACTCAAGAAAACAAGGGGAAAGCTCCCTTGCTAGCTTCAGGGTCACAAACCCATCAACAACCTCGCCAGCGTCAACGGGGCAATCGGCGTAAACAAGAAAAGTCGGGAAGACAGTTTACAGAGACCGAGATACCATCATTCTTCATACTGAAGCGCCTGTTGGAGGTCAATTTGCTTACCGTAAAGGATCCTCCTCAGAAGCTCAATATCTCCTCTCCTCGCTTTAATCCCGACGAATTTTGTGTTTACCACTCCTGCAACCCGGGGCACAGTACCAACAACTGTTGGGCCTTGAAGAACAAGATTCAAGATCTGATTGACATTGGGGTGCTGGAATTCATGCCAGACGGCGAGATGAAGATCTTCCGTTAAAGGGTTCTCCGCTTGAAGTGACGAGGCTCGAAGCTGAAAGACTTTTGCTTCTTTTTGAAATTTTCAAAGTTGTAATTTCTTTTGCTGTCAAACAATTATCTGTTGATGTTAAACTCTGTTTTCATTAATGCATTGCATATGTTTGTCTTGAATTCATCCATTCGTTTCACTACTCTTATGTTTTTCTTTATGATATTTGACTCTTGATAAAAAGCTGCAAGCCTTTAGAGGGAGGATGACGAAACAATACCGTGATCTTATACAGTATGCTTTTGAACAGACCTTGCTGATGATGTACAGGCATTTCTTTCAATTCCCAAACACTGGAGTTATAAGGAAGTTAATCCCTAGTCAACCCCTTCGAGCCAAAGAAGTAGGAGTTTCCTGTTCTGAACGATCAAAACCTTTGATATAAACCTGGGGCAGGGTAGTATCTCAGTTAATTCAAAAGAAAACGCGCATTGAAGTCGCAAACTCTCAGTTCGTAATACAACGAACGACGTCGAAAAAGAAAGCATTCCTTTGGAATCAAAAGACGAGGGTGGTTCCCTATCACATAGACAGTCAATCTCTCAAAAGAGAAAAGCCCACCAAGCCAAAACCTATGAAGGAGGCTTAAGAAAGCTAGGGCATCCCGCTGACAGTAATCCCGAAAACGGTAACAGTCAGGCAAAAGTTAGGGATAACAAATCAAAATCAAAATAGTGAGGTCATTACAAAACCCTCAACAACATGAAAAGTGTTGGAAAAGAAAAAGGAGATGATGACTGTCCCCCAAAAATTCAAACTGGTGAACCATCGCCCAAAAGTCGTTCCAAACTCAAAACAGAGTGCGACGCACAATTGACTGAGCTTAGGTTGAAGGACATCACGAAGAGCGGGTGGGTACAAATATACTTTGAGCCTTTATCCTTTGTTTCTTAAACCGTGAACCAGGCCACGTTACAACCCTTCAAAAGTCCTAATTGAAGCATGGGTTAGTTCGAAAGCATACTGTTACAAAAGGTATCCTGACTCCTGTAGGGCTTTGCTCTAAATCTTGTGTTAACTTGTCTTATGAAAAGTTTTCTGCTAAAAATGCATTTTTCAAAATTTCAAAGACAAACATAAACTTTGCATTATTCGAATATCACTGTCTGCATTTGACCCTTTTGTTTGACAGCGAAGAAATTCATACAGCGAATGTTCGGAGGAACGGAAACTCTCTCAGTAAGTCAAAATCACTTCAGGAGGATAACACTTCCCTTATCAACAAAGGGGCATGACATGTCAAAATCCAATTAACCTGGGGCAGTCCAGTCAAGGTCCAACAGATCTTTCAAAGTTCAGTTAACCTGGGGCAGTCCAGTCAAGATTTCAAGAAATCTCTCAATGTGCAGAGTAATCTGATTCAAGACTCCTTCACAACCACTTGGGGAATTCGAATGTCAAAAGTGTTCAACAAATCAACTACATTTCCAGATTCGACTCCTGTATCCAGCCAGGGCATATCTGTTGACCATTTCCAGACTCGACTCCTGTATCTAGCCAGGGCATGTCTGAAGAGTTTGAAGATTCGATTCCTGTATCCTGCCAGGGCATATCTATCAACTATCACCTTTCCAGATTCGACTCCTGTATCCAGCCAGGGCATATCTGTTGACCACATTTCCAGACTCGACTCCTGTATCTAGCCAGGGCATGTCTGAAGAGTTTGAAGATTCGATTCCTGTATTCAGCCAGGGCATATCTGTTGACGACTATTTCCAAATTCGACTCCTGTATCCAGCCAGGGCATATCTGTTGACTACATTTCCAGATTCGACTCCTGTATCCAGTCAGGGCATGTCTGAAGAATTCCAGATCAACACCTGCAACAACCCAGGAAACATCTGTGAACAACCGATTGTAGACCGACACCTGTAATAAACCAGGATTTTATCTACATCACCACTTGGGGCATTCGAATGTCAAAAGTGTTCAAAACCGATGCAGTTTTACACAAGCTCATCATCAGGAAACCCTACACCGGTTCCCCTTCAAGACTTCTGAAACAAGTTTACGGATTCTTCCCAACAACGGACGCCAATCTACCGACTTGTTCAGATTCTTATCAAGACTTCTGAAACAAGTTTACGGATTCTTCCCAACAACGGACGCCAATCTACCGATTTGTTCAGATTCTTATCAAGACTTCTGAAAACAGTTCATGGATTCATCCCAACAACGGATGTTAATCTATCAACTTGTTCAGATGCAACCTTTGAATTTAGTTTACGGACGCTTCCCAACAACGGATGTTGTTCTATTGCTGATTCAACTTCAAGATTTCTGAAAACAGTTCACGGGTTCTCCAAGTAAACGGATGTTAACCTGTCGCTTGTTCAGATTCTTCTCAAAGCTAACCACCACGGAAGATCGCGCTCGCCAAAATTCTCCCTATCCCCAGCGGAGTTCCTTCAATCCCCAGCGGAGTCAGATTTTCGAACCTTCTCCCCACAGAGTTTTGAGGAAGCAACTTTTGAGTACCCCAGTAAAGTCTCCAGGGTTACCTCCCATCAAACCGAAGACTCTCAATCTGGTCTCCCCGGCATGAGTCTACTAGTTGGAACTCCCCAGTAGAGGTCATCAGGAATTCCCTTCCCCAGTGACAGCCAAGGACTTATTTTCCCCGGCGGCAGTCAAGATGCTTTTATCTTCAGCCATCTCGGATTCATGTATCCTTGGCAAGATTAGCTCATCAGCTTACATGCGCATCCATCACATTCATAAATATTGATGACACATACATTGCATCATGCATCATAACATTGCATACGACTAACCCTTTGCCTTTTCAGGTAAGATCAGTCGACAGACACAGATCATCTTCTGAGATTCATCCAAAAAAATAGTTCAGATGTGACCCGGACACGGCGACATTTTGATACTTATTCCGGATTCATTCAGACGCATCAGCAGAAACCTTACACCGGTTCCTCTTCAATTTCTCAACTTCTGAAACAAGTTTACGGATTCTTCCCTACAACGGATGTCAATCTACCGATTTGTTCAGACTCTTCATAGCTTCTGAAACAGTTTACGGATTCTTCCCTACAACGGATGTCAATCTACCGATTTGTTCAGACTCTTCATAGCTTTTGAAAACAGTTTACGGATTCTTCCCTACGACGGATGTCAATCTACCAACTGATTCAGACTCTTCTCAACTTTTGAAAACAGTTTACGGATTCTTCCCCACAACGGATTCCAATCTACCAGCTGATTCAGACTCTTCTCAATTTTTGAAAATAGTTTACGGACGCTTCCCAACAACGGATGCTGCTCTATTGCTTATTCAATCCCAGATGGTTTACAGATTCTCCAGACATGGACGTCAATCTGTTGCCTGTTCGGACCCCAATTCAGAGATGTTCTCAAAACATGGAGGCCCCTTCTGATACTTGTCCACTCACCATTGACGTACAGTTCAACATCACCATATGGCATCTGTAAGCCCATCCTCCTACCAGCAGTCGCCGAATGGCATCTGTAAGCCCATTCTCAGATGGCATCTCTAAGCCCATCCCCCGACAAAATTCTCTAGCACCAGGTGGCATCTTTAAGCCCATCACCAAATGGCATCTTCAAGCCCATTCACCTCCACCGTCACACCGACGAGCGCAAATTTTCTGGGCACATTAGTGTCCAATCTCCTTTTACCTTCAAGTCACGAAAGGCAAACTTGCCAATCTAACTCTTCAGGTCAAAGAAGATTGAACAGGGGCAACTGTTGTACCCCAAAATTTGCCCTCGCGCTTTTCCACAAGAAATCTCAGCTTCAAACATTTCCTGACTTCTCAAACTGGCTCAAGAATCGGACAAACGGACTTTTCTTGACAGTCAAGCAAAACTAGGGTTTTTACTGATTTTCAGAGCTCTGAATTGTTTCATACAGTGGGCTCAGGGTTTGGTTGATTTTTTGGTTCAATTTTGATCAAGCGAGCGTGATTTGGCATTTAATCGGGAATTAAGGTTTTATGGGCATATTCTCAGAAGAATTTAAAGTCCACAGCACTCTGCGGTTTATTTCAAGATTCGGATTAAAATTCGCGTTATCTTGGTTTAATCAGCAAAAGAGACAGTGGTTTTGAATTCAGTACGTTTTGATTGGGCCAGTCAGATGCAGGATGCAGTATTGGATTCACAGTGTTTTTGTGTTTGATCAGTCTATTTGGGTTAACTGCTGCTTTGCTCTGGATGTTGAATAAGACAGACTTAATTGATCAATGTTGTTTTATTTAAGTTATTCATTATTCTAAAATTAAATGATTGAAATTTATCTTTCAATTGTTTTAATTCTAAGAATTTTAAATAAATAAATAAGCAATAAAGAAAATTAGAACCAATGGGATAATTTGGATTTTTATTGATATTTGAATTATTTGTACAAATTGTTGTTTATAAATTAAATTACAGACAATAATTTACATTTAATTTAAATATTACATAGAATGAAAAAAAAACTATCCTATTTTCTAATATTCTTCGTTCTTCACTCCGCTCCGGTATTCCATTTTTTATCTGCAAAAAAAGAAACAAGAAAAGTCAGAAAGCATTAAATTGGAAAGGACAGATAAAAAGTGCTCATCATTAGGGGCCACTGACTGGGATCAGTTGACCCTCTCTGCAAATCACGGGATTTCTCCCGGTTCACAGAGAGGGAAGATTTTTTATTCCATGAATGCAAATGTCAAAAATGCATAAGTTATAAATTTCAAGCTGCATAGAAATTCAAAATCCAAAATCCAAACTGAAAAGTTCAATCTCAACTTTCTATCCAAAAGCAAAGGCACTAACTGTCAAAATGCCAAAGAAAATCAAGGAAGTACAATTGCTGCAAAGTCAAAATCCCAGGCTGTCAAAGAAAGATATGGGACATATCACAAAGTCCCAAGATATCAAAGAAATGCAAAAAAGCAGAGCAAAGCACAAAAGCTGGAGATAAAGATGCAAAATGTGTTATGCAAGTAATCTTTTCATCACTTCCCATCATAGCCCCTTCAGAGCAAGTACAGTATAAACATATAAAATTCTTTATTGTACTATAAAGTGAGAAAAAAGAGAGATAAAGCAAGCCTAGTTCAGGTTCAGCAGGCAGAATAGACAGTAGGAAGGAGAGAAGAAAGAAAGATATAACACGACATACAAAACTCAGTTGAGCCTAAGCAAAAAGGTGATAACCAAAGTAAAAAAGCCCACTACTGTCCAAACTTCACAACTCTGCAGAAGGGCCAAGCCAATACCAAGACAGTTAAAGGAGAGAAGCATAAAAACTGAACAAGTCAAGAGGCCTCAGGACGGTCAAAGCAAGAAACCTGCCTACTGTCCACAAATTTCCTCAACTCTGCCTCCATACACAATATACAGAAGCTAGTACAAAGAAGTAAGGTTACAAACTGGATCCTACACCCTCCTCACACAAAAAAACATAACACCATCTCAAGTTCAAAACCTGAAACACATCATCAAAAACCAATATACAAAAAAACTTACTGTCCAAAAACCAGTTTCTCAACCATTACCCTGTCTCAACTTTCAAACACACAAAAAATCTGATAAGCAAAGCACATAACTTGAAAATGCCACAACCCTGTTAAAGAACACATCTCAGAACCATAAAACATCATCAACCAATGCCAAAACTGAACCAACACCAAGCCTAACAACCAAAACCAACTACTCAAAAACCAGCATAAATCTGCTAAGGTATCCATCTGCACAAGCCTATCTCACCAAAAGTAAGCCAATTTCTCAAACCCACCCTAGGCCTCATAAGTGGGCTTCATCATAGGCATCTCAGTAAGGCACATCTCAAGCATACAGGCAACAAATACGAGCCCCTCAGAACTGTAAGTTCATCATGGGGGGAACAAGTCAAATCATATAGCGTCAAGCATGTAAGCAAAGGCAACAATAAGAAGCATGTTCTGGGCATCTCAAAGCACACATAGGCAAATCGTCCAAGAAAGCAACCAACAATTCAAAAGGGACATAAAGAAGCAGAGATAAAGAAGTGAACATATTAAAGGTTCTCAGTACATCATCATAAAACCCTTCATAACAAGAGGTAAGAACGAAATACCAGAAAAAGCTCAAAGTCTCATCACAGCACTGCCTTCCTCACGCCGTTCCGGCCTCCTAAGCGCCACAGCTCCCTTCGCCTCTCCTCCATCCCCAAAGTCAGGTAGTCAATATTCTTCCCATTTCCCCTTCACTATCTCATAATAATGCGAATTCAGGAATCAAGACTCACACTAAAACATAAATTCGTAAAGAACAGAAACATAAACACTAAAGCGAACCTTAAATCGATGACGCTGGGCTCACGTTAATAGGGGGAGGAAAGGCTTCAGGATTGGCGCTGGTGGCCGGAGAAAGTGTTCGGGGAAGTGAAGTTTGATCGGAGAAGACGAACTCAGTGAACACGGCGCCGCTGATTAGCCCTAACCCTCGTTCTGAATACCAAATGCCTAACCCTAATTTCGCTTTTGTTTGACATGGGCTTAACCCGCTGCTAATCTCCTCAAAAGCCCATTAAGATCACAACTTCTAACACTAACCTTTTATTTTATTTTATGAACATATTTACTTCTTTTGTTTTATCAAATACTAACCTCTTGTTTTATTTTATTTTATAAACATATTTATTTCTATTTGTTTTTCTTTTGTAAAATACTAATCATTTTTTTATTTTATTTTATAAACAAATGTTTACTTTTTCTTTTATTATTTCTATTCTTTGTAAAATACTCACTTAATTAAAAAATACATTTTTTTATCATAAGGTTAAAACATTTTTTTAGATAGATATTTGTACATAACAATAACAAAATACTTTTTATACACAATTAACTTAAAAACATTTTTAATACATATTGAAATACATTTGTATATATTATCTTTTCTTTTTTTATACATAATTAAATTGAAAATACTTTTTTTAATTGAAATACATATTTGTACATATTATACATTTTTCATACATAATTAAAATTAAACTCTTTTTTTAGTTAACATTCTTTTCATACATAACAATTAAATACACATTTTCTCTAAACTCACAAATATTTGGACTAAAATACTTTCCAATTAAAAACTTAACATTTAATCAAAACACTTCATTTTTCTTTTGTACATAATTAAACATACAAAAATCAAAAATACATTTAAAAACATTTCTCTAGGTCAAACCCTAATCCGATTCAACTTCATAATTCGCACTTGTACATATTTACACTTACACAATACATACACTTGTACACTTACACAACACATTGCCCTACACACATTTTATCTTATATTTGTACATTCGATATTTACATATTGATCGCACATTCGATTTGGTTGTAATTTATTTGGGTATTATAAGTCTCATCCCCTTGTACATTTATACCCCCACTCCCGGACACTATTTTATAATAGCGTAGATTTACATTCCGCAATTTACAGCTTTTCAATTATACCATGGTTAGACCTAGGGTTTGTATGTACATAAAATCAAACGCTAGATAACCTAATACAAGACAAATACATGTAATCAACACACAAATCACACTTGCACCCCCTAGGGTAAACCCACATGTTGCCTTCCAAAATGGGCCATGCTTGCACGTCGAGTATCTTTGGCAAAACGAATCAAATGATCATAAGTCTCAAAGTGTTGCCTAAACGGAATGATCATAGTCCCTTCAAAACGAATTGCCAAAGACACTTGGCATCATTGCATTCATGGTCCATACGATGACCCGTGCCCGTCCCGAATAAACTTCCTAAACGCAAGATTGTCCATCAATTTCAATGGTGGAACAAAATTGTTAAAAAGGGTTAAAACATGACAAAAACCTTTGAGTACAATAGGGTAGACAAAACTCTTAGTTACTTGAGATCAAACTTGCAAAAACACTTGCCTTCTTTTCAAAAATCACAATCCACAACACTTTCAAACAAACTCTCAAAAACATTTGAAAACATCTTTTCGAAAAGATTCACACTTTTGTAAAACACTCAAACACGAGTCAAATACATTAGTTGCCTAAGACAAGGCATCTTTTTCCAAAACATTTTCAAAAAGCACCCACACACACACCATTTTTCAAAGCAATCGAAAAACAAGGCAAGTGATCTAAAAAACCAAGTAACTAAGAGCCCATGGATAACCATGGATGAAAAGGGTGCTAACACCTTCCCTTTTCATAATCTACCCCCCGAACCCACGAAATATCTCAAAAGGTTTTTGCTGTGCTTTTTTTAACCTTTCCTTTAGGATAAAATAAAAAGTCGGTGGCGACTCTTGCTCAACCGCACAAGTGCGAATACGAACGCAAAACCTTAAGTCAGTTCTCCCACCGTATCACAGTTGGTGAAGTCTGGAATTTTATCTTTCAAAGACGTGGGACCTAATGTGAAAGACAATCCTCTACCCAAGCACGGGGGGTGAATGCTGTAAATATGGTGGCCGGTTGTCCAGGCGACTTTCGAATTTTTGACATTAATCTGGTTAGAGGAGATTTGGTGAAGATGCATGCAGACCTCTGTGAATTTAGTTATTATATGCATGACCATGCCGGTTGTGCTATTTGCATTACAGATATACAGGGTTGCGAGAAGATAAAGGCTGATTTACAGGAGATGATGGATGAAGGTTTAATCCATATAATCAGGCCTATGGCGGAATATGAAGAGGAAGTGAATATGGTTTCTGGATGTCCTGGTGAATTCATAATTTTTAATGTGGATCATTTGAATGAGGATCTCGTGCAGTTGCATGCTACCTTCTGTTGTACTGCTGGTCAGGTGGAACACCAATATAGATCTTGCATAGTTTGCTGTCAAGACCCCCGAGGATGTTCTATTGTGAGAAAGGGTGTTCAGTTGCTGTTAGACAATGGAACTATCAAGATCACAGGTCAGAGAGATGATTATTATGAGATTGATATGGTTGAAGTTTGTTTGATGGAAGAAGAGTCAGAGGAGGAGTATGCCTCCGCAGATGAGTATTTCTCTTCAGACAAAGATTTGTTTGCCGGAAATGACTTTTTGATGGCTGATTGTGTTGAGGAAGGGGTAAACATCATTGTACCTTGTTTTGGTGCACCCACTCGTCTTGAGGTGGAGTACCATAGCAAACCAGTTGTTACCCCATTGGTAATTAGTCTGCTAGGTCCTGTTCCCTATGAATCAGACAAGGTTGTGCCTTACAAATACAACACTACAATATTATAAGACAGGGTAGAGATTCCCATCCAGCCAATGCCAGATGTTGGAAATATTGCTGATAATAGCAGGGTGACCCATAGCGGTGGTGTGTTTGCGCCGGTTATTCAAAGAGATGTTGTTGCTGGAAAGAAAATTGTTGAGAACGATGAGCCTAAGAAGGCTATAGGAGAGACTAGTGGGGCTACATTAGAGAAAGAAGTGGATGATATTTTGAAGATAATTAAGATGAGCGACTACAAAATTGTAGATCAGCTATTGCAGACTCCTTCTAAGATATCTATCATATCTTTATTAATGAATTCCTCTGCTCATAGAGAATCACTGATGAGAGTACTAGACCAAGCTTTTGTGGAGAATGACATGCCATTAGATCAATTCAGCAGCGTAATTGGAAACATTACGTCATGTAACAATTTGAGTTTCTGCGATGATGAGTTACCAGATGAAGGGAGGAATCACAACTTGGCCCTCCACATATCTATGAACTGCAAGAATGTTTCGCTGTCCAATGTGCTAATTGATAACGGATCCATGCTGAATGTTATACCGAGGAGTACCCTCATGAAGTTAAAGTATCAAGGAGCACCTATGCGCCCGAGTGGCATCATTGTGAAGGCTTTTGATGGGTCGAGGAAATCTGTCATTGGTGAAGTGAACTTGCCCATCCATATAGGACCACATTTGTTCCTGAAAACTTTCCAAGTCATGGACATTATTCCCGCATATAATTGTTTTCTAGGACGGCCATGGATACACGAAGTAGGGGCTGTCACTTCAACTCTGCATCAGAAGTTAAAGTTTGTGCGTGAAGGGAAGGTGGTGATCATAAATGGGGAGCAGGCGTTATTGATATCCCATCTATCCTCTTTCAGTATTGTAGAAGTGGATGAGGCTGCTGTTGGAAACCAGTTTCAAGCCCTATCTATTGACAACATAAGGAGGAATGAGAATTCTGTGGTTTCGCTGAAGGACGCGCAACAGGTTGTGCGCAATGGTCATAATGCAGTTTGGGGACAACTTGTGGATCCACCCATGAACAAAAACAGAACTGGTTTGGGTTTCTCTTCGAAGAATGGCAAAGGCGAAAGTTTGAAGTCAAAGTCTTTTGTGAACAATTATCATGATGTTTTCCGCAGCAGAGGCTACCTCCATCCAATTGGTTCTAGAATTAATGTTGTTGAAGAGGATGAAGCAGAGCAGGAAGTACCGAATTATGTGACGCATGGAGCCCGAGTTCAGAATTGGGTCACCATTGATGTTCCTTCTTGCATACATATTTCAAAGTAATTTGTTTTGTTAATCTGTTTCTTTCTTTTGAAAAGATTTCACTCTGCCCAAGGTGAAAGTATTGTATGGGCTTATTTGTTTGCTTTGATTTTTAAGATCATTAATAAAAGTTGTCTTTGCTTCCAAAAATATGTCTTTATTTTCTGCTTTTTCTTGGGAAATGGTAATAAAATAAAAAACCCTTTCAAAATAAATAATAACTGAAAATTAATCTGCATGATCACTTGTTATATGTGTCAGCCTCTAAAAGCAATCATAAATCACATGTGAAGATTACTTAAAAAACCCGTTGAATACAATGAACCTGCACCCTCTCCCAACTTTGATTGTCCTGTGTTTGGGGCTGAAGAAGAAGATTATGATGAGATTCCAGAAGAGGTCTCACGGTTGCTTGAGCACGAGGAAAATACCATTCAGCCATATAAGGAACCTTTGGAAGTGATTAATTTGGGTTCAGAAGAAGATCCGAAGGAAATTAAGATTGGAGCATCGTTGCATCCTGATGTGAAGAGCGGGTTGATTGAGCTGTTGAAAGAGTATGTGGATATTTTTGCTTGGTCTTATCAAGATATTCCTGGTCTAGATACAGACATTATTGAGCATCATTTTTCATTGAAGCCAGAGTGTCAGCCAGTTAAAAAAAAGTTGAGAAGAACCCACCCAGATATGGCAGTAAAGATCAAAGAGGAGGTCCTAAAGCAGATTAATGCTGGTTTTCTTGTGACGTCGGTGTATCCTCAATGGATTGCCAATATTGTTCCAGTACCAAAAAAAGACGGAAAAGTCCGCATGTGCGTAGATTACAGAGATCTAAATAAAGCTAGTCTGAAAGATGATTTTCCATTGTCTCACATTGACATGTTAGTGGACAGCACAGCAAAATTCAAGGTATTCTCGTTCATGGACGGATTTTTCGGGTATAATCAAATAAGAATGGCTCCAGAGGACATGGAAAAAACAACGTTTATCACACCCTGGGGAACATTCTGTTACAGAGTGATGCCCTTCGGGTTGAAGAACGCTGGTGCAACGTACCAGAGGGCTATGACAACCCTATTCCATGATCTGATGCACAAGGAAATTGAAGTATATGTTGATGATATGATTGCAAAATCCCAAACTGAAGAAGGGAATATAAAAGATTTTTTGAAGTTGTTTCAGCGTTTGAGGAAGTATCGTCTCCGCTTGAATCCAAATAAATGCACCTTCAGAGTTAGATCAAGGAAATTGTTGGGTTTTATCATTAGCCAGAAAGGAATTGAAGTTAACCCTGATAAAGTCAAAGCAATTCAAGAAATTCCAGCACCAAGAACTGAAAAGCAAGTCAGGGGTTTCCTCAGGCGTTTGAATCATATTTCCATATTCATTTCCCACATGACTGCAAAGTGTGAACTGATCTTTAAGTTGTTAAAGAAAGATCAAGGTTGTGTGTCGATGGATGGCTGCCAAAGGGCATTTGAGAGTATTAAAGAGTATTTGCTTGAACCTCCTATCTTGCTTCATCCCGTAGAAGGAAGACCGTAGATAAATCCATGGGTTGTATTCTGGGACAACAGGATGAAACAGGGAAGAAAGAGTTCACCATTTATTATCTCAGCAAAAAGTTCACTGATTATGAGTCGCGGTATTCCACGCTAGAAAAAATGTGTTGTGCTTTAGCCTGGGCGGAAAAGCGTTTGCGGCAGTATATGTTGAATCATACCACTTGGTTGATCTCCAAAATGGATCCAATCAAGTATATTTTTGAGAAGCCTGCTCTTACTGAGAGAATTGCCCACTGGCAGATGTTGTTATCTGAATATGATATTGAGTACCGCACTCAAAAAGCTATCAAAAGTAGTGTGTTGGCATATTACCTTGCTCACCAGCCGGTGGAAGATCATCAATTTGCAGAATATGAATTCCCCGATGAGGATGTGATGTTCCTGAAAGTGAAAGATTGTGATGAACCATTGCCTAAGGAAGGCCCCGACCCTGAATCTCGTTGGAGTATGATATTTGATGGAGCGGTGAATGCTTATGGTAAAGGAATTGGTGTTTTGATCGTCACTCCTCATGGATCGCACATTCCTTTTACTGCAAGGTTAACATTTGATTGCACTAATAATATGGAAGAATATGAGGCTTGCATCATGGGTCTTGAGGAAGCTATTGATCTCAGAATCAAAATTCTAGATGTGTATGGTGATTCAACTTTGGTAATAAATCAGATTAAAGGAGAATGGGATACTCGTCACCCTGGCTTGATCCCTTACAAAGATTATGCTAGAAGATTACTACCCTTCTTCAATAAAGTTGAATTCCATCACATTCCTAGAGATGAAAATCAAATGGCGGATGCTCTGGCAACTCTGGCTTCCATGTACCAAGTGAATACTTGGAATGATATACCCCGTATTACAGTTCAACGGCTGGATAGGCCCGCTCATGTGTTTACGACAGAGGAGGTAGCAGATGAAAAACCTTGGTATTATGACATCCAGCATTTTCTTCAGACTCAGGAATACCCGATTGATGCGTCGAGGAAAGATAGAAAGACACTGAGAAGATTGGCAGGCAGTTTCTTCCTCAGTGAAAATGTGTTATACAAGAGAAATCATGACATGGTCTTACTCAGATGCGTGGATAGACACGGAGCAGACATGTTGATGCATGAGATTCATGAAGGTTCATTTGGCGCTCATGCTAATGGGCATTCGATGGCTAAAAAGATGCTAAGGGCAGGTTACTATTGGTTGACAATGGAATCTGATTGTTACAAATTTGCAAAGAAGTCCCATAAATGCCAGGTTTATGCAGATAAGGTCCATGTGCCTCTGACACTTCTCAATGTGATTTCCTTTCCGTGGCCTTTCTCTATGTGGGGTATAGGCATGATCGAGATGATAGAACCTAAAGCTTCGAATGGACATTGTTTCATCTTGGTAGCAATTGACTACTTTACCAAATGGGTAGAGGCTGCTTCTTATGCCAATGTTACCAAACAGGTGGCTATGCATTTCATCAAAAACAATCTTATATGCCGGTATGGTATGTCGAGTAGAATCATCACTGATAATGGCTCGAATATGAACAACAAGATGATGACAAAACTGTGTGAAGAAATCAAGATTGTCCATCACAATTCGTCTCTATACAGGCCAAAGATGAATGGGGCTATTGAAGCTGCTAATAAGAATATCAAGAGAATTATCCAGAAAATGGTTGTTACTTATAAGGATTGGCATGAAATGCTCCCTTTTGCTCTGCATGGATATCAAACATTTGTCTGTACTTCAACAGGAGCAACCCCGTTCTCCCTGGTATATGGAATGGAAGTTGTACTCCCTATTGAGGTAGAGATTCCCTCGTTGCGTGTGATAATGGAAGCCAAGTTGACAGAGGCTGAATGGGTCCAGAACATGTTTGACCAATTGAATTTGATTGAAGATAAGAGAATGACAGCTTTATGTAATGGGAAGTTATATCAAAAAAGAATGAATAAAGCATTTGATAAAAATGTCAAACCTCGTGAATTCAGAGAAGGCGACCTCGTGCTCAGGAAGATCATGTCTTTTAACATTGATTCTAGGGGCAAGTGGACTCCCAATTTTGAAGGCTCGTATGTTGTCAAGAAAACCTTCTTTGGTGGTGCATTAATTCTTGAAACTATGGATGGCGAGGAGTTCCCACGTCCCATGAATGCTGACGCAGTCAAGAAATACTTTGCCTAAAGAAATAAAAGAACAGCTCGCTAAGTTGAAAACCCGAAAGGGCGACTTAGGCAAAAAGGAGCGTCTCGGTAGGCCGAAAACCCGAAAGGGAGGTCTAGGCAAAAATTAGAGACATAAACAGAATAAATTTCCCGCTAAGTTGAAAACCCACAAGGGCAGCTTAGGCAAAAGTTAGGGATTTTTCTTGGCTAGTAACTACGTTAGACAAGACTTGATCGTTGAAGCAACAATCTTCTCGGATCCTCACTGTGATCGGTGGATCTGGAACTGACTGTTTAACGCTAGTTCGCGAAATTTCGCGGAAGCAAGAGTCGCCACCGTCTTTTATTTTCTCCAAATGGAAAGGACAAAAGCACAGAAAAATTCCTTAAAGAGATTGCTCTCGGTTCGGGAGGTAGATTATAGAAAGGGAAGGTGTTAGCACCCTTTCTATCCATGGTTATCCATGGGCTCTTAGATACTTGCTCATTGTGTTTTCAAAAATGGTTTGTTTGCTTTTCAATTGTGGGTTTTAAAAAGTTTCTTTGAAAATTTCAGTTCGACTCTTGTATCGGTCCTCAAGAGTGTTTGAAAAATTGCTTTCGAAAGCTTTTTTGAAAAGGTGTCAGTGTGAAAAGTCTTTTTGAATTTGTTTTGAGATTAGAGCAAGTATCTACGAGAACCTACCTACCCTAAGGAATTCGTCTGTGTAAATGTCCTTTAAAGTAGTGACATCCCACCATTGAGAGGTAGGTAGCACCACCGTTGGAGGTGTTCGGGTCAATTCGAGGTTCGGGACATGGTGATCACCGGAGCAATAGGAAGACACCTTAGAAGCTACCCTCATGCCAGGTTCCCGGATCATGAGGACTTACTAAGACATCCTCTACTCGACGATCACCTTTCGAGGCAAGGCAACAGTGAGGCGTGCCCTAGGGGTGGTGTGTGCGATTTGTGTGTCGTTTTCATTTGCATTTATCTTGTCATGTTATTGGTGTTCTACGCTTGTTTTTATTTTTGTCCATACATTCTTTCATGCCATTTGTTAACAGTTAAAAATATTGCGGGAAAGTAAAATTTCTAAGCTATTACAAAAGGCGCGGGTCCACATCGCCAAAATTAAACCAGGACCCGATTTGACAGAAAAATAAAGAAAGTAAAAGAAAAGTGCGAGAAAATTAAAAGAGTTACATGGCCTTGGGAGAGATACATAAATATTATAAAGAAATAAAATAAATATGCGAATAAAAATTAAATCGAAACGAGGGCGTTGGACCCTTTTTGCAAAATTAAAATTATGTGGAATTAATTAATTAAAAAGAAAAGGGGATGTTTTTGGTATTTTCTAGTATTTTAGGATTTAAATGAAAAAAAGAATTAATTGAAATTAAATGCTAACCCTAATTCTATTTGTTTTTTTTTATTTATTAAGAAAAGAAGATTAAAACCTAATATTAACCCTAATTAATTTACATGCAAATTTAATTATAAAAATAAATATTTAATTATTTTAATTATTATGGAATAAAAAAAAGATGAAAATTAATCAAACCTAATTCTATGTTTTTTTAAATTTATTATGAAAATATTAAATTAAACCCTAATTTAAAACTAATTAATTTACATGCAAATTTATTTACAAAATATTAACTAATTAAATATATTTAATTTTTGATCTTTTCTGATTTTTATGGTATTTTGTGATTTTATGAAAATATTAAATTAATTAAACAAGCAATTTATAAAAAATAAAAAAATAAAGAAAGTTAAAAGAATTTGCAAACCAAGGGGGGTTGTAGTCCCCAACATGGAGGGCTTGTTAGCACTTTTAGGCCCACTAAGCTCCTGATTTCGTTGACCTCTCATCCCAGCGTATGAGTGCATTGACTCACGTTCATGGTATCCTTCAAACTGTAGCCCTTGGATGGATCTAGGCATACGCGTGGAAGGCTGGCTTTTGTGAGCGTATGGTGATCCTTCATAGTAAACCTGCATAGGATAATGGTTGAAATAAAAATAATAGGAAAGAGTGGGGACCTGGGATCGAACCCAGGTCCTGAATGTCACCACTATGCCTGTTGGCCACTGGACCACTTTGCTTATCTGTACATTAATACAACATATAAATATAATAAAACAAAGCGCATGGATACTTGGTTTTCCGCGCGAAAATTTAAACTAGCCAATCCACTGACGCCACGAGGTCATCTTCTTCCTTATTCCTGAAACACAAACACATTAGGCAACGTTTTTCATGGTGTTCTTTTAGGCCATCTATGGAAAAATAGCGAATAGCCCTGTGATGCTCATAAATTGAGCGCGAGGGTAGCTTCTTCTTCGTCCAGACATGCTCGATTCAATGGTGTAAGTCACGTGTCCTAATTTTACCCTATTACAAAACCCCTAATTTGAAGCTTGCAAAACCCTAATATTCTCCCATGGCAGATCCTCACATGATGCACAAAAACACAATCAAACCATTGGGTTAGCATTAGAATCAAATAAAGAACATGAATCAAGCATCAAAAATCACAAAGAATGCATGAATTGAGATGCACGACTATGAATTTTTTTCTATACAGGGCCGGTTCATTGTACCAATTCTTGATGTTTTGATGAATGTTTTTGATTGGAAATCGTTCAGTGAACCTCCAGGAAGATGTTTGAACAGTTATTATGCCTTGAATCGCCCTAGAATGTGGTTTTCAGAATTGAGTTTCTTGCAAAAAAATTCAAGTTTGATGATGGGTTTTCTGCGCAGCTTAATGGTTCTTCTCATTAGGTTTTGATTCTATACTTATGCAAGAGTGAATTAGGTTAAGAAATTTGATCCAAATCTTTGAATTGATGGTTTATGAGATTTGATTTTCAATCATATTTTTTTCAATCTTTTTCATGCAATTTTGTACCAATCATGATCCAATCAATCCAATTCCTTCCAAATCTGATCATGCACGAATCATTGAGCCTATTACATGTACAAAAAGATTTGATAAGTTAGGTTAAGTATTTTTCATATATTTAATTGATTTAAATGAATTATTATTAATAAAAATTCAAATAAATAAATAAAAAATGAATAAAACTTCCCTTTGGGCCAAGTGGTCGTGCACATGCTTGGGATGATGAATTGTGGAAGAAAAATGGGCCCATTAGCAATTTTTAGGTCATTTGAATCAATGTTGACTTTTCAAAATATCCAAAAATTTCCCAACTTCCACAAGGCATAACTTGCTCAATTTTTAAGCTTTGCTCATGTTCTTGGACATTTTGGAACGGTCTTTGAGTCCTCTAACCAATGTCTTTGGTCCCATGTCATTTTGATTTACCAATATCAAGTTATGGCCTTTGACTTAAAGTCCCTTTTTGTTGACTTTTGAAAATGACCTATAATGTTGAAATTGATAACTTTTTGTGAGAGCATTTCTTGGACTTGAAGTATGAAGATGAGTTGTAGGAAATGTCTTTCTCTTCAAAATGAGCTTTGGATGGAATTTTTCTGATAATCCATGTGAAAGTTATGCCCTGGTCAATTTCAGTTGACTTTTTCAACTGTCCAAATAAGGAAACTTTTGCATCTTGATGATTTTTGAGCCAAGCTTTGAGAATCATGATCAAGCATTGATCAAATGATGTTTGTGGCTTAAAAATGAGATGTTGATCAAAATTTTGAACTTTTGACTGCCAAATGACCATTTTGCCCCTACAGTTGACTGTAGTGCAATTAGGGTTTTGACTGTGCAATTTTGTGCTGAAAGTCTTGAAACTTGATATGAGGATACTTGACCATATTTGTAGGCATGTGAGACTTGATTGGACCTTTGGAAACTTCGTTTTCTTGATCAGAATAAAAACCCTAATTTTGACTGCTTAGGAGGCTTTTACACTGTGCAACCCTTGGGGAATTTTGAAGCATGCTTTTGACACATCTTGAAGAATATGGGAGGGCAAATTTTGGGGTACAACAGTTGACCCTGTTCAATCTTCTTAGACCTGAGGATGCAGATTGGCTGACGTGCCTTTCGTAATCCGAGGGTAGAAGGTGATTGAACACTAGAGTGCCCAGAAATTTGCGCTCGCATAGTAGCAGTGATGGTGGAAATGGGCTTACAGATGCCATTCAGAGGTTGATGAATAGGATGATGGGCTTATAGATGCCATCTGGATGTTGATCGCGTAAGAGATTCCTTAGCGAGAACCTGCATACCTGCAAAAGAAAAATGAGTACCTGACATGTTGCAGGAGTTGATTTTCAGATGCTTGTTATAGATATGTCCTGACTGGTTACAGGAGCTGGATCTGGAGCTTCAAACGGTGATGGATGAACCAGTGGGGTTACTACCTCAGCATGAACAGTAAGAGAACCTTGGGTGACTTTAACTTCAACAACGCTCGTTGAGGAAATCTTGGTGGGAATTACCATCTTCGCAGGATCGAGAAGAGAACCATAGGCAATTATAATCTCAAAAGCGGATGTTTTGAGAAGAACCTGGAATTGAATTATCATCTCACGCACCGTCGGGGAGAGAACCATAGGAAATTATAACCGAAATGGAATTATCATCTCACGCACCGTCGGGGAGAGAACCATAGGAAATTATAATCTGAAATGGAATTATCATCTCACGCACCGTCGGGGAGAGAACCATAGGAAATTATAATCTGAAATGGAATTGTCACCTCACGCACCGTCGGGGACGGAACCATAGGAAGTTATAACCTGAAATGGAATTGTCACCTCACGCACCGTCGGGGAGGCAACCATAGGAAGTTATAACCTGAAATGGAATTATCACCTCACGCACCGTCGGGGAGGGAACCATAGGAAATTATAACCTGAAATGGAATTATCATCTCACGCACCGTCGGGGAGAGAACCATAGGAAATTATAATCTGAAATGGAATTATCACCTCACGCACCGTCGGGGAGGGAACCATAGGAAATTATAACCTGAAATGGAATTATCACCTCACGCACCGTCGGGGAGGGAACCATAGGAAATTATAACCTGAAATGGAATTATCATCTCACGCACCGTCGGGGAGAGAACCATAGGAAATTATAATCTGAAATGGAATTATCACCTCACGCACCGTCGGGGAGGGAACCATATGAAATTATAACCTGAAATGGAATTAACACCTCACGCACCGTCGGGGAGGGAACCATAGGAAATTATAATCTCAAAAGCGGACGTCTGAGAAAAACCTGAATAACTTCTACTGAGTCTTCATCAGAAAAATCTGTTGGGAGTCGATTTAGCTGGACTAGAGAAGGCCTTGGACTGGATAAGAAATCTTTGGAGTCGATTAACTGAACCGGTCTAGGTCTTGAAATATGATTGAGAATTTAACTGCATCTTTCCTGAAAGGTAGAGGTCAGTCATATGCCATGCATGATATGGACTAAGCAATGATGTTCTCAACATAAATGAGGTTTGTATGATATGATGCATCTATGCATGCTATAATGATGTATGTGATGTTTTATGAATGTGTTTTTCGTCTAGGAAAGTAAATCCTTGACGGGTGCCGGGAAGTCACTCCTGGGCTGATATTGAAGAATAAGCTTTTACTTCCGCTGGGGATAATAACTGCAAGAATACCGGTAGGAGAAGATGACTCCGTTGAGGAATAAACTTGGCAAATGGAAGATTCTGCGGGGAGAAAAATACTCTAGAGACCATGCTGGGGAGAGATACTCTGTGGGGAGAGAGATACTTTTGCTGAATTGTTGATAATAGCTTGCTGGGGATATCTTTGTTGTATCGGAAGTGTTAATAGACTTCGCTGGGGATAAGAAAGAACTGTGTCGACGACGATCTTTCCGTGGCTTATGGCTGAGGATAACCCAGTTATATCCTGTTGAGGAAATAACTCTTTGAATAAAGTCGGACGACGCGTTCGTGCTCTGCGAGGGATAAGCTTCCAGAATCTATTGGGGATAAGCTTACTGCTTGGGGAGATGAATTCCAACTTTCCTGGGGAAACTAATTGGACTCTCCTGGGGAAGTTTTGAACTGCGGGGGAAGTGATTCCTTTTGAATATTTGATATGCCGCCGGGGAACAATCTTTAGACCAAGACTGCCGGGGATGCTTGTTAAGAATATGTGTATATGGCTGCTGGGGAAGTATTGAGATCTACGGGAGGATACTCAATATAGCTTGGAGAAGAATGCACTGACTGCTGACTTACTCTCTGGGGAATTAAGATGTACTGGTCATGTTCTTTAGCTGAACCTACCTTGGTACCTTGGAGGACAGAACAATTAGATTGCTCAGATAACTCTTTATTGCCCCTGTTTCTAGTGTCACCTGTAATTAATCCTTTGTTTCGTATGCCAATATTCATGAGTTAGCAAATTATTGTCAATGCATATATCACAAATTGAACCTTGGACGTTCTTCGCAAAACAAGACAGAAAAAGAAAAACATTTGGCACTTTTAACTGAAAAGTATATTTGTATTGATTTTGAATGGCCTGTAAATAGGCGTTTTGTGTACAAGAGGCTGGCGTCCTAGCAAGAGAACGCCGCCGAATCAAAAGAGTTTATACAAATTTTGTACAAAAGAAAATAAGACAGCTGTGTGAAAAATGAATGATCCCACTGGGTTTCAACTCTGTTATTGCCTTTATAACTCTGAGCGTCTCATCACTTGATGACCTTGGTTGAAGGTGAAGCTGACTGATCGATGCCGTCTGAACTTGATGTAGATACCGGATTCTGGATGCAAAGTGATCAATGAGACATAGTATTACGCTTTATCCCTAATTTTTGCCTGGACCGCCCTTTCGGGTTTTCAGTCCACCGGGATACCCATTTTTGCCCAAGCCGCCTTTTCAGGTTTTCGACTTGCCGGGTGTACAGATTTTTTCATTTCATCCCTTCATTTTGCCCGAACCCTTTTGGTTTGATGGGAAGCCCTAATTTTTGCCTAGGCATGTCAGCCTAGCGGGTCTTTTTTATGCGTAGTATCTTTTTACTATGTCTGCATTGGCGGGGTGAGGAAGGTCGTCACCATCCATGTTGGTTAGAATCATGGCTCCTCCTGAGAACACATGCTTAACCACAAATGGCCCTTCGTATGTAGGGGTCCATTTGCCCCTTGGATCGCTCTGAGGAAGGATGATTCTCTTGATTACCAGATCTCCAACTTGATATTCCTGTGGTCTGACCTTTTTGTTAAATGCCCTGATCATCCGTTTCTGATACGTCTGACCATGACAGATAGCAGCAAGTCTCTTTTCATCAATGAGGTTGAGCTGATCAAGTCGTGTCTGGATCCAATCATCTTCGCTCAGATTTGCATCCTTCATTATCCGGAGAGAGGGTATTTGCACTTCGATCGGTAAGACTGCCTCCATACCGTAAACCAAAGAGAAAGGAGTTGCCCCGGTTGACGTCCTAGCTGAGGTACGGTACCCATGTAGAGCGAACGGTAACATCTCGTGCCAATCCTTATAGGTCACTGTCATCTTCTGCACGATTTTCTTGATGTTCTTATTTGCTGCTTCTACAGCCCCATTCATCTTCGGTCTGTAAGGAGAAGAATTGTGGTGATGTATCTTGAACTGTTCGCAGAGCTCAGCGATCATCTTGTTATTCAGATTGGTACCGTTGTCTGTAATAATTCTCTCTGGGACACTGTACCGACAGATCAGATTATGCCGAATGAACCGTGCCACAACAGTCTTGGTTACCGTAGCATAGGAAGCTGCTTCGACCCACTTCGTAAAATAATCAATCGCCACTAGGATGAAGCGATGCCCGTTAGATGCCGTAGGTTTAATCTCACCAATCATGTCTATGCCCCACATTGCAAACGGCCACGGCGCAGTCAGAACATTCAGGGGAACTGGAGGAACATGCACCTTGTCTGCATAAATCTGGCACTTATGGCATGTCCTGGAATGTTGGTAACAGTCAGCTTCCATTGTGGACCAGTAATATCCTGCCCGAAGGATCTTCTTATCCATTGTGTGTCCACTGGAATGTGTACCAAAGGTCCCTTCATGTAGCTCTTCCATGATCCTTTCTGCTTCAGTCTTATTTACACAACGTAGTAAGGTTGAATCATGGTTTCGCTTGTACAAGATACCGTTGCTAAGGAAGAACTTGGCTGCGAACCTTCTCAGGAACTTCTTATCATTGATAGAGGCACCTTCAGGGTATTCCTGAGTTTCCAGATATCTCTTTACTTCATGGTACCAAGGCTTCTCAGTCACCCATTCAGTCTCGAGATCACAACAGTATGCTGGTTCGTCCAGTTTCCAGATGATGATCCGGGGAGCCTCATTATCCCATTTGACCTTGAACATAGAAGCCATTGTAGCTAACGCGTCCGCCAGCTGATTCTCTTCTCTTAGAAAATGTTCAAAGGTTATCTTCGTGAATTGGGGGATCAGGGTCAACACACACTCTCTGTAAGGAATAAGATTCGGATGTTTCGTATCCCACTCTCCTTTGATTTGATTGATCACAAGAGCGGAATCTCCGAAGACGCTCAGAAACTTGATCCTTAAGTCAATCGCAGCTTGAAGACCCATGATGCACGCCTCATACTCCGCCATGTTGTTGGTACAGTTGAAACATAGCCGGGCAGTGAGTGGAGTATGAGTACCTTGAGGTGATATGATTATGGCGCCGATACCATTTCCCAAAGCGTTGGAGGCTCCGTCAAAGTGCATAGACCATCGGGATCCTGGTTCAGGTCCTTCATCCGGTCCAGGTACTTCACAATCAGTCACTATCATGATGCTTTCGTCCGGAAACTCGAAGTTCATTGATTGATAATCATCTACGGCCTGATGTGCCAAGTGGTCTGCCAATACACTTCCCTTGATGGCTTTCTGGGTTGTGTACTGAATGTCGTATTCCGTCAAGATCATCTGCCATCTTGCAATTCTCCCAGACAGAGCAGGCTTTTCGAATATGTACTTTATAGGATCCATCTTTGAGATCAACAAGGTAGTGTGAGTCAGCATATACTGTCTTAGCCGGCGAGCAGCCCATACCAAAGCGCGGCAAGTTTTCTCAATCAGTGAGTATCGGGTCTCACAGTCGGTAAACTTTTTGCTAAGGTAATAAATGGCGTGCTCTTTTCGGCCAGACTCGTCATGCTGCCCCAGCACACACCCCATTGAGTTGTCAAGCACTGTCAGGTATAGTATCAGAGGTCTCCCTTCAACCGGTGGCATAAGGATAGGTGGTTCTTGGAGATACTCTTTGATTCTGTCAAAAGCAGCCTGACATTCATCGTTCCAACGTACTACCTGATCTTTCTTCAGCAGCTTGAAGATTGGCTCACAGGTAGCAGTCAGATGCGAGATGAATCGAGTAATGTAATTCAGGCGTCCTAAAAAGCCTCTGACTTCCTTCTCTGTCCTAGGGACTGGCATCTCTTGAATAGCTTTAACCTTGGCAGGGTCCACTTGAATACCTTTATCACTGACCACGAAGCCTAGCAACTTTCCAGATCTTACCCCGAAGGTGCACTTGTTCGGGTTCAACCTCAGCTTGTACAGTTTCAACCGGTCAAATAACTTCTGCAGATGATCTAGATGTTTTTCCTCAGTCTGGGACCTAGCGATCATGTCGTCAACATACACTTATATCTCATGATGGATCATGTCATGAAATAAAGCAACCATGGCACGTTGGTAGGTTGCTCCAGCATTCTTCAACCCGAATGGCATGACCTTGTAACAGAAGGTGCCCCACTGAGTAACAAACGTAGTCTTCTCCATGTCTTCAGGTGCCATCTTGATCTGATTGTAACCTGAAAAGCCATCCATGAAAGAGAACACCTTGTGCTGAGCTGTATTATCAACAAGGACATCAATGTGGGGCAGGGGGAAGTCATCCTTAGGGCTGGCCCTGTTCAGATCCCTGTAGTCAACACACATTCTGACCTTACCGTCCTTTTTAGGTACCGGCACCACATTAGCAACCCATTGAGGGTAAGAAGTCACTGCAAGAAACCCGGCATCAAACTGTTTCATAACCTCGGCTTTAATCTTCTCAGACATCTCTGGACGCATCCGACGGACCTTTTGCTTAACTGGAGGGCAGTCTTCCTTAGTTGGCAAGTGATGGACCACAATGTCGGTATCCAACCCGGGCATGTCTTCGTAGGACCAAGCAAAGATCTCCATATAATCATGTAGCATCTTAGTTAACCGTTGCTTCACGTTGAGCTCTAGGTTGGCACCAATCTTTACCTCTTTCATGTCTGCCTCTGTACCCAGGTTTATTGTTTCCACTGGCTCTTCATGGGGTTGAATTGCCCTCTCTTCCTAAAGTAACAGCCTTGCAAGCTCGCCAGGCACTTCGCAATCATCTTCACCTTCGTCTTCGGCTAAGTTGATCGGATTTTCGAAGTCATAACTGGCAGTAGCAGGGTTGTTATCAGTGAGATCCAGAGTGGATTGAAACCTGTATGAGTGAGTGTGTGTGTAAATACAGCTGTTTTGAAATATACGTAAAGGAAAGAAAGACAGAAAAGGAGCATAAGATTTGTAATGCGAGGAAACGTCCAAGATTTTCATTCATGATATATGAAATGACAATTTATATGCCCTCACAAATGAAACCACGGTGCCTCGGGTAAGACACCGGGCCATAGAGTTTATTTATTGTTTATTACAAATAGCAAAACAAAGAAATTTATTACTGCGTCACAAAGGTAACAGGAGTATGGTCTTTGGCAATCCAATTGGTCAATCCGCCTTCAGTCGTTGGATAGATCCAGCTATTAAACTCTGCTTCATCCACTTCATTGTCTTCCCCAACAGCATTCACTCCTGGATTTGTAATGAATACAGGAGGTCTTCCGATCTTCGCTTTCCGTATAGCTTTCTGACCCTCTGTAGTAAAACCCAGCCCAAATTTATCAGTCTTCTGTGTAAAGTCTGGAAGCCTGCCCCAGTTAGCACCTTCACCTTTCTGAACCACAGCCCGGGCATCCTTCAGGGAAGCCATCTTCAAGGGAACAAATTCTTCTTCTGCTGTTTCTGCTACTGTCGCAATTGGAAGCACCTCCTCGAAATGCTGAAAGGGGGTTTCAATGAACTCCCCGTCCATCTCAATGTATCTGAAGGAATTCAAGTGGCTCACCATATATTCCTCCTCTCATTGCACCGTGACGATCTTCCCTCTGACAGGGTACTTCAGCTTCTGGTGCAAGGTGGAGGTCACTGCCCCGGCCTTATGTATCCAAGGTCGACCCAATAGACAAGAGTAAGATGGACGGATATCCATCACATAAAATGTAGAGTCAAACACCTGAGAGCCCACACGAATCGGAATGTCAACCTCTCCATGAACCATCCTTTTTGAACCGTCAAAGGCCCTGACGATGATATTGCTGGGTTTCAATTCCAGGCCTTCACAATCTAAACGGTCCAAAGCCTTCTTGGGCAGCACATTCACAGAAGAACCAGTATCCACTAATACATGTGCCAGAGTAGTGCCCCTGCATTCGATAGAGACATGCAGGGCATCATTGTGGTCTCTTCCCTTCGCAGTCAGGTCAGCATCTGAGAAACCCAAGCCATTGTCCGCTTTCAGATTTGCTACGCAATCAGTGAACTGGACTGCAGATGTCTCATGTGGCACATGGGCCGTCTTGAGGAATGAGATTAAGGCCTTAGCATGGGCCTCGGAGCACAGCAATAAAGAGAGCATGGAGATCTTGGAGGGCGTGTGCCCCAGCTGTTCCACAACATTAAAGTCACTCTTCTTTATAATCTTCAGAATTTCCTCCATTTCTTGTTGGGAGGCTTCAGCAGTTACAGGTATAGGTGCCTCCATCTGGGCAGGCTCAACTTCAATTCCTTTGCCCCGAGCATTGGATGACTCGGCAGCAGGAGAAACAACTTGGTCAGCAACAGGAATAGGTACACTTGCAGGAGTTATGAGAAGTGGTCTTCGAGCAGCAGGCGGTGCAATATCAGGCGAGAAGAGCCTGCCACTGTGGGTAACCTTGGCCGGGCCGGTGATGTCACAGATGCTGGCGCCAGCGTTGAACTCTTGTTTAATCCCATTCACATACACATCTTCCCCATAATGCCAGGGGACAGCTTTATCTGATATATAGGGCAGGGGCCCCGGAACAGTGATAATAATAGGTGCGACGGTCATGATTTGGACGGGCTTCTTCGGGAGAGCCTTGATTGGATTATTGAATATGGTGACCACAGAAACTTCTTCCACCGGAACCAACTGAACAGCAGACTTCTTAAACAGAATCTCCTTGCTATCCATTAGGTTTTGGATGCCTAACTTCAGCAAGGGACAACCAGATAGGGACACAGCACAGAACAGGCAACCCTCACTGCAACCCGGAAATAAACCGGCCAGCAGCAGGTTCCTCTTGACAGTCTTCAGAGGAGTGGCTAGATCATCCACAGAAACAGCATAAACATCTTCGTCAACAGGATTTACCCCATGCTGAGGCATAGGAGCAGTAACTACATTTGGCCTCTCAGGCGCTTCGAACTGTATCTCCTTTGCGTCGATAAGGTCTTGCACCTTACTCCTTAATGCCCAACAATCATCAGTGGAATGCCCCGGGCTATCAGAATGGTAAGCACAACGAGCATTCGGGTTGTACTTAGGAGATGCAGTATTTGGAAACTTTGGAGCCTCTCTGACAGTCACTAGGTTGGTTGAGAGCAACTGTGGCAGGATCTGCGATAAGGTCATGCTCAACCGGGTGAACTCTCTCCGGGGTCTTTCAGCCCTTTGAGGATTGGTCGGACGAGGAGCGGCAGCAGGCTTGGCAATCATTACCACACTGACAGATTGGCGGCGCTCAGGTCTCTCTGATTTCTTGGAACCATATACAGCACTAGCCTCTTTCTTGAAGGGTTTCTTCTCAGAACTAGATGATGCACCCTTCGGAATCTTTCCAGACTTCAACCCAGCCTCAATTCTTTCTCCAGTCAGAATCAAATCAGTGAACCCTGCAGACGAATTCCCGATAAGATGGTTGAAAAATGGCCCAGATAGGGTCCCCAAGAACATGTCTACCAACTCCCGATCAGTCAATGGTGGCTGCACCCTGCCAGCCAGGTCTCTCCACTTCTGAGCGTACTCCTTAAAACCTTCACTTGAACCTAACGACATACCCTGGAGTTGGGTACGTGTAGGGGAAAGGTCGGCATTATATTGATACTGCTTATAGAAAGCAGTAGCCAACTCCTCCCAGTTACGAACCTTGGTCCCATCCAGCTGATAGAACCATTCGAGATGAGTCCCTGAAAGACTCTCCTGGAAGAAGTGGATCCATAAATTCTTATCCGCAGAGTACGGTTGAATTTTTCGAACATAGGACCTGAGATGTAGCTTGGGACAAGACGCCCCGTCATATTTAGTGAAAGATGGTGCTTTGAACTTCCGAGGAATAATCACACCAGTTGACAAACCCAGATCTCCAAAATCCAGCCCAGGCACCTGTTGTATTTCCATAGCATTCAGCCTATCCTCCAATTGCTTGTATCTGTCCTCTGCAGGAGGGTACTGCTCTTCATCAAAATCAGTCTCGTTGTCGGAGACTACCGGACTAGGAACCCTTGCTTCTTGAGGAGTGCCCTTGCCCACAGAAGAACCAGCCTCTTCCTGCTGCAGAGCATTGCCAAACCTTCGGCCCGAGTTGAACAGAACAGTTCTTCTCTTCTTCTTCTTCTCCTTTTTCAGGAGCATAGCCTTCAGCTCTTCTTGGCCTTGGGCCAAACCCTTGATTAATTCCTGAAACTGCGCATTTTGCGCCTGAAGAGCCTTGATGGATGTCTCAGTTGATGAAGAGTCGGGATTCATGATGCTGAAATAAACAGCGAAGAACTATAAGCAACCTGAAAAGGGGAAAACCTGTTATGCACATGATGAATGATATGTGTTTATGCAATGCATTCAAGGGTTCGAAAGTTCAAATTTGTTGTAGACAAAAAGAACACACATTATCATTAAGGAAATAACTGTTTAGTACATTAAAGCCTCATGGGCAAAATAATACAAAAATCAAATCAATCCCAAAATATGCTATGCATCCTCTTTGGAGCTATGTAAGTGTTGAGATTCCTCTCCTCATGCAACAGGCAGGTGAGCTCCAAGACCTTCTTTTCACTGGCATGTAGACTGGTCTCAAGAGAATTCCGTTCTTCCTTAAGCTGGATCCAGCTCTTCTGCATCTCTTCCCAGGATGTGGGCATATCAGGGTGCTGAATAGTGTAGGACACTTCTCCTTCCAAGACCGGTTCTTTGATTACTGAGAGCATATGAGGATAAGGCATCACTAACTTCTGGGAGCGGGCGCGTACCCACTTGAGATAAGGTTCCAATGGGATGGAATTCCTGTGCCCCAGTGTCTTGCTGTCTATCCTACTTGGCATCCTCCAAGCTCTGATAAATCTCTGGCGAAGTCCTTGAGTATCGTGGTCGAAGTCAAAAACTATGTCAGGAATTAACATGTCATGAGGGTCATCCCTCCGAGCATAACCAAACTGTCTCCAAGCCAAGCATGGGTTGTAAGTAATACCTCCTCTGATTCCAAGTAAAGGAACATTAGGGTACTCCCCGCAACGATCAATGATAGTGACATCTTCTCTAGACCTAGGGCACCAATGTATATCTGCATGTGTAAGAGTCATCAACCGTTGTGACCATCTCAAACCCCGCTCGTTCTTCAAAACTGATTGTGGAAGGTGCAAAATAAACCACCTTCCCAGGAGAGGAGTGCAACACATAAGGACACCTCTTTTTCTCATGGTTCGAGTGTAACATGAGTGAAGGATGTCCCCCAGCAACGTAGGTATAGGATTCCTGGACATAAAGATCTGGACAACACTGATATCAATAAGCTGATCTGGATTAGGGAACAACACCAAACCATAGACAAGGAGGGCCACCACTTCTTCAAAAGCTTGCAAATCAAGGGAGTTCCAACATTCATGGGCCTTTTCAAACAGAAACCTGGCTAAGAACCCTTTGATACCACTTCTAACTTCCCAATGTCCCTTAAGGTCAGATGACTGTAGGTGCAAGGCTTTAGCAATCTCTTCAAGCTTAGGTTCCTTTTCTGTATCGTTGAAGGGTGGCTGATCAAGGATAGGGATCTTCAGGAGCCGGGAGAACTCCTCCAATGTAGGTACCAACTGATAGTCCAAGAATGTGAAACAGTGATGCAGAGGGTCAAAGAACTGGAACAGGACCTTTATCATATCTTCCTCAATGTTGGTATTGACCAAGCTGATGAGACTTCCATGTCTTTCACTGAATGATGAGTTCTCGGGAATCCTGGATATAAGTTCCTTAAGCTGAGGAGGGATCCTTACAAGACTGACTTGAATTGTCTTTCTACGAACAGTTTCCATGTCCTACAAAACAAAGAACAAAGATGAAGATTCGAACCCCTGAAATGGTTAGTCAATGCATATGATGCTGGATGATGTCATGATACTATGATTAAACACACCACAGATATTTACAAAGACAAACATGTAAGGCACACAAGGCACACAAGGCAAGCCCTTAAGGTTTAAGGCCAGCATGGGGTCTGGGTAGTACCCTCTTGAAGTTGGTGGGTTCAACCTGTCCTATCAAAGTAACCGGGTTCTAAGGTTCCCAATATCACGGGATTGCTTTCATTGTTCATCGTTTCGATTTAGCCACTGAACTGGCGACCGAAATATTCCAGGAAAGCAACCCTCAATTGAGTGTAGTATCGAGTATCAACCAACCTCGGACTGCACCAAAGTCAGTTATCTCACTACCCTAAAGAGGCCAAGATAGTTCAATTAAGGTTCCTAAGGTCTGTTGATGCTTCACGACACCACGCGGAGGCCCCGTACTCTCCTTGACTGAACTCAAGGGTTACCGGTACACACCAAAGTGCCACATCAACGTAGCAGACTGTTTCAACCATGTCGGTATACCCCGCACAGTTCCCTCACAGTCTTGTTGCTAGTTTCTATGAAGGTATCCCCCAGATCCGGGTTAGGATCTATAGAACTCCCAAACAACCCACAATTTAAAGCACACAAGGAAAACAACTGAAAACACAGTTATGAACTAGCCCTAAGGTACACCTCACTTTATAAGTTTAGTCCCCAGCAGAGTCGCCAGTTCTGTGATCGGTGGATCTGGAACTGACTGTTTAACGCTGGTTCGCGAAATGTCGCGGAAGCAAGAGTCGCCACCGTCTTTTATTTTCTCCAAATGGAAAGGACAAAAGCACAGAAAAATTCCTTAAAGAGATTGCTCTCGGTTCGGGAGGTAGATTATAGAAAGGGAAGGTGTTAGCACCCTTTCTATCCATGGTTATCCATGGGCTCTTAGATACTTGCTCATTGTGTTTTCAAAAATGGTTTGTTTGCTTTTCAATTGTGGGTTTTAAAAAGTTTCTTTGAAAATTTCAGTTCGACTCTTGTATCGGTCCTCAAGAGTGTTTGAAAAATTGCTTTCGAAAGCTTTTTTGAAAAGGTGTCAGTGTGAAAAGTCTTTTTGAATTTGTTTTGAGATTAGAGCAAGTATCTACGAGAACCTACCTACCCTAAGGAATTCGTCTGTGTAAATGTCCTTTAAAGTAGTGCCATCCCACCATTGAGAGGTAGGTAGCACCACCGTTGGAGGTGTTCGGGTCAATTCGAGGTTCGGGACATGGTGATCACCGGAGCAATAGGAAGACACCTTAGAAGCTACCCTCATGCCAGGTTCCCGGATCATGAGGACTTACTAAGACATCCTCTACTCGACGATCACCTTTCGAGGCAAGGCAACAGTGAGGCGTGCCCTAGGGGTGGTGTGTGCGATTTGTGTGTCGTTTTCATTTGCATTTATCTTGTCATGTTATTGGTGTTCTACGCTTGTTTTTATTTTTGTCCATACATTCTTTCATGCCATTTGTTAACAGTTAAAAATATTGCGGGAAAGTAAAATTTCTAAGCTATTACAAAAGGCGCGGGTCCACATCGCCAAAATTAAACCAGGACCCGATTTGACAGAAAAATAAAGAAAGTAAAAGAAAAGTGCGAGAAAATTAAAAGAGTTACATGGCCTTGGGAGAGATACATAAATATTATAAAGAAATAAAATAAATATGCGAATAAGAATTAAATCGAAACGAGGGCGTTGGACCCTTTTTGCAAAATTAAAATTATGTGGAATTAATTAATTAAAAAGAAAAGGGGATGTTTTTGGTATTTTCTAGTATTTTAGGATTTAAATGAAAAAAGAATTAATTGAAATTAAATGCTAACCCTAATTCTATTTGTTTTTTTTTTATTTATTAAGAAAAGAAGATTAAAACCTAATATTAACCCTAATTAATTTACATGCAAATTTAATTATAAAAATAAATATTTAATTATTTTAATTATTATGGAATAAAAAAAAGATGAAAATTAATCAAACCTAATTCTATGTTTTTTAAATTTATTATGAAAATATTAAATTAAACCCTAATTTAAAACTAATTAATTTACATTCAAATTTATTTACAAAATATTAACTAATTAAATATATTTAATTTTTGATCTTTTCTGATTTTTATGGTATTTTGTGATTTTATGAAAATATTAAATTAATTAAACAAGCAATTTATAAAAAATAAAAAAATAAAGAAAGTTAAAAGAATTTGCAAACCAAAGGGGGTTGTAGTCCCCAACATGGAGGGCTTGTTAGCACTTTTAGGCCCACTAAGCTCCTGATTTCGTTGACCTCTCATCCCAGCGTATGAGTGCATTGACTCACGTTCATGGTATCCTTCAAACTGTAGCCCTTGGATGGATCTAGGCATACGCGTGGAAGGCTGGCTTTTGTGAGCGTATGGTGATCCTTCATAGTAAACCTGCATAGGATAATGGTTGAAAGAAAAATAATAGGAAAGAGTGGGGACCTGGGATCGAACCCAGGTCCTGAATGTCACCACTATGCCTGTTGGCCACTGGACCACTTTGCTTATCTGTACATTAATACAACATATAAATATAATAAAATAAAGCGCATGGATACTTGGTTTTCCGCGCGAAAATTTAAACTAGCCAATCCACTGACGCCACGAGGTCATCTTCTTCCTTATTCCTGAAACACAAACACATTAGGAAACGTTTTTCATGGTGTTCTTTTAGGCCATCTATGGAAAAATAGCGAATAGCCCTGTGATGCTCATAAATTGAGCGCGAGGGTAGCTTCTTCTTCGTCCAGACATGCTCGATTCAATGGTGTAAGTCACGTGTCCTAATTTTACCCTATTACAAAACCCCTAATTTGAAGCTTGCAAAATCCTAATATTCTCCCATGGCAGATCCTCACATGATGCACAAAAACACAATCAAACCATTGGGTTAGCATTAGAATCAAATAAAGAACATGAATCAAGCATCAAAAATCACAAAGAATGCATGAATTGAGATGCACGACTATGAATTTTTTTCTGTACAGGGCCGGTTCATTGTACCAATTCTTGATGTTTTGATGAATGTTTTTGATTGGAAATCGTTCAGTGAACCTCCAGGAAGATGTTTGAACAGTTATTATGCCTTGAATCGCCCTAGAATGTGGTTTTCAGAATTGAGTTTCTTGCAAAAAAATTCAAGTTTGATGATGGGTTTTCTGCGCAGCTTAATGGTTCTTCTCATTAGGTTTTGATTCTATACTTATGCAAGAGTGAATTAGGTTAAGAAATTTGATCCAAATCTTTGAATTGATGGTTTATGAGATTTGATTTTCAATCATATTTTTTTCAATCTTTTTCATGCAATTTTGTACCAATCATGATCCAATCAATCCAATTCCTTCCAAATCTGATCATGCACGAATCATTGAGCCTATTACATGTACAAAAAGATTTGATAAGTTAGGTTAAGTATTTTTCATATATTTAATTGATTTAAATGAATTATTATTAATAAAAATTCAAATAAATAAATAAAAAATGAATAAAACTTCCCTTTGTGCCAAGTGGTCGTGCACATGCTTGGGATGATGAATTGTGGAAGAAAAATGGGCCCATTAGCAATTTTTAGGTCATTTGAATCAATGTTGACTTTTCAAAATATCCAAAAATTTCCCAACTTCCACAAGGCATAACTTGCTCAATTTTTAAGCTTTGCTCATGTTCTTGGACATTTTGGAAAGTTCTTTGAGTCCTCTAACCAATGTCTTTGGTCCCATGTCATTTTGATTTACCAATCTCAAGTTATGGCCTTTGACTTAAAGTCCCTTTTTGTTGACTTTTGAAAATGACCTATAATGTTGAAATTGATAACTTTTTGTGAGAGAATTTCTTGTACTTGAAGTATGAAGATGAGTTGTAGGAAATGTCTTTCTCTTCAAAATGAGCTTTGGATGGAATTTTTCTGATAATCCATGTGAAAGTTATGCCCTGGTCAATTTCAGTTGACTTTTTCAGCTGTCCAAATAAGGAAACTTTTGCATCTTGATGATTTTTGAGCCAAGCTTTGAGAATCATGATCAAGCATTGATCAAATGATGTTTGTGGCTTAAAAATGAGATGTTGATCAAAAATTTGAACTTTTGACTGCCAAATGACCATTTTGCCCCTACAGTTGACTGTAGTGCAATTAGGGTTTTGACTGTGCAATTTTGTGCTGAAAGTCTTGAAACTTGATATGAGGATACTTGACCATATTTGTAGGCATGTGAGACTTGATTGGACCTTTGGAAACTTCGTTTTCTTGATCAGAATAAAAACCCTAATTTTGACTGCTTAGGAGGCTTTTACACTGTGCAACCCTTGGGGAATTTTGAAGCATGCTTTTGACACATCTTGAAGAATATGGGAGGGCAAATTTTGGGGTACAACACTCACCATACTTCAACAAAAGATGCTGCTCGGGATTTCAAAAGTTGTTAGGGGGAATGGTGGTCATTGTATCTCAATGTATCTTTTCCATTATATATTACCATTTCCCAAACTTTGTAATCATCCATGGAGTCTCACCATTCGCAGACTACCATTCTATTAATGAAATTCGAGCTTTTGCCCAATTCTTTGTGTTCTTATTTTTACTTAGCTTGCAAAGACTCCATTTATTACTGATAATAATTTTTAAAGCAAAAAGATTAAAAAGCAAAATTGACTTTTCAAAAAAAAAAGGGAGATCTTCACAATTCAATTTACTTTGGGATTTGTGATGAAACAATGACAACAAAAATGGAGATCCCGGGAATGAACAAACTCCGGTTGTTTTAAGAAGATTTACTTCCTTCATGAAGGTTTTTCTCAGGTCATCTTATTGGTATGTGCGCAATCTTTGTGTGTTTCTCAGATAGTTAAAGACGATACCAGTGGGTGCAAGGTACAATATCAGGTTTGTGATCCCATTATCCCCGGCCAGGTCTTGGTTCGCTTTTAATTTTGGGTTTGCATGGTCAGAAGCCTCCGTCCCAGATTCCCTAGCGAAGTTTTCCCTCATATGATGAAAGGTTTTATTCCCTTGGTGTGCTAAGATATCTCTCTTTTTGCAGTATTGGCATTAGTGTTGACTTCTTGATTTCCCGGGAAGGCTATCCCAGGGCATCTTTTGTCGGAATAGGTTTTCATGATGTAAAGTTTTCAATCCGCAGTTTTTTCTCCAGGGGGGTAGGCTTGGATTCCCCAGTGAGGTTTGATTGTCTCGACGTCAGTCTGCTTTATTTGAGGCTGGTCTTGCAATCTCTAGTAGGTATATTTCTTTTGAAAAACTGGTTTCTCCGATGAAATCGGAAGAAAGATGTTCTATTCCAGTATCTGTTTTATTTAGCTACATCCGGATTATGTTTCTCCTTAGTGAAGTTAGGACATGAAATAGGTTTGGTTTCCGCAGTTGCTTTTACCTTTCTTGGATTGATCTTTCTGGTTGAAGTTTAGCCCAATGTTGTTGGTACCTGAGGCGGTTTTATTTGTTTGTACTGATTATGTATCCTTTTACCAACATATGTATGATATCACTCATACATTCATACATGCATCATGCATTGCCACAAATAATTTTTTATTGACATTGTGTTATAACCTTCCTGCAGCGCTCCTTGCTTAGGTGGATTTGGTTTTCCCTCTTGAGTTTATTTCTCAAAGGATTTATCTTCGTTGGCTGTCTTGTTCCAGTTTGTTTCTAATTGGATTCATGGTTGCATGACGATATTATTTACTTTGGATTTCTGAGAACTTTGAGTTTTGGTTTGTGCATTTATTTTGCACGAGAAGACTTTATCTCCTCAGCAGGAAGTCATATCTCTTTCCCCAGGAAGTCATATCTCTTTCCCCAGGAAGTCATATCTCTTTCCCCAGGAAGCCATATTTCTATCCCCAGAAAGTCATTTCTCTTTGCAATTCCCCTTGACAATGAGTGGAAGTCTCTTTATTTGAGATAAGCTTACATATTACCCTTTCTAGGCAGAGTGCCTTGGTTAAAGAATAAGTTGAGACCCGTTCTAGGCAAAACACCATAATTTTGGGAAAAACTTGATATATTTTCTCTCTACCTTCAGTGAACGTTGGTAGTACATCGGCAGTGAACGTTAGTGTTTCTTATCTTTTTGCTATCATCAGTGAACGTTGATAGTTCATCATCAGTGAACGGCAGTGGTATTATATTTTCTCTCTACCTTCAGTGAATGTTGGTAGTACATCGGCAGTGAACGTCAGTGTTTCTTATCTTTTTGCTATCATCAGTGAATGGCGGTGGTATGATATATTTTCTCGCTACCTTCAGTGAATGTTGGTAGTACATCGGTAGTGAACGTCGATGTTTCTTATCTTTTTGCTATCATCAGTGAACGTTGATAGTTCATCGTCAGTGAATAGCGGTGGTATGATATTTTCTTTCTACCTTCAGTGAATGTTGGTAGTACATCGGCAGTGAATGTCGGTGTTTCTTATGTTTTTGCTATCATCAGTGAACGTTGATAGTTCATCGTCAGTGAACAGCGGTGGTATGACATTTTCTTTCTACCTTCAGTGAATGTTGGTAGTACATCGGCAGTGAACGTTGGTGTTTCTTATCTTTTTGCTATCATCAGTGAACGTTGATAGTTCATCGCCAATGAACGATGGTGGTATGATATTTTCTTTCTACCTTCAGTGAATGTTGGTAGGACATCGACAGTGAACATCGGTGTTTGTTATCTTTTTGCTATCTTTAGTGAACGTTGATAGTTCATCGTCAGTGAACGGTGATGGTATGATATATTTTCTCTCTACCTTCAGTGAACGTTGGTAGGACATCGGTAGTGAACGTCATTGTTTGTTATCTTTTTGCTATCTTCAGTGAATGTTGATAGTTCATTGTCAGTGAACGGCGGTGGTATGATATATTTTCTCTCTACCTTCAGTGAATGTTGGTAGTACATCAGCTGTGAACGTTGGTGTTTCTTATCTTTTTGCTATCATCAGTGAACGTTGATAGTTCATCGTCAGTGAACGGCAATGGTATGATATTTTCTTTCTACCTTCAGTGAACGTTGGTAGTACATCGACAGTGAACGTCGATGTTTCTTATCTTTTTGCTATCATTAGTGAATGTTGATAGTTCATCGTCAGTGAACAACGGTGGTATGATATTTTCTCTCTACCTTCAGTGAACGTTGGTAGTACATCGGCAGTGAACGTCGGTGTTTGTTATCTTTTTGCTATCTTCAGTGAACGTTTATAGTTCATCGTCAGTGAACGGCGATGGTATGATATATTTTCTCTCTACCTTCAGTGAACGTTGGTAGTACATCGGCAGTGAACGTCGGTGTTTCTTATCTTTTTGCTATCTTCAGTGAATGTTGATAGTTCATCGTCAGTGAACGGCAGTGATATGATATATTTTCTCTCTACCTTCAGTGAACGTAGGTAGGGCATCGGCAGTGAACGTCGGTGTTTCTTATATTTTTGCTATCATCAGTGAACGTTGATAGTTCATCGTCAGTGAACGGCGGTGGTATGATATTTTCTCTCTACCTTCAGTAAACGTTGGTAAACATCGGCAGTGAACGTCGATGCTTGTTATCCTCCTCTCTGATTCAATTCTTTAGGTCCACCAGTGATTTATTTTCCTGGTGGGGTTGCTCCTTTGTTTCTTCATTTTTGTGGCATCCCCAATGATACTTTGCGTCTCTTTTGTTATGTTCATATGCATTCATAATCATAAGCATTGCATGGCATCTTAGAGACAAAAATAGGGCTTGTTTTATATTTAAGTATCTTCAATCGCATCGACACGAAGATTTTTAACCTTCGTATCTCCGGATAGAAGACACTTAAATAAGGGCAGCTGTTGTACCCCAATTTTTGCCCCTAAGATTCCCCTATCATATCATGTCAACTTAATCATAAAAAAATCACATTAGGGTTGGTTCTTCCTCTTTTTTCTATCTCATATCTTTAATTTTTCTCTTGAGGAATCTCTAAGCACCTTAGTTGTGTATTTTGTATATGCATTGATAATTAACCTCTAACCAAAATACAAAAAATATTTGTCTTTGTCTTTGCAAAATTGTGTTTTGTAGGTACCGAGTCAAAACATCCGACAAATAAGATTTTCCGGTATTATTTCCCTAAAATCTCTATTTGCAAAGAAAAAAATAATAATTAAAAATTTTCATTTTTGTTTTCCTGTACAATCAATTGCTCCCATAGTGCAATCGATTGCACAGTATATTGTGCACAATCTTTGAAAAAAACTGTGTTTTCAGCCTTCAAAAATAAATAAAAAATTAGCATGTGTCGACACATACATGTTATGTATCGACTCATGCAAGTTGATTGATTATGTATTGTGTTGAAGTAGCAGCTTGTATCGACCCATAGAGGCTTGTATCGACTCATCCCGCTTTGTATAACTAGCATGTGTCGACACATACATGTTATGTATCGACTCATGCAAGTTGATTGATTTTGTATTGTGTCGAAGTAGCAGCTTACATCGACCCATAGAGGCTTGTATTGACTCATCCTGCTTTGTATAACTAGCATGTGTCGACACATACATGTTATGTATCGACTCATGCAAGTTGATTGATTCTGTATTGTATTGAAATAGCAGCTTGTATCGATCCATAGAAGCTTGCGTCGACTTATGCTGTGTTATACAACTAGCATATGTCGATGCATACGACTCTTGTGTTGACTCATAACAGCAAAACACACGTGATTTTTGAAAAAAAGCCAGCAATTTCAAATCTGTCGTCTTTTTGGCTCCAATTTTTCTGCATAATTTGAATATTATATCATTAATTCAATTTTTGACTCCAAGAATCAATTACCAAATTACCTTTAATCCCAATCCTAAACTCTATAAATAGAGCCCTCATCTCACTCAAATGATAAGCTTTTGATAGCCAAATCCACCTTGCTAAAAAATCTCTCAATTCTCTCCATCTACCAAATTCACTCAAAGCTCCTTTTTTTCAAAAAAAGATAGTAAGCTTTGCATTGAAGCTTACTAACCTTTGAGCTAAACCTTCATCCAAACACTTTTTCTTCATCAATTCTCTACATCCAAGCTTTGGTAATTGATTCTTGTGGTTGAATTGAAGCAAATTCTGGAAGTTGTTTGATAATTCTCTAATTCTACCTTTGGTAAGTTGGATCATCGTCTTTCACAATGTGATCTCTTGTGGATTTCTGGTTTTGATTCATTGAGCACTGTTTTATGATTTCATTAGTGCTATTTTCTCATAATTTTATGGAACTTTCATGCTCAATTGGATCCATGATCATAAGGTGTTTGATGAAAAGTTGGAACAAGAATTTGATCCTTGAAATGCTATTTTCTACTGATTTTAACAGGTTGCAATCAATTGTTGTAACATTGCAATTGTTTGTCACAGAAAGTTGATTTGGAAAAAAAACTGCACTGATGCAATTGGTAGCTGTCTAAGCACAATTGATTGTAACAGTGCCGAAAATACTTTTTCTGCCTTATTTTGCGGCTGTTTTGACTCAAATATTTTTTCTGCTCACTCTCTTTGATGGATAATTTGGATTACAATTTTAAATGTCCAATTTCTCTTTAAGTTTGATGGAATTTGTGGTGTAGATGAAGTTGGATAAATGTTCATCAATTCAAATCTACCTAAGAATGAATTATTTAATTCATTTTTGGTGCTTTGGATTAATGATATGTTTAGTGCTTTAATCCATCTAGAGGAGTGGTTGAATTTAAAGATGAAAGAATTTTGAGATGGTGATCCAAATTAACTTATCATTCCCCCTCCCTCTTCATCTTATCCTTTTCTTTTTTAATTGTGCTACATGTTAAGGGGTGATGATCTCTATATCATTTATCCAAACATGAAGTACATCGATTGCTATTGACCAGCCTCAAAATAAGTGTGACTTCTACATAAGTCCACTTACGATTGCTTAACATAACGCTAAATTTTGTCCCGATTCGAATAAATGATCATTTGTGGCCCAAACTTATGATTGCAAGCCCAAGTATGTTAATTTGATCTCTTTGATCCAATAACCTTGAGATTCATTGTGTGGAGGCTTTGGTTCTACCAATCCTCTAATGGATCTACAACACCTTTGGTCAACGCGGATCACTTAAACATCGTTGATCATTAAATGTTACTTTTGAGGATTCCAAAATGGATGATACACTTGACAAAAAGCAAATGCAACTTGTTGTGTGGAGGCTTTGGTTCTACCAATCCTCTAATGAGTTCCAAATGCAAGTTTCAAGATGGTCATCTAACTAACCACTAATTTCTAACAATTGACTTTACTTTATGCTTTTATTTTTTATGCTTTATGTACCATTTAATTTAAGCATTTACACTTCATGCCTTTTTTTTATTTTTGCTCACATGAGCATTTATTCTTATGCCATTTTTATTTTACTCACTTGAGATTTTCTTTTCCTTTTAAAGACACCTAATAATCAACATGAACCATAAAAATCTTTAATGATACTTGGACTATTTGGTTACTATCCTTGGCATTATGGAGTATTGGACTTCCTGGACTTAGGATTACAGACCTTGGCCTATCTTGGAGACTTTGTGACTTTATTTGATATTTTTTCTGGAGTTCTTGAGGTTTACCTCAAGACATTGGGTTGTTTGTTTGTTTTGTGTGCAGGTTATTGTGATTACATACTTTGTTTGTAATATGGAATTCACCCGTATACAGCCGTTACTCTGCCCAATTTTTGCGAAGACTTAATACACTTGAAGTTTGGTTCTCTCAAGAGGTCTAGTATCTTTGCTTGCTTGGTTTCAATCCGAAGAATGAGAATTCTATATTGACTCATAATGTCAAGTATTGGCTTCTTGTTGGTTAGATGGTTCTTATCTCTAGCTTTTATCTTATGCTTTAGGATAATCTCTTTATCTCCTCTCATCTTCTTTAATTTCAAAAATCTTCTCCCTCCTTTTAAAAACTCTTCTTATTTCTAAACTTGAAACACTTTCATAATAAACTTGGACTTAGGTCCATGCATTTTCAAAACATTTTCATAAATAAATTTCAATCAATTTAATAATACCTTGACACTTTTTGTGAGAAAACTAAAAGTCAATCAATCTTATTTCAAACCATTTTTGCCACTTTGGCCTTTTATTTTAATACTTTCCTTACAATATTAGACTCTTGTCAATCCTTGTAGTGATGCAAACAACTATACTTATACAATATGTAGTAAAGAGAGATATTTTCCACTTGGGTGTTGAGTGAGGCATTGTTGATTTTAAAATCCAAGCCATATCCTCCACTTTGAGATGATGCAAATTCTCCTTTCTCATGATTGTGGGTAGTAAGTATGTTTTTCACACGGACAATGACGATGATGTCTTATCTCATAAAATTAACCAACACACTTGTGTTTCAAATTTTTAAAAGAGGAACTACGTGTACCCTGATCCCCTATTGCATGAAAGGTGGTACGTAGGCACTAAAGGTTCACAACCGCGGCAGGTGCAAAAATCATAAAAATATTTCTTTTCTCACCTCCACCATCCATTTTATATACAACACATTTTTATAGCCAAAATATACAGATTTTTCAAAGAGGTTCCTGCGGAGTACCGTAGATGTTTAGGGTGCTAATACCTTCCCTTTGCATAACCAACCCCCTTACCTTGAATCTTTCCCCCTTTTTTTGGGTTATTCGCTCTTTTCCCATTCCTTTGGAAACAATAAAGCGCGGTGGCGATTTTTTATTTTGATTTGTATAAAGTCTAGTCAATCCAATGGCTTAGTCTTGAACATTTCTACCGCTACATACACCCCCCCCCCCCCCCCCCCCATTTGCTAGCACATACAGGCCCAATTTGCATTTTCTTTTCTATTTTCTTTTTAATTTATGTAATTAATTTCTTTTATTTTTTTAATTAATTAACCCAAAAATCATTTTCTTTTTTTTAATAAAAAAATCACAACAAACTACAAAAATATTTTTTAATAAAAATATTTTATTTCTTAATTAATTTAATTTAATTAACTTAGGGAAATTTAATTTCTTTTTATAATTAAAAATAATTAGACTTAGGATTTGAATTATACATAATTTAATTAATTTTCTTTAAAAATACACCACAACCATTTTTTCATTACAATATTTATTTTAATTAATTAGGTTAATTAGGTTAACTTAAATACTTTTTTTTCATAATTAAAAAGCAATTAGAAATTAGGGGTTTATTTAATTTGCAATTTCATTGTTTTCTCCAATAAAAAATGTACAAAAATCTTTTTTTTTTCAATTAGGGTTTAGGTTATTTTTCAACATCCCTCGTATTTAATTCGCCGCGCATTTAATTATTTCTTTTTCATTATTTTTGTAACTGCCAATGGTTTGTAATAGTTAAATTAGGGTTTTATTTACTGCTTTAATCCCCGATTCTTTGGTTATGTAATTAATCCTCATCTCCCGAAGCCTTGTAATAGCTAGGTTTATTTTCTCGCACTTTAAATTCCTGCAAATATTTAACTGTCTAGATGTATGTTAATAGGATTGTATGGGAAGATTACTTGAAATTAAAACGGTAGATCACCTAATGTGCAAAGATTAAATAACTGAAACAATTCATATGCACATATTCACTCCTAGGGTTTACCTCACTTCGGTTGCCTTCGGTAAACAATCATTAAGCATAGGAGATTTTAGAGGTTGCCCTCCAGTCTAAAAAGATCAAAATGTCTCATTCGAATGTTGCCTCAGAAATGTTGCCTCAGAAAGATCTTAAGACTTTAGGGTTACTACTAAAGTTTTCTAACTATTGTTTTAGTGATTGTACTTGTCCCTTTCGAATGTCTCTTACAAACTCCAACGACGGGGCTACCTACTCCTTAATAGTAGGACAGCGCTGTCTAAAGGAAACGAGAACAAACAATCGTTTTTCCGAGTAGATAGAATCTTAAGTACTTGCTCAATGAAAACTTTTCACACAAACACCTTTCAAAACAAACTTTGTCACATCCTTGAGGACTGATACAAGGGTTATCACGAAGTAAAACGTTTTCAAAACAAGCACACACACAAGCAATTTAAAAAAAAAATGAGCAAGTACCTAAGAGCCCATGGAAAACCATGGATAGAAAGGGTGCTAACACCTTCCTTTTCTATAATCTACCCCCCGTACTCAGAAATCTCAAAAAAAGGTTTTTTATGTTATTTTTCCTTTTCCATGATTGGATGAAATAAAAGTCGGTGGCGACTCTTGCTTACCGCGACATTTTGCGAACAAAAAATACAAAACGCAAACCAGTATTAAACAGTCGGTTCTGCCACCGTATCACACAAGGTGTTATAATTTTTCAAAGCACATTGAAACTTGCTTGAACTACTTCATCAAGAAGACTAATATCCAATACCCCGGGAACAAAATCAACGCCAATCCCTTGAATCTTGTGTGGACCTAGACATTTATAATCTCAATTCTCACATCATCAACGACTTCAAAAGTAAGTTCTTATGTCAACTATGAGGAGAAAAAATATTACAACTTACATGGCTTTCCTCCAAACAGTACCCGTTGGTTCCACGCCATACAACTGCATAAAAAATCATAACTATAAATTAGAACCAAATGTTTATTATGATGAAAAGAAACACGAGTTTAATTTGTATAACTTTAGATGTGAAATGTTCAATTATATCGGTAACTCACAACCAAACTTGGTTGGTTTGAAGCTTTATGTCATCCTGAAAGTTGTGTAGTAGCAGTCCTGCATCATATATTTGACAAATAGTCAACTATTGAAACGTATAACCAGTAATAAAAATAAAGTAGTTGATGATGAAACTCCACGGAGGCCCGAACCGATAAATTCATCAAACACACGCAATCGACACTAATGACAACCTGCTATACAACTCTAGGTGTGCAGTTCATAGGTTATGTGACTTTGAATGTGCGTTCGAAAAAACAATTGTACAAAGAGAACAAATATTATTCATAGAAAGTTGCAGGAGGGACTAAAAGTGTGGATAACAAATTTAAGAAGACCATTCTTTGAAAGAATTTTTTTTAGAGACTAAAATTGAAATATGAGATACTTAAGAGGACCACGAGATATTTAACCCTATATATTACTCCCTCCGTTTCTTTTTAAGTGTCGTTTTAGAAAAATTTATTTGTTTTTATTTAAGTGCCGTTTTTATAATTTAACGTTATAATTTATCAATTATACTTTTACTTTATCAATAACTCAACTTCACATTTTTCATAAATTAATTATTTTATCAATTAGTTATTGGAAAATGAGAGAATGTGTATGATTAACTTTATTTGGAAAGAGAAAATAAATAGGTATAATAGAAAAAATAACTCTAACAATTCACCATCTTAGTTGAAGAGATTTATGTTAAAATAACACTTAAAAAAATGGAGAAAATACTAATACATGAAAATATAAAAATGGAGAAAATACTAATACATGAAAATATATATATATATAATCTGTATCCATTTTTAAAAAGTACTAATACATGAAAATATTTTGGGAATAAAATGAATAACTTTTGTTCACAATGAAGAAATTTATTTATTTTTAAATTGATTAATATTCAAATATAGATCAATATCTTATGTTCAATTATATAAAAAAAATTGTATTTGATTTTAGGGAGAGAAAGAAAGAGAACCCTCCACTCTCTCCAGAAACCGGCGGCAATCGCAGAATGAAAATCCGATCAGTATTCGACGGCGGAGCATTGAAAACCGAATTCGAGAAAATAGGAATCGACCCAAAGTTCGTTCCAATCATATGGAAGCATCTCTTTCTCACTCTCAGAAACACTAACACTGAAATCAATTCCGATTGTAATTGGGAATGGGAAAAACACGTTCCTTCTTTACCTTCTTCAGCATATCCACTCCTCCGTTCCAATTTCAAAACCCCTCTCTCTTCTACTCTCCACTCCGTTTTCCACTCTTCTGATAACCTCACTTCAAAGCTCCTCATCAAGCTGAATGTATGTATGCTTTTTTTTGTGCTTTCGTTTTACAGTTTCCGATTCTAGGGTTTCAATTTTGCATTTTGTTTTTGTTAGAATGGAGAATTTGTGGAGGCTGTGATAATGAGATATGATACTCGTTTGGGGAAATATGGTGGGAAACCACGTCTTGGTGGTCCCAGAGCTACTCTCTGTATTTCTTCTCAGGTTTGTTTGTTACTTCTTTTCTTTCAGTTCTGTTGTCATCAATCTGTTTGCACAGACAATATGAATGCAATGCAATGTTATTTTTGTGTGCAGGTAGGTTGCAAAATGGGTTGTAGATTCTGTGCAACTGGAAGTATGGGATTCAAAAGTAATTTATCTTCTGGAGAAATCGTGGAGCAATTGGTTCATGCCTCTAGTTTCGCACAAATCCGTAACGTTGTCTTTATGGTAATTGTTTAGCTTTTTCATGCCTTCAGCCATTTTTTATGCCTTGTTTATGATAATTAATTATCTGTCTTTAACAACCTGTGTTCAAATAATTGTGTTTCTGGTATGTGTATTTAATTGTGATCTTCTTTTGTTTATCATTTTCATTCTCTGCTGTTGAATATATGATATTCTCTTGTTTAAATACAATATGTAATGGTCTGTTTTGTTTCAAAGCTAGAATTTTATTGATGATGCGAATTGAACTGCTCAGTGATGATGCCAATTATTGGAAAATCTGAGACAATTATTATTTGCTTTCCATTTTGTATATGACTCAAAATTGGTAGAAAATAATGAAAAAGGAAACCGTTACTGTCTGATTGATTAGCCTCTGCGATTGCTCAAGAATTACATTATCTTTTATCAACAAGATAACTGAATATATGTTATTGATTTCCTGTCAAATTTCTTTCGGAGTTGTATCCTATGGTATCTAATAAATGTTAACAAACCACATCTCTGTTAAAAGTTAACATTGAGACCACTATCATATGGCATAATATTGCCTTGTTATTCTCCTCCTCAACTTTATTTATTGCTTTAGTTAAATACCTATTCTATTATTCAAAAGTTGTTTTCAATGCTTCGTGTACACTATAGTAGAAATTAATGTCAAGTTTGCAGTGTAATCAACTATTTTTTAACAGGGAATGGGAGAGCCTCTGAACAACTATTCTGCTGTGGTAGAATCTGTTCGTATCATGACTGGGTCACCATTTCAATTGTCATTCAAAAGGATTACCATCTCAACGGTAAAATATGCACTATGGACTTGCATTGTTTTTTTCTTTGTTTTTTGACATAAGTCAACTTCCAAGAATTTGGTTTTATTCCATTATTTGGGTCTTGCACTATATGTCAGAAACTCTAGGTTGAACTGAATAAGATATACACTATACTTCCTTTGTTTTAGAACATCCTAGCCTAACCATGTTTTCTTTATTAAGCATACCAAATAACAATTACTATTTGAGTAAAATATGAGACTTCCTCGAGGCTCTAATGCAGATTATGTTTATCCCTAGAGTTTATGTCATTAAGCCTGATATGATACAGGTCATAAGATGCTTCTAAGAGCTTTTATATAACAATAAGACATTTTTAAATTTTGAAGTGGTGTTTGATTAACTGTGCCTTAAGCTTTCATCTTTTAGAAAAGCTACAAGAGCTTAGCTAGAAGCTTATTTTATCAGCTTCTCTATTCTCAACCTATCTAAAAGCTTCCCAAAGAGCTTATGAGCAAGTATAATCCAAACACAAAATTAACTTATCTAGAAGACCAAACAAGCTTTACACATTAGAACTTAGAACTTCTAAGAAAAAGTTTTATTCTATAAGCTCTTCTAGAAGTTTATCAAATAAATATTTGCATTGTCTGTTATTATTTTGTGAAGTAATTTCTGTTGGAAAAAGTTCTTGAATGGAAGAAGTTTTTGGCTTATGAGGGTTACATTTGCATCTTTAATAGGTTGGCATCATTCATGCTATCAACAAGCTTCATAATGATTTGCCTGGTTTGAACTTGGCAGTCTCACTACACGCACCAGCCCAAGACATCCGTTGTCAGATAATGCCCGCTGCCCGTGCTTTCTCTTTGGAAAAACTTATGAATTCACTACAAGAATATCAAAGGAAAAGGTAATTATTACGTATTTATACTACTATAGTAAACTTCTTTTTTTTAGCATTGTTAACAATATCAGTGATTTTGGAATCTTCATTATTTTCAGTCTGCAGAAAATATTAATTGAATACATTATGCTTGATGGTGTGAATGATGAAGAGCACCATGCCCACCTATTAGGAAAACTGTTGGAGACATTTGAAGTGGTAAATGCTCAAACATCACTTGGTATCCTATCAGAAATTCCTGAAATCTGAATTTTAAGTAATCCTTGAATTTTGTTTGTGGAATTGTGAAGCAGACTAAATTTACTCAGACATCTCTCTATATTTATTTGTCTTAAACATGATCGGCTTTCCCAGTCAGAGTTATTAACCTTTTGAATATGGTCTTAATTGTTAAACAGGTAGTGAACTTAATACCTTTCAACTCCATTGGTACATTGAGTCAATTCAAACCTACTAGTGAGCAGAAAGTGTTCAACTTTCAGAAAATTTTAAGGGGTACCTATGATATTCGAACAACAGTTCGGAAGCAGATGGGTGAGGACATAAGTGGTGCCTGTGGGCAGTTGGTGATTAAAGCACCTGATATGTCTCTTGGAAATGCGGATCCCCTAACGGATATAGAAGATCTTGTAATTTGATATTACCTATTCATATAGGTTCAATTTAACTCTTAGGGCTGAATTTTAAAAATAAAAAAACCGTTCCCTTGTTTTATGTATTGTTTGAAGTTGAAATCTATAGAAATTAGAAGCAGAAGTCTAGATGCACTTGGTGAAGCAAGTGTGCAGTGAAAATCATTGATATAAATGATCCCCAGTCCTCCTAATTTTTATATACCGCTAGCAACTGTACTTGCTAACTTACATAGTTGCTGTCATTTTGTCAAACTCTTGTATAATAACATTTACAATTTTGCTGTTCAATATCTGTAACTGCAAAAGTGGATACTGGTTGCAATTTTCCTTAGATTTATATGATATTGTTACACAAAGCGGAGGTCTATACTCAATTACATTAGTGTTTTGGTGTTTCACAATTTCACTCATCACAATGTGAACCTTTTGCAGCAGTATTGCTTTTTATATACAAGTTATTTCTAACAGTTTTAAAACAATGCCAATTGTGATTACAACCGATCAATTAAATGTCTGCTGAAAAGCCTGGCTGGTATATGTTTTTTTTACTTGATGATGTTAACCCTTAGCATTCATAGAAACTGAGGAACTACTCATCTCTGCTCAAATTAGCTCAACATACTTCATTGGAGTGCAAAATATTAAAGGGAAAAAAAATCCAATTCTAGATATGGTCACAATTAAGGAAAAACATTTGATTGTTTACAAAATCCGTTGTATAATGGTCTTCGTTCCAATGAAGCCAAAGGGCAATTCTTATTTCAAATAACCTTGCTTCATTCAACAGGATCTCGCAAAAAAAATATAACCGGGACACTCATCTCTGGAAATGGTTCTGTAACTGAGGTCATAGGTTCTGGAAATATTTTATGAAGCCAAAAGGGCTTCCAGTTTTGCAACCTGGTCATCCTCATTTCCTTATTGACATGTTGATACAAATCATGTTTCCATTTCTCGGATTGAGTCTTACTAGGAAGATAACCTTGTCTTCCATTAAATTTTTCTATGCCTTTCTCTTGACGGAACCCCGCCTCTCGCAGCTTTATCCTTGTAGTGTGCTCTGTCCACTTGGTATGGATTGCTTCTCTTTTTCTCCTTCCTTTCTGGATGATGGTCAAACTAGGTTGACTTAACAGCCACTGTTGCAGCTAGATTACCATCTCCTGAATCCACCGGAATCTTGTTCTCCCTGAATGCAGGTCTTTTTCCTGGAGTTATGACTCTCTTTTCTTTCAGAAAATCCACCTCTTGTCTGGAATTTCTCCTCTGCTTGGTTTCTTTCTTGACTTATCTCTTCCTTTTCACTATGTTGATTCTTTATATCTTTCCACCATCCACGCTCTTGAATAAAAATGAATAAAAAAATTACATTATTTTTTGTGAACAAGTAAATTGTTATGTTATATGTTCACATGATTCAGAGACAGACAACACAAGTAGCTTGCAATGCGTGAAAAAACAATTTGTATCAAGATAAAATGCAAGGAATATTGCAATTGTTTCAATTATCCACCAAAGCACCGAAAAAAACATATCCAAAGTTTCTTCTCCTTCATGTTAGACATGATTCTAATGTCAAGAATCTTTTTAGTTGCTCCCATGTGTTTCATAGAAAATGACTCTTTCAATTGTTTCTTTAATTTGTTAAAGTTAGAAATATTTTTCCTACAATAAATATATCATAAGAAAAAATATTTTTCGAGATGTTTCTGAGTACGGAGGTAGATTATAGAAAGGGAAAGTGTTAGAATCCTTTTTATCCATGGTTTTCCATTGACTCTTAGGTACTTGCTCATTTTTTAAATTGCTTTCGTGTGTTTGTGTGTTTGAAAAGTTTTAAAATTGTCTTAGTGCGGCGTTTCACTTTATGGTAACCCTTGTGTCAGTCCTCAAGGGTGTGATAAAGTGTTTTTGAAAACTTTAGTTTGAAAAGTTTGTTTGAAAGTGTAAGTGTAAAAGTTTGTTTGAGCAAGTACTTAAGAGTTTCTACCTACTCAAAAAAGTTTATTCGTTTTCTTATTTCCTTTAGACAGTGCTATCCTACTATTAAGGAGTAGGTAGCTCCATCGTTGGAGTTTGAGGGGCAATCGAAAGAGACGAAAGGGACGATTACGATCACTAAAGCAATGGTTAGGAAACTTTAGTAGTTACCCTATAGTCCTAAAGATCTTTCTGAGGAAATATTCGAATGGGTCATCTTTGATCTTTTGGGACTAGAGGGCAACCACTAAAACTCCCTATACTTCATGATCGTTTACCGAAGGCAACCGAAGTGGGACAAACTCTAGGAGTGAGCATGTGCAAGTGTTTATTTTTCAGTTAATTATCTTTGCAAAGTTAGGATTTTCTACTGTTTTAAATTATGATCTTTTGCATACAATCCTATTATCAATCATCTAGCAGTTTATAATGATGGAAAGGAAAAGTGCGAGAAGTTTAAACCTAGCTATTACAAGGCTTTGGGGAGGGAGATTACATAATAAAAAACTTGGGAAAAAGAACAGTAAAGGCAAATAGTAATAAACCTAAGTTAAACTATTACAAACTCGGAGCAATTACATTAATTGGAAAATAAATAAATAAATATGCGATGAAATTAAATACGAGAAATTAAAATTAAATTCAAAGATATTTAATTAGTGAATAAAGAAAAATATATTTTTGGATTATTTTGAGAAACAGTAATTAATTTTGCAAATTAATCTAATTTCTAATTAATTTTAATTATGAAAAAAAGGAATTTAAGTTATCCTAATTAATCGAATTAGTTAATGAAATTAAATATTTTATGAAAAAAACTTAATTCATATTTTTCTTACTTTTGTGATTTTTTGAGATTTAATTAAGAAGTTTTTTTAAAACAATTAAAATAAATAAATAAAACAAAAAAGAGTTATAGAAATTAAAACAAAAAAAATTGAGATGGGCCTGATGTTGGAAACAATTCTGGGGGGTGTATGCTGAATTTGTCCAGGCCCAGAATAACTGGTCCATTTGCGCTGGATCCAGTGGGGATCACCTTTGGAAGTCCACTGTGTGTTGCGCTTGTGATGCATTAGATCTGGATACAGATGGATCCAATTATGAGATTCTTGGGCGTATGGTGGACGCTGGATAGTGAGGCGCATGGAATCTGTAATAAACAACTTAGAAAATAAGAAAATATTGAGACCTGTGATCGAACCCAGGTCCTCCCTCTCAAGTGCCTTGTCCTTTGTCATATGCGCTGAAGCGCTTGTTTGTACAAATAACAACATAGTAATATTATGTATGAAAACAAAATTAATATCTGGGAATTTCCAAAAAAAACGTGCGCCAGATTCAACCTGGACAGTGATGGGCTGCCACCTAGTCATCTTCTCCAAAGAATCGTCGCTTTAGGCATAAGGCTTTTACCTACAGACAACTTCCATAGCTATAACCCCTGCATTTTCAAAAATTCAGCACAAGCAAATAAATCTCAGATAAGGCCATGGGTCGATCACTCGTGATCTCCTGAGCACGAATTGACCCTTGATTGGACCTAATTTAACCTGTACATGGAGTCCCCAATTTGGGACATTCGAAACCCTAGCTATGGTGAATACGATTCCTGCGCTTAAAATCCAATTAAACCAACCAGAATCATTGCAAGTATGACAATGAACATGAATATATAGCTAAAATGCGTTTATGATACCAGAATTAAAAGAATCAAAATCAAGAACATATGCAAACCGTGATGAAGGTAGTGCACTATTCTGCAAGCTTCAAGCCTTGAGAATGATTGCAAAGGCTCCAATGAATGTTCAGGAGTGTTGTTATGTCCTTGAAATGGCTTGAAACGGCCTGTAGAAGGGAATACGATCTGCACTTTTTTGTCAAAAAAATGAACTTTGTTCTTGCTCTATGGAGGCGGGCTGTAAGTGAATTCCCGTCTTAGGGTTCACAAATGCTTCTGTATATGTACTAAATCAAATTAGGTTAATAGAATTAGAAAGAATAAAAAATATAATTGCATGATTTTGGAAGAAAATCAAATCTTAAAAAATTGCTATATGTGAAGATTTTGTGTCTTAATTGGCTTTGCATAATTTCCTGGCTATTTGACAGCATATAATATTTCCCTTCAATGCAAAAATCATTCCTAAAACAAATTATATGATTTATTTGATTTTATTTGATTTTTAAATGAATAAAAATCAAAATAAATTAAATAAATGAATGAATAAGTCATGGAGGGTCCCATAGGTCGTGGACCATGCTAGGACTGAGATTCAATCTTGAAAACATGGGCCCATGTGGAAAAAATACAATTTCGAGCATTGTTGACTTTGGGCAAATTTTCAAAAATGGCCAACTTTGACAATGCACATCTCTCTCAATTTTGACCCTAAGAGGGTATTCTTAGATGTTCTAGAAAGATTATGATGTCCTCTAAACAACCTTTTTGGTTTCATCTCAATTGGATCTTCTATGCTCATGTAAGAAGCTTTGACCCAAAAGGTGTTTTTGTTGACTTTTTGAAATGACCCATAATGTCTGAATTTATATCTTTTCATGAGTGCATTTATTGAACTTGAGGGATGAATATAAATTGTAGGGAATTTAATTATCTTCAAATTGAGCCTTGGATGAGCAATTTATGATAAAGTATGAGAAAGTTATGCCTGGTCAAAGTTTGGTTGACTTTTCCTATAGAAACCCTAAATTAGCAACTTTTGAGTTTTGATGAATTAAGAGCATTCCTTGAGGAATCGTGATCAACACTTGATCAAATGATGAATATCACTTCAAAATTTTGATGTTGACCAAAAATCTTGAAGTTTGACTTTATGTGGGTCACAGTTGACTTTTGACCTAATACAATTGATTTTCAAGCATTTGAGCAGTTGACTGAGCAAACTTCTTGTGCAAGGCATGAAAATTGGCATGGATGATCTTGAGGACATATTAGGGCAATGGAAATCATTTAGGACCCTTGGAACTCAAAAATCTTGATGAGAAGTGAAACCCTAATTTGAGGCTCATTGTCTTAGGAGGAGGATTTGTCTGGTCAATCCTTAGTCAATTTGAGCAATTGAGGACCTCTAGGAGTATGTTTTGAGTAAAAATGGGAGGGAAAATTTTAGGGTACAACAGCTGCACATGTTCAATCTTCTTAAGCCTGGGGATGTAGATTGGCTGATCTGCCTTTCGTGATCTGAAGGTGGAAGATGATTGAACACTAGAGTGCCCAGAAATTTGCACTCGCATGAAGTAATATTGGTCGACAATGTCAGGAATAGGCTTACATATGCCATTTGAAAGGCGACGGAGAATAGTCGGAGATGGGCTTAAATATGCCATCCAGAAAATATATCAGTTGTATAAGAGATTCCTTTGCGAGAATTCATGTACCTTCCATTGAGGAGGACTTCGCCGGGGAATGTTGATTTATGTCCTAGGAAATAGATCATAGGAGCTTCGGTTGTCCATTACTCTAATGGGGAATTAAATCTTGATTTATGAGACAAAAAGGAACTGTTATCTGGTCGTATCCCAGGCTTCACGACGACTTACTGGGGAATATGAAATTGACCGTATCTGTTGTCCGGAGATAAAAGAGAAGGAACCTGGATAGTAGAGTTACTTCGAAATGAAAGCCTGGATAGTAGGACTATGAGAAGGAACCTGGATAGTAGGGCTATGAGAAGGAACCTGGATAGTAGGGTTACTTCGAAATGAAAGCCTGGATAGTAGGGCTATGAGAAGGAACCTGGATAGTATGGTTACTTCGAAATGAAAGCTTGGATAGTAGGGCTATGAGAAGGAACCTGGATAGTAGGGTTACTTCGAAATGAAAGCCTGAACAGTAGGGCTATGAGAAGGATCCTGGATAGTAGGGTTACTTCGAAATGAAAGCCTGGATAGTAGAGCTACCTCATTTGATCACGTAGGTTAGTTAATCTGTTTGGTTTTGGGAACTAATTTTCCATTAGTTGTTTGCAGATGCGACATGTATAACTTCATGGATTTAATCTTGAATTGTTGGAGTTGTTGATGATAACCATCTTTCCTGAAAAGGTAGAGGGTTAATTATATGTGATGCATGAAATGTATTATGTGATGATGTTCTCAAAATAAATGAGATTATATTGTATGCAATATGTATGCGCACGTCATGATGTATGAACATGAAATGTTGTTGTGACATATCTGAGTCTGGGAAAATAAATCCCTGACTACTGTTGGAGAGTGTTGAAAATTGAATTCCTGACTGTTGTAGAAAAAGTGGTTCTTGTACTTCCGCTAGGGATGTGAACGGAGATGACTATGCCGTGGATTTACTCCTTTCTATTTGTGAATATTCTGCCGGGGAGAGACTCAACTTGAGAATAACTCTGCGGGAGAATAACTTGTCTGAGGGAGGAGATGTTTTGCTGGAAGATTTCGCCGATTTGGAGAAATAAACTCCGCTGGGGGATTAACTTCCGTAGCTGAAGTAGTAAACTCTGTTGGGGATTGAGCTTCTATATCCAGAGAAATAAACTCTGCTTGGGAGAAAACTTTATGAGCCGCTTGTGATTATAAAATTTGGCCGGGGAGTATAAATGTCAGCTTTCTGAAGGAACTTAGATGGGGATAATAACTCCTGTTTGGGGAAGCCGATATCAACGCTTTGATTGCCTCTACTCTATAATGGTGACCTTGTTTCAAAACTGTCTCTACCCCTGTACCTGCTGAACAGAGTAACTATCGGGATTGAAATGTTTTTTTAGTTTTTGCCCCGTTCCTTAAGTCATGAGCAATTGTCTTTTTGTTTCTCATGCGAATATTTGTGAATAGAAATCATATTCAAATTCATATGTCAAGAATAAATCATTGGACGTTTTTCGTAAGACAAAACAGAAAAAGAAAAACAAATGGTTTTGTGAAAATGACTTGTATTAATTTCTTGAAGTTGGCCTATAATAGGCATTTTTGTACAAGGAAGTTGACACTCTAGTAAGAGAACGCCTCCGTGAAAATGAAAGTTATACAATATTATGTACAAAGAAAAGAAAACAGCTATGTGCAATAATCCCATTGAGTTTCAATTGTGATATTGCCGCTATGTCTTCGAGCGTCTCATCACTTTGTTGCTTGCCGAAGCTGATTAGATTGATTGGTGCCGTTTGAGCTTGATAGTTGATACTGAGGTCTGGTCGAAAGGTGATCCGATGGGATATAGTGATGCGCTTTTAAATCCCTAACTTTTTCCTGGACCGCCCTTTTGGGTTTTCAGTCATCTGGGATACCTTTTTTTGCCCAAGCTGCCTTTTCAGGTTTTCAACTTGCCGGGTGTACAAATTTTTTCGTTTTCATCCCTAATTTTTTCCCGAACCCTTTTGGTTAGCCGGGAAGCCCTTATTTTTGCCTAGGCCAGTCAACCTAGCGGGTCTTTAATCATGTGTAGTATATTTTTACTATGTCTGCGTTGACAGGGTGAGGAAGGTCGGCACGGTCCATGGTGGTCAGAATCATGGCTCCACCCGAGAAAATGTTTTTTTATCATAAATGGCCCTTCATATGTTGGAGTTCATTTGCCCCTGGGATCACCTTGCAGCAGTATGATGCGCTTGATCATTAGATCCCCGACTTGATATTCTTGGCGCTTGACCTTTTTGTTGAAAGCCTTGATCATCCGTTTTTGATACATTTGACCATGACAGATAGCAGTAAGTCTCTTCTCATCAATCAGATTTAGTTGATCAAGTCAAGTCTGGATCCATTCGTCTTCGTTCAAACCTGCATCCTTCATAATCCTCAGAGAAGGTATTTGTACCTTAATAGGTAGGACAACCTCCATGCTATATACCAGAGAGTAGGGTGTTGCCCCTGTCGATGTTCGTGCAGAGGTACGGTAACCATGAAGAGCAAATGGTAACATCTCATACCAGTCTTTGTATGTCACCTTCATCTTCTGTATAATCTTCTTGATGTTCTTGTTAGCAGCTTCGACAACGCCATTCATCTTCGGCCGGTAGGGAGAAGAGTTATGATGTTGTATCTTGAATTGCTTACAGAGTTCAGTGATCATCGTGTTATTGAGATTCATACCATTGTCCATAATGATTCTCTCTGGAACACCGTACCGACAGATCAGGTTATGCTTGATAAACCGCGCCACAACGTTCTTGGTAACAGTGGCAAAGGAGGCAACTTCAACCCACTTCGTGAAGTAATCAATGGCCACTAGGATGAAGCGATTCCCATTGGAAGTGGTAGGTCTAATCTCTCTGATCATGTCAATGCCCCATATTGCAAAGGGCCAAGGAGCCGTCAAGACATTCAAAGGAACCAGAGGCACATGCACCTTATCAGCGTATATTTGGCATTTATGGCAAGTTCGGGAGTGCTGATAACAATCCGCTTCCATAGTTGACCAATAGTATCCTGCCTGTAGGATCTTCTTAGCCATGGTATGTCCACTGGAATGCGATCCGAAGGTACCTTCGTGTAGATTTGTCATAATCCTCTATGCTTCGCTCTTGTCTACACACCGCAGTAAGGTAGAGTCATGGTTGCGCTTGTAGAGGATTCCATTACTAAGGAAAAATTTCGCAGCGAACCTTCTCAGAAACTTCTTATCATTGACAGATGCCCCCTCGGGATACTCTTGAGCCTCGATATACCTTTTTACTTCGTGAAACCAAGGTTTATATGCTACCTCTTCCGTATCAATCTCACAGAAGTACGCTGGTTCATCCAACCTCTCAATGGTGATTCGGGGAGCTTCGTTGTCCCACCTGACCTTGAACATAGAAGACATGGTAGTTAGCGTGTCCGCTAAATGGTTCTCCTCTCGTGAGAAATGTTCAAAGGTTACCTCCTCAAAGTGTGGGAGCAATGTCAGCACATGCTCTTTGTACGGGATGAGATTCAGATGCTTCGTATCCAATTCTCCTTTGATCTGACTTATCACCAAGGCTAAATCCCTGAAAACGTTTAAAAACTTGATCCTCAGGTCAATAACAACTTTGAGACCCATGTTGCATGCTTCATATTCCGCCATGTTGTTGGTATAGTTGAAGCATAGTCAGGCGTTGAAAGGAGTATGACATCCCTCAGGGGATATGATTACAACACCAATGCTATTACTACGGTGGGAATAGAACTGACTGTTTTGGAATGCTGGTTCACGTTTGCGTTTGTTTTCGCAAAATATCGCGGTAAGCAAGAGTCGCCACCGTCTTTTATTTTATCCAACAAGGAAAGGACAAAAGCACAGAAAAATTCCTTTTCGAGATGTTTCTCGGGTTCGGGAGGTAGATTATAGAAAGGGAAGGTGTTAGCACCCTTTCTATCCGTGGTTATCCACGGGCTCTTAGGTACTTGCTCACTATGTTTTCAAAAGTTTGCTTTTCTTTGTGTTTGTGGGTTTGAAAAGAGTTTTTGTTTGAAAGAGAGTGTAAGTGCGAAAAGTTTTGTTTTTGTTTTCAAAAGAGCAAGTACTTAAGAACATCTACCTACTCAAAAAGGAATTAAACTGTGCAAATGTCCTTTAGACAGTGCTATTCCACTATTGAGGAGTAGGTAGCACCGTCGTTGGAGTTTTCGGGTCAATTTGATTTAAGGGACGTGTGGCCACTAAAGCAATGTTAGGACGCCTTAGCGGTAACCCTAATGTCTTAGATCATTTTTCCGAGGCAACCGTTTCGAGGCAACTTATGATCTTTGGACAAAAGGGCGACCTCTAAAACATCCTATACTCAATGACCACGTTCGAGGCAACCAAGTGAGGTGTACCCTAAGAGTGGCATGTGCGAGTGTGTCAATTTTCAGTTTATATTATCTTTGTATATTTAGGTGTTCTACCGTTTGTTTTCAGATCTTGTCATGCAATCCTAGTTAGCATACATCTAAACAGTTAATATATGTATAGGAATTTAAAGTGCGGGAATTGTAAATCTTACGCTATTACAAGGCTTCGGGGAGGGGGATTATTTACATGTCCAAAATTGGGGGAATAAAGCAGTAAAGTGTAAAAGTCTTAGTTAAGCTATTACAAACCAGTAGGCAGTTACAATAAAATAAATGCGCGCGAATCTGAAAATAACCTCTAAAAATCCTAAGAATAAAATCTTTTTGTTGTTTTATTTTATTTTGGGAAAATGATCTAAATCTTCTTAATTTTAGTTTTGATAAAATGTTAAGATAATTAAATGATTAATTAACAAAGTTAATTTAATAGAAAAAACTAGCCTAATGTTTTTGTGGTTTTTTTTTAATTGATTTTATGTTGATTAAAAAAAAAGAAATAAAATAGTCAAAACAAAGATGAAATCGAAGGAACATGCAGTAAATCAAGAAAGGTATAATTCTGGAGGCCTGGATCGAAAGAGGTGTGGGCTGTCTTTCGATCCAGTGAAGAGGCTTGATCAAAGGTGCATGAGGGGCTGCAATTTGAGGGTGTTCGATCTGGATATGTCATCCTTCGATCTGGGAACCCTGGATCCAGTTCGAAGCTAAGCTGCTAAGCTTCGAAGCTCTGAACAAGATTCTGAGAAGATATTTCCTGCAAAACGAGACAAATGTTAAAGATCCAGGGGGGATTTTACCCCCTGATTCGAATCTCCTCCCAATTCGAATCCTTCCTCAATTTGAATCTGCTGAATCTGGGTCTGGGTTTGTTTTATCCTGAGATTCGAAGGAGAAACTTAGATCGTGCCCAAGCAATGGCACGATCTCATCTTTGCGCTGTAGCTTACATGCAACATAATCAGTAATAACAAGAATACATATGCAATGTGTATTTAAATGTCATGAAGGTGCAATTTTGGTTTTGCAAACCCTTACCAATTAAAGATGTATGATCTGTGGCTCTGGGTGTGGAGATGTTTGCTGAATGGCTGCTTTGGCTTGGATTACTTATGAAAATGCTGATAACCTTTGGTGGGTTTGTGGGCAGCGTATCTCCAAATCCTCCGTTTTCTTTTCTTTTTCTCCTTTTTCCTTTTTTCTTTTTCCGTTCCCCCTGGCACTGTATGCTTGCCCTTGTATTTATAGGAGTATGATGGTCTAGTAACGGCAAGAGACAACCAATTAAACAGGCCTTTAAAGCCATGAGACAAGAATCAGACATATTAAAAGATTTCCTTTTTTGAAATATTCATGTCTCTTTAGAATCTTGAATGAACTTGGACACCTTTGATTTTCGAATGCCTCCAGGCCATGCTCTTCGATTGGTCTTGAGTTGCCTCCTTCGAATGGACTTCTTATGTGCCCTTCGAATGGGCCTTCTGAATGCTTCTTCAAATGGACCTTTTGAATGTTCTTCGAATGACCCTTTGAATGCTTCTCTTTGATAGCTTCAAAGTCCCAAATCGAATTACTCCAGCTTCAATTGCATAGCCCCTTCGATTGAGCCTCCCTCTGCTTCTATTGCTTGATTTGAAAAGGATCACCCTGGTCGAATCAGCTCTTGTAGGGTTGGGAGCAAACAAGGCAAGAATCTGGCCTTTAATTCAAATAATTGAGTCCACAATCAACATTTAATTATTTCTATATTTGCAAGGGACACATGCCATTGTGAACTTTGGGTGAACCTGGACAGGTTAGGATATGCGTTTTTGCTTAGTCATGCCAGCCTACTTCATTCCTTCGAATATGCCTTTTTTGCCAGCTTCAAAGTCCAATTCGAATCTATTTAGAACATTCCCTATTAGACAACTTCGACCAGCCCTTGGCCTTGTGATGAGTCTAAGTTCTGATTCGAAGTGTCCAGAACTTCCTTCATCAGAGCATCTTAGATTAAGAGAAACTCTGCACTGAAATGCCATTCAAAGGTCATTTCATTCTGATGTTCTGATTGAGGTAAAGTATGAAGTTCCAGTCGAAGGACCCTCTGAAGTACTAGTCGAAGCATTGTGAAATTAACTTGATCGAAGGGGTCCAGCGCTCAATCGAAGACTTGCACACCAAAGCTTGATCGAAGGGTTCCAAACACCTAATCGAAGCTTACTAATCAAAGCCTGATCGAAGAGTGCCAAATGCCCAATCGAAGACTGGTGAGTCAAGCCTGTATCGAAGGATTTTGGATACCCAATCAAAGAATTTTCCCAGATGCCAATCAAAAGACACTTTGTTCATCTTCAAAAAACTTTATTTTCGTTAGGCAAATGTTTGTGACCAATCCTGTAAGGGAAGACTTTTGAAAACATGAGAGGGCAAATTTTGGGGTACAACAGTTGCCCCTGTTCAATCTTCTTAAACCTGAGGATGTAGATTGGCTTGCGTGCCTTTCGTGATCCGAAGGTGGAAGATGATTGAACACTAGAGTGCCCAGAAATTGGCACTCGCATGGTGTAGTATCAGCATTTTGATGTCGGGAATGGGCTTACAGATGCCATTTGGAGAGATGATGGATAGTTGTTGGAGATGGGCTTAAAGATGCCATTTGGAGAGGTAATGGATAGTCATTGGAGATGGGCTTAAAGATGCCATCCAGGGGCGATTGCTGGACTGTATTTGAATGAGTGATAGAATTACATCCGAATCTGGATTGTATATGGACTGTTATTTGAAGGTCTCTGATTGCCTGTCATTAACTGGAAGAAATAAATCTAACTAGAGGAGGTCTTTTTTGATAATGATGTGTGATGAAGGAATCTGAGACGACTGCTACTCCAAACAGATGATGAAGGAATCTTGGATGATTACTACCTCAGCAGGATGATGAAGGAATCTTGGATGATTACTACCTCAGCAGGATGATGAAGGAATCTTGGATGACTACTACAACAACAGGACGATGAAGGAATCTTGGATGACTTCTACCTCAGCAGGATGATGAAGGAATCTTGGATGACTACTACAACAGCAGGATGATGAAGGAATCTTGGATGACTACTACCTCAGTAGGATGGTGAAGGAATCTTGGATGACTTCTACCTCAGCAGGATGGTGAAGGAATCTTGGATGAATTCTACCTCAGCAGGATGATGAAGGAATCTTGGATGACTACTACAACAGCAGGATGATGAAGGAATCTTGGATGACTACTACCTCAGTAGGATGGTGAAGGAATATTGGATGACTTCTACCTCAGCAGGATGATGAAGGAATCTTGGATGACTTCTACCTCAGCAGGATGATGAAGGAATCTTGGACGATTACTACCTCAGCAGGATGATGAAAGAATCTTGGATGATTACTACCTTAGCAGGATGTTGAAGGAATCTTGGATGATTACTACCTCAGCATGATGATGAAGGAATCTTGGACGATTACTACCTCAGCAAGATGAGGAAGGAATCTTGGATGACTTCTACCTCAACAGGATGGTGAAGGAATCTTGGATGACTTCTACAACAGTAGGATGATGAAGGAATCTTGGATGACTACTACCTCAGCAGGATGGTGATGGAACCTTGGATGACTTCTACCTCAGCAGGATGGTGAAGGAATCTTGGATGACTACTACCTCAGCAGGATGGTGAAGGAATCTTGGATGACTTCTACCTCAGCGGGATGATGAAGGAATCTTGGATGACTTCTACCTCAGCAGGATGATGAAGGAATCTTGGACGATTACTACCTCAGCATGATGATGAAGGAATCTTGGACGATTACTACCTCAGCAGGATGATGAAGGAATCGTGGATGATTACTACCTCAGCAGGATGATGAAGGAATCTTGGACGATTACTACCTCAGCAGGATGAGGAAGAAATCTTGGATGAATTCTACCTCAGCAGGATGATGAAGGAATCTTGGACGATTACTACCTCAGCAGGATAATAAAGGAATCTTGGACGATTACTACCTCAGCAGGATGATGAAGGAATCTTGGATGATTACTACCTCAGCAGGATGATGAAGGAATCTTGGATGATTACTACCTCAGCAGGATGAGGAAGGAATCTTGGATGACTTCTACCTCAGCAGGATGGTGAAGGAATCTTGGATGACTTCTACCTCAGCAGGATGATGAAGGAATCTTGGATGATTACTACCTCAACGGGATGATGAAGGAATCTTGGATGATTACTACCTCAGCAGGATGGTGAAGGATTCTTGGACGATTACTACCTCAGCAGGATGGTGAAGGAATCTTGGACGATTACTACCTCAACGGGATGATGAAGGAATCTTGGATGATTACTACCTCAGCAGGATGGTGAAGGAATCTTGGACGATTACTACCTCAGCAGGATGGTGAAGGAATCTTAGACGATTACTACCTCAACGGGATGATGAAGGAATCTTGGATGATTACTACCTCAGCAGGATGATGAAGGAATCTTGGATGACTACTACCTCAGCAGTATGGTGAAGGAATCTTGGATGACTTCTACCTTAGCAGGAAGATGAAGGAATCTTGGATGACTACTACAACAGCAGGATGGTGAAGATATCTTGGTTGACTACTACCTCAGCAGGATGGTGAAGGAATCTTGGATGACTTCTACCTCAGCAGGATGGTGAAGGAATCTTGGATGACTACTACCTCAGCAGGATGGTGAAGGAATCTTGGATGACTTCTACCTCATCAGGATGATGAAGGAATCTTGGATGACTTCTACCTCAGCAGGATGATGAAGGAATCTTAGACGATTACTACCTCAGCAGGATGATGAAGGAATCTTGGACGATTACTACCTCAGCAGGATGATGAAGGAATCTTGGATGATTACTACCTCAGCAGGATGATGAAGGAATCTTGGATGACTTCTACCTCAGCAGGATGATGAAGGAATCTTGGAAGATTACTACCTCAGCAGGATGATGAAGGAATCTTGGACGATTACTACCTCAACAGGATGATGAAGGAATCTTGGATGATTACTACCTCAGCAGGATGATGAAGGAATCTTGGACGATTACTACCTCAGCAGGATGAGGAAGGAATCTTGGATGACTTCTACCTCAGCAGGATGGTGAAGGAATCTTGGATGACTTTTACCTCAGCAGGATGATGAAGGAATCTTGGACGATTACTACCTCAACGGGATGATGAAGGAATCTTGGATGATTACTACCTCAGCAGGATGGTGAAGGAATCTTGGACGATTACTACCTCAGCAGGATGGTGAAAGAATCTTGGACGATTACTACCTCAACGGGATGATGAAGGAATCTTGGATGATTACTACCTCAGCAGGATGGTGAAGGAATCTTGGACGATTACTACCTCAGCAGGATGGTGAAGGAATCTTGGACGATTACTACCTCAACGGGATGATGAAGGAATCTTGGATGATTACTACCTCAGCAGGATGGTGAAGGAATCTTGGACGATTACTACCTCAGCAGGATGGTGAAGGAATGTTGGACGATTACTACCTAAACGGGATGATGAAGGAATCTTGGATGATTACTACCTCAAAAGGAAATGAAGGAATCTTTGACGACTGCTACTCCAAAAGGTAATGACTTTTATCTGTCGATCGATCTTTCCTGAAAAGGTAAAGAGTTAGTTGTATGCAATGTCATGATGTATGCATTGTGTAATGATGTTCTCAAAATAAATGAGATTTATGTTATATGTATTTTGTATGCATATGCTATGAATGTTATTGAAATGTAATTTTGTCTTGGACTTTGCTCAAAATGTTTCCACCGGGGATCCCTTCTTTGTTGTTTGAGGAGAACTCCGCTGGGGGATATTGAAAACTCTGTGGGGAGTATGTTTATTTCTGCTTGGGAAAAGAGTTTAGGAGTCTTAGTCGTCCGTTGCTCTACTGGGGAGTCAAAGTTAAACTGACATCTGGTCGGGTCCAGGTTTTACAGTAACATGCTGGGGATTGTAGAGTAGTCTACTGGGGAAGAGGAGTTGTAGTCCTTTAATTTGTAGTAGTCGGAGAGGCAAACTCAAGCTGGGGAATCCTGCCTTTTATGGGAGAAATAAACCCTGTTGCCGGTCTGCTAGAGAGGTGACGACTTCGTTGAAGTTGTCTCAGTTGGGGAAAGGTTTTCAGAGATTAAACTCTTGCTGGGGAATCATCCTATGAGAAGGATTTTGGGGAGATTTGTCACTGCCCCTAGCAGCGAGTGTTTGTGGCATTGCTTGGAAATGTTTGACTATATGTAACCCTTTATTGAGATTGACGTTTTAATGCCCCAAGTGATGGTGAGGGAGACTTGCCCCTAGGTTAACCTGCAATTGAGAGATTTCTTGAAATCTTGACTGGATTTCCCCAGGTTTACTGAACTTTGAAAGTTTTGTTCAAATCTTGACTGGACTGCCCCAGGTTTACTGGACAACACCATATCAAGTCCCCTTTTGCTGATAGGAGATTTTTGCCACGGGAGTGTCATCCCACTTGAAGTGATTTTACTCACTGAGAGAGCTTTCGTTCCTCCGAACATTCACTGTATGAATTTCTTCGCTGTCAAACAAATAACCATGTGCAAACAATGATATTCAAATAATGCAAAGTTTATGCTTGTCTCGAAGTTTTGAAAAATGCGTTTTTTAGCAGAAAACTTTTTATAAGACAAATTCAACACAAGATTTAGGGCAAAGCCTTACAGGAGTCAGGATACCTTTTGTAACAGTATGCTTTTGAACTAACCCATGCTTCAATTATGACTTTTGAAAGGTTGTAACGTGGCTTGGTTCACAGTTTAAGAAACAAAGGATAAAGGCTCAAAGCATATTTGTGCCCACCCGCTCTTCGTGATGTTCTTCAATCCTAAACTCAATTAATTGTGCGTCAAACTCTATTCAAATTTAGAACGACGTTTTGATGACGGTTCACACAAGTTGGATTTTGGAAGGCAGTCATCATTTTTTTTGTAACATTTTTCATGTTGTCGAGGATTTGTAATGACTTCGTTCTTTTGATTTATTATCCCTAATTTTTTCCTGACTGTTCCTATTTTCGAGATTACAGTCAGCGAGATGCCCCAGCTTTCTTAAGCCTCCTTTATAGATTTTGGCTCAGTGGGCTTTTCTCTTTTGAGAGATTGACTTCCTATGAGATAAGGAACCACCACTGTCTTTTGATTCCAGAGGAATGCTTTTGATGTCGTTCGTTTGTATTATGAACTGAGAGTTTTGCGACTTCAATGCGCATCTTTTGAATTAATTGAGAGACTAACCTGGCCCAGGTTTAAATTAAAGGTTTCAATTTGTGTTTAAAACAGAAAACTCCTACTTCTTTGGCTCGAAGGGATTGACTAGGGATTATCTTCCTTATAACTCCAGTGTTTAGGACTTGAAAGAAACGCCTGTACATCGTCAGCAAGGTCTGTCCAAAAGCATACTGTATGAGATTATGGCATTGTTTCGTCATCCTCCCTCTAAAGGCTTGTAACTTTTAGCAAGAGTTGAATGCCATAAAGTGAATAAAAAGCATAGTTTAAATGTAATGAAAAATGAGTGGATCAAATCATGACAAACATATGCAATGCATTAATGAAACAAAGTTTGACATTAATAGATAATTGTTCGAATAACAAAGAGATTACAACTTGAAAATTCAAATGAACAAAAGCTTTTAATGATTCGTCATAGGAGCAGTGATTATGTTTGGAGTCTCCGGAGGGTCAAACTTGATCTCCTTGGCATCAATCATGTCTTGGACCTTGTTCTTCAGAGCCCAACAGTTGTTTGTGTCATGTCCCGGAATGTCGGAGTGGTATGCACACCTTTCATTGGGATGATAGGTAGGAGCGAAAGTATTTGGGTTTCGGAGAGGAGCCTTTAATGTAATCAGCTCTGCCTTCAACATGTGTTGTAGCGCTTGAGTCAGTGACATGTTGATCTTAGTGAATTGTCTTTTAGGCGTGAACTCCTTACGCTGATGCCCCTAGATTCCCTAGGACCAAGCCCCTTGTGAGGAGAGCTTTTATTTCTTCTTGCCCCTGGGATAGGTTCAAGAACATTTCTTGAAGTTGGGCATTTTGAGCCCGAAGATCTTGGTTGTCTGGTCGGAAAGCCATTGCTGAAATAAACAGCGAGAACATGAGAGACCTGTATTGGGAGACCTGTTATGCAATAATATGTATGATATATGTATGCAATGTTTTCAAGGATCTCGCGGGGTAAACAAGAAACAGTTAGAATTTGAATCTGGTAGATTGAAGGAACTTCATGTTGCTGAGAGTCCTTCTTCAAGAGTCAAGCTCACCATATCGAGTGGGTCATAGCCCCTGACTCAAGTTATCGTGTTTTGATCTCTAGATGGCATTGGCTAGAGGAAAATAAATCCCTTTTGCCCCTTGCTGGACATCTGATTTACCATAACCTGCATCACAGACCCTTGAGATCCTTGAAATGGTTAAGGAAATGTTAAGGCATGATATTATGATGTGTATGCTACGCGTTTAAGCAAAAGCGTGAGGTGATGTAAGTAAACCCTGCAATAAGTCCAAATTATTGGATAAGGACTGTAAACAAAACCTGCAAGGAACTCATGTTGTCAGATAACAAGAATGTGCAAGTAGTTCAAGTTTGAAGGCACACAAGTCACACATATAGACATAAGTTTAGGCTGGCATGGAGTTTAAGCATTACCTTCTTTCAGTTTAGTTGGTTTAAACCTGTCCTAAAAATAGTAACCGGGTTCTAGAGGATCTCAATATCACTGACTACCCTCAATCGGTCATAATTCCAGTTTAGCAACCTTTTCTTGCAGCCGGAATCATCGCAAGAGTTTAGTCTCAATGAGTGTAGCATACTGCTACTGTTCTATGGCCAAGTTGGTCAATTTAAGGTTCTAAGGTCAGTTGGTGCTTAATGACTCCTTAGAAGACCCATATTCTCCTCGTTCCAACACAAGGGATATCGGTACAGACTAAAGTGCCACACCAACGTAGCTACTGCTTCATCCGTGTCGGTCTACGCCGGACAGATCCCTCACAGTTTATTGTTACTTACCTAAAGGGTATCCCCAGCTACGGGTTAGGATCTATAGAACTCTGATACAAGCCCACAAAATTTAAAGCATACAAAGCATACAATTGAAAACATAAGTGATCTAATCCTAAGGTACACCTCACTTATAAGAATCCCCAGCAGAGTCGCCAGTTCTGTGATCGGTGGGAATAGAACTGACTGTTTTGGAATGTTGGTTCACATTTGCGTTTGTTTTCGCAAAATGTCGCGGTAAGCAAGAGTCGCCACCGTCTTTTATTTTATCCAACAAGGAAAGGACAAAAGCACAGAAAAATTCCTTTTCGAGATGTTTCTCGGGTTCGGGAGGTAGATTATAGAAAGGGAAGGTGTTAGCATCCTTTCTATCCGTGGTTATCCACGGGCTCTTAGGTACTTGCTCACTATGTTTTCAAAAGTTTGCTTTTCTTTGTGTTTGTGGGTTTGAAAAGAGTTTTTGTTTGAAAGAGAGTGTAAGTGCGAAAAGTTTTGTTTTTGTTTTCAAAAGAGCAAGTACTTAATAACATCTACCTACTCAAAAAGGAATTAAACTGTGCAAATGTCCTTTAGACAATGCTATCCCACTATTGAGGAGTAGGTAGCACCATCGTTGGAGTTTTCGGGTGAATTCGATTTAAGGGACGTGTGGCCACTAAAGCAATGTTAGGACGCCTTAGCGGTAACCCTAATGTCTTAGATCATTTTTCCGAGGCAACCGTTTCGAGGCAACTTATGATCTTTGGATAAAAGGGCGACCTCTAAAACATCCTATACTCAATGACCACGTTCGAGGCAACCAAGTGAGGCATACCCTAAGAGTGGCATGTGCGAGTGTGTCAATTTTCAGTTTATATTATCTTTATATATTTAGGTGTTCTACCGTTTGTTTTCAGATCTTGTCATGCAATCCTGTTAGCATACATCTAAACAGTTAATATATGTATAGGAATTTAAAGTGCGGGAATTGTAAATCCTACGCTATTACAAGGCTTCGGGGAGGGGGATTATTTACATGTCCAAAATTGGGGGAATAAAGCAGTAAAGTGTAAAAGTCTTAGTTAAGCTATTACAAACCAGTAGGCAGTTACAATAAAATAAACGCGCGCGAATCTGAAAATAACCTCTAAAAATCCTAAGAATAAAATCTTTTTGTTGTTTTATTTTATTTTGGGAAAATGATTTAAATCTTCTTAATTTTAGTTTTGATAAAATGTTAAGATAGTTAAATGATTAATTAACAAAGTTAATTTAATAGAAAAAACTAGCCTAATGTTTTTGTGGTTTTTTTTAATTGATTTTATGTTGATTAAAAAAAAAGAAATAAAATAGTCAAAACAAAGATGAAATCGAAGGAACAGGCAGTAAATCAAGAAAGGTATAATTCTGGAGGCCTGGATCGAAAGAGGTGTGGGCTGTCTTTCGATCCAGTGAAGAGGCTTGATCGAAGGTGCATGAGGGGCTGCACTTTGGGGGTGTTAGATCTGGATATGTCATCCTTCGATCTGGGAACCCTGGATCCAGTTCGAAGCTAAGCTGCTAAGCTTCGAAGCTCTGAACAAGATTCCGAGAAGATATTTCCTGCAAAACGAGACAAATGTTAAAGATCCAGGGGGTATTTTACCCCCCTGATTCTAATCTCCTCCCAATTCGAATCCTTCCTCAATTTGAATCTGCTGAATCTGGGTCTGGGTTTGTTTTATCCTGAGATTCGAAGGAGAAACTTAGATCGTGCCCAAGCAATGGCACAATCTCATCTTTACGCTGTAGCTTACATGCAACATAATCAGTAATAACAAGAATACATATGCAATGTGTATTTAAATGTCATGAAGGTGCAATTTTGGTTTTGCAAACCCTTACCAATTAAAGATGTATGATCTGTGGCTCTGGGTGTGGATATGTTTGCTGAATGGCTGCTTTGGCTTGGATTACTTATGAAAATGCTGATAACCTTTGGTGGGTTTATGGGCAGCGTATCTCCAAATCCTCCGTTTTCTTTTCTTTTTCTCCTTTTCCTTTTTTCGTTTTTCGTTCCCCCTGGCACTATATGCTTGCCCTTGTATTTATAGGAGTATGATGGTCTAGTAACGGCAAGAGACAACCAATTAAACAGGCCTTTAAAGCCATGAGACAAGAATCAGACATATTAAAAGTTTTCCTTTTTTGAAATATTCACGTCTCTTTGGAATCTTGAACGAACCTGGACACCTTTGATTTTCCAATGCCTCCAGGCCATGCTCTTCGATTGGTCTTGAGTTGCCTCCTTCGAATGGACTTCTTATGTGCCCTTTGAATGGGCCTTCTGAATGCTTCTTCAAATGGACCTTTTGAATGTTCTTCAAATGACCCTTTGAATGCTTCTCTTTGATAGCTTCAAAGTCCCAAATCGAATTACTCCAGCTTCAATTTCATAGCCCCTTCGATTGAGCCTCCCTCTGCTTCGATTGCTTGATTCGAAAAGGATCACCCTGGTCGAATCAGCTCTTGTAGGGTTTGGAGCAAACAAGGTAAGAATCTGGCCTTTAATTCAAATAATTGAGTCCACAATCAGCATTTAATTATTTTTATATTTGCAAGGGACACATGCCATTGTGAACTTTGGGTGAACCTAGACATGTTAGGATATGCGTTTTTGCTTAGTCATGCCAGCCTACTTCATTCCTTTGAATCTGCCTTCTTTGCCAGCTTCAAAGTCCAATTCGAATCTATTTAGAACATCCCCTATTAGACAACTTCGACCAGCCCTTGGCCTTGTGATGAGTCTAAGTTCTGATTCGAAGTGTCCAGAACTTCCTTCATCAGAGCATCTTAGATTAAGAGAAACTCTGCACTGAAATGCCATTCGAAGGTCATTTTGTTTTGATATTCTGATTGAGGTAAAGTATGAAGTTCCAATCGAAGGACCCTCTGAAGTACTAGTCGAAGCATTGTGAAATTGACTTGATCGAAGGGGTCCAGCGCTCAATCAAAGACTTGCACACCAAAGCTTGATCGAAGGGTTCGAAACACCTAATCGAAGCTTACTAATCAAAGCCTCATTGAAGAGTGCCAAATGCCCAATCGAATACTGGTGAGTCAAGCCTGTATCGAAGGATTTTGGATACCCAATCGAAGACTTTTCCCAGATGCCAATCGAAAGACACTTTGTTCATCTTCAAAAAACTTTATTTTTTTAGGCAAATGTTTGTGACCAACCATGTAAGGGAAGACTTTTGAAAACATGAGAGGGCAAATTTTGGGGTACAACAATTACCGAGTGCGTTCGAGGCTCCATCAAAAACCATAGTCCATCAGGATCCTTCTTCAGGTCCTTCATCCGGTCCAGGTTCTTCATAGTCAGTCACTAGCATGATATTCTCGTCCAGAAACTCAAAATTCATGGATCGGTAGTCATCCACGGCCTGATGAGCCAAATGATCAGTTAATACAATCCCCTTTATTGCTTTCTGGGTTGTGTATTGGATATCGTATTCAGTTAAGATCATATGCCATCTTGCTATTCTTCCGGAGAGAGCGGGCTTCTAGAAGATGTACTTGATTGGATCCATTTTAGATATCAACAAAGTAGTGTGTGTCAACATATACTGTCTTAGTCGGAGAGCAGTCCATGCCAAAGCGCAGCAAGTTTTCTCGAGCAGTGAGTATCGTGTTTCACAGTCGGTAAACTTTTTGCTAAGGTAGTATATTGCATGCTCTTTTTGACCAGACTCGTCATGCTACCCCAGCACACACCCCATTGAACTGTCTAATACTGTTAAGTACATTATCAAAGGTCTTCCTTCAATCGGAGGCACCCGAATTGGTGGTTCTTGAAGGTATTCCTTGATTCTTTCAAAAGAAGTCTGGAATTCGTCATTCCACTTTACCACTTGATCTTTCTTCAAGAGTTTGAAGATCGGCTCACAAGTAGCAGTCAGATGTGAAATGAACCTGGCGATATAATTTAGGCGTCCCAAGAAACCTCTAACTTCCTTCTCTGTATGGGGAGCCTACATCTCTTGTATGGCATTCACCTTTGCAGGGTCTACCTGAATACCTTTGTCACTGATGATGAACCCCGAAAGTTTATCAGACCTTACCCCAAAGGTTAACTTGTTCGGATTCAACCTCAGCTTGTATGTCTTCAACCTGTCAAATAACTTTTATAGATGATCAAGGTGCTCCTCCTTGGTTTGAAACCTGGCTATCACGTCATCAACATAAACCTCTATCTCATGGTGAATCATATCGTGGAACAAAGCTACCATGGCTCACTGATAAGTTGCCCCAACATTCTTCAACCCAAAAGGAATCACCTTGTAACAGAAAGTGCCCTACTGTGTGACGAAGGTTGTCTTCTCCATGTCTTCGGGTGCCATCTTGATCTGATTGTACCCAGAGAAACCATCCATGAAGGAAAAGATCTTGTGATGTGTGGTGTTGTCAACCAGAACATCAATGTGGGGAAGCGGGAAGTCAGCCTTGGGGCTTGCGCTGTTCAGGTCTCTGTAGTCCACACATACGTACCTTACCATCCTTCTTAGTTACCGGAACGAAGTTAGCAACCTACTGCGGGTAGGAGGTGACAACTAAGAACCCAATGTTGAACTGTTTCATAACCTCTGCTTTGATCTTCTTTGAGATTTCAATGCGCATACGACGCACCTTTTGCTTAACCGGAGGACAATCTTGTTTAGTCGGCAGACGATGTACCACAATATCAGTGTCTAAACCAGGCATGTCTTCATATGACCAGGCGAAGATCTCAACATAGTCATGCAACATTTGTATCAACCGTTGTTTGATACCAAGCTTCAGATTGATCGGGACTTTATGAGTCTATTGGGATACTAACTGCAAGTATACAGTTTAGTCATTCTAGTTTTAAATGATTATCGAACCCACAAAGACTGAGGATCAATCGCATACGATCTAATGTTACAATTGTTTAACTAAGCGATGAATATTTGGTTTTAGGGGGGAAACGAGTTTAATTAAAAACAATAGTAATAACTATACCGGTATGTGATAGTCGGACTTCGGGAATTCGGTGAATCGCTTGGCATATAAAGTATTTCGGTAAAAACGAATTGTTTAAAAACCTGAGACGTACACTCTCGTGTTCATGAAATAAGTCATGCTACTAAACCTAGTGGATGCACTTTAAATTTAATAACACTTTTTGAAAACAACTTGAGTTTAATTAATTTGTTAAAACACTCTCGTGTATTTAAAAATTAATGTTTCGTTACCACTATCTGGGTTGAACCCCAGCTCTCGCATGCAGGTTCTTGCCTTAGTTAATTTCCCACTCTCGTGGAAAAATCGTGTTAATTATCCTCTCACTCTCGTGACAAGGGTAGTTAAATTAAACATGGAAATTGGAAACCAGAAATTATTTATAAAAGTTTTTAGCCAAGTTATCACCGAATTCCTTCGGTGCTTAGGAGTCACATACCGGTACAAACGAATTTAGCCAGACATAATATATTTAGTAACCATGCAACTTAAAATACAATTCATAAAGATAAATAACATAACATAAGAATAATAAAAAGAAACCAATTGCATAAAACCTATAAATAATGTTGCTGTGGTAATCTTGAGTGCGTACAAATTCCTTGCAATTAATTGAAATATACGACCGTGTTAATTCTTAGATGAAGAACTACACTCTTGGAACTAATTTTGAAAACTAAAAGTTACAGTAGGTATAAAATGGTTCAAAAGCAAATAAAATAAAATAATGCAGAAAGGCAGAAGTTTGGCTCTGTAGAAAAATCTCCGACCCTGTTCCATTAAAATGCCTCCTATTTATAGAAGAGGATTTTTGCAGTTGAGAGAATTTAGGAACTGCTTGAGTGGAGGAAGACTCGGACTGTACGTTGTTGGAATGTGAGGAATTGTAGGAGAAGAGAACCTTCCATTACGTTGCCCATGTCTCCTGTTATGCATAACGTTGCTTTAAGCGTGTGACGGTCGTCATGAGGAGGTGACAATTATAATGCGCTTAAATAGCGTGTTACGTTCGTCAATGATGTGTGACGAGCGTCCTTCAAGTTGTGAGCGCGTTACGCTCGTCATGGGGTGTGACGGTCGTAATAGCAACAAAATCTGCAGACTTTGCAGATTTGGTTCTTTTTCTTCTGATTCTTGGTTAGCTTCCTTCATGTGATCCTTTTTCACTGATTTGATTTGAAACATGTTGTACCTGTGAAAAGACACAAAAACTCGGAACAATCGGGAGTTAAACGAGTTAATGTATTATGAAAATCGATAAAAAATGTAGTAATTATATGATACGAATTCTCGTTATCAAATTCCCCCATACTTAAACCTTTGCTTGTCCTCAAGCAAATAGTCATTTAGAAAGATCAGACAAGTTTTATCAAGCGCACATGCATGACATACCTTTGATTTTTAAAGCAATTACGGGAAATCCTCATAAGTTCGACCGATACTTGAGTGAAACACTAACGATACGCTAATGACACAAGCAATAGGCTTAGTCATACGCTTCCATTTCAAACGAGCTGTCCAACAGTTTCGTTATAATTCTGCCCAGAGTTCCTCGTATCTATTTCACCCGGTTCTGTTCTGGCGCAATCACATTAAGCCCTTTGTCTTAGCATGCACGTAGTGGAGTAACCGGTTAGTGACTTTGATCCTTTTAGCACGGGGTCTGGTACACGAATGTGGAAACCCTACATATGTTATCCAAATTGGAGGTTGTGGGGGATCGAGCCGTAGCACGCCCTACCAAGTTCAGAACCAGATACCTCTGAACCAACCAACAGTGGATTCCTTCATTATTTGCTCAACTCTTATATGTGACCGTGTATTTTGGTGCACAAAATTTCTTTTCTTTTAGCAGCGAGATAAGAAGAATATTTCATTGATCAGGCATCAAACACTTATATTCATCGATTCTCCACGTGGTTTGTGTCAAGACGGTGCTGACTGCTAGTATAAACTACTAGGGGTTACTTTAGAACTAAAACTCAAGATATAGGTATAATGGTTATTGAAACGTATCGCGTAAGTAGGAAGTCTACGGTGTCATAACCGTATCGATCTTGTTGAATCGTTCTCGGCTTCCTCAACTGGGATTTCATTAAGATAGGTATGTCGGGCTAATGCGAAGATAAAGTAAAAAATTTCGGTATGGCTAAATAAAGCGAAGAATTTTGAATTGAGAAATATCATAAAAATTACTTGTTTATGGAAGATGGAAAGGTACCTCTCCCACACTAAATCCTACATTGTCCTCAATGTTGCGGTATATAGGCGGGGAAATACAAATACAAAAACAAACAGAAAGGAAATGAAACAGAAAAAGTAAACTACTTAGAAAATAAAGAAAACTACTTATGGCCACGTCCTCTACTCCTGGTGCGAGAGCGCCTGGTAGGAGTGGCTTCTGTGTCAGTGTCCTGGTAGCCAAGGGTGCTGACGTCCAACCTTAAGGCGTTGAGTTCCGACAGGACCTCGTCCAACCTCTCATTCATGCCCCGCTGGCCAGTCAGAATCTGAGTGTTTTGTGCACACAAATACTCATATTGTTCCTGTTGTCTTCTTTCAAGTGCGGCACTCATTTGGTTTTGCTGATGGATGGCGCGGAGAACGTCTTCAAGAGTAAAAGGAGGTGGTGCGGATGAAGGTCCTGGAGTGTTGTGGACGGGGGCAACACTGTCCAGCTCTTCTTGCATTTCGTCTGCGGGGGCATTAAGCTGGTTTTCATGAGTAGGAACACGCCCCTCGGGAGCTGCAGGATCGAATAACCAGTTAGCTCTGTGTTATGGATCGATTCGGTCCCTGCAAGGCAAAGTGATGTTATGATAAACAATGTTTCTGATCACAGGATGGAATCTTCCATCCTCCCGCTCATAAATGAGGTGTGCGGCCTTGCAGTGGTCCAGAGTCAGCAAAGCCGGTGCCATAAAAGGCATATCTGCGAGAGCGGCACAATAATTCAGGGCTATGGCAGGAGAAGTGACAAGCCCTCCAAAATAGAAGGGTTTTCCGCCTCTAGCACAAATAGAGTGAATATGAGCCAGTAAAAATGGGGTGGCGTTGATCTTTTGACCGGTGAATGCGCAATGCATGAAGAAGAGCTCCTTGGAGTTGAGCTTGTGGTTGCTGTCACGGGCGAAGATGGTGTTGCAGAGGATGTGGTGAAAGTATCGGATAGCCGGATTATGAATATGTGTGGCGTTGAGGTGGTCGTAGAATCCGGCACGAATGTTTGTTATACTGTGCCATAAGTTAAAAGCTTCCTCGCCGAAATTATCCGACACCCGGAGGTGAACACCTTCGTCAGAATAGAAACCGAACAGCCGTGCGATGTAATTTTGGGACAGCTGATGCTCAGTGCCAAACATACGGAATTTGGCTACGCCTGAGAGTTGGTTCGTGGCACTAGAGGGAGTAATGTATGCAAAGGAACTCAGAAACTCAAAGGTGAGAGTTTCGTAAATGGGTTGCGGTTCGCGGAACAGGTTCCATAAGGTCACGCTCTGCAAAAGTTGTCGGACGCTGTCTAGCAGTCCCAAATTCCTCAAATAATCAAGGTCAACATACCGTGTAGGTTGGAGACTTGCTGATTGTTGGCCATAGTGCATGCAAAAGATTGAATCGTGAAAATGGTTTGGAATATGGATTGAGTAGTGGGTTGATGGAGTTTTAAGTGTTAGAGTGTTGGAAGTTGAGAGAAAATTTGAATGGGTATGTTACGGTTTTGGGGAAAAGGGGAAGAATGAGAGGAAAGTGGAACGGCTTCTGTAATAGCAGAATCTGCTATTGGGCGCGCGTGACGGTCGTCACATTGGGCTGACGGACGTAGCACGGTGAAATGCGTGTTACGCTCGTCATGGGGACGTTACAAGCGTCACACATTCAAATGATTATATTAATGAAATGAATGAAACACTTTAATTTCCAACGTTATAACTCTAACACAGTAAGCATGCACAATATTTCCAACACACATCGTGTGACAAAATTTTGCAAAAAAATATGAACAGTAAATTTAATATCTGATGTAACACACAGTAAAATTAATAAAAATGAAAAATAAACTAAAATATTGAAAGAAAATGTATGTTTCTAAAAAATTGTAAAGAATAAACTTTGTAAAAAAAATGAAATAATAGCAGTAAGACAATAGAATTGAAACTTGATGAATTATTGAAATTTCATTAACTAGTAAATTGTTTGGAATTTGAAACAAATAATAACTTAAATGCACAGAATAATAATAAAATACTAAAACAAACTAGGTTCTTCCCCCACACTTAAACTAAACAGTGACCTCACTGTGTATACAAATGCAAGAGCGGAACAAATCAGCATAACGACGGCAACTCCTAGCCACGATGAGTAGGGAACAGATGTTGGTGCATGAAATCCAATTGGTCCATCACCAAATCCATAAAAGCAATGAAATCCACACATAAAGATGTAAGCTCACCCCGCATTCCGGTTATTTCTGCATTCAAAGAGTCGAGGGTGACAGTAGGTGGAGGTGGTGGTGGTATCTCGGGAGCCTGGAAGGTGGACTCAGTGGAAACTACATGTTGCTCCCATGGGTCAGGAAACCGGTGGTAGCCAGGTGGTGTTTCAGGATCTTCAGCATCGCGAGAGGTATTTGGGACTTCATAGATGTCAATAGTGGAAGGAGACGAAGGCGGTGTAGGAGGATGGTGGAGATCAAAAAGCCAATTTGCTCTATTATGGACACTAGTGATAGGGTTTGGGAGTACAAACAGGTGGACAGTTTCATGGTTAATTAGCAGCTCAAATTCATTCGGCCCAAGATTTCCTATAAAACTAGTGTTGAAGCAAAATTCAATATTCATTGGCTTAATTCCATAGTGCGGAGTTGATCCTAACATAGGCCTTCGGAGTCCAATGGCATTGGAGATCATAGTGACTAACCCACCTAAGAGGATTGGGGCATTTGGTGTTTGTATAATACGTTCCATATTAGCAAGCATATAGGTGGCACCATTTACTGGACGGTTCTGAGAAGCACAATACATGATGAAAAGTTCATCACGTGTGTGATCAGTGGGAAAGAACTGACTGTTTTGGAATGTTGGTTCGCGTTTTGCGTTTGTTTTTGCAAAATGTCGCGGTAAGCAAGAGTCGCCACCGTCTTTTATTTTATCCAACAAGGAAAGGACGAAAGCACAGAAAAATTCCTTTTTGAGATATTTCTCGGGTTCAGGAGGTAGATTATAGAAAGGGAAGGTGTTAACACCCTTTCTATCTGTGGTTATCCACGGGCTCTTAGGTACTTGCTCATTATGTTTTCAAAAGTTTGCTTTTCTTTGTGTTTGTGGATTTGAGAAGAGTTTTTGTTTTGAAAGGGGTGTAAGTGCGAAAAGTTTTGTTTTGTTTTAAAAGGAGCAAGTACTTAAGAACCATCTACCTACTCGAAAAAGGAATTAAACTGTGCTAGTGTCCTTTAAGACAATGCTATTCCACTATTGATGAGTAGGTAGCACCGTCGTTGGAGTTTAAGGGTCAATTCGATTAAGGGACGTGTGGTCACTAAAGCAATGTTAGGATGCCTTAGCGGTAACCCTAATGTCTTAGATCATTTTATCCGAGGCAACCGTTTCGAGGCAACTTATGATCTTTGGACAAGAGGGAGACCTCTAAAACTTCCTATACTCAATGATCACGTTCGAGGCAACCAAGTGAGGTGTACCCTAAGAGTGGCATGTGCGAGTGTATTGTTTTTTAGTTATTTATCTTTGTACATGTTAATGGTGAGCTACTGTTGATTTTAGGTTAAAGGTTTATCTTGTCATGCATTGCCTATTTATCAAACATCTAACAGTTAATAGTTGCGGAATGTAAATTGCGGAAAATAAATCTAAGCTATTACAAGGCGTCGGGTATTTACATCGCCAAAGACAAACCCTTTTAAAATTAAATTGCGAAAAGTAAATAAAATCGATAAATAAAATCCTAATTAAAAACTATTACATTCTCGAAGCAGTTACAATATTGAAATATGGATCAAAAGATAATACGCGCGCGAGAAAATTAAATCGGAGTGTTTTTAGGGTTTTGACCCTTTTTATTCAATAAAGCATATTTTTGTTATTTTTTGAATTAAAAATTAGTCTAAATTAATAATTGAATTAATTAATTAAATGAAAATATTTTTGGGTTTTTATTATTTGAGGAAATAAAATAAGAATGGTTAAAAATATTAAAAAACCTAATTCTAAATTAATTTTAATTTATTGCAAAAAGATATTAATGTTAAACCTATTTAAACTAAATTAATTAATTAATTGTTTATTTACAAAAATAAAATAATAAAATTAATGGAATTAAAAATATAATTTTTTTGTTTTCTGATTTTATGAAATAAAAGTTAATTGGTTAATTTTTTAATTAGGAATAACAAAATAAAATAAAGAAAGAAAATGTTAAAGAAAAGAAATAACCAAAAAGGGGGTTTTAGGCCTGAAGAGGGAGTATGATCAACAATTCTAGGCCCATTTTCGCTCCAGCCTGTTTGACCTTCTGGATTACCCACATGCCTGTTGACTTGGGACCATGGTGGTCCTCCATCCTGGGCCACTGGATCTAAATCTGGAACCACCTGGCACATTGATACCTGAGGCGTATGATGCTCCACACTCTAGGCGTTTGCACATGAATACCTAAAGCAAAATTATAACAAAGTTTTGGGGGACCTGGGATTCGAACCCAGGTCCCGTTGCTCATATGCCTGCACGCTCAACCACTCCAACCAGCTTGTTCATTCGTTAGTGAAATAGAAAACAAATATTATATACAAAATAAAATGCTAAGCCTGAAATAAAAGAAAAAGCGCCAATGATTTGAACTGGCCAATCACGCCCAGCCATGTTATCATCTTCTTCATATCACCCTGGTTCTTTACCTGCGGATTTTTATCCACAGGAAGATTCGTAGGATCTCTCAAAAATCCTTCCTGGGCCATGTAAACGCAAGCTAAGAGTACCAATGCACTCGTCTCTTCCTCCTGGTCATCCCTGTAATCATCATTTGGCCAAATTTTCCCTGTAATTCAAACGCCTAAAAACGACACAATAAAACCCTAGGTTCGGGTATGTGATTATAGGCCATGAAAACGAAATTAAATGATGCAGACTTGTTAGAAATTTGATAAGGATCAAGATTATGCCAATAGTTTGTCAAAAGGATGCAAGAATGAATGGTTTCGATTTCATGTTCAGAGCTATTTTCAAGAACACTTACAGCGTTTTTCAGATAACTTCAGGCCTTGGCTTTGGTTGCTATAGCTTCAGGAGGTTGCTGGCAAGAGAGCTACGTTGTGATTTTGGATTGAATTGGCCTCCAATGTTGTTTTTGATCTCCCACTTTTCAAGCTTTTTTACAAACTCGTATGGCCGTTTATGCAGTATTTTTGTGCGTCCTCTAGGTCTGCCTCACTTGTGTGCATATAATGGAATGTGTTTAGGTCAAAATTTGGGCCATAATCCCTATGCATTGAAGGTTTTGAGATTTGATATGATCACCATTGATAAGCTTTCCATAATTGCATCAAATCTGAGATTTTGTGCTTGTTTTGACTTGGCACGAGTTTGATTGAGTATCACATGATGTTTGCAAGCTGTAATGATCACAAGAATCCCCTTACATCAATTTTTAGATTTTATTTGATTTAATATTGATTTAAAATGAATTAAATCAATAAAAATAAAATAAAATAGAAAAATAAATGAATGGCCATGAAATTAAAGATGGAACACGTGTGTGGCATCACAAGACTATATCAAGTGGAAAAAAGTGGGCCCTTTTGTCAAAAATTGGAGTTTTGAGGATAGTTGACTTTTGGCAAATTTGGAAAAATGCCCAACTTCAACAATGCATAACTTCCTCAATTTTGAACTTTTGGAGGTGTTCTTGGACTTTTTAGAAACCTTGAGATGTCCTATAATCAACCATTTATATCTCATCTCATTTTGATGTTCCATGCTAAAGTTATAAGCTTTGGAAAAAAAGGTGTTTTTGTTGACTTTCAAAAATGACCTATAATGTCCAAATTTGTAACTTTTTGTGAGAGAATTTCTTGATCTTGGGGTGTGAAGATGGATTGTAGGAAATTGAATCCTCTTCAAAATGAGCTTTTTATGGGTCATTTATCATAAAGTATGAGAAATTTATGCTTGGTCAAAGTTGAGTTGACTTTTCCTGCAAAACCCTAATTTAGCAATTTTTGAATCTTGATGAATCTTGAGCAATCCTTGATGAATCATGATCAAAACTTGATCAAATGATGAATTATCCTTCAAAATAAGAATGTTGACAAAAAATCTTGAGGTTTGACTGTATTTGGGACACAGTTGACTTTTGCCCTAGTACAGTCGATTTTTGGGTCTCTTGAGCAATTGACTGACCAAACTTCCTCTGCAAGGCTTGAAATTTGACATGGATGAACTTAAGAACATATTAGTAAGTTGGTAAGAAATCGAGGCCATTTGGATGTAAGGACCTTTATGCAACACAAAACCATAATTTTGACTTGACTGCTTTAGGAGATGATTTGACTGTCCAACTCTTGAGTCATCTTGAGCAACTTGAAGATCATTCTTGACAAATCTTGAGAAATATGGGAGGGCAATTTTTGGGGTACAACAACGTGACACTGATGTAACATTCTACTCTTTTCCAAAAAGGGTGTGGGCAATGATCTTATGGAAGTACCTGATAGCATGGTTGTGGATGGACTCCGAGTAAAGGTCAGATGGCTCAGGATGGTTGTTTCCAGCAATGCTACCCCAGAAGAAATCAAGGTTAGTATCTAGCAATAGGTCTTCTTGGGTCATAGTGATAACATCAGGGCCATTAGGGAATCCTAATAGGTTGGCAAACTCCCTATGATTGTAGCGGTAGTCCATATCAAACAGTCTGAAGGTGATCAGCCTGCGGTTGAAACCTAACCCATGATTTGGTAGATAACTCAGTATGCTCAAGAACTCAAGGGTCAACTTACGGTAGGTACAATAACGTCTATGAATTGGAGCAACGTCCCAGCCTATTTGGTGTAGCAGATACATAACACTCTCACGAATGCCTAAAGCAGTCATAGCATGGTCGTCAGCATAAATGGTAGGACACATCTCACGCTCAACTAGATCCTCAAAGCGCCTTTTCTGTTTCCTACCTCTCAGGGTTATGTTCATGTAGTTTATGCGTGCCATGGAGCTAAATATGAAAGCTAATGAATTACTCTGAAAATGTTTAATAAATGTATGAAAAACTAAGTTAGTATTTTCAGGTTAAAATGCCGAAGTTAAATCAAAAAGAAAAAGAAGTTTAAAATAATAAAAAATAAAAAAATAAAAAAAAAAAGAGTAAGGGATGCAACATGAAAATTTTAAATATTAAGAAAAAAAATAAAAATAAAAATAAAAACATATCAAAACAACAAAAATAATTAAAAGAAAACATGGGTTGCCTCCCATGAAGCGCTTTTGTTTTATGTCGATGGCTCGACAGACAGTACCTATTCAGTTAGGTATCGGGGTAGGCGGCTCACTTAACTGCAGATAAGCCGAATAGTTTAGATTTTCGACGTTAAAATAATGCTTTAAGCGCTGGCCATTGACTATAAATGGTTCGATGGAATTTCCTTTAATTTCTACCGCACCACTTGGGAAAACTTTATTAATTTTGAATGGTCCTGACCATTTGGAACGTAATTTACCCAGGAAGAGTTTCAGTCTAGAGTTGAATAGGAATACGATGTCTCCTTCCTTAAATTCTTTCCGCGAGATACGCTTATCATGCCATTTTTTTGTTCTCTCCTTATAGATTCTAGCATTTTCATAAGCGTCTAAACGCAATTCTTCTAATTCATGGATAGCTAATATTCGTTTCTCGCCAGCAGCCTTGTAATTTAAGTTAAGGGTTTTAATGGCCCAGTAAGCTTTATGTTATAATTCTACTGGCAAATGACAAGATTTTCCATAAACTAATTTAAACGGCATTGTTCCGATAGGGGTTTTAAAAGCTGTCCTATATGCCCAAAGAGCATCATTTAGCTTGGAGGACCAATCCTTTCTGGATGTGGCTACGGTTTTCTCAAGGATTTGTTTAATTTCCCTATTTGACACTTCCACTTGTCCACTCGTTTGAGGATGGTATGGTATGGTTATGCAATGTTTAACAACATATTTTGAAAGTAGTTTTTCGAAAATTCTAGAGATAAAATGGGAATTGCCATCACTGATTACTAGTCTTGGTATACCGAATCATGGGAAGATAACATGCTTGAATAGTTTAAGTACTACTCGTGTATCGTTTGTGGGTGCAGTGACGGCTTCAATCCATTTTGATACGTAGTCAACAGCTACCAATATATACTTATTTCCAAAGGATGCGGGGAACGGTCCCATGAAATCAATTCCCCATACATCGAAAATTTCTACTTCGAGAATCCCTTTTTGCGGAATTTCGTCACGTCTAGATATATTTCCTGTGCACTGACATCTATCGCAGTTCATAATTGCTATGTGGACGTCTTTCCATAAAGTAGGCCAAAAGAAACCAGCTTGAAGTATTTTTGCACAAGTTTTCGATGTACTAGCGTGTCCACTATAAGGGGCGGAATGGCAATGAGCAATGACGTCGTCTATTTCATCGTTAGGAACACAACAACGGTAGATACCATTGGCGCCTCTTTTAAAGAGTAGTGGTTCATCCCAAAAGTAGTGTTTAAGATCATGGAATAATTTCTTCCGCTGTTGGTACGTTAAATCGGGTGGTAAAACACCGGCGGCTAAGTAGTTAACAAAATCAGCGTACCATGGTAATGTGGTGTTGGTACAAATGGCTTTTAATACCGCAGTTGTTAAATGTTCATTGCATTGATCTAAATTGTCGGTAGGAGCTATATCTAGTTTAGCAATAAGGCGTTCATATGGGAAATCTTCATTTATGGGAACACTCTCGGTTTGGATTCCATCCAATCTTGATAAATGGTCCGCTACCACGTTTTTAGTCCCCCTTTTGTCTTTTATTTCCAAGTCAAACTCTTGTAGGAGTAAGATCCATCTGAGTAGTCGTGGTTTGGCGTCTTTCTTACTTAGCAAGTATCGGATCGCAACATGATCCGTGTAAATAACGATTTTGGCGCCTACTAAGTAGGAACGAAATTTGTCCAATGCCAATACAACAGCTAGGAGTTCCTTCTCCGTAGTGGCGTAATTCATTTGTGTGGGATCGAGTGTTCTGCTTGCGTAGTAGATAGCGTGAAGCTTTTTATCCTTGCGCTGTCCTAGGACTGCGCCTACAGCATAATCGCTCGCATCGCACATTATTTCAAATGGTAGGTTCCAATCAGGAGGTTGTATTATAGGTGTTAAAATTAAGGCTTCTTTAAGCGTCTCAAATGCATTTAAGCATTTATCATCGAAAATAAACTCGGCTTCTTTCATTAATAATTCAGTTAGTGGCTTAGTGATTTTAGAGAAATCTTTTATAAAACATCGGTAAAAACCAGCGTGTCCTAGAAAACTTCTTATTTCTCTAACTGTTTTGGGTGGTTGAAGGTTTTTGATAACTTCGATTTTTGCTTTATCGACTTCAATTCCTCTGTTTGATACAATGTGACCCAACACAATTCCTTGTCTCACCATGAAGTGACATTTTTCCCAGTTGAGCACTGGGTTGACATTGACACAGTGTTTCAGTACTAGTTCAAGATTTGATAAACATCCGTCAAAACTTTCTCCACAGACAGAAAAATCATCCATGAATACTTCCATAATTCCGTCCAAAAAGTCAGCGAAAATCGCCATCATGCATCGTTGGAAAGTTGCAGGTGCGTTACATAGTCCAAATGGCATTCTTCGGTATGCAAAGGTACCATAGGGGCATGTGAACGTGGTTTTCTCTTGATCATCAGGATGAATGGGAATTTGGAAGAATCCTGAGTATCCGTCAAGATAGCAAAAATGGGAATGTTTGGCTAAGCGCTCGAGCAATTGATCAATGAATGGTAATGGGAAATGGTCCTTGCGCGTAGCTTTGTTTAGTTTTCTTTAATCGATACACATTCTCCATCCTGTTTGGGTACATTGTGCCACCGATTCGCCTTTTGTGTTTGTTATAACCGTAAAACCTCCTTTCTTAGGTACTACGTGAACTGGACTGGCCCAGTTGCTATCTGATATTGGGTATATGATGCCTGCCTCTAGTAGTTTATGCACTTCTTTCTTTACGACTTCACTTAGGATAGGATTTATTCGTCTTTGATGTTCTCTAGAAGTCTTACAGTCCTCCTCTAGCATAATGCGGTGCATACAGAGAGAAGGGCTTATTCCTTTTAGATCCGATATATTATATCCTAACGCGGTTGGATACTTCCTTAACACATTAAGAAGTTTCTTGGTTTCGATCTTCCCTAAATTGGCATTGACTATAACTGGCCGTTCGAGTTCTTTATCTAAAAATTCATACCTAAGATCTTCAGGTAATGTTTTAAGTTCTATACCAGTTTTCTTATCAGTTGGGGTAGGATCGGGTGTTAAGGCGAAACATTCGCTTAGGTTGGCATCTTGATATTCTTGTTTCCAGTCATCGTCATTGAAGATAGTTGGTGTCAGAATTTTCAACATCCCAGAATAGGTGTCTTCTTGGCTTTCTAGTTCTTTGACACATTCATCAATAATATCTAGGAAACAACATGAGTCATCTATAGCAGGGGCTTTGAAGAATTGGGAAAGAATGAATTCTATTTTTTCTTCTCCTACCTCGAAGGTAAGCTTTCCTTTCTTAACGTCAATAATGGCTCCTGCAGTGGCTAAAAATGGCCTTCCTAATATGATGGGAATGTTTGAATCTTCCTTTATGTCCATTATTATAAAGTCAATAGGTATGTAAAATTGTCCTATTCGGACAAGAATGTTTTCTAGCATACCAACAAGGAATTTGACTGATCTGTCGGCTAGTTGTAGGGACATCTTGGTAGGTCTCATGTCACCTAGTTTGAGCTTCTCACAAATAGATAAGGGCATTAGACTAACACTTGCTCCTAAATCACATAGAGCTTTGTCTATGACAGATTTTCCAATTACACATGGTATGGAGAAACTACCAGGATCCTTTAGCTTTGGAGGCATGTTATTTTGAATTATGGCGCTACATTCGGCAGTTAGCATAACGGTTTCGTTTTCAACAATTTTTTTTATTATTAGACAATATTTCTTTTAGGAATTTAGCATATGAAGGAATTTGGGTTATAGCTTCTGTAAACGGAATAGTAACGTTTAATTGTTTAAGAAGTTCTACAAATTTCTTGAATTGCCTCTCTTTTTTGATTTTGCAAGTCTTTGAGGGTATGGAATTGGTGGTTTATATGGAGGTGGAGGTACGTAAGGTTTTTCTGAAACCTCTCTGTTCTCATTCTCGTCTTCCTCTACATTCTCAGATTGTTCTTTCGATTTCTCTGCTTCCTTTTCAGATTTCTGATACATGGTCGGGTTTTGGAGTCTAGGATCTACCGGTCCATCAAGTGTTGTCCCACTTCATAATGTGATAGCATTAGCATGTCCTTTAGGATTGGGTTGTGGCTGTCCTGGAAACGTACCAGCAGGTGCGGCAGAACTAGCTTGGTGTTGTGCTACTTAGGAGATTTGGGTTTCTAACATTTTATTGTGAGTTGCTAGGGCATCTACCTTATTTGCTAATAGCTTCAATTGTTCACCGGTGTGAACGTTTTGATTGAGGAATTCTTTGTTTTGTTGAGCTTGATTAGCGATAAAATTTTCCATTAGGATTTCAAGGTTAGATTTCTTAGGAATGTTAGGAACATTAACAACGGGTTTTTGATAGCCTGGAGGTACAGCAGGTGCTTGGCCAGGTGCATATAAAGCATTATTGTTCTTGTACGAGAAGTTAGGATGGTTCTTCCAACCAGGGTTATAGGTATTAGCATAAGGATTACCTTAAGCGTAATTCACCTGATCAACTGATATTCCTGCTATGATTTGACATTCGGTTCCAACATGACCAGGAACTCCACAAACTTCGCAGTTTAGGGTAACTGCAGCCACGGTGGCTGCAGGAGGTAAGGTCAAGCTTTCTATCTTTTGGGTAAGAGCATCTACCTTAGCATTAAATCTATCTAGGATACTAATCTCGTACATCCCACTTTTGGTTTGAGTTTTTTCCACAGGTGTTCTTTCTCCTCCCCACTGATAGTGGTTTTGAGCCATATTTTCAATGAGTTGGTTAGCTTCGTCGTAAGGCTTGTCCATCAGTGTACCACCTGCGGCGGTATCTATAGAGAGTCTTGTGTTGTACAAGAGTCCATTATAAAATGTGTGGCTGATCAGCCAGTTTTCTAATCCGTGATGTGGGCACATTCGCATCATATCTTTGTAGCATTTTGTTGTACCCCAAAATTTTCCCTCCCATATTCTTCAAGATTTGCTAAGAACATGCTTCAAAATCTCCCAAAGGTTGCACAATCCAATGGCCTCCTAACAGTCAAAAATTAGGGTTTTGGTTCTGACAAAGAAATTGAAGTTTCCAAAGGTCCAATCAAGTCCCACATTCCTACACATATTGACAAGCATCCATATGCTAAGTTTCAAGACTCACAGCACAAGATTGCACAATCAAAAACCCTAATTGCTCAATAGCCAACTGCAGGGGCAAAATGGTCATTTGACAGTCAAAAGTCCAATTTTTTTATCAACATCTTATTTTGAAGCCACAAACATCATTTGATCAATTCTTGATCATGATTCTCAAGGCATGGCTCAAAAAGTCTCAAGATGCAAAAGTTTCTATTTTTGGGACAGTTGAAAAAGTCAACTGCAAATTGACCAGGGCATAACTTCCACATGGTTTATCAGAAAAATTCCATCCAAAGCTCATTTTGAAGAGAATGACATTTCCTATAACGCCTCTTCACACTTCAAGTCCAAGAAATGCTCTCACAAAAAGTTATCAATTTCAACATTATAGGTCATTTTCAAAAGTCAACAAAAAGGCACTTTAAGTCAAAGACCATAACTTGAGATTGGTAAATCAAAATGACATGGGACCAAAGGCATTGGTTAGAGGACTTCAATACCTTTCCAAAATGTCCAAGAACATAATCAAAGCTTAAAAATTGAGCAAGATATGCCTTGTGGAAGTTGGGAAATTTTTGGGAATTTTGAAAAGTCAACTTTGCTTCAAATGCCTCAAAATTGCTAATGGGCCACAATTTCTTCCAAGAATCATCACCCAAAAGCTATGCACGACCCATTGACCCAAAGGGGAGTTATTTTCTTATTTTTAATTAATTAATTGAGTTTTTAATCCTATTAATTCATTTAATTAAAATTAAATATAAGAAAAATACTAAAACATGTTTTCCAAATCTTTTTGTGCAGCATATTCCCTCATCATGACCTAGAGATTTCGTGTACCACATCAAGAGGCAAGATCTTCCAAAATAGGCATGTTTTTCATGACAAAAAGATTGAAAAAGATGCTTGAAAATCAAATATTCAAATTCATTGAATACAAGGCTTTGGGCTTGGATTGTTAACCTAATTCACTCCACATATATGCAAGAACATAAACCTAATCCTAAGACGAAGAAGCTGCGCATAAACAAAGAACAAAACTTGCATTTTTTACAAAAAAGTGAGAAACTGTTTTCATAGCAAGAGCTTGTTTCAAAGATCAAAAAGCACTCCAATACAATCCTGACACTACCAGGAAGCTTCTCCAATTGAAACCAACCCTCCATACGCAAGGAATCGGTATAACAGAGTCTGATTTTTTTTGAAAATTTTCATATTCGTGTTTCATTATTCATGCATTATTTGTGATTTTCAATCATTGATTTGGACTAACGTGAGTATTCTGAAGCTGATAACATGCTTTAATTGAAGTATTAAGCCCTGTATAAGATTCCACCATGAATGCATATTAGGGTTTCAGAGACTTTGAAAGAGGGCTTCATTCATCTGGAAAAATTGGCCAAACACACCTATGCCATTGGACTCAGGACCTCAAAACGAATTGAACTCACTATTCGCGCCCAATTTATATTGCTCCATAGCCTAATCGCTATTTTTGTAGGTTTGACTTAGTGGGGGTTCAAAACCCCCGCTATTTGCTTTTAGTTGCAGAAAAAAAATGGAGACGAAGCTGAGGTGTCTAAGCGTGAATGGGTGATTTGAATACTGGCGCGCTTTTTTTGATTATTCCAGAATAATACTTGTTTTCTCTTATATTATTTCTATTCCACTAATATGACAAAGAAACGCGCTGGCTGGGTTGGTGAATGATGTGTCCTTCAAACGTTGGGACCTGGGTTCGATTCCCAGGTCCCCCATATTTCCCTATATTTTTTCTTGTAACATGTTCAGGTACCCTTGCCCTCCTGTGGTCCATCATACACCCAATGCTTGTGCTTGCCAAATGTCCCAGGAGATCAATCCAAAGGTCAGGATGTGAGGTCATCATGCATACTAGTCAACCATGCCATACGCAAGCGCTGAAAGTCAACGTGGGCTTGGGATCAGTGGGCCAAAATGCTCACAATAAACCTCCTCAATTGGGTCAACCACCCCCCATGTTTGCATTTTCTTTCTCTCTTTTTTTCTTTTCTTTTATTTCTTTTTAATTTGTTTTATTATTTTAATTAATTCCACAAAATAATTTTTAACACAAAAATCAGAAAAGTCAAAAATAAAAATATGTATATTTAATTTAATCCATTAATAGTTTTTGTAAATAAATTTAATAATCAATTTAGTTTTAATTTAGGGTTTAAATTTTAACTTTTTTTTTCTAAATAACTAAAATAGGTAGAAATTAGGTTTTAGATTTTTATTCTTTTTTCTCAGTAAAATAATTTCATCTTATTCTTATTATTATTAATAATTAATTATTTTTGTAAATACTCTTATAATTAAACAATTAGTAAATTAGGTTTAAACTTAAATATTTTTTTCTTTAACAAATTAAAAATAGTATAGAATTAGGGTTTCCAATAATAACTAATTTTCTTCCTTTATTTCCATTAAATATAAAAAACATCAAAAAACAAGTTCTTTTCTTTATTCAATCATTTCATTTTCGATTTAATTTCTTTAAAAGGTCCAACGCCCTCGCACCTTCAAATATAATTTCTTTTTGCACGTTTATTTTTATTTTCTTTCTAAATATTGTGTATTTGCCCCAAAGCTTTATAATAAATAATTAGGACATTTACTTTCCGCACTTTTATTCAAATCGGGTCTTTGTTTAATTTGGCGATGTATGGACCCGCGCCTTGTAATAGCGTAGGACCTTTATTTTTCCGCATTTTAATTGCCGCACCTTTTAAACTGTTAATCACATGAAAGAATGTATGCTCAAATAAAATCAAAGCGTAGAACACCCGATGCATGACAAGACAAATAATAACTGAAAATGACACACAATTCACACACCACTCCTAGGGTACGCCTCACTGTTGCCTTGCCCCTCGAAAGGTGGTCGTCGAGTATAGGACGTTTTAGTAAGTCCTCATGTCCATGAACATGGCATGGGGGTAGCTTCTAAGGTGTCCTACTATTGCTCTGGTGACCACACTGTCCCTAACAATTGAATTGACCCGAACACCTCCAACGGTGGTGCTACCTACCTCTCAATGGTGGGATGGCACTACCTTAAGGACATTTACACAAACTAATTCCTTAGGGTAGGTAGATGACTCGTAGATACTTGCTCTAATTCAAAACAAATCAAAAACTTCTTTTCACACCGACACTTTGCAAAAAGCTTTCAAAACAACTTTTCAAACACTCTTGAGGACTGATACAAGAGTCGAACTGAAATTTTAAACGAAACTTTTTTCAAACTAACTCACACTTGAAAAGCAAACAAACATTTTTGAAAACACAAATGAGCAAGTATCTAAGAGCCCATGGATAACCATGGATAGAAAGGGTGCTAACACCTTCCCTTTCTATAAATCTACCTCCCGAACCGAGAGCAATCTCATAAGGAATTTTTCTGTGCTTTTGTCCTTTCCATATTGGAGAAAATAAAAGACGGTGGCGACTCTTGCTTACCGCGACATTTCGCGAACCAGCGTTAAACAGTCAGTTCCAGATCCACCGATCACACGTTCCCATGCATCGAATAGCGATTCAGTATCCTTCTGCCTAAATCCGTTGATTTGAGCTCTTAATGCAACCGTCTTGCTTGGGGGAAAGTATCGTGCTAAAAATATAGTCTTAAGTCCTTCCCACGTAGTGACGGAATTTGACGGCAAGGATTGCAACCACGCCCAAGCTCTATCTCTTAGCGAAAAAGGAAAAAGACGTAATCTTATTGCATCTTTACTAACACCATTTGCTATAACTGTGTCAGAAAATTGAATGAATTTTGTAAGATGTTCATTTGGATCCTCGGTAGGATTTCCAGAGAATTGGCGTTGTTGGATAGCTGATATCAATGACGGTTTCAACTCAAAATCGTTTTGATTAATTGCTGGAGCAGCAATGCTATTGTGGGGTTCTTGTTGTGATGGAGCTGCGTACTCCTTCAGTGGACGGGTCCTTCGTTCTTTGGCCATGTCTAGTTCTGGATTAGTTTCGATTTTAGAGGAAGAATTAGAATCTGTTTCAGAATCAATTTTGATTTCGGGTTTGGGTAAAGGAATAGCGTGATTTAAATAGTAATCCCTGACTGTTCGTCTTATGGAAAGGATGCGTTCAGGTTCGTCTGTCGATTTGTCAAGTGGTTCTCCTTGTGAGCGAGTCCATGGCATACAAATCAAAAAGGGTTTCTGTTGCCTAGTCTAAACGCGCAACAGAAGAATCGTACTTAATTGACTAATCAGTCCCCGACAACAACGCCAAAAACTTGATCGGGAGTTTATGAGTCTATTGGGATACTAACTGCAAGTATACAGTTTAGTCGTTCTAGTTTTAAATGATTATCGAACCCACAGAGACTGAGGATCAATCGGATACGATCTAATGTTACAATTGTTTAACTAAGCGTTGAATATTTGGTTTTAGGGGGGAAAAGAGTTTAATTAAAAACAATAGTAATAACTATACCGGTATGTGATAGTCGGACTTCGGGAATTCGGTGAATCTCTTGGCATATAAAGTATTTCGGTAAAAACAAATTGTTTAAAAACCTGAGACATACACTCTCGTGTTCATGAAATAAGTCATGCTACTAAACCTAGTGGATGCACTTTAAATTTAATAACACTTTTTGAAAACAACTTGAGTTTAATTAATTTGTTAAAACACTCTCGTGTATTTAAAAATTAATGTTTCGTTACCACTATCTGGGTTGAACCCCAGCTCTCGCATGCAAGTTCTTGTCTTAGTTAATTTCCCACTCTCGTGGCAAAATCGTGTTAATTATCCTCTCACTCTCGTGACAAGGGTAGTTAAATTAAACATGGAAATTGGAAACCAGAAATTATTTATAAAAGTTTTTAGCCAAGTTATCACCGAATTCCTTCGGTGCTTAGGAGTCACATACCGGTACAAACGAATTTAGCCAGACATAATATATTTAGTAACCATGCAACTTAAAATACAATTCATAAAGATAAATAACATAGCATAATAATAATAAAAAGAAACCAATTGCATAAAAACCTGTAAATAATGTTGCTGTGGTAATCTTGAGTGCGTACAAATTCCTTGCAATTAATTGAAATATACGACCGTGTTAATTCTTAGATGAAGAACTAACACTCTTGGAACTAATTTTGAAAACTAAAAGTTACAGTAGGTATAAAATGGTTCAAAAGCAAATAAAATAAAATAATGCAGAAAGGCAGAAGTTTGGCTCTGTAGAAAAATCTCTGACCCTGTTCCATTAAAATGCCTCCTATTTATAGAAGAGGATTTTTGCAGTTGAGAGAATTTAGGAACTGCTTGAGTGGAGGAAGACTCGGACTGTATGTTGCTAGAAGTTGTGGAATTATAGGAGAAGAGAACCGTCCATTACATTGCCCACGTCTCCTATTATGCATAACGTTGCTTTAAGCGTGTGACGATCGTCATAAGGAGGTGACGATCGTAATGCGCTTAAATAGTGCGTTACGTTCGTCAATGATGTGTGACGAGCGTCCTTCAAGTTGTGAGCGCGTTACGCTCGTCATGGGGTGTGACGGTCGTAATAGCAACAAAATCTGCAGACTTTGCAGATTTGGTTCTTTTTCTTCTGATTCTTGGTTAGCTTCCTTCATGTGATCCTTTTTCACTGATTTGATTTGAAACATGTTGTAACTATGAAAAGACACAAAAACTCGGAACAATCAGGAGTTAAACGAGTTAATGTATTATGAAAATCGATAAAAATGTAGTAATTATATGATACAATTTCTCGTTATCACAAATTTGCACCAATATTGACCTCTTTTCTGTCTACCTCTATGCCCAAGTTTATCATTTCAACTGGATCATCATGAGGCTGTATAGCCCTCTCTTCCTGCTGTAACAGTCTAGCAAGTTCTCCAGGTACCTCACAATCTTCATCACCTTCATCCTCGGCTTGGTTGATCGGATTTTCAAAGTTATAACTGGCAATAGCATAACTGTTATCAATGGGATCCATAGTGGATATGGATCTCCAGTTTGATTATGTGAGTGTGTGTAAGAGCTTAGTTGTATTGATAAAGTTAAAATCAGAAAAGAAAAACAGAGAGCGCAAAATTTTCATGCAAGAACGTCCAATGTTTTATTGATGACATATGAAAATGACATATAATAACCTTCACAAATAAACCATTGTGCCTCGGGTAAGACACAAGGCCATAGAGTTTATATTGTTTATTACAAAACCGAAAAACAAGTAAGACAATTACTGCTGAACAAAAGTAATCGGCACAAAATCTTTTGTCGTCCAGTTACTAGGTCCACCATTGGTAGTAGGGTAGATCCAGCTGTCAATATCAGAATCCTCATCATTGTCTTCTATAGCATTAACCCCACGATTGTTGATGCGTAGGGGAGGTCCTCCAGCCCGAGCATGTCGAACATCCCTTTGAGCTCCTGAAGTAAAGCTCAAACCAAATTTGTCAGTTTTATGAGGAAAACAAGGAGCTGTCCCGAAGTGGTACACCCACCATCTTCAACTACCGCTCTGGCGTCCTTGAGAGAAGCCATCTCCAAAGGAGGTTTGGTGATCTTCGGCGTACTGGTGATAGTCTCAATTAATGCCATAATCTGGGGGACCTCTTCAAAATTTTGACAAGGGGTCTCTATGAATTCCTTGTCCATCTCCACATACCTGAAAGAGTTCAGGTGGCTTACCATATACTCCTCTTCACCATGCACGGTGACAATCTTCCCCTTCACTGGATACTTCAGCATTTGGTGCAGCATAGAAGTAATGGCTCCAGCTTCATGGATCCAAGGACGACCTAACAAACAAGAGTATGATGGTCTGATATCCATCACGTAGAAGGGGGATTCAAAGGTTTGGGAACCCACTTTGACAGGGATGTCCACCTCCCCGTGCACCATTCTTTTTGAATTGTCGAAAGCCCTCACCACAATGTTACTGGGCTTTAAGGTCAGGCCTTCACAATCTAGCCTATCAAGAGCCTTCTTGGGCAGAAGATTTAGTGACGATCTAGTGTCCACTAGTACATGGGCCATGGTAGTGCCCATGTGTGATCGGTGGATCTGGAACTGACTGTTTAATGCTGGTTCGCGAAATGTCGCGGAAGCAAGAGTCGCCACCGTCTTTTATTTTCTCCAAATGGAAAGGACAAAAGCACAGAAAAATTCCTTAAAGAGATTGCTCTCGGTTCGGGAGGTAGGTTATAGAAAGGGAAGGTGTTAGCACCCTTTCTATCCATGGTTATCCATGGGCTCTTAGATACTTGCTCATTTGTGTTTTCAAAAATGGTTTGTTTGCTTTTCAATGTGGGTTTTAAAAAGTTTCTTTGAAAATTCCAGTTCGACTCTTGTATCGGTCCTCAAGAGTGTTTGAAAAAATTGCTTTCGAAAGCTTTTTGAAAATGTGTTGGTGTGAAAAGTATTTTTGATTTGTTTTGAAATTAGAGCAAGTATCTAGAGTCGTCTACCTACCCTAAGGAATCCGTCTGTGTAAATGTCCTTTAAAGTAATGCCATCCCACCATTGAGAGGTAGGTAGCACCACCGTTGGAGGTGTTCGGGTCAATTCGAGGTTCGGGACATGGTGATCACCAGAGCAATAGGAAGACACCTTAGAAGCTACCCTCATGCCAGGTTCCCGGATCATGAGGACTTACTAAGACATCCTCTACTCGACGATCACCTTTCGAAGCAAGGCAACAGTGAGGCGTACCCTAGGGGTGGTGTGTGAATTGGTGTGTCAGATTCATTTATTTTTATCTCGTCATGTCAAAGTGATCTATGCGTTTGTTTTTATTTTAGGCCATTCATTCTTGCATGCATTCATTAACAGTTAAAAAGTTGCGGAATATAAAAGTTCTAAACTATTACAAAGGCGCGGGTCCACATCGCCAAATTTAATCCAGGACCCGATTTGACAGAAAGTAAATAAAGAAATAAAGTAAAGTGCGAGAAATTAAGTTTACACGACTTTGGGAGAATTACATAAATAATTAAAAGAAAAAGAAATAAATACGCGAATTGAATTAAAACTGGAAACGAGGGCGTTGGACCCTTTTTTTTTTAATGAAATTAAATTAAATTGTTAAATTAATTAACTTAAAATGAAAAGAAATTGTTTTTTTGAGATCTTTTGTATTTATGAATCTTTAATAAGAGAATTAAATGAAATTGAGAAATTAACCCTAATTCTAATTTTTATTTATTAAGAAAATATTAAACTTTAACCTAAAATTAATCTAATTATTTACATGCAATTTGATTTATAAAAATAAATAATATTTAATTATTTGTGAAAAGAAAAGAAAAAGGATAAAAAATTAATACAAACCCTAATTCTAATTTTTTTATTTTTATTAGAAAAATATTAAGATTTAAACCTAAATTAAAAAAACTAAAATCAATTAATGATATTTATTTACAAAAAATCTTAAAATAAAATATATTTTGTTTTTTATGACTTTTCTGATTTTTATATTGTTTTTACATTTTTATGAAAATAATTAAATTAAAGAAATTAATTAAAAAATATAATTGAATCAAATAAAAAATGAAAAAATATAAAAGAAATTGCAAACCTAGGGGGGTCTGTCCCCAAATTGGGAGGTAGAGTCCAGTAATTCAGGCCCATTAGACTCATGGCCTCGTTTGACTCTTGGGCTGGCATACATGTGCGTTGACTGCAGCATATCATGGTCTCTGAATCCTGGCCCTTGGTTGAGTGCAGTGGGACATGTGGCGCGTTTGATTGAGGAGCGTATGGTAGACGCCTTGGACGGAAGCTACACAAGAACATGATTAAAGGAAAAATATAAGGAAAGGGAGGGGGACCTGGGATCGAACCCAGGTCCTGTTGGTTACCAATCAACTGCCTTGCCAACGGAGCTCCTAGCGCGTTTTGAATATAATAGAGAAAACAATTAATATAATTCAAAACAATGGTTAATAGTATTTTTTCGCGCGAAATTCAAATCAACCACTTATGCCTCGCCACCTAAGCGTCTTCTTCCTCATTTTGTTTTTTCCTGAAACAAAAAATAATTAGCAACGGTTTTGAACCGTCCCCAAATGTGTCGTTTCCAAGAATAGCGAATAGCTCATCTTGGAATATAAATTGGGCGCGACCATGGCAAACAATTCGTCCAAGTCCCCTGATTTTAATGGCCTAGGTTTCGTGTCCTGATTTTTCCATAACTGGGAAACCCCAATTCAAGGTTCTGAAAACCCTAAGCGTCGTCCATGGTAGTTTCGCGTATAGGTGATGAAAACTCAATCAAACAACTGGGTTAGCTTCAGAATGATTCAAATAACACAAACCAAACATTAAAAATCAAGAATAATGCAAGAATCATGATAAGTGAGTATGGAAAAAATCATGAACAGGGCTCGATCGTTCTACTAATTCTGGGCGTTAGAGGTAGTGATTTTGATCCAGGAGCCTTCCTTGATGTCCCAGGAAGGTGATAGAATGGTTGTTTTGGCTTGAAAACCCTTGCAATGGTGATTTCAGTTTTAGAATTTTCTTGAAAAAATGTCAACTTGGTTATGGATGTATGGTGCAGCTTTGTGGTTCTGAGGAGTAGGGTTTGCATTAGTATGTATATGTGAACGATTAGGGTTGGAAATTTGGTCCAAAGAATCAATGCATTGATGTATGGAAGATTTGATTTTCATGCATAATGTTTCCAATCTTTTTCACATACTTTTGATGCCAATCATATCCAATTGCCATGATTCTTTCTATATCTGATTGTGCACGAAATCTTAAGCCTATTCCATGCACAAAAAGATTTAAAACATTAGGTTTAGTATTTTTCACCTATTTATTTTAATTAAATGAATTATTAATAATTAAAAATCCAAATAAATAAATAAAAATGATAAAAAACTTCCCTTTGGGCCAAATGGTCGTGCACATGCCTTGGATGATGAATTGTGGAAGAAAAAGAGGCCCATTAGCAATTTTAAGACATTTGAAGCAATGTTGACTTTTCAAAATATCCAAAAATTTCCCAACTTCAATAAGGCATAACTTGCTCAATTTTTAAGCTTTGCTCATGTTCTTGGACATTTTGGAAAGGTCGTTGAGTCCTCTAACCAATGCCTTTGGTCCCATGTCATTTTGATTTACCAATCGCAAGTTATGGCCTTTGACTTAAAGTCCCTTTTTGTTGACTTTTGAAAATGACCTATAATGTTGAAATTGATAACTTTTTGTGAGAGCATTTCTTGGACTTGAAGTGTGAAGAGGAGTTGTAGGAAATGTCATTCTCTTAAAAATGAGCTTTGGATGGAATTTTTCTGATAATCCATGTGGAAGTTATGCCCTGGTCAATTTACAGTTGACTTTTTCAACTATCCAAATAAGGAAACTTTTGCATCTTGATGATTTTTGAGCCAAGCTTTGAGAATCACGATCAAGCATTGATCAAATGATGTTTGTGGCTTCAAAATGAGATGTTGACCAAAAATTTGGACTTTTGACTGTCAAATGACCATTTTGCCCCTACAGTTGACTGTAGTGCAATTAGGGTTTTTGACTGTGCAATTTTGTGCTGTAAGTCTTGAAACTTGGCATGAGGATACTTGACCATGTTTGTAGGCATGTGGGACTTGATTGGACCCTTGGAAACTTCATTTCCTTTGTCAGAACCAAAACCCTAGTTTTTGACTGTTAGGAGGTCCTTGAACTGTGCAACCCTTGGGGAAATTTTTGAAGCATGCTCTTTGCAAATTTTGAAGAATATGGGAGGGCAAATTTTGGGGTACAACAGTTGCCCCTGTTCAATCTTCTTAGACCTGAGGATGCAGATTGGCTGACGTGCCTTTCGTAATCCGAAGGTGGAAGATGATTGAACACTAGAGTGCCCAGAAATTTGCGCTCACATAGTAGCAGGGTGATGGTGGAATGGGCTTATAGATGCCATTTGGAGATTGATGGATAGGATGATGGGCTTATAGATGCCATGCTAAGAGATGATGGAAGGTGGATAGGCTTATAGATGCCATCTGGATGTCGATCGCGTAAGAGATTCCTTAGCGAGAACTTGCGTACCTGCAAAAGAAAAGGATTACCTGGCCTGTTGCAGGGGCTGGTCTTCAAACTCTTTGTATAGATGTGTCCTGACTGGTTACAGGAGCTGAATCTGGAGCTTCAAAAGGTGATGAATGAACCAGGGACGGTTACTACCTCAACAGGAACGGTGAGAGAACCTTGGATGACTTCAACCTCAACAGTAACGTTGAGAAAATCTGGGGACGATTACTACCTCCGCAGTAACGGGGAGAGAATCTTGGGCGACTTCAACCTCAACAGTAATCATTGAGAGAATCTTGGGTGACTTCAACCTCAACAGTAATCATTGAGAGAATCTTGGGGATGATTACTACCTCCGCAGTATCGGGGAGAGAACCATAGGCGACTACAACCTCAACAGTATCATTGAGAGAATCTTGGATATCTTCTACTGAGTCTTTATCAGGAAAATCTGTTTGGGGTCGATTTAGCTGGACTAGAGAAGGCCTTGGACTGGATAAGAAATAGAGAAATCTTAGGGTCGATTTAACTGAACCGGTCTAGGTCTTGAATGTCTTCAACTGGATAAGAAACAGGGAGATCTTAGGGTCGATCTGACTGAACCAGAGAAGGCCTTGGACTGGATAAGAAACAGAAAAGTCTTAGGGTCGACTTAACTGAACCGGTCTAGGTCTTGATGTCTTCAACTGGATAAGAAACAGTGAGATCTTAGGGTCGATCTGACTGAACCAGAGAAGGCCTTTGACTGGATAAGAAACAGAAAAATCTTAGGGTCGATTTAACTGAACCGATCTAGGTCTTGAGATATAGCTGAGAACTTTAACTGGCTTTTTCTGAAAGGTAAAGGTCAGTCATATGCAATGCATGATATAGATCAAGCAATGATGTTCTCAACATAAATGAGATTTGTAAGATGTGATGCGTATATGCATGCTATAATGTATGAAAATGTGATGTTTATGAATGTATGTTTTTCGTCCAGGAAAATAGATCCTTGACGGGTGCCGGGAAGTCACTCCTGGGCTGATGTTGAAGAATAGATTTCTGCTTCCGCTGGGGAGTTATGATTGCAAGAATACCGGTCGGAGAAGATGACTCCATTGGGGAATAAATTTGGCGAATAAATATTCTGCGGGGAGAAAAAAGTACTCTAACGATCTTGCTGGGGAGCGATACTCTGTGGGGAGAGAGATACTTTGCTGAGTGTTGATAATAACTTGCTGGGGATACCCTTGTTGTGTTGGAAGTGTTAATAGACTTCGCTGGGGATAAGAAGACTTCGTCGAGGACGCTCTTTCCGTGGCTTTTGGCTGAGGATAACCCAGTTATATACTGGTAAGGAAATAACTCTTTGAATAAAGCCAGGAGACGCGTTCGTACTCTGCGGGGTAAGCTTCCAGAATTTACTGGGGATAAGCTTACTGCTTAGGGAGATGGATTCCAACTTTCCTGGGGAAACTGGATTGGATTCTTCTGGGGAAGTTTTGAATTGTTGGGGAAGGAGCTCCACTGAATGTTTGATATACCGCCGGGGAACAATCTTTAGACCAAGACTGCCGGGGATGCTTGTTAAGAATGTATATATATTGCTGCTGGGGAATGTTGAGCTCTGCGGGAGGATACTCAACTTCCTTGAGTTTGATTGATATAGCTTGGGGAGAGTGCACTGTCTTGCTGGCTCACTCTCTGGGGAATTAAGATATCTGGTTATGTTCTTTAGCTAAACCTACCTTTACACTTTGATGGACAGAACAATTAGATCGCTTTAGACAACTCTTTATTGCCCCTGTTTCTAATGTTACCTGTAATTAATCCTTTGTTTCGTATGCAAATATTCATGAGTTAGCAAATTATTGTCAATGCATATATCACAAATTGAACCTTGGACGTTCTTCGCGAAATAAAACAGAAAAACAATTGGCAATTTGAGCTGAAAAGTATATTTGTATTGATTTTTGAATGGCCTGTAAATAGGCGTTTTATGTACAAGAGGCTGACGTCCTAGTAAGAGAACGCCGCCGAACAAAAGAGTTTATACAAATTTTGTACAAGAGAAAATAAAACAGTTGTGTGAAATGAATGATCCCACTGGGTTTCAACTCTGCTATCACCTTTATATCTCCGAGAGTCTCATCACTTGATGACCTTGGTTGAAGATGAAGCTGACTGATCGATGCCGTCTGAACTTGATGTAGATACCGGATTCTGGATGCAAAGTGATCCAATGAGACATAGTATTACGCTTTTATCCCTAACTTTTTCCTGGACCGCCCTTTCGGGTTTTCAGTCCACCGGGATACCCATTTTTGCCCAAGCCGCCTTTTCAGGTTTTCGACTTGCCGGGTGTACATATTTTTTCATTTCATCCCTTCATTTTGCCCGAACCCTTTTGGTTCGCCGGGAAGCCCTAACTTTTTCCTAGGCATGTCAGCCTAGCGGGTCTTTTTCATGCGTAGTATCTTTTTACTATGTCTGCATTGGCGGGGTGAGGAAGGTCGTCACCATCCATGTTGGTTAGAATCATGGCTCCTCCTGAGAACACATGTTTAACCACAAATGGCCCTTCGTACGTAGGGGTCCATTTGCCCCTTGGATCACTCTGAGGAAGGATGATTCGCTTGATTACCAGATCCCCAACTTGATATTCCTGTGGTCTGACCTTTTTGTTAAATGCCCTGATCATTCGTTTCTGATACGTCTGACCATGACAGATAGCAGCAAGTCTCTTTTCATCAATAAGGTTTAACTGATCAAGTCGTGTCTGGATCCAATCATCTTCGTTCAGATTTGCATCCTTCATTATCCGGAGAGAGGGTATTTGCACTTCAATCGACAAGACTGCCTCCATACCATAAACCAAGGAGAAAGGAGTTGCCCCGGTTGACGTCCTAGCTGAGGTACGGTACCCATGTAGAGCGAACGGTAACATCTCGTGCCAATCCTTATAAGTCACTGTCATCTTCTGCACGATTTTCTTGATATTTTTATTTGCTGCTTCTACAGCCCCATTCATCTTCGGTCTGTAAGGAGAAGAGTTGTGGTGCTGTATCTTGAACTGCTCGCAGAGCTCAGTGATCATCTTGTTATTAAGATTGGTACCATTGTCTGTAATGATTCTTTCTGGGATGCCGTACCGACAGATCAGATTATGCCGAATGAACCGTGCCACAACCGTCTTGGTTACCGTAGCGTAGGAAGCTGCTTCAACCCACTTCGTGAAGTAATCAATCGCTACCAGGATGAAGCGATGCCCGTTAGATGCCGTAGGTTTAATCTCACCGATCATGTCTATGCCCCACATTGCAAACGGCCAAGGCGCAGTCAGAACATTCAAAGGGACTGGAGGAACATGCACCTTGTCTGCATAAATCTGGCATTTATGGCATGTCCGAGAATGTTGGTAGCAGTCAGCCTCCATGGTGGACCAGAAATACCCTGCCCGAAGGATTTTCTTTGCCATTGTGTGTCCACTGGAATGTGTACCGAAGGACCCTTCATGTAGCTCTTCCATGATCCTTTCTGCTTCAGTCTTATCCACACAACGCAGTAAGGTCGAATCATGGTTTCGCTTGTACAAAATGCCGTTGCTAAGGAAGAACTTCACTGCGAACCTTCTCAGAAACTTCTTGTCGTTGACAGATGCACCTTCAGGGTATTCCTGAGCTTCCAGATATCTCTTCACCTCATGATACCAAGGCTTTTCAGTTACCAACTCAGTCTCGAGATCACAACAGTATGCCGGTTTGTCCAGTTTCCAGATGATGATCCGGGGAGCCTCATTATCCCATTTGACTTTGAACATAGAAGACATCGTAGCTAACGCGTCCGCCAGCTGATTCTCCTCTCTCGGGAAGTGTTCAAAGGTTATCTCTGTGAAGTGGGGGATCAAGGTCAACACACATTCTCTGTAAGGAATAAGGTTCGGATGTTTCGTATCCCACTCTCCTTTGATCTGATTGATCACAAGAGCGGAGTCTCCGAAGACACTCAGAAACTTGATCCTTAAGTCGATCGCAGCTTGAAGACCCATGATGCACGCCTCATACTCCGCCATGTTGTTGGTATAGTTGAAACATAGTCGGGCAGTGAGTGGAGTATGAGTGCCTTGAGGGGATATGATTATGGCGCCGATACCGTTACCCAAAGCATTGGAGGCTCCGTCAAAGTGCATAGACCATCGGGATCCTTCCTCAGGTCCTTCATCCGGTCCAGGTACTTCACAATCAGTCACTATCATGATGCTCTCGTCCAGAAACTCAAAGTTCATTGACTGATAGTCGTCTACGGCCTGATGTGCCAAGTGGTCTGCCAGTACACTTCCTTTGATGGATTTCTGGGTTGTGTACTGAATGTCGTATTCTGTCAAGATCATTTGCCATCTTTCTATTCTCCCCGACAGAGCAGGCTTTTCAAATATGTACTTTATAGGATCCATCTTTGAGATCAACAAGGTAGTGTGAGTCAGCATATACTGTCTCAGCCGGCGAGCAGCCCATACCAAAGCGCAGCAAGTTTTCTCGAGCAGTGAGTATCGGGTCTCACAGTCGGTAAACTTTTTGCTAAGGTAATAAATGGCATGCTCTTTTCGGCCAGACTCGTCATGCTGCCCCAGCACACACCCCATTGAGTTGTCAAGCACTGTCAGGTATAGTATCAGAGGTCTCCCTTCAACCGGTGGCATAAGGATGGGTGGTTCTTGGAGATACTCTTTGATTCTGTCAAAAGCGGCCTGACATTCATCATTCCAACGTACTACCTGATCTTTCTTCAGCAGCTTGAAGATTGGCTCACAGGTAGCAGTCAGGTGTGAGATGAATCGAGCAATGTAATTCAGGCGTCCTAAAAAGCCTCTGACCTCTTTCTCTGTCTTAGGAACTGGCATCTCTTGAATAGCTTTAACCTTGGCAGGGTCCACTTGAATACCCTTATCACTCACAACGAAGCCTAGCAACTTCCCAGATCTTACCCTGAAGGTGCACTTGTTCGGGTTCAATCTCAGCTTGTACAACTTCAGCCGGTCAAACAACTTCTGCAGATGATCTAGGTGTTCTTCCTCAGTCTGGGACCTTGCGATCATGTCGTCAACATACACTTCTATCTCATGATGGATCATGTCATGAAATAAAGCAACCATGGCACGTTGGTAGGTTGCCCCAGCGTTCTTTAATCCAAAAGGCATGACCTTGTAACAGAAGGTGCCCCACTGAGTAACAAATGTAGTCTTTTCCATGTCTTCAGGTGCCATCTTGATCTGATTATAACCTGAAAAACCATCCATGAAAGAGAACACCTTATGCTGAGCTGTATTGTCAACACGGACATCAATGTGAGGTAGAGGGAAGTCATCTTTGGGGTTGGCCCAGTTCAGATCCCTGTAATCGACACACATTCTGACCTTACCATCCTTCTTTGGTACCGGCACCACATTAGCAACCCACTGAGGGTAAGAAGTCACTGCAAGGAACCCGACATCAAACTGTTTCATAACCTCGGCTTTGATCTTCTCAGACATCTCTGGACGCATACGACGAACCTTTTGCTTAACCGGAGGGTAGTCTTCCTTAGTAGGCAAGTGATGGACCACAATATCGGTATCCAACCCGGGCATGTCTTCGTAGGACCAGGCAAAGATCTCCACATAATCATGTAGCATTTTAGTCAACCGTTGCTTCACGCTGAGCTCTAGGTTGGCACCAATCTTTACCTCTTTCCTGTCTGCCTCAGTACCCAGGTTTATTGTCTCCACTGGCTCTTCATGTGGTTGAATTGCCCTCTCTTCCTGGAGTAACAGTCTTGCAAGCTCGCCAGGCACTTCGCAATCATCTTCACCTTCATCTTCGGCTAAGTTGATCGGATTTTCACAGTCATAACTGGCAGTAGCAGAGTCGTTACCAGTGAGATCCAGAGTGGATTGGAACCTGTATGAGTGAGTGTGTGTAAATACAACTGTTTTGAAATATATAAAGGAAGGAAAGATAGAAAAGGAGCATAAGATTTGAAATGCGAGAAAACGTCCAAGACTTTTATTCATGATATATGAAATGACAATTTATATGCCCTCACAAATGAAGCCACGGTGCCCCGGGTAAGACACCGGGCCATAGAGTTCAATTTATTGTTTATTACAAATAACGAAACAAAGAAGTTTATTACTGCGTAACAAAAGTAACAGGAGTATGGTCTTTGGCACTCCAATTGGTCAATCCGCCATCAGTTGTCGGGTAGATCCAGCTATTGAACTCAGCTTCATCCACTTCATTATCTTCCCCAACATCATTCACTCTTGGATTGGTAATGAGCATAGGAGGTCTTCTGGTCTTTGCTTTCCGCATAGCTTTCTGTCCCTCTGCAGTAAAACCCAGTCCAAATTTGTCAGTTTTCTGTGTAAAGTCGGGAAGCCTGCCCCAATTAGCACATTCACCTTTCTGAACCACAGCCCGGGCATCTTTTAGAGAAGCCATCTTCAAAGGAACCTCCTCTTCGACCGCTGTTTCTGCTGCTGCTGAAATTGGAAGTACCTCTTCGAAATGCTGAAAGGGGGTTTCAATAAACTCCCCGTCCATCTCAATGTACCTGAAGGAATTCAAATGGCTCACCATATACTCCTCCTCTCCCTGCACAGTGACAATCTTCCCTCTGGCAGGGTATTTTAGCTTCTGGTGCAAGGTAGAGGTCACTGCCCCAGCTTTGTGGATCCAAGGTCGACCCAGTAGACAAGAGTAAGATGGACGGATATCCATCACATAGAAGGTAGAGTCGAATACTTGAGAGCCCACACGAATAGGAATGTCAACCTCTCCATGAACCATCCTTTTGGAACCGTCAAAGGCTCTAACGATGATATTGCTAGGTTTAAGCTCCAGGCCTTCACAATCCAAACGGTCTAAAGCCTTCTTGGGTAGCACATTCAAGGAAGAACCAGTATCCACCAACACGTGCGCCAGAGTAGTGCCCCTGCATTCAATAGAGACATGCAGGGCGTCATTGTGGTCTCTTCCCTTGGCAGTAAGGTCAGCATCTGAAAAACCCAAACCATTGTCCGCTGTCAGATTTGCTACGCAATCAGTAAACTGAATTGCAGATGTCTCCTGTGGCACATGGGCCGTCTTGAGAAATGAAATTAAGGCCTTAGCATGGGCCTCTGAGCACAGGAGCAAGGAGAGCATGGAGATCTTTGAGGGCGTATGCCCCAGCTGCTCGACAACATTGAAGTCACTCTTCTTTTATTTTCAGGATTTCCTCCATCTCTTGTTGGGAGGCCTCAGCATTTATAAGTATTGGTGCCTCCATCCGGGCAGGCTCATCTTCAATCCCTTTGCCCCGAGCATTGGATGACTCGGCAGCAGGGGAAACAACTTGGTCAGAAACAGGAACATGTATACTTGTAGGTGTTATTGTGAGGGGTCTTCGAGCAGCGGGTGGTGCAATGTCAGGCGAGAAGAGCCTGCCACTGCGAGTAACCTTGGCTGGACCAGTAATATCGCAGATACTGGCGCCAGTGTTGAACTCTTGCTTAATTCCATTCACATACACGTCTGCCCCATAGTGCCAGGGGACAGCCTTATCAGATTCGTAGGGGAGAGGCCCCGGAACAGTAATAACAACAGGTGCGACAGTCATGATTTGGACGGGCTTCCTTGGGAGAGCCTTGATTGGATTATTGAAGATAGTGACCACAGAAACTTCTTCTACCGGAACCAACTGAACAACAGACTTCTTAAACAGAATCTCCTTGCTATCCATTAGGCTTTGGATGCCTAACTTCAGCAAAGGACAACCAGAGAGGGAAACAGCACAGAACAGGCAACCCTCACTGCAACCCGGAAATAAACCGGCCAGCAGTAGGTTCCTCTTGACAGTCATCAAAGGAGTAGCTACATCATCCACAGAAACAGCGTATACATCTTCATCAACAGCATTTACTCCATGTTGGGGCATAGGAGCAGTTACCACATTCGGCCTCTCAGGCGCTTCAAACTGTATCTCTTTCGCGTCAATAAGGTCTTGCACCTTATTCCTTAATGCCCAACAGTCATCAGTGGAATGCCCCGGGCTATCGGAGTGATAAGCACAGCGAGCATTTGGATTATATTTGGGGGAGGCAGTATTCACCACTTTAGGGGCCTCTCTGACAATCACTAGGTTGGTGGACAGCAACTGCGGCAAAATCTGCGATAGGGTCATGCTCAAACGGGTAAACTCTCTCCGGGGTCTTTCAGCCCTTTGAGGATTGTTTTGCCGAGGAACGGCAGCAGGCTTAGCAATCATTATCGCACTGACAGATTGGCGGCGCTCAGATTTCTCTTGTCTTCTGGAGCCATATACAGCACTAGCCTCCTTCTTGAAGGGTTTCTTCTCTGAACTTGTAGATGCACCCTTCGGAATCTTACCAGACTTCAACCCAGCCTCAATTCTCTCTCCAGTCAGAATAAGATCAGTAAACCCTGCAGATGAGTTACCGATAAGATGGTTGAAAAATGGCCCAGATAGGGTCCCCAAGAACATGTCTACCAACTCTCGGTCAGTCAACGGAGGCTGCACCCTGCCAGCCAGATCCCTCCACTTCTGAGCGTACTCTTTAAAACCTTCGCTTGAACCTAGCGACATACCCTGGAGTTGGGTACGCGTAGGGGCAAGGTCGGCATTATATTGATACTGCTTATAGAAAGCAGTAGCCAACTCCTCCCAGTTACGAACCTTGGTCCCATCCAGCTGATAGAACCATTCGAGATGAGTCCCTGAAAGACTCTCCTGGAAGAAGTGGATCCACAAATTCTTATCCACTGAGTACGGTTGAATCTTCCGCACATAAGACCTGAGGTGTAGCTTGGGACAAGACGCCCTGTCGTACTTGGTAAAGGATGGTGCTTTGAACTTACGAGGAATGATCACACCAGTAGACAAACCCAAGTCTCCAAAATCCAGCCCAGGTACCTGTTGGATCTCCATAGCATTCAGTCTGTCCTCCAACTGCTTGTATCTGTCTTCAGCTGGAGGATATTGTTCCTCATCAAAATCAGTCTCGTTGTCGGAGACTACCGGACTTGGACCTTTTCCCTCTTGAGGAGTAACCTTGCCTATAGAAGAACCAGCCTCTTCATTTTGCAGAGTGTTGCCAAACCTTCGGCCCGAGTTGAAAAGAACAATTCTTCTCTTCTTCTTCTTTTCCTTCTTCAGGAGCAGAGCCTTCAGCTCTTCTTGGCCCTGAGCCAAACCCATGATTAGTTCCTGAAATTGCGCATTCTGCGCCTGAAGAGCTTTGATGGACATCTCAGTTGATGATGAGTCAGGATTCATGATGCTGAAATAAACAGCGAAGAACTGTAAGCAACCTGAAAAGAAGAAAACCTGCTATGCACATGATGAATGATATGTGTTTATGCAATGCATTCAAGGGTTCGAAAGTTCAAATTTGTTGTAGACAAAAAGGAACACACGTTATCATTAAGGAAATAATTATTCAGTACATCAAAGCCTCATGGGCACAAATTACAAGGCAAATCAATCCCAAAAGACACTACGCATCCTCTTTGGAGCTATGTAGGTGTTGAGATTCCTCTCCTCATGCAATAGGCGGGTGAGCTCCAAGACCTTCTTTTCACTAGCATGTAGACTGGCCTCAAGAGAATTCCGTTCTTCCTTGAGCTGGATCCAGCTCTTCTGCATCTCTTCTCAGGATGTGGGCATGTCAGGGTGCTGAATGGTATAGGACACTTCTCCTTCCAAGACTGGTTCTTTGATTACTGGGAGCATATGAGGATAAGGCATTACTAACTTCTGGGAGCGGGTGCGTACCCACTTGAGATAAGGTTCCAACGGGATGGAGTTCCTGTGCCCCAGTGTCTTGCTGTCTATCCTACTGGGCATCCTCCAAGCTCTGATAAATCTCTGGCGAAGTCCTTGAGCGTCATTGTCGAAGTCAAAAACTATGTCAGGAATTAACATGTCATGAGGGCCATCTCTCCGAGCATAACCAAACTGTCCCCAAGCCAGGCATGGGCTGTAAGTAATGCCTCATGTGATTCCAAGTAAGGGAACATTAGGGTACTCCCCGCAACGATCAATGATAGTGACATCCTCTCTGGACCTAGGGCACCAATGTATATCTGCATGTGTAAGAGTCATCAACCGTTGTGACCATCTCAAACCCCGCTCGTTCTTCAAGACTGATTGTGGAAGGTGCGAAATAAACCACCTTCCCAGGAGAGGAGTGCAACACATAAGGACACCTCTTTTCCTCATGGTTCGAGTGTAACGTGAGTGAAGGATGTCCCCCAGTAACGTAGGTATAGGATTCCTGGACATGAAGATCTGGACAGCACTGATATCTATAAGCTGATCTGGGTTAGGGAACAACACAAAACCATAGACAAGGAGGGCCACAACTTCTTCAAAAGCTTGTAAGTCAAGGGAGTTCCAACATTCATGGGCCTTTTCAAACAGAAACCTGGCTAAGAACCCTTTGATACCACTTCTAACTTCCCAATGTCCCTTGAGGTCAGATGATTGTAGGTGCAAGGCTTTAGCAATTTCTTCAAGCTTAGGTTCCTTTTCCGTACCGTTGTAGGGTAGTTGATCAAGGATAGGGATCTTCAGGAGCCGGGAGAACTCCTCCAATGTAGGTACCAGCTGATAATCCAAGAAGGTGAAACAGTGATGCAGAGGGTCAAAGAACTGGAACAGGACCTTTATCATATCTTCCTCAATGTTGGTATTGACCAAGCTGATGAGTCTTCCATGTCTCTCACTGAATGAAGAGCTCTCGGGAATCCTGGATATAAGCTCTTTAAGCTGAGGAGGGATCCTTACAAGGCTGATTTGAATTGTCTTTCTGCGAACAGTTTCCATGTCCTACAAAACAAGAACAAAGACGAAGATTCGAACCCCTGAAATGGTTAGTCAATGCATATGATGCTGGATGATGTCATGATGCTATGATTAAACACACCACAGATATTTACAAAGACAAACATGTAAGGCACACAAGGCACACAAGACAAGCCCTTAGGGTTTAAGGCCAGCATGGGGTCTGGGTAGTACCCTCTTGAAGTTGGTGGGCTCAACCTGTCCTATTAGAAGTAACCGGGTTCTAAGGGTCTCAATATCACGGGATTGCTTTCATTGTTCATCGTTTCGATTTAGCCACTGAACTGGCGACCGAAATATTCCAGGAAAGCAACCCTCAATTGAGTGTAGTATCGAGTATCAACCAACCTCGGACTGCACCAAAGTCAGTTATCTCACTACCCTAAAGAGGCCAAGATAGTTCAATTAAGGTTCCTAAGGTCTGTTGATGCTTCACGACACCACGCGGAGGCCCCGTACTCTCCTTGACTGAACTCAAGGGTTACCGGTACACACCAAAGTGCCACATCAACGTAGCAGACTGCTTCAACCATGTCGGTATACCCCGCACAGTTCCCTCACAGCCTTGTTGCTACTTTCTAAGAAGGTATCCCCCAGATCCGGGTTAGGATCTATAAAACTCCCAAGCAACCCACAATAAAAAAGCAAGCAAAGCAATACAATTGAAAACACAATTATAAACTATCCCTAAGGTACACCTCACTTTATAAAGAGTCCCCAGCAGAGTCGCCAGTTCTGTGATCGGTGGATCTGGAACTGACTGTTTAACGCTGGTTCGTGAAATGTCGCAGAAGCAAGAGTCGCCACCGTCTTTTATTTTCTCCAAATGGAAAGGACAAAAGCACAGAAAAATTCCTTAAAGAGATTGCTCTCGGTTCGGGAGGTAGGTTATAGAAAGGGAAGGTGTTAGCACCCTTTCTATCCATGGTTATCCATGGGCTCTTAGATACTTGCTCATTTGTGTTTTCAAAAATGGTTTGTTTGCTTTTCAATGTGGGTTTTAAAAAGTTTCTTTGAAAATTCCAGTTCGACTCTTGTATCGGTCCTCAAGAGTGTTTGAAAAAATTGCTTTCGAAAGCTTTTTGAAAATGTGTTGGTGTGAAAAGTATTTTTGATTTGTTTTGAAATTAGAGCAAGTATCTAGAGTCGTCTACCTACCCTAAGGAATTCGTCTGTGTAAATGTCCTTTAAAGTAGTGCCATCCCACCATTGAGAGGTAGGTAGCACCACCGTTGGAGGTGTTCGGGTCAATTCGAGGTTTGGGACATGGTGATCACCAGAGCAATAGGAAGACACCTTAGAAGCTACCCTCATGCCAGGTTCCCGGATCATGAGGACTTACTAAGACATCCTCTACTCGACGATCACCTTTCGAAGCAAGGCAACAGTGATGCGTACCCTAGGGGTGGTGTGTGAATTGGTGTGTCAGATTCATTTATTTTTATCTCGTCATGTCAAAGTGATCTATGCGTTTGTTTTTATTTTAGGCCATTCATTCTTGCATGCATTCATTAACAGTTAAAAAGTTGCGGAATATAAAAGTTCTAAACTATTACAAAGGCGCAGGTCCACATCGCCAAATTTAATCCAGGACCCGATTTGACAGAAAGTAAATAAAGAAATAAAGTAAAGTGCGAGAAATTAAGTTTACACGGCTTTGGGAGAATTACATAAATAATTAAAAGAAAAAGAAATAAATACGCGAATTGAATTAAAACTGGAAACGAGGGCGTTGGACCCTTTTTTTTAATGAAATTAAATTAAATTGTTAAATTAATTAACTTAAAATGAAAAGAAATTGTTTTTTTGAGATTTTTTGTATTTATGAATCTTTAATAAGAGAATTAAATGAAATTGAGAAATTAACCCTAATTCTAATTTTTATTTATTAAGAAAATATTAAACTTTAACCTAAAATTAATCTAATTATTTACATGCAATTTGATTTATAAAAATAAATAATATTTAATTATTAGTGAAAAGAAAAGAAAAAGGATAAAAAAATTAATACAAACCCTAATTCTAATTTTTTTATTTTTATTAGAAAAATATTAAGATTTAAACCTAAATTAAAAAAACTAAAATCAATTAATGATATTTATTTACAAAAAATCTTAAAATAAAATATATTTTGTTTTTTATGACTTTTCTGATTTTTATATTGTTTTTACATTTTTATGAAAATAATTAAATTAAAGAAATTAATTTAAAAAAATAATTGAATCAAATAAAAAATGAAAAAATAAAAAAGAAATTGCAAACCTAGGGGGGTCTGTCCCCAAATTGGGAGGTAGAGTCCAGTAATTCAGGCCCATTAGACTCATGGCCTCGTTTGACTCTTGGGCTGGCATACATGTGCGTTGACTGCAGCATATCATGGTCTCTGAATCCTGGCCCTTGGTTGAGTGCAGTGGGACATGTGGCGCGTTTGATTGAGGAGCGTATGGTAGACGCCTTGGACGGAAGCTACACAAGAACATGATTAAAGGAAAAATATAAGGAAAGGGAGAGGGACCTGGGATCGAACCCAGGTCCTGTTGGTTACCAATCAACTGCCTTGCCAACGGAGCTCCTAGCGCGTTTTGAATATAATAGAGAAAACAATTAATATAATTCAAAACAATGGTTAATAGTATTTTTTCGCGCGAAATTCAAATCAACCACTTATGCCTCTCCACCTAAGCGTCTTCTTCCTCGTTTTGTTTTTTCCTGAAACAAAAAATAATTAGCAACAGTTTTGAACCGTCCCCAAATGTGTCGTTTCCAAGAATAGCGAATAGCTCATCTTGGAATATAAATTGGGTGCGACCATGGCAAACAATTCGTCCAAGTCCCCTGATTTTAATGGCCTAGGTTTCGTGTCCTGATTTTTCCATAACTGGGAAACCCCAATTCAAGGTTCTGAAAACCCTAAGCGTCGTCCATGGTAGTTTCGCGTATAGGTGATGAAAACTCAATCAAACAACCGGGTTAGCTTCAGAATGATTCAAATAACACAAACCAAACATTAAAAATCAAGAATAATGCAAGAATCATGATAAGTGAGTATGGAAAAAATCATGAACAGGGCTCGGTCGTTCTACCAATTCTGGGCGTTAGAGGTAGTGATTTTGATCCAGGAGCCTTCCTTGATGTCCCAGGAAGGTGATAGAATGGTTGTTTTGGCTTGAAAACCCTTGCAATGGTGATTTCAGTTTTAGAATTTTCTTGAAAAAATGTCAACTTGGTTATGGATGTATGGCGCAGCTTTGTGGTTCTGAGGAGTAGGGTTTGCATTAGTATGTATATGTGAACGATTAGGGTTGGAAATTTGGTCCAAAGAATCAATGCATTGATGTATGGAAGATTTGATTTTCATGCATAATGTTTCTAATCTTTTTCACATGCTTTTGATGCCAATCATATCCAATTGCCATGATTCTTTCTATATCTGATTGTGCACGAAATCTTAAGCCTATTCCATGCACAAAAAGATTTAAAACATTAGGTTTAGTATTTTTCACCTATTTATTTTAATTAAATGAATTATTAATAATTAAAAATCCAAATAAATAAATAAAAATGATAAAAAAAACTTCCCTTTGGGCCAAATGGTCGTGCACATGCCTTGGATGATGAATTGTGGAAGAAAAAGAGGCCCATTAGCAATTTTAAGACATTTGAAGCAATGTTGACTTTTCAAAATATCCAAAACTTTCCCAACTTCCATAAGGCATAACTTGCTCAATTTTTAAGCTTTGCTCATGTTCTTGGACATTTTGGAAAGGTCTTTGAGTCCTCTAACCAATGCCTTTGGTCCCATGTCATTTTTATTTACCAATCTCAAGTTATGGCCTTTGACTTAAAGTCCCTTTTTGTTGACTTTTGAAAATGACCTATAATGTTGAAATTGATAACTTTTTGTGAGAGCATTTCTTGGACTTGAAGTGTGAATAGGAGTTGTATGAAATGTCATTCTCTTCAAAATGAGATTTGGATGGAATTTTTCGGATAATCCATGTGGAAGTTATGCCCTGGTCAATTTATAGTTGACTTTTTCAATTGTCCAAATAAGGAAACTTTTGCATCTTGATGATTTTTGAGCCAAGCTTTGAGAATCATGATCAAGCATTGATCAAATGATGTTTGTGGCTTCAAAATGAGATGTTGACCAAAAATTTGGACTTTTGACTGTCAAATGACCATTTTGCCCCTACAGTTGACTGTAGTGCAATTAGGGTTTTTGACTGTGCAATTTTGTGCTGTAAGTCTTGAAACTTGGCATGAGGATACTTGACCATGTTTGTAGGCATGTGGGACTTGATTGGACCCTTGGAAACTTCATTTCCTTTGTCAGAACCAAAACCCTAGTTTTTGACTGTTAGGAGGTCCTTGAACTGTGCAACCCTTGGGGAAATTTTTGAAGCATGCTCTTTGCAAATTTTGAAGAATATGGGAGGGCAAATTTTGGGGTACAACACCATGCATTCGATCGAGACATGTAGAGCATCATTATGCTTTCTCCCCTTTGGTGTCAAATCGACATCTGAAAAACCCAACCCATTGTCAGCAGTCAAACTGGCCACACAGTCTTTGAATTGGTCAGCAGAGGTTTTTTACGGCACATGTGCAGTCTTGAGAAATGTAATCAAAGCCTTTGCATGGGCCTCGGAACACAATAGCAATGACAATATTGACATCTTCGAAGGGGTCTGCCCCAGCTGTTCGACCACATTGTAGTCGCTTTTCTTGATTATTTTTAAAATTTCCTCCATTTCTTGTATAGAGGATTCCAAAGCAACTTTTCTAGGTGCCTTCGTCCGGGAAGGTTCACCTATAGCTTCTTTGCCCCGAGTCCGAGATGACTCATCGGCAGGGGTAACAACTGGAGTAAGGATGGGAGTAGTAGCAGAAGTACTAGCAGGAACAACAGACGAAATAACAACAGGCCTAGCAACAGTCTTCGGAGAGATCTCGGGAGAGAAAACCCTTCCACTTTGAGTAATTTTTCTGGTCCCGACAATGTTACTGATATCGGGATCAGCCTCTTCAGTCTTCAAATCCTGCTTGACACCATGGTAGTAAACGTCAGCACCATAATTCCAAGGAATAGCTTTGTCCGAGGAGTACGGTACAGGGCCAGGAAAAGTGATTATCAATGGAGTAATTCTTGGAGCAGGTGTAATCCTAAGAGGTATTTTAGAGGAGACCTTGGAAGGATTGTCGGAAATGGTTATGATAGCAACATCTTCATGTAAAACAGTCGGAAACGGAGTCCTTTCGAACAAAATCTCTCGGTTATCCATCAGGCGTCGAACACCTGCTTTCAGCAAATAACAACCAGAAGGCAGAGATAGACACGTGTGGAAACCTTCACCACATCCCGGAAATAAACCGGATAACAACAAATTCTTCTTGAAAATCATGAGAGGAGTGGAAACTTCATTAACAGAGGTAACAAATAGATCAGTATCAACGGAATTAACACCATGGTTGTGCTTGGGCATGGGAGCAGTTATGACATTAGGCTTCTCAAGAGCATCAAACTCAATCTCCTTCGCTTTGATCAGATCCTATATCTTATTCCTCAGAGCCCAACAGTCGTTTGTATCGTGGCCTGGACTCTCAGAATGGTAAGCACACCAAGCGTTTGGATTATAACGAGGAGATGTGGTGTTGGGATTCTTGGGAGCCTCCTTCAAGGTTGCCAAATTAGATTTTAATAGATGTGGTAAAACTTCAGACAACGTCATATTGATCCGAGTGAACTGCCTTTGAGGTCTTTCTACCCTTGGCCGATTGTTTCGTTGTTGAGTAGCTGCAAGCCTAGGTTCACCACAGCCCTTACCATAGGACGGTGCTCAGCTCAGCTCTAACCTCTTGGGTTATAAATGGCATTGACCTCCTTCTTACCCGTGAATGGCTTCTTAACTGTACTTGACGAGGTGTCTTTCTGGATCTTTCCACTCTGGATCCCAGCTTCTACCCTTTCTCGAGTCAAAATTAGCTCGGTGAAACCAGCTGAGGAGCTACCAATCAAGTGATTGAATAATGGACCAGACAACGTACCAAGAAACATGTCCACCAACTCCCTATCAGCAAAGGGGGTTGGACTCTCCCTGCCAGATCTCTCCACTTCTACGCATAGTCTTTAAAACCTTCGCTTGCACCCATGGACATACTCTGGAGTTGAGTACGGGTAGGAGCAAGATCAGCGATATGTTGATACTGCTTATAAAAAGAAGCAACCATATCATCCCAGTTGTGGACATTGGTTCCCTCCAGCTGATAGAACCACTCGAGCTAAGTCCCGGACAGACTGTCCTGAAAGAAATGGACCCATAAGTTCCTATCAGCAGTGTGAGGCTGAATTTTCCTCACATAAGAACGGAGATGAAGCTTGGGACAAGAAACCCCATCATACTTTGCAAATACCAGAGCCTTGAACTTCGGTGGGATGACAACCCCAGATACCAAACCCAACTCTTCGAAATCCAGCCCTGGTATTCTTTGGATTTCCATTGCGCTCAGACGATCCTCTAACTGTTTGTATCTATCCTCAGCGGGAGGATACTGTTCTTTGTTGTAATCAGTGTCATTATCATAAACCTCTGGGATAGGATCCTCCTCCCTTGTATCTCCCTCTTGATTCTCCCCTTCTTTGGATGAGGAGGTCAGATCAACCGGTTGCTTCAACGGTTCCTTGAATCTTCTGCCCAGATTCAAGACACCAACAGTCTTCTTTGCCTTCTTCTTTTTCTCTTTCAGAATAAGGGCCTTCAGATCTTCCTGCCCTTTTGCCAAAGCTACGAACATTTGCTGAAATTGGGCATTTTGTGCCTGGAGATCCTTGATACTTTGTTCAGAAGTCATTATTGCTGAAATAAATAGCGAAGACGATGAGAAACCTGTTTATGCAATGTCATGGATGATATGCGTATGCAATGATTTCAAGGACTTTGGGAAATTTAAATTTGCGAACCTAAAACGAAACAAAGATTTTATTAGTAGAATTCAAAATACAATTGCCTTTTAGGCATTACAATTGAAAATTCTCAAAACTAAAAAATGATCAAGTTTCCCATGGATGCTTCCTCTTTGTGTTGAGATAGACATTAAGGCTTCTTTTCTCATGAAGCTTCATATCAGGATGAAGAACCGTATAGGAAATATCCCCTTCAGTAATGCACTCCACAATCACTGGTAAGACAGCTATGTATGGCATCATCAGTTTCTGATTGCGAGTTCATACCCATTGGAGATAAGGTTCCATGGGAATGGAAGTCTTCGGCCCCAAAGTATTGACGTCAGATTTGTTTACCATGCCCCAGGCTCGTATGAACCTCTTGCGATACCCTTGAACATCATCCTCATAGTTGAACATGATCCCCTGGATAAGCATCTTATGAGGACCATCCCTTCGAGCATAACCAAATTGTCACGGAGCCAAACAAGGATTTTAAGTTATGCCCCCCCCCCCCTAACACCAAGTAGTGGGACATTAGGGAACTCCCTGCAGCGGTCAATAATAGAAATATCTCCCATAGATCAGGAATACCTGAGAATATCCGTGTGAGAAAGTGACATTATTCTTTGCGACCAACCCAAACCTTCTTCGTTCTTCAGCACTGACTAGGGAGGTGAGAAATAAACCACCACGACAGTAATGGCATGCAGCACATAAGAACCCCTCTTCTCTTCATGGTACGAGTGTGGAGAGCATGCAAGATATCTCCGAGCAAAGTAGGCACAGGATTACGAGAGAGGAAGATCTTGATAGCATTCACATCTATGAGTAAGTCTGGATTAGGGAACAGTACTAACCCATAAATTAGAAGAGCCAAAACCTCCTCAAAAGCCTGAAAGTCCAAATCATTCCAAAACAGTTGGGCTTTCTCTATTAGGAACTTGGATAGAAAACCCTTGACTCCGCTTCTTGTTTCCCAGTTGGATACCACGTCGGCCCGTTTCAGATGCAAAGCTGAGGCAATGATCTTTGGCTTGGGAACTTCTTCTAAACCTGTGAAAGGCATCTGGTTAAGAATAGGTAGATCCAATAACTGAGAGAACTCTTCCATGGTAGGAACCAACTGATAGTATGGAAAGGTGAAGTAGTGGTGCTTGGGATCAAAGAACTGAAAGAGTACACCCATCATCTTCTCATCAAATCTCGAAGCAACCAGATTGAGAAGTCGACTATATCTCTTAGTGAACGAAGAAGTTTCAGGAACCCTTGGTACTAGCTCCTTGAGTTGGAGAGGTATTCTCACAAAGCTAATTCAGATAGTGTTTCTACGAGCGGAAGCCATGATCTGCAAAACAGAACAAAGATAAATTCCCTCGGTCCTTAAAATGGTTAGTGTAATGAGAATGGATGCTATGTTATAATGCATGATGTTATTTTCAAACAAAGTAAATCACACACAAGCAAAGCATACAAAATACCTTAGGTTCAAAGGCTTGCATGAGGTTAAAGGTAAGTACCCTCTTGAAGTTTAGTTGGTTTCAAACCTGTCTTAGAAAAGTAACCGGGTTCTAAGGATTCTCAATATCACTGATCATCCTTTATCGGGCATTGTTTCAGCTCCGACAATCTATTCTTGCGGCTGAAATATCCAGAAAGTCTGATCTCAATGAGTGTAGCATCGAGTATCAACCAATCCTCAGCTTTATACCGAGGCTGGCTATCTCACTACTTTCTAATAGCCAAGTTTGTTCAACTAAGGTCCGTTAGTGCTTTACGACACCATGCGGCGGCCCCGTATTCTCCTCATTTCCACACGAAGGATACCGGTACCAACCAAATTGTCACACCAACACAACCATCACTTAAACCATATCGGTATATGCCGTACAGTCTCCACGATCTATTGCTGTTTACCTAAAAAGTATCCCCAGATCCGGGTGTAGGATCTTCAACAATACCCAAGCAAAAACCCTTAAAGATAAAGCAGGCAAAACAAACAAGAAAGCAATTTAAAGATGACCTAGATCCTAAGGTGTACCCCACTTTATTTTATTCCCCGGCAGAGTCGCCAGTTCTGTGATATGGTGGCAGAAACGACTGTTTAATACTGGTTTGCATTTTTTGTTTGCAAATGTCGCGGTAAGCAAGAGTCGCCACTGACTTTTATTTCATCCAACAAAGGAAAAGGGAAAAGAACAGAAAAAACCTTTTTCGATATGTTTCTGAGTACGGGGGGTAGATTATAGAAAGGGAAGGTGTTATCACCCTTTCTATCCATGGTTTTCCATGGGCTCTTAGGTACTTGCTCATTTTTTAAATTGCTTTCGTGTGTTTGTGTGTTTGAAAAGTTTTGAAATTGCCTTAGTGCGGTGTTTCACTTTATGGTAACCTTTGTGTCAGTCCTCAAGGGTGTGATAAAGTTTTTTTGAAAACTTTAGTTTGAAAAGTTTGTTCGAAAGTGTAAGTGTAAAAGTTTGTTTGAGCAAGTACTTAAGAGTTTCTACCTACTCGAAAAAGTTTGTTTGTTTTCTTATTTCCTTTAGACGGTGTTATCCTACTATTAAGGAGTTGGTAGCTCCACCGTTGGAGTTTGAGGGACAATTGAAAGGGACAAAAGGGACGATTACGATCACTAAAGCAATGGTTAGGAAACCTTAGTAGTTACCCTAGAGTCCTAAAGATCTTTCTGAGGCAACATTCGAATGGGTTATCTTTGATCTTTTGGGACTAGAGGGCAACCACTAAAACTCCCTATACTACATGACCGTTTACCGAAGGCAACCGAAGTGGGGAAAACCCTGAGGAGTGAGCATGTGCAAGTGTTTATTTTTCAGTTAATTATCTTTGCACAGTTAAGGTTTTCTACTGTTTTAAATTATGATCTTTTGCATACAATCCTATTATTAATCATCTAGCAGTTTATAATGACGGAAAGGAAAAGTGCGAGAAGTTTAATCCTAGCTATTAAAAGGCTTTGGGGAGGGGGATTACATAATCAAAAACTTGGGAAAAAACAGTAAAGGCAAATAGTAATAAACCTAAGTTAAACTATTACAAACTCGGAGCAATTACATTAATCGGAAAATAAATAAATAAATGCGCGATGAAATTAAATACGAGGAATTAAAATTAAATTCAAAGATATTTAATTAGTGAATAAAGAAAAATATTATTTTGGATTTTTTTGAAAAACAGTAATTAATTTTGCAAATTAATCTAATTTCTAATTAATTTTAATTATGAAAAAAAGGAATTTAAGTTATCCTAATTAATCTAATTAATTAATGAAATTAAATATTTTATGAAAAAACCTAATTCTAATTTTTGTGACTTTTGTGATTTTTTGAGATTTAATTAAAAAGATTTTTTAAAACAATTAAAAAAAAACAAAAAAGCGTTAAAGAAATTAAAACAAAAAAAAAAGTTGAGATGGGCCTGATGTTGGAAACAATTCTGGGGGGTGTATGCTGAATTTGTCCAGGCCCAGAATAGCTGGCTCATTTGCGCTAGATCTAGTGGGGATCACCTTTGGAAGTCCACAGTGTGCTGCGCTTGTGATGCATTAGATCTGGATACAGATGGATCCAATGATGAGATTCATAGGCGTATGGTGGACGCTGGATAGTGAGGTGCATGGAATCTGCAATAAACAACTTAGAAAATAAGAAAATGTTGAGACCTGGTGTTGTACCCCAAAATTTGCCCTCTTATTTCTTCAACATTTTCTCATCACAAGACCCTTGGAGCTCAAGATCAAGTTAGGGTTTACTCTGCTCAAGGCCCCTCCTTGCACTGTTGACCCAAATTAGGGTTTGAGTTTGCACAAAAATGTTTTGACCTAAAATGCCCAAAATTACTTTCATGCTTCATGTTGGACTCACAAGTTCATCCATACCAAGTTTCAAGCTTTGATTCCAATCTTTGCCCAGTCAATTGGACAGTTGACCTAGAAATCAGCTGTATTGGGGAAAAAGTCAACTATGGCCATTTGACAGTCAAACCTCATGATTTTTGACCCACATCAACATTATGAACTCACATGAACCATTTGGTCAAGTTTGGATCACAATTCCACAAGAAATTTGATCAGATCACCAAAAGGGCAAAATGGTCATTTTTAGGGTTTTGACTGCACAAAGGCAATTTTTGACTGTTTGACCTGGCCAATGGCAAACCAAGCTCACATATGGACTCAAGGACTCAATGACATGGTCTTGACACATTCAACAAGTTCAAAAGATCCCAAATGCACAAGATTGACAGATGAATTTCCCAATCAACTGATCAAATTTGACCGTATACTGAAAAGTCAAACTTTGACTTTTTGGTCAAAATCAAGTGCCAAGATTCATTTTTCATCAAGAAATGTCAAATTATGAAACTTGTTCATCAAGAAACCAAGAATTACAAATTAGGGTTTGAAATGAAGAAATTTCATAACTTAGAAATTTTCTAAGTTATGAAATTTCCTAATTTTTTCCTAACTTTGTCCCATTTTTTCATCAAGATATATTTGGATTCAAACAAAACTCAAAACATGAAAGTTATAGTCCATTGCAAAATCTACAACTTTGATTCATAAAGTTCCCTCAAAAGAAGCTTGTAGCTCAAGTTATGATTTTTGGAATAGGGGTGCAAAACATTCTTAACTTAGAAAATTTTTGACCTATTTTAGGCAGGATTTTTGCCCAACTTCATGGCCACTTTTCACATGCTTCCACTTGGAATTTCAACTTGCATTACAAAGATGGATTGTAGTACACATTCCAAGCTTTCCAAATTGTCCAAGAACTTCCCAAACACCCTTGTGGTTAGGGAGAATCGAATTTGTCAATATGGGCAAAAGTCACTTTGTTCATGAGCCAATTTCATGTTCATACACTATGCATTTTCAAACTCAGCTTGCACAAGCTAGATTACAGGCCTCTAATCTCATTCTCACTCAATAATTTAATGCATGTCCTTTGTGTTCAAGTCTTACTTTGTGTGTTTAACCATTACATACAAGATTAAGCCATAAATGGAAAAAGCATTTTAGCCATTTTTTAAAAGATCAACTTTATGTCAAGTTCACATATCTTTGAAGTACAAGGAAATATCTGAGGCACAAATGTGTGGATATATCCCACTGATCAAGAACAAACTTTGCAGCATGTTTAAGGGGCCTGCATGAGCCTGTAACCTAACTGGGCATTTTTGACTTAAGAAGGAAGAAACTTTGCAAAACTGATCCCATCTCTCATTCCTGTAACAACTAGCCAAAGCAAAGTTTGTAAACACTTTTCACTTGATCCAACTAACCTAAAACACGAATCAACCAAGTTCAAAACCTTCTCATTCATCAAAACACAGTTTTGTGGCAAAACAGGGTGCCTGCTGCATATTGACTTGGCCAGTTCATTTCCCTCGTGCGTTTTCATCCAAACCACCTCAAACACCTTCCACAACATTCATACAAACTATCCCAAGCCTTGGAAACAGACTGTAACAGCCATAGCCAAGTGTGCCATTTTCATTTTTCATCTGTGCAGGTTGACTTCTATAGCTCGATTCAGTAAGATTCAAAGCAAGCCAAGCATAGAGGAAGCATCCCTGGACCTCAAGCAAGTTGTACAAGTCCTCACACTGCATTGAAAGTACCTCCATTGTTGTACACGATTCAAGCTGAACAGGTAAAAGTTTGAACTTCTATCTCTCTATACAAGCATATTTGGGCTTAGGTTTGTGAAGAAATTATGTCCTACTCATGGCCCTGAATCTATCCATATCATTACTTTTCATTTATGTTGTGTGTACTGAGAGAATTTTGAACCTGAACATTGCAAAAAAGCTAGGTCAGGAATTGGGGGAGGAGAAATTCTCTCTCATTTCTGAGAGTTAGATCAAGTTCTTGATATGTTTGAATTCGTGATTTGATGCTTTACATTTTTGATGTTATAAGTTTGTGCTAAAAATCAAAGAATCAGGATGTTTGAACAAGGCAAAGAAACGCGCGTTTTTGGGACAGAGATGGCTGGAGGTTGAAGAAGCTTGCCTTTGGGTTGGGCCTGTTTCATTTTTTCTGTTTGCACACTCATTTCCCACATACACCCCCTTGGCCCATTCTGTGTTATTTTTATCATTTTTAACTTTTTCTTTTGGTTTCTGACTTATTGTTTCTTGTCAAAATATAAAAAACATTAAAAATATTTTTTTCACTCATTTTTGCATTTATTTTGAATTTATTTGCTTTATTAAACTTGTACATATAAACATAATACCTTTTTTATTTAAAATACTAAAAAATAATACAAATACATTTTATTTTCTGATTTTATTTTATTTTATCTTTTGAAAACATTTTCTTAAAATACACTTTTTTTTATAAATAATAAATATTTTATTTTTTGTATATATTTAGTCTAGTTAATACATAATATATATACTTACAGATTTATTAGAATATTTAGGATAAAAATATAAAAATAATACATTTTTATTTTTATTAATATTTGACCTCAAAAATTACTTTTTTACAATATACTTCTCTTTTATTTATTTTTGTACATAATTAATAAATTTTGTATTGTATATAAATAATAAATACTATTTAGTTACAAAATTAGGGTTTTGCCCTAAACCATGAAAATATCCAAAAATACTTAATTTTTTTCATTTAAGTTAACATCATTTTCACCTTGTAAATAAATCATACACTTACACAAATACAATACACATTTGCTTATTCTTATACATTGCTATTACTTTACATTTGAGATTGCGATTGATTCGATTTGGTTGTAAATTATTTGGACACTACTCTCCTATTAAGTCTCATCCCCATTTGTAAATATTTGTACCCCCACTCCCGGATACTTATTTGTAATAGCGTAGACTTTAAATTCCCGCAATTTATCGCTTTCAAATATACCATGGTTAGACCTAGGGTTTGTATGTACATAAAATCAAACGCTAGATAACCTAATACAAAGATAAATACATGAAATCAATACACAATTCACACTTGCACCCCTAGGGTAATCCCACTTGTTGCCTTCCAAAATGGGCCATGCTTGCACGTTGAGTATCTTTGGCAAAACAAAACAATTCAAATGATCATAGTCCCTCGATGACGCTTTCGAAAGTTGCCTATCAAAATGATCATAGTCCCTTCAAGCAAAATTGCCAAAGACACTTGGCACCATTGCATTCATGGTCCATACGATGACCCGCGCCTGTCCCGTTAACATCCTAACGCAAGATTGTCCACCAAATACAATGGTGGAACAAAATTGTTAAAAGGGTTAAAACATAGGAAAGATCTTTGAGAAATTTAGGGGTAGACAAAACTCTTAGTTACTTGATCAACTTGCAAAAAAAAACTTGCCTACTTTTCAAAACCACACTCCACAAACACTTTCAAAAACAACCTTCCAAAAACATTTAAAACATCTTTTCGAAAAGATACACACCTTTGTAAAACACTCAAACAAGAGTCATTTCAACGGTTGCCTAAGACAAGGCGTCTTCTTCAAAAACATTTTCAAAAACACACACACACACCACAATTTCAAGCAATTAAAAATCAAGGCAAGTGATCTAAAACAAGTAACTAAGAGCCCATGGATAACCATGGATGAAAAGGGTGCTAATACCTTCCCTTTTCATAATCTACCCCCCGAACCCACGAAACATCTCAAAAGGTTTTTCCTGTGCTTTTTTTAACCTTTCCTTTAGGATAAAATAAAAAGTCGGTAGCGACTCTTGCTCAACCGAAACATTTGCGAAAACAAACGCAAAAAACTCAAGTCAGTTCTCCCACCGTACCACAGAACTGGCGACTCTGCTGGGGAGTTATTGTAAAAGTGGGGTTACCTTAGGATTTAGATCACATTTATTTTAAATTGCTTGCTTTGTTTGCTTTTATATTTGTGGGCTTTGCATCGGAGTTTCATAGATCCTAACCCGGATCTGGGGAATACCCTTTAGGTAGCATAAGCTGTGAGGGACATGTCCGGCGTAGACCGACATGGGTGAAGCAGTGGCTACGTTGGTGTGACACCTTGGTATGTACCGATATCCCTTGTGTTGCAACGAGGAGAATATGGGTCTTCTAAGGGGTCATTAAGCACCAACCGACCTTAGAACCCTAAATTGACCCAACTTGGCCATAGAACAGTAGCAGTATGCTACACTCATTGAGGCTAAACTCTCGCGATGGTTCTGGCTGCAAGAAAAGATTGTGATGCTGGAGTTATGCCCGATTGAGGGTAGTCAATGATATTGAGCTCCTTAGAACCCGGTTTCTATTTTAGGACAGGATGAGCCAACTAACTTCAAGAGGGTACTTACCTACAACCCCATGCAAGCCTAAACCTAAGGACTTGTTTGCTTTGTATGAATATGATTACCTGTATATACACTCACTTACTTTTGCATACATGTACATAACATCATAACATCATACCATAGCATTTTCAATAACCATTTCAAGGATCTCGAGGGTTCTTTTGATGCAGGGTTACGTTGAACCATACGTCTACCAAAGGGCAAGAGGTTTCTCCTCTAAACAAATGCCATCAACGATCAAGTGTGTGATACGGTGGGAGAACTGACTGTGGTTTTGCGTTTGTTTTCGCAAATGTTTCGGTTGAGCAAGAGTCGCCACCGACTTTTTATTTTATCCTAAGGAAAGGTTTAAAAAGCACAGCAAAAACCTTTGAGATTTTTCTTGGGTTCGGGGAGTAGATTATAGAAAGGGAAGGTATTAGCACCCTTTCTATCCATGGTTATCCATGGGCTCTTAGGTACTTGCTTAGATCAACTTGCCTTGGTTTTCAATTGTTTGAAATAGTGTTTGGTGTGTGGTTTTTGAAAATGTTTTGAAAAGATGCCTTGTATAGGCTACCCTTGTAACAGTTCTTTACTCGAATATTTTACAAAAGGTGTTTTGTCTTTAGAAAAGATGTTTCAAGGTTTTTCGAAAGTTGGTTTTGAAAGTGTTTGTGAAGTGGGTTTTGAAAATAGGCAAGTGTTTTCTTTGCAAATTGGCAAGTACTTAAGAGTTATCTACCCTAAAGTTTTCTCAAAGATTTTTATTATGTTTTAAACCTCTTGACAATTTTGTTCCACCATTGCATTTGGTGGACAATCTTGTCTTAGGAGGTGAAAGGGACGGGCGCGGGTCATCGTTTAGACCATAATTGCAATAGTGTTAAATGTCGTTGGGCAATTTTTCTTTAAGAGGGACTTGATCATTCATTTAGGCAACATTTTGAGGGACTATGATCATTTGATTGTTTATTTTACCCAAAGAAATTCAACATGCAATATGGCCCAATTTATTTGAAGGCAACAAAGTGGAATACCCTAGGGGTGCAAGTGTGAAATGTGTTGTCCATTTTCATGCTTATTTATCTTGAAATTAGGTCCAACTATTTTGTTCGTTTTATTCGCATACAAACCCTAATTCTAGCATGGTATGTTTAGAAAGCATTAAAGTGCGAAATTTAAATTCCTACACTATTACAACATAATAATATGGGGAGGGGGGTACAATGTTTCAAATGGGGTATATTTAGACAAGAATTTAAACCTAACTATTACATCATTTTTTTGAATATTTACAAGACAAATAATTGGTATAATTAAATGGAAATTGAAATAAATATGCAAAATGTAAAAAGAAATTTTATGTGTATGAAAAAAGGAATATTATTTATGTGAAATAAAAAGGGAAATAAAAAGGTATTATTTTTGGAGTATTTTCAAATTTAGGGCAAATCCCTAATTTTTAATCAAAGGGGTATTAATCAATTAATTCATATAATATTTATTATTTACATACAAAAAAAAAATGGTATATTTGTAAAAAGGGAATTTTTTAGTATTAAATATTAAAAAATAAAATATGTACATTTTTTTGGTATTTTTATCCTAAGTATATTAATATATACCTATATATTTATATTATTTACAAAATGTGTATTATATATATTAGTTAATAATATTTAATATTTAAATAAAAAAGGTAATTTTCTATAAAATATTTTCAGGAGGTAAAAATAAAATAAAAATGTATAAAAATATATTTGTACTATTTTATTATTTTAAACAAAAGAGTGTATATTTATTTATTTATGTACAAACTAAGAGAAAAATCAAATAAATACCTAATAAATTCAAAAAATGATGAGAAAAATATTTTTATAATTTTAATATGCTGAGAAAAAATAAATGAATCAATTAAAAAAAGAAAAAGTCAAAAAACATTAAAAATAAAACAAATGGGCTCAGGGGGTGTAAAACTAAAAAGGTGGTGTGAAAAGGAAAGTCAACATAAGCCCAGCCCATGAAGACCTTTCTTCAACCTCTGTACAACATTCAAAAAACGCGCGCCCTGTTCTTGATCCTCTAACTCCTGATTCCTGGCTTATTAGTGAAAACTCATAACATAAAAAATGTTCAGCATCAAGAGACGAATCCAACCATATGCAGAACTTGATCTAACTCTCTAAGATGAGGGAGAATTTCTTCTCCCCCAAATCCTAACCTAGATTTTCTGCCATTTTCAAACCTCAAATTCTCACAGCTCAAGCAAAAGAAATGAAAAGTAAAAACATGTACATGTTCAGTGGCATGAGTAGAACATTGTTTATTCACAAACTTAGAGTTAATGATGCTTGATAAGAGAGATAGAAGTTCACCAAGATACCTGTTCAGCTGAAGTTCTATCTGGCAATGAGGGAGCTTTCAGTGCAAGGTGATGATTGGAAAAGCTTCCTTGAGGTCCAGGGATGCTATTCCAATGTTTACTTTGTCTTGAAAGCTTTTGAATCGTGCTAGAGCACTTCACCTGCAAAACAAGAAACTGAAAATGGTGGAAGTGGTTAGAGGGATTACAGGTTGTGTTTCAAGTCATGGTTAGCTTGCATAGGTGCTAGGGAATGTATGTGAACTGGTTTGGGCAAGAGAGCTTGAGGGAAATGGAAGATGACACTCAAACTGCAGGCCTGGCCCTGTTTTTGCAGTTTGAAGGTGATTCTGGGATTTGGGGTGTATGAGAGGTGTTAGGGTCGTGCAATAGCTTGATTGAGATGTATGGAGTGTGTTTGATAAGTTCACTTAAGGGTTTGTAAGCTGATATGAGAGTTGGTTTGAGTTATGATGTGTTTCTTACACTTTAAGCAAGCAATGGTTACTTTGTGCCTCTAGCCTGTACATGCCCTCATACTATGCTGCATAATCCCTCCTTGATCAGTGTGATTAACACATAAACTTGTGCCAATTAGATATGGACTGTACTTCTTGGATTTGTAATTGGACATAAAGCTAACTTTTGCAAAAATAGAAAGAATGCTTTATCTAATTTGGGATTAATCCTTTATGCAATGTTAGAACACAAAGAACATGGCTTTGGCACAAAGAATATGCATTAAATTTATGATTGTTGGATGGTTTAAGGACCTGTAATCAAGATATGCAAGCTGAGATTGAAATGCATAGTGTTATGAACATGTACATGGCCAAGAACAAAAGTGACTTTTTCCCATTTTGCAAAATTCGATTCTCCCTAACCATGAGGTTGTTTGAGAAGTTCTTGGACATTTTGGAAAGCTTGGAATGTGTACTACAATCCATCTTTGAAATGAAAATTGAAATTCCAAGTGGAAGTGTATGGAAAATGGCCTTGAAGTGGGGTAGAAAACCTTGTCAAAATAGGTCAAAAATTCACTAAGTTAAGAATGGTTTAGTGCCCTTATTCAAAAATTTTTAACTTGAGATACAAGCCTCAAATGGGAAAACTTTGTGAATCAAAGTTGTAGATTATGCAACAAGTTACAACTTTCATGTTTTGACTTTTGTTTGAATCCAAATGGATCTTGGTGAAAAAGTGGGGCAAAGTTGAGAAAAAATTAGGGTTTTTTATAACTTAGAAAAATTCTAAGTTATAAAAAATTCTAATTTCTAACCCTAATTTGCATTTTGTGATTTCTTGGTGAACAAGTTTCATGATTTGACATGTTTTGATGAAAAATGAATCTTGACTCTTGATTTTGACCAAAAAGTCAAAGTTTGACTTTTCAGTATACAGTCAAAATTGATCAATTGACTGGGAAATTCAATTGTCAATCTTGTGTACTTGGGATCTTTTGAGTTTGTTGAGCATGTCAAGATAATTCCATGGGTTCCTTGAGTCCATATATGAGCTTGGTTTGCCATTGGTTAGGTCAAACAGTCAAGAATTGTCTTTGTGCAAACAAAACCCTAAAAATGACCATTTTGCCCTTTTGGTGATCTGATCAAATTTCTTATAGAGTTGTGATCCAAACTTGATCAAATGGTCCATATGAGTTCATAATGTTGATGTGGGTCAATTTTCATGAGGTTTGACTGTCAATTGGCCACAGTTGACTTTTTCCCCAATACAGCTGATTTCTAGGTCAACTGTCCAATTGACTGAGCAAAACTTGGAATCAAGACTTGAAACTTGATGTGGATAAACTTGGGAGTCCAATATGAAACATGAAAGTCATATTAGGCACTTTAGGTCAAAGCATCTTGGTGCAAACACAAACCCTAATTTGAGTCAACAGTGCAAGGAGAAGTCTTGAGCAGATGAAACCCTAACTGGATCTTGGGCTTCAAAGGTTTTGTGATGAGAAATCATTGAGAAATGGGAGGGCAAATTTTGGGGTACAACAAAGTGCAACAACTTGAATCAGGGGCTATGACCCACTTGACATGGTGAGCTTGATTCTCGTGGAAAGACATCCACAGGTGCAAAGTTCTCCAATCAAATATCAAGTGCAACAACTTGAATCAGGGGCTATGACCCACTTGACATGGTGAGCTTGATTCTCGCGGAAAGACATCCACCGGTGAAAAGTTCTCCAATCAAAGATCGAAGTTCAACCTCTAACATTCTCTTGTGTTTACCCCAAGAGATCCTTGAAAACATTGCATATATATCATACATATCATTGCATAGCAGGTTTCTCCCATACAGGTCTCCTTATCTTCTTACTGTTTATTTCAGTAAGATGGATATGGAACAAATGGTGAAAGATCTCCAAGCTCAAAATGCTCAATTCCAATAAATGTTGTTGGCTATGGGTAAAGGGCAAGAGGATCTGACAGCTCTTCTTCTCAAAGACAAGAAGAAGAAGCCCAAGAAGGCAGCCCGCATCCTGAACTTGAGGAGAAGACCTAAGACCCTGGACCTTGCAACTCCATCCAACATAGGGGATAGTCTTGAAGAAGACCACAATGTGGAGATTGATGAAGAGGAAGCTGACTACTCTGAGGAACAATATCCTCTTGCTGATGACAAGTACAAAGAGTTGGAGGATCGCCTCAATGCCATGGAGGTCCAACAAATACCTGGCTTGGACTTAGGAGACTTGGGTTTAGTTCCTGGATTGGTCATCCCGCCAAAGTTCAAGGTCCCTACCTTTGCCATGTACGACGGAGTTTCTTTCCCTAAGATGCACCTAACGTCTTATGTCCGCAAGATTCAACCATACACAACTGATCCAAAGCTTTGGATCCATTTCTTCCAAGAAAGTCTGGTAGGGGCTCAACTTGAGTGGTTCTATCAATTGAAGAGTTCTCGCATCCATACCTGGAAGGACTTAGCTTTTGCTTTCTATGAGCAGTATCAGTACAATGCTGATCTTGCACCAACTCGTGTGCAATTGCATAGCATGACCATGGGTCCCGACGAGAGCTTCAAGGGATATGCCCAAAAGTGGAGAGATTTGGATGGTAGGGTGCAACCTCTTTTAACTGATAGGGAGCTGATTGACATCTTCATGGGAACTTTGACGGGGCCTTTCTTTAATCACTTAATTGGAAGCTCCTCAGTCGGGTTCACCGAGCTGATACTGACCGGCGAGAGGGTCGAAGCTGGCATCAAGAGTGGAAAGATCCAAGGAACTACATCCTCGGATACTCAGATAATCCCCTACAATGGGAAGAAAGAGTCAAATGCTGCGAACAGTCAAAAGGGTCGTCATGACCAACACGTAGGGTCAATCTTGATCTCTAATCCTACGCCTGCTCAACAAAGGCAGGGGCATCAGCATAAGGAGGTCGCGCCCAAGAGACAGTTCACCAAGATCAACATGTCATTGTCTCAAGCACTGCAACACTTGTTGAAGAAGGATCTGATTACATTGAGGGATCCTCTCCGGAACCCAAATACTTCTTCTCCTACTTATCATCCCAATGAAAGGTGTGCATACCACTCTGACAGTCCGGGACATGACACAAACAACTGTTGGCCGCTGAAGAACAAGATTCAAGACATGATCGATGCCAAGGAGATCAAGTTTGACCCTCCAGAGACTCCAGCATGATCACTGCTCCTATGCCAGCTCATTGAGATTGTGTTTGTTTCATTTTGAATTTTCAAAGTTGTAATCTTTGTTATTTAAACAATTATCTTTTAATGTCAAACTCTGTTTCATTAATGCATTGCATATGTTTGTCTTGAATTCATACATTCGTTTTCACTACTCTTATGCTTTTCTTTATGATATTTAACTCTTGATAAAAAGCTGCAAGCCTTTAGAGGGAGGATGACGAAACAATACCATAATCTCATACAATATGCTTTTGAACAGACCTTGCTGATGATGTACAGGCATTTATTTCAATTCCCAAACACTGGAGTTATAAGGAAGATAATCCCTAGTCAACCCCTTCGAGCCAAAGAAGTAGGAGTTTTCTGTTCTAAACAAATCAAAACCTTTGATATAAACCTGGGGCAGGGTAGTCTCTCAGTTAATTCAAAAAGTGTGCATTGAAGTCGCAAACTCTCAGTTCGTAACACAACGAATGACAAGAAAAGCATTCCTCCGGTATCAAAAGACAGTGATGGTTCCCTACTACATAGGCAGTCAATCTCTCAAAAGAGAAAAGCCCACCAAGCCAAAACCTATAAAGGAGGCTTAAGAAAGCTGGGGCATCCCGTTGACTGTGATCCCGAAAACAGAGACAGTCAGGCAAAAGTTAGGGATAACAAATCAAAATCAAAATAGAGAGGTCATTACCAATCCTCAACAACATGAAAAATGAGATGATGACTGTCTCCCAAATTCAATTGGTGAACCATCACCCAAAAGTCGTTCCAAACTCGGACAGAGTGCGACGCACAATTAACTGAACTTAGGGTTGAAGAACATCACGAAGAGCGGGTGGGTACAAATATACTTTGAGCCTTTATCTTTTGTTTCTTAAACCATGAACCAAGCCACGTTACAACCCTGCAAAAGTCCTAATTGAAGCATGGGTTAGTTCGAAAGCATACTGTTACAAAAGGTATCCTGACTCCTGTAAGGCTTTGCTCTAAATCTTGTGTTGATTTTGTCTTATGAAAAGTTTTCTGCTAAAAAACGCATTTTTCAAAACTTCGAGACAAACATAAACTTTGCATTGCTTGAATATCACTGTTTGCATTTGGCTATTTGTTTGACAGCGAAGAAATTCATACAGCGAATGTTCGGAGGAACGAAAACTCTCTCAGTGAGTAAAATCACTTCAAAAAGGATGACACTTCCATTGACAAATCTCCTATCAACAAGGGGCATGACATGTCACCATCCAATTAACCTGGGGCAGTCCAGTCAAGGTTTCAATAGATCTTTCAAAGTTCAGTTAACCTGGGGCAGTCCAGTCAAGGTTTCAACAGATCTTTCAAAGTTCAGTTAACCTGGGGCAGTCCAGTCAAGATTTCAAGAAATCTCTCAATTTGTAGAGTAATCTGATTCAAGACTCCTTCATCATCACTTGGGGAATTCGAATGTCAAAAGTGTTCAACAATTCCTTCATCACCTGCTTGAAATTACAACCACCAACAGAATAACGACCAATTCCAGATTCGATTCCTGTATCTAGCCAGGGCATATCTGTGAGCAATTGATTGTAGATTCAATACCTGTATCCATCCAGGGCATGTCTGCATGAAGAGTTTCCAGATTCGATTCCTGTATCCAGCCAGGGCATATCTGTAGACGACCAATTCCAAATTCGATTCCTGTATCTAGCCGGGGCATATCTGTGAGCGATCGATTGTAGATTCGATACATGTATCCAGCCAGGGCATATCTGCATGAAGAGTTTAGATATTCGATTCCTGTATCCAGCCAGGGCATATCTGTAGACGACAATTTCCAGATTCGACACCTGTATCTAGCCAGGGCATATCTGTGAGTGATTGATTCCAGATTCGATTCCTGTATACAGCCAGGGCATATCTGTGAGCATTCGATTGTAGATTCGATACCTGTATCCAGCCAGAAAATTATCTACATGAAGAGATTGAAGATCAATACCTGTAACAAGTCGGGAAAACTATCTTTCTTTCTCAGGTCAGAGATTAACACCTGAAACCAGCCAGGACAGTATCTCCTTGACCAACCTTTCTTAAGTTCCGGATTAATCCCTGTAACAAGCCAGGAAAATATCTGTGGACGACTGATCATGGATCAACACCTGTAACAAGCCAGGAAATTATCTACATAAAAAGTCTCCTTCATCACCACTTGGGGCATTCGAATGTCAAAGGTGTTCAAACAATTCCTTCATCACCTGTTGGAAGATGCAGTTTTACACGGACTCATCCTCATGAAGCAACCCTACACCGGTTCCTTCTCAAAAACCAGATGCAGTTTTACACGGACTCATCATCAAGAAACCCTACACCGGTTCCTTCTCAAAACCAGATGCAGTTTTACACGGACTCATCACCGGTTCCTTCTCAACTCCAGGTGCAGTTTTACACGGACTCATCATCAAGAAACCCTACACCGGTTCCATTCTCAAACTCAAAAGATTCTTGCAATCCCCAGCCATAGAGCCTTCCATAAGCTAACTCCCCTTAGAGTCAAGATTCAAAATCCCCAGCGAAGCTAAAACTTCCAACTATCAATCCCCAAGCAGAGTGAAGACTCTCATTCTCAGTTCCTCACAGGATATTCGAATATTCCTCAGTGAAGATCTCCTCAAGACAGGAATCCCCAGTAGATTGGCATACAACCCAAGCTTCTGATTCCCCAACAGTGGTCCCAGGACTTCTCATCTGCAGCAATCAAAAGATTCTTTCCCTCCCCAGCAGCAGCCAATGAATTACTTTCCCCGACAGCAGTCAAGATCCTTTTATCCCCAGCGGAGTTCATCAAATTCCCCAACATAACTTATCAGTGGAATCCCCAGCGGAGTTCTCATCAAAACCTCAGCGAAGTACCTCTCCCCACAGAGTAATTCCCCGCAGAGTAATCTCTCCAACAAGTTTATCACCCGACGGAGTCATCTTCTCCTACCGGTTTATTCTTGCAACCATCATGCCCAGCGGAAGCGAAGAACTCTACTCTTCAACATCAGCCCAGGATTCAACAAGCTCCCGGCATTCGTCAAGGATTTATTTTCCCAGACGAAAATACATTCATAAACATTTCACATTTCATACATCCTGCTTACATACATGATAAAGTGCATACTGCACTACCTCAGGACATCATGACATCATGCATCTCATACATCATGACATTGCATACAACTAATGTTTTGCCTTTTCAGGAAAAGGTCAATCCAAAGATGATTACTGTCAACTGTCACGATTCCAGATTCGATACCTGGATCTAGCCAGGGCATATCTGTGAGCGATTGATTGTAGATTCGATACCTGTATCTAGCCAGGGCATATCTGTAGACGACCAATTCCAGATTCGATACCTGCATCTAGCCAGGGCATATCTGTAGACGACAAATTCCAGATTCGATACCTGTATCCAGCCAGGGCATATCTGTAGACGACAAATTCCAAATTCGATACCTGTATCCAGCCAGGGCATATCTGTAGACGACAATTGCCAGATTTGATACCTGTATCCAGCCAGGGCATATCTGTAGACGACCAATTCCAGATTCGATACCCGTATCTAGCCGGGGCATATCTGTGAGCGATCGATTGTAGATTCGATACCTGTATCCAGCCAGGGCATATCTGCATGAAGAGTTTAGAGATTTGATGCCTGTATCCAGCCAGGGCATATTTGAAGACGACAAATTCCAGATTCGATATCTGTATCCAGCCAGGGCATATCTGTAGATGACTAATTCCATATTCGACACCTGTATCCAGCCAGGGCATATCTGTAGACGACCAATTCCAAGATTCGATACCTGTATCCAGCCAGGGCATATCTGTAGACGGCCAATTCCAGATTCGATACCTGTATCTAGCCAGGGCATATCTGTGAGTGATTGATTGTAGATTCGATACATGTATCTAGCCAGGGCATATCTGCATGAAGAGTTTGAAGATTAACCCATGTAACAGGCCAGGAAATTATCCTTCTTTCTCAGGTACGCAAGTTCTCGCTAAGGAATCTCTTATGCGATCAACATTTCCAGATGGCATATCTAAGCCCATCCTCCTACCAACAATCTCCAAATGGCATCTTTAAGCCCATTTCCAGATGGCATCTCTAAGCCCATCCTCCTACCAGCAACTTCCAAATGGCATCTTTAAGCCCATTTCCAGATGGCATCTCTAAGCCCATCCTCCTACCAACAATCTCCAAATGGTATCTTTAAGCCCATTTCCAGATGGAATCTTTAAGCCCATCACCAAATGGCATCTGTAAGCCCATTCCCTCTATCATCACATCACCGAGTGCAAATTTTTTGGGCACTCTAGTGTCCAATCTCCTTTTACCCTCGAGTCACGAACGGCAAACTTGCCAATCTAACTTTTCGGGTTCAAGAAGATTGAACAGGGGCAACTGTTGTACCCCAAAATTTTCCCTCTCATTTCTTCAACATTTTCTCATCACAAGACCCTTGGAGCTCAAGATCAAGTTAGGGTTTACTCTGCTCAAGGCCCCTCCTTGCACTGTTGAACCAAATTAGGGTTTGAGTTTGCACAAAAATGTTTTGACCTAAAATTCCCAAAATGACTTTCATGCTTCATGTTTGACTCACAAGTTCATCCATACCAAGTTTCAAGCTTTGATTCCAATCTTTGCCCAGTCAATTGGACAGTTGACCTAGAAATCAGTTGTATTGGGGAAAAAGTCAACTATGGCCATTTGACAGTCAAACCTCATGATTTTTGACCCACGTCAACATTATGAACTCACATGAACCATTTGGTCAAGTTTGGATCACAATTCCACAAGAAATTTGATCAAATCACCAAAAGGGCAAAATGGTCATTTTTAGGGTTTTGACTGCACAAAGGCAATTTTTGACTGTTTGACCTGGCCAATGGCAAACCAAGCTCACATATGGACTCAAGGACTCAATGACATTGTCTTGACACATTCAACAAGTTCAAAAGATCCCAAATGCACAAGATTGACAGATGAATTTCCCAATCAACTGATCAAATTTGACTGTATACTGAAAAGTCAAACTTTGACTTTTTGGTCAAAATCAAGTGCCAAGATTCATTTTTCATCAAGACATGTCAAATTATGAAACTTGTTCATCAAGAAACCAAGAATTACAAATTAGGGTTTGAAATGAAGAAATTTCATAACTTAGAAATTTTCTAAGTTATGAAATTTCCTAATTTTTTTCCTAACTTTGTCCCATTTTTTCATCAAGATATATTTGGATTCAAACAAAACTCAAAACATGAAAGTTATAGTCCATTGCAAAATCTACAACTTTGATTCATAAATTTTCCTCAAAAGAAGCTTGTATCTCAAGTTATGATTTTTGGAATAGGGGTGCAAAACATTCTTAACTTAGAAAATTTTTGACCTATTTTAGGCAGGATTTTTGCCCAACTTCATGGCCACTTTTCACATGCTTCCACTTGGAATTTCAACTTTCATTACAAAGATGGATTGCAGTACACATTCCAAGCTTTCCAAATTGTCCAAGAACTTCCCAAACACCCTTGTGGTTAGGGAGAATCGAATTTGTCAATATGGGCAAAAGTCACTTTGTTCATGAGCCAATTTCATGTTCATACACTATGCATTTTCAAACTCAGCCTGCACAAGCTAGATTACAGGCCTCTAATCCCATTCTCACTCAATAATTTAATGCATGTCCTTTGTGTTCAAGTCTTACTTTGTGTGTTTAACCATTACATACAAGATTAAGCCATAAATGGAAAAAGCATTTTAGCCATTTTTGAAAAGATCAACTTTATGTCAAGTTCACATATCTTTGAAGTACAAGGAAATCTCTGAGGCACAAATGTTTGGATATATCCCACTGATCAAGAACAAACTTTGCAGCATGTTTAAGGGGCCTGCATGAGCCTGTAACCTAAGTGGGCATTTTTTACTTAAGAAGGAAGAAACTTTGCAAAACTGATCCCATCTCTCATTCTTGTAACAACTAGCCAAAGCAAAGTTTGTAAACACTTTTCACTTGATCCAACTAACCTAAAACACGAATCAACCAAGTTCCAAACCTTCTCATTCATCAAAACACAGTTTTGTGGCAAAACAAGGTGCTTGCTGCATATTGACTTGGCTAGTTCATTTCCCTCGTGCGTTTTCATCCAAACCACCTTAAACACCTTCCACAACATTCATACAAACTATCCCAAGCCTTGGAAACAGACTGTAACAGCCATAGCCAAGTGTGCCATTTTCATTTTTCATCTGTGCAGGTTGACTTCTATAGCTCGATTCAGTAAGATTCAAAGCAAGCCAAGCATAGAGGAAGCATCCTTGGACCTCAAGCAAGCTGTACAAGTCCTTACACTGCATTGAAAGTACCTCCATTGTTGTACATGATTCAAGCTGAACAGGTAAAAGTTTGAACTTCTATCTCTCTATACAAGCATATCTGGGCTTAGGTTTGTGAAGAAATTATGTCCTACTCATGGCCCTGAATCTATCCATATCACTACTTTTCATTTATGTTGTGTGTACTGAGAGAATTTTGAACCTGAACATTGCAAAAAAGCTAGGTCAGGAATTGGGGGAGGAGAAATTCTCTCTCATTTCTGAGAGTTAGATCAAGTTCTTGATATGTTTGAATTCGTGATTTGATGCTTTACATTTTTGATGTTATAAGTTTGTGCTAAAAATCAAAGAATCAGGATGTTTGAACAAGGCAAAGAAACGCGCGTTTTTGAGACAGAGATGGCTGGAGGTTGAAAAAGCTTGCCTTTGGGCTGGGCCTGTTTCATTTTTTCTGTTTGCACACTCATTTCCCACATACACCCCCTTGGCCCATTCTGTGTTATTTTTATCATTTTTAACTTTTTCTTTTTGTTTCTGAAATATTGTTTCTTGTCAAAATATAAAAAACATTAAAAATATTTTTTCACTCATTTTTGTATTTATTTTGAATTTATTTGCTTTATTAAACTTGTACATATAAACATAATACCTTTTTTATTTAAAATACTAAAAAATAATACAAATACATTTTATTTTCTGATTTTATTTTATTTTATCTTTTGAAAACATTTTCTTAAAATACACTTTTTTTTATAAATAATAAATATTTTATTTTTTGTATATATTTAGTCTAGTTAATACATAATATAAATACTTACATATTTATTAGAATATTTAGGATAAAAATATAAAAATAATACATTTTTATTTTTATTAATATTTGACCTCAAAAATTACTTTTTTACAATATACTTCTCTTTTATTTATTTTTGTACATAATTAATAAATTTTGTATTGTATATAAATAATAAATACTATTTAGTTACAAAATTAGGGTTTTGCCCTAAACCATGAAAATATCCAAAAATACTTAATTTTTTTCATTTAAGTTAACATCATTTTCACCTTGTAAATAAATCATACACTTACACAAATACAATACACATTTGCTTATTCTTATACATTGCTATTACTTTACATTTGAGATTGCGATTGATTCGATTTGGTTGTAAATTATTTGGACACTACTCTCCTATTAAGTCTCATCCCCATTTGTAAATATTTGTACCCTCACTCCCGGATACTTATTTGTAATAGCGTAGACTTTAAATTCCCGCAATTTATCGCTTTCAAATATACCATGGTTAGACCTAGGGTTTGTATGTACATAAAATCAAACGCTAGATAACCTAATACAAAGATAAATACATGGAATCAATATACAATTCACACTTGCACCCCTAGGGTAATCCCACTTGTTGCCTTCCAAAATGGGCCATGCTTGCACGTTTAGTATCTTTGGCAAAACAAAACAATTCAAATGATCATAGTCCCTCGATGACGCTTTCGAAAGTTGCCTATCAAAATGATCATAGTCCCTTCAAGCAAAATTGCCAAAGACACTTTGCACCATTGCATTCATGGTCCATACGATGACCCGCGCCTGTCCCGTTAACATCCTAACGCAAGATTGTCCACCAAATACAATGGTGGAACAAAATTGTTAAAAGGTTTAAAACATAGGAAAGATCTTTGAGAAATTTAGGGGTAGACAAAACTCTTAGTTACTTGATCAACTTGCAAAAAAAAACTTGCCTACTTTTCAAAACCACACTCCACAAACACTTTCAAAAACAAACTTCCAAAAACATTTGAAACATCTTTTCGAAAAGATACACACCTTTGTAAAACACTCAAACAAGAGTCATTTCAACGGTTGCCTAAGACAAGGCGTCTTCTTCAAAAACATTTTCAAACACACACACACACACCATAATTTCAAGCAATTGAAAATCAAGGCAAGTGATCTAAAACAAGTAACTAAGAGCCCATGGATAACCATGGATGAAAAGGGTGCTAATACCTTCCCTTTTCATAATCTACCCCCCGAACCCACGAAACATCTCAAAAGGTTTTTCCTGTGCTTTTTTTAACCTTTCCTTTAGGATAAAATAAAAAGTCGGTGGAGACTCTTGCTCAACCGAAACATTTGCGAAAACAAACGCAAAAAACTCAAGTCAGTTCTCCCACCGTACCACACCTGGGATCGAACCCAGGTCCTCCCTCTCAAGTGCCTTGTCCTTTGCCATCTGCGTTGGATTGCTTATTTGTACAAATAACAACACAATAATATTATGTACGAAAACAAAATTAATATCTGGGAATTTCCAAGAAAAACACGCGTCAGATTCAAACTGGCCAGTGATGGGCTGCCACCTAGTCATCTTCTCCAAAGAACCGTCGCTTTAGGCATAAGGCTTTTACCTACAGACAACTTCCGTAGCTATAACCCATGCATTTTCAAAAATTCAGCACAAGCAAATAAATCTCAGATAAGGCCATGGGTCGATCGCTCGTGATCTCCTGAGCACTAAATGACCCTTGATTAGACCTAATTTAACCTGTATATGGAGTCCCTAATTTGGGACCTTCGGAACCCTAGCTATGGTGAATACAATTCCTGCGCTTAAACTCCAAATAAACCAACCAGAATCATTGCAAATATGATAATGAATATGAATATATAGCTAAAATGTGTTTATGATACCAGAATTAAAGGAATCGAAATCAAGAAGATATGCAAACCGTGATGAAGTTAGTGCACGATTATGCAAGTTTCAAGCCTTGGGAATGATTGCAAAGGCTCCAATGAATATTCAGGAGTGTTGTTATGTCCTTGGAATGGCTTGAAACGGCCTGTAGAAGGGAATACGATCTGCACTTTTTTGTCAAAAAGTTTAACTTTGTTCTTTCTCTAGGGAGGCAGGTTGCGCGTGAATTCTCGTCCTTAGGATTCACAAATGCTTCTGTATATGTACTAAATCAAATTAGGTTAATAAAATTAGAAAGAATCAAAAATATAATTGCATGATTTTGGAAGAAAATCAAATCTTGAAAAATTGCCATATATGAGGATTTTGTGTCTTATTTGGCTTTTCATGATTTCCTGGCTATTTGACAGCATATAAGATCTCCCTTCAATGCAAAAATCATTCCTAAAACAAATTATATGATTGATTTGGATTTATTTGATTTTTAAATGAATAAAAATCAAAATAAATGAATGAATAAGGCATGGAGGGTCCCATAGGTTGTGGACCATGCTAGGAATGAGATTCAATCTTGAAAAGACGGGCCCATGTGAAAAAAAATGCAATTTTGAGCATTGTTGACTTTGGGCAAATTTCCAAAAATAGCCAACTTTGACAATGCATATCTCTCTCAATTTTAAACCTAAGAGGGTATTCTTGGACTTTTTATAAAGCTTAGGATGTCCTCTAAACAACATTTAAGGTTTCATCTCAAATGGATCTTCCATGCTCATGTAATAAGCTTTTACCCAAAAGGTGTTTAATGACCCATAATGTCTGAATTTATATCTTTTCATGAGTGTGTTTCTTGAACTTGAGGGATGAATATGAATTGTAGGGAATTGAATTCTATTCAAAATGAGCCTTGGATGAGTAATTTATGATAAAGTATGAGAAATTTGTACCTGGTCAAAGTTTGGTTGACTTTTCCTATAGATACCTTAATTTAGCAACTTTTGAGTTTTGATGAATTAGGAGCATTCCTTGAGGAATCATGATCAACCCTTGATCAAATAATGGATATCACTTGAAAATGTTGATGTTGACCAAAAATCTTGAACTTTGACTGTATGTGGGTCACAGTCTACTTTTGACCTAATACAGTTGATTTTCAGGCATTTGAGCAGTTGACTGAGCAAACTTCTTGTGCAAGGCATGAAACTTGGCATGGATGATTCTGAGGACATATTAGGGCAATGGAAATTATTTATGACCCTTGGAACTCAAACATCTTGATGAGGAGTGAAACCCTAATTTGAGGCTCATTGTCTTAGGAGGAGGATTTGTCTGGTCAATCCTTAGTCAATTTAAGCAATTGAGGACCTCTAGGAGTATGTTTTGAGTAAAAATGGGAGGGAAAATTTTGGGGTACAACACATACCTTTCTTGCCTTCGTTATCCATTTCCACTTATAATAATACTTTTGTACGTGTCTTGTTTTATGACAATAATGACACTCCAAATTCTTGTATCGCGGCTTGGACTGGCTTCTGTTATTCTCTCTACCATCCTTTGGTTCCTTTTTCTGAGTTATCCCCCTATTTTCAGTGACAATTGCCTCGGATTGAGATGAAGAACCTTGTACCTTCTGTAACACCCCAATTCTACCCGGCAATTAATATAAAAATTAGAGTTACAAAATTCAGACAACCGAATCAGGATGCTACACATTCAGCTTAAAACAACGAAATTCATTACAGATACATAACACATTAAACTGGAATGAACCAACAACAACATGATTTAATCTTTTAAAAACCAACAACTTTCATAAATACGCAGCGGAGTCAAATATTCAACTTAAAAGAATATATCATCTTTGTCCAACTGAAACAACTTCAATAACAAGTATTTAACGAACAACAACTTAAAGTTCAATCAACTGAAATAATAATAATAAAACAACAAGTGTTCATCCCCCCGAGTGTTACGTATCATAACAATGACACTGACTCGAACTACTGAAGGTAAACCGCCTTCACTCTGGATTACCTGCACATTGCTAATATCGGGGTAACATTCAAATAGAAGGGGTAAGATATCGAACAATTTAATCAGATGTATGATAAATATTATATTAGAATTAGTCTATGCAAAATCACCTCTCCTCCATTCATAAACCACAGAAATCACAACTAATTATACTGATTAATTCATGAACACAACAACTCAAATATGCAACGTGGAATGCGACTCATTACTATGCACATGCATGTGGTACCAATGGAGCAAAACTCCCAACTTAATAATCTGCCAATAAATAGAGGCATCAACAAGGCATAAGCCTTCAACTTAATATTTTTCCAATCCAGGCTAACTTAACGAGCATCAGCTCCAACTTGATATGTGATGTATGCGACAACATGATTTAAATGCAACATCAACAACAACAACATATAATAACATTGGCATAAGCCTACAACTTAATAATTTCCAATCAATAGAGGCAACATAACAAAATTCATCACCTGCAACTTTAATAATTAATAATAACAATATTATTATTAACACGTTCCTACTAAAGTACTTCCACTAAATTATTCTACCATAAGCCTCGTTAATAGTTTTCTGTTAAATTAATGAAACTATTATTTTCCTGCTACTTAAATTACCTCTACTGCTAATATATTTCGGGTACTAATGCTTCTGTTATTTACTGTTAATTCTGCAACTAAAACTATACCAATTATTAATTCTGCAATTTAATAATTAACCTTGCTAAATATCTACTTCTATTACTTATGCTAATTTACAATTTGATCACTTCTGTTACTAATAGATAAACTCTACTGTGATTCATTCTTTTTCCAAATCCTGCTACATACATTTACTGTAATAAAATACTAAGTAGCTGACACGCACAGGAAAACACAAGAACAATTAAAGAAATTTTGAGCAATGGATTCATTCCCCTCGGCATGCAGGATCGTGTCCATCGGCATAAATTCATGGTGCCGATCGACACCCTTCATCAACACGCACATGTCACTCGGCACATGTCCAAAATTACAGTTGCAGTTCTGCAACTTCGTCCAATTTTCTTACGATCGGTAATTCCTTTCCTGCTCATAATCTCAGGCCAACTTAACAATTATACCCACATCAATATATGATAATTCCAACACTCAATTCATCGATTAAATCGCTACAATGTTAGCACAATTATCACATATTCCAAACAACAATTTATCCATTCAACCATCACATACAATAATAATTTCACACAACCCAATTCCCACGTAACATGCATCATAAACCCAATTATAGAGTCAGAACCCCACTTAGATTGAAGGTTTCTCTATAATTTTCCGATTGAATCCCGCTTTTTTCTCTTTTCTTCTTTGCTCTGCAACTTCTACGTTCTTTTTCTCTTCCAACCCTTATTCCTCTTCTTCTTGATAAAAACCTACTTTTCTATTATTACTAAACTTAATAATAATAGTATTATTTCTATTGGGCTCAATTAGCACACTCCCACTTTACTACATATCACCATATAAAATAGGCTCACGCAAATATTCTATTAATTCCAACATCATCAATATTATTATTATTAATTAACTAATTAATTAATTAATAATAATCTAACAACTAATATCAACACTCCTCAATATTTCACAACTTCAACAAATAATCCAAAAGTAATTTAATTAAATAATTAATTAACTCAACAGGCGTTACAACTCTCCCTCATTTAGAATATTTTCGTCCTCGAAAATGTATCTTATACGAACAACTCAGGATAGGAGTCCCGCATCTTGCTTTCCAACTCTCAAGTCATGCTTTCCCCGTCAGCTCCTAGCCAGACTACTTTCACCAAAGCAATCTCCTTGCCTCTTAGAGTCTTCATTTCACGATCTGCGATTCGTACAGGCATCGTTTCCATAGTAAGATTATCCCGTACTTGCACATCATCCATATGAATCATATGAGATGGATCTGAAATATACTTCCGGAGTTGTGACACATGAAACACATCATGCAATTTCGAAAGATTAGGCGGTAAAGCCACTCTATAAGCAATATTCCTAACTCTTTCCGAAATCTGACACGAACCAATAAAACGAGAAGTGGGCTTCTTATACTTCAATGCTCGCCCAACACCAGTCACAAATGTAACTCTCAAAAACACATGGTCACCTTCTTGAAATTCCAAAATTTTCCTTCGCTTGTCATGATAACTTTTTTGTCTACTTTGGGAAGTTTTCATCTTTTCTCGAATCAACTTCACCTTCTCAGTAGTCTCACGAACAATTTCAGGTCCAAGCACTACACTTCTCCAGATTCATGGCAACATAAATGAGTTATACATCTTCGACCATACAACGCTTTAAAAGGTGTCATTCAAATACTATAACGGTAACTGTTATTATAAGTGAACTCTATTAACAGAAGATAAGTATCCCAGAAACCTCCCTGCTCAAAAACACATGCTCTCAACAAATCTTCTAACTACTGAATAGTCCTTTCAGTTTGACCATCCGTCTGAGGATGATACGCCGAACTCAACCTCAACTTAGAACCTAATGCCTCTTGCAAACTCTTCCAAAAATCTGAAGTAAACCTCATATCTCTATCCGACACAATACATAAAGGAATGAAGATGTGAAAAACACAAGAAGGGGGGGTTGAATTGAAAACTTGGATCAAAAACAGCTTAATGACACAGTATTTTTATCCTGGTTCGTTTGATCTCAAACTACTTCAGTCCACCCGTCAAGGTGATTTCGCCTCTCTCCAACGAGGTCTTAATCCACTAATCTCAAAAGATTACAACAGCAACTTTAACAACTGTTAAAGTCTTCTTGAGTACAACCATAATCCTGTTAATCTCAAGGAAATCTTTTACAAATAATTGAACAAGAATGTGTTATTGTTTTCTAACAAAACAGTTTATCACAACTGTGATAAATTACACAGGTTAAGCTTAGAATGAAGAATAAATTTGCTAGAGCTTGAATATGCCTTGTTTGGAAATCTCTGCAAATTACTGTGTGCGTACGTACGTGCTTCTTTTTGCAAGCAAACTTGTTTATATAGCCAAAGAAGAGACGTAGTCCATAAAGCAAGTTTAATGATAATAACACACTTTCCTTTTGTAGAAGATCTTGTCTGAAGAAAGCCGTTGGCATTAATTCTGTCTTGAATGTACAGTAACGCTTCAGAGTCTTCTTTCCTTAATTGGTGATGACGCTTCAGAATATTGATGACTTGGTTGATATGTATTTGTTCAGAATCAGAGTTTATTGTAATTAAGCGCAGGTTCTAGTCACCAATCTTCAGCGTATAATCTGATTGCTTCAGCATGTAATACTTTAGAGCTTATCTTCTGATGCTGATTTTGATCAGAACTTCTGCATATACAAAACATATTTTTAAGGAGCATATTTTTTCTTTGTATATATTCTTTGTATTTATTTATTCTTTGTATTTGTTATCGTCAAAACTCTAATCAAGGTTTGTAGAATCAAACTATGTTCTAACAAGGAACACCATGCAGCTTCACAATTACACTAGTGTAAATCTCCACCAACTTTGATACTATAAAACTGATGTTAATAGGAATAAAATGAGCCGACTTCGTAAGCCTATCAATAACCACCCAAATCGAATCATGTCCTCTTGAAGTGTTAGGTAACCTCGTCACAAAGTCCATCGAAATTCTATCCCATTTCCATTCTGGAACTTCTAACGGTTGCATCAACCCTACAGGCTTCTGATGTTCAACTTTCTACTTCTGACAAGTTAAACATGCATACACAAATCGAGCCACATCACTCTTCATCCCAGGCCACTAAAACAAATTCTTCAAATCTTGATACATTTTTGTAGCTCCCAGATGAATGCTCAACTTGCTTCTATGACTTTCCTCGAGAATCACCCTCTTCATCTCCGCATCATCAGGAATATGAACTCGATTACGGAATCTTAACACACCTTGGCATCTAACTTAAAATCATTATTCTCACACTGATCGATTCCAACCATCGAATCTACCAGTTTTACATATAACTTATGAGCTTCTCTAATACTGTCTAGAAATTCATTATTAATCTTCAACATTCCTAACATAACACTCTGCGGTGTCACTTCGCAAACTAAGCTCATATCTCTGAACTTTTCAATTAATTCCCTCTTTAACCATCATTGCAGACATATGCAAAGTCTTTCGACTTAACACATCAGCCACTACATTCGCTTTTCCTGGATGATAATTCAAACCGAAATCATAATCCTTTAACAACTCCAACCATCTTCGTTGTCTTATATTCAACTCCTTCTGGTCAAATAAATACTTCAAACTCTTATGGTCTCTAAATACTTCAAATCTAGAACCATAAATATAATGCCTCAAAATCTTCAACACAAAAACAACTACAACAAGCTCTAAATCATGCATAGGATAGTTCTTTCATGAGTCCACAACTGCCTTGACGCATAAGCAACTACATTTTCATTCTTCATAAGCACACCTCCTAAACCCATCTTAGAAGCATCACAATATACCACAAAAGGTTCTCATGGATTAGGTAACGTTAAAATTGGAGCCGTCGTCAATCTCTTCTTCAATTCTGAAAAACTTTCTTCACATTGAACGTCTCATACAAAAGCCCTACCTTTACAAGTCAACTTAGTTAACGAAAGTGCCAACTTAGAAAAACCTTTGATGAATCTTCTATAATAACCAGCTAATCCCAAAAAGCTTTTAATCTCGATAGCTGACTTTGGAGTTTCCCATTGCAACACATCATCTACTTTAGATGGATCTACAGCAATGCCACTACCTGAGATCACATGACCAAAAAAACTAACCTCCTTTAACCAAAATTCACACTTAGTCAGCTTTTCATACAACTTCTTCTCTTTCAAAACTTGAAATACTATTCTTAAGTGTTTTGCACGCGCTTCTTCCGATTTAGATTAAATCAAAATGTCATCAATGAACACCACTACAAACTGGTCCAAATAAGTATGAAAGATACGGTTCATGTATTCCATAAATACTCTCGCTGCATTAGTAACACCGAAAGGAATCACTGAATACTCATAATGTTCATACCGTGTTCTGAAAGCCTACTTTTGGATATCTTCATCCTTCACTTTAATCTGATGATAACCCGGCCTCAAATCAATCTTGCTAAACACTCGAGCACCCACCAATTGATCCATCAAGTCATCTATTCTTGGAAGTGGATACTTGTTCTTAATCGTCACTTTATTCAATTGTCTATAATAAACACAAAGTCTCATACTTCCATCTTTTTTCTTTACTAGCAACACTGGAGCTCCCCACAGCGATACACTTGGTCTCACAACTTCTTATCAAGTAACTCTTCCAATTACTTCTTTAATTATGACAATTCAGACGCAGACATATTGTATGGTGCCATAGAAATAGGTCTGGTACTAGGTATAAGATCAATAGCAAACTCGACTTCTCTCTCTCTGGTGGTACATCAAAAATTTCATCAGGGAAAACTTCAGGAAATTCATGCACCACTTGCAATTCCTCAATTACAACTTGATTCTCGATAGATAGAGACGCCATCAACGAGAACATCTGAGCCTCTTCTTGCATTAGTTTCTTCAATTGTCTAGCAGACAACAAACCAGCTTCTTCCTCTTCTTTAGGAGTAGAGAACCTCACAGACTTACTATAACAGTTAATATGAACATAGTTATACTCTAACCAATTCATACCTACGATCACATCTAGCCTTCTTAAAGGCAAACAAACTAAATCAATATCAAAGTCTCTGTCGAATATCGATAAAGGATACTTTAAACACACAAGAGAAGTACTCATTGATCCATTGGCTAGAGTATCGACGACCATCTTTCCATTCATGGAAGACAACACAAGACTCAATCTTTCAGCATAATCGGCAGTAATAAAGCAATGAGTAGCACTAGTATCAATAATAGTAATTAAAGGAGTACTATTAATGAAACATGTACCTCTAACGAGTATGACATCATTAGTTGTCTGATTATCATCCAACGCGAACACTTTACCACTGGCTTGCACCTTCTTTGGTTTCTGACACTGACTACCAATGTGTCTCTCTTCACCATTATTGAAACAAATCATCTCTTTATGCTTGCACTCAGATAGAACATGTCCAGTATTACCATAACAGAAACACCTCTTTACCTCAATAGTACATGCATTGCTCTTATGCCCAGGTTTTCATATTTGAAACAAACCACACCAGCAGGAGCATCTCCCCCACTAGTCCGTTGGCCCTGAGAAACTTTTTGTTTACCTTTACCAGCTGGGGAATCATACGGCTTACCATGATTTTGTTGGTGCTTACCTCTCTTCTCATTGATAATCTTATAGTGAGCATTATTATCCTCTTCATAGATCATGCAATTATCAACCAAATCAGCAAAAACATTAATCTTATGGTATCCAACTGCCTTCTTGATCTCTGGGCGCAACTCATTCTCAAACTTGATGCACTTTGAAAACTCAGCATTTGCCTCATTATAGTGCGGATAAAACTTAGCCAACTCTGCAAACTTTGCAGCATATTCAACAACCGACATACTCCCTTGCTTCAACTCAAGAAACTCAATTTCCTTCTTGTTGTACCCCAAAATTTTCCCTCCCATTTCTCATTGATTTCTCATCACCAAGCCCTTGAAGATCAAGATCCAGTTAGGGTTTCATCTGCTCAAGACTTCTCCTTGCACTGTTGACCCAAATTAGGGTTTGTGTTTGCACAAAGATGTTTTGACCTAAAATGCCTAATATGACTTTCTTGCTTCATATTGGACTCCCAAGTTTATCCATATCAAGTTTCAAGTCTTGATTCCAAGTTTTGCCCAGTCAATTGGACAGTTGACATAGAAATCAGCTGTATTGGGGAAAAAGTCAACTGTGACCAATTGACAGTCAAATCTCATGAAAATTGACCCACATTAACATTATGAACTCATATGAACCATTTGATCAAGTTTGGATCACAATTCCATAAGAAATTTGATCAGATCACCAAAAGGGCAAAATGGTCATTTTTAGGGTTTTGACTGCACAGGCAATTTTTGACTGTTTGACCCAACCAATGGCAAACCGAGCTCACATATGGACTCAAGGACCCCATGGAATTATCTTGACATGCTCAACAAGTTCAAAAGATCCCAAGTACACAAGATTGGCAGTTGAATTTCCCAGTCAATTGACCAATTTTGACTGTATACTGAAAAGTCAAACTTTGACTTTTTTGTCAAAATCAAGGGTCAAGATTCATTTTTCATCAAAAACATGCCAAATCATGAAACTTGTTCACCAAGAAATCAAAATTTGCAAATTAGGGTTTGAAATGAGAATTTTTCATAACTTAGAATTTTTCTAAGTTATGAAAAACCCTAATTTTTTCCCCGCTTTGCCCCACTTTCTCACCAAGATTCATTTGGATTCAAACAAAAGTCAAAACATGAAATTTGTAGCTTGTTGCATAATCTACAACTTTGATTCACAAAGTTTTCCCAAATGAGGCTTGTATCTCAAGTTACAATTTTTTTAATAAGGGTACTAAACCATTCTTAACTTAGTGAAATTTTAACCTATTTTGGCAAGGTTTTCTACCTAACTTCAAGGCCATTTTCCATACACTTCCACTTGGAATTTCAATTTGCATTTCAAAGATGGATTGTAGTACACATTCCAAGCTTTCCAAAATGTCCAAGAACTCATCAAACAACCTCATAACTTGAGAGATTCGAATTTTGCAATATGGCAAAAACTCACTTTTGAATTGGTCATGTACATGTTCATAACTTATGCCATTTTCAAGTCAGCTTGGTTTGTGCTACATTACAGGCCCTTAAGCCATCCAACACTCAATAATTTAATGCATGCTCATTGTGCTAAGGCCTTGTTTCATGAGTTTATGCATTACATGTTGGATTAGGCCATAAATGGAAAAAGTGAAATGGCCATTTTTGCAAAAGCAAGCTTTATGTCATAATGCAAATCCAAGAGGTACAGATCAAATCCAATTGGCACAAGATTATGAGCAAAACACTCTGATCAAGACAAGGTTAGCAGCATGTTTAGGGGGCCTCTACTTGCCTAGAACATCAACTTGGCTTTGCTTGCTTAAGTGTGAAGAAAAGGGGCATAACATAACACAACTTTGATCTCAGCATTAGAACACTTAAGCAAACATTGTATACACCTTCTAATCATCCAACCCAAGCTAGAACACGAGCAAACAAGGTCCCAAACACTCCCATTCCCAGAATCACTCTCAAACTGCAAAAACAGAGTTCTCACTGCAGTTTGAGTGCCAACTCTCATCCCTTGCATGATTTCTTGCCCAAAGCTCATCAAACACATCCCCTAGCATCAATGCAAGCTAACCAAAACCTAAAACACGACCTGTAATTCCTCTAACCAGTTCCACCATTTTCACTTTCTTGTTTACAGTTGGAGGTCCATAGCTCGATTCAAGGTGTCTCAAAGCAAAGTAAGCATTGGAATAGCATCACCACACTTCAGGCAAGCTGTACAGATCATCATCTTGCTCTGAAAGCTCACCTATTGCCAGATAGAACTTCAACTGAACAGGTATTTTCTTGAACTTCTAACTCTTACCATTATTAGTATATTTAGGTTAAAATACAAAAATACCTATATTTTTTATTTTATTAATATTTGACATCAAAAAATACTTTTTATAAATATACTTCATTTTATTTTATTTTTGTACATAATAAACAAATACTTGTATAAATTAAATAATATATATATTACTTAATAAAAATTAGGGTTTTACCCTTAAAATACAAAAACTCCAAAAATAATATTTTTTTTATTTTATTTATTTGACACAAATAATACTTTTTTTTCACACATATAAAAACCCTTTTTGCATTTTGCATCTTTATTTTATTTTCCATTTAATTTATGCAATCAATTATCTTGTAAATATTCCAAATTGATGTAATAGCTAGGTTTAAATTTCTTGTCTAAATATCCCCCCATTTGAACATTTGTACCCCTCTTCCCATATTGTGTTGTAATAGTGTAGGAATTTTACTTTTCGCACTTTAACGCTTTTTAAATATGCCATGCTAGAATTAGGGTTTGTATGAAAATAAAAAGAACAAAATAGTTTGACTTAATTTCAAGACAATCAAGCATGAAAATGGACAACACATATCACACTTGCACCCCTAGGGTATTCCACTTTGTTGCCTTCAAATAAATGGGCCATATTGCATGTTAGGTTTCTTTGGGTAAAACAAACAATCAAATGATCATAGTCCCTCGATGACGCTTTCGAAAAGTTGCCTAAAATGATCAAGTCCCTTTCAAAGAAAAATTGCCCAAAGATACTTAGCACTATTGCAATTATGGTCTAAACGATGACCCGCGCCCGTCCCTTTCACCTCCTAATACAAGGTTGTCCACCAAATGCAATGGTGGAACAAAATTGTCAAAAGGGTTAAAACATAACAAAAATCTTTGATAACTTAAGGGTAGATAGCTCTTAGGTACTTGTCAACTTGCAAAAACAAAACACTTGCCTATTTTCAAACCACACTTCACAAACACTTTCAAAACAAACTTTCAAAAACCTTGGAACATCTTTTCAAAAGACAAAACACCTTTTGTAAAACATTCGAGTAAAGAATTGTTACAAGGGTAGTCTATACAAGGCATCTTTTTCAAAGCATTTTTCAAAACCACACATCAAGCACCATTTCAAACAATTGAAAACCAAGGCAAGTTGATCTAAGCAAGTACCTAAGAGCCCATGGATAACCATGGATAGAAAGGGTGCTAATACCTTCCCTTCCTATAATCTACTCCCCGAACCCAAGAAAAATCTCAAAGGTTTTTGTTGTGCTTTTTAAACCTTTCCTTAGGATAAAATAAAAAGTCGGTGGCGACTCTTGCTCAACCGAAACATTTGCAAAAACAAATGCGAAACCATAGTCAGTTCTCCCACCGTATCACAGAACTGGCGACTCTGCTGGGGATGAAATTTTTAAAGTGGAGTAACCTTAGGGCTTAGATCACCCTCTTGCATGACTAAATTGTTTGAATTGTTTGCTTTATATCTTGGCTCTATTGTTTGGGTTTGCAATCCTATACCCGGATTTTGGGAAACATTCATAGATAGCAATACGTTGTGGAAACTGTGCGGGGTATACCGACACGGTCGAAGCAATAGCTATATTAGTGCGACATATTTGTGAGTACCGGTAACCCTTGAGTTCAATCAAGGAGAGTACGGGGCCGCTGAGTGATGTCACTAAGCACTAATGACCTAGAACCTTACTTGACCATCTTGGCCTTCTATTAGGGGTAGTAGATGACCGGCTTTGGTGCAGTCCGAAGTTGGTAGATACTCGATACTACACTCATTGAGGGTTGTTTTCTTGGAATATTTTGGTCGCTAGTTAAGTGGCTAAACCAAAACAATGAACATTGAAAACAATCCAATGATATTGAGCTCCTTAGAACCCGGTTACTATTTATAGGACAGGTTTTTAAGCCAACTACACTCAAGAGGGTACTTACCTATGAAACCCCATGCAAGCCTGAAACTAGGGTTTGGTGTGATTTGCTTGTACATATGTTTTGTGCATACATCATAAACATCATAAAACATCATATGCATTCACTAACCATTTCAAGGGTTTGGATTTTCATCTTTGTTCTTGTTTTGTAGGTCATGGAAGTTCCTCGCAGAAACACCATCCAAGTCAACCTTGTGAGAATTTCTCCTCAACTCAAGGAGCTCACCTCAAGAATTCTGGAAAGCTCATCCTTCAGTGAAAGACATGGTAGACTGCTCAGCCTAGTCAACACCAACATTGAAGAAGACATGATGAAAGTGCTATTCCAGTTCTTTGACCCTCTTCACCACTATTTCACTTTCCCTGATTATCAGTTGGTGCCCACTTTGGAGGAGTTTTCTCAACTCTTGAGAATTCCTATCCTTAATCAACTACCCTTCAACGGTACGGAGAAGGAACCAAAGCCGGAAGATGTTGCTCGAGCATTACATCTACAACCATCCGACATCAAGGGGCATTGGGAAACCAGAAGCAGCGTCAAAGGATTCTTAGCAAAATTCTTGTTTGAGAAAGCACAAGAATGTTGGAACTCATTGGACCTACAAGCCTTTGAAGAAATTGTGGCACTCCTTATCTATGGGTTGGTCTTGTTCCCAAATTCTGACCAATTGGTAGATGTCAACGCCGTCAAAATCTTCTTGTCCAGAAATTCAATACCAACATTGCTTGGGGACATTCTTCACTCATTTTACACACGAACAATGAGAAAGAGGGGTGTTCTCATGTGTTGTACTCCTCTCCTTGCAAGATGGTTTATTTCGCACCTTCCACAATCTGTCTTGAAGAATGACCAAGGCTCAAGGTGGTCCCAACGGTTGATGACTCTTACTCACTCTGATGTACATTGGTGTTCTCGGTCCAGAGAAAATGTCATCATCGTCGATCGTTGCGGAGAGTTTCCTAATGTTCCTTTACTTGGAATTAGGGGAGGTATCACCTACAACCCTTGCCTAGCTTTGAGGCAATTTGGATATGCACGGAGGGATGGCCCTCATGACATGTTGATTCCTGACCTAGTTTTTGACTTCGACAATGATGCGCAAGGACTTCGCCAAAGATTCATCAGAGCTTGGGGAAGACCCAACAAGGTTGATAGCAAGACTCTGGGACACAAGAACTCCATCCCTCTTGAGCCTTATCTCAAGTGGGTACGAGCCCGATCCCAAAGTCTGATGATGCCTTACCCTCATGTTCTCCCAGTGATTAAAGAGCCCGTCAAGGAAGGAGAGGTTCCCTACACCATCCTACATCCAGACATGCCTACATCGTGGGAGGAAATGCAGAAAAGTTGGATTCAGCTCAAGGAAGAACGAAATACTTTTGAAGCTAGCTTCTACGCCAGTGAGAAGAAGGTTCTAGAGCTTACCCGCCGACTCCATGAGCAAGAGGCCCTCAACACCTACATCGCACCAAAGAGGATGCGCAATGTCTTTTTGCCTTGAGAAGTTATTTTGTAATATTTGGCCCATGGGGCATTTATGTACTAACAAATTTCTTCTTATTAATATGACGTGCGTTCTTCTTTGTCTGAAACAATTTTGAATGTCCTAAATCCTTGAATGCATTGCATACATAAGCATACCATTCATCATGTGCATAAGCAGGTCTCACTCCAGGTTTCCTTATCTGTCTGTTGTTTATTTCAGTAGGATGGATCTCGAGCAAACAGTCAAAGACCTGCAAGCTCAAAATGCACAGTTCCAACAACTCCTGATGACCTTGGCTAAGGGTCAGGAGGATATCAAGACTCAATTGGGGAACAAAGACCCAGTGAAAAAGAAGAAAAAGAGACTCGGGGTGGCTACTTTAGGGAGAAGATTTGACGGAGAAGCTCGGAGAGTGCTTGAATTTCCTCCTATCTCTGATGAAGGAACCAGCAAAGGAGGTGGAGCTGCGGTACCTTCCGAGTCTGATGCGGAAGAAGAAGAGGTCGAAGAGGATGAAGATTATTCTGATCAGCAATACCCTCCAGCTGATCACAAATACAAAGGGCTAGAAGACAGATTGGCCGCCATGGAGCTACAAAGAGTGCCAGGTTTGGACTTTGAAGACTTGGGTTTGGTTGCCGGGATTGTGATTCCCCCAAAATTCAAGGTGCCAGTGTTTGTGAGGTATGATGGGCTGTCCTGTCCAAAAATGCATCTCAGGTCCTACGTGAGAAAGATCCAACCCTATACGGCAGATAAAAACCTTTGGATTCATTTTTTTCAAGACAGCCTTTCTGGAGCTCAGTTGGAGTGGTTTTATCAGCTAGAGGGAACCAGCGTCCGAAATTGGGAAGATTTGGCCACCGCTTTCTACAAACAATACCAGTATAATTCTGACCTTGCTCCTACTCGTACCCAACTTCAGGGTATGTCGTTAGGAACAGGCGAAGGATTCAAAGAGTATGCACAAAAATGGAGGGATTTGGCTGGCAGGGTGCAGCCTCCTTTAACCGACCGTGAACTTGTTGATATGTTTCTTGGGACCCTATCTGGGCCATTTTTCAATCATCTGATTGGTAACTCTTCCGCGGGGTTTACCGATTTGATCTTAACAGGCGAGAGAATAGAAGCTGGCATCAAGTCAGGAAAGATTCAGAAGGGTGTTGCTGCAAGTGTTGAGAAGAAGCCTTTTAAGAAGGAAACAGTTGTGGTATATACTCAGAGAAGAGCAGGGAAGGCAGAGCGTCGGCCAACTGTGGGGGCCGTAATGATTCAAAACACTCCAAGTGAGCAGCCTCGCTATAACCAGTCCAGACCAAATCAGCAACGAGTGGAACGGCCACAACGGCAGTTCACCCGTATTAATATGACTCCAGCGCAAGTGCTTCCCCATCTGTTAAAGTTGAATCTTGCCACCATCAAGGAGGCACCAAAGAATGTGAATACGTCCTCTCCGCATTATCATGCTAATGCTAAATGCGCCTACCATTATGACAGTGTCGGGCACGACACCAATGATTGTTGGGCACTCAAGCATAAGATCCAAGACCTGATAGAGGCGAAGGAGGTGGAGTTTGACGCTCCGGAGAAGCCTAATGTGATATCTGCACCCATGCCGAAGCACGGCTGAAATGTCAATGCCATTGAAGAAGATTTGTATGTTGCTGATGTCAATGATCTGATAACTCCTTTGTTAACCATTAAGTTGAATTTGTTAAGGGCCGGGATCTTCCCGAGATGTAAGGAAGACTGCTATTGTTGTTACTCTCTGTCGTTTGATTGTCCGTTACTGAAGAAAGGCATCCAAGTCCTTATGGATAGTCGACAAATTTTGTTTGAAAAAGTTTCTGCTGTTCCAGTTCATACTGAAGATGTCTCAATCATAACCATTCACGCCAATCTTTCCAAGGCCGTCAAAAAGCCTGTTAAGATTACACCAGCTACGAAATCTGTTCCTTTGAAGATAACAATGCCAGGGCCTGTCCCCTATGTTTCTGAGAAGTCCATACCATGGAACTATGGCGGTGACGTTTACTACCATGGTATCAAACAAATCGAAATAATTGAAGAAAGTTTGGATGATGAAGAAGCCAACATTAGTAACATTGCAGGCACTAGCAAAATCACCAGGAGCGGGAGAATATTTTCTCCAGAGATTGCCCCTCCAAGAGCAATCTTTGGACCCTCATCAGCTGACAAGGTCATCCCTGCACCAATAAAACTTTCTGCTAGAACTCCTTTGATTGAAGACGTTGTTGTTCCTAGTACTGTCTCTCCTACCGCTGCTGACAAAGGTAAGGGAATCCAAGATGAGCTCGTCAGGACGAGGGCTCAACCCTTGGTCATCCCGGAAACCTCCAAGAAGGAAATGGATGAGATTTTGAGGATAATCAAAAGAAGTGATTACGATGTGGTAGAACAATTGGGGCAAACCCCCTCAAAGATCTCCATGTTGGCACTACTACTTTGCTCAGAAGCGCACGCTAAAGCCCTGATAAAATTCCTGAAGGCAGCCCATGTGCCCCAGGAAACCTCTGCAGATCAATTTCAGAATTGCGTGGCTAGCCTTACCGCGGACAATGGATTAGGTTTTTCCGATGCCGACCTAACTCCTAAAGGAAGAAATCACAATGATGCTTTGCATATTTCAGTTGAGTGCCGAGGAACCACTCTCGCGCATGTCTTGGTCGACACCGGTTCATCGCTGAATGTTTTGCCTAAAAAGGCCTTGGACCGACTAGATTGTGAAGGGTTGGAATTGAAGCCGAGCGATATTGTTGTCAGAGCTTTCGATGGTTCGAAGAGAATGGTCCATGGAGAGGTTGAAATTCCCATCAAGATAGGCACTGAGGTGTTTAAGTCTACTTTCTATGTGATGGACATCCGTCCGTCATACTCTTGCTTGCTGGGTAGGCCTTGGATACACCATGCTGGGGCAGTCACCTCCTCCTTACATCAGATGTTGAAGTATCCTGTTAAGGGAAAGATCATTACTGTCCATGGTGAAGAAGAGTACATGATTAGCCATTTTAATTCTTTCCGATATGTGGAGGTTGAAGGGGAATTCATTGAGACGCCTTTTCAGCATTTCGAAGAAGTCCTTCCTGAGTTAACAGTAGAAAAGTTGGAAGCTGAGACACCTAGGCAGATGGCCAGGATGGCATCTCTGGAGGACGCAAGGGCCGCAATAAAGGAAGGGAAGAATTCAGCATGGGGGAAGTTGCCTGATATCCCACATAAGACAGACAAATTTGGATTAGGGTTCACAGCCGCTGGCCAGAAAGCTATGCGCCGTTCGAAGATTGAAAGAGCGCCAGTCAAAATTTCTCCCTACAGAATCAACGCCTTGGAGAATGAAGACAAGGAGAGCAACATCGAAGAGTGGATTTACCCAACTGTCAAAGGAGGATTGAGCAACTGGGAGGCAAAAGACTTTGTCCCCATCACTTTTATTCATCAGTAATTTATCTGTTAAACATTTCCTATTTGGTCTGTAATATTTATTTTCAAACAATCCGTACACTATCTTTTCACCTCATGCCTTGCCCGGGGCATGTAGGTCCACTTGTAAGGGTTTTGGTTATTTTTCATATCCATATGCCATGTTTAATGATTCATTGGACGTTTTTCATTTGATAAACTGCTTATGTTCATTTTCTTTCCTTTTGCATTTTTGTTTAAGGATGGCTATCCCTTACACACACCCACACTCACCAATGCAGGTACCCATCCACTCCGGATTCCATGGGTGACTATTCTGCTGTATCTTTCAATAACTCTGAAGATCTGGTCAATCAAGCCGAGTATGAAGATGACGAAGGTTGTGAAGTACCGGGGGAACTAGCCAGGCTTCTACAGCAAGAGGAAAGAGCCATCTTACCTCATGAAGAGTCATTGGAAACTGTCAACTTGGGAACCGAGGAAGACCGGAAGGAGGTGCAAGTGGGTGCCAATCTAGAACCAAGAGTCAAGGAGTGCCTGGTACAGTTGTTGAATGAGTATGTTGAAATCTTCGCTTGGTCTTATGAAGACATGCCGGGTTTAGACACAGACATCGTGGTTCACCGTCTCCCCACAAGAGAAGACTGTCCACCGATCAAGCAAAAAGTTCGCCGAATGAGGCCTGACATGTCTGTAAAGATCAAAGCAGAAGTAATGAAGCAATTCGACGCTGGCTTTCTGGCTGTTACGTCCTATCCTCAATGGGTCGCTAACATCGTGCCAGTACCTAAGAAAGATGGCAAAGTCAGGATGTGTGTGGACTACCGGGATTTGAATAGGGCCAGCCTCAAAGATGATTTTCCACTCCCATACATTGACATTCTGATCGACAACACAGCTCAGCACAAAGTGTTTTCCTTCATGGATGGATTCTCGGGCTACAATCAAATCAAAATGGCCCCCGAGGACATGGAGAAAACTACTTTTGTCACACAATGGGGCACTTTCTGTTACAAGGTGATGTCGTTCGGGCTGAAGAACGCAGGGGTAACTTATCAACGCGCCATGGTAGCTTTATTTCATGATATGATACATCATGAGATTGAAGTTTATGTAGACGATATGATACCTCGGTCACAAACAGAGGAAGAGCACCTTGAACATCTAGAAAAGCTGTTTGCCAGGTTGAAAGAATACAAGCTCAGGCTGAATCCAAGTAAATGCACTTTTGGAGTTAGGTCTGGTAAACTCCTGGGATTCATTGTAAGCAACAAAGGCATTGAAGTCGATCCCGCAAAAGTAAAAGCAATACAAGAGATGCCTTCTCCCCGTACTGAAAAGGAGGTTAGAGGATTCTTGGGGCGCTTGAACTATATTGCCAGATTCATCTCCCATCTGACTTCTACCTGTGAGCCAATTTTCAAACTCTTGAAGAAAGATCAGGTAGTCGAATGGAACGACGATTGTCAAGCTGCTTTTGATAGGATCAAGGAGTATTTGCTAGAACCTCCTATTCTGATGCCACCCGTCGAAGGAAGACCATTGATCATGTATTTGACCGTCTTGGATAACTCAATGGGGTGTGTTTTGGGCCAGCATGACGAGTCTGGTCGAAAAGAGCATGCTATTTATTACCTTAGCAAAAAGTTTACCGACTGTGAGACTCGCTACTCACTGCTCGAGAAAACTTGCTGCGCTTTGGTATGGGCTGCTCGCCGACTAAGGCAGTATATGTTGACTCATACTACCTTGTTGATTTCCAAAATGGATCCTATCAAATATATCTTCGAAAAGCCCGCCTTATCTGGAAGGATAGCTAGATGGCAAATGATCCTTACTGAGTATGACATCCAGTACACCACCCAAAAAGCTATAAAAGGGAGTGTACTAGCTGACCATCTGGCTCATCAAGCTATCGAAGATTATCAACCCATGAGATTTGACTTCCCGGACGAGGACATCATGAATTTGGACAACATTGAAAGTAACGGACCGTATGACGGACCCGAAAAGGGATCCCGATGGACCCTGTACTTTGATGGTGCTTCAAATGCACTTGGAAATGGTATCGGCGCAGTACTCATTTCTCCGGAAGGTTGTCAGACACCTTTCACGGCCCGACTTTGCTTCAGCTGCACAAACAACATGGCTGAGTATGAAGCTTGCATCTTTGGTCTCAAGGCTGCTATAGACTTGGGGATCAAATCTTTGATCGTATTTGGGGACTCGGCTTTGGTTATCAGTCAAATCAAAGGAGAGTGGGATACCAAGCATCCTAATCTTATCCCATACAAGGAACATGTCTTGACGTTGTTGCCTCATTTCGAGCAAATTACCTTCGAGCATTTCCCGCGAGAAGAGAATCAGCTAGCAGATGCTCTAGCCACAATGTCCTCCATGTTTAAACTCAACTGGGATAACGAGGCTCCCCAAATCACCATCGAGCGAATGGATGAACCTGCACATTGTCACGAGATTAATACCGAAGAAGTAGTGGAACAACCTTGGTTCCATGAAATCAAAAGGTATCTCGAGACTAGAGATTATCACGAAGGAGCTTCCGTAAATGACAAGAAGTTCTTAAGGAAATTCGCTGCTAAATTCTTCCTGAGCAACGACATCCTTTATAATCGAAGCCATGATTGTGTATTACTCCGATGCGTAGACAAAGCTGAAGCAGAGTTGATCATGACTGATATACACAGCGGCACATTTGGCACTCACTTGAGCAGGCATACAATGGCTAAGAAGATCCTAAGGGCAGGCTATTACTGGTCTACCATGGAAGCTGACTGCCATCAACATTCCCGTACTTGCCACAAATGCCAAGTTTATGCTGATAAAGTTCATATCCCTCCGGTTCCTCTCAACGTTCTGACTGCTCCGTGGCCCTTTGCAATGTGGGGCATTGATATGATTGGAGAGATCAAGCCCACGGCTTCCAACGGACATCGCTTTATCCTGGTTGCCATTGACTATTTCACAAAATGGGTCGAAGCAGCTTCCTTCGCCTCTGTTACTAAAAATGTGGTTGTCCGCTTTATCAAGCAAAATCTCATATGTCGGTATGGTGTTCCGGACAGGATCATCACAGACAACGGTACAAATATGAATAACACGATGATCACCGCATTGTGCGAACAGTTCAAGATTTATCATCACAATTCATCTCCCTATCGGCCGAAGATGAACGGTGCTGTTGAAGCTGCGAACAAAAACATTAAGAAGATCATTCAGAAAATGATGGTCACTTACAAAGACTGGCATGAGATGTTACCGTTTGCTCTGCATGGATACCGTACGACGACACGTACTTCAACTGGGGCAACCCCATTTTCTTTGGTTTATGGCATGGAAGTTGTTTTGCCTATGGAAGTCCATATTCCTTCTCTAAGGATTATGAAGGATGTAGGTTTGAATGAAGATGATTGGATGCAGACCCGACTTGATCAACTCAATTTGATCGACGAAAAGCGACTCGCTGCTATATGCCATGGTCAGGCGTATCAAAAGAGAATGATCAAGGCCTTCAATAAGAAAGTCAGACGTCAAGTGTATCAAGTCGGAGATCTCGTAATCAAGCGGATTATCTTGCCGCAAAGTGATCCCAGGGGCAAATGGACTCCTACATATGAAGGACCATTTGTGATCAAGAGCATATTTTCTGGTGGTGCAATGATTCTGACCACCATGGACGGCGACGACTTGCCACACCCTGCGAACGCAGACATAGTCAAAAGATACTACGCATAAAATAACCCGACAAGTCGAAAACCCGAAAGGGCGGCTTGGGAAAAATGGGCATCCCGGTGGACCGAAAACCCGAAAGGGCGGTTCAGGCAAAAGTTAGGGATAAAAACAAAAAAATCTGTACACCCGGCAAGTCGAAAACCCGAAAGGGCGGCTTGGGCAAAAAGGGGTTTCCCGGTGGATCGAAAACCCGAAAGGGCGATTCAGGCAAAAGTTAGGGAATTAAAGCGTATGACTATGTCTCGTCGGATCACTTCAAAGACAATCTCTTCATCAACCAGTTCCAGGCTTCTGATCAATCCAGTCATCGGCAAACGAAGCATTGAATGGACAGATATTCAGAGTTGTGAAAGCTATAGCGGAATGGAATCCCATGGAATTATTTCACATAGCCATCTTTATTTTGTATAAATCTTTCAATATTTACGACAAAATCCTCTTACTAGGATGGTTGTCTCCTTTGTACAAATATACTCATAAAAAGTCAATACAAATACTTTTCCCAAAAATTTGTGTCATTTCCTTTTCTTTTCTCTTGCACTATTTGTTTTGAGAAACGTCCAATGTTTTGTTAAATAGGCATATACATTTGAACATAATCATTCCCTTACAAGAAAGAGGATTACTGATAGGTCAAAGGTGCAGTTGGATGTCGTGATACCCTTCAAAGGAGACCCCCGGAGATTTGGAATCCATATCCCCAGTAGATTCTGGAAGCTTATCCCCTGCAGAGTACGGACGTCTCTCCCGAGTTTTATTCAAAGTTATTCCTCACAAGGGCTTATAACTGGGTTATCCTCAGCTTATTGCCACGGAAGATCGCACTCGCCAAAATTCTTCCAATCCCCAGAGGAGTTTATCTTTGTTATCCCCAGCCGAGCTAAAACTTCAAATTATCAATCCCCAGCGAAGCCAGACTAATGAACCTCCTCCCCACAGAGTTTTGAGGAGGGCAAATCTTGAGTTCCCCAGTGAAGTCGCCAGTGATACTTCCCGCCAAACTGAAAATTCTCGGTCTTACATCCCCAGCATGAGTCTATTAGCTTGGAACTCCCCAGTAGAAGTCATCCGGAATTCCCCAGAAGATTGGTATACAACCCAAGCTCTTTTTTTTTCCAGCAACGACCAGGAATTATTCTTCTCAGCAGCAGTCAAGATACTGTCATCTTCAGCCGTCTCGGATTCATCTATCCTTTGCAAGACAGCTCTCCAGCTTACATGCGCATTCATTTACATTCATATCATATAACATACATTGCGTCATGCATCATGACATTGCATATAACTAACTCTTTACCTTTTCAGGTAAGATCAGTCAAAAGACTAGAATCACTATCCTCCGAGTTTCTTTCCAGGAATAGTTCGGATTTGACCCAGACACGGCAACATTCTAATGCTTATTCCAGATTTATCCAGATGCAGCTTTACACGAGCTCATCATCAGGGAACCCTACACCGGTTCTTCCTCCAAATTCAAGATTTCTGAAAACAGTTTATGGATTCTTCCCAACAACGGATGTTAATCTATCACTTGTTCAGATGCAATCTTTGAAAACAGTTTACGGACGCTTCCCAACAACGGATGATGCTCTATTGCTTATTCAACTTCAAGATTTCTGAATACAGTTTATGGATTCTCCCCAACAACGGATGTTAATCTATCACTTGTTCAGATGCAATCTTTGAAAACAGTTTACGGACGCTTCCCAACAACGGATGCTGCTCTATTGCTTATTCAACTTCAAGATTTCTGAAAACAGTTCATGGATTCTTCCCAACAACGGATGTTAATCTATCGCTTGTTCAGACTCTTCTCAACTTCTGAAAACAGTTTACGGGTTCTCCAAGTAACGGATGTTAACCTATCGCTTGTTCAGTTTCTTCTCAAGACTTCTGAAAACAGTTTATGGATTCTTCCCAACAACGGATGTTAATCTATCAACTTGTTCAGATACAACTTTTGAAAACAGTTTACAGATTCCTCCCAACAACGGATGTCAATCTATTGCTTATTCAGACCCCCAGTTCAGAGATGGTCCGTCACTCTTCCAGATGGCATCGTTAAGCCCATCTCCAAATGGCATCTCTAAGCCCATTCCCGCATCCCTTGCTTGGGCGAGTGCAAATTTAAGGGCACTCTAGTGTCCAATCTCCTTTTACCCTCGAGTCACGAAAGGCAAACTTGCCAATCTAACTCTTCGGATTCAAGAAGATTGAACAGGGGCAACTGTTGTACCCCAAAATTTTCCCTCCCATTTCTCATTGATTTCTCATCACCAAGCCCTTGAAGATCAAGATCCAGTTAGGGTTTCATCTGCTCAAGACTTCTCCTTGCACTGTTGACCCAAATTAGGGTTTGTGTTTGCACAAAGATGTTTTGACCTAAAATGCCTAAGATGACTTTCTTGATTCATATTGGACTCCCAAGTTTATCCATATCAAGTTTCAAGTCTTGATTCCAAGTTTTGCCCAGTCAATTGGACAGTTGACATAGAAATCAACTGTATTGGGGAAAAAGTCAACTGTGACCAATTGACAGTCAAATCTCATGAAAATTGACCCACATCAACATTATGAACTCATATGAACCATTTGATCAAGTTTGGATCACAATTCCACAAGAAATTTGATCAGATCACCAAAAGGGCAAAATGGTCATTTTTAGGGTTTTGACTGCACAAAGGCAATTTTTGACTGTTTGACCCAACCAATGGCAAACCAAGCTCACATATGGACTCAAGGACCCCATGGAATTATCTTGACATGCTCAACAAGTTCAAAAGATCCCAAGTACACAAGATTGACAGTTGAATTTCCCAGTCAATTGACCAATTTTGACTGTATACTGAAAAGTCAAACTTTGACTTTTTGGTCAAAATCAAGGGTCAAGATTCATTTTTCATCAAAAACATGCCAAATCATGAAACTTGTTCACCAAGAAATCAAAATTTGCAAATTAGGGTTTGAAATGAGAATTTTTCATAACTTAGAATTTTTCTAAGTTATGAAAAACCCTAATTTTTTCCCAGCTTTGCCCCACTTTCTCACCAAGATTCATTTGGATTCAAACAAAAGTAAAAACATGAAAGTTGTATCTTGTTGCATAACCTACAACTTTGATTCACAAAGTTTTCCCAAATGAGGCTTGTATCTCAAGTTACAATTTTTTGAATAAGGGTACTAAACCATTCTTAACTTAGTGAAATTTTAACCTATTTTGGCAAGGTTTTCTACCTAACTTCAAGGCCATTTTCCATACACTTCCACTTGGAATTTCAATTTGCATTTCAAAGATGGATTGTATTACACATTCCAAGCTTTCCAAAATGTCCAAGAACTCATCAAACAACCTCATAACTTGAGAGATTCGAATTTTGCAATATGGCAAAAACTCACTTTTGAATTGGTCATGTACATGTTCATAACTTATGCCATTTTCAAGTCAGCTTGGTTTGTGCTACATTACAGGCCCTTAAGCCATCCAACACTCAATAATTTAATGCATGTTCATTGTGCTAAGGCCTTGTTTCATGAGTTTATGCATTACATGTTGGATTAGGCCATAAATGGAAAAAGTGAAATGGCCATTTTTGCAAAAGCAAGCTTTATGTCATAATGCAAATCCAAGAGGTGCAGATCAAATCCAATTGGCACAAGATTATGAGCAAAACACTCTGATCAAGACAAGGTTAGCAGCATGTTTAGGGGGCCTCTACTTGCCTAGAACATCAACTTGGCTTTGCTTGCTTAAGTGTGAAGAAAAGGGGCATAACATAACACAACTTTGATCTCAGCATTAGAACACTTAAGCAAACATTGTATAAACCTTCTAATCATCCAACCCAAGCTAGAACACGAGCAAACAAGGTCCCAAACACTCCCATTCCCAGAATCACTCTCAAACTGCAAAAACAGAGTTCTCACTGCAGTTTGAGTGCCAACTCTCATCCCTTGCATGATTTCTTGCCCAAAGCTCATCAAACACATCCCCTAGCATCAATGCAAGCTAACCAAAACCTAAAACACGACCTGTAATTCCTCTAACCAGTTCCACCATTTTCACTTTCTTGTTTACAGTTGGAGGTCCATAGCTCGATTCAAGGTGTCTCAAAGCAAAGTAAGCATTGGAATAGCATCATCACACTTCAGGCAAGCTGTACAGATCATCATCTTGCTCTGAAAGCTCCCCTATTGCCAGATAGAACTTCAACTGAACAGGTATTTTCTTGAACTTCTAACTCTTAGCCTAGGCATCATTAGCTCTAAGTTTGTGAATAAGAAGTGTTCTACTCATGCCCCTGAATCTGTACATGCTTTTACTTTTCATTTATTTTGCTTGAGCTGTGAGAATTTAAGGTTTGAATATGGCAGAAAAATTAGGTCATGATTTGGGATTGTCAAAATTCTCTCTCATTTCTGAGAGTTAGGATGAGTTCTTTATATATTTGAAATCGTGATTCAATGCTTAACATTTCTTATGTTGGAAGTTTGTGCAAAAGATCAAGGAATCAGGATGTTTGAATGGAGGTTCAGGCGCTCGTTTTTTGAACATTTTTTGTTCAGAGGTTGAAGAAGAAGCTTCATGGGCTGAGCTTGCTTCTGAATTTCTTTTCACACCATATTTCTGATTTCACACCCCCTGAGCCCAATTTGTGTGTTTTATTGATTTTTTGATTTTTCTTTTTTCATTTTGGTTTATTTATTTTTCCTAATGATATTAAAAACATAAAAAACATTTTTTACACCATTTTCCTATTTTTAAGCATTTATTTGTTTATAGGAATCATTTATACATAAATATATATATATATACTATTATTTAGGAAAGCTAGAAAAAAATAATGTAAATATATTTTATTTCTGATTTTTATTTCTTTTTTCTTTTGAAAATATTTTATGTAAAATATACTTTTTTTATATAATATTAAATATTATTATTTTTATATACATAATACATATTTAGAAATTAATATATATATATATATATATATATATATATATATATATATATATATATATATATATATATATATATATATATATATATATATATATATATATATTAGTATATTTAGGTTAAAATACAAAAATACCTATATTTTTTATTTTATTAATATTTGACATCAAAAAATACTTTTTATAAATATACTTCATTTTATTTTATTTTTGTACATAATAAACAAATACTTGTATAAATTAAATAATATATATATTACTTAATAAAAATTAGGGTTTTACCCTTAAAATACAAAAACTCCAAAAATAATACTTTTTTTATTTTATTTATTTGACACAAATAATACTTTTTTTTCACACATATAAAAACCCTTTTTGCATTTTGCATCTTTATTTTATTTTCCATTTAATTCATGCAATCAATTATCTTGTAAATATTCCAAATTGATGTAATAGCTAGGTTTAAATTTCTTGTCTAAATATCCCCCCATTTGAAAATTTGTACCCCTCTTCCCATATTGTGTTGTAATAGTGTAGGAATTTTACTTTTCGCACTTTAACGCTTTTTAAATATGCCATGCTAGAATTAGGGTTTGTATGAAAATAAAAAGAACAAAATAGTTTGACTTAATTTCAAGACAATCAAGCATGAAAATGGACAACACATATCACACTTGCACCCCTAGGGTATTCCACTTTGTTGCCTTCAAATAAATGGGTCATATTGCATGTTAGGTTTCTTTGGGTAAAACAAACAATCAAATGATCATAGTCCCTCGATGACGCTTTCGAAAAGTTGCCTAAAATGATCAAGTCCCTTTCAAAGAGAAATTGCCCAAAGATACTTAGCACTATTGCAATTATGGTCTAAACGATGACCCGCGCCCGTCCCTTTCACCTCCTAATACAAGGTTGTCCACCAAATGCAATGGTGGAACAAAATTGTCAAAAGGGTTAAAACATAACAAAAATCTTTGAGAACTTTAGGGTAGATAGCTCTTAGGTACTTGTCAACTTGCAAAAACAAAACACTTGCCTATTTTCAAACCACACTTCACAAACACTTTCAAAACAAACTTTCAAAAACCTTGGAACATCTTTTCAAAAGACAAAACACCTTTTGTAAAATATTCGAGTAAAGAATTGTTACAAGGGTAGTCTATACAAGGCATCTTTTTCAAAGCATTTTTCAAAACCACACATCAAGCACCATTTCAAACAATTGAAAACCAAGGCAAGTTGATCTAAGCAAGTACCTAAGAGCCCATGGATAACCATGGATAGAAAGGGTGCTAATACCTTCCCTTCCTATAATCTACTCCCCGAACCCAAGAAAAATCTCAAAGGTTTTTGCTGTGCTTTTTAAACCTTTCCTTAGGATAAAATAAAAAGTCGATGACGACTCTTGCTCAACCGAAACATTTGCAAAAATAAACGCGAAACCATAGTCAGTTCTCCCATCGTATCACACTTCTTACCACGAACATCTTCAGGGAAATACTTCCTCAGAAATTCCCTACGAAACACAACCCAAGTGACATTCTCACCTGCAGCTTCCAATCTCTGACACGTCTCTAGCCACCAGTCATTAGCTTCGGCTGCTAGCATATGAGTTCCATATCAAACCTTCTGCGCTGGAGTGCAGTACATCACACGGAAGATTATTTCAATCTATTTCAATCAATCCAACGCCCCGTCAAGATCATACTTATCCTTGAAGGTAGGAAGATTCTCCCTCTGGAAGGTCGCCAAACTACGAGATCCAGCATTACCATAAGCGTTCGGCTGGTTCTCCATAGCATGCGACATTGCATCTAAAGCAGCAGCAAGTGCATCATCATTCCTTCCAGCCATCTCAACTTACCACTACAACATAAACAACGGTTAGAACTCAAGGTAACAATACTCGATTATTAGAAAAAACTACAACTCGATAACTTGGTCGGACGGGCTGACTTGCTCTGATACCACTAATGTAACACCCCAATTATATCCGACAATTAATATAAAAATCAGTTACAAAATTCTGACAACCGAATCAGGATGCTACACATTCAGCTTAAAACAACCACATTCATTACAGATACATAACACATTAAACTGGAATGAACCAACAACAACATAATTTAATCTTTTTAAAAACCAATAACTTTCATAACTACGCAGCAGAGTCAAATATTTAACTTAAAAAGATATATCATCTTTGTCCAACTGAAACAACTTCGATAACAAGTATTTAACGAACAACAACTTAAAAGTTCAATCAACTGAAATAATAACAATAAAATAACAAGCGTTCATCCCCCCGAGTGTTACGTATCAGAGCAATGACACCGACTCGAAATACTGAAGATAAACCGCCTTCACTCTGGATTACCTGCACGTTACCAACATCAGGGTAACATTTAAACATAAGGGGTGAGTTATCAAATAACATAATCAGATATAATAAATATTACATTCTATGCAAAATCACCTCTCCTCCATTCATAAACCACATAAATCACAACTAATTATAATGATTAATTCATCAACACAACAACTCAAATATGCAACATGGAATGCGACTCATTACTATGTACATGTATGTGGTACCAATGGAGCAAAACTCCAAACTTAATAATCTATCAATAAATAGAGGCATCAATAAGGCATAAGCCTTTAACTTAATATTTTTCCAATCCAGGCCAACTTAAAGAGCATCGGCTCCAACTTGATATACGATGTATGCAACAAGATGATTTAAATGCAACATCAACAACAACATATAACAACACTGGCATAAGCCTACAACTTAATAATTGTCAATCAATAGAGGCAACACAATAAAATTCATCACCTGCAACTTTAATAATTAATAATGCCAATATTATTATTAACACGTTCCTACTAAAGTACTTCCACTAAATTATTCTGCCATAAGCCTCGTTAGTAGTTTTCTGTTAAATTAGTGAAACTATTATTTTTCTGCTACTTAAATTACCTCTACTACTAATATATTTCGGATACTAGTGCTTTTGTTATTTACTACTAATTCTGCAACTAAAACTATATCAATTATTAATTCTGCAATTTAATAATTAACTTTGCTAAATATCTATTGCTATTACTTATGCTAATTTACAATTTGATCACTTCTGTTACTAATAGATAAACTCTACTGTGATTCATTCTTTTTCCAAATCCTACTACATACATTTACTGTAATAAAATAATAAGTAGCAGACACGCACAGGAAAATACAGGAACAATTAAAGAAATTTTGGGCAATGGATTCATGTCCCTCGGCATGCAGGATCGTGCCCCTCGGCACCCTTCATCAACACGCATGTGTCGCTCGACACATGTCCAAAATGACAATTGTAGTTCTACAACTTCGTCCAATTTTCTTGCGATCGGTAATTCCTTTCCTGCTCATAATCTCAGACCAACTTAACAATTATACCCACATCAATATATGATAATTCCAACACTCAATTCATCGATTGAATCACTGCAATGTTAGCACAATTATCACAGATGCCAAACTATAATTTATCCATACAACCATCACATACAGTAACAATTTCACACAACTCAATTCCCACGTAACATGCATCATAAACCCAATTATAGAGTCAGAACTCCACCCTTACCTTAGATTGAAGGTTGCTCTACAATTTTCCGATTGAATCCCGCTTTTGCCTTTTTTTCTTCTTTGCTCTGCAATTTCTACGTTCTTTTTCTCTTCCAACCCTTGTTCCTATTCTTCTTGACAAAAACCTATTTTTCTATTATTACTAAACTTAAAATAATAGTATTATTTCTATTGGGCTCAATTAGCACACTCCCACTTTACTGCATACCATCATATAAAATAGGCCCACACGAATATTCTATTAATTCTAACATCATTAGTATTATTATTATTAATCAACTAATTAATTAATTAATAATAATCTAACAACTAATACCAACACTCCTTAACATTTCACAACGTCAACAAATAATCCAAATGTAATTTAATTAAATAATTAATTAAATCAAAGGGCGTTACACCTTCCTTCTTATCTCCTCAATAAGAATATCACCCTTAGTTGTTTTTAAAGAAACAATACCTCTAAGAGCAGAACATGTGATAGAAACCCGAAAGAAATAGTTCCAAAAGTTCATCATCAAATTTAATATTCATTTTTGACATCTGATTAAGGAGCCCTTGAAAATTGTTAAAGTGATCTGAAATAGAAGTCTCCTCCTAATACTTCAAACTTATGAAGCTATTCAACAAGAACAATTTATTATTCCCTGATTTAGAGGCATATAAGGACTTTATCTTCTCCCACAAAGTTTTTGCATGTGTCTCATTATCAATATGATTATAGACACTATCTTCTATATATTGTCGAATAAAACCACATACAAGTTGATGTTCAAACTCTAATTCTTCATCAGACACTGAATACGACTTTGCAGAACTAAAAACCGGTAAATGTAATTTATTCATAAATAGTAAGTATTTCATCTTTCACTTCCATAAATAGTAATAAGAACCATTCAACAATGTCATCTTCATCTTTGTATTTGACTCCATAATTCAAACAAGTAAAATAGCCCTTAATCAAGAGCTTTGATGCCACTCTGATGGGAAATTAAAACATAATAACAGACCAATACTCAGCGGATACTTGTAGGAACCTTGAGGATCAACAACAAATATAAGACGACAAATCAAACAAATAAAGGCACAAAAGGACACCGATATTTTTAACGTGGAAAACCCCTCAATATGAGAGTAAAAACCACGAGTTTTCCTGGCCAAAGAAATAGCTCCACTATAATCAATTTAGGGCACATGAGAATCTTAAAGTGATTTACAAAATAGTGATAACAACCGCAAATCACAAAGCAAACTAGCTTACAAATAAGAATCAAAAAGCTGAAAATCTACTCAAATTTGCAGCTTCAGTGCAGAGCGAATATTCTCAACTCAGAACGTGTTTTGAAGTTCTGAACCAAAAGGTAGATACATGTGTTGCGACATGACCACCGAATTTCATCTCGATCCGACGGTGAACGAATATGGGATCGTTGATTTAGTAAGGCTGGTACAAAAAAAGACTATGAGTTTCTTTCCTCTTTTCTCTCTTTTGAATCCTTATTTTCTCTCTATTTCTCTCAATCTTAAATTAACACTTTCCACTTAAATAAGTGAGACAAATGGTCTATTTATATTTGGGTCTTTCTGTACATATGAAAGGAGCCCAAGCCCAACCAAAATATGCTATTGCAACATAAAATGACTTAGTCCAGAATTTCTTGGATAATAAAAATTGAAATTACTTCTTTCAAACAAATGGAAGGACAAAGGGGGAGTATGATTCACTTTCAGTTTTAAGGAGATGCATCTCCGTATATTTCAGTTATTGGACCTCTTATAGTCTTGTTGTTTCAGGCACGAATAATATATACTTGTTCGATATTTGAGACATTTTAAGATCTTTTTCCATTTCAAAGTTGCAAGTACGTTTTTGAGTTGCACCATGTTCAATGTCATGTCAGAAACAAGTTCCTTCTCTTCAGGATTAACGCAACATGCAATGGGATGATCCACTAACTTGTAACACAAGTCATGCTTATGTATACCACAAACCACATTAAAAATATCCATGTACTATTCGTCATAAAGTAGTTGCACAACTTAAAAGGACATTCACATTTTCTTGTTTCAGTGTTATCTTGTTTCAACTTCCGGATAGATTTTGTGTATTTGCCACTTATTTCGCATTTCATCGTCACAAATTTGACAGATTTCATCATTTGGCCTTCTGATTACAACAACGAACTCTAATTTGGCAAACTCTATGCTAATCCATTTGAACATGTGTTCACGTACAACAAACTCCTGCCTATTTGTAAATTATTTACCAACATCTACCTTGACATCAACCAATTTAACATTCATAAACACAATAGATTTGGGGACACTTCTGTATTACATTCAACTATAATCTGAAGTTACACTTTTAGATGCAACGTTCGTTTCTTCAAAGCAAAAACCAGATTCAAACAAGTAATGAGGAAGAAAATGCATGTATATTATCTTAAATGACAACTTCTTTTGCTCCTTTTGATGTGAAAAAAATAGATGAATGTTGTTTCGAAGAACAAAACTTAATTGAGTGTGGAAGGATGTTTTTGTAGGGTTTGAATAAGGATGGTGATATGATCATGAGTGAAGAATACATACAAGATGGTGTTTTATTCAATTTTCCACTAGACAAATTTGGAACTGCACTTCTGAATTATTCACCAAGTTATGAAATAAACACAAATAGTGTAGGGGTTAATCCGAATATACATTTCCAGACTATTTTTTTAGTAAAATGAGTGAGCGTCTCACTTATAACATCTTTTAGTGTGTATTAGACGCGTCTAAAGATTTACATCTAAAATTTTTTAGGGACAATTTTGAAATTCATTAAGATAGTTTTTTATCATTAATTAAGGGTTGAAAAATAAACTCGTAAAACAAGTTGTCACCAAACAATTGGCCGGTTTGTTGAACCTTTAAAATAATAAATAAAAAAAATACTTTGTATTTTTAAAATATTAAAAAAAAACTATAATATTCTTTGTATTCTTTGATATTCTACTTGATTAAAATATGGTTGAAATTACAACAAAAAAAAATAATGTTTTTAAAAAAAAGTTATAAAAGTTTTTTTAAAATATCTCAAAAAGTAACTTTTTGAAATTTTGATATCCAACAAAAATTTATAACAAAAAGATTACATAAAATAACATTTTAAAAAATAACTATTTAAACTACTTTAATAATTTATTATTTGATGTCTACTTAAAAAAAGTTGTCATTTTTGAAAAAAGTTGGAAGGAATGGTAAATAGACTATTTTATTCATCATATCAAGATTCATATTACAAATGTACATATTTTATCTTATGTGGGGTAAAGACCTTCACCACTACTAGATCAATCCTACAGGCTTAGAAATTATTGATATCACAAGCAAAATAACATACAAATTATTCAATAATACCTGTGGCAGATGTTGAGTTTATGCTGTACATACACAATATTACAATTAACTTAAAGCTTTGATTATTTCTTAACAAAAAAATAATCAATGGGAGTATTTCGGCCCTCTTTCTGCGAAAACTTTTGCTTCTTGGATTTGCTTTGTCTATTGATTCGGTGCCTTTGATCCTGACTGAAAAAACACAGACCTATCGCATTAAATATTTTAAACAGAAATGTGGAATCACTGTCTAGTTCAATAATTTACCTATGAATCGGAATAGATGTTTGGCGAATACTAGATTCTTCCTTTTGAAGCTTTTCAGCAAAATGGAAATCAGAATGCTCTAATCTTTCCTCAACAAAACTTGGAGGAAGTTCTATTCCACAGAGTGAACATTTATAGTCATTCAACCACGACATTATGGTTTCCTGACAAGAATTAAGTCTATCTTCCTCGATAAGATTAGACCCATCATTCACATTTTTGCCCTCAAACTGCCCCTGGGATGAAGTTGATCCAAGCAGCTCTGTAAGTCCACTGTGGTGAGAACTTGCAGCATCATTACCAGAAGTTTGTACCTGGTAAATACGGCAGAGATGATAAATAGTTGCGCGAAAACATCAACATGATCCTCAATCCGCCAAAACAATTATTCGAATGCGGAAACTGATCTATATCAATATATGTCAGCTACTTCGGAAAATAAAGAGGGAGAAAAGGAGATATACCTTCTCTGCACCATCATTTTTCCAGAGAGTGCAGCTTTGGTGATTTACATCTAATGAATGATTACCATCAAAAGAATCTCGGCTATGAAGCTGGCCTGTGTGCCGAACATCAATGGAAGGGTCAGTTTCTGTATCGCTGACAAAGTCATGATCTGTAACATCTGAAAAAGAATTATTTTTCCTATTGGCTTCTCCTGAAGTAATGAAATTGGTAATAGTCTTCTGTGTAGGATCAGGGGTAGCACCACATTTATCTCCATTAAACTGTGATACTCTAAGACCTGAGAGGAGAAGAAAAATCTGTTACGCACTGACTTAGACAGGAACTAATGTGCACTTGCTCATGGACTACATCTATAAGCACCAAGCACTCTCTTATATTGGCCTTGAGCACCATCTCAATAATTGGTCAACAATAAAAAAAAGTTAACCGAAACCTATACCTATTAATCTTACTGAAACAGGAAGTTCAGCTTTCAGCAATTTTGATGCATGCTTCAGAATATCCTCGCTTGAGTTGATGTAGTTTTGTAAAGTCACAGCTCTATTCCGAACCTATAGATTGAGCATTTTTTAGTACTCACAGGAGAAATATAGTAAGATAGTAAAATGTATGGTGACCATAACATATCCTCCAAGGAACTTGAACAAATCATAACAACTTTCATTTTAAAGAAGCTTTGTCCAGAGGTAAGAACCCATGCCAAAGAGTTGACCTAGATCATAAACAAAATTATTTAGAAACAAGAGTCAAAAAATCACAAGTACCTCAAAAGAAGCAGTTTTCAGCTTAAGAGTCAACGTTCGCCCATGCAGACCCTCTTTTTGCATGTCTGTGGACAGCATTTCAGCAAGCTCCGCTGCAAACATAAGCTTGTATGGTTCATTTTTTTGATGACTCAACATGACTAAACACTTATCCAATTCAGAAACTTAGCATGTCATAGTCATTAGCTAAAGCCATGCACGTGTAACAAACTGCAACCTAAACTGAATGAATGTCATGACAATGGAGTTTCAACTTAAGAGGGTCTCCACCAATTCAAACTGATCAACTACAACTATGATGACAACATTCAAAATTTGACATCAAAATTCTCTGAAAGATGAATAATAATTGACAAGACATATACCCAATTTTTTCTGCAACAACACTTCGTCCTCAGTGGCAGAAAATGTCCTCTCATTGCTGATACTTTTCCGAAAACTTACTTGGGGAGAATCAGTCTTTCCAAGACCTAAACCCACAGAGTAAAAAAAATCTGCAACAGTTTGATAAAGAATCACTAGTTAATATAGGATTTTACATGATTAATTTAGAATGAAACATGCATGATAAAATTCAAAATTTATCGTTAGTAAACCCAGATAAAGCTAAAATTAGAAACTTCCCAAACAATGGTTGTAGAAAGTGAACGGAACATAGAGTTTTCAAAATAGACATTAGATTTGAAAGATAAAAAAATATTCAAAAAACTATGCGAACTTTGATCGAGCTGCCATGTAAATGTAGGAAACTCTATAGGACAGTGCACACTAGTTTTGCATGTTAATAGAAAAAAGGAATACTTAAACAGATAGCTAACCTGCAGTTGACTGAGAAAAAAGGGCACACAGGTAGCTACCCTTATCCAGCATCTGCTCACATGTGTTTATTCCAAAAACATCTTTCAAAATATGTTCAGTGACCTTACCAATGCCTCCAATCTGTCAACACTATCAATCATTTTTAATCTGAAAAGCATCACTTTCAAAGACATTAATATAAGAAAATCAGCGTCACAACTAGGAACAAAAGAAATAATTGCAAATCAGAATACCATAATAACTGATAAAAAATTAGTATACAACTAAATAAAACATACCTTTCTGATAGGAAGAGAGGATATGAAAGTCATAATGGCCATGCGGTCATTTGGCAAAACATACTGTCCATTTGGCTTGTTTATGTCTGAGCAAACCTATAGGAGAGTAAAATGTCAATAATATATATTCACAGTAAGAAATTTCCCCAGATTACCATACAATCACAACAGTCTACATCACTACTACTTTTGAGTTTCTACAGAATAACAAGTGCTTGAAAGAAGTAATATTGATGCATGAGACTCTAGTTCACAATATTAAAAGTAGAAACCATGGACAACACAAAACAATGAAGGCAGTTATACAAAACCTACATATTTTTATACAAAGCTAACACCCAGTCACCCCTCTCAGTGTTATCGAATAAATTTACTTTAAAGTTATGAAAATTTAGGCAAAAAAAAACTAAATAAAAGGTAACTGGCACTATCAGGTGATATTAAGAGAGAATTGCGGAGATACGCAAGGAGCACAACTTCATTGCAGAATGAAAAAGTTTGGAAAACAGAAAAAGGTCAAGATTTTGCCTTCCTTATTAATGTGCAAGTGCAGTTTCCTCACTCAAGGCATTTCATTTGAAGAAGAAAAAGAAAACAGCCTGTGGCACATTGTTGTCAAATTGCAGATATAGTGGCACTATAGCAAAGCTTTATTTTAATAAACTGCTATTGTTTCTGTAATGCACAATTTAGTACAAAGAGTTGTCAGATAACAGATATAACAGCGCTACAGCACTGTAACATAGCAGAATTTGAACAAACCTTTCTGCAATCCGTGATTGACAATACTGTGTGTGGCAAGCACAATGTTACAAGAAGATGCTTTAAAACTAGCTTCCACTCAAATGGGCTGATAACATTGCTATGTAAAATACGTTTAGCAAAAATCATACAGAACCTTAGCAAGTAAACGATTCGGTGCCACTCCAGCACTACATGTGAGCCCAGTCTCTTCATAAACACCGTCCCTGAGTTCTTGAGCAATCTACAAATTCCAATCTTAGAAAAATAAGAGGTTTAATATATTTGAAGTTCTTCTATTGCCATTTTAAAATGAGCTCAGCTTACTTCTTCACATTTGACATTCCTTTCTCTGCAAACTTCAGTTATATCAAGGTATGCTTCATCCAGACTACCAGCAATGAAATTGGGATCGTACCTCTGAAAAACTAACAAGAAAATGCATTTTAAGCTATCATTAGTAATTAAAGGAAAAGACAGTATAAAAAGCAATCACACAAAAAAGAAAACCTTTTCTCGTCAAATCACTGTAATGTGTATACTTTTTGAAATCTGTTGGGACGAGGATTAACTCTGGACATAGCTTCCGTGCAATGAACCCAGGCATGGCAGAACGAACCCCAAATTTCCTGGCCTGTATAAAGATGAAAAGAGGATCACAAATTCCATGTAACGCTAGAGTTCAAGCAAATTAATTCTCCAATCATCCATCATATCAGTTCGAGCTTATAATATTTTGACAAAATAAACCTCATAATTGGCAGTCGATAACATAGACATGCTACCCACAGCCATTGGTTTGCCCTTCAACGTAGGGTTACTTAAAGTCTCAACTGCTGCATAGAAAGCATCCATATCTACATGTAACCAGATCCTTGAAAGGTCACGTGAAGCTTCCAGCTCAAGAATCCTTCTTTCAGCAACCTGGCATTGGAAAAAAACTGACAAATTAAATTTAATCCTAACAAGTCATGCATATGATGGACTGTGATTTATGTACATGGTAAGAAACAATGTATAAAAACTAAACTCAAAGAATTTACAAAATGAATAGATTCAGTTCAACTCATACAAACAATTATGTTAATGGAAATAATAATGACATGCCTTCTGGTAATGGGATAAATCAGACGGTGAAAGCTTTGCGAATTGAAGTCGCATGTTTTCAATTTTCTGTTTGATAAAAGCTTCCTTCCGTTCCTCATTCTGAAAATATTTGGATCCTTTGCTCATTTCATACACTATCTTTTGTACTTTCTCCTTGTCAACCCCCTCCATTCCTATTTCATCAATTATAAGACAAGTTACAGAAATTATCAACAAACTAAACTAACAAATTTCATCTTCTACTATACAATTCTTACGAAACAAAAAGAAGAGCATATATTTCTTGAGAATGAAAAATAAGAGAAAAAGGAATGTGAGGTTATGGTAGAAAGTAACCTGCTTTGGCGGTTGTGTATACAGTGTTGTAAGACTGCCATGGATGAGGAGATACAGCATCGCTATTGCCTTCGCTTCCCTCCATCGCCATCTTCTCCGATTCGCGATGCTTTCTCAGTCTGACTTGCCGCGCAACCCCGTTTCACGCCAAACTTGATGGGCCTTTTCATATTGGGCTATTCCTCTCTCCTCGTTAAGCCCAACAAGTTCCTCCCCAACCCAACTTCTCTCTTCCTTCAAAATTTCGGGAATGCTCTTTCCACCTTTAATGTGTCCTTTCGGACGCACCTTTTTACACACTCTTCAAATTAGTTTGCAAGATTGGATATATTTTGTTTCTAAATTATGTTCAAGTTTTGAACTGGACCACACCGATATCTACCGTGAACCCTTTATACTCACTTGAGAACGTGCTTGTTGTTATTTTCTGCTACTGGCAACAATTTTAAATACTCTTTAATGTAGGAAGGTTTATAAGATCAGAATGTAATACTCACTTCTACATATTACTTCATCCGTGAATTTGGAAAAGTTTGGATTACCAACACATACCCACACCCGATAAAAATACACTACTCATCCTATAGTGTTAGTATATAGTTCAAGGTTACAAAAATTATTATCTGAAATGTGATAATGGGAATGCAATATTTCTATGAATGATTAAGTTTTAAAAAATTATTTTAAATTTTTTTTTATTCTAACAAATATTATTTACTTATAGATTATCTATTTTTATTCCAAGGTATAAAGGATGAGAATAAAACATTTTCATGAGAATAAATTCAATTAACTTTAACTTCTCACTATCACTCTTATTTACTATTTTATTTTTATTTTTTTATAATTTAAAATTAAACAAATTTTATAATTATTCTTAGGAATCTAAATTCTTACCAAACACATGTATTGGAATAATATTCTCAAGAATAATAATCCTAAAAATATCATTCTAAGGAATAAAATTCTCAACCATAAACAAACACACTCATAGATGAAGACATGTTTTTTCTCCATATATATATATATATATATATATATATATATATATATATATATATATATATATATATATATATATATATATATATATATATATATATATATATATATATATATGACACATGCATGTATATGGACGTGCATCTTCAGACATCTTCGGATACTAGAGGCATTTGTAAGATATCTTCGGATACTAGAGGCATTTGTAAGATTTCATGGTAATGTGGGAGAACACATAAGATGGAAAGCGCAACTCCCGAAAATTTTAGGGAAATATTCATCTCACTTCATAGGATGCGTCTCACACATCTAAAAATTCAAAAATGTCTTTGTTGTATTCTCGGACGTACCTAAAATCACATTAGTCCTCGTATTTCAGTCATTCATCCCATTTTTTCTAATTTTTTTTTTTTGAATATGCATCTCAGTATGTTATTCGTGGTGAATTTGGATATGCATCTGCGTAAAACTTTGTGTACTTATTTATGGTGTTTCTATTCACTAAGTTGATGTATTTAACAATTTAGTGACGATTCTGGAGATACATATCCGAAAATGTCAAACTGGAAATTAAATAAAACTCCGCCTTATATGTTCTTCTTCCTCATGATCAAAATGAACTTCACTCTCAAAATCCTTTAAAAAGTTTACTTCCATTCTCAATCAACATTTCAACACCATTCTTGTATTTTATCACATCAAATGTAGCAAAATAAATTGAATTTTAATATAAAGTTCATTCATTTCATACCTCATTCCTTGTATTAACCTAATTTTTTAGTTGAAAAAAATAACATTGAGTCTCGATATGCATCTCCAGACTCAATTTCATTTGTTCGAGAGATCCATCTTTAAATGTGACTGATACTTTGAGTTCTTAATCTGTTTTTGTTATTGTTGATATTATATATGGTGTACTCTGATATGTTTCTCAAAGCTACTGTGAGGATGGATGTTAAATCTGATGAAGTAAAGGATGATGTTAAACTGGATGAAGTGAAGGATGATGTTAAACCAAATGATGTTAAACCGAGTGCTAAACTGATTGTTGTCGAGGTAGATATTTGTGAACGAGTTACAAATAAATAAGAGTTTATTCTTCGTGAACATATGCTATGATGGGTCTACATGAATGTCGTGAAATTGGAGTTTGGAGTTGTAATTGGAAGGTCTAACATTGGTTTTGATATAAAACAAACATTTGTAACAATGTAATGCGAAAGAAGTGGCACATACCAACCATCGATTAGGAAGTTGAAACGTGATGATACTATATTGATAAACTGTGATTGTCCATTTAAATTACGTGGATACCATAAGATGAATGATACATTGAAATTTAATGTGGTTTTTGGTAATACATAATCATGCCTTGAGTGATAAGCTATCTCTTCATCCCATTTTATGTCTCCTTATTTCAGAGTAGAAAGAATTTTTTTCGAACATGACGTTAAATATGGTGCCGCCAAAAAATATACTTGCAACTTTGAAATGGAAAAGTCCAAAAATATTTCAAATATCAAACAAGTATACAACGTGTGTACTCGAAACAACAAGGAGGTAAGAGGTACAATATAAAAAATGCAATAATTCTTGAAGACTTTGGATGATTACCACTATGTTTGTAGGTACATAGGGTATAAGGATGGAGTCACAGTTCGAGATATATTTTAGACTTATCTTGATTCCATCAATTTATCCAAAACATTTCATATTATATTTATAATTGATTCAACATACAAAACAAACAAGTATATGCTCCCACTTATGAAAAATTATTGGTGTTACTTTGACAAATATGACTTTTTAGTGGGCTTTGCATTTTTGGACTCAGAAAAAGAGGACAATATGTTACATGAACTTTAGAAATGTGTAAGATTATGTTGAAGGGCCAAGAAAATATGTCAAATGTAATTGTCACTTATTGCAACACCGCACTGATGAATTTGGTTGCAAAGGTGTTTCCTATATTGTATGCATTATTTTGTATGTATCACATAACAAAATGTGAGAAGTCGACTATAACCTATAGTAGGAACCAAACAAATCAAGGGTGGAGATGATAAAATATTCAAACATGACGTGGTGTTGGAAAAGATAATATAAATGGTATAATAAATTATTCCACAAAAGAGTTATATGTCAAACTGGTGGTACATTTTATGAGGGTCTGTGTGAAATATCCAGAGAGAGAGTACTATTTTGGATCACGTGAAAGAGAAGATTGTATGTGCCTGGGTCGATTGGGTTAGACATTTTAACAATACAACAACTAGCAGAGTTTGATCTACACATGCTACACTGAAGAATTGGTTGGAAAATAATAAAGGTGATTTTTGTCGAGATCGGGATATCATGAACCAAATGCTCTTAAATCAATATAATGAGATACAACCATCTTTTGATTAGAGTATTATTGTGTTAGAACAATGATTCAAAGACAACGTCCTTTATTCACTGGTTGTAGGAAACATATCTTAGGTGAGATTGAATTTTATTTTTCACGAAGCTAAGCGGGTAGATAAAATAGGTTCAAATAGCTTAAAATATGGTCGTACACTTAGGAAGACGTACGTCCTTCCATGTACTTGTTTAATTTCATGGAAGGTGAAGCTTGTTATATCGACACGTATGGAGGAAGTTTACACTCACTGGAAAAGGCACCAGTTTGATGATGGCATAATGATGGATGATAAATAAACTTATCTATCATGACCGAGTGGGGAGTGATCCAAGAGAGATTCATGAAATTTGATGACAACATGAAATTGTATATTAAAGAGAAGTTAAAGAAGACTGCATATTCTAAAACCACGGATTTGAAACCACTCTCGAAATCGGTGAAAAATAAAAGGTGTCCCTAAAAAGGTCAAACCGACCTAAAGTAATAATTCTACAAAGTGGTCTCCTTACTTTGAACATCTTGACTCATATTTTCAAGATTCTCTAACTCATAAATCTAAAAAAATATAATTTGGGGGTAGTTTTAGACACTTTTTGTTCCAAACTTTGACCATATATATATATATATATATATATATATATATATATATATATATATATATATATATATATATATATATATATATATATATATATATATATATATATATATATATATATATATATATATATATCGGTTCTGCATAAACACTGCTTTGTAGGGTAATTTCGGATATACGTATCCGAACACACTTTATTTTTAATTGTAATAATAACTAAACATGTGACTTTATGTATGTGCATATCTGTAAAAACCTTTATTTTGTAAAAAAATAGGGAGTGTCTGAATACGCATATCTGAAATATGCTTTAATGAAAGAATATTGTTTTTAAGGTCCAAATTAAACTAAAACTTGTATAAATATAGGGTCTTCATTCCCATTTTATTTACAAAAACACAACATACCTAAATGAATACATATCTCCATATCTCATTGTGTATTTCAATGGCGCAAAACCCCAACTTTAATTTAGGGTATTCAAGGACATATCTCTCGTCGATCTGAAATCCAAATTGTATACTCTCCTACAGTATCCAAAAAATCAAAGAGTTGTCAAACTTGAGTATCGTTCATCCTCGATTGACGATGAAGGGAAGATACAGTTCACCGAGCTTGAACTAAAGACAAATGAAAATTTAAAGGTTTTGTGGAGTACATTTTATCGTGACTCATCAAAGGATTTGATTGAAGAGGATGCGATAATTGCGAGATTGATCGAAGATATTCTAAGGATGTTGTAACGTCCTGAGTTAACCCTTTATAATGAAATACTATAATGTTAAATTTATGTTAACTATTATCTATGTAATGTTAATTTATGTTGTTTTTCCAACGTTCTGCATTATTTCTGGTTGTTTCTGGTTTGACCTAACAAAACATTTTTTTTAGATGTATCTCCGAAAAACTAACTGAATGTTAAATTAAGGGTTGTTACAGAGATGCATATATGGACTCACCTTGATGTTAATACAGAGATGCATCTCCAAATTAAATTTTGGTAAATAAGGGGTTTTCACCAATTTGCGTTGAAGAGTGTGTAAAACGATATGTATGAGGATGCATCTTCAAATTCTATGGGCAGTTGTAACTTTTCACTGTGGTGAGGAATTATTGTTAAGTAATCCCCAAATTTCATCTCATACCCTAACAATTATTTCTCCATCCCTACAATGTATCTGATTTGATTATTATGTCATTGTATAAATAATTTAAATTGATTTTTTCTTCTTTTTCTCTCTCATTCCTTATTAAACAATTCAGTTCATTAGTAAGAGTTGTGAGTGTGAGAAAATTTTCCATACCATATGTCTTAGAAGGAAGTTATTTGATCCATGCAGTTCCCTAAACATTAGGAAAGTAAGTTATTCAGTCTATGTAAATATTTGCGCACTACCGAATATCTTGATGTTAAGTCATATGCTCTATATTTTTCACTATCCAATGTTTCAATGTTAAGTCATTTGATCCACATTTATCATTACTTGAAGTTTTAAGGTTAAGTCATTTGGTCCAAAAAATTTCTTTATTAGATGTCTTGATGTTAAATCATCCGGTCCATATTTCTCACCATCAAATATCTTAAGGTTGAGTCATCTGGTCCACGTGTTTCTTTCCTGAATGTCTTGATGTCAAGTCATCTGGCCCACTTTTTCTTCACGGGATATCTTGGTGTTAAGTAATCCAGTCTATAATATTTTTTTAAAAAAATTCTATAATTATGTTATTTGACCAATGGTGCGTAGAAGAGAACGTGGTGGTAGGATCATTGAGTGTGGACGTATTAAAGGAGAAAATTCATGTGCTCACTATGCGATGGATATACAACAAGATGAGCAAGGTGCAACTGAGTTACAACATCATTTTTCAAGGCGAACGTATGACACATATATGTTGGTACGGTACGAGCATCATGTTGCTCGTCAGTTATGGCACAGAGACAGGTAAGTAATTCTTTTTTATTAGGTCAAATAATCTTTAACTTTGATTATTATTATTATTTATATTTTATAATATATAATTTAAATTGTTTTCAAGAGCAAGGTCCAAAGAAGGAATTAAAGGTTACAACACATGGGAGTAAACTATTAGAATGAGTTCTAGCATATCTCCTACACATGATTCAGGGTTGGTTGGATTACTCTAAATTATCTTCAGTCTAAAAAGCCACTTTGAATATGAATGATTCCAACCTTATATTAGCATTTAAGGAAAGGCGGAACCCTGGAAAATCATCATTTCATATGTCATTTGGTGAAATAACTATCACTCTAAATAGTATTTCATGTCTACTTCACCTCCCTATTATAGGTGATTTTTACAATCCTCCACTTGGTATAAACAAATAAGGTGTTGTTGCTCTTGTTACTGAGTTATTGAAGGTGACTATAGATGAGGCCACACTAAAGGCACATACTTATAAGGGTTCATATTAGATGTTAGACTAGTTTCATACTCCATTTGAGAGGCATCATAGTCATAGTCAATTCAATCCTGTTGTTATGGCTTGTATGTTGTTGTTGGTCAGGTGCTCTAATTTTTTATAGTGTCACATTCTTACATGACATTAGATGCAGAAGGAGAGCCATCTAAGTCAACTTATCAAGTGTTTTGTGTGTATAGAAGACGTCTGAAAGTTAACTTCTATATTATTCCAAGACCAAATTTGAATTTTTTTTTAAGGATGAACTTCACCACTAAGGGTGACAAGAGCAGCCCCGAAAAATTAACTGTTAAGTGTTTACTATTGGATACAATAATCCACCAAGAGCTAACGATTTCCTTTTCTAACAAAAAAAATTCAAATAATTAAGATTATAAAATTAATGAGATTTTTCGTAGATTGCCAACAATATTCGTACACCTCATACTTTTAGTATTAAAAAGTTTACAAAAATGACTAATTTAATTGTCGAAATGAATTTAAACAATAAAACAGTAATATTTATTAAATAAAAGACAATCATAAAATCAATAACTAAATTAAAGGCCAAACATACTAATGTTTATTAAATAAAAGTCTATCATAAAATCAATAACTAAATTAAAGGCCAAACATACTAATCTAATATACAATCAACAAGGTGTGAGAATTTTACTTGGCACCCCTTAACTTATACATATACATGACACCCTCACATATTTACCTAATATAAAAAATACCTTCATTTTTGTCATTAATCACTTGTAAAAAAATTCAAAAAATCTTGCAGACCAAATAAAAATCCAATAGGTCATTTTTACCGGTATTTTTGAAAAATCTGTTGCGTGCCTAAATTTATTGAATTTTTCAAAAATTTGATATGCCGAATTTTTCCCACACCTCTAAAAAAAATCTGATAGTATTAATTTTGATTGACTAGAATTTTACCACATTTTTATATGGATGTGATCGCATCGACAATTATGTGGTTAAAAAAATAAACTATCATCTTTTTTAAATATTCAATCATGATCATGTATTTATTGATATTTTCAAAAAAAAATATGATATCCTACATAAGTTTTACTTGCATTTTTAAAAATTTCGATACACGTGTATGTATTTTTACAAACAAATTTCAAAAATGTCAATAAAAAACATGTAGGACGCCGTATATTTCAAAAATACATGTAAATTTTTGGATTTTATGACATGTTAGAAATGTCAATAAAGAACATGGTTTTCATGAAAAATTTGATATAAATACATAAATTTAACAAATAAAACATTTATTTGTAAATATTCAATGGAAGCTTCAAAAAATTCATTAGATATCAAAACTTTTTTCAAAATTTCAAAAAAATGACAATTTTAAAGTGCAAGTTTATAATGATAAAAGTGCTACAACTTTGTGAGGTAGTGCGAGGTTATTATGATAAGTGCACAACAGGTGTTAGGTATGGATGCTAGGTAAAATTCTGGAAAAGGTATACATTAACTTCTCATTCTCTATATTATATATGACATTCTCTAAATGGTATAAAAAGATTAAATTATCTGAATTTAAATTATTTATCACAGATTTTAAATTTATGTTATCAGATTTTTCAAATTTTTGGACGATACCGAAAATTTTAAAAGTGATATCAGAAATTTTACGAACAAGTGAGAATTTACGGTAGATTTATGAAATTTCCAGTGTTTTGTACCGGAAATTTTAAAATATCAAGTATTTTCGTATCGGAAATTTCAGAATATCTGATATTTTTATTTGTTATTTATACCTGAAATTTTGAAATTTCCGGTAATTTATTTTTTTTTGAAAAAATATCAGAAATTTAGAAATTTTCGGCAGTTTATATTTTCCTGATATTTTCTTATTTTGCAGTGACAAGAGGCAGAGATGGTTCTATGGCAGGACGAACCACTTATAGAACTGATGTTAAAGCCCGTGCTGGCGAGGCACAGGCTTCAGAGCTACGGGCTGGACGTCGTCCCCCTACCTGTTCTCATAGAAAACGAATGGCTGAGCAGAATGTGCAGTTTCGCGCATTCTGTCGTCGGAGCCTTAAAGTATCCACTGTTGAGGAGGTACATGCTCATACATAGGAAGTACATGCTCATACGAAGGAGGTACATGCTCCTACTGCGGAGGTACATGCTCTTACTGAAGAGGTACAAACTTTGACTCCTATTGTGGAGCTGGTAACTAAGGAGCACATTGTGGAACCTGTGGTGTATGAGCCTGAGCAGAAAGTTATTGTTGAGCGAGTTGATGAGGTTTCCTCCGCTGATACAGACATCACAATTCATGTATCTACAGAATCATCAGTACACACTAATGGAGGTTTCCTTAGTGGACCTTCAGACAAGTCCGTGCTGACAGGATTTACAGACCATGTCGCTTATAGAATATGGCATGGCAAAGTATATATTTTTAGTTTTGTTTAATTACAATATTTATATTTTTGCTTACAAGATTTGATGTATAATAATTTGTTTTTGCTTCTTACAGGAGCGTCCGGTGTTGAAGGTCGGTTGTCAAGGTCCGAAGTTGAAGAACTTTCCTGAGAGTCTCATGCCTGAGGAGGTGAAGAGGATCGTTAGTGAGTTCCATCTCCTGGAGTTTGTTGATTACTCTTTGACCATGTCAGACGCCTCCCTTTTATCAGCTTTTGTTGAGAGGTGGCACGCGAAGACATCATTCTTCCATCTTCCATTTGGGACCAGACGACGACAGTGCGCATGATTATGAAGGATTTGGAGGTTTCTGAGTTGGAGGTGCTAGAGGAGCTTGGTGAGACTCGGAAATTTCACCTTGAGATGTCTTGGTTGAGGGGGATATATAAAGAGCTTGTGGAGGCACAGAGGTACGAGGTTGTCGATAGGGCGTACATGCTACATTTGGTGGCATGTACTCTTTTTGCAGTGTTGGATATACGAGCACTTCCTTCACATCTATGAGCAAAGAACCAGCGTGTCACGGCATCTGAGTCATGTGTGAAGAGATGGAAGGCCAAGCAAACCATTCCAGGAGGTTTGATGGAGTACCAGAGAAGGCTTGACGCTCTGACCTTGGATGATGTCGTCTTGACACCATATACATCTCATCCTCCATTTGAGCTATCTATTTCATATTCAGGACATATTAGATAGGAGAGCCATGTGGCTAGACACTTGTCTAAAAGGTATCTACGCCAATATGGTTATGTACAGGACATCTCTCATCCAGTTCCAGAGTCTCCAGCTGATAACATTGATAGATGGTTCCAGAGTCACATTCTCACCTCCCCCATGAGATCATGGATACAATCGTCGAGATTCAACAGTCTAGATACAAATGTATCAGTGCAATCAGAAACATCTAAATATGTCGATAAAATCTCAACCGTTCAAAAAACTATATTTTTATTACTACCCGAAAATTTCAAATTAATTGAAATTTCTGATACACCAAAAATTTCAAATACACTACCGAAAATTTATAGTTGTGAAAATTTCATAGGAGTGTACCGGAAATTTGAATGGTACCAAAAATTTCAATCCTTCTACCGAAAATTCCGTCCAGAAGTTATGTTCAACTCATCCGAGAATAAAAATGGAATAAAAAGATTGGGAGATGTCATGTATAATTTTGAGGGTGGCATGATAAATTCTCCTCCTATTTTTAGAGTTTTGTAGTCTGAATTGTAAGGTATTTAGGCGAGGATGTGTTATCTTAACTTCCATAACCCGCTCTGTAAATATCCTTTTCCGCACAACTATGCGGTAAGCATTAACTTTTTTATAGATAAATAGAACTGTTTATAGCTTCTTCAGCTGAAATTCTTAAGACTTGGAACATTTTCTCATGCTCATGGACATGCACGGTTAAATCTCAATAATAGTAATAGCCTCCAAGAACGAACGTGATAGTTGTGGTATTCTATAATTTTTATGAAAAATAGGACGTGCCTCTCTCAAAGGTAATTAGCGTAGCGATGAGGGTTACAAATTTACAGTATGTGCATATAAGAATATGATCGTATAGCACATTTTTATTTTCTCCCGTGGACAAATTCAGGAAATCTATCTCTCCCTCCCTTTTAATTTTACATCATCACCGTGCCTGATTAGTGCGGACAACGGGCCTTAAAAGGACATCTGAAAATACAAGCATCAAACCCATTAAATGGAACACCACACTAGTCACCACAATAAGGAGCAGCTCTTCGGAGAACTTAGCAACCGGAGTGGTTTAAATGTCCCTCAGCATCTGAGCGGCAAAAATCAAAAGCTCCACCATTTCAAGCCCGGCAGCAGAAACAGTGTCTATCTTCTCATCACTGCATTCCTGATGGACCGTGTCTACGCCCTCACTATGTCTAATGTAACCAACTTCTGTCTCAACTGACGAACTAATTGGTAAGGAGCTGCCAAGAGCAGTCCTTAAAAGTTTTGCCTGGTTGAGAACGCCATTTAGGGCTTCTGAAACACCAGAAACTGTACCATCGGAAGTCACAGACTCCTTGACCTAACAACCATATCAAGCAGGCAACCTTGTAAATAAACTACTTAAGCTTACAAATTTCAAAATCTAAAACATGATAAGTTCCATTTAATTTCAATGCTAGATGCCGATTTTGAACAGTTATTACTCCAAAAACATGCAATCCCATCGTCAGGAGGCCTCCCCTCCAACTCTTTCAAATGCAAAATTTCATAGTTTTGAAACAAAAAAGTATGATACCTTCCAAAGAGAGAGGCGAAGCCTATGAATTGACGAAGTTAATCGCTCCATGCTATCCATGCTTTCTTTAAGTGTTGCATTTTCAACCTTCATTCTGATAAACAATAAGCTAATTATTTAAGTAAACAGAAGGATGAAAAGAAACATTGCTTGTCAGAGGCATCTTCAAAAAGGCCAAATAGATCTGACATAGCTTAAACAATCCTGCCAAAGTCATACATTGATTGATATAATAAAATCAAAAGACCAAAAATTAAGACATGCCTTGCAAAATCCACACTGTTGGATCTGATGAGCTTCCCTTCATTATTTGAATTACTGATAGCTTCTTTTCCTCTAGCATCCAGTGGGTCAATCCATCGTCTCAAATATGATTTCTTCAGCAAGTTTTTTAGAGTTCCATCACTTTCACGGATAACAAGCTTTCTTTCTCCACCGCCAACTCCTTGTTTACTCTCATGATATAATTTTCTGCTCGTGCATTAAAATGAAATATTTTATTAATCAAAATGGCTTATGAAAGCAATGAAAGTTAACTTTTGAGCCAGCTAGAGTAAAAAGCACAAAGCAGAAAAATGAAATGAAACTAACTATTGATTAATAATTAAGTATAAAAACATAAGATTACAGGAAGAGAAAATGTGTCTTCTCACTTGCTGCATAAGTGTACTATATTACTTGGTTTACCAAGCAATACAAGAAATTATGCTTTCAGATTGGATTTTATCAAACCTTATGAAGATTATAAAAGCCATACAAACAAAGTGCCCGAAGGAAAAAGTGGTGGTGTTGGCAAGAGAATCAAGGCCAACTAAATTAAAACTTAATACAACAATAAATTAACTTTGAGCTTTGCACTTTCAGGATTCTACTGGTACTTTTGTATTATTTTTTAGCCAGAAAACAAGAACACAGTTTTGCACACTGTATATAGTTCTGTTCTTTCTTGGTGGATTATGTAGTCAGTGCCTAGCTTGGAGAAAAAGAGTTATGCAATTAACCGCAAATGTAAAGCTGCCAAATCTCTACGGTATGAATAATTGATGCGATGATATTACCTCTAGCTAGGTCATCATTCCCTGTAAGGAAATTTATCTTTTAAAATTACACAAACATTACAACTTACAACAATAACGCCTTACCCCACTAAGTGGGGTTGGCAACATAGATCAAACAATACAATAATGTTCTATCAAATACCATATTATTATCAAACTCAAGAATTTTGAGATCTTTTTTAATAATTTCTTTTATAGTTTTTCTAGGACTTCCTCTACCTCAAGCGGTTTGACTATTTTTCATCTGATCGACTCTCCTTACCACTGAATCCACAATTCTTCCTATATGTCCAAACCACCTAAACCTAATTTCCACCATATTTTCTACTATAGGTGCTACCTCAACTCTCACTATCTCTCTAATGTTCTCATTTCTAATTTCATCTCATCTAGCCTTACCACACACACATCCAACGCAACATCCTCATCTCTACTTCACTTAATTTATTGTGTTGGTTCTTTACACCCCAATAATTTGTTCCGTAAAACATCATCAGTCTTACAATTGTCCGAAAAAATTCTCCTTCAATTTGAGTAGTACATTCATATCATATAAAACACCTGAAACCCTTCTCCATTACAAAAACAACGTTAGTATAAAATCATTAATTTTTTCTATGGATATATTTCTTCCTAAGAATAGATTTAGATGCTTAGGAACAATTAGCTACAAAACCACATAACCCTAGTAAAAGTAAAAATATCCAGTCTTCAGTGATACAAAAATATTGAATATGTAACCATCTTTAGGAAAGTAATCATACTCCAGAAGTAATTGATGTTCCTGCTTTAATTGTGCCAATTCCATTAGAGCTTTCACCTTTTCATTAGTAACCTGAAGTAAAACAACAACTCTCAAATTAAAATACTATTTCCGAGCATTGGATAATATCAAAATCCTTGCACCAGTGGTTTAAAATAAGGTTCTCATAGTCCACAAATCAGAGGCACATACATACTGCTTTGGATATTTTTAAGAGGACTCTTAGCATAGCTTCATTTTCTGAAGGATATGAATATATAAAATTGCAAAATGAAAATAAAAGAACAAAATAACTAAAAACCTAGATGCTGCAAGCATACAACTAACTTTCTTTTCTGACCAATATAGTATATAGTATAGTATAGTATCCATAACACAGCCATAACATAAGCAATTTTCTAATCTCTAACCACCACAGAGCTATTAGCATCTAAATGTTCCAAGTGTCTGAAGCAAAGACATGACAGACAAATTTACCTGTAACAAGTTCCTTTTAAGTTCTTCAGTCTTTATTTGAAGGGCTGAATTCACATTTCTCTCCAATAGATGTCTTTCGTCTTGCTGTGATAACAGCAATAATGTATCAACCTGAAATATAAAGCATGGTAGGCATCAGAAAGCTAGATTTACATACCTCAGAAACAAGGGCTTTATATATGCAAACAGTCCCTGCATATATCAAAAGTTTTAGTTTGTGTAAAAAAATTTAGTCCTTGCAAATATACCACTTTTTGCTTTTGATCTCTAATGTTTTATTTTAACCCTTGCAAAATTTATTTGTGTTGAAAATAGTTCTTGTAATATGTAGAATACTAGATTGTAATCCCTCAATATAACTATAAGAACTAACATGAATATTACAAGGACCAATTTCAATATGAATATATTTTTTAGGGACTAAAACAAAACACCAAGTACCAAAAGCAAAAAGAGGTATATTTGCAAGAACTAAAAACAAATCATTTTTTTACAAGGACCAAATCTAAAAAATAGTATATTTGCAGGACTAAAAAAAAGCATATTTAAACCCAAAATATAGTTTGATCAGCGAAAAACATAAGAAAAAACTAAATACATGTACACATTAAAATAATGTGACCGATGGTGTAACTACCTTTTGTTGCAATGCCAATGCTAAAGCATCAGATGAATCACCTTGTCCATCAGTTTTTACTGCCAGCGAGCCAAGACCACTACTCTGTAAGGAGTAACAGAAAAAATTAATGAATTCCAAGCATTGCATATAATCAACAAATATCAGCAAAATAAAGCAGACTCTAATCTAGACCAAGTTAGGACATTTAATTGCATCTTAAAGTTATCACAACACTTTCTATTGAGAAGAGCAATGCCATTGTTATGCCAACATGATTAACTTGTTTAAAATCAAAAAAGAAAAGGTATCTTAAACTTCTCAAATGTATTGATCAATAGTGTGGATACTGCAGAGATTTTTTATCAGATTCAAGGAATACTTTGTGCATTCTTCATCATCAGGCTGGCCTAATTTCAGCCTGGAAGTAATCAGGTGGATATGAAAGTAATCAAGCTGGGAAAACTCACTTATATATAGGTGATTGGGTTGGCCCCAGGTCAAAGTAGCAGGCTTAATTTCAGTCAGAAAAAAATTAGGATGGCCCAAGAAAAACTCAATTCTGTGTGATGTTCTTTTGTTATTTTTTCCTATACTGATCTTCTTTTCAGTTTCTGTGTACTTATTCCTAATTCCATAATACTTTCAATTCTCAATTGCGTAAAGTGTAAACCTTCAAGATAAGTAAGTTAATGTAATTTTGAATAATATTAAAGTAAATCATATTCTTCGAATTCACTATGCACTATTAGTTATAGCTCCACAAGCCACCAATCGCTAAGTGCCCTATTGCTATTAGTGAGCAGTTTCAAACCTTGGGCTGTGAAACAGTTTCATCTTGCGGGCTTATGTCTGCATCCCCGCATTCATTCTCTTCTACTTCTGTGTCTCTTTGAGGGAGCAAATTTGACTCAATATTCTGATTGAACTTCCTGATCCTTTCATCAATCTCATCGATTATGGATTTAATAGTGGATTCCCCATCTTTAAGTAAATTCATAATATGATCCTTATAGTTAAAATGATGACGTTTTAAGTCTGCTATGCCATTCTCAATCACTTTGTTCATATAAATCTGAAAATGAAACATCAGAATCCAGAATTCATAAATGGATTAAAATGACTTTTTTTTAACATTATATGAACACTCACTTGCTTCTTTTCCATTAAATTGACTCTCTTCTTTAGATGGTTTTCAATTTCCAAGCCCTAAATGGAAAAAGAATAACAAATGATTAAAAAATAAGGTTAACAAGGCAAAGGCAACAATGAAGATGAGTCAACATTCAACAACAGAGCTAAACTACAAGTCTAAAACGTACCACCCTAAGTTTACTTTGAAGATAGTCCACAGAATTGTTTACTTTGTCCAGCTGCTCTTCTAATGCACTCTGTCTGAGGAATTGTTATTCAAAATATGTACAGGCAACAGAACAAAGAATCTCAACACAATAATTTCCCAAGTATATACGACAGTGATCTAACATTGCAACAGTTAAGAGCATGCCTAATCAAACATGGTTGTAAAGAATTTTAGCAAGCATTCAACCGGGGCACTAAACTGGGTAACCAGAATAAAGAACACCTTGTCTAACGATCACAAAAAACATAAGATCAGGATTCTAAAACCTTACAATGTATTTAGAAGTGGAAGCATCATTGAAACTCCATAATTCCTCAGAGTCATCCAAAAGACATGTACATTTAACATCCCAACTCGTATCATCACACTCTTTCTGGGAATATTGCCTGATCTGAAAGAACTTATTAATTACCTGTAAATTCATAATAAGTATAAAGAGAAAGGACAAAATAAAACCAGAGCCCATTACACAGTATCAAAATAATGAGAACAAAAATCATAAACACGCCTAAATGCAAATGCTTTTAGCATGATTGTAAAGTGTGTTTGGGTGAGCATTTGCAAATTTTAGACTATTTTGATATTGCAAGCTTTATTTGGCTAATAGCGAGCTTGAAGTGAAGTAATCAATATTGGGAAACTTTATGTTCAAAAACAAGTTTTTTCATAATTAAGAGTATGGAATTTTCAACCATATGCAAAAACTGCATGACGATAAGTAAGCCAAGAGCGCCATCTTGGCATGTACTTCCTTGATAAACCTAGAGTACACTGATACACCAATTAGAGATATGGCCAAATTAGTTCTTATAAACCTTGGGCAATCCTTACCCATTAAGCTAGGCTTTAGGGTTGAGTTAAGTCTAATCCAAATTCTAAGATGGTATCAAATGTTGTTAAATGGCGGCCATGGAGGAGCAAATGCTTTTAGAATGATTGTAAAGTGTGTCTGGGTGAGCATTTGCAAATTTTAGACTATTTTGATTTTGCAAACTTTATTTGGCTAATAGCGAGCTAGAAGTCAAGTAATCAATATTTGAAAACTCTGTTCAAAAACAAGTTTTTTCATAATGAAGAGTACGGAATTTTCAACCATATGCAAAAACCGCATGACGATAAGTAACCCAATAGCGCCATCTTGGCATGTACTTCCTTGATAAACCCAGAGTACACTGATACACCAATTAGAGATATGGCCAAATTAGTTCTTATAAAGCTTGGGAAATCCTTACCCATTAAGCTAGGCTTTAGGGTTGAGTTAAGTCTAGTCCAAATTTCTAAGATGGTATCAAATATTGTTAAATGGCAGCCAAGGAGGATTTTTTTGACAACCACCATAGACAATTTGTGAAGGGATGCCAGCCATAGGCCGCAATGGAGTGTTATTGACTATTATTTTGTTTTTGTCCACGCACCATATATCTGGTCTTAGACATGGTGTGTTTAGATCCCACATTCACATCGAGTAGAGGTAGTACTTGTAAGATTTGGCCAATCCTCATCCCTATAACTAGCTTTCAAGGTTGAGTTAGATCTAAAAACCCAAATTCTAAGCCCAAACCGATATTCTATGACACACCTTCAGGTGTGGAGTATACTTTTGACTTGAACTTGGACACAATTCAAATAGAAAATTGATCATCAACTAATTATCAAAGGCCTCTAAATGTTTATACCGAATGCATTTTATAAACACGGTGACGCCAAGCAACCTAATAACTATTCCTATCCAAACCAGGACTAAGATAATTCAGAATTAGAATAAAATCCCTGGGTACTAAAAAAGGCAACCTGAAGCTAAGGAGCTCCCACCATTGCAGGATCCAGGGAAGGATCAAACTCACTGTATCTAGACAGCCTTACCTTGCATTGCAAGAGGCTGAATCCACATCTTGAACAATTGTCTCCAATGACATGGCAAGAACTCCAACCACTACACCAAGGCTCTCCTTCCATAAAATCCCTAAATAGAAAAGTACAATAAAATAATCCCAAATTGAAAACCCTAAATGAATTGTAAAACTAATTCTTAGCTAATAATCTACATCACAATAACTTTTCACTTTTAATCCAATTCCAACTTGTCAAGGAGTGCCTTGAAGCAACGGTTTAAGTTGTTGTGTGACTAGGCCAGAAGTTCAAGTCTTATAATGAGCCTATTGAAATTGTTTTGCAAACTCAAGGTAAGGCTGCCTATAATAAACCTACAACCATTGCTGAACCCTTCAAAGTTTAAAACAACTAAGAGACTATATACTTTCTAAAAATATTCAGTTTTTAGCTTTTAAAATCTGAGTTCTTTTTAAATTATTAACAAGGAAATGGAAGACTCGTGTAGTAAAAAAATTTGATAAAGAGAAGATGGAAGACAAGCTAGAAAGAATGCACTTTTAGAAACAATGAACACTGTTTTGGCATTTTCAAAATTTCTGAAAAAGAATGGTAAGGGAAATATTTTATCAATATTCTCTCGTGTTTGGAAACATAGAAAGTAAACGGGCCCTAAATTTTTTTTTTTTTTTTTGCAAAATCAAGTTTCTGGTTGTTAAGCTTGAATTTTAGAAGGAAACTTTTTTTACAGTCAGATGCAGCAAACATATATCTGAAGTACTAACTAATAGGAATTAAATACACCTTCTAGGAGTAGCACAAATATGCCTTCAGCCGCACCTTCCAAAATATGGCATGGTTTATACAAATAAAGATTTCAACATATCTAAAATGTTATACTCTTGTTTTCAAAAAGCATCACTGACCAGTAAAGTATAAGTCATGTCATGTATACTCAAATCCATGAATATTGAATAGTTGTAATAACACACACTTTGTTCTCTAATGTATAACGAAGAGCTTGATAAGAAATGTGTAGAATAGTGCGGATTTTAGATTATTACTTTAATGTATCCTAACTCTAAGAAACTGTAGGATAAGTCTGAATTGAACAACAAAGGATATGGGAGAGAAAGTGATAAAGAGAGTAGGAGATGGAGGAGAATGTGAGAAACGCTACCTTCTTAAATGTTTCATTTTGCTCTATATACATTGCTTGATCACTCTGAAGAGCATCATGAAATTCCTTTTGCTTCAGACAGACTGAAGTGAGTTCTTCTATCCTATGTTAGAGTCAGAGATAGATTGCAAGTGAAATCAAAAGAGTTTCTAGGAAAAACATGTCCCATGTGTAATGGCAAAAAAACACAACAATGTTCTAAGCATCACTAAAATATGCATATAAGGGACAACCTTGTTTAATAAGTTACCATGCAAAAGAGTAAGAATTTCTATAATAGAAAGTCAGCATGGTCCTTCATATAAAGAAGCGGATCACAAACATTAATGTTTCGGAAATCAATTCTTACAGAAACAAATGTAAAAGAGCCTATGAAAACACCGCAAATCATTGTCAATTGCCTGTGTAAGATTAATTAAGCATTTCAAATGGGATATCATTTCTGAGAAAAGGTCTAACACTTGTCAATTGGCAATAGACAGTTGCTTTAATTATTCAGCGGATCTTCATATTTTTGTCTCATAGTTTCTTTGCACCAAATATAAAAAGGAAACAATTGTATCCTGGCATCAGCGTCTAACTAGATGAAATAAAAACAAGATTTGTTTCTGGTACCTCCCAAGTCATCTACTGTTATCTTTCATATTTCTTCGGTATTTAGTTGATATTATGCACTAGTATGATGGAAAGATTGGGAATACCTTTGGAGGAAGCCATCTATTTGTTGTGACATTGCCTCCTCCTTTTCCTTGGCCTTTTCAGCCTGTTAGTTCATGAAAAACGCTTAGACTTCAGAATATCAACCACTACTAAACTAAAAAGTACATAGTATAGTGAAGAAAATATCATTTTAATTAAAAGCAACAAGTATAGTAACCTCAATTATTGCATTATCCCTTTCAGCAAACGCAGCACCTACACAGCCCTGGAAAAATTTAACTTGCTTCTCGGCTTCCATATTCTTGACAAATGAGTTTAAAGCAAGTCATTTAATTGTGTACAATAATGTCAGAGCTCATATCAAGACTAAAAACCTCAGAAGGTACGACACAACAAAATGTTAATTCTTTCAACAAACTCTAGCACTTGCACTAAGTCAATTGATAAACTGGATTAAGAATTCTTCCCATAATGTTTTTGTCATAACCATTGCAAAATTTTCAAGCTAGACCCAAGGTTGAACTATTTCAGACAAATAAATATTGGAAGTGCTACCTCCTAGTAATTTTGTATTCAACAGCTTTCTACAAGTTGATAAATCTGGATAACGTATTCACAATGCAGTGTCCATAATAGAGTGTATAGCAAAATAGAATACAGTAGTGCAGAGTGAAAGAAATGGGAGGGCATACCTTCAACACCTCGGCATTCTGTAGATCTGCCAGTTGACTCTGCATACAATACAGTAAGACAATAAACAGAAAGAAGGAATTCTTAAAACAAAGGACATAAAAAGCTTAATTGCTCACTTTAATTCTGTAAGCCTCAGAAAGCTCCTCTTGTAGATTTAGACTGTCTCTTGTGCACGAAGCCAACTGATTTTTCAAGCTCTCAATCTCCTGCTCCAAGCCAGCTGTCCTAATTGGACATGAATTTCAACGCAATCAATACATTATGTTGGGCTTGATATACAATAAATACTTACTAATTTTACATAGATTTCCTGATAGCCAAAGGAAAATCAATAGATACCTTTGAAAATGCATTCGGGTAGCGACAGCAAGATAGCCAGGCCCAGCTTGCTGCATGCATAGTTGTTCGATATCTTTGCGTAATTCATCACGTTCTACAAATCATATACTCTGAAAGTTTAATATTCATAATAAATTACTTTAAAGCAAAATGAAAGATTATAATATAAACTCGGGCAAGTGGTACTTAGAACTACAAGCTCGGATTACAACATATCTAGAAAATGAATTTCCAGGCAATCATATCCAATCTGCATGATATGAAACCAAGGACAGTGTAGAGAACATAATAATAATAACAATAACAACAACCGAGTCTTATTCCACTGAGTGGAATCGGGTCGGCTACATGGATCAACTTTCGCCATAATGTTCTATCAAAAACCATGTTTCTATCCAATTGTTAATCTCGAGATCTTTTTGAATGACTTCTCTGATAGTTTTTTCAGGTCTTCTTCTTCCTTAAGATGTTTGGCTTCACTCCATCTGGTCTACTCTCCTTACCACAGAATCTACATGTCTTCTCTCTACATGCCCAAACCACCTAAATCTATTTTCCACCATCTTCTCTACTACAAATGTTACCCCAACACTCTCTCTAATATTTTCATTTATAATCCTATCCTTTCTAGTCTTACCACAAATCCAACGCAACATACTCATCTATGCTACACTCATTGTAATGAATGGAGGAAATGGGGGCAAAAACTAATTGTAATGAATGGAGAAAATGGAGGCAAAAACTAAAATCGAATGTCCCTAATTTTTTTTTTGTATTGGGATTAAAATAAACCCATCCTATGATTTATTATTGACCCTAAACCCTAAAATTTGAACTTGCAATTCAACTCAAATTTGTAAATGAACAATATAGAATTGTCAATGAATTCACCATTGGGATTCTCAATAAACAAACCAAACATAGTACCATGCAAAGTAAGAGAGTTCATTTAACAATGGAAGGTTTAAAGAAATGTAGATACCATGTTCCAGTTGTCGAATTCGAGCCAACAATGATTCATCATTCCTACCCTCAGCCATTCTGGAAATTCAATACATCAGCAACAAAAAAAAAAATCAAACCAATTACTATGAAAGGGGATAGAGATATAAGAAGAGGAATCAGAATAGCCCCAAAAACCAAAACGAAAATTGGATGTAATTGGTGCACCTGAAGGTTTGCTTGTTGGAATTGGAAAAGCACCAAAAGAATTGGAAGAAGATGAAGATACCGTTTCTCGTTGAAGAAAAAAGCGGTATAGATAAAAGGGTTTGCGTAACAAATGGAAAAAATCCAAGCGACTGCGCCACGATTCAACAGGCTGCTGCACTATTACGCATTTTCGCGCAACATATATTTATTTTTATAATTTAATTGAAATCCATTAACATTATAGTTATCACAACCGTTAATTTATTAAAAATATTAAATTTTTATTATTTTATTTTTAAGTATTATAATTGAATGGTTGTGATGTATTTACAATGTAAAAAAAAATTATATTAATAATGTAAAATAATCATTTTATTTTTTTAATTTATTATAAATATATAAAATGTAAAATATGTGTAAAAATCATGTATATCCTTCTGATTTTAAATTATATTTTTTTTAATTTTAGAATTAAAATTGACCAAATAAGCTTACCTTGATTTATAGAAGTTTGACAATTAATTTTGCTGATGTATGAATTTGAGAATGTATTTCACCTACATATTCTCTGTGGAAGATGGAAAGACACCATTCATTTTGAAATTTTTAAATTGAACCATCCATTCTCTCTTGGCTCAATGAAACTTTCACTTTGTTTAATGCATTGAGTATTCAAAGGACACATTAGAACTTGGAGTCACACATATTGTTTTGCTTGCTGAAATATTAAAATAAAAAATAAATGCAGAAATAATCTATGTACTTTGAAAGTAGAAAACAAGTAAGCTCAGAACCCCAATCGCTCTCCCTTTTCTCCCTGCTCTGTCGTGCACCACATTCGTCTCATGCCTTTGTTCACCCGTAATACTCAATTGATTCACCTTCTCTATCAATTTCTTCTTAATTTCACTATTTACAAAAACTCAGGAAAATGCTTTTCTTTCTTCTTCAGCTATGCATTTTGGAAAATCTATGGTCATAAATTATATTGAAACTTCATTTTGGATCATGTGTTCTTCTTCAGTTATGGGTTTTTTAACCTATGCTCATAAATTAACATGTTTTTCAATCTTTGTTATGGTGTGCATGTACGGTTTATGTGAGAAACTCTGATGATCCTCCTTAATCGGATAAATCACGATGGTGCCAATTCAATAGAGTGATTTTGAGGTTTCCAATGTTGATGATGGCAAAAGAGGGAAGATATTCCTACATGGATCTTCTATAGTGGATTGCAAAATATTTTCATGCAGGTTACTGCTTGGAAGTTTGATCTATTTGGTTTGAAGCCTGAGGTATTGTTGCAATCAAAGGATGGAAGTTGGATCAAGCTTAAGAAGCCGCAAAAAAGCTTTCAGGATAATGTTAAAATTGTTTTAATTATACTTTACTTTCTTCACTGTGTTAAGAAACAACCTTGATTATCTACCACGTCTTTTGGATATAGAACCTATAAAGTTTAGAATTTGAAATGCATTATAGGAATATGCTGAAAATAACTATTGGAAATAAGCTGGAAATAAGCTGTTGAAGCAACTTTGGTTAGTATTGTCTATTATCTTTGATGAATGTTGCTTTAGTTCAGTGAGGATTTCTCAACTTTACCTTATTTTATGACTTTTATCTTTTTCTGATTGTGTTTTTAGGGTACGCTCAGAAACTATCGGTAGGTTACAAAAAGGGATATTGAATTGTTTGTACTTGTTGCAACGCAGAAGTTAGTGCATCTCAGTTTGAGGCACATGTTATATGGTCATCTAGATGCAAGTCGTGGATTCTTTAAATTCTATTGTTGGATCTGTAGGGTGTATATAACATGTTTAACTAGCTTTGTAGTGAACTATACTTTTCAAGTGTTGAGTTTTATCCTTTTAAATTCAGCTAAAACTTAACACGCACCCATATATATATGGATTGTAAACCGGTTTTTGGTTACCTTTATGTATTTTGTGATATTGGAAGTGATATGACTAATGTGCACAACTGGTTGAAATTGAATGGTTAGTAACATTTTATTTCACGAAGAACTTGTATGTGTTCATGAACTCCTTGACCATGAATATTGCACTATTTCATTCATTATTGCCATTGTTTTTTTAATAGGAAGTAGAACAATCATTTAATTTTCTTATGTTTGTCATTTTCTATTTTTCAATTGTACGAGAGTATAAGCACATTATCATTTTAGATAGTTCAGCATTCAGCAACCAACTTGAATCAGATAACTCACGGTATATTATAATTCTTTTTAATTAGAGACAAACTGATTTTAGAATTCAAAATTGTTGTTGACATGAAGCATTGGTGTTGCATTTAGATTTGCATTATTTTACATTAATTTATCTAAGTTATTTATATTCAATTCATTTTTTTGCAGCTAGAGAATATGATTACTGAAACCTCCCAGGCTGATTGTGTTGTCCTTATCATTGATTCCACCACTGGTGGTTTTCATAAAGAAGGAAAAATTACATTAGGTTAGTTTTTATTTTTTTATTCCATCCTTTGTGTTTCCTGTATTTTTTTCTGAGCATAAGAACATTAGATATGACTTTGGTTCTTTAAAATTTGGTAGAATAATTCAAAATTTGCATTATCCATGGAGCCTACAAGCAAAGAACTTCAGTCATATGCTTCACATGTAGATCACCTTAGAAATAAAGGCTTTCCCATGATAAGTTTGTGTATTGTATCTCTTTTACATATGGCCTAATTGTTCTTGGCCAACCTGTCAAAACACATTGTTATTAAGTTTACGTTTGTGGTAATCAGTTAATTATCAGCATTCCCTACCATATATAGCAACTCACTTTATTATAATAGCTTTTCGAAATAGTAGCAGTATTAGACAAACAAGCAATGTCAAATTTATAATATTAAGGACTCTGCTACATGGCCATCAGGAACAAGAACAATGTTGTTCAACAAATTTCATAAGATGCTATACTGGTTGTGATACGGTGGGAGAACTGACTTGGGATTTTGCGTTTGTTTTCGCACTTGTTCGGTTTAGCAAGAGTCGCCACCGACTTTTTATTTTATCCTAAGGAAAGGCCAAAAAGCACAGGAAAGACCTTTGAGATGTTTTCTTGGGTTCGGGGGATAGATTATGAAAAGGGAAGGTGCTAGCACCCTTTTCATCCATGGTTATCCATGGGCTCTTAGTTACTTGTTTTAGATCACTTGCCTTTGCTTTTCAATTGTTTGAAAGGGTGCTTTGTGTGTGTGGTTTTGAAGATGTTTTGAAAAAGATGCCTTGTCTAGGCAACCTTTGTAATGATCCTTGTTTGAATATATACAAAGGTGTGTGTCTTTTTGAAAAGATAATTCAATGTTTTGAATGTTGTTTTGAAATTGTTTTGAAGTTGTGTTGTGAAGTGTGTTTGAAAATGGCAAGGATGTTTTGCAAGATTTTTGATCAAGTAACTAAGAGTTGTCTACCCTATTTTACTCAAAGATCTTTCTTATGCTTTAACCCTTTTAACAGTGTTGTTTCACCATTGTATTTGGTGAACAACTTTGTGTTAGGATGTTAAACGGGACAGGCGCGGGTCATCGTATACAATCATTGAAGGCAACTTGTGAGACGCTCTAGCAATTTTTATAAGGGACGAGATCGTTTTATCGAAGGCAACACCGAGGGTCATCGAGGGACTAACGATCTTTGTTTATCGAAGGGACATTTGCTAGAGTGTCTCGTACTCGAGGGACATGATTGCATTTTCTGAGGCAACAAGTGAGGTTATCCTAGAGGTGCAAGTGTGAATGGTGTATTGATGTTCATGCATTTGTCTTTGTATTAGGTCATCTAGTGATCGATTTTAGATTTTCACATACAAACCCTAATCTCTAATCATAGCATATTTTAAAAAAGCATAAAGTGCGAGAATTAAATCCTACGCTATTACAAAAGAGTATCCGGGGATGGGAGTACAAATTATTTACAAATGGGGATGAGTCTTATCAGAATAATGTCCCAAATGTTATGGGTTACAACCAAATCGAACTGTCGCATTCTCAATGTAAAATTATAACCAAGTATATGATAACGAAAATCAAAGAAATATGAGATGCGTGTAGTTATTTACAAATGATCAAATGAAAATTCTAACCTAAAAAGATTATGTATTATTACTATTTTTTGTATTTTATGTTTTTTATTTATTATATAGAAAGATTAATTAAACATAGTATTCTTTTAAATGTACAAATATTAAAGAGAATATATCAAAACAAAACTTTAATTTATTATTTTTCTTTACTATTAACAAAGCAAAATTTTTTTAGAATAAATAAAAAGAAAAGTATTAATTTTAAAGAAAGTAAATTAATTGGTGAAGAAAAGAAAAGAGTATTATTTTTTTAAAAAACAAAAGAATGATGATGGGCCTAAGCATGTATTTTGGCCCAAAGTGGTATAAAAAACAAAGGATGCTGAAGGGAAAATGGGGGGTGTAGGCGCTGAAAGCAATTGGGCTTTATGGGTTTTGTTGGGCGAAGGCCCATCTGATGGGTTTGAACAAATTTGTTTAGGATTGTTTCATAATTGGGAAATAGGGTTTACAGTTTGCACAACGACGCTCCTCTCCTTTCGTCTTCTTCCTCTTCGTCTTTCTCAAACCATGGGGATTTTGATTCCTCTCTCCAAGCTTCCAGTCGCCAGAGCACTACCTCCACCCTCTCCTCTTCGTGACTACACAGGGCAGTGATTTGAAAGGTAACAATTTCGTTCTTGACGCGTTTTCTTTACAGTTTACATGTTCAATTCTTGTATGTTTTATTGTTTGCAAAGTTTAATCTTTGGCGTTCATGATATAAGATGCAGAAAAAGAAAGAGGGAAAATGATACCTTGGTGGCTTCGTCTCTGGAGAACGGATGGAGGGTTGGAATGGCGGTGCTCTCGGTGGCCGGAAGAGGAGGAGCGTGATGATGATGCTTATCTGGTACTTTGTATCTTTAACTTCTTTTGATGATGATGCTTTAGTTTCTGAAAAAACCGCTTACTTTTGATATGTTGGCTTGATGATTCGTTGATGATGATGAATTCTTGTTTCTGAATCGCTTGCTTTGTTTTGGACTTTCGTTGATGATGAATATATGTGTTCTGAAACCTTTTGTTTTACTTCTAGATTTTTCCTCTTTCCGGGCCCTGTTGATTTGGCTTTGAGTTTGCTAGATTGTTTGATGATGAAATTTTATTCTGAAAGCTTCTGAATCTCTCTTCTTCTTTGCTATGAGAGTGCTGCTGAAACTAGCTCACGTTAGAACTATTTTCTTAATGTTTGATGAGGAATTCCGTTCTGAAAATTGTTTGCTTCTAAACTCTTCCTTTATTTATGGACCATGTTGATTTGATGAAATTAAACTGTGTTTGCAGTTTTGGAAGCAAGCTTTAGTTTCTTAAACTTGCAGTTTTGCAGGTTCTCTATGTTTGTTGGTTTGCTTCTGGTGTTTGGAGGCATGTTTTAGCCTTTTGGTGTTTTGGTAAGGCAGGTTGTCTTGCTTCTGCAGGTTTGCTTTTTTTTTAGGCCTGTTCGAACAGGTTTAGCAGTTTGAAGGTTTTGAAAGCTTTTGGCTTGCAGTTCAAACAGGTTGGAGGTTTGTTTGTTATGCAGGTTGTATGGAGAAAGCAGGCTTGAAGGCTTGTTGGTATTTTTGATAGCCGTTTGATGAGTTTTTAGACATGATTGGTCTTTTGAACAGGTTTGAATGGTTTGTGAGGCAGTTTTGCTTCTGGTTTGCTTTTTGTTGCAGTTTTTGACCCTCTCCCCTTTTAGACTGTTTACAGTCTTGTTCTCTTATATCTTTTTTTCACTGCTTTGTACAGCCTGCCAAACTGTAAAACTCTATTTTTGGTTCTCTCTTTCTCTCTCCATAAAGCATTTTTAAATTGCTTAATGTATTTTATTCTGAAAAGTTTTTGTTGGCCAGAATATGATGATGAATATTGACAAGCCTGCTTGCTTGTATCTTGGTTTATCTCTGCATTCTGTACTTTCTTTCCATATTTTCTGCATTGTTCCTTTTGACAGCTTGTGCTTGTTTGACAGTTTTGCAACTTAGTTTGCTTTTCTATTTTGACAGTTAGTTTGCATTTTGAAACTTAGTTTGGCAGTTCAGTTTGACATTGTGTACAGCTTTGTGCCTTCTTTGTTGCAGCCTTGTGCCTTGTATCTTTGCTTTTAATTGATTGTATGCTTGCAAAATTATTTTTACTTTCCTCTTTGTGAACCAAGAAGAGAAATCTTCTTGTGATTTGCAAAGAGGACAAGTAAAACATGATGAACCCAAAAACAATCTGATTCCGGCTAACAAGCTTTAATGATGACTTTATATTTATCTGCTTGAAAATGCTTTTTGATTTATCTGCACTGATTTCTTTTTCTTCTGTCCTTTGCAGGTAATTATCAGTTGAATAATGGAAGAAGCAATAGAAGATAGAAGATTTCAAGAAACTTAGGCTTTAGATTTATTTTCTTTTCATTTATTGTAATAAATATTATTGTAAACACTGTAAATAAATTTACAATATTCGAATAACATTTGTAACAATATTTGAAATAAATAAAAAGTCTTTGTCAAATAAGAATTCTTTACTGTCAAATATTTCCTTCTTTCCTTTGCACTGTCTATTTAATTATTTAAATCTCTTAAATTAAAACAACTGGAAATGCATCCCAATAATTTTAACTCAGATAAAATAAATAATCAACAAATTTTGCAGTCTCGCAACCTTGCATTAACCACAATACGCCCGACATTCCAATTAATCATATGCTTTAAACAAACAAGCATTCCATACACTTTTCACTTCACTGATCAAACCAATGTCTCAAAGTTTTAATCAAAGCCTCAGCTCCTATCCCAGATATTTAGGTTTTGAGAAGCAACCGTTAATCTGGAACAAGCGTAAAAATAATGTAACAGTCAATTGAATTATTGTGGATTCAATTTCTTTTGAGAAATACGAGTGAAAACCCTAATTCCAGATTTGTCGTCAAAGAAAAGTCTGCTTGATCAATTCCTGAGCCAATCTCAATAAAATCAATGGAAACCCTAATTCTGGATTGACTGTCAAAGAAAAGTCTGTTTGACCGATTCTTGGGCCAATCTTGAAAGATCAGGGAAAACCCTGAAGTTGTGATTTCTTGTGAAAAAGGGATGGCAAATTTTGGGGTACAACACTGGTCCATTTCCAAATCATGTATGCTTATAAACATAATATGAATTTTATATATTCTACTGCTTACAATTAAATAGTTAAATATATTATGGAAAAACTGAACAATGAAGTGCCCCACATTTTTACTTCACGGTTTGCTTTTGATAAATAAGATATTTAGTGACAAATTTTAAATTCAATGCATATGAACACAACAAACAATGACAAGAATTAAGACCAACCTGAATTTCAACACCAGCAAGCGGACCATAATAATTTAAAGCTTCAAAGTCATTCTTTGTAACTGTCACAACAACTGCAACATTTGCCCACTTAGATGCTCGCTGAGAAAATGACATACCATTGATGCATATTTCAGATGGATTTGTACTTCAAATAACAACCTATAAGTTCCAATATTCTCATTATTATGAAGCTTTAAGATAATAGCTGCATTTGATTCACATTGTTTTTTCATGAGTTCTAATTTATAATTTTTTAGCATTGATAGTGCATGAACCATACGAGTGGGAGATTTGAGGCACTGTCATAATGTGTCATTTTTAAACAAACTTATAGATACAATTGGATGGTTGGATTTTGTAATTACGTCGAACATGTACTATTATATTTTGGAGGTATAAACTGAAGATACTCATCATCGTGATGATGTAAAAGTTTGTTATTTCTTTGAATCACAAATGCTTCAGTGCCCACTTGAAAAGGCTGGACCGAATTGTATAATGAGTAGCTACACACTTTAGGTAGTATTGATTGTTAGACACATCTCAGTGTTCATATGAATAAGTTGTTGATGAAAATGTTTTTCTGTAGACAATTCTAACGAAAGGTCCAACCCTATTTGAGTCATATTATTTTCTTATCGGTGAAGAAGCATCTTCTGTAAATTTTCCTCTTAAGCCACTTTTAAACAACTCGGAGAAACTAACAAAACTTGGACTTACTTTACTCTCGATATTCCTCATGGTGCAGTTGGCCAAAATATTCACATACAACTATCCTTAGATACAAAGATCAGTTATGAAGTTTATGCAAGAATTGGTGGATTGCCTTCTGGTGATATCCAGGACTGTTATTTGGTGACACATTAATTCATTTTGGGCTTACTGTTATTAGATATGTGCAGATATTGGGCATGTTGGTGTTATATCTTTGCAGATGCTAGTATTTTTCAATTTAGATAGATGAAATGTGTCATGTATGAGACTATTATGGAGTTGTGTTTAGGCTCTTAGTGGCTATAGTCAAATGGAGGGTATGTTTAGGCCTAATTCAATTTTGTATTAATGTAATTTGGAGTGGAGTTTGTAACAAACAAGTTTGTATTTTTGGTATTTCTTATGCCTTGCTTTAATTTATTTATCTTTTGGTATTTCAAAAAAACTAGCTCAAGTTCAACTTACACGTAAATTAAGTTAATTTAAGGTTTCTTTTATTTCAATTTTCTAAAATGATTTTTATACTATTATAATTTATAAATTTTTGTTGAAAAAAAACTTTTAATAGAACTTTTTGAAAAAGTTTCAAATAAAAAATTAATTTAATAATTATTTTTAAACAGTTATTTTAGATATTTTGTTATTTTACTATAATTTTTTTAGATATTAAACTTAAAAAAACCACTCAAACTCAAATTCAAATAATGTTTTATAAAAATCATTTTTTAAATACTTTTCTTTGAATAAATTACAATTTTTATTATATTTTAATCTTTAATAATATATATTTATATTATAAAATATCAACATTAATCTTTTAATTTATAAATTTTAAAAATATATTATTTAAAAATTATTTTAACAAGACATCAAAAAGCGATCAATCTATGTTTTTCATGCTAAATGATTCAAGCTACAAAAATATTGATTTTTACTTAATTTATGCTAGAGTAGAAGCAGAAAACTAAGTAAAAAATATACTCTAGCATAAATTAAATAAAAATCAATATTTTTGTCGTTAAGGAGAGAGATCCAAAAGGTTATTGTGAGAAGGATAAGTTTGAGTTTTTGTTTCTTTTGCTAATGCAGTCACGTGAATGCCTAGTTATTAACTTTTTTTATTCAATACGCCACGTGTCGACGTGTTGTTGGTCGTTGGATCAGGTCCAATAGGGAATGCAGTTTTCCCTTCCTAGTTGTTTCCATGATTTATTTCCTTTTGTGTAATTTACTGTACTTAATTTCTTGTTTTGAATATTTTTATTTTAAGAATTTAAAATGTTAAAATTATATCCATACTATATGTAATATTTGTTTGTTGTTTACTATGCATAGCCATAATGTAACGTACTGCTATTATACTATCACCTTTAGGAATTTTAGTTTTGTTTTCTTTATTTTATTATTTAATTTAGCATTTATTATAATTAGGTCTATTATGACGGTTATATTAGCTTTTAATAAAATTAAAAAGATAATAAGAATACAAAAAATATTAAAAATACAAAACATCAAAAAATATATACTCTTTTAGTTTTTGCATATTTTTAAATCATTTGCAAATTTTTAAATCATTGGCTAATAAGTTTTTGCAAATTTTTACAAAAAATTATATACTCTCTTAGTTTTTTTGGTTTTAGTTAATAATTTGGTTATTAGATTTTTAGATGAATTTGTGTTATTACAAAAAAATCATAAACATGTACTTAATTATATGATGTCCATCTCTGAGTAATTAAATTGGTCGACACATCGTCTATCAGTTTATTATTCAAAATCAAACAATTAAAATCCTCGCAACTTATTAAATTCACCATTCGCGAGCGACACGTAGCCAATATCTAACCGCGTGATGAAGAGACTATATTAGACTTCTCAGCTCCACGTCTTAATATAGCTAACTGATCAAAAATCATTTTCAATTGACAATACAAAAACTACAAGATTATTTAAAAAAAAGCATTTAATAACATTGTCTTCGAATTAACTGCGAACTGCGCCTACGATCACTCAATTTACAACTCAGACAAAGTTCAAGGATAGTTCGAAAGCAATTCTACACAATCCTAAAAAGAACACCAATAAACACCACGAACTACGAAATGAGACTCTGATTCCTCCTAAGAGGATACATAGGCATACGATCAAAAATCGTGGCGAGTCCCGCTAACTAAAATTCAAACCCTTTTTCCTAATAAAACAATAAAAAACCATATTTCCTAAACATTGTACTTCTAAACCTAGTATCCTTGCGAACAAGGTAGATAAGGGGTGCCTAACACCTTCCCCTCGTCTAGAACCGAGTCCAAACCTAGAATCTCTGAATTTCTTTTAGGATTATTCATTTATACTCATTTCCTTTAGGATAAAAATTAAGGGCGGCGACTCTAATTTTAAAACCAGTTGCAACAGCTGGCGACTCTGTGGGGACTCAACCCTAGGTTTAGAGGCCTTGTCTTTCGGTTTTAGGGTTTTCTTGTTTATTTGGTTGTATTCCTTACTTATTTAATTATTTATTTATCTGCTTATTATTTTATTCATTATCATATTATATTTGTGGTGGGATTTAATTTTCGCAAAAATATTTTCAAAAACCCTTAGAAAGAAGGTTCGTCTATTAGCCAAGGGGTTACATCAACCCTATAAGTTTATATGACGACTTCGCCTAGAGTCGGTAGAATTCCACAAAAGGAATACCTCTCGAGAGATATCCTCTTGGGAAGTAGGACTTTGAAATGACACCCATGACTCTTTGTACAACCTTTAAACCAAAAAACTCATGATGAGACCTTTCATGATCTAGAGACGAAAGTTTCGGTCTGTAAAGAGACTCCACTTAAGGGAGACCCTTGTGCCCTTTCCTCTAGTGTTATTCGTGATACCCTTAAGGAAACCACCTTATGGGGAGGGTAGAATATATGTAGGCCAAAATTAAGAACCCACCTTCTAAGGATACCTTTTCACAAATCTCATTACAATCTGCAAACTCGCAAGGGTTATCCCTTCTTCCACTACTATATTTAGCTCGTATGGCTTCTGTTTTTTTATGATATAACTCCTAGCCAGTAGGGATTTTCTTTTGAAAATCTTAATCCCTAGCTGGTAGGGATCCCCTTTAGTCTGACATTATCCTTAGAGCTCTTATAGGATCTTGTTCATCTTTCCACGAAGGACGTCCTCGCTAATGCACGCCATGTGGCCTATATCAGGTCATGGGACCTAGTGACTGTTGATTGGTCACCATGTGCTCTCTTCCACGCTATTCCTTCGAGTCCAACCTTCATCTCAACCATTCATTGGTCTATCATAATTCCTAGCCTGTAGGAATTCTCGTTCCTCTCTTATAATCCTTATCATGTATGTATTCTTCTTTTTGTATGTATTCTCGTTCCTCTCATGACCTCTTTTTTGTCTGCGTCGCATTGCATATCCATGAAACTTTTTTTTGCATACCCAAAAGTAAAAAAAAAAAAATTCATACTCATGCATTTTCGTACATTCATACATTTGCATGCCATGCATTTCCACCTTCGCCTTTGGCAACTATCAATCCGGCAAACAAATTTCCCGATGCTCAAGAACAAAGTCCAAGCATTTCAAGAAAAATCTTAGATTGGTGATGGAAAGGTCAAACGTTAGAGATTCAAAGGAGCTTGGTCCTACAAATCATATTATGGAGAGAAGGCAACCTTTCACTATACAAGCCTATGCAACGCCTCATTTTCAACTTTCATTGGTGATTCCCACATTGCCTATTAACATAATTGGTATGCCTGAAGAGAAGTCAAGGGTCATCCCCATGCTTTGACAAGTCCAAAAACTACGAAGTATCTCCTGAAGTCACGTAGATCAATAAAGGAGTTCTTCCATAGGATCATTAGGCTTTATCAGTTACAAAATGTAATTTCCTGTATGTATTCTCGTTCCTCTCTTTTCATGGATAGCCTTTTCCTCTTGTATTAAGAGTCTGGCAAGTTCTCCAAGTATTTCACAATCTTCTTCACCTTCGTCCTCGGCTCGGTAGATCGGATTTTCGAAGTCATAAGTGGAAATAGCATAATTGTTGTCAACAAGATCCAAAGTGAATGAGGATCTACAATGTAGTGTGTGGGTGTGCGTAAGAATACATAGCTATTTGAAAATGCAATAAGGTAAAAGAAAAACAAAGATCACAAAATTCACATGCAAAATGTCCAATGTTTTTATTGAATGAACAATGTTTATGAGTCATCAACCCTTAACAAATGAACCATTGTGCCCCGGGTAAGACACAAGGTTTAAAGTCATTTTTTATTACATAACCAAAATCTTTTAAAATCAATAAGACATGAATATAGTTATACTCCTGACTAAAGGAGATAAGGGAGATGTCTTATGCTTTCCAATTATCAAGACCATCACCAATGGTCAGGAATATCTAGCTGCCAAAGTCATAATCACTGTCAGCATCCTCTATAACATTGACCCTAATGTTGCTGATACGGAACAAAGGTCTCCCAGCACGAGCGCGACGAACAACCCTTTGACCTTCTGCAGTAAAGCCCAAACCAAACTTGTCAGATTTGTAAGGGATATCAGGAAGCTGGCCCCAAATAGTACTACAACCTTCTTCTATAGTTGGTTTGGCATCTTTCAAGGAAGACATCTTGTGCGGAGTCTGGTGATCTTTGGAATGGCAGAAACATCTTTAACAACAGCAGGGGAAATCACTTCAAAGGTTTGACAGGGTGTCTCAATAAATTCTCCGTCCATCTCCACGTATCAGAACAAATTCAGATGGCTGACCATGTACTCCTCTTCTTCGCAGACACTAACAACCTTTCCTTTTATAGGATATTTCAATTTCTGATGCAGAGTGGAGGTAACAACACCTACCCCATGGATCCAGGGGCGTTCCAATAGACAAGAGTAAGCTGGCTGGATGACCATCACATAGAAAGTGGACTCAAATATATGTGAACCCACCTTGATTAGGAGGTCCACTTCTCCATGCACCATCCTTCTGGACCCGTCAAAGGCTCGAACTATGATGTTACTGGGCTTCAGCACGACCCCTGCATAATCCAATGTGTCGAGAGCGCCTTTACGGAGAACATTCAATAAAGATCCAGTATCAATCAACACATGAGCCAATGTAGTGCTCCTGCATTCAATGGAGACATACATGGCTCTATTATGATTTCTCCCCTCAGGAGTAAGGTTAGCTTCAGAGAAGCCTAATCCATTATTAGTTATCAAACTAGCCACGTAACTTCCAAATTAGTCAGCTGAAATTTCCTGCGGCACATGATAAGTCTTTAAGAATTTTACTAAAGCCTGTGCATGGGCTTCAGAACACAGCAGCAGAGATAACATGGAAATTTTAGACGGGGTCTGCCCCAGCTGTTCAATAATTTTATAGTTACTCCTGCGAATGATCTTCAAAACCTCTTCCAAGTCTTGTCCAGAAGTATCATTGACTGTAGCTTCTTTTGGTGCCTCCGTCCGGGCAGGCTCTATCATTGGCTCTTTACCCTGAGCCTCGATAGTTGTCTTGGTAACCGTGACTTGAGCAGGTGGAGAGATTTCTGGGGAGAAAATCCTTCTGCTTATAGTAATTTTGCTGGTTCCTGCAATATTGACAATGCTGGGATCAACTTCTTTATCATCTTCATTGGAAAATTCTTGTTTAGTGCCATGGTAATAGACGTCAGACCCATAATTACATGGAATAGCCTTTTCTAAAGAATATGGGATGGTTCTAAATGTTGTAATGATTAATGAAGCAACTTTTGGATTGGCGGTAATCCGTACAAGACCCTCAGAAGTGATCCTAAAAGGAGTACCGGATATGACAGACAAATCTTGGCACAAATTCAGAACTTTCTTAATCAAAATTACATGTTCATCCATCAGGCGTTGAACACCTTCCTTCAGCAACCCGCAACCATTGAGTTGGACTGCACAATAATAACATTCTTCAACATAACCCGAAAATAAACTGACTTGTAACAAATCCTTTTTTATTGTCAAGAGAGGGGTAACCACATAATTTACAGAAGTAGCATACTGAACATCTTCAATAGCACTTATGCCCTTATCATGCTTGGGCATAGGTGCAATAATCACGTTCGGAGTCTCCGGAGTATCGAACTTAATTTCCTTATTATCGATCATATCCTGAATCTTGCTCTTCAGGGCCCAACAATTATTGGTGTCATGCCCAAGACTGTTCGAATGATAAGCACGCCTTGCATTTGGATTGTACTTTAGAGAGGACGTGTTGGGATTTTGAGGAGGATCTTGCAATGAAATGAGTTCAGCCTTCAACAAATGTTGCAATGCCTGAGATAAAGGCATGTCGAACTTGGTAAACTGCCTTAACGGAGCGTCTGGCCTTCATCGGTTACCCTGTTGTTGTTGAACAGGCGACGTATTGGAAATAAACATCGCTCCCACAGACTGATGGCAGTCACTTTTACTATGGCTCTTTTGGCCATAGACAACATTGGTTTCTTTTTTACTTCCGAACGGCTTCTTCACTGCATTAGAAGATGTCTCCATCAGAATCTTCCCACTTTTAATCCCACTTTCCACTCTTTCCCCAGTCATAATCAATTTCGTAAAATCAGACGACGAGCTTCCAATCAACAGATTAAAGAATGGGCCTATCAAAGTTCCCATGAACATATCTACCAATTCTCGATCAGTCAAAGGGGGTTGCACCCTTCCAGCTAAATCCCCCCCATTTTTGTGTATATTCCTTGAACCCTTCATTCGAGCCCATGGACATGTTCTGCAGTTACACTCGAGTCGGTGCCAGGTCAATGTTATATTGATACTGCTTATAGAAAGCAGCAACCAAGTCTTCCCATGTGTGAATGTTGGTTCCTTCTAGCTGATAGAACCATTCAAGTTGAGTGCCATCTAAACTCTCTTAGAAGAAATGGACCCATAATTTCCGGTCAGTAGTGTGAGGTTGGATCTTTCGGACATACGACCTCAAATGAAGTTTGGGACAAGAGACCCCATCATACTTAGCAAAGACGGGGACCTTGAACTTATGTGGGATGACCACCCCCGGTACCAGACCTAGTTCACTAAAATCCAATCCAAGAACCTTCTGGATTTCCACTGCCTTGAGCATGTCTTCGAACTGCTTGTACTTGTCATTTGCAGGAGGATATTGTTCGTCGGAGTAGTATTCATCTTCATGAACATTCTTATAACCCTGGTTATTCCTTCCTTCATGCTGGATGCTTCTACCATATTCTTCCTGGTTATCGTCTTCTTTAGAGGAGACATCATCCATTTGAACTGGTTGAGAAGGACCCTTGAACCTTCTCCATATATTAAGGATAACAACCGACTTCTTGGTCTTCTTTTTCTTGGTGACGAGTGCCATTAGATTTTTCTGTCCTTGTGCCAGATTCAGAAGAGTATCTTAAAATTGTGCATGCCGAGCTTGGAGGTCCTTAACAGTTTGCTCGAGGGCCATCTTATACTGAAATAAACAGTAAGTAGATGAGAAAACATGTATGAAGAACCTGTTATGTAATGATGCATGATATGTAAATGCAATATTTTCAAGGACCTTAGGAAATTTAAATTTTCTAGCCAAGGGGAAACAAAAACAAATATTTTATTAGTAAGTTCAAAATTACAATTTCCTCTTAGGCTTACAATGAAAATAACAAGGTCTCAAAGAGAGAAAAGTATGAATTTCTATAATCTAAGACTCAAGTCTCCCACAGACGTTTCCTCTCCGGGTTGATGTATGCATTAAGACTCTGCTCCTTGTGAAGTTGCTTTTTGAGCTCTAACACTTTCTTCTCACTTGCATAGAATTGAGCCTCAAAGGTGTCCCGTTCTTCCTTCAGTTGAATCCAAAACTTCTTCAATTCTTCAAGATCAGTAGGCATGTCTGGATGGAGGATGGTGCGAGAAACGTCTCCTTCGATAACAGGCTCCATGATTTGTGGTAGGACAGATGGATATGGCATCATGAGGTTTTTAGCGCGAGCTTATACCTATTTGAGATAGGGCTCCAGAGGGATGGAGTTCTTTTATCCTAAAGCCTTACTATCAATCTTGCTTACCATGCCCCAAGCATGTATAAACCTTCAACGATAACCTTTAGGATCACTTTGATAGTCGAATATAATACCCTGGATAAGTACGTCATGAGGACCATCTCTTCGAGCATAACCGAATTTACATAGAGCCAGAGAAGGGTTATAAGTAATACCTCCCCTAATGCCAAGGAGTGGAACATTAGGGAATTCCCCACAGCGGTCAATGATAGTGATATCCTCATGAGATCGGGAATACCAGTAGATGTTTGTATGAGGAAGTGACATTATTCTTTACGACCACCTCAAACCTTGTTCATTCTTCATTACTGATCGAGGAAGGTGCGAAATAAACCACCTGGATAGCATAGGAATACAACACATGAGAGTTTCTCGCCTCTTCATAGTACGGGTGTGAAGAGAATGCAGAATGTCTCCGAGCAAGGTAGGCACAGAGTTACGAGTAGGAAATTTTTTGATGGTGTTCACATCTATGAGTTGGTATGGATTGGGGAATAGTACCAACCATAGATTAGAAAAGCCAAGATCTCCTCGAAATCCTAGAAGCTCATAGCATCTAGAAACAATTGAGCCTTCTCTATCAGAAATTTATCCAGAAAAACTTTGACTCCGCTTCTCATTTCCCAATTAGATACAATGTCAGACCGCTTCAGATGTAAGGTTGCTGCAATGACTTCTGGTTTTGGAGCTTCCTCTAAACCGGTGAAGGGTATTTGATCAAGAACAAGTACTCCTAGTAATTGAGAGAAGTCCTCTATAGTGGGTACCAACTGTTAATCAGTAAAGGTGAAGCAGTGTTGTGCAGGGTCAAAGAATTGGAACAGAGCACTCATCATGTCTTCGTCAAAACTTGAGCTAACTAGACTGAGTAGTCGACCATGGCTTTTGATGACCGGAGAACTTTCGGTAACCCTTGAGACTAACTCTTTAAGTTGAGGAGGCACCCTTATGAAGCTGATCCGGATAATGTTTCTGCTAGCGAAGGCCATAGCCTGCAAAACAGAACAAAGATAAATTCCTTGGTCCTTGAAATGGTTAGTGAAAATGCATATGGTATGATGCCATGATGTTATGATGTTATGTTCGAACAATTTAATCATACACAGGTAAAACACATAAGGCCTTAGGTTTAAGCTTGCATGGAGTCTGTAGGTAACTACCCTCTTGAAGTTTTAGTTGGGTCAACCTGTCCTAAAAGAAGTAATTGGGTTCTAGGAGCCTTAATATCACTGATCTTTCTCCCAGGCATTGTTTCAGCACAAGCATCTGATTTGCGACCGAAATATCTCGAGAGTCCAAACATAATGAGTGTAGCATCGAGTATCAACCAACTTCAGTCTGTACCAAAGCCGACCATATCACTACTTTCTAATGGCTAAGTTATGTCAACTAAGGTTCTACAGTCAGTTAGTGCTTTATGACACCACGCAGCAGCCCAATATTATCCTTGACTTTACTCAAGGGACATCTGCACCAACCAATATGTCTCACTAATGTAGCCATCGCTTCAACTATATCGGTATATGCCGTACAATTTTCACAATCTATTGCTACTTACCTAAAATGCCCCAGATCCGGGTATATGATCTTTACAAGAATAACCCAAACAACCCTTAAAAATAAATCAAGCAAATCAAACAAGGAAAGAAATTTTAAAGGTGGTCTAGCTCTAAGGTAACCCACTTTAATTAAGTTCCCCAGCAGATTCGCCAGTTCTGTAATACGGTGGGATAATTGACTTTTTGGTTTTGCATTTTATCGCAAATATTGAGGATAACAAGAGTTGTCATCAACTTTTCTTTTATCTAATAAAGGAAAGGGTGAAAAGAATAGGAAAGACCTTCGAGAATTTTCTGAGTTCGGGGGGTAGGTTATGAAAAGGGAATGTGTTAGCAACCTTTTCATCCATAGTTATCTACGGGCTCTTAATCACTAGCTCACTTTGAAAATGCTTTGTGTATTGTGTGTTTTTGAAAATATTTTGAAAAAAGATGCCTAAGTGCGACAAATTTTATAATGATTCTCGTATCGTTGAGAACATAAACCAAGTGTTTGTCTTTGAAAATATTTTAGAAAAGAGTGTATATGTGAGAAAAGTTTTGTTTTTGAGCAAGCGACTACGAGCTATCTACCTACTCAAAAGGTCTTTGTTATTTTCCTCCTTTCCTTTATATAGTGTTATCCTACCATTAGTTAGTAGGAAGTCCTATCATTGGATGTTTTATGGACGGGCGTGGGTCATCGTACAGTCACGAAGGCAACTCGTAATACGCTTTAGCATTTATCATGATGGACTAAGATCATTTACCAAGGCAGCATTGAAGGGTCATCGAGGGACTACGATCTTTTACCCAAAGGATCTTTGCTAAAGCATCCCACGTTCGAGGGAAATGACAGTTTAAATTCGAGGTAACAAGTAAAGGGTCACCCTAGAGGTGTGCGTGTGCGAAGTGTTTTGATTTCAGTTATTTGTCTTAAGATTATGTTTTCTAATGTTTGTTTTTCTGTCTTGCCATGCACTCCTAATTACTATACAGTTAAATATATACACATATTCATACATAATTGCGGAAAGTAAAAATGCGGGAAATTGAAATTACACTATTACAATGCTTCTAGGATGGGGAATTACAAACCATAAAAATTGGGGAGGAAAGCAATAAACCCTAATTATCTATTACAAACTTTTAAGCATTCACATAATTATATTAATGCGAAAAATAAACAAATGCGTGGAGATGGTGAAAAGGGAAAGATATTTAAGACCTAAAAAGTTCTAAGTGTTAGAAAATATTTTTGGTGTATTTTTTGTTTAGAAAAATATTTGGAGTGTAAAATAAAAGATAAAACCTAATTCTAATTAATTTATTAGTTAATTATTTAAAATAAAACAAAGTGTGGTTAAATTAATTAATTTCTATTTATAAAAATTTAATTAAATTTATTAAAACCTAAATCTAATTTTTTTTTAATGATTTTATGATTTTTTTCTGATTAAATAAGAATGATTAAAAATAAATAATCAATTAAAACAAAAAATGAAATTAAATGGGCATGATGTGTAAAAGGGAATTGGGGGTGTGAGAAGCAGATTACGTTAGGCCCAAAACAAAGAGCCTAGGCGCCTATGATGATCATGTGTGGTTGGCTCCAGGGGACTCACGCTGCACACATCAGATCTGGGGCGTTGGATATTGGCTTAATGAGATCTGATGGTGATGGTACGAGGCCCATGATATGCGCGCTAGGATTGCTTATACTTGATCTACATAGAAAATGTTGAAAAATAAAATGCCAAAGGCAAGGATCTAACCCCTTCCCTGACGCACCAAAGCCTTAGTCACACACTCGCTTGCCGCTGGGGCAGTCATTTCATCTGGTATCTAAAACAAACAAAAATAACAAAAATAATAAATGAAGCATATGGCCGGATTAACGTCGGAGCCCTAGCCCCGATCGTTTTCTCCGGTAAGTCAAAATCTAGAACCTGCCAAAACGTTAGATTTAAACGCATAAATAAATGCTACCCCTCCTAATTCAAACCCATGATTCCAAATCCAACCTTATTTTTGGCTAAAAACCTCTAGATCGTGTGTTTCGAACTAGGTTACACTAATCGAAGGGCAAACATGGTGTTTGCTAAACCTATGTACATGGGATGATGTTGGTGATCTAAATTTGTTCAGAAGAAACTCGGGAATACGTTAGCAATAAAAACAATATTTAAAACAATAGGAAATTTAAGATATGGAAATCACAATGTAATATAATCTGAGATGCATGATATGCCATTCTCATGCATTTTGGATCATGGTAACTAGTCCAAATTTACCTTTAAATATTCCAGGAAGGGAATAGGATAAGAACTTTAGGATGAGAGGGCTTGTAGAGAGAGTTTTGAAGCTCAAGGGTTTTGAGAAAATTTGGAGTTTTTGTTAGTTTCTTGAGGCAGGTATGCATGTGTATTTGGTCTAACTTGCTTGCCTTTATATAGAGGAGGGAATGACTCCCATAACATGGCAAGAAATCAAGTCATTAAGCCATGTTTAATTAAGAATCAAGCATATTGAAAACATTCCATTTTTGAGATATTATTTCCTTCTTGAACCCTTGCACGAATTTGGAAAGTTCTAACAGGCTAGCATGAGCTGTATGGGCCTATAAATGACTCATCATGTGCTTGGCCCAAAGGTTTTCTATTTTATTTATTTATTTTTAATTTATTTGAATAAAAACAAAATAAAATATAAAAAAATAATAAGAAAATATAGGTAAAGGTGTGAGTGAGCTTAGGAGTCTTTCACAAGGTCATGGATATGTTTGAATCCCAAAAAGTTAGGTCACAAGCCAAAAATTTCAAGTTTGCATCTTTTGCATTTCATGCATTTCTTCAAAATTTCCCAACTTGTGAAACTCGTAAATTTCTCAATTTTCATCTTTTGAAGGTGATATTGGACTTTTTGAAAATCTTAAGATGTCCTTTACATTTTCTCTTTTGGTCATTTTTGCATTTGGAGACTTTATCTTGGTGTAAGTTGTCTTGACAAAAAGTGTCTTTTTGTTGACTTTTGAAAATGACCTATAATGTATTAGCTCATATCTTTCAAATGAGGAACTTTTTGGACTCGAGAATAAATACAAAGTTGTAGATAATTGAATTTCCTTTAAAATGAGCTTTGGTCGGGGAAAGTTGATGAATCATGTGATAGTTATGCTTGGTCAAAGTTCAGTTGACTTCTCCTAAGGGAACCCTAATTTGGCAAATTTTGACTTTTGATGGTTTGAGGACTTTCCTTGAGGAATAATGATCAACCCTTGATAAAATGATGAATATCACTTCAAAATATTGATTTTGACCAAAAATCTAGAAGTTTGACTGTATGTTGGCCATAGTTGACTTTTTACCCAATACCGTTGCTTTTCAATCATCTGAGCCATTGACTGAGAAAACTTATGATGTAGGACTTGAAACTTGACATGAACCTTGTTTAAGACCTATTGAGAACCACATAAATCATCTGGGACCCTTTCAACCCAATATTCCTTGATAAGCACAAAACCCTAGTTGTAGACCCTTGGCTTAGGAGGAGCATCTTGACTGGTCAACCCTTGAGATTCTTGAGTGTTTGAGAACCCTTGAAAGAATGTCTTTAAGAAAATAGGAGGGAAAATTTTGGGGTACAACACTTGGGAATAGTATAAATGTCTTTAGTATTAGTATGAGGGATAACTTCAAAGGTCAGGCAGGGAATTTCAATGAATTCACCATCCATCTCAACATACCTAAATGAGTTTAAGTGACTCACCATATACTCTTCTTCACCGCAGATTTTAACATGCTTTCCTTTCACAGGATACTTCAACTTTTGGTGTAAGGTTGAAGTAACAGCGCCTGCCCCATGAATCTAGGGGCGTCCGAGTAAACAAGAATAAATCGGTCGAATATCCATCATATAGAAGGTAGATTCGAAGACCTGCAAACCTACCTTGATCAGAAGATCCACTTATCCACGTACCATCCTCTTTGAACTGTCAAAGGCTCTCACCACAATATCACTGGGTTTCAGCATAATCCCTTCATAATCAAGTCTGTCCATAGCACCCTTCGATAGACATTCAACAAGGAACTCGTATCAACCGATACATGAGCTAAAGTAGTGCCCCTGCATTCAATAGAGACATATAGGGCCTTGTGGTGATTTCTTCCTTCGGGATTCAAATCAGCATCAAAAAAACCTAGCCCATTATCAGTCGTCGGGCTAGCAACATAAATTTCAAATTGATCAGCAGAGATTTCTTGCGACACATGCGTAGATTTCAAGAACTTCACTAAAGCCTATGCATAGGCTTCAGAGCACAATAAGAGGGATAACATGGAGATCTTTGAGGGAGTCTGCCCCTGCTGTTCAACAATCTTGTAATCACTTTTTCAGATAATTTTTAATACCTCCTCTAACTCTTGCCTGGAAGTATCTTCATATATAAGTTCTTTAGGTGCCTTCGTTTGGGACGGCTCCGTCATTTTATCTTTTCCCCGAGTCTCAGTAGTTGACTCAATAGCAATAACACGAACTGGTGTGGCGACAATCTTTGGAGAGATTTCCAGAGAGAAAATCCTTCCGCTTATAGTAACCTTACTGGTCCTAACAATATTATCAATGTTGGGATCAATAACTTCAGTACTTTCATTCTCAGCAGTCAATGGCTCTTGCTTGATGCCATGGTAGTAGACGTCGGCCTAATAATTCCAAGGGATAACTTTGTCCGAGGAATACGAAATTTGTCAGGGTGAAGTGATTATCAGAGGAGCGACTCTGGGTTTAGCAGTAATCTTTACATGACCCTTGGAAGTGATCCTGGTAGGAGTGCCAGAAATTACAGATACCCCTTCAAGCTCTAAGTCTTGAAACAAATTCTCAACAGCAGGAATCTTGTTAACTAGAATAACGTGGTTATCCATCAGGCGCTGAATACATTCTTTCAGTAGTTTACAGCCATTGGGTTGGGTTACGCAGCAGTAACACCTTTCAATACAACTCGAAAATAAACCGGCTTGTAATAGATTCTTTTTGATAATTAGGAGGGGAGTCGTCAATTCACTTACAGTAGAAACATATGGAACATCATCAATTGCATTAATTCCTTTGTCATGCTTAGGCATAGGTGCAGTAATTACATTGGGGGTCTCGGGAGGATCAAACTCAATTTCTTTATTGTCAATCATGTCCTAAATTTAATTCTTCAAAGCCCAACATCTATTGGTGTCGTGCCCGAGGCTATTGGAATGATAAGCACATCTTACATTGGGATTGTACTTGAGGGAGGAGGTGTTGGGATTCTGAGGAGGGTCCCTTAATGTTATCAGTTCTGCTTTCAGTAGATGTTGTAATGCTTGAGACAACAACATGTTGATCTTTGTAAACTGTCTCCTGGGTGCATCTGACCTACGCTAATTACCCTATTGTTATTGTTGTATAGGCGCAGGATTAGAAATTAGCACCGCCCCCACATATTGGTTGCAACCACTTATAGCACGATCTTTCTGGACATACACAACATTTGTTTCCTTCTTAACATTTAACGTCTTCTTTACCATACTTGAATATGGAGCCACTTGAATCTTTCCACTTCTAATTCCGTTTTCAACATGTTCCCCAGTTAATATCATCTTGGTGAAACTAGATAAAGAGCTTTCGATCAGATGATTAAAGAAAGGCTCTATCAAAGTTCCCATAAACATTTCCACGAGCTCCCTATCCGATAAAGGAGGTTGAACTCTTCTAGCTAAATCTCTCCCCTTTTGGGAATATTCCTTAAAGCCTTCATTCGAGGCTATAGTCATACTTTGTAATTGCACATGGATTGGTGCAAGATCAACATTGTATTGGTATTATTTGTAAAAGGAAGCAGCCAAGTCTTCCCAAGTACGGATGTTGGTTCCTTCCAGTTGATAGAACCATTATAATTGTTTCCCCAACAAGCTCTCTTGAAAGAAGTGTACCCATAAATTCCTATCAGCAGTATGGGGTTGGATCTTCTGGATATAAGACCTCAGATGCAGATTAGGACAAGAAACACCATCATACTTCGCAAAAGTAGGGACCTTGAACTTGTGAGGGATAACAACCCCCGAGACTAATCCCAGCTCTTCAAAATCCAACCCAGGCACCCTCTGGATTTCCATGGCATTTCAGCAAAACCTTCTGATTAACCTTGTAACAGGATCCTTTGATTGGCATTCCTAAAGGTTCCTTCAATTGGAGCATCAGAGCTTCCTTCGATTTGGAGCATCAGAGCTTCTTTCAATTTGGAGCATCAGAGCTTCCTTCGATTTGAAGCATCAGAGGTTCCTTCGATTGGAGCATCAAAGCTTCCTTCGATTTGGAGCATCAGAGCTTCTTTCGATTTGGAGCATCAGAGCTTCCTTCGATTGGAACATCAGAGAGAAGTGTCCTTCAATTGGCATACTAAGGCAGGGGGAAGTTATGAGCACTTCGAATCAGAACCCAGAACCATTCGAATGAACTAAATCAAACTCATTCGAAGGAAATGAATAAGAGCCATTAGAAGGAGCTGAATCAGGGCCATTCGAAAGAGGCCATCATCCCATTCGAAAGAGAGCATTCGAAGGCCAGTATGTCCATATTTATGCCAAATTCAAAAATGGACAAAATCCCTTAACTTTGGCCAAGGTTACATATTGACATTCATGGCATTCAAATGGCTGTTACAAACATTACTTCTCTTGTCCCCTCACACTCTTATAAATACGAGGCCAAGGACACATTACAAAGGGACAAAAAAGATTAGAGAGACGTTATCCACAAACCCACCAAAGGTTGTCGAAATTTTCATAAGTAATCCAAGCCAAGGCAACCCTTCAACAAAAGTATCCATGCCTAGAAGTCCCGGATCGAAGGTACCCACATACAAAAAGTGCTAAATTGAAGGTTCCAACTACTGGTAAGAGAGGGTAAAATGTCAAACTTTGTATTTAAATAACACATCCATATTTGTTATTTCATTCGATTTGACATTCTACACAAAATCAAAGGGCTTGGGTTTGGCACCCAGGTCATGTTGTTCGTTTGCTAACACTTGCTGCAAATATAGCTTGAAAAGACCCAGCGCGCGCAGGATCGAAGGACCTGGGTTTTGATACCCAGGTTTTGCGTCTTATTTCGCTAACATATTTTTGCAGATGCAGTGCCTCCACTGGTGATCCTCCAGGACTTTTCCAGCAACACCCTTCATAGAATCGAAAGGCAGCCTTCTTCCTCTGAATCGAAGCCCCCCTTTTTCCCTGCAATCGAAGTGTACCCATATCCTTCCCAAACCCAATCGAAGAGGGCGGGAAAGGGCGTAAATCAAAGCTTTCCCCATAAGTTCTCAAGCCCAATCGAAGGCTATTCACGCCCACTCCCTGGCTCAATCGAAAGAATTGGAGAAGGTGTAAATTGAAGCTTGCCCACATCAATTCTCAAGCCCAATCGAAAGAAGGCCAAAGAAAGGGTGAATCGAAGGAATTCATGGCATGGATCGAAGAAGTATTTTTTTTAATACTTTTTACTTGTCTTTTGATTTGGTTGTAATAGCGTATGACCTCTATTTTCTGCATTGTTAGAACATAGTTTGATTCTACAACCCTTGATTAGAGTTTTGATGATAACAAATACAAAGAATAAATTCTAAAATACAAAGAACAAATATGCACCTTAAAAATTATGTTTTATGTATGCAGAAGTTCTGATCATATCAGCATCAGAAGATAAGCCATAAGTGCTACACGCTGAAGCAATCAGAATATGCGCTAAAGATTGATGACCAGAACCTGCGCTTAATCAAAGTAAACTCTGATTCTGAACAAGAACATACCAATCCAAGTCATCAGTATTCTGAAGCGTCATCAGCAAGAAAAGAGATAAGATTCTGAAGCGTTACTGATCATTCAAGACAACATCAATTCCAACGACTTCTTTCAGACAGGATCTTCTCCAAAAGGAAAGTGTGTTAATGACATTAAACATGCTTTATGATCAACGTCATTCCACTGCCTATATAAACAAAGTCAGCTTTCAAAATCAACAACGATTTTGCCAGATTATCAATCACGTATTTCAAAGCTGCAAGCAATTTCATTTTACATTTCTAAGCTATAATCCTGTGTAACTTATCACAGTTGTGATAAATAGTTTTGTTAGAAACATAACAACACATATCTTGTATACTTACATTGAAACAATGTTCCTTGAGATTAATCGGACTGTGGTTGTACTCAAGAAGATTTTAACAGTTGTTAAAGTAGCTTTTGTAATCTTGTTAAGATTAGTGGATTAAGACCTCGTTGGAGAGAGGCGAAATCACCTTGACGGGTGGACTGGAGTAGTTTGAGATCAAACGAACCAGGATAAAAATACTGTGTCATTAAGCTTTTAGACTCAAGTTTTCAATTCAACCCCCCTTCTTGTGTTTTTCACATCTTCAATTGGCATCAGAGCGCCTGTTTCAGAGCTTAAACACTTAATCGTGTTAGTACAAGATCCAAGCTTCAAAAAAACACTATGGTGGGACCAAGCCAAAACATCAACAATGACAACCATGAAGACAAGGACAAATTCAATGGAAAACCTCTAGTATTTGATGGAGAAAACTTTAACTACTGGAAAGACATAATTGAGAGTTTCTTTCTGGCCCATGATGCTTATCTGTGGGACATGGTGACTGATGGATACACGCATCCAGTGGATGGACGTGGTCAGAAGATAGACATGAAAATGATGTGTGATTAGCAAAAGCGTGAATTCAGAAACCATCATAAGGCCAGAACAATTCTCCTCAGCGCCATCTCATATTCAGAATATGAGAAAATATCAAACAAAGAAACTACCAAGAACATGTTTGACTCTCTGAGAATGACGCATGAAGGCAACATTCAAGTCAAAGAAACCAAGGCCCTTGTGCTCATTCAGAAGTATGAGGCATTCAAAATGGAAGATAGTGAAACAATAGAAACTATGTTTTCAAGATTCCAAATTCTTGTTGTTGGACTAAAGGTTCTTGACAAAGGGTATTCTACTGCTGATCACGTTAAGAAGATCATCAGAAGCTTGCCCAAACAATAGAGGCCAATGGTCATAGAACTTAAGCTAGCCAAAGATCTCAAAAAAATTTCTATGGAGGAACTTGTTAGCTCCCTCAGAAGTAACGAGATAGAGCTAGAAGAAGACGAGCCTCAAAAGCAAGGTAAGCCATTAGCTTTAAAATATAACAGAAAATCTGACTCTAAGGTTTTACAGGTTGTGGAAGAAACTTCTGATGGATCCTCATCAAAAGAAGATGAACTGTCTCTCCTCTCCAGAAGGGAGAACCAACTGTGGAAGCAGAGACAAAGGAAGTTCAGAAATCCTATAAGATCAGAGAATCAGAATGAATCCTCCTCCAGATACAAAAAGTCAGAGTCTTCCTCTAGACACAGAAGATCTGAAGGTTCTTCAGGATATAGAAAGCCAAACAACAAGGACATCATCTGCTATGAATGTAACGAGCAAGGGCACTACAAAAGTGACTGCCCAAAGCTTCAGAAGGAAAAGCCCAAAAAGAAGTTTCTCAAGGAAAAGAAGAAAAGCCTCATGGCTACATGGGATGATTCTGACACATCTGAAGCTGACTCAGAATAAGATGATGAAAGAGCAAACATAGCTCTCATGGCAAACGTATCGGAAGACAGTGAAGCTTCTGGTTCAGGCTCAGAATCAGACACTGAAGAGTTATTCCCTGACTTTACCATAAACTTTACTAAGGCTGAACTTGTAGAAAGTCTAAATGAAATTCTGGAAAGGTATCAGGAAATCAGAGTCAAATTCAGAAACCTGAAAAGGAATCTTGCCTCTGACTCTGAAAAGTCTGAGAGTCTTAGATTGGAGAATTCTGAGTTAAGAGAAAAAAATTTAAAATTAGAAAATGATTTGCAAAACTCTCAGAAGGAAACAATCTCTGAAACTCCCAGCAATGCTGATGAGATCATCAAAGAGTATGATCACAACTTTCAGAAATTTCTAGCTAAAAACATAGACAGAAGCAAGATGGCTTCAATAATCTATGGAGTTAGCAGAAATGGCAGAAAAGGGATAGGATATCAAGGTAAGGTATCTACACCAAAAAATGCCATGGACTTAGTTATAAAACACACACCACTCAATTCACATTTTATATATGGCCACACACATGACATAAAATACACAAGTAGTGATTATTCTGTCAAACCTGTTGGCTCCTAAATTCGACACCCTTGTTTGTTATCATATATGGACCATTAATTATGAGTCAAAAGAGTTTCCTACATAAGAAAGCTTCGACCAGCTGATCCTGTCGAGGGCTCATCAAGGAATGACAAGATACTTAGAGAAATTCCTTTAAGCGGGAATCTTGTTGTCTTCGACGTCGAAGGAACCTCTCGACGAAGGTACCTGATGCCCAAGGTCGAACGGTTTGAGATTTGAATTGTTGGAGGGAAACGGTTCCCAGCAGTTACCAAGTGCAACGTGCCGAAGACAGAAGCGTCGAAGGCTGTGAGCGTGCCATGTGGCGTCATCTCGAAGCAGCATAACTGCCCAACGGTTACTTAGGATTTGTTTTAGTATAAATACTAGTTGTTCACGTAGTTTTCGCGTGTGTTCATCATCTTATACAAGTAACTCATCTAGATTCAAGTACCCAGCGTGAGCGAAAGAATCGTTGAGAATGTATGTATGAAACGCCATTTAAATTAATCAAAGTCTTTTATATTCAAGCACTTTATCGCTTTTCATTTACTTATCTCCGTCGAAGCCTTTTACTTAACGCTTTTGTTTATTCTATCAAGCTTTTCTTCATGCAATTTACTTAAAGTGTCTTTACTTTACTGGCATTAATCACCATTAGGATTAGTCAAACTCCAGAAAATCAACTATGTCTTAGGATCAATCTGATCGATCCTGTGAGTCACCAAATAAGTAACCTTTTGGAAGATCAGCGGTTGTTTACCAATTTCAACGGTAAACAAATTGGCACACCTGGTGGGACTTTGTGTTGATTTACATGTTTAACCGTTTTATATAAAATATCCTCCTTTTTCGAGAGTATTGCATGTTATTGAGAAGTGGTAGAATATACACCAACGATACCAATACTAGGAGAAGAAGTAAAGAGATGGAGAATCCGCCAAACAATGGAGAAATCCCACAAACAAACGTGGGAGCAACGATCATCCCAACCGTAAGTGAAGCGGTAACCGCTGGTTCGACACCAGCAGTAACGGTTACACAAACGGGGCCATTACCTCCATTTACAGGCCCCAAAATGCCTTTGGGAACTCCCCCACCAAGGGGAAACCAAGGAACTAGGCCATATGTTCCCCCAGGTTTTTCGACAGTCGGTCTAAATCGAGAACCACTCTATGGCATGCCAACTTCTGAATTGGCTAGCCTGACGAATGCTGCGTCCACTTTTTCAGACCCTTTAGTGAGTGCCTCTTCGCCACTCCAAGGATCTGGGGTTGGTATGGCGAACAGGGGTAGGACCTAACTCTTAGGAGGAACGTCCCAAGTAATGCATGGCCTTATGAATGCCTCGACAGCAGTCTTGAGGCAGCAAATGGACGAAAGCAACCACGATATGGTTCAAATGTTGGCACAAACTTTAAGCACAGTGCTAAATCCTCTAATACAAAATACCACCCAGTCGAATCAAAAAATGACAGCACAAATGGCACGTCTGGATGACTTTTTTGGGGTACCCCAACCTATTCGACAGCCCCAAAGGGCACAGATAAGGGGAAACCAAGGTATACTTCTAGAGGAAGAAGCCACTATTAACCAAGTCCAGCAGCCTGTCGAAGAAAACCTTAGGGTACGGATGGAACAACCCGGGGTCGAAGAGCCTAGAGTCATAGCCCCAGAAGTAAGAATGGTTAATAGAAACCAAAATGCTGACGAAGTAGTTCAGCAGATCCAATACCAGAATATTGGTTTGGAAAATAACTTGACAGCCATGATTGAAAGAATCATGATGCAAAATGGGATGAATACGGGCTTCCGTAGGCCCAACTTTACATCCCCGCTGTCAGAATATGTGTTACAAACGGACTTGCCTCAGAGATGCAAAGTCCCTAAGTTCACTAAGTTTTCAGGGGACACGACATAATCCACTGTCGAACATGTGGCAAGATACTTGATCGAAGCAGGAGAGATTTCAAACAATGAGAACCTGAGGATTAAGTATTTCCCAAGTTCCCTAACAAAGAACGCGTTTACTTGGTTCACAACTCTTCCCCCCAATTCGATCCACCATTGGACCCAGTTGGAGAGATTGTTCCATGAGCAATTTTACATGGGACAAACCAAGATAAGCCTAAAAGAGTTGGCCAGTGTAAAGAGGCGATTCACTGAACCTATAGACGAATATTTAAATAGGTTTAGGTTGCTCAAGGCAAGATGCTTTACGCAAGTGCCAGAACATGAGTTAGTTGAAATAGCCGCAGGAGGTCTAGATTACTCCACTAGGAAGAAATTAGACACTCAATACCTGAGAGACATGGCCCAATTGGCCGATAGGGTTCGACAGGTAGAACGCCTTAAAGCTGAAAAAGCCAGGGCGACAAAAACTCATAAAAGAGAAAGGATAGCATATGTCGAAATGGACGATGAAGATCCAGAAACATTCGACGTACCTATAACCGTCGAAGAAAGTGAGGTCAATTTAGTTGAGTTAAAACAAGGGCCACCATACTCTTGCAAACTAATAGTCCCCTCAAGTGGAAAAAACCCCACTGGTCCTGAAAGGGCCAATGATAGGTTCCCTAAAAAGACTTACAGTTTTGATATTACAAAATGTGATGAAATTTTTGACTTACTTGTAAAATATGGCCAAATGATAATACCCCCAGGGGTAAAAGTGCCTCCTCTTGATCAAAGAAAGAAAAGAGGCTTTTGTAAATATCATAATTTTCTGGGCTATAAAACATCTCAATGTTTTCTTTTCAGGGATCTCGTACAAAATGCTATCGAAGAAGGGAGGTTGAAGTTCGCCGATAAGACCCCCATGACTGTGGACTCTAACCCTTTGCAGGCTGAAGCCCACTATTGTACCCCAAAATTTGCCCTCCCATATTCTTCAAGATTTGTCAAGATTAACCTTCAAATGGATCAAGGGGTTGCACAGTCAAACATCCTCATAAGCCAGTCAAAACTAGGGTTTTGGTTCTTGCAAAGAATTTGAGGTTTTCAATGGCTCAATCAAGTCCCATATGCCCATTGTTGTACCCCAAAATTTGCCCTCCCATATTCTTCAAGAAATTGCCAAGCCATGCTTCAAAAATCCCCAAGGGTTGCACAGTGTATGAGCCTCCAAAGCAGTCAAAATTAGGGTTTGTGTTCTGATCAAGAAGATGAAGTTTTCAAGGGCCCAATCAAGTCTCACATGCTTATAAATATGGTCAAGTGTCCTCATATCAAGTTTCAAGACTTTCAGCATAAAATTGCACAGTCAAAACCCTAATTGCACTACAGTCAACTGTAGGGGCAAAATGGTCATTTGACAGTCAAAAGTTCAAATTTTTGGTCAACATATCATTTTGAAGCCACAAACATCATTTGATCAATGCTTGATCATGATTCTCAAAATTTGGCTCAAAAATCATCAAGATGCAAAAGTTTCTATTTTTGGACAGTTGAAAAAGTCAACTGAAATTGACCAGAGCATAACTTTCACATGGATTATCAGAAAAATTCCATCCAAGGCTCATTTTGAAGGGGAGGGCATTTCCTACAACTCATCTTCATACTTCAAGTCCAAGAAATGCTCTCACAAAAAGTTATCAATTTCAACATTATAGGTCATTTTCAAAAGTCAACAAAAAGGGACTTTAAGTCAAAGGCCATAACTTGAGATTGGTAAATCAAAAAGACATGGGACTAAAGGCATTGGTTAGAGGACTCAAAGACCTTTCTAAAATGTCCAAGAACATGAGCAAAGCTTAAAAATTGAGCAAGTTATGCATTGGAGAAGTTGGGAAATTTTTGTGAAATGGCCAAAATCATTTATCCTTGAAATCTCATTTTTGACAAAAAGGGCCCACTTTTTCCACTTGAATTGACTTGGCCATGCTTCCCACGTGTCCCATCTTTTATTTCAGATTTTTTTATTAATTTTTTCATTTTTATTGATTTTATTGGATTTAATTAATTTTAAATCTTTTAAAATCAAAAGAAATTCAAAAAAATTAATTTAAAGGGATATTTTGCTTTGATTAAACCTTGAAGCATCATTATGTGCCTACCATTTTTCGTGCTAAGGCTTAAACAAGGCAAAAATTCAAATTTGAATCAAAAGTGGAAAGTGTGATAATGGTGGTTTATGCCAAATCCTAAACATCAATGCAAGGCATTATTGGCCATAATTTTCATTCATACACATTGCATAAGACATGTACAAGTGAAAGTGTCCAGGTTCATTCAAGAGACATGCATATTTCAAAAAAGGAAAACTTTTAATGTGTCTGATTCTTGTCTCATGGCATTAAAGGCCTGGTTAAATGGCTGTCTCTTACCGTTACAAGACCCTCACACTCCTATAAATACAAGGGCCAGTGGCACATTACAAAGGACGAAAAAACACACAACAGGAGAACGAAAGAAACATTGGAGAGAGGCTGCCCACAAAATCCATCAAAGGTTGCCAGAATTTTCCAAGCAAAGCCACCCTTCAGCAAAAGTAGCCAAGCCCAGAAGCCCAGATCGAAGGTGCCTACATTCAGGAAGCGCCCAAATCGAAGGTCCAATCTACTGGTAAGAGAGGGTAAACTGTCCAACCTTGTATTTGCATTACACATTCGTGCTTGTTGTTACCTTCAATTTACTATCCTAGACAGGATCAAAGGGCCTGGGTTTGGCCCCAGGTCATGTTCTTCGTTTGCTAACATTTGCTGCAGATTTATCCTGAAAAGACTCAGCGCACGTAGGATCGAAGGGCCTGGGGTTCGATACCAGGCCCTGAGTTTATTTTGCTAACATACTTTTGCAGGTATAGCATCCCAGATCGAAGGAGACACCTTCTCTGGATCGAAGCTTCCCAGGCCTCCAGAATTATGCTTTTTTTTATTTGCTGTCTGTTTCCGTCGTTTTTCTTATACTTATTTTGACTATTTTTATTTCTTTTTTTTAATCAACATAAAATCAAAAACACAAAAAAATCAGAAAAGACAAAAAATAAATAATAATTTTATTTTAGTATTAATTTTGTAAATAAATCCCTTAATTAATTTAGATTTAATTTTAGGTTATAATTTAATTCTATTTCACAATAAACCAAAAATAATAAAAAATAGATCTTTAACACTTTTTACCTTTTTTTAATTAATTAAATATTTTTATTATAAGTATCATTAACCATTAACTTTGTAAATAAAATTTATAATTAATTTAGTTTTAATTCTAGGTTTTAACTTTAATGCATTTTCTTTAATAAATTAAAAACAATTAGAATTAGAATTAATCATTTGACTTTTAATTAATTTAATGTCATAAATACAAAAAAAACATAAAAAAACAAGTTCTTTCTTTTTATTTAATTTAATTATTCTATTAATTTTATTTTAATTCCTTAAAGGGTCCAACGCCCTCGCATTCGATCATATTTTCCTTTTTTCGCGCGTTTTATTTATTTCTGTTGTAAATATAATGTAATTGCTCCAAAGCCATGTAATAGCTATTAGATATTTATTTTCTGCACTTTATTTTAAATCGGGTCTGGATTAATTTGGCGTTGTAGACCCGCGCCCTTGTAATAGCGTAGGACCTTTATCCTTTCCGCACTTTAAATTTCCACACTTTTAACTGTTAAACAATAACATGAAAGAATGAATGCCCAAAAATAAAATCGAAACGTAGATCACCAATGCATGACAAGACAAACAATAAACTGAAAATAACACACAATTCACACACCACCCCTAGGGTACGCCTCACTGTTGCCTTGCCTCGAAAGGTGGTCGTCGAGTAGAGGATGTCTTAGTAAGTCCTCATGATCCGGGAACCTGGCATGAGGGTAGCTTCTAAGGTGTCTTCCCATTGCTCTGGTGATCACCATGTCCCTACAAACTCGAATTGACCCGAATACCTCCAACGGTGGTGCTACCTACCTCTCAATGGTGGGATGGCACTACCTAAAGGACACTTACACAGCTTAATTCCTTAGGGTAGGTAGATGACTCATGGATACTTGCTCTTTTCAAAACAAACAAAAACAACTTTTCGCACCTACACTTTCAAAAGTTTTCAAACAAATACTTCATACACTCTTGAGGACTGATACAAGAGTTACCTATAAGTCTTTCAAACAAACTTTTTTCAAAACCCACACACACTTGAAAAGCAAACAAATTTTGAAAACATAAGAGCAAGTACCTAAGAGCCCGTGGATAACCACGGATAGAAAGGGTGCTAACACCTTCCCTTTCTATAATCTACCTCCCGAACCGAGAACTAATCTCATAAGGAATTTTTCTGTGCTTTTGTCCTTTCCTTGTTGGAGAAAATAAAAGACGGTGGCGACTCTTGCTTACCGCGACATTTAGCGAAACCAGCTAAAAAACAGTCAGTTCCAGATCCACCGATCACAGAACTGGCGACTCTGCTGGGGATACTTATAAAGTGAGGTGTACCTTAGGACTAAGATCATTGTGTTTTCAATTGCTTTGATTTGTTTGCTTTAAATTGTGGGACTGTCTTGGGAGTTCTATAGATCCTAACCCGGATCTGGGGATACCTTCTTAGAAAGTAGCAACAAGGCTGTGAGGGAACTGTGCGGGGTATACCGACATGGTTGAAGCAGTCTGCTACGTTGATGTGGCACTTTGGTGTGTACCGGTAACCCTTGAGTCAATCAAGGAGAGTACGGGGCCTCCATGTGGTGTCGTGAAGCATCAACAGACCTTAGGAACCTTAATTGAACCATCTTGGCCTCTTTAGGGTAGTGAGATAACTACTTTGGTGTACTCCGAAGTCGGTTGATACTCGATACTACACTCAATTGAGGGTTGTTTTCTTGGGATATTTTGATCGCCAGTCAGTGGCTAAATCGAAACGATGAACAATGAAAGCAATCCAATGATATTGAGATCCTTAGAACCCGGTTACTTTGATAGGACAGGTTTGAGCCCACCAACTTCAAGAGGGTAATACCCAGACCCCATGCTGGCCTGAACTCTAAGGGTTTCCCTTGTGTGACTTGTGTGTCTTCTAACTTGACTACTTGCATGCTTGTTATCTAACATTTGAGTTTCTTGCAGGTTTTGTTTATAGTCCTTAATTGGGACTCATAACAGGGTTTACTAAGTTTCTCGCAAGTTTTGTTTACAGTCCTTAATTGGGACTCATAACAAGGTTACTTACATTACCCCCATGCATAGCATGACATCATACCATTGCATACATCCTACATAAGGACTAACCCATTTCAAGGATCTCAAGGGTCTGTGATGCAGGTCATGATGAATCAAACATCTAGCAAGGGGCAAAGAGGATTTATTTTCCTCTAGCCAAGGTTGTCAGAGGCTATGACCCACTTGATATGGTGAGCTTTGACTCTTGAAGAAGGTTCCCTTAACCAAGGTTGTTTGGAAATCAAAACCAGACATGATGACTAAAGTCAGAGGCTATGACCCACTGGATATGGTGAGCCTTTGACCCTGGGAAGAAAGATTCCCAACAAACATGAAGCTCTTTCAATCAAGCTACCGGATCCAAATGCTAACAAATTTTCTTGTTTATCCCGCGAGGTCCTTGAAAACATTACATGCATATCATACACATCATTGCATAACAGGTACCCTTGTTACAGGCTACTTACCCTCTTTGCTGTTTATTTCAGCAATGGCTTTCCAATCAAACACCCAGGAGTTCCCTACTCAAGAGACTCAGTTCGGGGAGATCTTCCTAAGCCTATCCAAGGGGCAGGAAGAGTTGAGAACGCTCCTCATGGGGAATTTGGTCAAGAACAGTCCAGAAGACGGTAAAGATGAACGGCTGAAACATATGCAAGCTGAGATAGACATAATGAGGACTCAGATGCTGGGGCAAATGGCCCTTATCCAAGGCTTAGCTCGGGAACAAGAAGAGTTGAGAACTGTGATCAACCAGCTTCAGCAAGACAGTATGAAGCAAGTAGCCAAGGCTGGAGACCAAACCGGTAATCAGCCTCCAAGAAGTCAAAGGCTTGGTTCAATGAATAGACCTCTCCAAGCTGCTACTACTTCACAGCTCCAACCACAACCTCACCCAGAGCAACGGGTTGATCAGAGCAAGCCCATAAGGCAATTCACCCAGCTCAACACGTCGCTGTCCCAAGCTTTGCAACACCTGTTGAAGTTGAATCTGGTGACGTTGATAGGACCTCACCCTAATCCTAAGACTTCTTCACCCAACTACAATCCTGGGGCCAGGTGCGCATACCATTCTAACAGCCCGGGGCATGATACTGATGACTGTTGGAAGTTGAAGTACAAAATCCAAAGCCTGATTGATGAAGGAGCTGTGGAATTCACCCCAGATGGTCAGGTCGAGTTCTTCTACTATCCCTGCGAGGTTCACCATTTGAAGTAACAAGCCCTGAGGCTAGAAGACTTGTGTTTATTAGAATTTTCAAGTTGTAATTTTCTTTTGATTGTTCAAACATTTACTCATTGTTAAAACATTGTTATTTCATTAATGCATCGCTTATGTCTATTTTGAATCAATATATTCGTATTCACTATACGCAAATTATTTTCATATTTTTTCTGATAATCAACTCTCAATCAATAATTCTAAGCCTCTTGAGGGAGGATGACGAAAACGATACCACAATGTACAGTATGCTTTTGAACAGACCCCACTTATGAGGTACAGGCATTGTTTCAATCCCTAAACACTGGAGTTATAAGGATGATAATCCCTCGTCAACCCCTTTGAGCCAAAGAAGTAGGAGTTTTTTTTTCTTTTCGAAATTTAAAACCCTTAATCATAACCTGGGGCAGGGTAATCTCTCAGTTGATCCAAGTGCATAACGAATGGCACTGAAGAAGTCCTTACAAAACGAAGAAAGACAGTGATGGTTCCGAATAATCAATAAAGAAAGGCAGTCATTATCTCAAAAAATAAAAAAAACTCATTAAGTCAAAACCTATGAAGGAGACTTACAAAACTGGGGCATCCCGCTGACTGTAATCACAAAAGAAACAGTTCAGGCAAAAAAAAAATAGGGATGATAAAATAAAAAAAAGGAGGTCACACAAACCCTCAACAAAAAGAAATTACTGCCCATTCAGAATAAATCATCATTATCTGAACCATCATTGGTATATCAAAGCAAAGACTCAAACAAGGTCTAACGCACGGTCAGCTGAGTTTAGGTTTGAAGAACATCACGAAGAACGGGTGGGTACAAATAAAATTTGAGCCTTTATCCTTTGTTTCTTAAACCGTGAACCAGGCCACGTTATAACCCTTAAAAGTCCTAGCTGAAGCATGGGTTAGTTCGAAAGCATACTGTTACGAAAGGTATCCTGACTCCTGAAGGCCTACGGTGAATACGGAGTTGACATCACGTTTTACAAACATTCACTTGTTTTATGGAAAATAATGCATTTTCAAAATCTTCAAGACAGACATAAGCTTTGCATTTTTGACATAACTTTGTTTGCATATGACTTTTTGTTTGAACAGCAGGGAAATTCGCACGACGAATGCCTAATGAACAGAAATACCTCCAATCAAGGGGCACAACATGATCATGGTCCAATCATCTGGGGCAGTCCAATCAAGATTCGGAGAATCTCTCAAAGGCCAAATAGCCTGGGGCAAACCTCCGCCTAAGTCACTTGGGGCACTCCAGCAACGAATCTTGCACGATCAGACATCTTCTGGTAACATGGCAACATAAACAGCCAGGGGCACCTCCCTGCATTCTAAGAACATGGACATAGTCGAAAAAATACTACGCACAATCAAAGACCCGCTAGGTTGACATACCTAGGCAAAAATAAGGGCTTCCCGACGAACCAAAAGGGTTCGGGCAAAAGTAAGGGATGAAATGAAAAAATCTGTACACCCGGCAAGTCGAAAACCTGAAAAGGCGGCTTGGGCAAAAATGGGTATCCCGGTGGACTGAAAACCCGAAAAGGCGGTCCAGGCAAAAGTTAGGGATCAAAGCGTACGACTATGTCCTGTCATCTTATCTCATGTCTACCAGAAGAAGGGTGGTCCATCAACAACTATCAGCACCTCACAGGTCTTCCTCTCCCACCTCAGAAACAGGGGCAATGATGAGTTGTCCAAACAATCTGATCACTCTGTCCACCAAGGTATCAAGGTGAGTTCAGCTAAAGAACATAACCAAATATCTTAATTCCCCAGAGAGTGAGCCAGCAAGCAGTATACTCTCCTCAAACAAGGCAGTTATCAACCTTAAAGAAGTTGGGTATCCTCCCGCAGATCTCAACCTTCCCCAACAGCATATATTCTTAACAAGCATCCCCGGCAGTCTTGGTCTAAAGATTGTTCCCCGGTGGTATATCAAACATTCAGTGGTGTCACTTCCCCCGATACATCTCAAAACTTCCCCAGAAGAATCCAATCCAGTTTCTCCAGGAAAGTGGAATTTATATCCCCAAGCAGTAAGCTTATCCCCAGTAGATTCTGGAAGTTTACCCTCGCAGAGCACGAACGCGTCGTCAGGCTTGATTTAAAGAGTTGTTTCCTCAATAGGATATAACTGGGTTATCCTCAGCCAAAAGCCACGGAAAGAGCGTCGTCAACGAAGCCTTCTTATCCCCAGCGAAGTCTATCAATACTTCCAATACAACAAGGGTATCCCCAGCAAGTAACTCTCAACAATTCAGCAAGACATCTCTCTCCCCACAGAGTATTGCTTCCCAGCATGGTCGCTAGAGTATCTTTTTCTTCCCCGCAAAATCCTCCATTTGCCAAGTTTATTCCGCAACGGAGTCATCTTCTCCTACCGGTATTCTTGCAACTATCATCCCCAGCGGAAGCAAAATCTATTTTTCAACATCAGCCCAGGATACGACTTCCCGGCACCCGTCAAGGATTCACTTTCCTAGACAAAAACATACATAAAACATCATTATAGCATGCATAAACGCATCATATCATACGAATCTCATATATATTGAGAACATCATTGCTTGATCCATATCATGCATTGCATATGGCTGACCTTTACATTTCAGGAAAGATCCAGTTAAAGTTCTCAAGCTACATTCCAAGACCTTGTCCGGTTCAGTTAAATCGACCCTAAGATTTTCCTGATGCTTATCCAGTCAAAGGCCTTCTCTGGTTCAGTCAGATCGACCCTAAGATCTCCCTGATGCTTATCCAGTTGAAGATATTTCAAGACCTAGACCGGTTCAGTTAAATCGACCCTAAGATTTTCCTGATGCTTATCCAGTCAAAGGCCTTCTCTGGTTCAGTCAGATCGACCCTAAGATCTCCCTGATGCTTATCCAGTTGAAGATATTCCAAGACCTTGTCCGGTTCAGTTAAATCGACCCTAAGATTTTCCTGATGCTTATCCAGTCAAAGGCCTTCTCTGGTTCAGTCAGATCGACCCTAAGATCTCCCTGATGCTTATCCAGTTGAAGATATTTCAAGACCTAGACCGGTTCAGTTAAATCGACCCTAAGATTTTCCTGATGCTTATCCAGTCAAAGGCCTTCTCTGGTTCAGTCAGATCGACCCTAAGATCTCCCTGATGCTTATCCAGTTGAAGATATTTCAAGACCTAGACCGGTTCAGTTAAATCGACCCTAAGATTTTCCTGATGCTTATCCAGTCAAAGGCCTTCTCTGGTTCAGTCAGATCGACCCTAAGATCTCCCTGATGCTTATCCAGTTGAAGATATTTCAAGACCTAGACCGGTTCAGTTAAATCGACCCTAAGATTTTCCTGATGATTATCCAGTCAAAGGCCTTCTCTGGTTCAGTCAGATCGACCCTAAGATCTCCCTGATGCTTATCCAGTTGAAGATATTCCAAGACCTTGTCCGGTTCAGTTAAATCGACCCTAAGATTTTCCTGATGCTTATCCAGTCAAAGGCCTTCTCTGGTTCAGTCAGATCGACCCTAAGATCTCCCTGATGCTTATCCAGTTGAAGATATTTCAAGACCTAGACCGGTTCAGTTAAATCGACCCTAAGATTTTCCTGATGCTTATCCAGTCAAAGGCCTTCTCTGGTTCAGTCAGATCGACCCTAAGATCTCCCTGATGCTTATCCAGTTGAAGATATTTCAAGACCTAGACCGGTTCAGTTAAATCGACCCTAAGATTTTCCTGATGCTTATCCAGTCAAAGGCCTTCTCTGGTTCAGTCAGATCGACCCTAAGATCTCCCTGATGCTTATCCAGTTGAAGATATTTCAAGACCTAGACCGGTTCAGTTAAATCGACCCTAAGATTTTCCTGATGCTTATCCAGTCAAAGGCCTTCTCTGGTTCAGTCAGATCGACCCTAATATCTCCCTGATGCTTATCCAGTTGAAGATATTTCAAGACTTAGACCGGTTCAGTTAAATCGACCCTAAGATTTTCCTGATGCTTATCCAGTCAAAGGCCTTCTCTGGTTCAGTCAGATCGACCCCAAGATCTCCCTGATGCTTATCCAGTTGAAGATATTTCAAGACCTAGACCGGTTCAGTTAAATCGACCCTAAGATTTTCCTGATGCTTATCCAGTCAAAGGCCTTCTCTGGTTCAGTCAGATCGACCCCAAGATCTCCCTGATGCTTATCCAGTTGAAGATATTTCAAGACCTTGTCCGGTTCAGTTAAATCGACCCTAAGATTTTCCTGATGCTTATCCAGTCAAAGGCCTTCTCTGGTTCAGTCAGATCGACCCTAAGATCTCCCTGATTCTTATCCCAGTAGAAGACACCCAAGATTTTTCTCAACGAGCGTTGTTGAAGTTAAAATCGCCCAAGATTCTCTTATCATTCATGCTAAGGCAGTAACCATCCCTGGTTCATTCATCGCCGTTTGAAGCTCCAGACTCAGCTCCTGTAACCAGTCAGGACACATCTATACCAAGCATCTGAAATCAACTCCTGCAACTTGTCAGGTACTCTTTTCTCTTTTGCAGGTATGCAGGTCCCCGCTAAGGAATCTCTTACGCGATCAACATCCAGATGGCATCTATAAGCCCATCATCCTATCCAGCAACCTCTAAATGGCATCCATAAGCCCATTCCATCATCACTGCTACTATGTGAGCGCAAATTTCTGGGCACTTTAGTGTTCAATCATCTTCCACCCTCGGATTACGAAAGGCACGTCAGCCAATCTGCATCCTCAGGTCTAAGAAGATTGAACAGGGGCAACTGTTGTACCCCAAAATTTGCCCTCCCATATTCTTCAAGAAATTGCCAAGCCATGCTTCAAAAATCCCCAAGGGTTGCACAGTGTATGAGCCTCCAAAGCAGTCAAAATTAGGGTTTGTGTTCTGATCAAGAAGATGAAGTTTTCAAGGGCCCAATCAAGTCTCACATGCTTATAAATATGGTCAAGTGTCCTCATATCAAGTTTCAAGACTTTCAGCATAAAATTGCACAGTCAAAACCCTAATTGCACTACAGTCAACTGTAGGGGCAAAATGGTCATTTGACAGTCAAAAGTTCAAATTTTTGGTCAACATATCATTTTGAAGCCACAAACATCATTTGATCAATGCTTGATCATGATTCTCAAAATTTGGCTCAAAAATCATCAAGATGCAAAAGTTTCTATTTTTGGACAGTTGAAAAAGTCAACTGAAATTGACCAGAGCATAACTTTCACATGGATTATCAGAAAAATTCCATCCAAGGCTCATTTTGAAGGGGAGGGCATTTCCTACAACTCATCTTCATACTTCAAGTCCAAGAAATGCTCTCACAAAAAGTTATCAATTTCAACATTATAGGTCATTTTCAAAAGTCAACAAAAAGGGACTTTAAGTCAAAGGCCATAACTTGAGATTGGTAAATCAAAAAGACATGGGACTAAAGGCATTGGTTAGAGGACTCAAAGACCTTTCTAAAATGTCCAAGAACATGAGCAAAGCTTAAAAATTGAGCAAGTTATGCATTGGAGAAGTTGGGAAATTTTTGTGAAATGGCCAAAATCATTTATCCTTGAAATCTCATTTTTGACAAAAAGGGCCCACTTTTTCCACTTGAATTGACTTGGCCATGCTTCCCACGTGTCCCATCTTTTATTTCAGATTTTTTTATTAATTTTTTCATTTTTATTGATTTTATTGGATTTAATTAATTTTAAATCTTTTAAAATCAAAAGAAATTCAAAAAAATTAATTTAAAGGGATATTTTGCTTTGATTAAACCTTGAAGCATCATTATGTGCCTACCATTTTTCGTGCTAAGGCTTAAACAAGGCAAAAATTCAAATTTGAATCAAAAGTGGAAAGTGTGATAATGGTGGTTTATGCCAAATCCTAAACATCAATGCAAGGCATTATTGGCCATAATTTTCATTCATACACATTGCATAAGACATGTACAAGTGAAAGTGTCCAGGTTCATTCAAGAGACATGCATATTTCAAAAAAGGAAAACTTTTAATGTGTCTGATTCTTGTCTCATGGCATTAAAGGCCTGGTTAAATGGCTGTCTCTTACCGTTACAAGACCCTCACACTCCTATAAATACAAGGGCCAGTGGCACATTACAAAGGACGAAAAAACACACAACAGGAGAACGAAAGAAACATTGGAGAGAGGCTGCCCACAAAATCCATCAAAGGTTGCCAGAATTTTCCAAGCAAAGCCACCCTTCAGCAAAAGTAGCCAAGCCCAGAAGCCCAGATCGAAGGTGCCTACATTCAGGAAGCGCCCAAATCGAAGGTCCAATCTACTGGTAAGAGAGGGTAAACTGTCCAACCTTGTATTTGCATTACACATTCGTGCTTGTTGTTACCTTCAATTTACTATCCTAGACAGGATCAAAGGGCCTGGGTTTGGCCCCAGGTCATGTTCTTCGTTTGCTAACATTTGCTGCAGATTTATCCTGAAAAGACTCAGCGCACGTAGGATCGAAGGGCCTGGGGTTCGATACCAGGCCCTGAGTTTATTTTGCTAACATACTTTTGCAGGTATAGCATCCCAGATCGAAGGAGACACCTTCTCTGGATCGAAGCTTCCCAGGCCTCCAGAATTATGCTTTTTTTTATTTGCTGTCTGTTTCCGTCGTTTTTCTTATACTTATTTTGACTATTTTTATTTCTTTTTTTTAATCAACATAAAATCAAAAACACAAAAAAATCAGAAAAGACAAAAAATAAATAATAATTTTATTTTAGTATTAATTTTGTAAATAAATCCCTTAATTAATTTAGATTTAATTTTAGGTTATAATTTAATTCTATTTCACAATAAACCAAAAATAATAAAAAATAGATCTTTAACACTTTTTACCTTTTTTTAATTAATTAAATATTTTTATTATAAGTATCATTAACCATTAACTTTGTAAATAAAATTTATAATTAATTTAGTTTTAATTCTAGGTTTTAACTTTAATGCATTTTCTTTAATAAATTAAAAACAATTAGAATTAGAATTAATCATTTGACTTTTAATTAATTTAATGTCATAAATACAAAAAAAACATAAAAAACAAGTTCTTTCTTTTTATTTAATTTAATTATTCTATTAATTTTATTTTAATTCCTTAAAGGGTCCAACGCCCTCGCATTCGATCATATTTTTCTTTTTTCGCGCGTTTTATTTATTTCTGTTGTAAATATAATGTAATTGCTCCAAAGCCATGTAATAGCTATTAGATATTTATTTTCTGCACTTTATTTTAAATCGGGTCTGGATTAATTTGGCATTGTAGACCCGCGCCCTTGTAATAGCGTAGGACCTTTATCCTTTCCGCACTTTAAATTTCCACACTTTTAACTGTTAAACAATAACATGAAAGAATGAATGCCCAAAAATAAAATCGAAACGTAGATCACCAATGCATGACAAGACAAACAATAAACTGAAAATAACACACAATTCACACACCACCCCTAGGGTACGCCTCACTGTTGCCTTGCCTCGAAAGGTGGTCGTCGAGTAGAGGATGTCTTAGTAAGTCCTCATGATCCGGGAACCTGGCATGAGGGTAGCTTCTAAGGTGTCTTCCCATTGCTCTGGTGATCACCATGTCCCTACAAACTCGAATTGACCCGAATACCTCCAACGGTGGTGCTACCTACCTCTCAATGGTGGGATGGCACTACCTAAAGGACACTTACACAGCTTAATTCCTTAGGGTAGGTAGATGACTCATGGATACTTGCTCTTTTCAAAACAAACAAAAACAACTTTTCGCACCTACACTTTCAAAAGTTTTCAAACAAATACTTCATACACTCTTGAGGACTGATACAAGAGTTACCTAGAAGTCTTTCAAACAAACTTTTTTTAAAACCCACACACACTTGAAAAGCAAACAAATTTTGAAAACATAAGAGCAAGTACCTAAGAGCCCGTGGATAACCACGGATAGAAAGGGTGCTAACACCTTCCCTTTCTATAATCTACCTCCCGAACCGAGAACTAATCTCATAAGGAATTTTTCTGTGCTTTTGTCCTTTCCTTGTTGGAGAAAATAAAAGACGGTGGTGACTCTTGCTTACCGCGACATTTCGCGAAACCAGCTAAAAAACAGTCAGTTCCAGATCCACCGATCACACCCATATATATTGTCAAGCATCTACATGCCAAGTCTCAAGACTCACAGCATCAAATTGCACAGTCAAAAGCTTCATTTGGTTCACAGTCAACTGCAGGGGCAAAATGGTCATTTGGCAGTCAAAAGTCAGAATTTTTGGTCAACATCTTATTTTGAGCTCACAATCATCATTTGATCAAGTCTTGATCATGATTCTACAAGAATGGCTCAAAAATCATCAAAGATGCAAAAGTTGCTATTTCTGGACAGCTGAAAAGTCAATTGTAACTTGACCAGGGCATAACTTTTTCATGGTTCCTCAGAAAAATCCCATCCAATGCTCATTTTGAAGGGGATGACATTTCCTACAATTCATCTTCACATTCCAAGTCCAAGAAATTCTCTCCCAAAAAGTTATCAATTTCTACATTATAGGTCAATTTCAAAAGTCAACAAAAAGGCATTTTAAGTCAAAGACCATAACTTGAGATTGGTAAATCCAAATGACATGGGACCAAAGGCATTGGTTAGAGGACTTCAAGACCTTTCCAAAATGTCCAAGAGCATGTTCATATGATTAAAATTGAGCAAGATATTATAATTAATTGCCACTATATTAACAAAGCATGCAACGTGGCGTAGTGGAAGGTGATGTGTCTGGCAGCTACTGGGACCAGGGTTCGATTCCCAGGTCCCCCAAAATTTCTCATAATATTTTTTTAAACATGTTCATATGCAGGATATTCAAAGGCGTTCCACCATGGACTTCCAACATCCACACGCCATGTGTCCTTCAACACCAATCCAAAGGCCAGAGATGAAGATCATGGTGTTCCCCAGTCAAAGCAAGCGTGGGCAATTCCATAAAGTCAACGTGGCCTGATTCTTAATGGGCCAGAAATTTCTAAACAACACCTCCATTCTTGGGTCAACACCCCCACTGGTTTCTATTTCTCTTTTTATTTTCTTTCTTTTTATTTTTTAATAATTATTATTACTATTATCTAATTAATTCATAAATTATTTTTTTCATAATAAAATCAGAAACCTAAATATTATTTATATTATTATTTGTTATATCATTTAATAATTATCCTTTTGTAAATAAATTGTAATTAATTAGTTTATTTGTTTAATTAGGGCAATGTTAATCTTTTTCATAAATAAATAAAAATCATGTAGAATTAGGGTTGACAATTTTCAATCATATTTTCTTATTATTATTATTATTTATTAAATATTATTATTTTTTTAAATAAATGTAAATTAGTTAAATTGGTTAAATTAGGTTAACTTTAATATTTTTTTCCATAATAAATAAAATTAACTTAGAATTAGGGTTTTTCTTTGGACTTTTAATTTCTTATTGTTATTTTCATTAAAGCATAAAAAACATAAAAAAATACTTTTTCTTTTAATAATTAATTAATTAGTAAATTAGGTTTTAATATTTAATTAATTGCAAAAAAGAGGACACACTACTTTCTTTATTTCTCAAAAGGGTCAAAACCCTAAGGACGTCCTTGATTTAATTTCTTTCGCACATTATTCTTATTTTGATTATTTATGTATCTGCTCAGAGGATGTAATAGTTAATTAGGTCTTTTACCGCTTTATTTACTTTTCTCGTATTTTTTCCAAACGGATTTGTTTTTGGCGATGTATATACCCGCGCCTTGTAATAGCTAGATTTACCTTTCCGCAATTTATTTTCCGCACTCTTAACTGTTAAAAATGCATGAAAGACTTGTATGGCAAATAAAATCAATCCGTAGCTCACAAATGCATGATCAAAGATAAACATAAACTGAATTCAACACACATGCACATGCCACTCCTAGGGTACGCCTCACTCGGTTGCCTCGAACGTGGTCGTCAAGTAAAGGGTGTTTTAGAGGTTGCCCTCCTGTCTAAAGATCCTGTTGCCTCGAAACGGTTGCCTCGTATAAAAAGGATCCAGGACATTAGGGTTAACACTAAGGCGTCCTACCATTGCTTCGGTGACCACATTGTCCCTAATAATCGAATTGACCCGAATAACTCCAACAACGGTGCTACCTACTTCTCAATAGTGGGATAGTACTGTCTAAAGGACTCTTACACAGCCTAATTCCTTAGAGTAGGTAGATTTCTCCTGGGTACTTGCTCTTTCTAAAAAACAAACAAAACAACTTTTCGCACCTACACTTTCAAAAGGTTTTCAAACAAATTTTTCATACACTCTTGAGGACTGATACAAGAGTTAAAATGAAATTTTCAAATAAACTTTTTCAAAACCCACAAACACAAGAAAAGCAAACATTTTTGAAAACATAGTGAGCAAGTACCTAAGAGCCCATGGATAACCATGGATAGAAAGGGTGCTAACACCTTCCCTTTCTATAAATCTACCTCCCGAACCGAGAAACATTCTCAAAGAAGGAATTTTGCTGTGCTTTTGTCCTTTCCATGTTGGAGAACATAAAAGACGGTGGCGACTCTTGCTTACCGCGACATTTCGCGAACCAGCTTTAAAACAGTCAGTTCTATTTCCATCGATCACAGAATTGGCGACTCTGCTGGGGAATCTTTAAAAGTGAGGTGTACCTTAGGATTAGACCACTCTTATGTTTTCAATTGCTTGCTTTGTTTGCTTTAATATTGTGGGCTTGCCTTGGAGTTTTATAGATCCTAACCCGAATCTGGGGGATACCCTCTTTAGGTAGCAACAAACTGTGGGAACTGTGCGGGGTATACCGACACGGTTGAAGCAGTTGCTACGTTGATGTGGCACTTTGGTGAGTACCGGTAACCCTTGAGTCAAGTCAAGGAGAGTACGGGGCCGCCGCGTGGTGTCGTGAAGCATCAACTGACTTAGGAACCTTACTTGACCATCCTGGCCTCTTTAGGGTAGTGAGATGACCGACTTTGGTGCAGTCCGAAGTTGGTAGATACTCGATACTACACTCATTGAGGGTTGTTTTCTTGGAATATTTTGATCGCCAGTTCAGTGGCTAAATCAAAACAATGAACACAGAAAACAACTCAATGATATTGAGCTCCTTAGAACCCGGTTACTTTTGATAGGACAGGTTTTAAGCCCACCAACTTAAAGAGGGTAGTACCTAAACTTCATGCTGGCCTAAACTTAAGGCTCTTTTGTGTGACCTGTGTGCCTTCATGCTTGAACTACTTGCATACTTGTTATCTAACAACACGAGTTCCTTGTAGGTTTTGTTTACAGTCCCTAATCTGGACTCATAACAGGGTTCACTTACATCCCTCCACGCATAGCATAACATCATACCATCATACCATTGCATGTATCTTGCATAAGGACTAACCTGCATACATCCTGCATAAGGACTAATCCATTTCAAGGATCTCAAGGGTTTGTGATGAAGGTCATGATGAACCAACATGTCTAGCAAGGGGCAAAGGGGATTTATTTTCCTCTAGCCAGGTTGATGACTTGAGTCAGGGGCTATGACCCACTCGATATGGTGAGCTCTGACTCTTGAAGAAGGACTCTTAACAACATGAAGTTCCTTCAATCAAGCTAACGTATTCAACTTATAACAAATTTCTCTGTTTACCCCGCGAGATCCTTGAAAACATTGCATGCATATCATACATATCATTGCATTACAGGTACCCTTTTGACAGGTCACTTATCTTCTTCGCTGTTTATTTCAGCAATCATCATGAATCCTGAATCATCCAATGAACAAGCTATCAAGGCCCTCCAGCCCAGAACGCCCAGTTCCAAGAGTTGGTGATGAGCCTAGCCCAGGGCCAACATGAGTTGAAGACTCTGATACAGAAGAAGAAGAAGAAGAGGACTGTTTTGTTCAATCCTAGACGCAGATCTGGGAATGGATCACAAAATGAGGCTGATCTGGCTACTTCCTCTGTGGGCAAAGACAATCCCCAAGTGAGAAGGGTTCCTAGTCCCATGGTCTCCGACAACGAGACGGATTTCAATGATGAACAGTACCCTCCAACTGAGGACAGGTACAAACAGCTAGAAGACCCGCTAAGTGCTACAGAGATACAAAAGGTACCCGGTCTGGATTTCAAAGATCTAGGTTTATCCTCTGGGGTGGTGATCCCTCACAAATTCAAAGCACCTGCTTTTGCAAAATACGACGGGGCATCCTGTCCTAAGCTGCATCTCAGATCATATGTGAGAAAGATCCAACCGTATACTGCAGACAAGAACTTATGGATCCATTTCTTCCAGGAAAGTCTTTCAGGGACTCAACTCGAATGGTTCTATCAGCTGGATGGAGCCAATATTCGTAACTGGGATGACTTGGCTACTGCATTCTACAAGCAGTATAGTACAATTCCGACCTCGCTCCTACGCGTACCCAACTCCAGGGTATGTCACTGGGGACGGGTGAAGGTTTTAAGGAGTATGCGCAAAAGTGGAGAGACCTGGATGGAAGGGTGCAGCCACCGCTGACTGACCGTGAACTCGTGGACATGTTCTTGGGGACCCTGTCTGGCCCGTTCTTCAACCATCTGATTGGAAATTCCTCAGCTGGGTTTACAGATCTGATTTTGACTGGTGAGAGGATCGAAGCTGGTATCAAGTCTGGAAAGATACAGAATGGTGACTCCTCGAACACTGAGAAGAAACCATCCAAGAAAGAATCTAGTGCTGTCTACGGTTCAAGGGGGCAGAATAGGTCCGAACACCGCCAAGCTGTCAACGCGGTGGTTATTTCAAAACCGGCTGGTGCTCCTCAACGTCACAATCAACAAAGGGAGGAGAGACCTAAAAGGAAGTTAACTCCACTCAGCATGACCTTGTCCCAGATATTGCCACAGTTGCTGGAGACCAAGTTGGTAACTCTAAGGGACCCTCCTAAGAATCCCAACAGGACACCTTCAAGGTATAACCCCACCGTTCGCTGCGCTTATCATTCTGACAGCCCGGGGCATGCTACAGATGATTGTTGGACTTTGAGAAACAAGGTTCAGGATCTGATCGACGCAAAGGAAGTCCAGTTCGACTCTCCGGAGACTCCCAATGTGATCACTGCCCCCTTGCCAAAACATGGCTAGGATTGAAAAAAACTTTTGTTCATTCGAATGTTCAAGTTGTATTTTTCTTTGATTGTTCAAACATTTTATCCATGTCAAACGTTGTTATTTCATTAATGCATTACACGTGTCTATTTTGAAGTAATTATGTTCACTATGCTTAAAACTGCTTTTATTTTTGATGTTCAACTCTCGATTAATAATTCTAAGCCTCTTGAGGGAGGATGACGAAAACGATACCATGATCTTTACGGTATGCTTTTGAACAGACCCCGCTGATGAGGTACAGGCATTGTTTCAATTCCTAAACATTGGAGTTATAAGGAAGATAATCCCTCGTCAACCCCTTTGAGCCAAAGAAGTAGGAGTTTTTATTTTCGAAAATTAAAACCCTTAATCATAACCTGGGGCAGGGTAGTTCTCTCAGTTGATCCAAGTGCACAACGAATAGTATCAAAGAAGTCCTTCTGAGACAAAAAGACAGTGATGGTTCATATAATCATAAATACAGGCAGTCGTCATCTCTCAAAAATAAAAGCCCAATAAGTCAAAACCTATGAAGGAGACTTACAAAACTGGGACATCCCGCTGACTGTAATCATAAAAGAAACAGTTCAGGCAAAAAACAGGGATAACAAAATCAAAAAAGAAAAAGGTCCTACAAACCCTCAACAAAGAGAAATGACTGCCTATTCAAAATAAAATGTCAGTATCCGAACCATCATTGGAATATCAGGACAAAGACTCAAACAAGGTCTAATGCATGGTCAGCTGAGTTTAGGTTTGAAGAACATCACGAAGAGCGGGTGGGTACAAATAATTTGAGCCTTTATCCTTTGTTTCTTAAACCGTGAACCAGGCCACGTTATAACCCTCAAAAGTCCTAGCTGAAGCATGGGGTAGTTCGAAAGCATACTGTTACGAAAGGTATCCTGACTCCTTAAGGCTTGCGGTAAAATAACGAGTTGACATCACAGTTTACAAAAAAATTCACTTGTTTTTATGAAAAACAAATGCATTTTCAAAAACTTCAAGACAGACATAAGCTTTGCATTTTTAATATAACATTGCTTGCATATGACTATTTGTTCGAACAACAGAGAAATTCGCACGAAGAATATCTAGTGAACAAAAGCACTTCCAATCAAGGGGCACGGCATAATCATTGTCCGTCATCTGGGGCAGTCCAGTCAAGATTCGGAGAATCTTTCAAATGCCCAAAAAGCCAGGGGCATCTCCGCCCGAGTCACTTGGGACATTCCGACAACGAATCTTGCATGATCAGACATCTTCTGGTAGCATGACAGCACAACACTATCAACAGGGGCACCTCCCTACATTCTGAGAGCATGGACATAGTCGAAAAAGTACTACGCATAATCAAAGACCCGCTAGGTTGACACACCTAGGAAAAAATAAGGGATGAAAATGAAAAAATCAGTACACCCAGCAAGTCGAAAACCTGAAAAGGCGGCTTGGGCAAAAATGGGTATCCCGGTGGACTGAAAACCCGAAAGGGCGGTCCAGGCAAAAGTTAGGGATCACAGCGTACGACTATGACCCGGCATCTCGTCACTTGCCTACCAGAAGAAGATTTGTCAAATCAACAGTTATCAAGACCTCCACAGGTACCTTTTCCCGTAGAAACTGGGGCAATAGAATTGTCCAAACTGTGCAGCTGCTCTGCTTACCAGGTACAAGGTAGACTCAGTTGAAGAGTATGACCAAGATATCTTCACTCCCTGCAGAGTAAGACAAGAGTCAGCCATGCTCTCTCCCCAAGCAGAGTTGGTCTCCCATCAGCCCTAACAAGGCACATTATCTCCAGCAAGTCAATGATACTCTCCCCAAGCAGAGTTAGCCTACTGTCATCCCTAAGGAGGTTGGGTATCCCCAACAAATCTCAACATTCCCCAGCGGAGTATACAGATGTTCCTAAGCAAGCATCCCCCGGCAGTCTTAATATAAGATCGTTCCCCGGCGGAATACCAGACATCCAGTGGAGCCACTTCCCCAGTGCAGTCCAAAAGTTTCCCCAGGAGAGTTGAATCATTCTCCCCGGTAGACTCTGGAAGCTTATCCCCAGTAGATTCTGGAAGCTGGTCCCCTGCAGGGTACATGCATCTCTCCCCGACCATGTTCAGAAGGTTATTCCCCACCAGAGCTTATAACTGGGTTATCCTCAGCTAATTACAACAGAAGGATCGTCCTCGGTGAAGTTCTTCCTACCCCCAGCGGAGTTCATCAAACTCCCAACAAAACCTATCAATGGTATCCCCAGCGGAGTTATCACCAAACCTCAGCGAAGTATCTCTTACCACAGAGTAATTCCCCGCAGAGTAATCTCTTCAAGTTTATTCCCCAACAGAGTCATCTTCTCCTACCGGTTTATTCTTGCAAACATCTTTGTTCATCCTCCCCAGCAGAAGCGAAGAACTTTACTCTTCAACATCAGCCCAGGATTTAACTTCCCGGCATTCGTCAAGGATTTATTTTCCCAGACGAAAATACATTCATAAACGTCACATCGTCATACATCATGACACATGCATATACGCATCATATCATACAATCTCATTTTATGTTGAGAACATCATTGCTTGATCCATATCATGCATTGCATGTGACTGACCTTTACCTTTCAGGAAGGATACAGTTAAATGATCAGCTATGTCAAAGTAGACAAATACAGTCAAAAGAGACCAATCCAGTCAAAAAAGACAAGTCTAGTTAAATTCCAAAGGTTTTTCTGATGCTCATCCAGTCAAAAAAGACAAGTCCAGTTAAATCCCAAAGGTTTTTCTGATGCTCATCCAGTCAAAAAAGACAAGTCCAGTTAAATCCCAAAGGTTTTTCTGATGCTCATTCAGTTAAAGAAGACAAATCCTGTCAAGAAAGACAACCTATCATTATAGACACCCGTCATTATAGACACTCGTCGTTATAGATAACCCATCATTATAGACAACCCGTCGTTATAGACACCCGTCGTTATAGACGACCCGTCATTATAGACATCCTTCATTATAGACACTCGTCGTTATAGACACCCGTCGTTATAGACATTCGTCGTTATAGACACCCGTCGTTATAAACACTCGTCGTTATAGACACTCGTCGTTATAGACACTCGTCGTTATAGACACTCGTCGTTATAGACACTCGTTGTTATAGACACCCGTCATTATAGACACCCGTCATTATAGACACCCGTCGTTATAGACACTCGTCGTTATAGACACCCGTCGTTATAGACACCCGTCGTTATAGACACCCGTCGTTATAGACACCCGTCGTTATAGACACTCATCGTTATAGACACCCGTCATTATAGACACCCGTTGTTATAGATACCCTTCGTTATAGACACCTGTCGTCATAGACACCCGTCGTTATAGACACCCGTCGTTATAGACACCCGTCGTTGAAGACAACATGTCAGTAAAGACAACCTGTCATTAAAGACTACCCGTCGTTGAAGACAACAGGTCGTTAAAGACAACCTGTCATTTAAAACAACCTCGTTATTGAAGACAACCCGTCCATGAGGACAACTCGTCAAAAAAGACAAAGCCTCGCCTGGTTCAGTTAAGTCGATCCCTAAAGATTTTTCTGAGATAACCTGTCAGTAGAGACAACCCATCAACATTTTGAAATTCCGGATTCGACACCTGTATCTAGCCAGGGCATATCTGTGAGCAATTGATTATAGATTCGATACCTGTATCTAGCCAGGGCATATCTGCATGAAGAGTTTGAAGATCAACCCCTGTAACAGGCTAGGAAATTATCTTTCTTTCTCAAGTACGCAAGTTCTCGCTAAGGAATCTCTTACGCGATCGGCACCTTCAGATGGCATTTATAAGTCCATCTCCACAACTATCCATCACATTTCCAAATGGCATCTATAAGCCCATTCCCGACAAGGTTCTGTCACATCTCCAGATGGAATCTATAAGCCCATCCTCCTATCCACCATCTTTCCAAATGGCATCTGTAAGCCCATTCCCGACATCACATTGCTGATACTCCACTATGTGAGTGCAAATTTCTGGGCACTCTAGTGTTCAATCATCTTCCACCTTCGGATCACGAAAGGCACGCAAGCCAATCTACATCCTCAGGTCTAAGAAGATTGAACAGGGGCAACTGTTGTAGCCCAAAATTTTCCCTCCCATATTCTTCAAGATTTGTCAAGATCAACCTTCAAATGGATCAAGGGGTTGCACAGTCAAACATTCTCCTAAGCCAGTCAAAACTAGGGTTTTGGTTCTTGCAAAGAATTTGAGGTTTTCAATGGCTCAATCAAGTCCCATATGCCCATATACATTATCAAGCATCTACATGCCAAGTCTCAAGACTCACAACATCAAATTGCACAATCAAAAGCTTCATTTGGTTCACAATCAACTATAGGGGCAAAATGGTCATTTGGCAGTCAAAAGTCAGAATTTTTGGTCAACATCTTATTTTGAGATCACAATCATCATTTGATCAAGTCTTGATCATGATTCTACAAGAATGGCTCAAAAATCATCAAAGATGCAAAAGTTGCTATTTCTGGACAGTTGAAAAGTCAACTGTAACTTGACCAGGGCATAACTTTTTCATGGTTCCTCAGAAAAATCCCATCCAATGCTCATTTTGAAGGGGATGACATTTCCTACAATTCATATTCACATTCCAAGTCCAAGAAATGCTCTCACAAAAAGTTATCAATTTCTACATTATAGGTCAATTTCAAAAGTCAACAAAAAGGCATTTTAAGTCAAAGACCATAACTTGAGATTGGTAAATCCAAATGACATGGGACCAAAGGAATTGGTTAGAGGACTTCAAGAACTTTTCAAAATGTCCAAGAACATGTTCATATGATTAAAATTGAGCAAGATATGCATTGGAGAAGTTGGGAAATTTTTGGGAATTTGCAAAAGTCAACTTTGCCCAAAACACCTTGTTTTTGCTAATGGGCCTCCAATTCCTTCTTGAATCTTTACCCAAGGCTTATGCACGACCCATTGAGATTAAATTGAATTATTTTATTATTTTTATTAATTATTTGAATTTTTAATTGATTATTAATTCATTTAATTCATTTAATTGTAGGAAAATATGAAGATATGGTTTTCAAATCTTTTCATGAAGCAAATGTGACCAATATGAGTTGGAGATTTCGTGTGCCAATCAAAGAGACAAGAATATCCAATTTTGGCAAGTTTTGGCAATCAAAAATATGCAAAAAGATTTGATTGAAATCAAATATTGAAAACATGAATTCCATGGATTCTTGGCCAAGATTGTAACCTAAATCCATTATACTATATATGCTGAGCCTAACCCTAATGCCATTAACGTGAGAACTGCTATCAAAAGCCATAAGCCAATTCCAAAAATTCAAGGAAAATTTGAAAACTGAATTCCACGTTCTAGCACAATTCAAAGCCTTAGAGCGATTCAAACACATTGCTAACATTCCCAGGAACGGATTGGAATAAAAAACAAGCCTTAACACTCCAAGAACACGCCAGAACAAGTCACACAGTTTGGTTGATTTTTCATAATCGTAATTCAATATTCATGCATTATTAATGAAATTTTTTGTGTGTATTGGATTGCTAGAACCTTTCTAAAGCTAACGGTATAGGTGAATTGCATTATGGAGCCCTAAATCACAAACCACCATGGATGATTTTTAGGGTTTCGAAGCTTCCAATTTAGGGATTCCCAGCACAGGAAAAATTGGACCTTCTTAGACCTATGGTTGAATTCGTCAAGGCCAGACGAATCAAACCCAACCATCACGCCATATTTATATGCATCAGGGACCTAATCGCTATTTTTGGTCATGTTATTTTGTGGGGGTTAAAACCCCCCGCTATTTGATATGTTTTTATGCAGGCAATTGGAGAAGACGATGACGCGTAGGAATGCTATTGGGCCATTCAAAAGAAACAGCGCGCGTTTTGGTTGTTCTTCAGGATGTTACTTGTTTTTATATATTATAATTAATTGCCATTATATTAACAAAGCATGCAGCATGGCGTAGTGGAAGGTGATGTGTCTGGCAGCTACTGGGACCAGGGTTCGATTCCCAGGTCCTCCAAAATTTTTCATAATATTTTTTCAAACATGTTCATATGCAGGATATTCAAAGGCGTTCCACCATGGACTTCCAACATCCACACGCCATGTGTCCTTCAACACCAATCCAAAGGCCAGAGATGAAGATCATGGTGTTCCCCCAGTCAAAGTAAGCGTGGGAAATTCCATAAAGTCAACGTGGCCTGATTCTTAATGGGCCAGAAATTTCTAAACAACACCTCCATTCTTGGGTCAACACCCCCACTGGTTTCTATTTCTCTTTTTATTTTCTTTCTTTTTATTTTTTAATAATTATTATTACTATTATCTAATTAATTCATAAATTATTTTTTTCATAATAAAATCAGAAACCTAAATATTATTTATATTATTATTTGTTATATTATTTAATAATTACCCTTTTGTAAATAAATTGTAATTAATTAGTTTATTTGTTTAATTAGGGCAATGTTAATCTTTTTCATAAATAAATAAAAATCATGTAGAATTAGGGTTGACAATTTTCAATCATATTTTCTTATTATTATTATTATTATTTATTAAATATTATTATTTTTTTAAATAAATGTAAATTAGTTAAATTGGTTAAATTAGGTTAACTTTAATATTTTTTTCCATAATAAATAAAATTAACTTAGAATTAGGGTTTTTCTTTGGACTTTTAATTTCTTATTGTTATTTTCATTAAAGCATAAAAAACATAAAAAAATACTTTTTCTTTTAATAATTAATTAATTAGTAAATTAGGTTTTAATATTTAATTAATTGCAAAAAAGAGGACAAACTACTTTCTTTATTTCTCAAAAGGGTCAAAATCCTAAGGACGTCCTTGATTTAATTTCTTTCGCACATTATTCTTATTTTGATTATTTATGTATATGCTCAGAGGATGTAATAGTTAATTAGGTCTTTTACCGCTTTATTTACTTTTCTCGTATTTTTTCCAAACGAGTTTGTTTTTGGCGATGTATATACCCGCGCCTTGTAATAGCTAGATTTACCTTTCCGCAATTTATTTTCCGCACTCTTAACTGTTAAAAATGCATGAAAGACTTGTATGGCAAATAAAATCAATCCGTAGCTCACAAATGCATGATCAAAGATAAACATAAACTGAATTCAACATACATGCACATGCCACTCCTAGGGTACGCCTCACTCGGTTGCCTCGAACGTGGTCGTCAAGTATAGGGTGTTTTAGAGGTCGCCCTCCTGTCTAAAGATCTTGTTGCCTCGAAACGGTTGCCTCAGATAAAAAGGATCTAGGACATTAGGGTTACCACTAAGGCGTCCTACCATTGCTTCAGTGACCACATTGTCCCTAATAATCGAATTGACCCGAATAACTCCAACGGCGGTGCTACCTACTTCTCAATAGTGGGATAATACTGTCTAAAGAACTCTTACACAACCTAATTCCTTAGAGTAGGTAGATTTCTCCTGGGTACTTGCTCTTTCTAAAAAACAAACAAAACAACTTTTCGCACCTACACTTTCAAAAGGTTTTCAAATAAATTTTTCATACACTCTTGAGGACTGATACAAGAGTTAAAATGAAATTTTCAAACAAACTTTTTCAAAACCCACAAACACAAGAAAAGCAAACATTTTTGAAAACATAGTGAGCAAGTACCTAAGAGCCCATGGATAACCATGGATAGAAAGGGTGCTAACACCTTCCCTTTCTATAAATCTACCTCCCGAACCGAGAAACATTCTCAAAGAAGGAATTTTGCTGTACTTTTGTCCTTTCCATGTTGGAGAACATAAAAGACGGTGGCGGCTCTTGCTTACCGCGACATTTCGCGAACCAACTTTAAAACAGTCAGTTCTATTTCCACCGATCACACCCACTATGCTGAACCTTCAGAGGTGAATGTGATCGAGGCTTCTAGGAGTCAGGTGAAGAGGCCAGGAATAACTATGGTCGAAGTCACCAAAGATCATTTCAATATGCCAATCTTTGGCAGTTTTTCTGGGAATATTTCTAGAAAGTCAATCGAAGCAGTCCAAAAAGCTGCTGAAGGCCCGAAACTGGAGACAGGTGGAGCCTCAAAATCTGTAGCCAAACCCATTTCCTACTTGGCTGCATCACAAGGCCACACAGAAGACCTGGAGGCCCAGATGAAGCAGATGACTCTTGCTAATAAAGACAACATGAATGTCAACATGGTCAAAATCTCTGAACCAAAAGCTTCAGAGGAGGCCATTAGGCAAGAGCAAGCAAACAAAACAGCTTTCCCTCGGGAAAACGAAAATCTGGCAGATTTCCTGCAAAGATGCCAGAAGAAGAAGTCAGAAGTAATGTTGTATACTCGATGCAGCTCTATTTTCGACAAGAAAGCTACTGAACACATCCAAGGTGTGAGAGCAGCAAACAAAAGAAGGGAAGGTGTTGATGTTCGACATGACCCCAGAAGAACCTACCAAAAGGGTTCAAATCAAGAAAGTAGGCCACTAACTTTCAGGCCTCCAACCAACGTGCCAGTTGATACGTGGCTCAAAACATCGAGTCGAAAGAGACCGAGTGAAGAAAGGTGGCACTCCTTCGAAGTGCCAAGAGGTTCATCTTTGACACTTAAGAAAGAACCTCATGTTGCCGCCTCCAAAGTGACCCAGGTATCAAGTAACTACAAGGGAAAGAATCCCATGTCTCGATCCCAATGGAGAAGATACCAAAGGCGGCGTAAGGCTGAGAGGGAAGCTATCAACGAACCAAAGCCAGAATCAAGTTCAAATGTACCTCAGCAAAAGCAGAGAAAGCCTCTAGAGAGGTAACCAGTGACCAATAGACTGGTATGGCCTAACCAAGGCGAAGTTAGTGATAAAGATGGCTCTGAGTCTGATGACACCCTAAATATCATGGTGAATATAGTCTTAGTTTTTCCAAGAGAATTCAACCGCCAGATGGAGGTCGAATCGAACGACTGGGAAGTTGAATAAGAAATGGCCAAGCATAGGCCAGTATGCTACTTCGTCATAGATAATGGCTGCACAGTGGAGCAAAATGGTTTCTTCGAACCACCTACTGAGGCGATGAAAAATCACCTCAAGCCTTTATTCATAAGGGCAAAACTCGAAGAAGCCACCGTAAACAAGATCTTGGTGGACTGTGGGGCAACCATCAACATAATCCCCCACTTCATGCTAAGAAAAATAGGCAAGAGTGATGAAAACATCAAGCCTCATAACATGGTCCTGTCGAATTATGAAGGCGGAATAGGGACCACTATGGGTGTGATCCAACTGGACCTCAAAGTAGGATCCATCCTTCGACCAACTATGTTTATGGTCATATCGGCTAAACCAAATTATAATCTGTTGTTGGGCCGAGAATAGATACATGGTGTTGGGGCAGTACCATCATCAATGCACCAAAGGTTAATATTGTGGCGTCCTGATGGAATTGTCGAGAACATAGAAGCAGATCCGAGCTACTACTTGGGCGAAGTAAATCACCTGGGGAGGGCTGACTTCGACAAAAATTTGGCTCACATTGGGCCATGCCCAGCACCTGACTTCGACATGGCGCCAGTGCCAAATGATTTTTGTTCCTTGTACCTGCACCCTGGGCATGGTTTTCAATGGGACAGAGAAGACTTGTCCCACATTGATTTCAGTGGGCTAACTGACATCCAGCCAACTGGTTGGGGAAGTGAATTCAATGATAATGACTGAGTCACAATCACTGCAGCGAATTTCGGCTTACGTAGCCGAAACAAGGATGATAGTGGCTCTCAAAGCCGAAGTAAAATATATGGCCACCCAGGCCAACGATCAAGAGCCACCAGATATAGGTCCTGGAAAAGATTTCGACCCAGAACCTCCTAATATCATGACAGAAGAAATGCAGGAGTAAAGGCTCGACGCCATCTATGACGATGAGCCTTTGGGATTTGAAAAGGACCCCCTGGAGAACAACATCAAAATGTTAGCACAGGATCCTTTAGAAGAAATCAACTTGGGCGAAGGGTTAGAGAAAAGGCTAACTTACATCAGCGCCAAAATAGACCCAGAGCTCAGGTTTGAAGTGATCCAATTGTTAAAGGAGTTCAAGGACTTCTTTGCATGGGATTACAACGAGATGCCTGGTCTCGACAGAGGATTGGTAGAACTTCAGTTGCCAATCAAACCTGGAAAGAAGCCAGTCAAGCAAAGTCCAAGACGCTTCGCTCCAGAAATACTGTCAAAGATAAAAACGGAAGTCGAAAGACTGCTGAAGTGCAAATTCATACGAGCTACGAGGTATGTCGAATGGATTGCAAACATTGTGCCATTAATTAAGAAAAATGGTACGTTGAGGGTATGCATAGATTTCAGAGATTTGAATGCTGCAACACCCAAAGATGAATATCCTATGCCTATGGCGGAAATGCTAGTCGATTCTGCCGCTGGCCATGAGTACCTGAGCATGCTCGATGGTTACTCAAGATACAATCAAATTTTCATTGCTGAAGAAGATGTGTCGAAAACAGCTTTTTGATGCCCCGGGGCTTTAGGCACTTATGAATGGGTAGTGATGCCTTTTGGCCTAAAAAACGCTGGGGCAACATATCAGCGAGCGATGAATTCTATCTTCCATGATTTTATTAACACTTTTATGCAAGTATATATTGATGATATTGTTGTAAAATCTGTTTCCAGGAAGAACCATATAGACCACCTTCGACAATCATTTGAAAGAATGAGAGAACATGGTCTAAAAATGAACCCTTTGAAGTGTGCGTTCTGTGTGAAAGCTGGAGATTTCTTGGGCTTCATCGTCCACAAGAAAGGAATCAAAATCAACCAGAACAAGACAAAGGCAATCTTGGAAGCGAAAGCGCCAACAAACAAGAAGGAACTGCAATCTCTGCTGGGCAAGATAAATTTCTTAAGGAGATTTATATCTAACCTAGGTGGAAAAGCTCAAGCCTTCTCACCCTTACTTCGATTAAATAAGGAAGGATTCAAGTGGGGGCAAGAGCAACAAGAAGCCTTCGACAAGATTAAAGGGTACCTCATCAAGCCGCCTATTTTGGTGCCTCCTTGTAGAAATAGGAGTATGAGATTGTACATAGCTGCATCAGACAAAACTTTGGGAAGCATGTTAGCCCAAGAAGATGAAAATGGAGTCGAAAGACCCATTTACTATCTTAGCAAAGTTTTGAACGATGCAGAAACTAGATATAGCGAAGTTGAAAAATTATGTCTATGTCTTTATTTCTCTTGTATAAAGCTCAAACAATATATAAAACCAGTTGATGTATATGTTTCGTCTCATTTTGATGTTTTCAAATACATGTTGTCGAAACCCATCTTGCACAGCCGAATTGTCAAGTGGGCGCTAGCATTAACTGAGTATTCATTGACCTTTATGCCTCTTAAGGCAGTAAAAGGGCAAGTGGTAGCAGACTTTATAGTCGACCACTCAATTCAGGTTGAAAATATAAATTATGTGGAGATAGAACCCTGGAAATTCTACTTCGATGGTTCCAGCCATAAAGATGGAACAGGAGTAGGGGTCTTAATTATTTCTCCAGAAAAAATTCCAACAACATTCAAGTACAAGATAGAAGGTACTTGTTCGAACAATGAGGCTGAGTACGAAGCTCTAATTATTTTCCTTGAGATATTGTTGGAATTGGGGGCAACTCGAATCGAAATAATGGGAGACTCAGAGTTAGTCATCAAGCAAGTCACAAAAGAGTACAAATGCATAAGAGAAAATCTTATTATGTACTTTGTGATAGCAAATCGTTTATTGAAAAAGTTCGAAGTGGTTAACATTCGACACATACCTAGATTGGAAAATCAAGTAGCCAATGATTTGGCACAGATTGCATCTGGGTACAAAATTTCAAAAACGAGATTACAAAGAGCAATCGAAGTTCGAGAAAAAATAAAAGCAACCAGCCTGTCTCCAACAGATTTGGAATCGACAAGACTAGGGTATGCTGATCAAAGGAACTTTGAAATTTCGTTCATAGACAATTTGTCAGAGCAAGATTGGAGGAAACCCATTGTAGATTATCTACAAAATCCAGCAGCTTTGACAGAACGAAAAATAAAATATAGGGTGTTGAGTTACGTACTCATGGGTAATGAGTTATTCAAAAAGACGCCTGAAGGGGTATTGCTAAAGTGCTTAAGCGAAACTGAAGCATACATAGCCCTTTCGACTACGCATGCTGGAGCATGTGGGGCTCACCAAGTAGGCCATATGATGAAATGGTTGTTGTTTTGACAAGGACTATATTGGCCCACTATCTTGAAAGATTGTGTTGAGTTCGCGAAGGGTTGCCAAGAATGTCAAGTCCATACAGGCATCCAACATGTACCAGCAAGCGAACTTCACTCAATAGTGAAACCTTGGCCTTTTAGAGGATGGGCGTTGGATCTTATTGGAGAGATTCGACCAACATCATCAAAGAGCCAGAAGTATATACTGGTAGGCATTGATTATTTCACCAAATGGATCGAAGCTATCCCTTTAGTCAATGCAGACCAAGATAATGTCATTGAATTTATTCAAAAGAACATTATCTACAGATTCAGAATCCGTGAGACTATAACAACCGATCAAGGATCAGTGTTTACTGGTCGAAAGATGCAGGAATTCGCTCAAGAAACAGGCTTTAGACTCCTAACATCAACACCTTATTATGCACAGGCAAATGGTCAAGTCGAAGCAGCAAATAAAATAGTGATTGGCCTGATAAAAAAGCATGTAGGAAAGAAGCCAAAAAATTGGCACAAAATGTTAGACCAGATCTTGTGGGCCTGTCGAACGTCCCCAAAAGAAGCCACAGGTACAACGCCATATCGGCTAACTTTTGGTCATGACGCAGTACTGCCAGCCGAAATTTGTCTTCAATAAGCAAGGGTTCAGAGACATCAAGATATTCCCTCTGAGGTTTATTGGGATATGATGTTAGATGAACTAGTAGATTTAGACGAGGAAAGACTACGCGCTCTCGACCTACTGAGAATTCAGAAGAAAAGAGTGGAAGAATCTTACAATAAAAAAGTAAAACCTAAGGCATTCTTGCCTGGAGAATTAGTTTGGAAGGTGATTCTCCCCATGGATCGAAGAGATCGAAGCATGGGAAAATGGTCACCCAAGTGGGAAGGACCGTTCAAAATTATTCAAATTTTTTCTAGTGGAGCTTATGAGGTCGAAGAGTTAAGCGAAGATAAAAGACTCTTGAGGGTAAACGGAAAATATTTGAAAAAATATAAACCTATGCTCCAAGAGATCGAAATGAATAACAGTTAATGACTAATTTAACCATAAAAAGCCAAAATGGAAAATGATATATTGATATTAACCAAAATGGCTGCATTGTATTACAAAAATTACAGTACATGGTCAATGAGGTGCTGAGCAAATTAGAAAGGGATGGAAGCTTTAAGTCGAAGATACTTGGCTCACTGCAACTCCAGCCGTTTGTTACACAAGGCATTCGCTTGAGAAAGTCTGGCAATCTGGTCATTAAGGGCTTGGGCCCTTTCAGCAAACTCTAGGCCTCGAGTAACCTCATCTTGGCTCTCTGCGTCCGAAACAGTCGAAAGGAGTTCCTCTTTGCGCTTAGTGTTAGCGTTTAATTTGGCCTCCAACTCCTCGATTTGCGCCCTTATAGAGGCGTTATCTTGATCTATGGCTTCAATTTCCTGCTGCTTGGACGTCTTCTTTTTCGACAATTCTGCAATTCGAGAAGTCGATTCAGCTACTTCAGTCCAAGCAGAAGAACTTTTGCCATGCAGGGTTTCTAGTTGGCTGTTGAACCCCCTTCGACGATTATAGTCCGCAGAGACTTGGTCAATGATGGAGTATAACTCCAAGATGAAGCTGGAGATTTCTGGAGAAACCGCAAGCAAATCAACTGCACCCAGGACAACTCCCAAACAAGACTGGGCAGTAGGATCCCCCTCCAAAGCCTTCATTAGATCCTTCTTGAAGAACTGAGCTTTGACTTTCTTCAAGACCTCATCGAGAGGAGAAGTCGAAGTAGACTTCCCTGATGCAGTAGAGGCATCATGGCTAGGGTCAGATGAATTCTCCCTACTCTCAATGATGGCATTCAGATAGCCAATCAGATCAGTTTGCTTCAGAAGGGCCAAGTCTTCTTTAGACCTAGGCTTTGTCGAGGTGATCGTTTCTGCAGCAGCAGTGGCTTGGGGCTGAGTTTGTTCAGCAGCATCAGCATCAACATGACACTCTTCATCATGTTGCTCCTCTGTCTTATTGACCACCTGAGCTTCCTCCTGGTGGTGTTCCTCTGTTTCAGCAAGTACTTCATCATCCACCAGTTCCTCCTCTTGTTGTCTGCTATGGTCAGCAGAGTCTTGTGGCTCTGAAGTTTGATTTACTTCGTTAGCAGAACCAACGAAAGAAGAAGGATGGTGAATGGGTTCCCCTGCGCTGTTTACAAAGGAATCAGAACCTTCGACAGTATGCCCAGTTGGTGCTGAAGTTCCAGCGGTCTCCTGAAAATATAAGAGGAAAAATATTCTGGTTTAGAGAGATACACAATCGAATGTGATCATCGACACCTAAGTTAAAAGTGGTCGAAGGCACTACCTGTAGAGGAACTTCAGCCCCAGGGCTAGAATTGTCACTCTCAACGGGTTTGCTGAGCAAGACGTTTAGCTCCTCCTCTATGGGCTCTTCGATGATCACAGGAGGTGGTATGGGTTTATTCCCTGCGACCTTGATTCTGATCGTAGGTCGAGGCTCAGGAGCAGGGGCAGCCTTCTTCACCTTTCTCCATTTGAGAGGAACATGGGGAGATTCGTCCTCGTCGCCACTTGAAGATTCGACCGTTAATGCAGGTCGCTTCTTAGGCGCAGGACTCTGAAAGCCCCAAATGGAGTTGGTTTTAGAATGCAGCATTGAAAACCAGGATGTTTAAAACCAGCAGGAAACAGGAAAAATTTTGTTACCTGTGCTGGAGGTTTTGTAGAGGGACCTCCACCCTGATGGCTGTCTGTGGCCTTCTTCGCCACAGGTTTTCAAACAACTGAAAGAAGACACGTTCACAAGTTATAATTGACAATTATAGGTCGAAATGGAAAGACAAATATAATTTGGAAAGGGAGCGTACATTTCTTTATTTTGTCGAGAACCAAGACGAAGGACTTCTGGAGTTCGTCTGCAAAATCCTTTTCGTCGAAGAACTCTTCGACATAATATCTCTGCCACCAGTCTTCAAAAGATGGTGAACAGAGGAAGTTGAGTTGGTAGTCGAACAATGATAGTACAGTCCGACCAACGTACCTACCAATATGCTTGGTAGCAACATCCTCAGTGTAATCATTACAAAAGTACAACACTGATTTCTCCCTAGGGTAAATGGGAGAAGGAAGTGATTGGATAATGCCAAACTGTCGAGAGACAAGATTCGGCTGATAAGCAATCAGGCTCAGATGATTCTTTGAACTCTTGAAGCGCAATGGCATTATCCTGGGAGTGAGAAATGCTTCCCACAGTGTTGTGTGCTCTTCGAGGTGAGGATCCTCTGATGACTTGGGATGGGGCCTGGTGAACCACCCTGGACCAAACTTTCGACTGGCGAAAGGAGCCATGGTCGAGGTAAATTCCTTCCTCCCTGCAAACATCTGAATGTAGTTTGCAAGGGTCTTTTGGAGTTCCAGCCCATCCTCAGTGGGAGTCAATAAGGCAAGCCTGGTTCCTTCGACACGCCTTCTGGCTATCTCAGGAGCCTTTTCGTTTATTTGAGCCTTCTGGGGTAGAAAAGACTCAAAAGTGGCGTTTAGCCATAGTTGTAGTAGCCAGAAGGGTCCAGCAAGCAGCAAGCTGGCTCTATTTTCTATTATTTTTAATTGAGTCGCTCCACTGCTTATTGACTCATATAGGTTCGCCAGTATTAATTCGGCCAAACAGATGTTTTGGCCATGATGAAGCTGAGTAGCAAGGGTGACCATTTTCTTCGTCACTTGTAGGGATTTCGTGCAAAACACGAAGCGTGACAGCCAAAGGGCTAGAAACGCAATGTGCTCCACATTCGTCACCACAACCGTCGATTTGTCATGGTAGTGGTTGGTGTAGGTGGTATAAGTGGGTTTGGTAGCTGAAAACCCAATCTGGTCTTCAGACATTTCCTCTGGGTCGAAGTAATCCCCAGTTGGTCGAAGACCAGTAATAGCAGCCACGTCAAAGAGAGTGGGTGTTACCATTCCACAAGGCAGGTGGAAGGTGAAGTGAGTATAGTCCCAAAATAGCAAAGAAGCTATCAGCATTTCAGGATAATAGTTGAGACCAGTTTTGGACAGCATGACTAGGTCATAAATCCCCATGCCCTTCCAAATCGAAGCCTGACACTTCTCCATTTTGTCGAGCCAAGCGTTGTATTCTGGTGTAAGGTTAGGGCTAGACCTAAAAGCCCTAACCCCCATGTTGAAGAATTGGAGATCTATCTTTTCTTTTGCAGGGTCTTCGGTATCTTCTATCGCCTTCTTGGAGCACCCAATGGGCTTGAGTGCCTCATGCACAGGGAAGAAGCCCTCGATTTTCGTTGGGTCAGCAATGCATGCAGATAGAGGACCAGACATAGCGAAAACCTGGTTAGAATATCCAACAAGAATCAACAGTTGAGAAGAATAAGTTTCACACTCAACATCTCCCATGGGTTCGGGAACCCTTCGCATTCCCATGGAGTTAACTATTGGAGCGGTTGAAAAGATTGCCGATTGAGCAGTTTTAGAGGGAGTGCTAGACCTGGGGACATTGGAAGAACGAGAACCTGAAGCCATTTTTTGGTTTGAGATGAAGATGGATGGAGAACAAAGGTTTCTGGGTTTGGAGAGGAAGAAGCAAAGGTTTGCTTGCAGGAATTTTTGTTTGACTTAAGGCTTGGATGAAGGAAAGCGTAAAGAGTCCAACAAGGGGCACTTAGCGCTATTTATAGTGATTGGAAAATCACAAGACTCAATGTCATTTAATGTCTCAGACAAGAGTGGGGCACGTGGCGCTCATTTGGTGATGTAGCCGTTCTGAAGAACGGAAACGGTGCAGCGTGCGTCCTCGATTTCGGGAAATAGTCATGATGACAATATGTGAAGGGACATCAGGCGTGCCAAACGCCTTACTGAAGTGACGTCTTGGGAACAGGTGAAATGATGACTTTTTGAGATTGTCAGTTGGTTGGTAGGAGACGAAAAGCGCACAAACTAATTTGTGGCTGAGAGTGAAGGACAAGTGTCAAATGGAATATCAAAGAATGCCTTTTTCTTTTTAGCGTCGAAATAAGACATTCTTGGGGGGCAATTTGTTGGCTCCTAAATTCGACACCCTTGTTTGTTATCATATATGGACCATTAATTATGAGTCAAAAGAGTTTCCTACATAAGAAAGCTTCGACCAGCTGATCCTGTTGAGGGCTCATCAAGGAATGACAAGATACTTAGAGAAATTCCTTTAAGCGGGAATCTTGTTGTCTTCGACGGCGAAGGAACATCTCGACGAAGGTACCTGATGCCCAAGGTCGAACGGTTTGAGATTTGAATTGTTGGAGGGAAACGGTTCCCAGCAGTTACCAAGTGCAACGTGCCGAAGACAGAAGCGTCAAAGGCTGTGAGCGTGCCATGTGGCGTCATCTCGAAGCAGCGTAACTGCCCAGCGGTTACTTAGGATTTGTTTTAGTATAAATACTAGTTGTTCACGTAGTTTTCGCGTGTGTTCATCATCTTATACAAGTCACTCATCTAGATTCAAGTACCCAGCGTGAGCGAAAGAATCGTTGAGAATGTATGTGTGAAACACCATTTAAATTAATCAAGTCTTTTATATTCAAGCACTTTATCGCTTTTCATTTACTTATCTCCGTCGAAGCCTTTTACTTAACGCTTTTATTTATTCTATCAAGCTTTTCTTCATGCAATTTACAAGTGTCTTTACTTTACTGGCATTAATCACCATTAGGATTAGTCAAACTCCAGAAAATCAACCATGTCTTAGGATCAATCTGATCGATCCTACGAGTCACCAAATAAGTAACCTTTTGGAAGATCAGTGGTTGTTTACCAATTTCAACGGTAAACAAAACCAAAATTCAATCAGAATTTTGGTAAAACTAACAAATCAGGACCCAAGAAAATGTGGGTACCTAAGGATAAAATTATACATGTGGCAGATATCTTTAGCAGTAAGGCTAAGACACCAATCATGATACCTGGACTCTGGCTGCTCGCGACACATGACGGGAAGAAGGCATATGTTCCAAAGCCTGGAACTTAAGCCTGGAGGCTACGTGGGCTTTGGAGGTAATCAGAAGGGAAAGATCATTGGATGTGGAACAGTAGGTAATGGAAATCTTCCCTCTATAACTAATGTATTATTAGTTGATGGATTAATGCATAACCTGTTATCCATAAGTCAATTAAGTGATAATGGTTATGATATAATCTTCAATCAAAATTCATGCAAAGCTGTTAGTCAGAAAGATGGGACTATCCTATTTAATGGAAAGAGGAAAAACAACATTTATAAAATAAAACTTTCTGAACTAAAGAGTCAGAATGTAAAATGCCTACTTTCTGTTAATAACGAGCAATGGATCTGGCACAGAAGATTGGGGCATGTTAGTATGAGAAGAATATCTCAGATTAACAAACTCAATCTGGTCAGAGGACTTCCAAAATTGAAGTTCAACTCAGATGCTCTGTGTGAAGCATGTCAGAAAGGAAAATTTGCAAAACTTGCTTTCAAATCCAAAAATGTTGTTTCCACCTCTAAGCCATTAGAACTTCTTCACATTGACTTATTTGGACCAGTAAAAACTGCTTCAGTCAGTGGCAAAAAGTATGGGCTAGTAATCGTAGATGACTATAGCAGATGGACATGGGTAAAGTTCTTAAGACACAAGGACGAGTCAAACTCTATGTTTGTTACCTTCTGCAACCAAGTTCAGAATGAAAAGGATCTTAGAATTGTCAAAGTCAGAAGTGATCATGGTGGAGAATTTGAAAATAATTTTTTTGAGTTATTCTTTAATGAAAAAGGCATTTTGCATGACTTCTCTTGTCCTAGAACTCCCCAGCAAAATGGAGTTGTAGAACAAAAGAACAACATTGCAAGAAATGGCCAGAACCATGATCAACGAGACTAACGTTGCTAAGATCTTCTGGGCAGAGGCAATTAACACAGCGTGTTACATTCAGAATAGAATCTCCATAAGACATATTCTGGAAAAGACTCCATATGAATTGTGGAAGAACAGAAAGCCCAACATTTCTTATTTTCATCCATTCGGATGCACATGTTTTATTCTGAATACAAAAAATTATTTGAACAAGTTTGACTCTAAAGCACAAAAGTGTATTATGTTAGGATACTCCGAACACTTAAGAGGGTACAGAGTATACAATACAGAAACACAGATTGTTGAAGAGTCAATCAGTGTTAGGTTTGATGATAAGCTTGACCCTCAAAAGTCAACGCAGAATGAACTCCTTGCAGGCATGGAAGTTGAACTCACAGGTACTGAAGACAACTCATCAGAATTTCTCAACAGAGACACTCCCTCAACATCAGAAAGAGTCATTGCAAGCAATCCAGCACCTTCTGTTGATCAACTCCAGAAAAGACTATCCAGAAGCAGCATTGATCACCCAGAAGATACAATACTGGGAAAGAAGGATGATCCAATAAGAACAAGATCAACATTCAGAAAGTCTGAAGAATCCCTCATGGGACTGGTCTCTCTGATTGAACCAACAACAATTGATGAAGCACTTATGGACAATGACTGGATTCTGGAAATGCAAGAGGAACTGAACCAATTCACCAGAAATGACGTATGGGATCTGGTTCCTAAACCAAAAGGATTCAACGTCATTGGTACAAAATGGGTGTTCAGAAACAAACTGAACAAGCAAGGTGAAGTCATCAGAAATAAATCACGACTGGTAGCACAAGGTTATAGTCAGCAAGAGGGGATAAACTATACAGAAACCTTTGCTCCAGTCGCCAGGTTAGAATGTATCAGACTTTTAATATCATTTGCTGTTAATAAAGGCATCACTCTGTATCAGATAAATGCCAAAAGCGCATTCTTAAATGGCTATATAGATGAAAAGGTATATGTGCACCAACCTCCTGGTTTTTAGAATTCCAGAAATCCAGAATATGTTTTCAAACTAAAGAAGTCACTCTATGGTCTGAAACAAGCTCCCAGAGCTTGGTATGAAAGACTAAGTAACTTTCTGTTAGAAAAGGAATTCACCAGAGGGAAAGTGGAGAATTTTTTTTATTAATAACCATGTATTAAAAAAATATTTCGTAAATAACCGGGTTTCGGAAAAAATTACGCAAATAACCATGTTTGAGATGGCTCCACAAAGGAGGAGCCATCTCAATTGGCGCATGCACCTCCTTTTTTAAGGGAGGCGCCATCTCACTTGGCACCTAAGTGCTTAGGGCATGCCCTAAGCCAAGTGAGATGGCGCCTATGTACAAATTTAGGGCAAAATTTTTTTATTTTATTTTCTTTCCTGTGCGTTGCCTATTAGACAGAGATCAACAAAATGGATTTTTTATTTAAAAAATAATAATTACATTCAACTGTTTTACATTAAAAGAACAGTAAAAAAATGGATACAAAAAATACTGGGAAAAAAAAGATACATCAGTGATCCCCCGGAACCCGGTAATGACCCCCGGTTCTGCATCCCCGTCCTCGCCTTTCTCTTGCTGGGTGCCGTCGCGTTTCCTGCTGCGGCAAGGTCGATGGCCCAGCGAAGTCAATGCGATCCGAATCCATAAAATCAGTAAGATCTCCATATCTCGAAGATCCGCTCTGGTACAATCGGTTACCCATACCCTCAAAGTTTGGTCGTGTTGGCGGTGGGTGGGGTTCCATGGTTGGTCGGTAGCATTGGTCATCTGAGTATGGGGGGTAGAAAGGAAATGGATCTTGGGGTGTTTGGTATTGTGGATGTTGGGTTGTTTGGTGATATGGTGGTTGATGGTAGGTTTGGTCGGCTTGGTCATAATCTTCTGACATTCCCATATCAGGGCTAAGGCTGGATGTTAAGGGCGCCATATTGGGATATGTGGAAGACTGAAATTGTGTCTGGGGTATGTGGGTGTGCTGGTATTGGGGTTGGTATTGTGGTTGGGTTTGAGGCATATCCGGGTATTGGTAGTTTGGTGGTGATTGTGGTTGGTAGTACGACATTTGATTGTAGTTGTGTTGTGGTGGGGAATGTGGTTGTGTGTTTGTTGGTCTGTTTCTCCTTGGGGGTTGGTTTGAGGTTGATGGATTTTGGGTTTGTTGATGGGGAATCGAGGGTTGTGCCCATTGTGTGCGTGGGTCAACCAAGTACCTCGGATAAGACACGTGCATTTCTGGGTTACTAACCGACCTGTACCACGACATATATTGATCAGTGTGTCGCATGTTACCTTGAGTAAGGAAAACCGGGGATTGCAAGATGTAGCGGTGACGCCTTTGCCACATTTTACACCATTCCGGAGCAAAGTCTTTCCAGTTGGTAAGACCCCACTGGGCGTCGACCCTTTTTAGATGCCAGGGGGACAAATCTGTTGGATCACTTGGTATCTCTTGATGCATTCCGAACTGCATCTTCACACGGTCGCTGTGGTGCATCTCCACAATGTTGAACCGAATGAGTGCAGTCTTTGCAGTCCAAGTTGCTGCATCCTCTGGGTTTGGAGCATGGCCCAAACCCAAATATGGTCTCCAGACGAACTGCGATAAAATTTAAATCAGGTTAGCGCAAAAGTAATGTATAAATAATTAAAATGAACAAAAGTTAAAAGCTACGACGTACGTCATCTGGGCCTAAGTGATCCAATAGATTCCGGTAGAGTGCGACATTGAATCTTGGATTCTTGCCGTAATCCATACCCCTCACGCAGTACCTAAAGGAAATGAGAAACATGTTATTTTTAGCATATATTTTGGAAAGAGCAGAATAGTTATAAATGCTATAACTTAATGACTTACTTTGTTGCGTACGGGAAACCAAAAGTGTTGTTGTTGATGGGGTTTAAGGACTCCATCCTCCACCAACCCCAGGCTTGTAGTAAAAATGCGCACCCATAAAATGTACATTTTTCCTTGACTGCGTTTTTGCACAAGGAACTGTAAAGGTGGGCTAATACTGTAGAACCCCAACTATATTTTCTAGTTTTTTCAAAATTTGTTAGTAAATGTAAGTACATGAAATTTACACTATTTCCCGTACTTTCGGGAAATAAAAATGTACCAAAAAGTATCATAAGATACGTTCTGGCTTTTACTACTCGGTCATTCTCTAAGGAATTTTCATTTAATTCCATACTTGCATAATGCCGTTTCAGGTTAGTGAGTAGTATTCCCTGCCCTCTTGCTCCACCACCTTCTACCATATCCCTACCCAACAGTTCTTCACACTGTGAGTTGGGTTGTTGAACTGACCCGTTCACCGCCTTACCGTCGATAGGGAGGCCCAGTAGCATGTACACATCCTCGAGAGTGATGGTACATTCACCTATTGGTAGGTGAAATGTATGGGTCTCCGGTCTCCACCTCTCCAACATTGCAAGAATGAATTTTGAGTCAATGGTGCAGTTGGAGATCTTTATCACATGTCCAAAACCTGCATATTCCAGATAAGGGACGATAAATGGGTCGGGAGCTAGGTAGTTGTGCAAACGGATTCTGAATCTTTTTGTATCCTGAGATCATAATTAAACAAGTGTAAGATTAATTAAGATGAACAACACGTTATTTGAAGTATGAAAAATGTATAACCAAAGAAGAGACTTACAAATGCAGTAATGTTTTCCCTTGTGCCTCTGTGAGTATCGCCCATTGTTAGAAGAGCCATTATTCAGAATGCTTGAGAGTATGAAATACTTAGGAAGAAATAGAGAGTATGATAGACTTAAGAAATATTTCGTAGCAGAGAGTGAGAGTTGTGTGGGTGTGAGAGATGTTTCATAAGGTATGTATTTATAGGCAAATAAGTTTGATGTAGTGGTTGCTTGTGCTTGCATGCCTGCGAAGTGTCACATTTGAATGCTTAGGGTGTTACACATATGCATGCATGCATTTACAAAAAATGTAAGGTGTCACTCTTGCAGGCTAGGTGGCAGCCCATGCATGTATCACGATTGGACAGTAAGGGAGGCGCCATCTCACTTGGAGAAAGAGTACAAAAATGAATGGTGTCGCCACCCCATTTGGCGAATAAGAGGTGTCATTTGTTACAGCATAGGCTCAGGCTACGTGACAGCCTTTGGGATTCCTTTCTTTGTTGCATGCAAGGCCATTGGAGTTGATGGGTGGAGTCTTACACAAAACATTTATGTGTGCAGAATAGGGCCAGGATAGGTGGCAGGCTATGGGGTTTCATAAGCCCATGCATGTATCACGATTGGACAGTAAGGGAGGCGCCATCTCACTTGGCGAAAGAGTACAAAAATGAATGGTGTCGCCACCCCATTTGGCGAATAAGAGGTGTCATTTGTTACAGCATAGGCTCAGGCTACGTGACAGCCTTTGGGATTCCTTTATTTGTTGCATGCAAGGCCATTGGAGTTGACGGGTGGAGTCTTACACAAAACATTTATGTGTGCAGAATAGGGCCAGGATAGGTGGCAGGCTATGGGGTTTCATAAGCCCATGCATGTATCACGATTGGACAGTAAGGGAGGCGCCATCTCACTTGGCGAAAGAGTACAAAAATGAATGGTGTCGCCACCCCATTTGGCGAATAAGAGGTGTCACTTCTTACAGCATAGGCTCAGGCTACGTGACAACCTTTGGGATTCCTTTCTTTGTTGCATACAAGGCCATTGGAGTTGACGGGTGGAGTCTTACACAAAACATTTATGCGTGCAGAATAGGGCCAGGATAGGTGGCAGTCTATGGGGTTTCATTATTGCATGTAATATTATTGGCAGCCTTGGGGGGTTGCATCCCTTACTTAATTGAAATTTTTTGCCTTACGTTGAACATAACATTGATTCACATAATCTGTAAAATCTTCCAACCTTCGAATCAGTCATCAAACCTTTAAACATTCCAGCATTCATACCTTCATACAATCAATAAACCTCAAACATTCCAACCTTCAAACCTTAAAACATTCTACACAATGGCCTCTTCAACATAATTTGTTGTCAAAGCATATTTCAACGGTGAGACATACATGTCTCCCACAGTTGGGTTTTTGTTTAGAAACACCGACAACGTTCGATTTCTCTTAAACGGGAAAGAAAATTTCTCGTACTTCAAGAAAAGATTGGAGGCCAAACTTGAACGAGGCCCGGTATCCCAGATATTTTATCAGAGTCCAGTTTTTTTTGGAAACAACCAAGTAATTTTTTATAAGGTTGAAGTTCAAGATGACGAGGATCTCCAGAACATGATTTCCAGCCATGTCTATTCTGGAAACGACTCTATTGAGTTGTACGTTTTGCTTCAAGAGCCTCCAGTGACACAGGAGGTAGAGCCTCCGGTGACACAGGAGGTTGATCCTTTGGAGAATGAACAAGATGAGGTAGATGCAGTTGATGATGAAGAAGAAGATAACGAGTTAGAGTTTGATGAAATGGTGAACGACGATTCTGACGATGATGGCATCCCAAGTATTCCTACTGACAAAATCTACACACCACCTACGCACATGACAAACTTCAACATGGGCGGAGATGAACCTTCTACTGACTTGTTTTTCCAACCGTATATGCAGTCGGATGAAAATTTAAAAGAGAAGGACAAGTTTCGTAACAGAGAGGAATGCATCAGGGCCATCAAAAAATTTCACATGCTCAACTCGGTTGATTTTAAGGTGGATCGTGTAAACCCGGAAAGGTACAAGATCAAGTGTGTCCACCCTGGCTGTATGTTCAAGCTGACCGCATCATACAGATTAAGGGGTGACTGCTGGGTCATAGGTTCCATGACTACCCATACTTGTGTAAGTTCCACTCAATCACAAGACCACCGAAAACTCAACCATGATCTAATCTGTCAAGAAATCCTACCCCTGGTCAGCAACGACCCTTCTTTGAAGGTGAAAACAATCATCTCCCACATCACCATGGTTTTTAACTACACTCCGTCTTACCGTAAGGCGTGGTTAGCAAAGACTAAGGCGATTGAAAGGGTGTACGGAAACTGGGAGGAGTCATACCGAGAACTTCCCCGCTACCTAAATGCACTCAAGACATATTCTCCAGGTAGTGTTTATGTTCTGGAAACATTGCCAGCATACGCCCAAGATGGTAGTCTACTGCATGGCAACGGAATATTCAGTCGTGTGTTTTGGGCATTTCAACCATGCATCACAGGGTTTGCATCATGCAAACCAATTCTACAAATTGACGGGACTTGGTTGTGTGGGAAGTACAAAGGCACGCTGTTGCACCCCAAAATTTGCCCTCCCATATTCTTCAAGAAATTGCCAAGTCAAGCTGCAAAATTCCCCAAGGGTTGCACAGTGCAAAGGTCTCCTATACAGTCAAGATTAGGGTTTGTGTTCTAAGCAAGAAAATGAAGTTTTCAAAGGCCCAATCAAGTCTCATATGCCTACAAATATGGTCAAGCATCCTCATATCAAGTTACAAGACATTCAGCTCAAAATTGCACAGTCAAAAACCCTAATTGCACTACAGTCAACTGTAGGGGCAAAATGGTCATTTGGCAGTCAAAAGTTCAAATTTTTGGTCAACATATCATTTTGAAGCCACAAACATCATTTGATCAATTCTTGATCATGATTCTCAAAATTTGGCTCAGAAATCATCAAGATACAAAAAGTTTCCTTATGTGGACAGTTGAAAAAGTCAACTGAAATTGACCAGGGCATAACTTTCACATGGATTATCAGAAAAATTCCATCCAAAGCTCATTTTGAAGAGAAAGACATTTGCTACAACTCATCTTCATACTTCAAGTCCAAGAAATGCTCTCACAAAAAGTTATCAATTTCAACATTATAGGTCATTTTCAAAAGTCAACAAAAAGGGACTTTAAGTCAAAGGCCATAACTTGAGATTGGTAAATCAAAATGACATGGGACCAAAGACATTGGTTAGAGGACTCAAAGATCTTTCCAAAATGTCCAAGAACATGAGAAAAGCTTAAAAATTGAGCAAGTTATGCCTTGTAGAAGTTGGGAAATTTTTGGATATTTTGAAAAGTCAACATTGATTCAAATGACCTAAAATTGCTAATGGGCCCATTTTTCTTCCATGATTCATCATTCCAAGCATGTGCACGACCACTTGGCCCAAAGGGAAGTATTTTCTCATTATTTATTTATTTATTTGAATTTTTATTTATATTAATTCATTTAAATCATTTAAATATGTGAAAAATATTTAACCTAACCTAACAAATCTTTTTGTACATGTTTTAGACTCAATAATTCGTGCACATTCAAATTAGGAAAGATTTGGGGTGATTGGATATGATTTGTGCAAAAATAGCATGGAAAATATTTGGTTAAAAAGCTTGAAAATCAAATCTTCAAAAACCATTAATTCAAGAGATTTTGATCAATATTGTTGACCTAATGCACTCACTACATAAGCATAAACATAAACCTAATCATGCTAGAGGCGCAGCTGCTCAAGAAACTCCATTGACAACTTGAAAAATTGGCAAAAAAGTCAATACTGAAAACTGATTTGCAGGTGAATTCGAGACCTAATTTTCATTCCAATAGCTTCCTCAAGGTCTACTGAACAGATTCCAATCAGAATCATCCATCACCACGCCAAGAATTGGTAAAACGAACATGAACTGTACAGAGAAAAATTCATTATCGTGTTTCATGTTTTGGGCATTTTTATAACATTTTGTTCATGGATTATTATTCCTCATTTGATTCTGAAGCTAACCAATATGATTAATTGTCTTTTTATGCTGTGTACGAGATTTCGCCATGACTGTTTTCTAGGGTTTACAAAGCTTCAAATTAGGGATTTTGAAACCAAGAAAAATTGAGACTTAGGACCATCACCATTGGATTCAGCAAGTCTGGACGAACGGAAACCACCCATCGCGCCTAATTTATTGGCCCTCTAAGACCTATTCGCTATTTTCCCATAAGCCACCTAAAACAACGCATAAAAACCGTTGCTTTTGTTTTTGTATTACAGGGATGAGGAAGAAGATGGAGTCGTGGCAAGAGCTGATTGGTTTGTTTAAATCTCGCGCGCGTTTCCAAGGCCACTAACCATTTTCTTTTATAATATTTAGTTGTTATATTAATATACAGATGAACAACGTGCTTCAGTGGCAAACGTGTTGATTGGCAAGGTATGTGACCTGGGTTCGAACCCCAGGTCTTACATGTTTCCATATTGTTTTTCCATAGCAATTCCCATGTGCTTCAAGGCTGCAGGCGCATCATGTTCCTTCATCATTTATCTATCCACGCGTCCTGGGAGATCAAATCAAAGGCATGGATTTAAAGAATACGCTACGCCCTAGTCAACACACCATACGTGATTCAAAAAAAAGTCTACCAGGCCTTGCTAAATGGGCCAGATTACTAAGGCCAAGACCTCCACTTTGGGGACTTCCACCCCCCCTGGTTTGCAATTTTCCTTATATCTTATTTTTTTTAATTGTTATTTTATTTTCTTTATTTGTTTAAATTAATTAATTATTTTTACAAAATATAAAAAATACACAAAAAAAAAATCAGAAAAGATAAAAAACATAATAAATATTTTATTTTAATACTTTCTTGTAAATAAATGCATGTAAATAAAATTAGTTTTAAACTAGGTTTGCAATTTTAATTCTTTTAACAAAAATCTAAAAAATGTAAAAATAGGTTTAATTAATGTTTTATTCCTTTTTAATTTTTTTGATCACCATAATATTATTTATTTTATTTATTTTTATAATTAATTTGCATAAATAAAATTAGGTTTCATCTAGGTTAAAAACCTCAATATTTTTCTTAATAACTTAAAAACAATTAGAATTAGGTTTCGCATGTTATTTTAATTTTAATTAATTCTTTTTCTATTAAATCATAAAACACTAAAAAAACATCAAAAAAACAAATTCTTGCTTTCTTTTAATTTTAATTTTAATTCCTCATTAATTTTAATTTTTGCAAAAGGGTCCAACGCCCATGTTCTTAATTTCTTAATTTCGCATATTTATTTTATTTCGCTTAAATAATTATGTACCTCTCCCGAAGCCTTGTAACAATTACTTCTCGCACTTTTCAATTCTTTATTTGCTTTTAATTTCTTTATTTTTTCTGTCAAATCGGGTCCTGGTTAATTTTGGCGATGTGGACCCGCGCCATTTGAAATAGCTTTAGATTTACTTTTCCTCGCAACTTTTAACTGTTAAACAAAGCATGCAAGAATGAATGGCCTTAAATAAAATCAAGCGTAGAACACCAATAACATGACAAGATAAATGCAAATGAAAACGACATACGAATCGCACACACCACCTCTAGGGTACGCCTCACTGTTGCCTTGCCTCGAAAGGTGATCGTCGAGTAGAGGATGTCTTAGTAAGTCCTCATGATCCGGGAACCTGGCATGAGGGTAGCTTCTAAGGTGTCTTCCCATTGCTCTGGTGATCACCATGTCCCGAACCTCGAATTGACCCGAACACCTCCAACGGTGGTGCTACCTACCTCTCAATGGTGGGATGGCACTACTTTAAAGGACATTTACACAGACGAATTCCTTAGGGTAGGTAGACGACTCTAGATACTTGCTCTAATTTCAAAACAAATCAAAAATACTTTTCACACCGACACCTTTTCAAAAAGCTTTCGAAAGCAATTTTCCAAACACTCTTGAGGACCGATACAAGAGTCGAACTGAAATTTTCAAAGAAACTTTTTAAAACCCACATTGAAAAGCAAACAAACCATTTTTGAAAACACAATGAGCAAGTATCTAAGAGCCCATGGATAACCATGGATAGAAAGGGTGCTAACACCTTCCCTTTCTATAACCTACCTCCCGAACCGAGAGCAATCTCTTTAAGGAATTTTTCTGTGCTTTTGTCCTTTCCATTTGGAGAAAATAAAAGACGGTGGCGACTCTTGCTTCCGTGATATTTCGCGAACCAGCGTTAAACAGTCAGTTCCAGATCCACCGATCACAGAACTGGCGACTCTGCTGGGGAATATCTTATAAAGTGAGGTGTACCTTAGGGTTAGTTCATAACTGTGTTTTCAATTGTATTGACTTGTCTGCTTTACTATTGTGGGTTGCATCAGAGATACATAGATCCTAACCCGGATCTGGGGATACCCTGTTTAGGTAGCATAAGCTGTGAGGGACCTGTCCGGCATAGACCAACACAGGTGAAGCAGTGGCTACGTTGGTGTGGCACCTTGGTCTGTACCGATATCCCTTGTGTCGCAACGAGGAGAATATGGGTCTTCTAAGGAGTCATTAAGCACCAACAACCTTAGAACCTTAAATGACACAACTTGGCCATTAGAACAGTAGCAGTATGCTACGCCCATTGAGGCTAAACTCTCGTGATGGTTCTGGCCGCAAGAAAAGATTGCGATGCTGGAGTTATGACCGATTGAGGGTAGTCAATGATATTGGGATCCTCTAAGAACCCGGTTACTTTTGATAGGACAGGTATGAACCAACAAACTGAAAGAGGGTAATACCTAGACCTCATGCTGGCCTAAACTCTAAGGGTTTGTGTTGTGTGACTTGTGTGCCTTCGTACTTGACTACTTGCATGCTTGTTATCTGACACATGAACTACTTGCAGGTTTTGTTTATAGTCCTTAATTGGGACTCATAACAAGGTTTACTAAGTTTCTTGCAGGTTTCTGTTTATAGTCCTTAATAAGGGCTCATAACAGGGTTTATTCATATTACCCCATGCATCATGACATCATACCATTGCATACATCCTAACCCATTTCAAGGATCTCAAGGGCTTGTGATGCAGGTCATGATGAATCAAACATCTAGCAAGGGGCAAAGAGGATTTATTTTCCTCTAGCCAAAGTTGTCAGGGGCTGTGACCCACTAGATATGGTGAGCCTTTGACCCTTGACGAAGGACTCTCAACAATATGAAGTTCTTTCAATCAAGCTACCGGATCCAAATGCTAACAAATTTTTTGTCTACCCCGCGAGGTCCTTGAAAACATTACATGCATGTCATACATCTCATTGCATTGCAGGTATCCCTTTGACAGGTTGCTTACCCTTCTTCGCTGTTTATTTCAGCCGATCGTCATGAATCCTGAATCATCAGCTGAGCAGTCCATCAAGGCCCTCCAGGCTCAGAATGCCCAGTTCCAAGAGCTGATCATGAATTTAGCCCAGGGGCAACAAGACCTGAAGACTCTGCTCTTGAAAAAGAAGAAGAAGAGGACTGTCTTCTTCAACCCCAGGCGCAGATCTGGGAATACACCGCAGATTGAAACTGAGAGGACAACTCCATCTGTGAGGGAAGGTAGTCATCAGGAGGAAAGGGTTCCCAGTCCAGTGGTCTCCGACAACGAGACAGATTTCAACGACGAACAATACCCTCCTGCCGAAGACAAGTACAAACAGTTGGAGGATAGGCTGAATGCTATGGAGATCCAACAGGTACCTGGGCTGGATTTTGGAGATCTGGGTTTGTCAACTGGTGTGATTATTCCTCGGAATTTCAAAGCACCATCCTTTACCAAGTATGACGGGGCGTCTTGTCCCAAGTTACATGTCAGGTCCTATGTTCGGAAGATTCAACCATATACGGTGGACAAGAATTTGTGGATCCACTTCTTCCAGGAGAGTCTTTCAGGGACTCATCTCGAATGGTTCTATCAGCTAGATGGGACCAAGGTTCGTAACTGGGAGGAGTTGGCTACTGCTTTCTACAAGCAGTATCAATATAATGCCGACCTTGCTCCTACGCGTACCCAACTCCAGGGTATGTCGTTAGGATCAAGTGAAGGTTTTAAAGAATATGCGCAGAAATGGAGGGATCTTGCTGGAAGGGTACAACCACCTCAGACTGATCGGGAACTTGTCGATATGTTCTTGGGGACCCTGTCTGGTCCGTTCTACAACCACCTAATTGGGAATTCGTCTGCTGGATTCACAGATCTTATCTTGACTGGAGAGCGAATAGAAGCTGGCATCCGGTCTGGGAAAATTCAAGAGGCTGCACCTTCTGATAAAAAGCCTCATCATGGAAAGAAAGAATCCCATGCTGTGCACGGTAAAAAGAGCCGTCATGAGGTAGGGGCAATCCAGATCTCCAATCCTGGACCTGCTCAACAAGGACAGGGGCAGCAGCGCAAGGAGAAACGACAGTACACCAAAATCAACATGTCGCTGGATCAAGCACTGCAACAAATGTTGAAGGTAGGGCTGATCACCTTAAGGGCTCCTCTTCGGAATCCGAACACTTCTGCTCCCAACTATCATCCCAATGATAGGTGCGCATATCATTCTGATAGCCCGGGGCATACTACGGACAACTGCTGGCCTCTCAAGAACAAGATTCAAGACATGATCGACGCCGGGGAGATTCAGTTTGAAGTGCCTGAGACTCCGAGTATAATCACTGCTCCGTTGCCCAATCATTGAAGCCTTTTGTTTATTTGAATTTTTGAGTTGTCTTTTTCTTTGCTTATACATACAATTAATGTCATAGCAAACTCTTTTATTCTATCAATGCATCGCATACGTCTGTTTTGGGAATTAATACAATTGTTTTCATTATGTTCAAATTTCTTTTCATATTTTTTCTGATGTCAACTCTGGATCTAAAATTCTAAGCCTCTTGAGGGAGGATGACGAAAACGATACCATAATCTACAGTATGCTTTTGAACAGACCCCGCTGATGAGGTACAGGCATTGTTTCAATCCCTAAACACTGGAGTTATAAGGATGATAATCCCTCGTCAACCCCTCTGAGCCAAAGAAGTAGGAGTTTTTCTTTTCGAAATTTAAAACCCTTTATCATAACCTGGGGCAGGGTAGTTCTCTCAGTTGATCCAAGTGCATAACAAATGGCACCAAAGGAGTCCTTACAAAACAAAAGACAGTGATGGTTCTGAATAAATCACAAGGACATGCAGTCATTATCTCAAAAAATGAAAAACCCATTAAGTCAAAACCCATGAAGGAGACTTACAAAACTGGGGCATCCCGCTGACTGTAATTCCAAAAAAGGAAACAGTTCAGGCAAAAAAAGAAAGGGATAACAAAAATCAAGAAAGAGGTCTCACAAACCCTCAACCAAAGCAAAAAATGACTGCCTATTCAAAAGAAATCATCAACATCTGAACCATTATTGGAACATCGAAGCAAAGACTCAAGCAAGGTCTAACACACGATCAACTGAGTTTAGGTTTGGAGAACATCACGAAGAGCGGGTGGGTACAAATAATTTGAGCCTTTATCCTTTGTTTCTTAAACCGTGAACCAGGCCACGTTATAACCCTTAAAAGTCCTAGCTGAAGCATGGGTTAGCTCGAAAGCATACTGTCATGGAAGGTATCCTGACTCCTTAAGGCCTACGGTAAATACGGAGTTGACATCACGTTTTACAAACATTCACTTGTTTTATGAAAAAAGAATGCATTTTCAAAATCTTTGAGACAGACATAAGCTTTGCATTTTTAACATAACTTTGTTTGCATATGACTTTTTGTTTGAACAGCATAGAAATTCGCATGACGAAAGTCTAATGAACAAGAGTATCTCCAATCAAGGGGCACGGCATGATCATGGTCTACCATCTGGGGCAGTTAAGTCAAGATCCAGAGAATCTCTCAAAAGGCCAAAAAGCCTGGGGCAAATCTCTGCCTGAGTCACTTGGGGCACTCCAGCAACGAATCTTGCACGATCAGACACCTTCTGGTAATATGGCAACACAAGCAGCCAGGGGCACCTACCTGCATTCTAAGAGCATGGACATAGTCGAAAAAATACTGCGCATAATCAAAGACCCGCTAGGTTGACATACCTAGGCAAAAGTAAGGGCTTCCTGGCGAACCAAAAGGGTTCGGGCAAAATGAAGGGATGAAATGAAAAAAATCTGTACACCCGGCAAGTCAAAAACCTGAAAAGGCGGCTTGAGCAAAAATGGGTATCCCGGTGGACTGAAAACCCGAAAGGGAGGTCCAGGCAAAAGTTAGGGATTAAAGCGTACGACTATGTCCTGCCATCTGTCTACCAGAAGAAGGTTTGTCCATCAACAACTATCAGCACCCCACAAGTGCCTCCCCCATAGAAACAGGGGCAATAAAGAGTGGTCTAAGCAATCTGATTGTTCTATCCTCCAAGGTATCAGGGTAGGTTCCGTTGAAGAACATAACCAATACAGTTCAATACTTCCCCAGGAGAGTCCAATCCAGCTTCCCCAGGAAAGTTGGAATCCATCTCCCCAAGCAGTAAGCTTATCCCCAGTTGATTTTGGAAGCTTATCCTCGCAGAGCACGAATGCGTCTCCCGGCTTTATTCAAAGAGTAATTTCCTTAACAGGATATAACTGGGTTATCCTCATCCAAAAGCCACGGAAAGAGCGTCGTCAACGAAGCCTTCGTATCCCCAGCGAAGTCCATCAACACTTCCAACAACAAGGATATCCTCAGCAAGTTACTATCAACAATCAACAGAGTGTCTCTCTCCCCACAGAGTATTGCTCCCCAGCAAGATTACTAGAGTATTTGTCTCCCCGCAGAGTAACCCATTCGCCAAGTTTATTCCCCAATAGAGTTATCTTCTCCTATCGGAATTCTTGCAACTATCATCCCCGGCGGAAGCAAAACCTATTCTTCAACATCAGCCCAGGAGTGACTTCCCGGCACCCGTCAAGGATTTATTTTCTTAGACAAAAATACATTCATAAACATCACATCTTCATACATTATAGCATGCATATGCATCATACTACACGAATCTCATTAATTTTGAAGACATACAGTTCATGCATCATGATTTTGCATACAATTATGTTTTGCCTTTTCAGGAAAAAGATCAATACAAAAATGATTACTATCAACTATCGCAATTCTTTCTAGATATAGTTTCAGATATGACCCAGATATGGCGACGTTCTGATACTGCTTCCAGATATCCTTCTAGATATAGTTTCAGATATGACCCAGATATGGTGACGTTCTGATGCTGCTTCCAGATATCCTTCTAGATATAGTTTCAGATATGACCCAGATATGGTGACGTTCTGATGCTGCTTCCAGATTTCCTTCTAGATATAGTTTCAGATATGACCCAGATATGGCGACGTTCTGATACTGCTTCCAGATATCCTTCTAGATATAGTTTCAGATATGACCCAGATATGGTGACGTTCTGATGCTGCTTCCAGATTTCCTTCTAGATATAGTTTCAGATATGACCCAGATATGGCGACGTTCTGATACTGCTTCCAGATATCCTTCTAGATATAGTTTCAGATATGAACCAGAGATGGTGACGTTCTGATACTGCTTCCAGATTTCCTTCCAGATATAGTTTCAGATGTAAACCAGAGATGGTGACGTTCTGATGCTGCTTCCAGAGTTCCTTCTAGATATAGTTTCAGATGTAAACCAGAGATGGTGACATTCTGATGCTGCTTCCAGAGTTCCTTCTAGATATAGTTTCAGATATGACCCAGATATGGTGACGTTCTGATGCTGCTTCCAGATTTCCTTCTAGATATAGTTTCAGATATGACCCAGATATGGCGACGTTCTGATACTGCTTCCAGATATCCTTCTAGATATAGTTTCAGATATGACCCAGAGATGGTGACGTTCTGATACTGCTTCCAGATTTCCTTCCAGATATAGTTTCAGATGTAAACCAGAGATGGTGACGTTCTGATGCTGCTTCCAGAGTTCCTTCTAGATATAGTTTCAGATGTAAACCAGATATGGTGACGTTCTGATGCTGCTTCCAGAGTTCCTTCTAGATATAGTTTCAGATGTAAACCAGATATGGTGACGTTCTGATACTGCTTCCAGATTTCCTTCCAGATATAGTTTCAGATGTAAACTAGAGATGGTGACGTTCTGATACTGCTTCCAGATTTCCTTCCAGATATAGTTTCAGATGTAAACCAGATATGGTGACGTTCTGATACTGCTTCCAGATTTCCTTCTAGATATAGTCCAGATATGAACCAGATATGGCGACGTTCTGACACTTATTCCAGTTGAAGACATTTCAAGACCTAGACCGGTTCAGTTAATCGTCCCTAAGATTCTCTGTTGTTATCCTGTCCAAGGCCTTCTCTAGTCCAGCTAAATCGACTCCCAACAGATTTTTCTGATGAAGACTCAGTAGAAGTTATCCCAGATGGTTCCCTCTCCGACGGTGAGTGAGGTGATCATTCCTTTTCAGATGGTTCCCTCTCCGACGGTGAGTGAGGTGATCATTCCTTTTCAGATGTTTCCCTCTCCAACGGTGAGTGAGGTGATAGTCTCCTATGGTCCCCTCTCCGACGGTGAGTGAGGTGGTAAGTCCTTTTCAGATGTTTCCCTCTCCGACGGTGAGTGTGAGGTGATAATCTCCTAACGGTTCCCTCTCCAACGGTGAGTGAGGTGGTAATTCCTTTTCAGAGGGTTCCCTCTCCGACGGTGAGTGAGGTGATAATCTCCAATGTTTCCCTCCCCGACGGTGAGTGAGGTGACAATTCCTTTTCAGAATGTTCCCTCTCCGACGGTGGGTGAGGTGATAATTCCTTTCAGATTATAATGACCTATGGTTCTCTTCCCGATACTGCGAAGACGACAATTCCCACCAAGATTTTCTCAACAAGCGTTGTTGAAGTTAAAATCACCCAAGGTTCTCTTACCATTCATGCTAAGGTAGCAACCATCCCTGGTTCATTCATCATCTTGTGAAGCTCCAGATTCAGCTCCTGTAACCCGTCAGGACATATCTATACCAAGCATCTGAAATCAACTCCTGCAACGTGTCAGGTACTCATTTTTCTTTTGCAGATATGCAGGTTCTCGCTAAGGAATCTCTTATGCGATCAACATCCAGATGGCATCTATAAGCCCATCACCCTATTCATCAATCCCCAAATGGCATCTGTAAGCCCATTCCATCATCACCGCTACTATGCGAGCGCAAATTTCTGGGCACTCTAGTGTTCAATCATCTTCCACCCTCGGATTACGAAAGGCACGTCAGCCAATCTGCATCCTCAAGTATAAGAAGATTGAACAGGGGCAACTGTTGCACCCCAAAATTTTCCCTCCCATATTCTTCAAGAAATTGCCAAGTCAAGTTGCAAAATTCCCCAAGGGTTGCACAGTGCAAAGGTCTCCTATACAGTCAAGATTAGGGTTTGTGTTCTAAGCAAGAAAATGAAGTTTTCAAAGGCCCAATCAAGTCTCATATGCCTACAAATATGGTCAAGCATCCTCATATCAAGTTACAAGACATTCAACTCAAAATTGCACAGTCAAAAACCCTAATTGCACTACAGTCAACTGTAGGGGCAAAATGGTCATTTGGCAGTCAAAAGTTCAAATTTTTGGTCAACATATCATTTTGAAGCCACAAACATAATTTGATCAATGCTTGATCATGATTCTCAAAATTTGGCTCAGAAATCATCAAGATACAAAAAGTTTCCTTATGTGGACAGCTGAAAAAGTCAACTGAAATTGACCAGGGCATAACTTTCACATGGATTATCAGAAAAAGTCCATCCAAATATCATTTTGAAGAGAAAGACATTTCCTACAACTCATCTTCATACTTAAAGTCCAAGAAATGCTCTCACAAAAAGTTATCAATTTCAACATTATAGGTCATTTTCAAAAGTCAACAAAAAGGGACTTTAAGTCAAAGGCCATAACTTGAGATTGGTAAGTCAAAATGACATGGGACCAAAGACATTGGTTATAGGACTCAAAGATCTTTCCAAAATGTCCAAGAACATGAGAAAAGCTTAAAAATTGAGCAAGTTATGCCTTGTAGAAGTTGGGAAATTTTTGGATATTTTGAAAAGTCAACATTGATTCAAATGACCTAAAATTGCTAATGGGCCCATTTTTCTTCCATGATTCATCATTCCAAGCATGTGCACGACCACTTGGCCCAAAGGGAAGTATTTTCTCATTTTTTATTTATTTATTTGAATTTTTATTTATATTAATTCATTTAAATCATTTAAATATGTGAAAAATATTTAACCTAACCTAACAAATCTTTTTGTACATGTTTTAGACTCAATAATTCGTGCACATTCAAATTAGGAAAGATTTGGGGTGATTGGATATGATTTGTGCAAAAATAGCATGGAAAATATTTGGTTAAAAAGCTTGAAAATCAAATCTTCAAAAACCATTAATTCAAGAGATTTTGATCAATATTGTTGACCTAATGCACTCACTACATAAGCATAGACATAAACCTAATCATGCTAGAGGCGCAGCTGCTCAAGAAACTCCATTGACAACTTGAAAAATTGGCAAAAAAGTCAATACTGAAAACTGATTTGCAGGTGAATTCGAGACCTAATTTTCATTCCAATAGCTTCCTCAAGGTCTACTGAACAGATTCCAATCAGAATCATCCATCACCACGCCAAGAATTGGTAAAACGAACATGAACTGTACAGAGAAAAATTCATTATCGTGTTTCATGTTTTGGGCATTTTTATAACATTTTGTTCATGGATTCTTATTCCTCATTTGATTCTGAAGCTAACCAATATGATTAATTGTCTTTTTATGCTGTGTACGAGATTTCGCCATGACTGTTTTCTAGGGTTTACAAAGCTTCAAATTAGGGATTTTGAAACCAAGAAAAATGGAGACTTAGGACCATCACCATTGGATTCAGCAAGTCTGGACGAACGGAAACCACCCATCGCGCCTAATTTATTGGCCCTCTAAGACCTATTCGCTATTTTCCCATAAGCCACCTAAAACAACGCATAAAAACCGTTGCTTTTGTTTTTGTATTACAGGGATGAGGAAGAAGATGGAGTCGTGGCAAGAGCTGATTGGTTTGTTTAAATCTCGCGCGCGTTTCCAAGGCCACTAACCATTTTCTTTTATAATATTTAGTTGTTATATTAATATACAGATGAACAGCGTGCTTCAGTGGCAAACGTGTTGATTGGCAAGGTATGTGACCTGGGTTCGAACCCCAGGTCTTACATGTTTCCATATTGTTTTTCCATAGCAATTCCCATGTGCTTCAAGGCTGCAGGCGCATCATGTTCCTTCATCATCTATCTATCCACGCGTCCTGGGAGATCAAATCAAAGGCATGGATTTAAAGAATACGCTACGCCCTAGTCAACACACCATACGTGATTCAAAAAAAAGTCTACCAGGCCTTGCTAAATGGGCCAGATTACTAAGGCCAAGACCTCCACTTTGGGGACTTCCACCCCCCCTGGTTTGCAATTTTCCTTATATCTTATTTTTTTTTAATTGTTATTTTATTTTCTTTATTTGTTTAAATTAATTAATTATTTTTACAAAATATAAAAAATACACAAAAAAAAAATCAGAAAAGATAAAAAACATAATAAATATTTTATTTTAATATTTTCTTGTAAATAAATGCATGTAAATAAAATTAGTTTTAAACTAGGTTTGCAATTTTAATTCTTTTAACAAAAATCTAAAAAATGTAAAAATAGGTTTAATTAATGTTTTATTCCTTTTTAATTTTTTTGATCACCATAATATTATTTATTTTATTTATTTTTATAATTAATTTGCATAAATAAAATTAGGTTTCATCTAGGTTAAAAACCTCAATATTTTTCTTAATAACTTAAAAACAATTAGAATTAGGTTTCGCATGTTATTTTAATTTTAATTAATTCTTTTTCTATTAAATCATAAAACACTAAAAAAACATCAAAAAAACAAATTCTTGCTTTCTTTTAATTTTAATTTTAATTCCTCATTAATTTTAATTTTTGCAAAAGGGTCCAACGCCCATGTTCTTAATTTCTTAATTTCGCATATTTATTTTATTTCGCTTAAATAATTATGTACCTCTCCCGAAGCCTTGTAACAATTACTTCTCGCACTTTTCAATTCTTTATTTGCTTTTAATTTCTTTATTTTTTCTGTCAAATCGGGTCCTGGTTAATTTTGGCGATGTGGACCCGCGCCATTTGTAATAGCTTTAGATTTACTTTTCCTCGCAACTTTTAACTGTTAAACAAAGCATGCAAGAATGAATGGCCTTAAATAAAATCAAGCGTAGAACACCAATAACATGACAAGATAAATGCAAATGAAAACGACATACGAATCGCACACACCACCTCTAGGGTACGTCTCACTGTTGCCTTGCCTCGAAAGGTGATCGTCGAGTAGAGGATGTCTTAGTAAGTCCTCATGATCCGGGAACCTGGCATGAGGGTAGCTTCTAAGGTGTCTTCCCATTGCTCTAGTGATCACCATATCCCGAACCTCGAATTGACCCGAACACCTCCAACGGTGGTGCTACCTACCTCTCAATGGTGGGATGGCACTACTTTAAAGGACATTTACACAGAAGAATTCCTTAGGGTAGGTAGACGACTCTAGATACTTGCTCTAATTTCAAAACAAATCAAAAATACTTTTCACACCGACACCTTTTCAAAAAGCTTTCGAAAGCAATTTTTCAAACACTCTTGAGGACCGATACAAGAGTCAAACTGAAATTTTCAAAGAAACTTTTTAAAACCCACATTGAAAAGCAAACAAACCATTTTTGAAAACACAATGAGCAAGTATCTAAGAGCCCATGGATAACCATGGATAGAAAGGATGCTAACACCTTCCCTTTCTATAACCTACCTCCCGAACCGAGAGCAATCTCTTTAAGGAATTTTTCTGTGCTTTTGTCCTTTCCATTTGGAGAAAATAAAAGACGGTGGCGACTCTTGCTTCCGTGACATTTCGCGAACCAGCGTTAAACAGTCAGTTCCAGATCCACCGATCACACACGCTATTGATGGCAGTTGCACAAGATGGCAACAATAACATTTTCCCCGTTGCGTTTGCCCTTGTCGAGGGGGAGACCGGTGGTGCTTGGAGCTTTTTCCTGAAAAATCTTCGTACACACGTGGCTCCTCAACCAGATCTCTGTTTGATCTCGGACAGACATGCCTCCATTGAAAGTGCCTATAATAATCCAGCAAATGGTTGGCATGACCCTCCTTCGACGCATGTCTATTGCGTCAAGCATATCGTCCAGAATTTCTCGAGGGAGGTCAAGGACAAAACATTGAGGAAAGCGGTGATGAATGCGGGATACACATTGACACAACCCACATTCAAATATTACCGCAACGAGATCCGTTTGTCTAATCCAGAAGCCGGTACGTGGATAGACAATATACCGGTCGAAAAGTGGACTAGGTCATACGACAATGGCCAAAGATGGGGGCATATGGCAACAAATCTTATTGAATCAATGAATGGGGTATTCAAGGGCATACGAAACCTCCCAATCACTGCCTTGGTAAAATCCACGTATTTTAGGATGGCTGCGTTATTTGCCAAAAGAGGTGAAATGTGGTATGCGGTCTTGCAATCAGGACAACTATGGAGTGAAAGCTGTATGAAATACATTAAGGCTGAAAGTGATAAAGCCAACACTCACATGGTTACACGGTTTGACCGACACAGCCACAACTTCATTGTGAAAGAGACAATCGACCACAATGAAGGCCTGGCAAGACAAGAATACAGGGTTATTTTACCTTCTCAATGGTGCGATTGTGGCAGGTTTCAAGCATTTCGTATGCCTTGCTCTCATGTCATTGCCGCTTGTTCTCATACCCATCAAGACGCGCTTCAACTACTCTCAAACGTTTATAAATCTGAAACGTTGCTCACTGTTTACAACAACAACTTTCCTTTGGTGGCAAAACCGGACTATTGGCCTGAATACAACGGCGATATAGTTTGGCACAATGACCAAATGCGAAGGAACAAGAAGGGTCGTCCCAAAAGCAGGCGCATCACAACAGAAATGGACGATCTTGAGAGGTTGGAAAGAAAGTGTGGTTTATGCCGTCAGGTCGGACACAATCGCAAAAACTGTCCGAATCGGGCGTCTGGCTCGACCACATAAATATTGTAATACAATAAATCTTTTCAATATTTGTGTTGTAAACATTAGGGTTTTCCGTTAATAAAACTGTTAACACAATTTAAGAAATTCAATATAGGAAATTACATTAGGGTTTTCGCGTACAACAATGATTAACGATATTCAATCTAGGAAATTACAACTGTTAACACAATTTCATCTGACCCATGCATCATCAGCATTACATCACTGTCTGTTTTGACTTCCTCCAACCACACATTAGGTCTTCCTGTCGCATGCGAGGTTGTTGTTCGTTTTCACTGGATCCTTCGAATTTTTCCCCCTCCGCGATGTCTCCATCTAGCCACCGCATCAACTCTCGCTTCAGACGCTCCATGGAGTGAATGTGCCATAATTTCATTTTCATCGCAGGTTTCGTGGCGGAGAATATAACGTAACCATCTCTGCTAAAAATCATAGGCGACGTCATTACGCAAATAACGGAGTACAAAATAAAAATACAGTGCGAGAAAGTGTGAGAAATTTCAAAGAAACAGACGAATTATTTATAAAACAGCATTTTGCCCTAGTTTTGCCCTAGGCGCCAAGTGAGATGGCGCCTCCTCTCATTTTTAAGGAGCATGCGCCATCTCACTTGGCTAAAAGACAAGGGAGGCGCCAAGTGAGATGGCGCCTAGGGCAAAACCCTAGGTGCATGCGCCAATTGAGATGGCTCCTCCTTTGTGGAGCCATCTGAAACATGGTTATTTGCGTAATTTTTTCTGAAACCCGGTTATTTGTGAAATATTTTTTTAATACATGGTTATTAATAAAAAAAATTCGAAAGTGGACACAACCTTATTCTGTAAAACAGGTAAGAATGACATGTTAGTATGTCAGATTTATGTTAATGACATTATATTTAGATCTAATAAACCCTCTATGGGAAGAGAGTTTGCTAAATGTATGCAGGAAGAGTTTGAGACGAGCTTAATGGGGGAACTCAAATTCTTTCTAGGAATTCAGATAAACCAAACTCCAGAAGGAACTTACATTCATCAGAGCAAATATGTCAGAGAACTTTTGAAGAAATTTGATCTCTCAGAATGTAAGCCCTCAAAGATTCCAATGCATCCCACGTGCATTCTGGAAAAGGAAGAGGTAAGTAAAAAGGTAGAGCAGAAGGTCTACAGAGGTATGATTGGTTCTCTTCTCTATCTGATGGCTTCAAGGCCTGACATTTTATTCAGTGTTTGCATTTGTGCTAGATTCCAATCAGATCCTAGAGAATCTCACTTAACAGCAGTTAAGCGAATTTTCAAGTATCTGAAAGGTACTGCTAATCTGGGTTTGTTTTATAGAAAATCAAATGATTACAGCTTAGTAGGATATTGTGATGCTGACTTCGCTGGAGACAGAGTATAACGTAAAAGCACTTCTGGAAGCTGCCAGTTTCTGGGAGAAAATCTGATCTCATGGTCCAACAAGAGACAATCCACAATAGCACTATCAACAGCAGAAGCTGAATACATATCAGCTGCTGGATGTAGTACGCAAATTCTCTGGATGAAAAGTCAACTTGAAGACTTCAATATATTTGAGAGTAACATTCCTATCCTCTGTGACAATACTTATGCTATTTGTCTTAGTAAAAATCCAATTTTGCATTCTAGGGCTAAGCATGTAGAAATAAAACATCATTTTATTAGGGACTATATTCAGAAAGGGATTCTTAACTTAAAATTAATTGACACAAACCATCAATGGGATGATGTCTTTACAAAACCTCTATATGAAGATAGGTTTAACTTCATTCTGAAGCATCTCAGCATGAAGTTATGCCCAGATTAAATTGTTTTATTTACATATCTTAACCATCAATTTTGTTATTTTATGTGAACTACTGATTAACTTGCCTTCAGAGTTTTAGAAGTACAGATTGCATCAGAATCTATCCATGAAAATATGAACGTTTCATTTCAAGGATAGAAGTGTGATGTTCACATAATCAAACAGTTGTCATCCATTCATCAACTACTTTCTGAGGCTGAACACGCGTTCACTTTTCTTTAAGGTCAAAAGCGCTGATTGGGTACATTGAGACACACGTCATGGGTAACCATTCCAGTATCTTTCTAAATCCCCTAATTTCAGCCGTCATTAATGCTTATAATCATGACTAATTATTTCTCTCTCTTCTGTTTACGCTTTCAAGAAAAACTATTTAAACTCAAATCTCACTCTTTACATTCACTTATTTTTAATCTCTAAATTCTCTCCTTCGTTTCAAAGACCCTTTCATATTTCTAAAATCTTGTGTGAACAATGGATTCTTCAAGCGTCCAAAACATCAGAACTCTGGAAACTACTTCAATGGAACAATACGAAGAACCTTACAGAACACTACTCACTCCCATTGATAATCTGGAAGTTCTTTCAGAACTGGTTATTGACTTTGAAAGCTTGCAAGAAAACGACTTCAATCTGTATGAAGACGTCAATGCTCAAGGTTGGAACAAATACTTTGACAGTCTTCTAGGGCCAACATTTCCAATTCTTGTCAAAGAATTCTGGATACATGCTTCTTCTTCAAATCATCAAGTTACCTCTTATGTCATGGGGAAGAAAATTGTCATTACAAAAGTCCTAATTTCAAGGCTTATTGGTTACAATGGTGGAGGTGTCAGATGTATTGACATGGCTGAAAGATGCTCTGATGTAGCTTCTATTGCAAGGAAAATATTTACTCTTGGACTTCCCTCCAGCAAAATCAGAGATCTGAAGGTTCATCACAGAATTTGGGCAAAAATAATTTTGGGGTGTATCAACCACAGGAAGCTAACTAGCTCTCCTGATTATATAAACATTGATCAACTGGGACTAGATTCCTTTAGGCAGGCTCATATCAGATATTCTGACAGAGAATAGGCTGATAGAGCATTTGACTGAAGCTCAGGAAATCAGCTCACTGGAAGCAACTGCTGGGAAGCCTCTGAACGCAAAAAATCTGAAGAAGATGAAAATCATTGAGAATATCAAGAAGGAACCCAACGTTACTTATTTTGCAACTGTGATCGGTGTGAATAGAACTGACTGTTTTTAGTTGGTTTTGCGAAATGTCGCGGTAAGCAAGAGTCGCCACCGTCTTTTATGTTCTCCAACATGGAAAGGATAAAAGCACAGCAAAATTCCTTCTTTGAGAATGTTTCTCGGTTCGGGAGGTAGATTTATAGAAAGGGAAGGTGTTAGCACCCTTTCTATCCATGGTTATCCATGGGATCTTAGGTACTTGCTCTTATGTTTTCAAAATTTGTTTGCTTTTCAAGTGTGTGTGGGTTTTGAAAAAGTTCGTTTGAAAACTTCTAGGTAACTCTTGTATCAGTCCTCAAGAGTGTATGAAGTATTGTTTGAAAACTTTTTGAAAGTGTAAGGTGTGAAAAGTATTTTGTTTGTTTTTGAAAAGAGCAAGTACCCATGAGTCATCTACCTACCCTAAGGAGTTAAGCTGTGTAAGAGTCCTTTAGATAGTGCTATCCCACCATTGAGAGGTAGGTAGCACCATCGTTGGAGTTGTTCGGGTCAATTCGATTATCGGGACAATGTGATCACCAAAGCAATGGTAGGACATCTTAGAAGTAACCCTAATGTCCTAGATCCTTTTATCCGAGGCAACCGTTTCGAGGCAACTGGATCTTAGACAGAAGGGCGACCTCTAAGACGTCCTATACTTGATGACCACGTCGAGGCAACCAGTGAGGCGTACCCTAGAAGTGGCATGTGTTTTGTGTGTTGTGTTTCAGTTAATGTTTTATCTTGTACATGTTATTTGTGAGCTACGGATTAATTTTATTTACATACATTCTTTCATGCATTTTTTTAACAGTTAGGAGTGCGGAAAATAAATTGCGGAAATGTAAATCTAACTATTACAAGGCGCGGGTCTATACATCGCCAAAAGACAAAAACCCGTTTTGGTAAATAAGTGCGAGAATTTAAATAAAGCGGTAAAAATCCCTAATTAACTATTACATACTATGTACAGATACATAAATATAAAATAAGAAAATAAATACGCGCGAAAGAAAGAATCGGGAACGTCCTAAGGGTGTTGACCCTTTTAAGAAAAGAATTGAATTTTTTGTCCTTTTTTGTAATTAATGAAATTAAAACTAATAACTAATTAATTAATTAATTAAGAAAATGATATTTTTGTGTTTTTAGGTTTTTAATGAAATAAAATAAAAAGGAATTAAAATTAAAAGTTAATAAAATCTAATTCTAAATTTATTTTAGTTATTAAAAAAAAGATTAAAATTGCCTAATTAAACTAATTAATTAATTATAATTTAATTACAAAACAATGAATTAAAGTGAAATTAATAAATAATAATAATAAAAATATTAGTTTTTTTTGATTTTTTTTGTTTATGAAAATAATTATCTATGAATTAAATAATAATAATAATAGTTAATAATAATAATTAGTTAAAAGAAAATAAAAAAGGAAAAGAAAATATGAAAGAACCATGGGGGTGTTGGCCCAGGTATGGAGGTTTGAGGAAGCAATATGGCCCAATAAGCTTAAGCCTTTGTTGACTTTAGGAATTGCCTGCACGTGCTTTGACTTGGAGCATGGTATCCAGCATCTCATAGCCCCTGGATTGATCTTTGAGGCCACTTGGCGCATGATCGTTTGATGCACATGGTGGAAAGCCTTTGTGAAACCTGCACAGGAACATGTTATGGAAAAATAGAAATAAGCATTTGGGGGACCTGGGATGTTGATGGAGTGCTTGGAAGTAGTTGAATCTGGCTAGATCAGGTCTTTCGAGCTTGACAACTTCAAGGAAATTTTTGCAATTTTGGGGCGTTCTCTAGGCTGTGTGTATTTGTCTGTAATGCTTTCTCATGGCTTGTATTTATAGAGGAGATGGAGGGGACAAAGAAATAAGGCAAGAATCCAAGCCATAAAGCCATGCTTTCAAACCAAAATCCAACAAATTAAAAAGCTTCCAAAATTTGCAAAACTTTCCCTTTCCATGCTTACATGTATCTGGACATCTTGGCACAAATTCAAAATTTTTGTACAAAAAATAGCTTGCACGAATTTGGCAGCTAGTAAATGGCATATAAAGGTCATTCAAACCACAAAGATCCCCTTTAATTAATTTTTTTGATTTTATTTGAATTTTATGGATTTAAAATGGATTAAATCAATAAAAATTAAATAAAATAGAAAAATTAATGTTTAATCTTGAAATTGATCATGGGACACGTGGGTGGCATGACAAGGCTGAATCAAGTGGAAAAAACTGGGCCCTTTTGTCAAAAATTGAAGTTTCAAGGATAGTTGACTTTTGCCATTTCACAAAAATTTCCCAACTTCTCCAATGGATATCTTGCTCAATTTTGATCATATGAACATGTTCTTGGACATTTTGGAAAGTTCTTGAAGCCCTCTAACCAATTCCTTTGTTCCCATGTCATTTTGAGTTACTAATCTCAAGTTATGGTCTTTGACTTAAAATGCCTTTTTGTTGACTTTTGAAAATGACCTATAATGTTGAAATTGATAACTTTTTGTGAGAGCATTTCTTGGACTTGGAATGTGAAGATGAGTTGTAGGAAATGTCATCCCCTTCAAAATGAGCATTGGATGGGATTTTTCTTATGAACCATGAAAAAGTTATGCCTTGGTCAAGTTACAGTTGACTTTTCAGCTGTCCAAAAATGGAAACTTTTGCATCTTGATGATTTTTGAGCCATTCTTGAGGAATTATGATCAAGACTTGATCAAATGATGATTGTGGCTTCAAAATAAGATGTTGACCAAAAATTTTGACTTTTGATTGCCAAATGACCATTTTGCCCCTGCAGTTGATTGTGAGGCAATTAGGGTTTTTGACTGTGCAACTTGACCTTGTGAGCCTTGAAACTTGGCATGTAGATGATTGACAATGTATATGGGCATATGGGACTTGATTGAGCCCTTGAAAACCTCAACTTCCTTGCAGGAACCAAAACCCTAATTTTGACTGGCTTAGGAGGATGGTTTGACTGTGCAACCCTTGAGTAGACTTGAGCAAATTTAGATAATGCTTGTCAAAACTTTGAAGAATATGGGAGGGAAAATTTTGGGGTACAACAGTTGCCCCTGTTCAATTTTCTTAGTGCTGAGGATGTAGATTGGCTTGTGTGCCTTTCGTGATCCGAAGGTGGAAGATGATTGAACACTAGAGTGCCCAGAAATTTGCACTCACATAGTGAGGTATCAGCAATGTGATGTCGAGAATGGGCTTACAGATGCCATTTGGGGAGATGGTGGATAGGAGGATGGGCTTATAGATGCCATCTGGAGATGTGACAGAACCTTGTCGGGAATGGGCTTATAGATGCCATTTGGAGACTGTTGATAGGTGGATGGGCTTATAGATGCCATCTGGAGGTGGTCTGTATTCCGCCGGGGAACAATATTTTATCAAGACTGTCGGGGATGCTTGCTTAGGAACATCTGTATACTCCGCTGGGGAGTATTGAGATTTCTGGGAATTCCCAACTTCCTTACGGCTGACAGTAGCGTATCTCTGCTGTGGGAGAGTATTACTGACTTGCTGGAGATATTGTGCCTTTTCAGGGCTGATTGGGACCAACTCTGCTCGGGAGAGAGTATTGCTGAGTCTTGTCTTACTCTGCGGGGAGTGGAGGTATCTGGGTTATGTTCTTCAGCCGAACCTACCTTGGTACCTTGGTGGACAGAGCAATTCTGGTAGGCAAGTGACGAGATGACGGGACATAGTCGTACGCTTTGATCCCTAACTTTTGCCTGGACCGCCCTTTCGGGTTTTCAATCCACCGGGATACCCATTTTTTCCCAAGCCTCCTTTTCAGGTTTTCGACTTGCCGGGTGTACAGATTTTTCATTTTCATCCCTTATTTTTGCCCGAACCCTTTTGGTTCGCCGGGAAGCCCTTATTTTTGCCTAGGTGTGTAAACCTAGCGGGTCTTTGATTATGCGTAGTATTTTTCCGACTATGTCCACATTCTCGGAGTGTAGGGAGTTGTCACTGTCAGTAGCATTGTGTTGCCATACCACCAGAAGACCGTCGTTTGATCGTGCAAAGTTCGTTGCGGGAAGTCCTGTCCAATGCCCCAAGTGATTCAGATGGAGATTTTCCCCAAGCTGGTTGGCCTTTTGAGAGATTCTCCGAATCTTGACTTAACTGCCCCAAATGATGGACAATGATCATGCCATGCCCCTTGATTGGAGGTGCTTTTGTTCATTAGACATTCGTCGTGCGAACTTCTATGCTGTTCAAACAAAAAGTCATATGCAAGCAATATTATATTAAAAATGCAAGGCTTATGTCTGTCTTGAAGTTTTTGAAAATGCAGTTTTTCCATAAAAACAAGTGAAATTTTTTGTAAACTGTGATGTCAACTCGTTATTTCACCGCAAGCCTTAAGGAGTCAGGATACCTTTCGTAACAATATGCTTTCGAATTAACCCATGCTTCAGCTAGGACTTTTGAGGGTTGTAACGTGGCCTGGTTCACGGTTTAAGAAACAAAGGATAAAGGCTCAAATTTTATTTGTACCCACCCGTTCTTCGTGATGTTCTTCAAACCTAAACTCAGCTGATCGTACGTTAGACCTTGTTTGAGTCTTTGCTCTGACATTTCGGTGATGGTTCGGATATTGACAATTTATTTTGAATAGGCAGTCATTTCCTTTTGTGTTGAGGGTTTGTAGGACCTCTTTTCTTTTTGATTTTGTTATCCCTATTTTTGCCTGAACTGTTTCTTTTGTGATTACAGTCAGTGGGATGCCCCAATTTTGTAAGTCTCCTTCATAGGTTTTGACTTAATGGGCTTTTATTTCTGAGAGATAATGACTGCCTATCTTTATGATTATACAGAAACATCACTGTCTTTTTGTCTCAGAAGGACTTCTTTGATGTTATTCGCTGTGCACCTGGACCAACTGAGAGAACTACCCTGCCCCAGGTTATGATAAAGGGTTTTAATTTTCGAAAAGAAAAACTCCTACTTCTTTGGCTCGAAGGGGTTGACGAGGGATTATCTTCCTTATAACTCCAGTGTTTAGGAATTGAAACAATGCCTGTACCTCATCAGTGGGGTCTGTTCAAAAGCATACTGTAGATTATGGTATCGTTTTCGTCATCCTCCCTCAAGAGGCTTAGAATTATTAATTGAGAGTTGACATCAAAAAATGAAAGCAGTTTGAATATAGCGAATGAGAATATATTGATTCAAAACAGACATATGCGATGCATTGATAACGTAAAAGAGTTTGACATGAACAAATGTTTTAACAATCAAAGAAAAATACAACTTGAACATTCGAATGAACAAAAGCTTCTTAGTTTGCACTAGTCATATCAGATGGAAGATTCTCAGCTGAAGATTTTCATTTTGCCACCCGGCATGAACTCCAGCACCCTTCCATCGATCAAGTCCTGGATCTTGTTCCTCAAGCTCCAACAGTCGTCAGTGTCATGTCCAGGACTGTCAGAATGGTAGGCACACCTTTCATCAGGATTGTACTTTAGGGAGGTTATGTTGAGCTTCTTGGGAGGATCCTTTAAAGCAATCAGCTTGACCTCCAACAAGCGTTTCAGTATTAGTGAGGATGGCACACCAGTCTCCGAGAAATGTCTTCCAGACGTATTTTGCTTACGCCAATTACCCTGTTGACGCTGGTGAGGTTGATGCTGGGCTTGTGACCCCGAAGCAAACTGAGGAGCTTTTCCCTTGTCTTCTTGCCCCATAGGTGGTTGAATGATGGCTTGCTCTTCAACCTTAGATGTTTTCCCTAGTTTGGTTATCCCGAAGCAGTTGGTTGACGAGAACCCTGAGCTCTCCTTGTATTTGAGATAAGTCTTGGATAAGAGCCATTTGCCCCAGCTTCTAGGTTCTCATTACATCCACCTCAGCTTGCAGATGTTTCAGCCATTCGTCCTTGTTGTCTTTGGGACTCTTCCTGACCAAATTCCCCATGAGGAGTGTTCTCAGCTCTTCCTGCCCCTTGGATAGATTTAGGAGGATCTCCCTGAACCGAGTCTCTTGAGCATGAAGATCCTGGTTGTTTTGTTGGGAAGCCATTGCTGAAATAAACAACGAAGATGGTGAGTGACCTGTCAAAGGAGTACCTGTAATGCCGTGATATGTATGTATGCACGCAATATTTTCAAGGATCTCGCAGGGTAAACAAGAAAATTGTTAGAATTTGAATTTTGTAGCTTGATGGAAGGGACTTCATGTTGATGAGAGTCCTTCTTCAAGAGTCAAGGCTCACCATATCGAGTGGGTCGTAGCCCCTGACTCAAGTTATCAACCTTGGCTAGGGGATAATAAATCCCCTTTGCCCCTTGCTAGACAGTTTGATTCATCATGACCTGCATCACAGACCCTTGAGATCCTTGAAATGGGTTAGTCTTTATGTAGGATGCATGCAATGGTATGATGTTATGCTATGCATGGAGTGATGTAAGTAGGCCCTGTAATGAGTCCCAATTAAGGACTGTAAACAAAACCTGCAAGAAACTCATGTGTCAGATAACAAGCATGCAAGTAGTCAAGTTTGAAGGCACACAAGTCACACAAGACAACCCTTAGAGTTTAGGCCAGCATGAAGTTTGGGGTACTACCCTCTTGAAGTTGGTGGGCTCAAAACCTGTCCTATCAAAAGTAACCGGGTTCTAAGGAGCTCAATATCATTGGGTTATTTTCTGTGTTCATTGTTTTGATTTAGCCACTGAACTGGCGATCAAAATATTCCAAGAAAACAACCCTCAATGAGTGTAGTATCGAGTATCAACCAACTTCGGACTACACCAAAGTCAGTCATCTCACTACCCCTAAAGAGGCCAGGATGGTTCAATTAAGGTTCCTAAGGTCAGTTGATGCTTCACGACACCACACGGCGGCCCCGTACTCTCCTTGACTTGACTCAAGGGTTACCGGTACTCACCAAAGTGCCACATCAATGTAGCAAACTGCTTCAACCGTGTCAGTATACCCTGCACAGTTCCCTCACAGTTTGTTGCTACTTTCTAAGAAGGTATCCCCCAGATCCGGGTTAGGATCTATGAAACTCCCAAAACAGGCCCACAATATTAAAGCAAACAGATCAAGCAATTGAAAACATGATGATGAACTATTCCTAAGGTACACCTCACTTTTATAGTCCCCAGCAGAGTCGCCAGTTCTGTGATCGGTGGGAATAAAACTGACTGTTTTTTAGCTGGTTTCGCGAAATGTCGCGGTAAGCAAGAGTCGCCACCGTCTTTTATGTTCTCCAACATGGAAAGGACAAAAGCACAGCAAAATTCCTTCTTTGAGAATGTTTCTCGGTTCGGGAGGTAGATTTATAGAAAGGGAAGGCGTTAGCACCCTTTCTATCCATGGTTATCCATGGGCTCTTAGGTACTTGCTCTTATGTTTTCAAAATTTGTTTGCTTTTCAAGTGTGTGTGGGTTTTGAAAAAGTTCGTTTGAAAACTTCTAGGTAACTCTTGTATCAGTCCTCAAGAGTGTATGAAGTATTGTTTGAAAACTTTTTGAAAGTGTAAGGTGTGAAAAGTATTTTGTTTGTTTTTGAAAAGAGCAAGTACCCATGAGTCATCTACCTACCCTAAGGAGTTAAGCTGTGTAAGAGTCCTTTAGATAGTGCTATCCCACCATTGAGAGGTAGGTAGCACCATCATTGGAGTTGTTCGGGTCAATTCGATTATCGGGACAGTGTGGTCACCAAAGCAATGGTAGGACATCTTAGAAGTAACCCTAATGTCCTAGATCCTTTTATCCGAGGCAACCGTTTCGAGGCAACTGGATCTTAGACAGAAGGGCGACCTCTAAGACGTCCTATACTTGATGACCACGTCGAGGCAACCAGTGAGGCGTACCCTAGAAGTGGCATGTGTTTTGTGTGTTGTGTTTCAGTTAATGTTTTATCTTGTACATGTTATTTGTGAGCTACGGATTAATTTTATTTACATACATTCTTTCATGCATTTTTTTAACAGTTAGGAGTGCGGAAAATAAATTGCGGAAATGTAAATCTGACTATTACAAGGCGCGGGTCTATACATCGCCAAAAGACAAAAACCCGTTTTGGTAAATAAGTGCGAGAATTTAAATAAAGCGGTAAAAATCCCTAATTAACTATTACATACTATGTACAGATACATAAATATAAAATAAGAAAATAAATACGCGCGAAAGAAAGAATCGGGAACGTCCTAAGGGTGTTGACCCTTTTAAGAAAAGAATTGAATTTTTTGTCCTTTTTTTGTAATTAATGAAATTAAAACTAATAACTAATTAATTAATTAATTAAGAAAATGATATTTTTGTGTTTTTATGTTTTTAATGAAATAAAATAAAAAGGAATTAAAATTAAAAGTTAATAAAATCTAATTCTAAATTTATTTTAGTTATTAAAAAAAAGATTAAAATTGCCTAATTAAACTAATTAATTAATTATAATTTAATTACAAAACAATGAATTAAAGTGAAATTAATAAATAAGAATAATAAAAATATTAGTTTTTTTTGATTTTTTTGTTTATGAAAATAATTATCTATGAATTAAATAATAATAATAATAGTTAATAATAATAATTAGTTAAAAGAAAATAAAAAAGGAAAAGAAAACAAAAGAAAATATGAAAGAACCATGGGGGTGTTGGCCCAGGTATGGAGGTTTGAGGAAGAAATATGGCCCAATAAGCTTAAGCCTTTGTTGACTTTAGGAATTGCCTGCACGTGCTTTGACTTGGAGCATGGTATCCAGCATCTCATAGCCCCTGGATTGATCTTTGAGGCCACTTGGCGCATGATCGTTTGATGCACATGGTGGAAAGCCTTTGTGAAACCTGCACAGGAACATGTTATGGAAAAATAGAAATAAGCATTTTGGGGACCTGGGATGTTGATGGAGTGCTTGGAAGTAGTTGAATCTGGCTAGATCAGGTCTTTCGAGCTTGACAACTTCAAGGAAATTTTTGCAATTTTGGGGCGTTCTCTAGGCTGTGTGTATTTCTCTGTAATGCTTTCTCATGGCTTGTATTTATAGAGGAGATGGAGGGGACAAAGAAATAAGGCAAGAATCCAAGCCATAAAGCCATGCTTTCAAACCAAAATCCAACAAATTAAAAAGCTTCCAAAATTTGCAAAACTTTCCCTTTCCATGCTTACATGTATCTGGACATCTTGGCACAAATTCAAAATTTTGTGTATAAAAAATAGCTTGCACGAATTTGGCAGCTAGTAAATGGCATATAAAGGTCATTCAAACCACAAAGATCCCCTTTAATTAATTTTTTTGATTTTATTTGAATTTTATGGATTTAAAATGGATTAAATCAATAAAAATTAAATAAAATAGAAAAATTAATGTTTAATCTTGAAATTGATCATGGGACACGTGGGTGGCATGACAAGGCTGAATCAAGTGGAAAAAAGTGGGCCCTTTTGTCAAAAATTGAAGTTTCAAGGATAGTTGACTTTTGCCATTTCACAAAAATTTCCCAACTTCTCCAATGCATATCTTGCTCAATTTTGATCATATGAACATGTTCTTAGACATTTTGGAAAGGTCTTGAAGTCCTCTAACCAATGCCTTTGGTCCCATGTCATTTTGAGTTACTAATCTCAAGTTATGGTCTTTGACTTAAAATGCCTTTTTGTTGACTTTTGAAAATGACCTATAATGTTGAAATTGATAACTTTTTGTGAGAGCATTTCTTGGACTTGGAATGTGAAGATGAGTTGTAGGAAATGTCATCCCATTAAAAATGAGCATTGGATGGGATTTTTCTTATGAACCATGAAAAAGTTATGCCTTGGTCAAGTTACAGTTGACTTTTCAGCTGTCCAAAAATGGAAACTTTTGCATCTTGATGATTTTTGAGCCATTCTTGAGGAATTATGATCAAGACTTGATCAAATGATGATTGTGGCTTCAAAATAAGATGTTGACCAAATTTTTTGACTTTTGACTGCCAAATGACCATTTTGCCCATACAGTTGATTGTGAGGCAATTAGGGTTTTTGACTGTGCAACTTGACCTTGTGAGCCTTGAAACTTGGCATGTAGATGCTTGACAATGTATATGGGCATATGGGACTTGATTGAGCCCTTGAAAACCTCAACTTCCTTGCAGGAACCAAAACCCTAATTTTGACTGGCTTAGGAGGATGATTTGACTGTGCAACCCTTGAGTAGACTTGAGCAAATTGAGATGATGCTTGTCAAAACTTTGAAGAATATGGGAGGGCAAATTTTGGGGTACAACAGCAACCATCACTTCAAGAAGAATTCCTCTGGATGATTTTCCTCTTTTCTCTGAGATTGACTCCAAGCCAAAGATAATAGTCAGATATATGGATGCTTGTAAGGCAGATGGTACTGCACCAGAAATCAATATCCAGGACTTGTATCAAGCTGCTCCAGAAGTTGTTCGGAAGAAGACCAAGAAAAGGAAAGCTGCAGCAGAAGGACCATCTCAGAGGACTCCAAAATCTGCAAAAAAGAAAGGTAATCCTTCCTCTATTACTGTTTTAGAATCAATTAATTTATCAACATCTGAAACCATAACTACTCAACCAGAACATCCAACCCCACAAACATTTGAAGACTTTGACATAGAGTTTGATTCATCAGAAACTCTAGGTCTGAACGAAACTCACTCCCTTTCTCATAATCCAAACCCTGAACAAACTAAACCAAAACTTGCCAAAGTTCTGTCTGATATTGATTCATTTGACCAAGACCTTTCAGCTCCCGTACCATAAAATCCAAATTCTCAACTCCCTGAAAATATAAACTCTGATACCACACAAGAAATTCCACAACCTCTCTCTCCACAACAAGATATTCCTCATCCACCATCACCTCAACCTGAACAACATCAACCAGAAGCTAAACCTTCTGAGAATCAATCCTCTGATATTCATGAACCAGAACATCACCATGTTTCAACAAACCAATCTGAAGAACCTCATTCAGATTCCGATACAATCCCAATACCTGGAATCACTGAACCACTTGCCATTCGCATGCCTCTCACCATCCACGACATTCCAGAAATTCCTTCTTCTCTGGAATCCACACCACCAAACTCCCCTACCAGTCCAATCATCATACCTTACTCTCCCACTCCGTCACCCAATAGCAGTCCAGTTGATAACGTAAGACTTATCATTGATTCAATTACGCTGGAAAGACTATATACTATCTCTCACAAAACTGCCATTCCCAAACCTAAACCAACTGAAACCACATCAGATGTTGGTACAAATTTACTGATTTTTGAAACAGGGACACATGAATGGATAAATTCCTTGAGGTATTCTAGTCTAGAGATGACTAATCTTGCCGCTTCTGATTATATATGGACAAAATTCAGAAACTAGTTGAGTTCTGAAACACTAAAGCTAAAGGAATAGAGCTATGAACAGGTTCAACAAAACTTCAGTGCTAAGCTAAAGGCTTTTGAAGACCAAGTTCTGAGCCATCTGCTCAAGAAAGATATTCTCCCTCTGGATAATGCTCCCTGGTCAGAGCATCATCCCTCAGATGAAGTTCAACCAGAATCAGAAGGTCTCTCCCTGACTGCTGCTCCAGAAGAGATGATCGCAGCAGAAGAAATGGTTCACTGTGAACAAGCTGCAGAATGCTCTGAGAAGCGTCCAACTACTGAAGAATCTCCAACACCTTCCTCGGTCATGCAAACTCTGGAAGAGTTGAAGAAAGAAAATGCTCTTATCCAGGTAAGGTTGGATAAGTAGGATGACACAAATAAAGAGATTAAGAGCATCTTGGGCAAACAAGAAGAATCTAATACCCAGATAAAGAGCTTGCTGGAAGCTTTGTTCACACGTCTTCCTCCTCCCTCCTAGATTCTTTTCTATTTTAAATTTGTATTTGTAACGCTTAATTTTTTTACCACTTCTGTTCTGGAACTTATCATTGCTTCTTGTTTTTAATATATAATTCAAATATTTTGGCTCTGACTATATTGCCTTTTTGATAACTGACAAAAGGGGGAGAAAGTAAGATATTTTCGATAACGGTTTACTGAGACAGAAGTCTCAATCATTCTGAATTACTTAACCTCTATCTTCTAAAAAGCTTGAACAGGCACAAACTCTGATGAAAGATGCAGTTAAACTCTGATGCTCAAGGAACTTAAGGGAAGTAATCAACTCAGGGGGAGTTTCTTCTAAACCTTTTATTCTTTATTTTTAATTGAAAAATCTAGTTTTTGTCATCATAAAAAAGGGGGAGATTGTTAGAACATAGTTTGATTCTACAACCCTTGGTTAGAGTTTTGATGATAATAAATACAAAGAATAAATTCTAAAATACAAAGAACATATATGCACCTTAAAAATTATGTTTTATGTAAGCAGAAGTTCTGATCATATCAACATCAGAAGATAAGCCATAAGTGCTACACGCTGAAGCAATCAGAATATGCGCTGAAGATTGATGACCAGAACCTGCGCTTAATCAAAGTAAACTTTGATTCTGAACAAGAACATATCGATCCAAGTCATCAGTATTCTGAAGCGTCATCAGCAAGAAAATAGATAATATTCTAAAGCGTTACTGATCATTCAAGACAACATCAATTCCAACGGCTTCTTTCAGACATGATCTTCTCCAAAAGGAAAGTGTGTTAATGACATTAAACATGCTTTATGATCAACGTCATTCCACTGCCTATATAAACAAAGTCAGCTTTCAAAATCAACAACGATTTTACCAGATTATCAATCACGTATTTCAAAGTTGCAAGCAATTTCATTTTACATTTCTAAGCTATAATCCTGTGTAACTTATCACAGTTGTGATAAACAGTTTTGTTAGAAACATAACAACACATATCTTGTATACTTACATTGAAACAGTGTTCCTTGAGATTAACTGGACTGTGGTTGTACTCAAGAAGACTTTAATAGTTGTTAAAGTAGATTTTGTAATTTTGTTAAGATTAGTGGATTAAGACCTCGTTGGAGAGAGGTGAAATCACCTTGACGGGTGGACTGGAGTAGTTTGAGATCAAACGAACCAGGATAAAAATACTGTGTCATTAAGCTTTTAGACTCAAGTTTTCAATTCAACCCCCCTTCTTATGTTTTTCACATCTTCGTGCATTTTTTAATGCTTTTCATATTAACTGCAAGTAACTAGACGTGTATGAAAAGACTAAATCAAGCGTTAGCAAACTTAACAAAAAGACAAAAAATAAATAACTCAATTGAATACACTTGCACATATACACCTATAGGGTATCCCACTTTGGTTGCCTTTTAAAAACAGTCATAGGGCAGGAATGCTTTAGCAAAGACCCGTAAATCAAAAGATCACAGTCCTTCGATGACCCTACAGTTGCCTTTTCGGTAAATGATCTCGTCCCTAAAACAGAATTGCTAATGCGTCTCCACAAGTTGCCTTCGTGATTGTAAAACGTCCCTTCAATTTTCCCTCAACATCCAACAATAAGGCTACCTACTCACTAATAGTAGGATAGCATTGTCTAAAGGAAAAGAGAAAAGGAATGACCATTTTCGAGTAACAAAGTAGATAACTGTTAGAAGTTTGATCAAACATCTTACACTTACACAAAAACTACTTTTCAAAAGACATTTCAAAACATTTTGTATATTTTCTCCACTATCCCGAGAAACATTACAAAGTTCGCCGTATTAAGGCGTTTTCAAAACATTTTCAAACACAAAGCATAAAGGTATTTTCAAAATGAGAAACCTCTAAGATCCTGTGGAAAACCACTGATGGAAAGGGTGCTAACACCTTCCCTTTCCATAATCTACCCCCCTTACTCAGAAAACATCTCGAAAAGGTCTTTTTCTGTTCTTTTCACCCTTTCCTTTGTTGGATAAAAGAAAAGACGGTGCCGACTCTTGCTTATCGCAACATTTGCAAACACTAACGCAAAAACCAGTATTAACAGTCGATTCTGCCACCGTATCATAGAACTGGCGACTCTGCTGGGGATACAATAAAAAGTGGGGTTACCTTAGAGTTAGTTCATTATTTAACTGCTTTGTTGCGCTTTGTTTGCTTTACCCTTGGAGGATTGTTTTGGGTTGTTTCTATAGATCCTACACCTAGATCTGGGGCACACTTTTAGGTAAACAACAATAGATCATAGAGATTGTACGGCGTAGATCGATATGGTTGAAGCGATGGTTGTGTTGGTGTGACACTTTGGTTGGTACCGGTATCCCTTGTGTTGAATCGAGGAGAATACGGGGCCGCCGCGTGGTACCGTAAAGCACTAACGAACCTTAGAACCTTAGTTGAACAAACATGGCCATTAGAAAGTAGTCAGATAACCGGTCTTGGTGTAAAGCTGGGAATTAGTTGATACTCGATACTACACTCATTGAGATCAGACTTTCGGGATGTTTCAACCGTAAGAAAAGATTGCTAAGCTGAGATAATACCGATAAAGAAAGATCAATGATATTGAGACTCCTTAGAATCTGGTTATTATTTCTAAGATAGGTTGATCCAACTAAACTTCAAGAGGGTACTTACCTATAAACTCCATGCAAGCCTAAACCTAAGGCTACTTGTGTGACTTGTTTGCTTTCTTTGCCTAACAATTTGAACTCATTGCAGGGCTTGGTTTGTATTCCTTGCAGGACCTTGTTTATATAAATCTAATAAATTGGTTCCTTACCCTGCATTTTTACTTGATGCATAGAATACACATCATAGCATCACAACATAGCATTTCCTTAACCATTTCAAGGATCTCAATGGCCTGTGATGCAGGTTATGATAAAGCAGACGTCTAGCAAGGGGAAAGGGGATTTATTTTCCTATAGCCAATGCCGTTAAAAGACCAAAACACGACAACTTGAGTCATGGGCTATGAACAACTTGATATGGGGAGCTTGACTCTCGTAGAAGGACACTCAATGATACGAAAGTTCTTCAGTCAAAGTCGCAGTTCAACTCCTAACATCTTTTTGTGTTTACCCTGCGAGATCCTTGAAAACATTTTCATATCATACATGTCATTGCATAATAGGTATTCCAGGTACAAGCTTCTTATCCCTTTGCTGTTTATTTTAGCAAGAAGCAATGGCTCTTGAACAAACAATCAAAGACCTTTAAGCTCAAAACCCTCAGTTCCAACAAATGTTCCTGGCTCTGACCTAGGGGCAAGAAGACCTGAAAGCTTTGATAATCAAAGAGAAGACTAAGAAGGCAAAGAAACCAGTTCATGTTTTGAGTGTGGGAAGAAGAAGACCAGCTAACTGCGCTCTGGATTTTGCAACCCCATTAAAGAGAGGGGATAATCAAGAGGAAGATGAAGAGGAATCAGAGGAAGGAGACAACAATCCAGCAACTGAAGAAGATGAACCTGACTATTCTGAGGAGCAATATTATCCTGCTGACGATAAATAAAAATGGCTGGAGGATCGACTCAATGCCATGGAGATCCAAAGGGTGCACGACCTGGATTTTGAAGAATTAGGTTTGGTTCTAGGGGTGGTCATCGCACCTAAGTTTGAGGTCACTATCTTTGCAAGATATGACGGTGTTTCCTGTCCCAAGCTTCACTTGAGGTCATATGTCAGAAAGATTCAGCCTCACACTGCTGACTAGAAGCTATAGGTCCATTTCTTCCAAGAAAGTTTGGTTGGTACTCAACTGGATTGGTTCTATAAGCTAGAAGGAACTGACATCCTTACCTGGTGATTCTAACCACCATGGATGGTGATGACCTCCCTCACCCCGTCAATGCAGACATAGTGAAAAAATACTACGCATAATCAAAGACCCACTAGGTTGACTAGCCTAGGCAAAAATAAGGGCTTCCCGACGAACCAAAAGGGTTCTGGCAAAAGTAAGGGATGAAAATAAAAAAAACTGTACACCCGGCAAGTCGAAAACCTGAAAATGCGGCTTGGGAAAAAAAGGGTATCCCAGTGGACTGAAAACCCAAAAGGGAGGTCCAGGCAAAAATTAGGGATTAAAGCGTAACACCATGTCTCATTGGATCATCTTGCAACTAGACTTCAGTATCGACTATCAAGCTCGAACGGCGCCAATCAAACTGATCTACCTTCAACCAAGTAGCAAAGTGATGAGACGCTCAAAGATATAAAGGAAATAGCAGAGTTGGAACCCAGTGGGATTGTTCACATAGCTGTTTTTCTTTGTTTTTCACAAATTGTATAAATTCTATCATTCGGCGGCGTTCTCTTACTAGGATGTCAGCCTCTTGTACAAAACGCCTGTTACAGGCTAACTTCAAAAATCAATACAATTCGTTTTCACAAAGAAATTTCAAACTTGTGTTTTCTTTTTCTGTTTTATTTTGCAAGAACGTCCAATGATTCATTTTTGATATATGCATTTGAAAATAATTGTTGCTCATAAAAATTTATACACGAAACAAAATATGATTACTCGTAATTCCAGGAACAGGGGCAAATAAGAAATGTCCAAACCTTACAGTTGCTCTATTCACCAGGTACAGGGATAGACCCAGCTGGAGAATATGACTAAAGGCACATACACTCCCCGAAGAGCAAAAGATATCTAAAAAAAACATTGGTATTAATTCTCCCCAAGCAAAGTTCATCTATCACCAATAATGGAAGACTATCCCCAGTGTAGTGTATTCCTTCCACAGGCAGAAATTCAATCCCCGAGGAGTTTATCATCACCAATAACAGTAATTCATCCCCAGTCGAGGTTATCTCTCCAAATCAGCAGACCTTCTGACAAAGTATCGCTTCCCCACAGAGTCATTCTTTCGCCAGTTTATTCTCCAGCAGAGTTATTCTCCCGCCAATTTATTCTCAAATCATCTTCGATCGTTATCCCCAGCGAGAATGAAGAATTCAACTCCTTGCACTCTCTAGCAGCAGTCCGAGATTTATTTTCCCCAGTTAGAGAATATCATAAAAACATTGCATATCCATACATCGTAACATGTGCATAAGCATCACATAACACAATCTCATTTATTTTGAGAACATCATTGCTCAATACATTTCATACATCATGACATTACATACGACTAACTCTTTACCTTTCAGGGAAAGGTACAATCCAAATTCTCACAAGTTTTCTCTGGATCAGTCAAATCAATGCTAAAGATTGCTATTCTAGTTCAAGCTAAGAAGCCCGGATCTGACCGGATAGTATCTTGATTTCCCCATCATATTGTGAAGCCCGGATAACAGTAATACCGCGAAGCTTGGAATCGACCAGATAGTGGTTTATTTTAAATTTAAGCTATGAAGCCCGGGTTCGACTGGATAATAGTTTAATCCCCAACAAGTTATTGTGAAGCCTGGAGAACGACCAGATAGCAATACGAGTTACTATGAAGCCTGGATTATGACCAGATAGCTGCCAAGAATACTACGAAGCCTGGAGTCGACCAGATAGTGGTATATCTTTAATGCAAGTTATGAAGCCTAGATTCGACCGGATAATATCTCGATTTCTCCGAACAACATGAAGCATAGATTCGACCAGATAATGGTATAGTACATCGTGAATCCTGGATTACGACCAGATAGCGGTAAAGACACTGAAGCCTGGAATCGACCAGATAACAGTAAGGGACATTGTGAAGCTTGGATTTCGACCAAATAGTAGTTTACCCAGCCAATCACTATGAAGCCCGGAAATCGACCGGATATTAGTAGGCCTAAAAATCAAATGGAAGCCCGAATGCGACTGGATAACCACTTGATTTCTTCTGAAGCCTGGAACACGACCAGATAAGAAGTAAGTATTGTGAAGCCTGGAAATCGACCAGATAGTAGTACAAGAACACCATGAAGCCTGGATTCGACCAGATAATGGTATAAGACACTGTGAAGCCTGGATTACGACCAGATAACCGCAAAGGACTGAAGACTAGAATCAACCAGATAACAGTACAAGACACTACGAAGCTTGGATTTCGACCAAATAGAAGTTTACCTGGACAATTACTAAGAAGCCCAGAGTCGACCAGATATTAGTATGCCCTAAATTCAAGTTGAAGCCCGGATGCAACCGGATAACAACTTAATTCCTTCTGAATCCTAGATTACGACCAAATAAGAATTGAGAAATTGCAAAGCCTGGATTACGACCGGATAGCAAGTTTAATCTCATCTCCCCGTTAAGTCACTGTAAAGCCTGGAGCACGACCAGATAGCAGTCGATCTTATCACTATGAAGCCTGGATCACGACCAGATAGTAGTTTATTTTCACCTCTTCGACCAAGAGACGATTCCCCAGTAGAATAACAGACGACCGAAGATCCTAAAATTCAACTTTCCTCGAGACAAAGAACAACATTCCCTAGTGAAATCTTCCTCAACAACAGGTATACGGGCTCTCGCAAAGGAATCTCTTATGCGATCGACACTTCTTCTGATGGCATATTTAAGCCCATCTTAGGGTTTCAACTTCCAAATGACATTTATAAGCCCATTCTTGACATCGCAAGATGGATACCACTTCATGTGAGTGCAAATTTCTGGGCACTCTAGTGTTCAATCATCTTTAACCTTCAGATCACGAAAGGCAGGCAAGCCAATCTACATCCTCAGGTTTAAGAAGATTGAACAGGGGCAGCTGTTGTACCCCAAAATTTTCCCTCCCATATTTCTCAATACATTTCAAGAGAGGTCCTCAAATTGCTCAAGGAAGTCCAAGGGTTCATCAGACAAACTCTCTCCTAAGGCAGTCTACCTCAAATTAGGGTTTCATGTTGCATCAAGACACTTGAGTAAAAAGGGTCTCAAATGATCACTATTTTCCTAATATGTTCTCAATATGATCCATGTCAAGTTTCAAGTCTTGCAGAGAAAGTTTGCCCAGTCAATTGCTCAAAGGCCTGAAAATCGACTATGTTAGGGCAAAAGTCAACTGTGGCCCACATACAGTCAAACTTCAAGATTTTTAGTCAACATCCTCATTTTGAAGTATTATTCATCATTTGATCAAGGTTTGATCATGATTTCTCAAGGATTGCTCACAATTCATCAAAACCCAAAAGTTGCTAAATTAGGGTTTTACAGGAAAAGTCAACCCAACTTTGACCAAGCATAACTTTCTCATAATTTATTATAAATGACCCATCCAAAGCTAATTTTGAAGAGGATGCAATTCCCTATAATTCATCTTCAGCTACCAAGTTCAAAATATGCACTCACAAGAAGATACAAATTTGGACATTATAGGTCATTTTGAAAAGTCAACAAAAACACCTTTTTTGTCAAAGCATCATACATGAACATGGAAGACTCAATTGAGATGAGATTAAAAGGGTTGCTTATAGGACATTTTGAGATTTCTAAAAAGTCCAAGAACACATCTCTAGGGTCAAAATCGAGGAAGTTATGCATTGGTGAAGTTGACCTTTTTTGCAAAATTACCAAAAGTCAAAAGTGGCCAAAATTACAATTTTTGTCAAATGGGCCCAACTTTTTGTGCTTGTATTGAGTTTGTAACATGGTCCACGACCCATGATCCTTCCCAATTGCCTTTATTTTATTTTTGTCATTTCTTTTGATTTTTATTTCAACTAAATCAATTAAATCAAAATAAAATCATGAAAAAATCAAAAAAATTTAAACCTTGAGATTTTGTGCATATTTCAAGTCCATGAATAGCTGGCAATGAGATCAAATCGTGCAAGGATTGTTTGTACACAAAAAGATTGAGTTTTGCTTGATTTAGAAAGATTTGAATATGAATCAAATCATGATTCAATCACCTTAATTGAAAAAGATTTGGAGCAAATTGGTAAACCTAATTCACTCAAGGGTACATATAGAACAAATCCAGACCAAAAGCACAAGGGTTAGAGGCGTGAGAAGCTGAGGAAAAACTTGCAAAAACTCAAGAAAAATGGCCATCTGATTTCAGAGTTCCAGGCGCTTTCAAGCCATTCCAAGCACACCTTTCATTTGCCGGACATCTAAGGACTCTATCCCAATCATTAGCAAGCATTTTCGTGCCCAAAAACGCACTGTAAGTACCTCACGACATTGATACTTTCTTGAAATATAATATCATGATTCTGGTATTTATACTATGAATTCTTTACATATTCTTGTTCAGTGAAACATTTGCAAGCTAATGATAATGTTCAATTGCGTTTTTGTTAACCATATAGAGATTTTCCATGATTAAGGTTTAGGTTTCGTTTTTAGAGGTTTTGATTGCAAGAACAATTAGCCATGAAGAGTGGTACCATGATGCTCGTGAGGTTGCCACGAGTTGATTGGTACCACTGGAATCAATTTATCATGCGTGTAGTGGATTCTAGAAATACGCAGGGCTATAGCTACAGACTTTTGTCTGTAGGTAAAAGTCTTGGACTTTTGCCAACAGAGAGAGGAAGAAGAAGGGTGGCGTGGTAACCCTTGGCTGGTCCATTCAAACTTCGCGCATTTTTGGATCCATTATCTCGTTTTCCATTATATTAATTGTTGTTTATTTCAAAAACAAAAGAACCAGCCAGCTCAGCTGGCAAGCACGCTATGGCCAGATGCTAAAGGGCCTGGGTTTGATCCCCATGCCCCCCTTATTTCTTCAATATTATTTTTCTATGCATGTTTCCATGCGCAGGTTTCCAGGACATCCACCATACGTCCTAAATGATCAGCCCACCAGATGTCCAACAAGCCAAATCCAATGCCTGGCATGTGAAGGTCTACCATAGGCCTAGTCAAACGTGCAATATTGGATCATGAGAGTCAACATGGACCCATGCTTATTAGGCTCAGAAGCTGCTATTGACACTCCCTTTCTACTTTGACACCAGGCCCATATTCTTATTCTTTTTTTTCTTTTATATTTTTCTTTTGATTATTTTGATTAATTATTTCTCACACAAAATTTAATTCTTTTTTAAAAAACTCATAAAATCAATTTTCACCAAATTAGAATTTAGGTTTTTTGTATTTTATTTTTTCAAAATTAATTTAATTAGTTTAATTAGTTTAATTTAAATTCAGGGTAATTTTAACTTTTTGTAAATAATTAAAACAAATTAGAAAATTAAGTTTTATTTGATTTAACTTTTATTTTCTTTTCTTAAAATAACTAAATATAAAAATAGGTCAAATTAATTATTTTTATTCTTAATTTAAATTAATTAGTAATTAGGGTTGTACTTATTTAATTAAAACCTTAATTTTTCTCAAAATAATCAAAAACAACAAAAAATAAATTTTCTTTCAATTAGGTTTAGACGCGGTCAAAACCCTAATTTTTTCTTATTCTCGATTCATCGCGCGCATTTATTTATTTTTACGATATTAATGTAACTGCTCATGGGATGTAATAGTTTAATTAGGAATTTTCTTTTATTCACCGTTTTACGGGTTTTTGGCTATGTAATTAATCCCCTCCCCGAAGCCTTGTAATAACGTAGTTTTATTTCTCGCATTTTAATTTCCGCAAATATTAACTGTTAGATGTATGATAATAGGATTGCATGACAAGAATGTATGTTAATTTTAAAATGGTTAGCAAACCCTAAATGTGCAAAGATAATAACTGAGATCAAATCACTCGCACATGCGCACTCCTAGGGTATACTCTCACTTCGGTTGCTTTCGGTAAGCGATCATTAAGTATACCATGTCTTAGTGGTTGCCCTCTTGTCTAAACAAAGATCAAACGTCCCGTTCGAAAATGTTGCCTCAGAAAATGTTGCCTCGGAAATGTTGCCTCAAATATGATCTTAAGACACTAGGGTTATTACTAAGACGTCCTAACATTGCTTTAGTGATCGTACGTCCCTTTCGAATTGACCCTTACAACTCCAACACTGGTGTTACCTACTCACTAATAGTAGGATAACGCTATCTAAAGGAAACAAGAACAGAAACATTCTTTTTTCGAGTAGGTAGATGCTAGTAGTTACTTGCTCAAAATCAAACTCTTTCACACTTACACTCTTTTCAAACAAAGTTTTCAAAAACAGTTCGTAACACTCTTGGAGACAGAAGCAAGGGTTAAAACAAAGTAAAACAAAAACTTTTTCAAAACACACAAACACGGAAGCAATTTTAAAATGATGAGCAAGTACCTAAGAGCCCGTAGAAAACTACGAATAGAAAGGGTGCCAATACCTTCCCTTTCTATAATCTACCCCCCGTACTCAAAATCTCGAAAAAGGAATTTTTCTGTGCTTTTTTCCTTTCCAGTTGGATAAAATAAAAGTCGGTGGCGACTCTTGCTTACCGCGACATTTTGCAAACACAAACCAACATTTTCCTAAAACAGTCTGGTTCTGCCACCGTATCACAGAACTGGCGACTCTGCTGGGGATAAATAAGTGGGGTATACCTTAGGATTAGTTCATCATAAATTGCTTCTCTTGCTTGATTTGATTGCTTTACTTTTGAGGGTTTTGTATTGGGAGTTACTATAGATCCTAACTCGGATCTGGGGGACACATTTTAGGTAAGTAGCAATAAACTGTAAGGGAACTGTACGGCATAGACCGATACGGTTGAAGTAGTAGCTACGTTGATGTGGCACATTGGTTGGTATCGGTATCCCTTATGGAGAAACGAGGAGAATACAGGGCTGCTATATGTGTCGTTAAGCATCAACTGACCTTAGAACCTATAATTGACCAACTTGGCCATTAGGAAGTAGTGAGATAGCCGACCTTAGTGTAAAGCTGAGAACTGGTTGATACTCGATACTACACTCATTGAGACCATACTCTCGAGATAGTTTCGACCGCAAGAAAATATTGCGTGAGCTGAAACCATGATCGATGGAGGATGGTCAATGATATTGAGAACCTCTAGAACCCAGTTACTATTATTAGAATAGGTTGAAACCAACTGAACTTCAAGAGGGTAATACCTAGACCCCATGCAAGCCTTAAACTTAAGGGCTTTTGTGTGGCTTGTTTGCCTTTACCATGTCTGTTATTTGCTATACCTGTTGTGTGTTTTATCATGACATCATGCATCATAACATAGCATCCATACTTCATTATACTAACCATTTCAAAGACCGAGGGGATTTATCTGTTCTGTTTTGCAGATTATGGCTTCCGTGCGCAGAAACACCATTCGAGTTAACTTTGTGCAAATACCTACTCAACTCAAAGATTTAGCCTCGAGAGTTTCTGATACTTCTTCATTCATTAGGAGACATGGTCAGATTCTTAGCTTGGTTACCTCAAAGTTTGATGAGCAAATGATGAGTGTGCTTTTCCAGTTCTTCGATCTGGTGCATCATTGCTTCACTTTCCCAGATTATCAACTAGTTCCCACTATGGAAGAGTTTTCTCACTTATTGGGTATATCCATCCTTGAGCAGATGCCTTTCAAAGGTTTGGAAGAGACTCCTAGACCAGAATACATTGCTTCAGCTTTGCATCTAAAAAGGGTTGATGTAGTATCCAACTGGGAGACACGAAGTGGGGTTGAAGGTTTCTTAGCCAAGTTTCTGATAGATCAAGCTCAACTATTCTGGGATAACTTGGACTTTCAGGCTTTCGAAGACATATTGGCTCTCCTTATCTACAGTTTGGTTCTTTTTCCGAATCTAGATTCCTTCATAGATGTGAATGCGGTTAAGATCTTCCTGTCTCGCAATCCTGTACCTACTCTTCTGGGTGATATTTTGCATGCCCTCTATACTCGTACTGTGCGAAGAAGAGGGACTCTCATGTGTTGCATGCCGCTTCTAGAGAGGTGGTTTATTTTGCACCTCCCCAAGTCCGTGTTGAAGAATGAGGAAGGTTTAGGATGGTCTTATAGGATAATGTCCCTCGCCCATACAGACATTCTTTGGAGTTCTAAGGCTATGGAAAGCATTGCTGTCATTGATCGATGTGGGGGATACCCTAATGTCCCGTTGCTTGGAATCAGAGGAGGTATAACCTACAGTCCTAGCTTGGCTTGGCGACAGTTTGGTCGTGCTTAGAGAGATGATCCTCATGAGCTACTTCTTACAGATATTGCCTTTAACTATAAGGAGGATGTTCACGAGCATCGCCGAAGGTTTATACGAGCTTGGGGAATGGTGAACAGGTCTGAACCTCAAGAGCTAGGACCAAAGACTTCTCTCCCTATGCAGCCTTATCTCCAGTGGGTCCGAGCTCGTGCCCAGAAGCTTGGGATGCCCTATGAAGCTGTGTTGCCAGTGATTGTGGAGCCTACCAATGAAGAGGGTATTCCTTATACAGTCCTTTATCCCTACATGCCCACTGATCTTGGGGCATTGAAGAGATCCTGGATTCAGTTGAAAGAGGAGAGGGATACCTACCGGGAGAAGTATCATGAGCAAGAAAGGAAGATCTTAAAGCTCACCAGGCAACTTGAGAATGAAAGGACGACCAATGACTACGTCAGCACCAAGGGGAAGCGTCCATGGAATTTTTTATTTTGCTTTTTCTAGTTTAGATTTGTTTTTTATTTACTTCATTATAACGCCTTAAGGGCATTGTTGAACCTTTTACAAGGTTAATCTAATAAAGTTTGTTTGTTTCTTGGTTTGCAAATTTAAATCTCCCAAAGTCTTTGAAATTATTACATACGCATCCCATTATCATGCACATCATTACAAGTATCATTACAGGTTTCTCATCTCCTCCGCTGTTTATTTCAGCACGAAATGTCTTCTGAAATACCTACCGATCAAGCCATCAATGCTCTTCAGGCACAAAATGCCCAATTCCAAGAGATGTTCTTGAACTTGGATAAAGGGCAAGAGGATTTGAAGACTCTCATCCTGAAGGAGAAGAAGAAGAAGAAGAAGGTGGTTCTTCTGAATATGGGTAACAGATTTGGGAATAGGCTGCGACAAGAAGCTGATCTGTCTTTTTCATCCAAAGGAGAGGAGGACCAAGAGGAAGAAAAGGGTCTCAGTCCTGTAGTCTCTGATAATGATACTGATTTTGATGATGAGCAGTATCCTCCTGCTAAGGATAGGTACAAACAACGTGAAGACCGTCTGAGCGCTATGGAGATTCAGAAGATCCCTGGTTTGGATTTTGGAGATCTGGGACTAGCATCTGGGGTGGTGATCCCTCATAAGTTCAAAGCTCCGGTTTTTGCTAAGTACGATGGAGTAACCTGTCCAAAACTCCATCTCCGCTTGTATGTCCGAAAAATCCAACCTTACACCGCTGATAGAAATTTGTGGGTACATTTCTTTCAAGATAGTCTGCCAGGGACTCAACTTGAATGGTTTTATCAATTGGAAGGAGCTAATGTCCGCAACTGGGAGGACCTTGTTGTTGCTTTTTACAGGCAGTATCAATATAACGCCGACCTTGCTCCCACTCGTAGTCAACTTTAGGGTATGTCTATGGGTGCAAGTGAAGGTTTTAAGGACTATGCTCAGAAGTGGAGAGATCTGGCTGGAAGAGTCCAACCCCCTTTGTCTGATAGGGAGTTGGTTGACATGTTTCTGGGGACGTTATCTGGTCCATTTTTCAATCATTTGATCGACAGTTTGTCGTCTGGGTTTACTGAATTGATTTTGACTGGGGAGAGAGTAGAAGCTGGTATCCGAAGCGGTAAGATACAGAAAGGTACTTCATCAAGTGCAGAAAAGAAGTCTTTCACCGGTAAGAAAGAAGCTAGTGCAGTCTACGGCTCGAGGAGCCAAAGCAGACCTGAACACTGTCAAGCAGTAAATGCGATAGTAATATTAAGACCCACCGTTGCCCCACAACGCAACAATCAGCAAAGGATGGAGAGACCACATAGACAATACACTCGGCTTAATATGACCTTGTCTCAAATTCTACCACAATTGTTGAAGACTAACCTAGTAACTCTGAGGGAAGCCCCGAAGAATCCCAGCACCACATCTCGGCTATATAATCCGAACGCCCACTGTGCCTATCACTCCGATAGCCCAGGTCATGATACAAACAATTGTTGGGCCTTGAAGAATAAGGTGCAGGATTTGATCGAAGCTAAAGAAATTGAGTTTGACGCTCCAGAGAAGCCCAACGTCATAACTGCTCCTATGCCCAAGCATGGCCATGGAGCAAATGCTATGGACGATGACTTATTTGTGACCTCTGTGGAAGAAATTTCTACTCCTTTGATGACAGTTAAGAAGAATCTATTGTTGGTCAATTTATTTCTGGGCTGTGGCGAAAGTTGCCACATGTGTTCAATTCTGCCTGCTGGTTGCCACTTTTTAAAATCAGGTGTTCAGCGCCTGATGGATAACAAAGAGATCCTGTTCGAGAAGACTATGATTCCGTTGGTTCCAGTTGAAGATGTTTCCATCATAACCATTTCCGCCAATCCTTCCAAGGCTTCCTCGAGAAATCCTGTTAGGATTACATCTGTTCCAAAAATCGCTCCGTTAATCATTACTGTCCCTTGTCCTATCCCATACACTTCAGACAAGGCTGTCCCTTGGCACTATGGGGGCTGATGTGTATTACCATGGAGTTAAGCAAGACTTAAAGATTGAAGAAGCGGATGCTGATATCAGCAATATTGTCGGGGCTAGCAAGGTCACCAGAAGTGGAAGACTCTTTTCTCCTGAGATTTCCCCTCCGATTGTTCACAAGCCTGTTGTCATTTCATCTGCTAGTACATCAGCTACTGTCCCAATTCTTATCCCAGTTATCACCCCTGTCGCCGAGCCATCTGGAACTCGGGGCAAAGAAATTACAGGTGAGCCTTCCCGGATGGAGGCACCTAAGAAGATCATTGTAGAAACCTCTAAACATGAGATAGAGGAAATTCTGAAGATTATCAAGAAGAGTGACTACAACGTAGTCGAGCAGCTGGGGTACACCCCATCAAAAATCTCCATGTTATCCTTGTTATTATGTTTGGAAGCCCATGCAAAGGCTTTAATTGCTTTCCTTAAAACTGCGCATGTGCGGCAGGAAACCTCTATCAATCAATTCAAAGACTGTGTAGCTAGTTTGACTGCCGACAATGGGTTGGGTTTCTCAGATGCAGATCTGACTACTAAAGGAAGAAATCACAATGATGCTCTGCATGTCTCGATCGAGTGCAGGGGCACCACTTTGGCCCATGTACTGGTGGATACTAGGTCCTCATTGAATATTTTACCAAAGAAAACATTAGACTGACTAGACTGTGAAGGTTTGATTTTGAAGCCGAGTAATATTGTGGTTAGAGCTTTCGATGGGTTAAAAAGGATGGTGCACGGGGAGGTGGACGTCCCTATTAAAGTTGGCTCTCAGACTTTTGCATCTACTTTCTATGTGATGGATATCCGACCATCTTATTCTTGCTTGCTGGGTCGCCCTTGGATTCATAAGGCTGGGGCAGTGACTTCTACGCTCCATCAGATGTTGAAATATCCAGTAAAAGGGAAGATTGTTACGGTGTGAGGAGAAGAGGAGTACATGGTGAGTCATCTTAATTCCTTTCGTTATATGGAGATGGATGGGGAATTCATCGAAACCCCTTGTCAGAATTTTGAAGAGGTCCCCCAGACTCTGACGTCGACTGAAGTTGCTACTGACAAACCTCCGATGAAGATGGATTCCCTCAAGGATGCCAGGGCTGTAATTGAAAAAGGTGGGTGTGCAAATTGGGGCCAGCTCCCTGACTTTGCACACAAAACTGACAAGTTTGGTTTGGGCTTTACTGCAGAGGCTCAAAGGGTTGTTCGGTGCGCGCGGATTAGAAGACCTCCTCTGCACATCAGTAATCAGGGAGTGAATGCAATTGAAGATGGTGAAGAAGATTCAGATATCGACAGCTGGGTCTACCCGACTATCAACGGTGGATTGAACAACTGGACGACAAAAGACTTCATACCCGTTTCTTTCATTACACAGTAATTGACTTTTGTTTTGAAAATTGTAATAGACAGTTAAAACTCTACGGCCCCGTGCCTTGCCCGAGGCACCTTGGCTTTGCTTGTGAGGGTTTATTATTTGTCATTTTCATATATCATCAATAAAGCATTAGACGTTTTCTTGCATTACAAATTTCGCGCTCCTTATTTTTCCTTTCTATCTCGCACTTTATCAAAAAAGCTATTGTCTTACACACACTCACATATCATAATGCCGATCCACATCCACTCTGGATCCCATTGATAATGACTCTGCTACTGCCAGTTATGACTTCGAAAATCCGATCAACCAAGATGAGGACGAAGGTGAGGATGATTGTGAGGTGCCTGGGGAACTTGTTAGACTGTTACTACAGGAAGAGAGGGCCATACAGCATCATGAAGATACAGTTGAATCAGTGAATTTGGGTATAGAGGAAGACAAGAAAGAGGTCAAGATAGGTGCAAATCTGGAGCCTAGTGTCAAGCAACAGTTGATACAGATGCTACGCGACTATGTTGAGATCTTCGCCTGGTCTTATGAAGATATGACTGGTTTGGACACTGACATTGTGGTACACCGCCTACCGACCAAAGAAGACTGTCCTCCGATAAAGCAGAAGGTTCGCCGTATGCGCCCCGAGATGTCTGAGAAAATCAAAGCTGAAGTCATGAAACAGTTTGACGCTGGGTTTCTAGCTGTCACTTCTTACCCACAGTGGGTTGCCAACGTGGTTTCGGTACCTAAGAAGGATGGTAAGGTACGAATGTGTGTGGACTATATAGATCTGAATAGGGCGAGCCCCAAAGATGATTTCCCACTTCCTCACATTGATGTTCTGGTCGACAACACCGCACATCATAAGATCTTCTCCTTTATGGATGGTTTTTCTGGTTACAATTAGATTAAGATGGCTCCCAAGGACATGGAGAAGACAACTTTCGTTACACAGTAGGGCACCTTCTGTTACAAGGTAATGCCTTCCGGGTTGAAGAATGTTGGGGCAACTTATCAGCGCACCATGGTTGCTTTGTTCCACGACATGATTCACCATGAGATTGAGGTTTACGTTGATGACATCATTGCAAGATCCTAGACTGAAGAAGAACACCTTTACCATCTCCAAAAACTGTTCGACAGGTTGAAGATGTACAAGCTGAGGTTAAACCCGAACAAGTGCACCTTCGGGGTAAGGTCTGGTAAGCTGCTGGGTTTCGTCGTTAGTGATAAAGGTATTCAAGTGGATCCTGCAAAAGTAAAGGCTATACAGGAGATTCCAGCTCCACGCATGGAAAAGGAAGTTAGAGGATTTTTGGGACGTCTAAATTACATTGCAAGATTCATTTCACATCTGACTGCTACTTGTGAGCCAATCTTCAAGCTGTTGAGGAAGGATCAAGTAGTAAAATGGAATGATGAATGTCAGACCGCTTTCGAAAGGATAAAAGAATATCTCCAAGAGCCACCTATTCTGATGCCTCCAGTTGAAGGAAGACCTTTGATATTATACTTGACGATGCTGGACAATTCAATGGGGTGCGTGCTGGGGCAGCATGACGAGTCTGGCCGAAAAGAGCACGCTATTTACTACCTTAGTAAAAAGTTTACCAATTGCGAGACCCGATACTCATTGCTTGAGAAAACTTGTTGTGCTTTGGCATGGGCTGCTCACCGGCTGAGACAGTATATGCTGACTCACACTACCCTATTGATATCAAAGATGGACCCAATCAAGTATATCTTCGAAAAGCCCTCCTTGTTCAGAAGAATAACAAGATGGAAGATGATCTTAACTGAGTATGATATCCAATACACAACCCAAAAAGCAATCAAGGGGAGTGTTTTGGTGGATCATTTTGCGCATCAGGCCGTGGATCATTTCCAAACCATGGATTTCGAATTCCTGGATGAGAATATCATGTTGGTGACCGACTATGAAGAACCTGGACCGGATGAAAGACCTGAGGAAGGATCCCGATGGTCTATGTATTTTGACGGAGCCTCAAACACGTTGGGTAATGGCATTGGCGCTATGATCATATCACCTGAGGGCTGTCATACTCCATTCACCGCCCGATTATGTTTTAACTGCACCAACAATATGGCGGAGTATGATGCGTGCATCACGTGCCTCCGAGCAGCTATTGACCTAAGGATTAAGTTCTTAAGTGTATTCAGAGATTCTGCTCTAGTGATCAGTCAGATCAAAGGAGAGTGGGATACGAAGCACCCAAATCTTATCCCTTACAAAGAGTATGTACTAACGTTGCTCCCACACTTTGAGGATATAACCTTTGAACATTTCCCAAGAGAGAAGAATCAGTTAGTGGACGCGCTAGCTACTATGTCTTCTATGTTCAAGGTCAGGTGGGACAATGAAGCTCCCCAGATTACCATCGAGAGGTTGGACTAACCTGCACATTACTGTGACATCGAGACTGAAGAGGTAGCAGATAAACCTTGGTTTCACGAGGTAAAGAGGTATCTTGAGGCTCAGGAATACCCCGAGGATGCATCTGTTAATGATAAGAAGTTCTTGAGAAGGTTCACTGCGAAGTTCTTCATCAGTAATGATATCCTTTACAAGCGTAACCATGACTCAACCTTACTGTGATGTATGGACAAGAACGAGGCAGAAAGGATCATGGCAGAATTACATGAAGGTACCTTCGGGACTCATTCCAGTGGACATGCCATGGAAAAGAAGATCCTACGGGAAGGATATTACTGGTCCACTATGGAGGCCGACTGTTATCAGCATTCTCGAACCTGTCATAAGTGCCAAGTCTATGCTGATAAGGTGCATGTACCTCCAGTTACTCTGAACGCCTTGACAGCTCCTTGGCCCTTTGCAATGTGGGGCATCGACATGATTGGCGAGATCAGACCTACTGCGTCCAACGGGCATCGCTTCATTCTGGTAGCTATTAATTATTTTACGAAGTGGGTTGAGGCAACTTCCTTTACTACAGTAACCAAAAACGTCGTGGCGCGGTTTATCCGACACAATCTGATCTGTCGATACGGTGTACCAGAGAGGATCATTATGGACAATGGTACAAATCTCAACAATACGATGATCACTGAGCTCTGCAAACAGTTTAAAATACAGCATCACAACTCTTCTCCTTACTGGCCGAAGATGAATGGGGCTGTTGAAGCGGCTAATAAGAACATCAAGAAGATTGTGCAGAAGATGACAGTGACATATAAAGACTGGCATGAGATGTTACCATTTGCTCTTCATGGGCACCACACCTCAGCGCGGACATCAACAGGGGAAACACCCTATTCTCTGGTGTATGGCATGGAGGCGGTCCTGCCTATCGAAGTCCAGATACCCTCTCTTCGGATTATGAAGGATGCAGGTTTGAGTGAGGACGATTGGATCCAGACCCGACTTGATCCGCTGAATTTAATTGACGAGAAGAGACTTACTGCTATTTGTCATGGTCAGACGTACCAAAAGCGAATGATCAAGGCATTTAACAAGAAATTTAGACGACAAGAATATCAAGTTGGGGATCTGGTGATCAAACGCATCATACTGCCACAAGGTGATCCCAGGGGCAAATGGACCCCCACTTACGAAGGGCCATTTGTGGTTAAGAACATTTTCTCAGGAGGAGCTATGATTCTAACCACCATGGATAGTGATGACCTCCCACACCCCGTCAATGCAGACATAGTGAAAAAATACTACGCATAATCAAAGACCCGCTAGGTTGACTGACCTAGGCAAAAATAAGGGCTTCCCGGCGAACCAAAAGGGTTCGGGCAAAAGTAAGGGATGGAAATAAAAAAAAATTGTACACCCGGCAAGTCGAAAAACTGAAAAGGCGGCTTGGGCAAAAAAGGGTATCCCGGTGGACTGAAAACTCGAAAGGGCAGTCCAGGAAAAAATTAGGGATTAAAGCGTAACACTATGTCTCATTGGATCATCTTGCAACCAGACTTTAGTATCGACTATCAAGCTCGGACGGCTCCAATAAAACTGATCTACCTTCAACCAAGTAGCAAAGTGATGAGACGCTCGAAGATATAAAGGAAATAGCTGAGTTAGAACCCAGTGGGATTGTTCACATAGCTGTTTTTTGTTTGTTTTTCACAAATTGTATAAATTCTATCATTCGGCGGCGTTCTCTTACTAGGATGTCAGCCTCTTGTACAAAACGCCTGTTATAGGCTAACTTCAAAAATCAATACAATTCATTTTCATAAAGAAATTTCAAACTTGTGTTTTCTTTTTCTGTTTTGTTTTGCAAGAACGTCCAATGATTTATTTTTGATATATGCATTTGAAAATAACTGTTGCTCATAAAAATTTACACACGAAACAAAAGACGATTATTCGTAATTCCAGGAACAGGGGCAAACAAGAAATGTCCAAACCTTACAGTTGCTCTATTCACCAGGTACAGGGATAGACCCAGCTGGAGAATATGACTAAAGTCACATACACTCCCCGAAGAGCAAAAGATATCTAAAAACATTGGTATTAATTCTCCCCAAGCAGAGTTCATCTATCACCAACAATGGAAGACTATCCCCAGTGTAGTGTATTCCTTCCACAGGCAGAAATTTAATCCCCGACGGAGTTTATCATCACCATTAACAGTAATTCATCCCAACCGAGGTTATCTCTCCAAATCAGCAGACCTTCTGACAGAGTATCTCTTCCCCATAGAGTCATTCTTTCGCCAGTTTATTCTCCAGCAGAGTTATTCTCTCGCCAATTTATTCTCAAATCATCTTCAATCGTTATCCCCAGCGAGAACGAAGAATTCAACTCCTTGCACTCTCCAGCAGCAGTCCAGGATTTATTTTCCCCAGTTAGAGAATATCATAAAAACATTGCATATCCATACATCGTGACATGTGCATAAGCATCATACAACACAATCTCATTTATTTTGAGAACATCTGTTGTACCCCAAAATTTGCCCTCTCACATTTCCCAAGACATTGCAAGAATAATCTCCAAGTTGCTCAAGGTTGCTCAAGATTGCTCAAGAGTTGGACACTCAAGTCATCTCCTAAGGCAGTCAATCTCAAATTAGGGTTTTGTGTTGCATCAATGTACTTGCATCAAAATGACCTCAAGTGCTCCCCAATTTCCTAATATGTTCTCAAGTTCATCCATGTCAAATTTCAAGCCTTGCAGAGGAAGTTTGCTCAGTCAATTGCTCAAGAGGTCCAAAAATCAATTGTGCTAGGGCAAAAGTCAACTGTGACCTATAAATAGTCAAACTTCAAGTTTTTTGCCAACATTCTCATTTTGAAGGATATTTCATCATTTGATCAAGGTTTGATCATGATTCATCAAGGATTGCTCAAAATTCATCAAGACTCAAAAGTTGCTAAATTAGGGTTTTGAAGGAAAAGTCAACTCAACTTTGACCAATCATAACTTTCTCATAATTTATGAGAAATGACCCATCCAAATCTCATTTTGAAGAGGATGCAATTTCCTACAATCCATATTCACACCCAAAGATCAATAAATGCACTCATAAAAATTTAAAAATTTGGACATTATAAGTCATTTTTGAAAGTCAACAAAAACACCTTTTTTGCCAAAGCTTATAACTTGAGCATGGAATATAAAAATGATATAAGACCAAAAGGGTTGGTTATAGGACATCTCAAGATTTCTAAAAAGTCCAAGAACACTTCCAAAAGTTCAAAATTGAAGAAGTTATGCATTGTTGAAGTTGGGCATTTTTGCAAAATTGCCAAATGTCAACTATCCCCAAAACTTCAAATTTTGTCAAATGGGCCCATTCTTTTCCACTTGATTTGATCTTGTCACACTACACACGTGTCCTAGCTTTATCCTCATGACCATTTATCAAATTTATTATTTAATTTGATTTTTTAATGAATTATTGCATTTTAAATCAATTTAAATCATATAAAATCCAAACATTGATTATTGTATCTCCTTTTGGCTATTTCAGGACCTAATCATCATCATAAAGTTGATCAAATTCGTATCTCACCATATCATGAACAAAAAGATAGATTTTGGACAAAATTGGAAGCTTTTTAATGGAGGATCAAATCAAATCTCCAAGCCATAATGCACAAAGATCCAGTCCACAAAACTTGACCTAATGCATTGCTTTATACATATACAAGTGAGAGGCACGAGTTTTAGAGGTTAGAGGCTGCAGAATCACCAAAACTAAACTTGAAAAAACTTGGAAAAAGCTTGAAACTGAAATCACTCCTAAAGGCGAATTCAAAGGCAAAGCTCAACGTGAATCAATTGCTGGACATCCACTGAATCTCCTGCAACCCCTAGTAAGCTCTCTCACCCTCTCAAACGCGCTGTAAGTGATACGCGACCTCCCTCTGAACTTGCTTTCGTATTTCAAAATTTACGCATCATTACAAGAAACTAATGGCATATTTTCAATCACCAAACAATTTCCATGCTTTCCATATTATTTGATTGTATTTATCTGTTCTATAATCCAAAACGCCATTTAAGGTTTCTTTAGGTTTTTTTAGGGATTTCCATTACAGGGACAATTGGCTTGTGAGAAAGGTACCATCTTGTTCAGGGGAACAAGACGAGTTCATCCATGGTATCACCTTCCATTTATATGGCCTGAGATGGATTTTTGAATCAACCTATGCCTTTTACCGTAACTCCTGTATAAATCTGAGGACAGGGACGATAGCGTGTCCCCATCCGGTTGCTCCATTCAAATTTTCGCGCTTTATTTTTTATTTCTGGCATAATTACGCTTTTTCATATATTATAATTAGTTTGTATTTAACTAACGAATGAAGCGTAGTGGTGCAGTGGTAAGAGCGTTGTGCAATAATCCAACAGGACCTGGGTTCGAATCCCAGGTCCCCCACATATTTGTTATTATTTTCTTCCAGGTATTCCAATGCAACTCCAACGCGTGGTTCACCATATACCCTCATCCAATCACTTGCCAGATGGCCCCAGGCCAGATCTGGTGGTCCAGAACGAAAGTCCATCATACTCTCAAGTCAATGGGCGTACATGGGATCCAGAAAAGTCAGCGCAGGCTTGCACTATTGGTCCTTGAAAATTGCCACTCTCACCCCCTGATCAGGCCCAAAACCCCCTTGAGTATTCATATTTCTTTCTTTTCATCTTATTTATTTATTTGTTTTATTAATTATTTATTTACTAACTAACCAATTAAAATATTTTTCCTCATAAAATCAAAAACAAAAAAATATATTTTATTTATTAAAATTAAATTTAGCACTTTATTTTTATAAATAAATATTAATTTAATTAATTTAGTCTAATTAGGAATTAACTTTAATATCTTTTACAATAATTAAAATTAATGTAGATAATTAGGTTTTACTAACTTTGATCAAATTTATTTTTATTTCCTTAAATATCAAAAACTCCAAAAATATTTTTCTTAATTAATTAGTTTATTTCCTTTTAATTCAAAAAATAACAAAAAAATCTTTTCTTTAATAAATAAAAAAGGGTCAAAACCCTAAAAAAACTCGCATCCGATTTAATTTCTCACACGCGATCCATTTTACCATATTATTGTACCTGTTTCCCGGAATGTAATAGTTTAATTAGGACTTTGATTATTTTATCGCTTTATTTATTTTCCGCACTTTAAATTCAAGGGTTGCTTTTTGCGATGTAAATACCCGACGCCTTGTAATAGTTAGTTTTAATTTCTACAATTTAATTTCCGCAACTTATAAACTGTTAGATGTTTGATAATAGGGAATGCATGACAAGATCAAATGTTTAAACCTAAAATCAACGTAGATAACCATTGACATGTACAAAGACAAAATTAACCGAAATAACACACTCGCACATGTGCACTCTTAGGGTACACCTCACTTGGTTGCCTTCGAACGTGGTCATTGAGTATAAGAAGTTTTAGAGGTCGCCCTCTTGTCCAAAGATCATAGTTGCCTCAAAATGGTTGCCTCAGAAAAATTATCTAAGACATTAGGGTTACCGCTAAGGCGTCCTAACATTGCTTTAGTGACCACACGTCCCTTAATCGAATTGACCCTTAAAACTCCAACGACGATGCTACCTACTCATCAATAGCGGGATAGAATTATCTAAAGGACATTAGTACAGATTGATTCCTTTTTCGAGTAGGTAGATGGTTCTTAAGTACTTGCTCCTTTCAAAACAAAACAAAACTTTTCGCACTCACACCTTTCAAACAAAAACTTCTTTCAAACCCACAAACACAAAGAAAAGAAAATTTTGAAAACACTTTGAGCAAGTACCTAAGAGCTCGTGAATAACCACTGATAGAAAGGGTGCTAACACCTTCCCTTTCTATAATCTACCCCCCGGACCCGAGAAACATCTCAAAAAAGGAATTTTTCTGTGCTTTTTTCCTTTCCTTGTTGGATAAAATAAAAGATGGCGGCGACTCTTGCTTACCGCGACATTTTGCAAAAATAAACGCAAAACGCGAACCAACATTCCAAAAACAGTCAGTTCTCTCCCACTATATCACAGAACTGGCGACTCTGCTGGGGACATAATAAGTGGGGTGTACCTTAGGATTAGATCATTGTGTTTTCAATTGTTTGCTTTGTATGCTTTATATTTGTGGGCTTGAATTGGAGTTACTATAGATCCTAACCCGGATTTGGGGGATACCTTTTAGGTAAGTAGCAATAAACTGTGAGGGAACTGTACGACGTAGACCGATACGGTTGAAGTAGTAGCTACGTTGGTGTGGCACTTTAGATTGTACCGATATCCCTTATGTTGGAACGAGGAGAATATGGGTCATCTAAGGGGTCATTAAGCACCAACTGACCTTAGAACCTTTAAATTGACCAACTTGGCCATAGAATAGTAGCAGTATGCTACACTCATTGAGACTAAACTCTCGTGATGATTCCGGCCACAAGAAAAGGTTGCTAAACTGGAATTATGACCGATTGAGGGTAGTCAGTGATATTGAGATCCTCTAGAACCCGGTTACTATTTTTAGGACAGGTTTAAACCAACTGAACTGAAAGAGGGTAGTACCTAAGCTCCTTGCCAGCCTGAAATCTAAGGGCTCTCTGTGTGACTTGTGTGCCTTTACCATGTTTGCCATTTGTGAATACTTGTGATGTGCTTTCTATCATGACATCATGACATCATAACATTGCATACATCTTGCATTGGACTAACCTATTTCAAAGACAAGAGGGATTCATCTTTGTTCTGTTTTGTAGGTCATGATGCCTATGCGTGGGAATACCACCCGGATCAACTTTGTCCAAGTTCCCTCCATGCTTAAAGATTTGGTTGCAAAGATGCCTGATACTACTTCCTTCCTCAGGAGACATGGTTATCTTCTCAGTTTGGTCACCTCCAAATTGGACGAGCAGATGATGAGTGTCCTGGTCCAATTCTATGACCCGCTGTACCATTGCTTTACTTTTCAAGACTACCAATTGGTTCCCACCTTAAAAGAGTTCTGTGAACTGCTCGGTATCTCTATTTTGGAGCAGACCCCGTTTACTGGTTGGGAGAAGATCCTTAGGCCCGAAGAGATTACTTCAGCCCTTCATTTGACAAAGAATGAGGTAATGGCTAATTGGGAAACTAGAAGTGGAGCAAAGGGCTTTCTGACTAAGTTCTTGGTTGGTAAGGCTAATAATTTCTGGGATAGTCTAGACTTCAAGGCATTCGAAGATATTCTGGCTCTTCTGATATATGGCTTGATATTGTTTCTGAACTCTGACTCCTTTGTTGATGTGAATGCGGTGAAAATCTTCATCTCTCATAATCCTGTACCTACCCTCTTGGGTGACATTCTTCATCAGCTTTATGCCCGTACCGCCCGAAAGCGGGGAACCTTGATGTGCTGTGCTCCGTTATTGGCGAGGTGGTTTATTTCGCACCTCCCTAAATCAGTGCTGAAGAATAAAGAAGGCATGGGATGGGCCTATAGGGTTATGTTTCTCTCTCATAATGACATCATATGGACTCTCAAGGGTATGGACGAGGTGGCTATTATTGATTGCTGTGGGGAGTACCCCAATGTTCCACTGATAGGAACCCATGGAGGAATTTCTTATAATCCATGCTTGGCCTTACGTCAGTTTGGGAGAGCCAGAAGAGAAGGACCTCACGAGCTGCTAATGCCTAGTATCATCTTTGATTTTCAAGGGGATAGCGACAGTAACGTCGCAGATTCATAAGGGCTTGGGATAGAGTTCACAGATCTGATCCACATGAATTGGGCCCAAAGACTTCTCTTCCAATGGAGCCATATCTCAGATGGGTCCGTACTCGTGCCCAATAGCTGGATATGCCATATGAAGTCGTCCTTCCTATCATTGTTGAATTTGCTAATGAAGATGGGGTTCTTCCTACCATCCTCCATCCTTACATGCCCATTGACATTGGGGCACTGAAAAGGTCTTGGATGCAGCTGAGAGAAGAGCGGGATGCTTACCGAGAAAAGTTCAACGAGCAAGAACAGAAGATCTAGAGGTTGACTAGGCAACTGGAGAACGAGCAGATTCTCAATGACTATGTCCGCACCGACAAGAAGCAAACATGGGAGCACTAATTGTCCTTTGATTATTTCCTTTCCAGTTTTGATTTACTTTTCAGTATTTCCTTTCTTGTAACACCTTAAGGGCAATTTGTTGAACAATTTGAATTTCAAAGTTTATCTAATAAAAGTGTGTTTCCTTTCTTGTTTACAAATTTGAATCTCTCGATTGTCTTTAAAATCATATCATACGTATTTCATCCCATGCACTCCATAACAGGTACCCATTACAGGTCTCTTATCTTCTTCGCTGTTTATTTCAGCATCATGTCTGTTGAACCTTTAACTGAGCAAGCCATCAAGGCCCTCCAGGCCCAGAATGCCCAATTCCAAGAGCTGTTCATGAATCTAGCTAAGGGTCAGCAAGATCTGAAGACCTTGATTCTGAAAGAGAAAAAGAAGAAGAAGAAGAGGACAATCCTGTTTAATACAGGTCACAGGTTTGGAAACAGGCTTCGGGATGAAGTTGATTTGACCACCTCATCTGGAGGGAAAGATAGTCAGGAAGAAAGGAGGGCTCCTAGCCTTGTGGTCTCAGATAACGAGACAGACTTCGATGAAGACCAGTATCCTCCTGCTGAGGATAGATATAAACAACTGGAAGACCGGTTGAGTGCTATGGAAGTTCAGAAAGTGCCTGGTCTGGACTTTGGTGATCTGGGTCTATCATCTGGGGTAGTAATTCCCCACAAGTTCAAGGCACCAGCCTTTGCTAAGTATGACGGAGTTTCTTGTCCGAAGCTGCACCTCCGGTCATATGTAAGGAAGATTCAGCCGTACACCGCTGATCAGAACTTATGGATCCATTTCTTTCAAGACAGTCTCTCAGGGACTCAACTTGAGTGGTTTTACCAGTTGGACGGAGCCAGTATCCGCAATTGGGAAGATTTGGCTACTGCTTTCTACAGGAAGTACCAGTATAATTCCGACCTTGCTCCCACGCGTACCCAACTCCAGGGTATGTCAATAGGAACGGGTGAAGGATTCAAAGATTATGCTTAGAAGTGGAGGGACCTCGCCGGAAGAGTACAACCACCCTTGGCTGATCGGGAGCTTGTGGATATGTTTCTGGGGACCCTGTATGGTCCATTTTTCAACTATCTGATCGGAAGCTCTTCGTCTGGGTTTACAGAGCTAATTATGACCGGTGAGAGGATTGAGGCTGGTATTAAGGCTGGTAAGATCCAAAAGGGTGCTTCATCAAGCACCGAGAAAAAGCCTTTTAAGAAAGAGTCCAGTGTTGTCTACAGTTCGAAAAGACAGAATAGACCTGAACACCGCCAAGATGTTAATGCACTTGTTATTTCAAGACCTGCTGGTGCTCCTCAGCACAACAATCAACAAAAGGACGAGAAACCTGAAGGCAATTCACCCGTCTCAGCATGACTTTGTCTCAGATTCTACCACAGTTACTGAAGACCAATCTAGTGATTCTAAGGGAAGCCCCGAAGAATCCAAATACAATATCACCAAAGTATAACCCTAATGCCCGCTGTGCTTTTCACTCTGATAGCCCGGGACATAATACAAATGATTGTTGGGTTTTGAAGAACAAGGTACAGGACTTGATTGATGCTAAGGAGATCGAGTTCGGAGCACCAGAAAAGCCTAAACAAGATGCATGGGTGAATGCTATCAGGGATGACGATGATGAAGAGTTTGACATTGACAGATGGATCTACCCAACTGCCGATGGTGGATTAAGCAACTGGACAACGAAGGATTCTATGCCCGTTTCAGTTATCACCTAGTAATGAAACTTTTTGTTTTGAATTTGTAACAGACATTGTTTTAAACTTTACGGCCCGGTGTCTTACCCGGGGTACTGTGGCTTCATTTGTGAGGGCTTTATGTGTGTCATTTTCATATATCATTAATAAAAGAATTGAACTTTTCTTGTATTTCAAATCTTGTGCTCCTTGTTTTTCTTTTATTATATATTGCAAAACAGCTATTTTACACACACTCACATATACAGGTCTACATCCACTCTGGATCTCACTGGTAACGACTCTGCTACTGCCAATTATGACTTCGAAAATACGATCAACTTAGCCGAAGACGAAGGTGAAGATGATTCCAAAGTGCCTGGTGAACTTGCAAGACTGTTACTCCAAGAGGAGAGGGTTATACAGCCACATGAAGAGCCAGTAGAATCAGTGAATCTGGGTACATAAGAGGACAAGAAAGAGGTCAAGATCGGTGCAAATCTGGAGCCTAGTGTGAAGCAACAGTTGATTCAGATGCTACATGACTACGTTGAAATATTTGCCTGGTCTTATGAAGATATGTCTGGGTTGGACACTGATATTGTGGTTCATCGCCTGCCTTCCAAGGAAGACTATCCTCCAGTGAAACAGAAGGTCCGCCGAATGCGCCCAGAGATGTCTGAGAAAATCAAGGCTGAAGTTATGAAACAGTTTGACGCCGGTTTTATAGCTGTTACTTCTTACCCTCAGTGGGTGTCCAACGTGGTTCCTGTGCCGAAGAAGGATGGTAAGGTTCAAATGTGTGTTGACTATAGGGATCTGAACAGGGCGAGCCCCAAGGATGACTTCCCTCTACCTCATATTAATGTTCTGGTTGACAACACTGCTCAGCACAAGATATTCTCCTTTATGGATGGTTTCTCCGGTTATAATTAAATTAAAATGGCTCCCGAAGATATGGAGAAGACAACTTTTGTTACTCAATGGGGTACCTTTTGCTACAAGGTCATGCCTTTTGGACTGAAAAATGCTGGGGCAACGTATCAGCGTGCCATGTTTGCTTTGTTTCATGACATGATCTATCATGAGATTGAAGTATACATCGACGATATGATTGCAACGTCCCAAACTGAGGAGGAACACCTTGACCACCTTCAGAAGCTGTTTGACAGGTTGAAGTTGTACAAGCTGAGGTTAAACCCGAAAAAGTGCACCTTCGGGGTGAGATCTGGTAAACTGCCGGGTTTCGTTGTAAGCAACAAAGGTATTCAAGTGGACCCTACAAAAGTGAAGGCTATACAGGAGATGCCAGCTCCCAAAACAGAGAAAGAAGTAAGAGGCTTTCTGGGACGTCTGAACTACATTTCCCGATTCCTCTTGCACCTAACTGCTACTTGTGAGCCAATCTTCAAGCTGTTGAAGAAAGATCAAGTAGTACGTTGGAACGATGAATGCCAGGCCGCTTTCAAAAGAATCAAAGAGTATCTCTAAGAGCCACCTATTCTGATGCCACCAGTTGAAGGGAGACCTTTGATCTTATACTTGACAGTACTCGATAACTCAATGGGGTGTGTGATGGGGCAGCATGACGAGTCTGGCCGAAAAGAGCATGCTATTTACTACCTTAACAAAAAGTTTACCGACTGTGAGACCCGATACTCACTGCTCGAGAAAACTTGATGCGCTTTGGCATGGGCTGCTCGTCGGCCGAGACAGTATATGTTGACTCACACCACTCTATTGATATCAAAGATGGATCCAATCAAGTATATCTTCGAAAAGCCTGCGTTGTCCGGAAGAATAGCAAGATGGCAGATGATCTTGACTGAGTATGACATCCAATATACGACCCAAAAGGCAATCAAGGGAAGTGTGTTGGCAGACCATTTGGCACATCAGGCAGTGGATGATTACCAGTCTATGAACTTTGAATTCCCGGACGAGAATATCATGTTGGTAACTGATTGTGAGACACCTGGACCGGATGAAGGACCTGAGGAAGGATCCCGATGGTCTATGTACTTTGATGGAGCCTCGAACGATTTGGGTAATGGCATTGGCGCCGTGATCATATCTCCTAAAGGCTCTCATACTCCATTCACCGCCCGACTATGTTTCAACTGCACCAATAATATGGCAGAGTATGAAGCATGCATCATGGGTCTTCAAGCAGCAATTGACCTAAGGATTAAGTTTCTGAGTATCTTCGGAGATTCCTCTCTCGTGATCAGTCAGATCAAAGGCGAGTGGGATACGAAACTCCCAAATCTTATTCCTTACAAGGAGTGTGTGTTGATGTTGCTTCCCCACTTTGAAGAAATAACCTTTGAACACTTCCCTAGAGAGGAGAATCAGTTGGCGGACGCGCTAGCTACGATGTCTTCTATGTTCAAAGTCAATTGGGACAACGAAGCTCCCCGGATCATCATTGAAAGATTGGAAGAACCTGCACATTGCTGTGATATTGAGACGGAAGAGGTAACAGAAAAGCCCTGGTTTCATGAGGTAAAGAGGTACCTTGAGGCTCAGGATTACCCCGAGGGTGCATCTGTTAACGATAAGAAGTTTCTAATGAGGTTCACAGCGAAGTTCTTCATCAGCAGTGGCATCCTTTACAAGCGTAACCATGATTCGACCTTACTGCGTTGTGTGGATAGGAATGAAGCAGAAAGGATTATGGCGGAGTTACATGAAGGTACTTTCGTAACTCATTCCAGTGGACACACCATGGCAAAGAAGATCCTTCGGGCAGGATATTACTGGTCCATAATGGAAGCCGACTGTTATCAGCATTCTCGGACATGTCACAAGTGCCAAGTCTATGCTGAAAAGGTGCACATACCTCCAGTCCCTCTGAACGTCTTGACGGCTCCGTGGCCTTTTGCAATGTGGGGCATTGATATGATCGGCGAGATCAGACCTACAACATCTAACGGGCATCGTTTCATCCTGGTAGCTATTGATTACTTTACAAAATGGGTTGAAGCAGCTTCCTTTGCTATTGTAACCAAGAACGTCGTGGCACAGTTCATTCGGCACAATCTGATCTGTCGATATGGTGTACCAGAGAGGATAATTACGGACAATGGTACGAATCTCAACAACAAGATGATCACCGAGCTCTGCGAGCAATTCAAAATACAACATCATAACTCTTCTCCCTATCGGCCAAAGATGAATGAGGCTGTCGAAGCGGATAACAAGAACATTAAGAAGATTGTGCAGAAGATGACAGTGACATACAAAGATTGGCACGAGATGATACCATTTGCACTTTATGGGTACCGTACCTCAGCGCGGACGTCAACAAGGGCAACACCCTATTCCTTGGTATATGGCATGGAGGCAGTCTTGCCCATTGAAGTTCAGATACCCTCTCTTCGAATCATGAAGGATGCAGGTTTGAGTGAAGATGACTGGATTCAGACCTGGCTTGATCAGCTGAACCTAATCGACGAAAAAAGACTTACTGCTATTTGTCATGGTCAACGTACCAAAAACGGATGATCAAGGCATTTAACAAGAAAGTTAGACGACAAGAGTATCAAGTTGGGGATTTGGTAATCAAGCGCATTATCTTACCTCAAGGTGATCCCAGGGGCAAATGGACCCCTACTTATGAAGGGCCATTTGTGGTTAAGAACATTTTCTCAGGCGGAGCTATGATTCTAACTACCATGGATGGTGACGACCTTCCTCACCCCGTCAATGCAGACATAATGAAAAGATACTACGCATAATCAAAGACCCGTTAGGTTGACTGGCCTAGGCAAAAATAAGGGCTTCCCGGCGAACCAAAAGGGTTCGGGCAAAAATAAGGGATGAAAATAAAAAAAAACTGTACACCCGGCAAGTCGAAAACCTGAAAAGGCGGCTTGGCAAAAAAGGGTATCCCGGTGGACTGAAAACCCGAAAGGGTGGTCCAGGCAAAAGTTAGGGATCAAAGTGTAACACTATGTCTCATTGGATCACCATTGCATCCAGACTTCGGTATCGACTATCAAGCTCGGGCAGCACTAATCAATCTGATTCATCTTCAACCAGTAGCAAAGTGATGAGATGCTCGAGGACATAAGGGCAATAGCAGAGTTGGAACCCAGTGGGATTATTCACATAGCTGTTTTGTTTAGTCTTTCACAAATTGTGTAAATTCTATTATTCGATTGCGTTCTCTTACTAGGACGTCAGCCTCTTGTACAAAAACGCCTATTTACAGGCAAAAACTTCAAAATCAATACAAATTCATTCTCAAAGAAATTTCAAACTGTTTTTTCCTTTATCTGTTTTGTTTTGCAAAGAACGTCCAAGGTTCATTTTGATATATGCATTTGACATTAATTGCTGCTCATAAATATTTACATGCGAAACAAAAGATGAATTACTGGTAATATCAGAAACAGAGGCAATAAAAATTGTCCAAGCTGTATAGTTGCTCTGTCCACCAGGTACAAAGGTATATTCAGCTGAAGAATATGGCTAAGATACTTTCACTCCATGCAAAGTAAGACAATAATGGTAGCTCTTCCCCAGTTGAGACTTGCAACTATGAACAAATCAGCAATGCTCTCCCCAAGCAGAGTTGATCTACCATTAGGCTTGGTATCCCCGCCAGTCTCAATATTCCCCAACAAAGTGTAAGAATGTTCCCCGGCAGAATACAAGATACCCCCAGTGGAGTTAAAATTTTCCCAGCACGGTCTGAAAAAGCTTCCCCAACGGAGTTGAATCATTATCCCTAGTAGACTCTGGAAGTTTATCCCCAGCGGAGTACAAAAATAAATCTCCCCAGCCAAGTTCAAAGGATCATTCCCAGTGAAACGCAGAGGATTATCCCCACAAGAGTCTAACAGGGTTATCCCCAGCAAGTTACAACTGAAAGATCATCTCCCAGCGAAGTTCTTTCCTTTCACAAATAGGAATTCAATCCTCAACAGATTCAGTATCACTAGCAACGGTAATCCATCCCCGGCGGAGCTTATCAGTGAAGTCCTCAGCAGAACATCTCTTCCCCACAGAGTAATCTCCTCATCAGTTTATTCCCCAATGGAGTTATCTTCTCCTGCAGGTTTATTCTCACAATAATCTTCGTTCATCATCGCCAGCGGAAACGAAGAATTCAGCTCCTGTCTCCAGCAGCTATCCGGGATTTATTTTCCCCAGCTAAAACATTACATTTCCATATATCATGATACATGCATAAACGCATTATACCATACAATCTCATTTATGTTGAGAACATCATTGCTTGATCCATATCATGCATTACATATGACTGACCTTTACCTTTCAGGAAAGATCCAGTTAAGTTCTCAGCTATGTCAAAGACCTTGTCTGGTCCAGTTAAATCGATTCCTAAAGATTTTTCTGATGCCGATCCAGTCAAAGTTATTCTAAGACTCTTGTCTGGTCCAGTTAAATCGATTCCTAAAGATTTTTCTGATGCCGATCCAGTCAAAGTTAATCCAAGACCTTCTCTGGTTCAGTTAGATCGCTGCGAAGATCTCCCTGATTCGTATTCCAATTGAAGTTATTTCAAGACCTTGTCTGGTCCAGTTAAATCGATTCCTAAATATTTTTCTGATGCCGATCCAGTCAAAGTTAATTCAAGACCTTGTCTGGTCCAGTTAAATCGATTCCTAAAGATTTTTTTGATGCCGATCCAGCCAAAGTTATTCCAAGACCCTTGTCTGGTCCAGTTAAATTGGTTCCTAAATATTTTTCTGATGCCGATCCAGTCAAAGCTAATCCAAGACCTTGTCTGGTCCAGTTAAATCGATTCCTAAAGATTTTTCTGATGCCGATCCAGTCAAAGTTATTCCAAGACCTTGTCTGGTCCAGTTAAATCGATTCCTAATGATTTTTCTGATGCCGATCCAGCCAAAGTTATTCCAAGACCTTGTCTGGTCCAGTTAAATCGATTCCTAAAGATTTTTCTGATGCCGATCCAGTCAAAGTTATTCCAAGACCCTTTTCTGGTCCAGTTAAATTGATTCCTAAAGATTTTTCTGATGCCGATCTAGTCAAAGTTAATCCAAGACCTTGTTTGGTACAATTAAATCGATTCCTAAAGATTTTTCTGATGCCGATCCAGTCAAAGTTAATCCAAGACCTCCTCTAGTTCAGTCAGATCGCCGATAAGATCTCCCTGATTGGTATTCCAGTTGAAGTTATTCCAAGACTCTTGTCTGGTCCAGTTAAATTGATTCCTAAAGATTTTTCTGATGCCGATCCAGCCAAAGTTATTCCAAGACCTTGTCTGGTCCAGTTAAATCGATTCCTAAAGATTTTTCTGATGCCGACCCAGTCAAAGTTATTCCAAGACCTCCTCTGGTTCAGTCAGATCGCTGATAAGATCTCCCTGATTCGTATTCCAATTGAAGTTATTCCAAGGCCTTGTCTGGTCTAGTTAAATCGATTCCTAAAGATTTTTCTGATGTCGATCTAGTCAAAGTTAATCCAAGACCTTCTCTGGTTCAGTCAGATCGCCGATAAGATCTCCCTGATTCGTATTCCAGCCGAAGTTCAGACCACCTACCAGCAATCTCCAAATGGCATATGTAAGCCCATTCCCGACATCCCAATGCTGATACCACTTCATGCGAGTGCAAATTTCTGGGCACTCTAGTGTTCAATCATCTTCCACCTTCGGATCACGAAAGGCCCGAAAGCCAATCTATATCCTCAGGCTTAAGAAGATTGAACAGGGGCAGCTGTTGTACCCCAAAATTTGCCCTCTCACATTTCCCAAGACATTGCAAGAATAATCTCCAAGTTGCTCAAGATTGCTCAAGTGTTGGATAGTCAAGTCATCTCCTAAGGCAGTCAATCTCAAATTAGGGTTTTGTGTTGCATCAAGGTACTTGCATCTAAATGACCTCAAGTGCTCCCAAATGTCCTAATATGTTCTTAAGTTCATCCATGTCAAATTTAAAGCCTTGCAGAGGAAGTTTGCTCAGTCAATTGCTCAAGAGGTCCAAAAATCGACTGTGCTTTCCATAGCAAGCTCTCTCACCCTCTCAAACGCGCTGTAAGTGATACGCGACCTCCCTCTGAACTTGCTTTCGTATTTCAAAATTTACGCATCATTACAAGAAACTAATGGCATATTTTCAATCACCAAACAATTTCCATGCTTTCCATATTATTTGATTGTATTTATCTGTTCTATAATCCAAAACGCCATTGAAGGTTTCTTTAGGTTTTTTTTAGGGATTTCCATTACAGGGACAATTGGCTTGTGAGAAAGGTACCATCTTGTTCAGGGGAACAAGACGAGTTCATCCATGGTATCACCTTCCATTTATATGGCCAGAGATGGATTTTTGAATCAACCTATGCCTTTTGCTACGGATTTAAATCCACAGGTAACTCCTGTATAAATCTGAGGACAGAGACGACAACGTGTCCCCATCCGGTTGCTACATTCACATTTTCGCGCTTTATTTTTTATTTCTGGCATAATTACGCTTTTTCATATATTATAATTAGTTTGTATTTAACTAACGAATGAAGCGTAGTGGTGCAGTGGTAAGAGCGTTGTGCAATAATCCAACAGGACCTGGGTTCGAATCCCAGGTCCCCCACATATTTGTTATTATTTTCTTCCAGGTATTCCAATGCAACTCCAACGCGTGGTTCACCATATACCCTCATCCAATCACTTGCCAGATGGCCCCAGGCCAGATCTGGTGGTCCAGAACGAAAGTCCATCATACTCTCAAGTCAATGGGCGTACATGGGATCTAGAAAAGTCAGCGCAGGCTTGCACTATTGGGCCTTGAAAATAGCCACTCTCACCCCCTGATCAGGCCCAAAACCCCCTTGAGTATTCATATTTCTTTCTTTTCATCTTATTTATTTATTTGTTTTATTAATTATTTATTTACTAACTAACCAATTAAAATCTTTTTCCTCATAAAATCAAAAACCAAAAAATATATTTTATTTATTAAAATTAAATTCAGCACTTTATTTTTATAAATAAATATTAATTTAATTAATTTAGTCTAATTAGGAATTATCTTTAATATCTTTTGCAATACTTAAAATTAATGTAGATAATTAGGTTTTACTAACTTTGATAAAATTTATTTTTATTTCCTTAAATATCAAAAACTCCAAAAATATTTTTCTTAATTAATTAGTTTATTAATTAACTTATTTTATTTCCTTTTAATTCAAAAAAATAACAATTTTTTTTCTTTAATAAATAAAAAAGGGTCAAAACCCTAAAAAAACTCGCATCCGATTTAATTTCTCGCACGCGATCCATTTTACCATATTATTGTACCTGTTTCCCAGAATGTAATAGTTTAATTAGGACTTTGATTATTTTATCGCTTTATTTATTTTCCGCACTTTAAATTCAAGGGTTGTTTTTGGCGATGTAAATACCCGACGCCTTGTAATAGTTAGTTTTAATTTCCACAATTTAATTTCCGCAACTTATAAACTGTTGGATGTTTGATAATAGGGAATGCATGACAAGATCAAATGTTTAAACATAAAATCAACGTAGATAACCATTGACATGTACAAAGACAAAATTAACCGAAATAACACACTCGCACATGCACACTCTTAGGGTACACCTCACTTGGTTGCCTTTGAACGTGGTCATTGAGTATAGGAAGTTTTAGAGGTCGCCCTCTTGTCCAAAGATCATAGTTGCCTCGAAACGGTTGCCTCGGAAAAATGATCTAAGATATTAGGGTTACCGCTAAGGCGTCCTAACATTGCTTTAGTGACTGCACGTCCCTTAATCGAATTGACCCTTAAAACTCCAACGACGATGCTACCTACTCATCAATAGTGGGATAGCATTGTCTAAAGGACATTAGTACATATTGATTCCTTTTTCGAGTAGGTAGATGGTTCTTAAGTACTTGCTCCTTTCAAAACAAAATAAAACTTTTCGCACTCACACCTTTCAAACCCACAAACACAAAGAAAAGCAAATTTTGAAAACACTTTGAGCAAGTACCTAAGAGCCCGTGGATAACCACGGATAGAAAGGGTGCTAACACCTTCCCTTTCTATAATCTACCCCCCAGACCCGAGAAACATCTCGAAAAAGGAAATTTTCTGTGCTTTTTTCCTTTCCTTGTTGGATAAAATAAAAGACGGTGGCGACTCTTGCTTACCGCGACATTTTGCAAAAACAAACACAAAACACGAACCACCATTCCAAAAACAGTCAGCTCTCTCCCACCGTATCACAACATCATTGCTCAATAAATTTCATACATCATGATATTACATACGACTAACTCTTTACCTTTCAGGGAAATGTACAATCCAAATTCTCACAAGTTTTCTCTAGATCAGTCAAATCAATGCTAAATATTGCTATTCCAGTTCAAGCTATGAAGCCCGGATCCGACCGAATAGTATCTTGATTTCCCCATCATATTGTGAAGCACGGAGAACGACCGGATAACAATATCAAATACCGCGAAGTCTGGAATCGACCAGATAGTGGTTTATTTTAAAATTAAGCTATGAAGCCCGGGTTCGACCAGATAATAGTTTAATCCCCAGCAAGTTATTTTGAAGCCTGGAGAATGATCAGATAGCAATACGAGTTACTATGAAGCCTGGATTACGACCAGATAGCAGCCAAGAATACTACGAAGCCTGGAGTCGACCAGATAGTGGTATATCTTTAATGCAAGTTATGAATCCCGGATTTGACCAGATAATATCTCGATTTCTCTGAACACCATGAAGCCTGGATTCGACCAGATAATGGTATAGTACATCGTGAAGCCTGGATTACGACCAGATAGCGGTAAAGACACTGAAGCCTGGAATCGACCAGATAACAGTAAGGGACACTGCGAAGCTTGGATTTTGAACAAATAGAAGTTTACCCGGCCAATTACTATGAAGCCCGAAAATCGACCGAATATTAGTAGGCCTAAAAATCAAATGGAAGCCCGGATACGACTGGATAACCACTTGATTTCTTCCGAAGCCTGGAACACGACCAGATAAGAAGTAAGTATTGTGAAGCCTGGAAATCGACCAGATAGCAATACAAGAACACCATGAAGCCTGGATTCGACCGGATAATGGTATAAGACACCGTGAAGCCTGGATTACGACCAGATAGCGGCAAAGGACTGAAGACTAGAATCGACCAGATAATAGTACAAGACACTACGAAGCTTGGATTTCGACCAAATAACAGTTTACCTGGACAATTACTAAGAAGCCCAGAGTCGACCAAATATTAGTATGCCCTAAATTCAAGTTGAAGCCCGAATGCGACCGGATAATAACTTAATTCCTCCCGAAGCCTAAATTACGACCAGATAAGAATTGAGAAATTGCGAAGCCTGGATTACGACTGGATAGCAAGTTTAATCTCATCTCCCTGTTAAGTCACTGTAAAGCCTGGAGCATGACCAGATAGCAGTCGATCTTATCACTATGAAGCCTGGAGCACGACCAGATAGTAGTTCATTTTCACCTCTTAGACCAAGAGACGATTCCCCAGTAGAATAACGGACGACCGAAGATCGTAAAATTCAACTTTCCTCGAGACAAAGAACAACATTCCCCAGTGAAATCTTCCTCAACAACAGGTATACGGGCTCTCGCAAAGGAATCTCTTATGCGATCGACACTTCTTCTGATGGCATCTTTAAGCCCATCTTAGGGTTTCAACTTCCAAATGGCATCTATAAGCCCATTCCCGACATCACAAGATGGATACCACTTCATGTGAGTGCAAATTTTTGGTCACTCTAGTGTTCAATCATCTTCAACCTTCAGATCACGAAAGGCAGGCAAGCCAATCTACATCCTCAGGTTTAAGAAGATTGAACAGGGGCAGCTGTTGTACCCAAAAATTTTCTCTCCCATATTTCTCAATACATTTCAAGAGAGGTCCTCAAATTGCTCAAGGAAGTCCAAGGGTTCATCAGACAAACTCTCTCCTAAGGTAGTCTACCTCAAATTAGGATTTCATGTTGCATCAAGACACTTGAGTTAAAAGGGTATCAAATTATCACTATTGTCCTAATATGTTCTGAAGATCATCCATGTCAATTTTCAAGTCTTGCAGAGAAAGTTTGCCCAGTCAATTGCTCAAAGGCCTGAAAATCGGATGTGTTAGGGCAAAAGTCAACTGTGGCCCACATACAGTCAAACTTCAAGATTTTTGGTCAACATCCTAATTTTGAAGTATTATTCATCATTTGATCAAGGGTTGATCATGATTTCTCAAGGATTGCTCACAATTCATCAAAACCCAAAAGTTGCTAAATTAGGGTTTTAAGAAAAAGTCAACCCAACTTTGACCAAGCATAACTTTCTCATACTTTATTAGAAATGACCCATCCAAAGCTCATTTTGAAGAGGATGAAATTCCCTACAATTAATCTTCATCTACCAAGTTCAAAATATGCACTCACAAGAAGATACAAATTTGGACATTATAGGTCATTTTGAAAAGTCAACAAAAACACCTTTTTTGTCAAAGCTTCATACATGAACATGGAAGACTAAATTTAGATGATACCAAAAGGGTTGCTTAGAGGACATCTTTATATTTCTAAAAAGTCCAAGAACACATCTCTAGGGTCAAAATTGAGGAAGTTATGCATTGGTGAAGTTGACATTTTTTTGCAAAATTACCAAAAGTCAAAAGTGGCCAAAATTGCAATTTTTGTCAAATGGGCCCAACTTTTTGTGCTTGTATTGAGTTTGTAACATGGTCCATGACCCATGATCTTTTCCACTTGCCTTTATTTTATTTTTGTCATTTATTTTGATTTTTATTTCAATTAAATCAAATTAAATCAAAATAAAATCATGAAAATATCAAAATCATTTAAACCTTGAGATTTTGTGCATATTTCAGGTCCATGAATAGCTGGCAATGAGATCAAATTGTGCAAGGCTTGTTTGTACACAAAAAGATTGAGTTTTGCTTGATTTAGAAAGATTTGAATAAGAATCAAATCATGATTCAATAACCTTAATTGAAAAAGATTTGGAGCAAATTGGTAAACCTAATTCACTCAAGGGTACATATAGAACAAATCCAGACCAAAAGCACAAGGGTTAGAGGCGTGAGAAGCTGAGGAAAAACTTGCAAAAACTCAAGAAAAGTGGCAATCTGATTTCATAGTTCCAAGCACTTTCAAGCCATTCCAAGCACACCTTTCACTTGCTGGACATCTAAGGACTCTATCCCAATCATTAGCAAGCGTTTTCGTGCCCAAAAACGCACTGTAAGTATCTCATGACAGTGATACTTTCTTGAAATCCAATATCATGATTCTGGCATTTATACTATGAATTCTTTACATATTCTTGTTCAGTGAAACATTTGCAAGCTAATGATAATGTTCAATTGCGTTTTTGTTAGCCATACAGATATTTGCCATGATTAGGGTTTAGGTTTCGTTTTTAGGGGTTTTGATTGCAGGAACAATTGGCCATGAAGAGTGGTACCATGATGCTCGTGAGGTTGCCACGAGTTGATTGGTACCATTGGAATCAATTTATCATGCGTGCAGTGGATTTTGGAAATACGCAGGGCTATAGCTACAAACTTTTGTCTGTAGGTAAAAGTCTTGGACTTTTGCCAACTGAGAGAGGAAGAAGAAGGGTGGCGTGGCAACCCCTGGCTGGTCCATTCAAACTTCGCGCGTTTTTGGATCCATTATCTCGTTTTCCATTATATTAATTGTTGTTTATTTCAGAAACAAAAGAACCAACCAGCTCAACTACCAAGCACGCTATGGCCAGATGCTAAAGGGCCTGGGTTCGATCCCCAGGCCCCCCTTGTTTCTTCAATATTATTTTTCTATGCATGTTTCCATGCACAGGTTTCCAGGACATCCACCATACGTCCTCAATGATGAGCCCACCAGATGTCCAATAAGCCAAATCCAACGTCTGGCATGTGAAGGTCTACCATAGGCCTAATCAAACACACAACATTGGATCATGAGAGTCAACATGTGTGATACGGTGGGAGAACTGACTAGTGTTTTGCGTTCGTATTCGCACTTGTGCGGTTGAGCAAGAGTCGCCACCGACTTTTTATTTTATCCTAAAGGAAAGGTTAAAAAAAGCACAGCAAAAACCTTTTGAGATATTTCGTGGGTTCGGGGGGTAGATTATGAAAAGGGAAGGTATTAGCACCCTTTTCATCCATGGTTATCCATGGGCTCTTAGTTACTTGGTTTTTTAGATCACTTGCCTTGTTTTTCGATTGCTTTAAAAATGGTGTGTGTGTGGGTGCTTTTTGAAAATGTTTTGGAAAAAGATGCCTCGTCTTAGGCAACTAATGTATTTGACTCGTGATTGAGTGTTTTACAAAAGTGTGAATCTTTTCGAAAAGATGTTTTCAAATGTTTTTGAGAGTTTGTTTTGAAGGTGTTGTGGATTGTGGTTTTTGAAAAGAAGGCAAGTGTTTTTGCAAGTTTGATCTCAAGTAACTAAGAGTTTTGTCTACCCTATTGTACTCAAAGGTTTTTGTTATGTTTTAACCCCTTTTAACAGTTTTGTTCTACCATTGAAATTGGTAGACAATCTTGCGTTTAGGAAGTTTATTCGGGACGGGCGCGGGTCATCGTATGGACCATGAATGCAATGATGCCAAGTGTCTTTGGAAATTTGCTTTGAAGGGACTATGATCATTCCGTTTAGGCAACACTTTGAGACTTATGATCATTTGATTTTGTTTTGCCAAAGATACTCGACGTGCAAGCATGGCCCATTTTGGAAGGCAACATGTGGGATTACCCTAGGGGGTGCAAGTGTGATTGTGTATTGATTACATGTATTTGTCTTGTATTAGGTTATCTAGCGTTTGATTTTATGTACATGCAAACCCTAGGTCTAACCATGGTATAATTGGAAAACTGTAAATTGCGGAATGTAAAATCTACGCTATTACAAAGTAGTATCCGGGAGTGGGGGTACAAGTGTATGAATGGGGATGAGACTTATAGTATCCAATAAGTTACAACCAAATCGAATGTGCGATCAAATGTAAACATCGAATATACAGATATAAGATAAAAATGTGTATAGGGCAATGTGAATGCATTGTGTAAGTGTAAGTGTGAGATGTATATGTATTGTGTATAATTGTTTACAAGTGCGATAATGTGAAGTTGAAGCATATTAGGGTTTTTGACCTAGATAGGTATTTTAATGACTTTGATTTGTATATTTTTAATATGTATGAAAGAAAAATGTTTTAACTTAAATGTTCAAATTTTAATTAAATTGTATCTTTATTTGTTTATATACAAAAAGTATTTAATTTAAGAGAATTGAATTTTGTATATAAAAAAAAGAGTGTATTTTTATATTGTTATGTACAAAAAGTATTTTAATCAATTGTTTGTGAATGTTAATATTAGAAAAATGTATTTAAATTGTTATGTACAAAAAGTATTAAATGTCCAAAATTAAATTATGTATGTTTGAAAAAGGTATTTTAAAATTGTTATGTACAAATATGTATATTAATTAAAAAGGTTTTCAATCTTAATTATATGATAAAAAAAATGTATAATATGTACAAAATGTTTTAAGAAATTTAAATTATGCAAGAAAATGTATATTTATTTTAGTATGTGCAAAATATATTTTTGTTAAAAAGAGTAAACAAAATAAAAAGAAAGTATTTTCAATTTAATATATGACAAAAGATATTTTAATTATGTTAGGATTTTGCAAAGAATAAAAAAGGGAGGTATTGTTTATATATTAAAAAAGAAGGGTTAGTATTTAATGTTTGTTAAAAGAATCAGAAAAGAAACATTTTTAATGGGCTTCAGGGGGAAATTTTCAACGGGTCAGGCCCATGGATTGTTTGGAGCAGCGTTCTTAGGGTTTGAGAGTTATTCGTTCATTTGATAATGCATTAGGGTTTGGGACGGCGCCGTTCGCTGGGTTTCGTTCGTCGTTCTTCTTCATCCTTGCAAGCTTCCTGAGCAACTCACTCCGGCCACCAGCGTCACCCTTCAGACCTTTCTTCCCTCCAAGGCATAAGCTTCGTGTTCTCTTGATACAAGGTTCGTTTTCAGTGTTACGCTCTTATCTCTGTTTTTACGAATTTGCGTGGTTTTTGATTTGAGTCTTAACTTTTACTTTTCATTATGAGATGAAGGAGAAGAGAAGAGGGAGAAGATTGTACTACCTTCGTTTTTTTTTGGAGATGGAGGAGAGGCGGAGGAGTGGCGCTCAGGAGGGCCGGAGCGAGCGGAGGGGGGTTTTGCGCGATTCTTCGCTTCTTGGTGACCCTGGTATCTTTTATCTTTTCGCCATTTTCTAGGGTTTGATGATGATTTGTGCTGAAAAAAAACCCTCTTGAAACAATTCACTTCTTTATCTCTTCTTTCCTACTGTGTTGCCTTTGGGAATTTGTATGTTTTTTTGAATTATTGTTGCTGGCCCTCTGAGATTGATATGCTTGGTTGAAATGCTTGCTTGCTTCTGAACGAAATTTCTCTCTTCTTCTTGAACGCTGTATTACTTGTTTGTGTTGCCCAATGATGATCTCAGAGGTCTGAGGGCCTAGGTTGCCTTTGATACTTTTTGTTTTCCTCTGAGCCCCTGATGCCTTGAATTGTTGTTCTGAACTTGTCTTGAACTGGATGCCTTCTGAGATTTATTGCCCAATGGTGTTCATGCTGAGGGCTTAGGATAATTTTGCAGGTTGATTTATGGTGGTTGATGTTGTTTTGATTCAGGACCTTGTTCTTTGGGTTTTGACAGTTGGTAATGGTAATTAGGCTTGACAGGCCCTTGAGGTTATGTTAGTAGGTTGGTATGGTTTTGAACTTGGTTATGAGGCTTTGACAGCAGGTAAGCTAGCAATAGGTTTTGTGGCTTGAAGTTCAGGTCTTGACAGGTTTGAGCTTGCAGTCGTTTTATGTTTGGTTTTGTTCTGAGTTATGCAGGTTGTTGGTTCTGGTTAGCACTTCTCTTTTTCTTTTGAGTTGTGTTTGAAGGTTTTGAGGCCTGGGTAACAGGCTGGATGCCTAGCAGGTTTTTGCAGATTGTATATTTTCTTTTCTCCCTCTCCTGCCTCTGAACTGAGTTCCTTTCTTTGTGTTATATCTTTTTGCCATGCTCTACTGTCTAAGCCTAAAACCTGCCTATGCTGCTTTTTTTTCTCTTCTTCTCATTTTTCAGTACAATTTTGAATATATTATGATTTTCCTGTACTATTTCTAAAGGGGCCCCTCTATGCTGGGAAATGATGATTTAAGATTGCTTGCATAACACATTTTCTGCATCTTTATCTTGCTTTTTGACAGCTTTGGCGCTTTTTTCATTTCCTTGATATCTTGGGATTTTGTAATATCTTCCATATCTTCTTTGACAGCTTGGAATAGATTTTGACAGCAATTGTACTTTTGGATATCTTTGAGTGGACTTTGGAATTGGATAGGAAGTAGGAATTGGATTTTTCAGTTTAGTTTGAATTGGAAGTTTGCAGTTTGAACTTTTAGAAATTATGCATTTTGACATTCATGAATAAAAAATGGAATTCTTCCCTCTTTGTGAACCGGGAGAAATCCCGTGATTTGCAGAGAGGGTCAACTGATCCCAGTCAGTGGCCCCTAATGATGAGCAAATTTTATCTGTCTCTTTTATTCAACTGCTTTCTGACTTTTCTTCTTTTTCTTTGCAGATAAAAAAAAATGGAGCACCGGAGCGAAGTGAAGAATGAAGAATTAGAAATAGGATAGAATTTTATTTTCAATTTAATTTTTGTACACTTATTATTATTTAAATACTTTGTAATAAATACTCGTATTCAAATAATAACAATTGTAACAACTATTAAATATGAAATAAAAATTTCATTGATTCAATTAATCTTTTTAATTCCTTTTCTTTAATTGTTTACTTGCTATTTATAGTTCCTTAAATTAAATAAGATGAAAGTTTAAATTTCAAATATTTAATTCTCAGAACCATAAATAATCAACTAAACCTTGTTGATCAAAATAAATGAACTGGTTGTCTCCATTATTCAAAGCAACGCACAGTCGAACACAAAAACTGATCAGATGCAATCCTTTCTTACTGATTCTTTGCCAAGCACTGTAATTCCAAATTGCACATATCTTTTGACTGGTGAATTCAAACGAATTGCCTCCTTTTACTGATTAAATCAAGATAACGCGAATTTAACCCGAATCTCGGAATAAACTGCAACGCGCTGTAGAATTTTAATCTTTCTGAGAATATGCCCACGAAACCTTAACTCCTGACTAAATGCCAAATAGAGTTTGCCTGATCAAAATTGAACCAAAAATCAACCAAAAACCTAAGCCAACTGTATGGAACAATCCAGAGCTCTGAAAATCAGTAAAACCCTAATTTTGCTTGACTGTCAAGAAAAGTCCGTTTGTCCGATTCTTGAGCCAGTTTAAAAAATCAGGAAATGCTTAAAGCTGAGATTTCTTGGGGAAAAATGCGAGGGCAAATTTTGGGGTACAACAGTTGCCCCTGTTCAATCTTCTTGAACCTGAAGAGTTAGATTGGCAAGTTTGCCTTTCGCGACTTGAAGGTAAAAGGAGATTGGACACTAATGTGCCCAGAAAATTTGCACTCGTCGATGTGATGGTGGAGGTGAATGGGCTTAAAGATGCCATTTGGTGATGGGCTTAAAGATGCCATCTGGTGCGAGAGAATTTTGTCGGGGGATGGGCTTACAGATGCCATCTGAGAATGGGCTTACAGATGCCATTCGGCGACTGTTGGTAGGAGGATAGGCTTATAGATGCCATCTGGAAATGTTGAAATGTATGTCAGAAGTGAGTGGACAAGTATCAGAAGGGCATCCATGTTTTGGAACATCTCTGAACTAGGGGTCTGAACAAGCAACAAATTGACGTCCATATCTGGAGAATCTGTAAGCTATCTGAGATTGAATAAACAATAGAGCAGCGTCCGTTGTTGGGACACGTCCGTATACTATTTTCAAAAAATTGTGAAGAGTCTGAACAAGTCGGTAGATTGACATCCGTTGGAGGGAAGAGTCCGTCAACTGTTTCAGAAGTTGAGAAGAGTCTGAATCAGTTGGTAGATTGACATCCGTTGTTGGGAGGAATCTGTAAACTGTTTTCAGAAGTTGAGAAGAGTCTGAATCAGTTGGTAGATTGACATCCGTTGTAGGGAAGAATCCGTAAACTGTTTTGGGAGTTAAGCAGAGTCTGAACAAGTCGGTAGATTGGCATCCGTTGTAGGGAAGAATCCGTAAACTGTTTTCAGAAGTCTTGAAGTTGAAGAGGAACCGGTGTAGGGTTTCTGCTGATGCGTCTGAATGAATCTGGAATAAGTATCAGAATGTCGCCGTGTCTGGGTCACATCTGAACTATTTCTGGATGAATCTTGGGAGATGATCTGTGTCTGTCGACTGATCTTACCTGAAAAGGCAAAGGGTTAGTTGTATGCAATGTTATGATGCATGATGCAACGTACGTGACATCAATGTTTATGACATGAATGTGATGAATGCGCATGTAAGCTGATGAGCTAGTCTTGCCGAGGATACATGAATCCGAGATGGCTGAAGATAAAAGCCTCTTGGATGCTGTCGGGGAAAATAAATCCTTGGCTGTCGCTGGGGAAGAGAATTCCTGATGACCTCTACTGGGGAGTTCCAAACTAGCAGGCTCATGCTGGGGAGACCAGATTTGAGAATCGTCAGCTTGATGGGAAGTAACTCTGGAGACTTCACTGGGGAACTTGAGGTTTGTCCCCCCAAAACTCTGTGGGGAGAAGGTTCAATGGTCTGGCTCCGCTGGGGATACTGAAGCTTAAACTCTGAAGGGAATTGAATTCCGGAGGATTCTCTGGCTGGGGATTTGCACCGATAAGTTATTGTTGGGGAATTTTGATGAACTCCGCTGGGGATAGGAAGAGTTCTGGCGAGCGCGATCTTCCGTGGTGGTTAGCTTGAGAAGAATCTGAACAAGCGATAGGTTAACATCCGTTACTTGGAGAACCCGTGAACTATTTTCAGGAATCTTGAAGTTGAATCAGCAATAGAGCCGCATCCGTTGTTGGGAAGCGTCCGTAAACTAATTTCAAAGGTTGAGAAGAGTCTGAACAAGTCGGTAGATTAACATCCGTTGTTGGGAAGAATCCGTAAACTGTTTCAGAAGTCTTGAAGTCGAAGAGGAACCGGTGTAGGGTTTCTGCTGATGAGTTTGTGTAAAACTGCATCGGTTTTGAACACTTTTGACATTCGAATGCCCCAAGTGGTGATGTAGATAAATTCCTGGCTTATTACAGGTGTTGGTCTACAATCGGTCGTTCACAGATGTTTCCTGGATTGTTACAGGTGTTGATCTGGAATTCTTCAGACATGCCCTGGCTGGATACAGGAGTCGAATCTGGAAAGGTGATAGTTGATAGATATGCCCTGGCTGGATACAGGAATCAAATCTGGAGATGTTGTAGTTGATAGATGTGCCCTGGCTGGATACAGGAATCGAATCTTCGAACTCTTCAGACATGCCCTGGCTAGATACAGGAGTCGAGTCTGGAAATGTGGTCAACAGATATGCCCTGGCTGGATACAGGAATCGAATCTGGAAATAGTCGTTAATAGATATGCCCTGGCTGGATACAGGAATCGAATCTTCGAACTCTTCAGACGTGCCCTGGCTAGATACAGGAATCGAGTCTGGAAATGTGATAATTGATTTGTTGAACACTTTTGACATTCGAATGCCCCAAGTGGTGATGAAGGAATCCTGAATCGGATTACTCTGCATATTGAGAGATTTCTTGAAATCTTGACTGGACTGCCCCAGGTTAATTGAACTTTGAAAGATCTGTTGGACCTTAACTGGACTGCCCCAGGCTAATTGAAGTGACATGTCATGCCCCTTGTTGATAAGGGGATTTGATGGAAGTGTTATCCTCTTGAAGTGATTTTGACTTATTGAGAGAGTTTTCGTTCCTCCGAACATTCGCTGTATGAATTTCTTCGCTGTCAAACAAAAGGGTCAAATGCAGACAGTGATATTCAAATAATGCAAAGTTTATGTTTGTCTTGAAGTTTTTGAAAAATGCGTTTTTTAGAAGAAAACTTTTCATAAGACAAGTTAACACAAGATTTAGAGTAAAGCCCTACAGGAGTCAGGATACCTTTGGTAACAGTATGCTTTCGAACTAACCCATGCTTCAATTAGGACTTTTGAAGGGTTGTAACGTGGCCTGGTTCACGGTTTAAGAAACAAAGGATAAAGGCTCAAAGTATATTTGTACCCACCCGCTCTTCGTGATGTTCTTCAACCTAAGCTCAGTTAATTGTGCGTCACACTCTGTTTTGAGTTTGGAACGACTTTTGGGCGATGGTTCACCAGTTTGAATTTGGGAGACAATCATCATCTCCTTTTTTTCTTTTTCAACATTTTTCATGCTGTTGAGGATTTTGTAATGACCTCACTATTTTGATTTTGATTTGTTATCCCTAACTTTTGCCTGACTGTTACCGTTTTCGGGATTACTGTCAGCGGGATGTCCCAGCTTTCTTAAGCCTCCTTTATAGGTTTTGGCTCAGTGGGCTTTTCTCTTTTGAGAGATTGACTGTCTATATGATAGGGAACCACCCTTGTCTTTTGATTCCAAAGGAATGCTTTCTTTTTCGACGTTGTTCGTTGTGTTACGAACTGAGAGTTTGCGACTTCAATGCGCATTTTCTCTTGAATTAACTGAGATACTACCCTGCCCCGGGTTTATATCAAAGGTTTTGATTGTTTAGAACAGAGAACTCCTACTTCTTTGGCTCGAAGGGGTTGACTAGGGATTAACTTCCTTATAACTCCAGTGTTTGGGATTTGAAAGAAATGCCTGTACATCATCAGCAAGGTCTGTTCAAAAGCATACTGTATGAGATTATGGTATTGTTTCGTCATCCTCCCTCTAAAGGCTTGCAGCTTTTTTATCAAGAGTCAAATATCATAAAGAAAAGCATAAGAGTAGTGAAACGAATGGATGAATTCAAGACAAACATATGCAATGCATTAATGAAAACAGAGTTTAACATCAACAGATGATTGTTTGACAGCAAAAGAAATTACAACTTTGAAAGTTCAAAAAGAAGCAAAGGTCTTTCAGCTTGAGCTTCGTCACTTCAAGCGGAGAACCCTTTAACGGAAGATTTTCATCTCGCCGTCTGGCATGAATTCCAGCACCCCAATGTCAATCAGGTCTTGGATCTTGTTCTTCAAGGCCCAACAGTCGTTGGTGCCGTGTCCCGGGCTGTGGGAATGGTAAACACAGAATGCGTCAGGGTTAAAGTGAGGAGAGGAGATATTGAGCTTCTGAGGAGGGTTCTTTAAGGTGAGCAAATCGACCTCCAACAGGCGCTTCAGTATGAAGAATGATGGTATTTCAGTCTCCGTAAACTGTCTTCCCGACTTTTCTTGTTTACGCTGATTACCCCTTTGACGCTGGCGAGGTTGTTGATGGGTTTGTGACCCTGAAGCTAGCAAAGGAGCTTTCCCCTTGTCTTCTTGAGTTGATGGAGGCTGAGCGGTGACTTGCTCTCCAACCTCAGATGTTTGCCCCAGTTGGTTGCTTGGAAGCAGTTGGCGGACAAGAACTCTGAGTTCCTCTTGTCTCTGGGATAGGTCTTGGATGAGAGCCATCTGGCCCACCAACTGTCCCATCATTTGAGTCCTCAGTGTTGTCAGATCAAACTGCAGCTCCGCAATCTGATCACTCCTGGCATTGTTGGAATTCCCCAAGCCCTTGGTGAGGAGAGCTTTCATCTCTTCTTGCCCCAGAGACAAGTTCAGGAACATCTCCTGCAGCTGAGCAGTCTGGTCTTGGATGTCTTTGACAGACCGTTCTAGAGCCATCTCTTGCTGAAATAAACAGCAGGAGAGTAAGGAAACCTGAAAAAAGGAAAGATGGTCAAAATGAAATGCATGATATGTGGATGCATGCTTTCAAGGATCTCTTGGGGTAAACACAAGAAAATGTTAGAGGTTGAACTCTGCTTTTGGATTGGAGATCTCTGCACCGGTGGACGTCCTTCCACGAGAATCAAGCTCACCATGTCGAGTGGGTCATAGCCACTGATTCAAGTTGTTGTATTTGATCTTTTGATTGGAGAGCTTTGTGTCGGTGGATGTCTTTCCACTAGAATCAAGCTCACCATGTCGAGTGGGTCATAGCCACTGATTCGAGTTGTTGCACTTGATCTTTTGGTTGGATTGGTTAGAGGAGAGACCTCTTGCCCCTTGATAGATGTCTGGTTCAATGTAACCCTGCATCAACAGAACCCTCGAGATCCTTGAAATGGTTATTTGAAAATGCTATGGTATGATGTCATGATGTTATGTACATGTATGCACAAGCAAGTGAGTGTATATACAGGCAAACAATATTCACACAAAGCACACAAGGTCTTAGGTTTAGGCTTGCATAAGGTTCAGGTACTACCCTCTTTCAGTTTGTTGGTTAAAACCTGTCCTATCAAAAGTAACCGGGTTCTAGAGGATCTCATATCATTGGCTACCCTCAATCGGTCATAACTCCAGCATCGCAACCTTTTCTCGCGGCCGGAACCATCTCGAGAGTTTAGCCTCAATGAGTGTAGCATACTGCTACTGTTCTAATGGCCAAGTTGGTCAATTAGGGTTCTAAGGTCGGTTGGTGCTTAATGACTCCTTGGAAGACCCATATTCTCCCCGTCTCACGCGAGGGATATCGGTACAGACCAAGACGCCACACCAACGTAGCCACTGCTTCACCCATGTCGGTATACCCCGGACAGGTCCCTCGCAGATTATGCTACCTAAAAAGGTTCCCCCCAGATCCGGGTTAGGATCTATAAAACTCCGATACAAAGCCCACAAATGTAAAGCAAACAAAGCAATCAATTGAAAGTAAAGGTGATCTAAACCCTAAGGTAACCCCACTTTAAAATTACTCCCCAGCAGAGTCTCCAGTTCTGTGATACGGCGGGAGAACTGACTAGTGTTTTGCGTTCGTATTCGCACTTGTGCGGTTGAGCAAGAGTCGCCACCGACTTTTTATTTTATCCTAAAGGAAAGGTTAAAAAAAGAACAGCAAAAACCTTTTGAGATATTTCGTGGGTTCGGGGGGTAGATTATGAAAAGGGAAGGTATTAGCACCCTTTTCATCCATGGTTATCCATGGGCTCTTAGTTACTTGGTTTTTTAGATCACTTGCCTTGTTTTTCAATTGCTTTAAAAATGGTGTGTGTGTGGGTGCTTTTTGAAAATGTTTTGGAAAAAGATGCCTCGTCTTAGGCAACTAATGTATTTGACTCGTGATTGAGTGTTTTACAAAAGTGTGAATCTTTTCGAAAAGATGTTTTCAAATGTTTTTGAGAGTTTGTTTTGAAGGTGTTGTGGATTGTGGTTTTTGAAAAGAAGGCAAGTGTTTTTGCAAGTTTGATCTCAAGTAACTAAGAGTTTTGTCTACCCTATTGTACTCAAAGGTTTTTGTTATGTTTTAACCCCTTTTAACAGTTTTGTTCTACCATTGAAATTGGTAGACAATCTTGCGTTTAGGAAGTTTATTCGGGACGGGCGCGGGTCATCGTATGGACCATGAATGCAATGATGCCAAGTGTCTTTGGCAATTTGCTTTGAAGGGACTATGATCATTACGTTTAGGCAACACTTTGAGACTTATGATCATTTGATTTTGTTTTGCCAAAGATACTCGACGTGCAAGCATGGCCCATTTTGGAAGGCAACATGTGGGATTACCCTAGGGGGTGCAAGTGTGATTGTGTATTGATTACATGTATTTGTCTTGTATTAGGTTATCTAGCGTTTGATTTTATGTACATGCAAACCCTAGGTCTAACCATGGTATAATTGGAAAACTGTAAATTGCGGAATGTAAAATCTACGCTATTACAAAGTAGTATCCGGGAGTGGGGGTACAAGTGTATGAATGGGGATGAGACTTATAGTATCCAATAAGTTACAACCAAATCGAATGTGCGATCAAATGTAAACATCGAATATACAGATATAAGATAAAAATGTGTATAGGGCAATGTGAATGCATTGTGTAAGTGTAAGTGTGAGATGTATATGTATTGTGTATAATTATTTACAAGTGCGATAATGTGAAGTTGAAGCATATTAGGGTTTTTGACCTAGATAGGTATTTTAATGACTTTGATTTGTATATTTTTAATATGTATGAAAGAAAAATGTTTTAACTTAAATGTTCAAATTTTAATTAAATTGTATCTTTATTTGTTTATATACAAAAAGTATTTAATTTAAGAGAATTGAATTTTGTATATAAAAAAAAGAGTGTATTTTTATATTGTTATGTACAAAAAGTATTTTAATCAATTGTTTGTGAATGTTAATATTAGAAAAATGTATTTAAATTGTTATGTACAAAAAGTATTAAATGTCCAAAATTAAATTATGTATGTTTGAAAAAGGTATTTTAAAATTGTTATGTACAAATATGTATATTAATTAAAAAGGTTTTCAATCTTAATTATATGATAAAAAAATGTATAATATGTACAAAATGTTTTAAGAAATTTAAATTATGCAAGAAAATGTATATTTATTTTAGTATGTGCAAAATATATTTTTGTTAAAAAGAGTAAACAAAATAAAAAGAAAGTATTTTCAATTTAATATATGACAAAAGATATTTTAATTATGTTAGGATTTTGCAAAGAATAAAAAAGGGAGGTATTGTTTATATATTAAAAAAGAAGGGTTAGTATTTAATGTTTGTTAAAAGAATCAGAAAAGAAACATTTTTAATGGGCTTCAGGGGGAAATTTTCAACGGGTCAGGCCCATGGATTGTTTGGAGCAGCGTTCTTAGGGTTTGAGAGTTATTCGTTCATTTGATAATGCATTAGGGTTTGGGACGGCGCCGTTCGCTGGGTTTCGTTCGTCGTTCTTCTTCATCCTTGCAAGCTTCCTGAGAAACTCACTCCGGCCACCAGCGTCACCCTTCAGACCTTTCTTCCCTCCAAGGCATAAGCTTCGTGTTCTCTTGATACAAGGTTCATTTTCAGTGTTATGCTCTTATCTCTGTTTTTACGAATTTGCGTGGTTTTTGATTTGAGTCTTAACTTTTACTTTTCATTATGAGATGAAGGAGAAGAGAAGAGGGAGAAGATTGTACTACCTTCGTTTTTTTTTGGAGATGGAGGAGAGGCGGAGGAGTGGCGCTCAGGAGGGCCGGAGCGAGCGGAGGGGGGTTTTGCGCGATTCTTCGCTTCTTGGTGACCCTGGTATCTTTTATCTTTTCGCCATTTTCTAGGGTTTGATGATGATTTGTGCTGAAAAAAAACTCTCTTGAAACAATTCACTTCTTTATCTCTTCTTTCCTACTGTGTTGCCTTTGGGAATTTGTATGTTTTTTTGAATTATTGTTGCTGGCCCTCTGAGATTGATATGCTTGGTTGAAATGCTTGCTTGCTTCTGAACGAAATTTCTCTCTTCTTCTTGAACGCTGTATTACTTGTTTGTGTTGCCCAGTGATGATCTCAGAGGTCTGAGGGCCTAGGTTGCCTTCGATACTTTTTGTTTTCCTCTGAGCCCCTGATGCCTTGAATTGTTGTTCTGAACTTGTCTTGAACTGGATGCCTTCTGAGATTTATTGCCCAATGGTGTTCATGCTGAGGGCTTAGGATAATTTTGCAGGTTGATTTATGGTGGTTGATGTTGTTTTGATTCAGGACCTTGTTCTTTGGGTTTTGACAGTTGGTAATGGTAATTAGGCTTGACAGGCCCTTGAGGTTATGTTAGTAGGTTGGTATGGTTTTGAACTTGGTTATGAGGCTTTGACAGCAGGTAAGCTAGCAATAGGTTTTGTGGCTTGAAGTTCAGGTCTTGACAGGTTTGAGCTTGCAGTCGTTTTATGTTTGGTTTTGTTCTGAGTTATGCAGGTTGTTGGTTCTGGTTAGCACTTCTCTTTTTCTTTTGAGTTGTGTTTGAAGGTTTTGAGGCCTGGGTAACAGGCTGGATGCCTAGCAGGTTTTTGCAGATTGTATATTTTCTTCTCTCCCTCTCCTGCCTCTGAACTGAGTTCCTTTCTTTGTGTTATATCTTTTTGCCATGCTCTACTGTCTAAGCCTAAAACCTGCCTATGCTGCTTTTTTTTTCTCTTCTTCTCATTTTTCAGTACAGTTTTGAATATATTATGATTTTCCTGTACTATTTCTGAAGGGGCCCCTCTATGCTGGGAAATGATGATTTAAGATTGCTTGCATAACACATTTTCTGCATCTTTATCTTGCTTTTTGACAGCTTTGGCGCTTTTTTCATTTCCTTGATATCTTGAGATTTTGTAATATCTTCCATATCTTCTTTGACAGCTTGGAATAGATTTTGACAGCAATTGTACTTTTGGATATCTTTTAGTGGACTTTGGCATTGGATAGGAAGTAGGAATTGGATTTTTCAGTTTAGTTTGAATTGGAAGTTTGCAGTTTGAACTTTTAGAAATTATGCATTTTGACATTCATGAATAAAAAATGGAATTCTTCCCTCTTTGTGAACCGGGAGAAATCCCGTGATTTGCAGAGAGGGTCAACTGATCCCAGTCAGTGGCCCCTAATGATGAGCAAATTTTATCCGTCTCTTTTATTCAACTGCTTTCTGACTTTTCTTCTTTTTCTTTGCAGATAAAAAAAAATGGAGCACTGGAGCGAAGTGAAGAATGAAGAATTAGAAATAGGATAGAATTTTATTTTCAATTTAATTTTTGTACACTTATTATTATTTAAATACTTTGTAATAAATACTCGTATTCAAATAATAACAATTGTAACAACTATTAAATATGAAATAAAAATTTCATTGATTCAATTAATCTTTTTAATTCCTTTTCTTTAATTGTTTACTTGCTATTTATAGTTCCTTAAATTAAATAAGATGAAAGTTTAAATTTCAAATATTTAATTCTCAGAACCATAAATAATCAACTAAACCTTGTTGATCAAAATAAATGAACTGGTTGTCTCCATTATTCAAAGCAACGCACAGTCGAACACAAAAACTGATCAGATGCAATCCTTTCTTACTGATTCTTTGCCAAGCACTGTAATTCCAAATTGCATATATCTTTTGACTGGTGAATTCAAACCAATTGCCTCCTTTTACTGATTAAATCAAGATAACGCGAATTTAACCCGAATCTCGGAATAAACTGCAACGCGCTGTAGAATTTTAATCTTTCTGAGAATATGCCCACGAAACCTTAACTCCTGACTAAATGCCAAATAGTGTTTGCCTGATCAAAATTGAACCAAAAATCAACCAAAAACCTAAGCCAACTGTATGGAACAATCCAGAGCTCTGAAAATCAGTAAAACCCTAATTTTGCTTGACTGTCAAGAAAAGTCCGTTTGTCCGATTCTTGAGCCAGTTTAAAAAATCAGGAAATGCTTAAAGCTGAGATTTCTTGGGGAAAAATGCGAGGGCAAATTTTGGGGTACAACAACATGGACCCAGGCTTATTGGGCTCAAAAGCTGCTATTGACACTCCCTTTCTACTTTAACACCAGGCCCATATTCTTATTCTTTTTTTTTCTTTTATATTTTTCTTTTGATTATTTTGATTAATTATTTCTCACACAAAATTTAATTCTTTTTTACAAAACTCATAAAATCAATTTTCACCAAATTAGAATTTATGTTTTTTGTATTTTATTTTGTCAAAATTAATTTAATTAGTTTAATTTAATTTTAGGGTAATTTTAACTTTTTGTAAATAATTAAAACAAATTAGAAAATTAGGTTTTATTTGATTTAACTTTTATTTTCTTTTCTTAAAATAAATAAATATAAAAATAGGTCAAATTAATTATTTTTCTTCTTAATTTAAATTAATTAGTAATTAGGGTTGTACTTATTTAATTAAAACCTTTATTTTTTCTCAAAATAATCAAAAACAACAAAAAATAATTTTTCTTTCAATTATGTTTAGACGGGGTCAAAACCCTAATTTTTTATTATTCTCGATTCATCGCGCGCGTTTATTTATTTTTACGATATTAATGTAACTGCTCATGGGATGTAATAGTTTAATTAGGACTTTTCTTTTATTCATCGTTTTACGGGTTTTTGGCTATGTAATTAATCCCCTCCCCGAAGCCTTGTAATAGCGTAGTTTTATTTCTCGCATTTTAATTTTTGCAAATATTAACTGTTAGATGTATGATAATAGGATTGCATGACATGAATGTATGTTAATTTTAAAATGGTTAGAAAACCCTAAATTTGCAAAGATAACAACTGAAATCAAATCACTCGCACATGCACACTCTTAGGGAATACTCTCACTTCTGTTGTGTGATACGGTGAGAAGAACTGACTGTTTTTTGGAATGCAGGTTTGCGTTTTACGTTTGTTCTTGCAAAATGTCACGGTAAGCAAGAGTCTCCATCGACTTTTATTTTATCCAACAAGGAAAGGAAAAAAGCACAGAAAAATTCCTTTTTCGAGATATTTCTGAGTATGGGGGGTAGATTATAGAAAGAGAAGGTATTAACACCCTTTCTATCCGTAGTTATCTACGGGCTCTTAGGTACTTGCTCATCATTTTCAAAATTGTTTTCTTTGTGTTTGTGGGTTTGAAAAAGTTTTTGTTTTAACTTTGATTTAACTCTTGCTTCTGTCCTCAAGAGTGTAATGAAGTGTTTTTGAAAACTTTGTTTGAAAAGGAGTGTAAGTGTGAAAAATTTATTTTGTTTTGGATGAGCAAGTATTTAAGAACTATCTACCTACTCGAAAAAGGAAATGTTCTATGCTAATTTCCTTTAGACAATGCTATCCCACTATTAGTGATTAGATAGCACCGTCGTTGGAGTTTGAGGGTCAATTCGAATGAGGGACATACAGTCACTAAAGCAATGTTAGAATGCCTTAGCGGTAACCCTAATGTCTTAGATCATTTATTTGAGGCAACAATATCCGAGGCAACCATTTCGAGGTGACTATGATCTTTTAGACAAGAGGGCGACCTCTAAAACGACCTATACTCAATGACCGTGTAAGAAAGAAACCAAGTGGGGTGTACCCTAAGAGTGCGCATGTGCGAGTGTGTCGTTTTCAGTTTATTTTTATCTTTGCACATGTTAAGGGTGATCTAATTTGATTTTAAGATTTAAACATTCAGTCTTGTCATACAAACCCTATTGTCAAACATCTAGCAGTTATAATTTGCGGAATTAAAATGCGGAATTTAAATTACAAGGCGTTGGGTATTTACATCGCCAAAGATAAACCCTTTGAAAAATAAATTAAAGCGGTAAAAAATAATCAAATATCCTATTTAATTATTACAATCCATAAGCAGATACATAATTGGATAAAAGTAAATAAAGCGCGCGGGAAATTAAATCGAGTGCGAATTAGGGTTTTGACCCTTTTGAAAGAAAATGGTTTTTTGTTGTTTTTATTTTAAGAAAAGAAATTAAATTATAACTAAATTAAGTTAATAAGTTAATTAATGAAAAATAATTTATGACATAATTTTGGGTTTTTGTTATTTTAAGAAAGAAAAATAAAATAATTAAATTAATGGTTAAAACCTAATTAAGTCTAATTAATTTTAAATATTTACAAAATAAACCAAAGTTTCCTAATTAAATCCTAATTAATTAATAAGTCTATTAATAAAAATAAAAGTTTTAAAATTTGATTGAATAAAAAAGTATTTTTGTGATTTTAATTGAAAAAAAGAATTTTGTTATTGGTTAGAAAATTAGTTAAATAAAATAAAACAAATAAATTAAATAAACAAAATAAATAAAAAAGGATAAGAATTGGGCCTGATTGAAGGGTGTTAATAGCAATTCTGTAGGCCCATTAATGCTGGTATGTTTGACTTTCTCTGATCCAGTAGGCACGCATTAACCTGACTTATGGTGGACTTCCAACATGGACCACCAGATCTGGCTCCTTGGCCATCTGGCGCTTGGATCGTGAGGGAGTATGGTGGGTTGCAAGCTAGCGTATGCACTGGAATACCTGAAAAATAATAATATTGAGAAAAAGGGGGACCTGGGATTCGAACCCAGGTCCTGAAGGAGAATACAACGTTCGCTTGCCATCACGCCATGCTGTTTTGTTTGTTATACTAATAAGGATTAATAATAATATAAGGAAACAAATAAAATGCCAGAAAAAAAAAAGCGCTTAACATTTGAACTGGCCAATAGATGGACGCCAGCTCTTCGTCCCCTTCCTCAAACCCCTGTAACTTTACCTGCGGATTTGTATCCGCAGCTAAAATTGCAGCCTTGTTCTAAAATCCTCTCCAGGCCATATAAATACATTCCAAGAACATGGTTGAATTCGTCATGACCTCCTGATCACAACCATGTCCTTCATATGGAACAATTGTACCTGAAACAGAAAACCCCAAAAAAACTCCAAGAACCCTAGCTATGGTGATTCTTGTTACATATCATATAAATGCAATTCATTAATACCAAAATCTTGCAAATGTTCTTGTGATCACAAATATTCTATTAGTTTGTTCAATGGATGCCAAAATAATGCAAATCGAAATCAAGAACAGGGGTAAGTTACGTGAGACTTACAGTGCGTATGGGGGTTTGGAAACGCGTTGTGTGGATCGGGTTAACTTGTGAGAATGGCCAGGAATCGATTGGGATATGTCTCAAGCCTTGAAAATGCCTCCAACCTGGATTTCGATCTCAAACTTTTTTGTGATTTTTTGCAAAGTTGTTCTGCTTCTACAAGTGGTTGCCAACCCTGATTTTCATGTGCTTTAGCCTGCTTATGTATGGTACATTGGATTAGGGTGAAAAACTTGGTCCAAATCTCTCTCCATTAAAGCTTTGATATGTGATTTGATTTACTTTTACAAGCTTGCCAAATTTGATCCAAATCATATCTTCTTGTGCATAATGACTTTGACATGAATTTTATTGCAATGCTAGCTGTGATCAAAGCCTAAAACAAACAGAAAATCATGAGTTATCAATGCCTTGGATTTTATATGATTTTATTTGATTTAAAATGAATAAATTCAAATAAAAATCAAATTAAATAATAAAAATGAGATATAGGCACATGGCTAAAGCTAGTGCACGTGGGCAATAATGCAAACTCAAATCAAGTGGAAAATAATGGGCCCATTTGGCAAAATTTGAAGTTTTGGGGATAGTTGACTTTTGGCAATTTTGCAAAAATGTCCAACTTCAACAATGCATAACTTCTTCAATTTTGAACTTTTGGAAGTGTTCCTGGACTTTTTAGAAAGCTTGAGATGTCCTATAGCCAACCCTTTTGGTATCATCTCATTTTGATATTCCATGCTCAAGTTATAAGCTTTGGCAAAAAAGGTGTTTTTGTTGACTTTCAAAAATGACCTATAATGTCCAAATTCATAACTTCTTGTGAGTTCATATTTGGATCTTGGGATATGAAGATGGATTGTAGGGAATTGCATCCTCTTCAAAATGATCTTTGGATGTGTCATTTCTCATAAAGTATGAGAAAGTTATGCCTGGTCAAAGTTGAGTGACTTTTCCTCCAAAACCCTAATTTAGCAACTTTTGAATTTTGATGAATTTTGAGCAATCCTTGATGAATCATGATCAACCCTTGATCAAATTATGAAATATCCTTCAAAATGAGAATGTTGACAAAAAATCTTGAAGTTTGACTGTATGTGGGTCACAGTTGACTTTTGCCCTAGCACAGTCGATTTTTGGACCTTTTGAGCAATTGACTGAGCAAACTTCCTCTGCAAGGCTTGAAACTTGACATGGATGATCTTGAGAGCATATTAGGACATTGGGGAGCACTTGAGGTCATTTGGACTCAAGGATCTTGATGAAACACAAAACCCTAATTTGGGATAGACTGCCTTAGGAGATATCTTGTCTGACCAATTCTTGAGCAACCTTGAGCAACTTGGAGATTTTTCTTGCAATGTCTTGAGAAATATGGGAGGGCAAATTTTGGGGTACAACAACTTCCCTTGTTCAATCTTCTTAAACCCGAGGATGTAGATTGGCTTTTAAGCCTTCCGTGATCCGAAGGTGGAAGATGATTGAACACTAGAGTGCCCAGAAATTTGCACTCGCATGAAGTGGTATCAGCCTTGTGATGTCGGGAATGGGCTTACAGATGCCATTTGGAGATTGATATGAGGGGATGGGCTTAAAGATGCCATCTGAAGGAGTGTCGATCGCATAAGAGATTCCTTAGCGAGAGCTTGTACACCTGTTGTTGTAGAAGATTTCGATGGGGAAGTCTAATTTTATTGAGATTTAGGAACTTGCCTGTACTTCAAATGAGAGAACATCTCTGCTGAGTTTTAAGAACTTGTCCGTAATTCAACTGGGGGAAACATCTTCATCAAGATTTAAGAACTCGCCCGTAATTCAATTGAGAAAACTCTGCTGAGATTTAGGAACTCGTCTTTACTTCGACGGAGGAACTTTATCGAGATTTAGGACCTTGTCTGTAATTCAACTGAGGATAATTCTGTTGAGATTTAAGAACTGGTCAGTAGTCTACTGGAGGGAAACATCTTCATCGAGATTTAAGAACTCTCCCGTAATTCAACTGAGAAAACTCTACTGAGATTTAGGAACTCGTCTGTAATTCAACGGAGGATAATTGTCGAGATTTAGAACCTTGTCTGTAATTCAACTGAGGATAATTCTGTTGAGATTTAAGAACTGGTCAGTACTTCGACTGAGGGAAACATCTTCATTGAGATTTAAGAACTCGCCCGTAATTCAACTGAGAAAAACTCTGCTGAGATTTAGGAACTATCTGTAATTCGACGGAGGAACTTTGTCGAGATTTAGGACCTTATCTGTAATTCAACTGAGGATAATTCGGTTGAGATTTAAGAACTGGTCAGTAATTCGACTGGAGTAAAAGCTTCATAGCTGAGAACTTAACTGCATCCTTCCTGAAAGGTAAAGGTTAGTTGTATGTAATGCATGATATGTATCGAGTAATGATATTCTCAAAATAAATGAGATGGTGTTTGTATGATGCGTATATGCATGTGTCATGATGTATGGAAATGTAATGTTTTTAGCTGGGGAAAATAAATCCCGGATAGCTGCTGGAGAAAAGAGTTGAGTTCTTCGTTTCCGCTGGGGATGGCGAACGAAGATGATTGTGAGAATAAACCTGCATGAGAGGATAACTCCGCTGGGGAATAAACTGATGAGGAGATTTCTCTATGGGGAAGAGATGCTCTGTAGAGGATTCCGCTGATAAATTCAGCTGGGGATGAATTACCATTGCTGGCGATACTGAATCCTGTTGGGGATTGAATTCTTGTTTGTGAAAGGAATGAACTCCACTGGGGATGATCTTCAATTGCGACTTCACTGGGGATAACCTTTTAGACTCTAATGGGGATAACCCTTTAAGCTCTGCTGGGGACCATCTTCCAAAATCTACTGGGGATGATTCTCCAAACTCCACTAGGGAAGCTTTTTCAGACTGCGTTGGGAAAAGTTTCAGACTCCACTGGGGATATCTTGTATTCTGCCGAGGAATATTCTTATACTCCGCTGGGGAATATTAAGACCTTTCAGTGCTGATGGTAAATACACTCTGCTTGGGGAGAACATTACCGATTCATTTACTGTTGCAAGTCTCAGTTGGGGAGAGCTATCATTACAGTCTTTTCTTACCCTGCGGGGAGTGAATGCACCTTGGCCATATTCTTTAGCTAAATTTACCTTATACCTGGTGGATAAAGCATCTGTAAAGCTTGGACAATTCTTATTGCCCCTATTTCTGATATTACAAGTAACCGTCTTTTGTTTTGCATGTAAATTTTTATGAGCAGCAATTAATGTCAAATGCATATATCAAAAATGAACATTGGACGTTCTTTTGCAAAATAAAACAGAAAAAGGAAAAACAGTTTGAAATGTCTCTGAAAATGAATTGTATAGATTTTGAAGTTTGGCCTATAAATAGGCGTTTTTGTACAAGAGGCTGACGTCCTAGTAAGAGAACGCCGCCGAATAATAGAATTTACACAATTTGTGAAAAACTAAACAAAACAGCTATGTGAATAATCCCACTGGGTTCCAACTCTGCTATTGCCTTTATGTCCTCGAGCATCTCATCACTTTGCTACTTGGTTGAAGGTAGATCAGATTGATTAGTGCCGTCCGAGCTTGATAGTCGATATCGAAGTCTGGTTGCAAGGTGATCCAATGAGACATAGTGTTACACTTTGATCCCTAATTTTTGCCTGGACCGCCCTTTTCGGTTTTTCAGTCCACCGGGATACCATTTTTTTGCCCAAGCCGCCTTTTCAAGTTTTCGACTTGCCGGGTGTACAGTTTTTTTTTCATTTTCATCCCTTATTTTTGCCCGAACCCTTTTGGTTCGCCGAGAAGCCCTTATTTTTTCCTAGGCCAGTCGACCTAGCGGGTCTTTGATTATGCATAGTATCTTTTCACTATGTCTGCATTGATGGGGTGAGGAAGGTCGTCACCATCCATGGTAGTTAGAATCATAGCTCCTCCTGAGAAAATGTTCTTAACCACAAATGGCCCTTCGTAAGTAGGGGTCCATTTGCACCTGGGATCACCTTGAGGTAAGATAATGCGCTTGATCACTAGGTCGCCAACTTAATACTCTTTTCGTCTAACTTTCTTGTTAAATGCCTTGATCATCCGCTTTTGATACGTTTGACCATGACAAGTAGCAGTAAGTCTCTTTTCGTCGATTAAATTCAGCTGATCAAGCCGGGTCTGAATCCAGTCATCTTCGCTCAAACCTGCATCCTTCATAATCCGAAGAGAGGCTATCTGAACTTCATCGAGAAAGACTGCCTCCATACCATATACCAAGGAATAGGGTGTTGCCCCTGTTGACGTCCGCGCTGAGGTACGGTACCCATGAAGAGCAAATGGTAACATCTCGTGCCAGTCTTTGTATGTCACCATCATCTTCTGCACAATCTTCTTAATGTTCTTATTAGCCGCTTCTACAGCCCCATTTATCTTCGGCCGATAAGGAGAAGAGTTTTGATGTTGTATCTTGAACTGCTTGCAGAGCTCGGTGATCATCTTATTGTTGAGATTTGTACCATTGTCCATAATGATCCTCTCTGGTACACCATATCGACAGATCAGATTATGCCGAATGAACCGTGCCACAACGTTCTTGGTTACAGTAGCAAAGAAAGCTGCTTCAACCCACTTTGTAAAGTAATCAATAGCTACCAGGATAAAACGATGCCCGTTGGACGCTGTAGGTCTGATCTCGCCAATCATATCAATGCCCCACATTGCAAAAGGCCACAGAGCTGTCAAGACGTTCAGAGGCACTGGAGGTATGTGCACCATATCAGCAAAGACTTGGCACTTGTGACAGGTCAGAGAATGCTGGTAACAGTCGGATTCCATTGTGGACCAATAATATCATTCCCGGGGGATTTTCTTTGCCATGGTGTGTCCACTGGAATGAGTCCCGAAAGTACCCTCATGTAAATATACCATGATCCTTTCTGCTTCGTTCTTATCCACACATCGCAGTAAGGTTGAATCATGGTTACGCTTGTAAAGGATGCCATTGCTGATGAAGAACTTTGCCGCGAACCTCCTCAGAAATTTCTTATCATTAACAGATTCACCCTCGGGGTATTCTTGAGCCTCAAGGTATATCTTCACCTCATGAAACCAGGGTTTATCTGTTACCTCTTCAGTATCAATGTCACAGCAATGTGCAGGTTCGTCCAACTTTTCAATGATAATCTGGGGAGCCTCGTTGTTCCAATTGACTTTGAACATAGAAGACATCGTAGCTAGCGCGTCCGCCAACTGATTCTCCTCTCTAGGGAAGTGTTCAAAGGTTATCTCTTCGAAATGTGGAAGCAACATCAATACATACTCCTTATAAGGGATAAGATTCGGGTGTTTCGTATCCCACTCGCCTTTGATCTGACTGATCACGAGAGCGGAATCTCCGAACACACTCAAGAACTTAATCCTTAGGTCAATTGCTGCTCGAAGACCCATGATGCACGCTTCATACTCCGCCATATTGTTGGTGCAGTTGAAACATAGTTGGGCGGTGAACGGAGTATGAGAGCCTTTAGGAGATATGATCACGGCGCTAATGCTATTATCCAAAGCGTTCGAAGCTCCATCAAAGTACATAGACCATCGGGATCCTTCCTCAGGTCCTTCATCCGGTCCAGGTTCTTCACAGTCAGTCACTATCATGATATTCTCATCCGGGAACTCGAAGTTCATAGACTGGTAATCGTCCACTGCTTGATGTGCCAAATGATCTGCCAACACACTTCCTTTGATTGCCTTTTGGGTCGTGTACTAGATGTCATACTCAGTCAAGATCATCTTCCATCTTGTTATTCTTCCGGATAAGGCAGGCTTCTCGAAGATATACTTGATTGGATCCATCTTTGATATCAATAGAGTAGTGTGAGTCAGCATATACTGTCTCAGCCGGCGAGCAGCCCATGCCAAAGCGCAACAAGTTTTCTCGAGCAGTGAGTATCGGGTCTCACAGTCGGTAAACTTTTTGCTAAGGTAATAAATAGCATGCTCTTTTCGGCCAGACTCGTCATGCTTCCCCATCACACACCCCATTGAGTTGTCGAGTACTGTCAAGTATAAGATCAAAGGTCTCCCTTCAATCGGAGGCACCAGAATGGGTGGCTCTTGGAGATATTCTTTGATCCTTTCGAAAGCGGCCTGACATTCATCATTCCATTTTACCACTTGATCTTTCTTCAGTAGCTTGAAGATTGGCTCACAAGTAGAAGTCAGGTGTGAGATGAATCGGGCAATGTAGTTCAGACGTCGTAGAAATCCTCTGACTTCTTTCTCTGTTCGGGGAGCTGGCATTTCCTGTATAACCTTCACCTTTGCAGGATCCACCTGAATACCTTTATCGCTTACGACGAAACCCAGCAGCTTTCCAGATCTCACCCCAAAGGTGCACTTGTTCGGGTTTAACCTCATCTTGTACAACCTCAACCTGTCAAATAACATATGAAGGTGGTCAAGATGTTCTCTCTCAGTCTGGGATCTTGCAATCATGTCATCAACGTATACCTCAATCTCATGATGGATCATGTCATGGAACAAAGCGACCATGGCGTGCTGATATGTTGCCTCAGCATTCTTCAATCCGAAAGGCATGACTTTGTAGCAAAAGGTACCCCATTGAGTAACAAAGGTTGTCTTCTCCATGTCTTCGGGAGCCATTTTAATCTGATTATAACCGGAGAAACCATCCACAAAGGAGAAGACCTTATGCTGTGCGGTGTTGTCAACCAGAACGTCGATATGAGGTAGAGGGAAATCATCCTTGGGGCTTGCCCTGTTCAGATCCCTATAGTCAACACACATCCGAACCTTACCATCCTTTTTTGGCACAGGAACCACGTTGGCAATCCACTGCGGGTAAGAAGTAACTGCTAGAAAACCAGCGTCAAACTGTTTCATCACTTCAGCCTTGATTTTCTCAGACATCTCCGGACGCATTCGGCGGATCTTCTGTTTTACTGGAGGACAGTATTCCTTGGTAGGCAGGCGGTGAACCACAATATCGGTATCCAACCCGGGCATATCTTCATAAGACTAGGCAAAGATCTCAACATAGTCACGCAGCATCTGAATCAACCGTTGCTTGACACTAGGTTCCAGATTTGCACTGATCTTGACCTCTTTCTTGTCTATCTTTATACCCAGATTTACTGAATCCACCGGCTCTTCATGCGGCTGTATGGACCTCTCTTCCTGAAGTAACAGTCTAGCAAGTTCACCAGGCACTTCACAATCATCTTCACCTTCGTCTTCGGCTAAGTTGATCGGACTTTTGAAGTCATAACTGGCAGTAGCAGAGTCGTTATCAGTGGGATCTAGAGTGGATGTAGACCTGTATATGTGAGTGTATGTAAAATACCTGTTTTGCAAGATAGAAAAGAAAAAAAACCAGGAGCGCAAAATTTGAAATGCAAGAAACGTCCAATGCTTTTATTAATGATATATGGTAATGACACATATAAAGCCCTCACAAACAAAGCCACGGTGTCTCAGGTAAGACACCGGGCCACAAAGTTTAAAATTGTTTGTTACAAATTCAAAACAAAAAGTCTCATTACTGGGTAATAAAAGAAATTGGGACGAAGTCCTTTGCCGTCCAGTTGCTTAATCCGCCGTCGGTAGTTGGGTAAATCCAACTGTCAAACTCAGACTCTTCAACATCTTCTTCAATGGCATTCACTCCTGAATTGCTGATAAACAGGGGAGGTCTTCCGATCCGTGCACTCCGAACAGTCCTTTGAGCTTCTGCAGTGAAACCCAAACCAAACTTGTTAGTCTTATGTGCAAAATCAGGGAGTTGGCCCCAATTTGCACACCCACCTTTCTCAACAACAACCCGGGCATCCTTGAAGGAAGCCATCTTCATTGGAGGATCTTCGACAACAGTGTCAGTTGATGCCAGCGTCTGGGGGACTTCTTCAAAATGTTGACACGGGGTTTCAATGAACTCCCCATCCATCTCTACATATCAGAAAGAGTTGAGGTGGCTCACCATGTACTCCTCCTCTCCTTGTACCATAACAATTTTCCCCTTCACTGGGTATTTCAGCATCTGGTGGAGCGTAGACGTTACTGCCCCAGCTTTGTGGATCCATGGGCGACCCAGCAAACAAGAATAAGATGGTCGAATATCCATCATGTAGAATGTAGATGCGAAAACCTGAGAACCAACCTTAATCGGAATATCCACTTCTCCGTGTACCATTCTCTTGGACCCATCAAAGGCCCTGATCACAATGTTGCTTGGTTTCAGCTCCAACCCTTCACAGTCTAACCGGTCCAGCGCTTTCTTGGGTAACACATTCAACAAAGACCCAGTATCTACCAACACATAAGCTAGAGTAGTGCCCCTGCACTCAATGGAGACATGCAGGGCGTCATTATGATTCTTCCCCTTAGCAGTCAAGTCGGCGTCGGAGAAACCCAGACCATTATGAGCAGTTAAACTCGCCACACAGTCTTTGAACTGGTCAGCGGATGTTTCCTGGGGTACGTGCGCAGTATTCAGGAAAACAATCAGAGCCTTGGCATGGGCCTCTGAGCATAGTAACAGAGACAACATAGAGATTTTGGACGGGGTTTGCCCCAGCTGCTCGACTACATTGTAGTCGCTCTTTTTGATGATCTTCAAAATTTCCTCCATCTCTTGTCTAGAGGCTTCAATAGTAATCTTCTTCGGTGCCTCCGTCTGGGAAGACTCACAGGTGGTCCCTTTGCCCTGAGTGTTAGATGACTCGGCAACAGGGGTAAGAATTGGAACTTGAACAGGGACAGTAGCAGGTGTACTGACAGGCGTAATAACAACAGGCTTCCAGACAGTTGGTGCAGAGATCTCAGGGGAGAAAAGTCTTCCGCTGCGGGTGACTTTACTAGATCCAACAATATTGCTAACGTCAGTATCAGCCTCTTCAGCATTCAAATCTTGTTTAACTCCGTGATAGTACACGTCAGCCCCGTAGTGCCATGGGACAACTTTATTTGATGTATAAGGGATAGGCCCAGGAATGGTGATGATCAATGGTGCAATTCTTGGAACAGATGTAATTCTAACAAGCTTTCTCGAGGAAGCCTTGGAAGAATTATCGAAAATTGTGATTATAGCAACTTCTTCAGTAGGAACCAAAGGAACAAAAGTCTTCTCAAACATAATTTCTTTATTATCCATCAGGTGTTGGACACCTGACTTCAAAAGATGGCAACCGATAGGTAGGACGGCACACATATGGCAACCTTCGCCACAACCCGGAAATAAACTGGCTAACAGAAGGTTTTTCTTCACAGTCATCAACGGAGTAACAATGTCTTTCATAGAAACCACAAACGAGTCTTCATCTACAACATTCACTCCATGCTTGGGCATAGGGGCAGTCATAACATTAGGTCTTTCAGGTGCTTTGAACTCAATCTCCTTAACATCAATCAAGTCCTGTACCTTATTCTTTAAAACCCAACAATCATTCGTATCGTGCCCCGGGCTATCGGAGTGAAAAGTACAGTGGGCGTTTAGATTATACATCAGTGATGTTGTATTTGGATTCTTCGGGGCCTCCTTCGGAATCACAAAGTTGGTCTTCAATAATTGTGGCAAAATTTGGGATAAAGTCATGTTCAGCTGAGTAAATTGTCTTTGAGGCCTCTCGGCCCTTGGCTGATTGTTGCGTTAAGGAGCAACAACAAGTCTTGATATAACCACCGCATTGACTGCTTGGCAGCGTTCAGGTCTATTATGGCTCCTTGCGTTGTAAACTATACTGGATTCCTTCTTAAAAGGCTTCTTTTCGGTATTTGATGAGGCACCCTTCTGTATCTTGCCAGATTTGATACCGGCCTCAATTCTTTCCCCGGTCATAATCAGCTCTGTAAACCCGGACGAAGAACTTCCAATCAGATGGTTGAAATACGGACCATACAAGGTCCCCAAAAACATATCCACTAGCTCCCTATCAGCCAAGGGAGGTTGTACTCTTCCAGCAAGGTCCCTCCACTTCTGAGCGTAGTCTTTGAACCCTTCGCCCGCACCCATAGACATACCTTGGAGTTGGGTACGCGTGGGAACAAGGTCGGCATTGTATTGGTACTGCTTGTAGAAAGCAGCAGCAAGATCTTCCCAATTACGGATACTAGCTCCTTCCAGCTGGTAAAACCATTCAAGCTGAGTCCCTGAGAGACTGTCTTGAAAGAAGTGGATCCAGAGGTTCTTGTCAGCGGTGTATGGCTGAATCTTCCTAACATACGAACGGAGGTGCAACTTTGGGCAAGAAACCCCGTCGTATTTAGCAAAGGTTGGTGCTTTAAACTTGTGGGGAGTCACCACCCTAGATGACAGACCCAAATCTCCAAAGTCTAGACCAGGCACTTTCTGAACTTCCATCGCGCTCAACCGGTCTTCCAGTTGCTTATACCTATCCTCAGCCAGAGGATACTGGTCTTCGTCAAAGTCAGTCTCATTATCGGAAACCACAGGGCTAGGAGCCTTCCTTTCTTCCTGATTATCTCCCCCTCCAGATGAGTGAGTCAAATCAACCTCTTCTCACAAATTATTTCCAAATCTGCGACCCATATTTAGTAGGACTGTCTTCTTCTTCTTCTTCTTCTTCTCTTTCAAGATAAGGGTCTTCAGATCTTGCTGACCCTTGGCCAAAGTCATGAACAATTCCTGGAACTGGGCATTTTGAGCTTGCAGAGCCTTGATGGCTTGATCAGTTGATGTTTCAGAAGACATGATATGCTGAAATAAACAGTGAAGAAGATGAGAAACCTGTAAGGGTACCTGTGATGAAGTGCATGGGAATGAAATGCGCATGATATGATTTCAAAGACTTTAGGGATTCAAATTCGTAAACCAAAATGAAACACACTTTTATTAGATAAACTTTGAATTCAAATGTTCAACAAATGCCTTTAAGGCGTTACAAGAAAGGAAAAACTGAAAAGTAAATCAAAACTAGAAATAACAAAAGGAATCAACGCTCCCATGGTCGCTTTTTGTCAGTGCGGACGTAGTCGTTGAGGATCTTCTCATTCTCCAGTTGCCTTGTCAACTTTTGGATCTCCCGCTCTTGCTCGTGATACCTTTCTCTGTAAGTATCCCGCTCTTCTCTCAGCTGCATCCAAGACCTCTTTAATGCCCCAATGTCAGTAGGCATGTATGGATGGAGGATGGTAGGAGGAACCCCTTCTTCATCAGCAACCTCAACAATTACAGGCAAGACAACTTCGTAGGGTATTCCCAACTTTTGGGCACGAATTCGAACCCATCGGAGATATGGCTCCATCGGAAGTGAGGTCTTCACACCTAGCTCGTGCGGATCAGACCTGTGTACCCTCTCCCAAGCTCGTATGAACCTGCGGCGTTGCTCGCCACTATCCCATTGGAAGTCAAAGACAATGCTCGGTATTATCAAATCATGAGGTCCGTCCCTCCTAGCTCGCCCAAACTGACGTAAGGCCAGACAAGGATTATAGGTGATCCCTCCTCGAACTCTAAGTAGTGGAACATTGGGGTACTCCCCACAGCGATCAATAATAGCCACTTCTTCCATGCCCTTAATAGTCCAGATGATGTCAGTGTAAGCTATGGACATAATCCTGTAGGCCCAACCCATGCCTTCCTTGTTCTTCAGAATTGATTTGGGGAGGTGAGAAATAAACCACCTCGCCAGCAATGGCGCACAGCATATAAGGGTTCCCCATTTCCGAGCAGTACGGGCATAAAGAGAGTGCAACATGTCACCCAAGAGAGTGGGCACAGGATTACCGGACATGAAAATCTTCACTGCATTCATGTTGACGAAAGAATCTGAGTTAGGAAACAACACCAAACCATATATGAGAAGAGCCAGAATGTCTTCAAATGCCTGAAAGTCTAGACTGTCCCAGAACTGATTAGCCCGATCAACCAAGAATTTAGCCAAGAAGCCTTTTGTCCCACTTCGAGTTTCCCAGTTAGACATTACCTCAACCTTTGTCAGATTGAGGGCTGAAGCAATCTCTTCCGGCCTAAGGATTTTCTCCCAACCTGTGAACGGGGTCTGCTCTAGAATGGAGATACCAAGTAGATCAGAGAACTTTTCCAAGGTAGGGACCAACTGGTAGTCCGGAAAAGTAAAGTAGTGGTACAGTGGATCAAAGAACTGGCACAAAACACTCATCATCTGTTCATCTAATCTGGAAGTGACCAAACCCAGGAGGTGACCATGTCTTCTGATGAAGGAGGAAGTATCTGAAACCTTTGCAACTAATTCCTTAAGTTGAGTGGGAATCTGGATAAATTTGATCCGAATAGTGTTTCTACGCATGGGTGCCATGACCTACAAAACAGAACACAGATGAATCCCTTCTGTCTTTGAAATGGGTTAGTCCAATGCAATATGCATGCAATGTCATGATGTCATGATAGAAATACACCACAAGTATTCACAAATAGCAAACATGGTAAGGGCACACAAGTCACAGAGATAGCCCTTAGATTTCAGGCTGGCAAGGAGCTTAGGTACTACCCTCTTTTAGTTCAGTTGGTTCAAACCTGTCCTAGAAATAGTAACCGGGTTCTAAAGGATCTCAATATCACTGACCACCCTTGATCGGTCATAATTCCAGTTTAGCAACCTTTTCTTGCGGCCAGAATCATCGCGAGAGTTTGGTCTCAATGAGTGTAGCATATTGCTACTGTTCTATGGCCAAGTTGGTCAATTATAGGTTCTAAGGTCAGTTGGTGCTTAATGATCCCTTAGCAGACCCATATTCTGCTCGTTGCGCCACAAGGGATATCGGTACATACTAAAGTGCCACACCAACGTAGCTACTGCTTCAACTGTATCGGTGTATGCCGTACAGTTCCCTCACAGTTTATTGCTACTTACCTAAAGGGTATCCCCCAGATCCGGGTTAGGATCTATAGTAACTCCGATTCAAACCCACAAAGATAAAGCATACAAGTCAAGCAATTGAAAACATTATGAACTATTCCTAAGGTACACCCCACTTATAAGCGTCCCCAGCAGAGTCGCCAGTTCTGTGATACGGTGGGAAGAACTGACTGTTTTTTGGAATGCTGGTTTGCATTTTGCGTTTGTGCTTGCAAAATGTCGCGGTAAGAAAGAGTCTCCACCGACTTTTATTTTATCCAACAAGGAAAGGAAAAAAGCACAGAAAAATTCCTTTTTCGATATATTTCTGAGTACGGGGGGTAGATTATAGAAAGGGAAGGTATTAGCACCCTTTCTATCCGTAGTTATCTACGGGCTCTTAGGTACTTACTCATCATTTTCAAAATTGTTTTCTTTGTGTTAGTGGGTTTGAAAAAGTTTTTGTTTTAACTTCGATGTAACTCTTGCTTCTGTCCTCAAGAGTGTAATGAAGTGTTTTTGAAAACTTTGTTTGAAAAGGAGTGTAAGTGTGAAAATTTTGTTTTGTTTTGGATGAGCAAGTATCTAAGAACTATCTACCTACTCGAAAAAGGAATCGTTCTATGCTAATTTCCTTTAGACAATGCTATCCCACTATTAGTGAGTAGATAGCATCGTCGTTGGAGTTTGAGGGTCAATTCGAATGAGGGACATACAATCACTAAAGCAATGTTAGGACGCCTTAGCGGTAACCCTAATGTCTTAGATAATTTGTTTGAGGCAACAATATCCGAAGCAACCATTTCGAGGCGACTATGATCTTTTAGACAAGAGGGCGACCTCTAAAACGACCTATACTCAATGACCGTGTACAAAGGCAACCAAGTGGGGTGTCACCTAAGAGTGCGCATGTGCGAGTGTGTCGTTTTCAATTTATTTTTATCTTTGCACATGTTAAGGGTGATCTAATTTGATTTTAAGATTTAAACATTCAGTCTTGTCATGCAAACCCTATTGTCAAACATCTAGCAGTTATAATTTGAGGAATTAAAATGCGGAATTTAAATTACAAGGCATCGGGTGTTTACATCGCCAAAGACAAACCCTTTGAAAAATAAAATAAAGCGGTAAAAAATAATCAAATATCCTATTTAATTATTACAATCCATAAGCAGATACATAATTGGATAAAAGTAAATAAAGCGCGCGGGAAATTAAATCGAGTGCGAATTAGGGTTTTGACCCTTTTGAAAGAAAATTGTTTTTTGTTGTTTTTATTTTAAGAAAAGAAATTAAATTATAACTAAATTAAATTAATAAGTTAATTAATGAAAAATAATTTATGACATATTTTTGGATTTTTGTTATTTTAAGAAAGAAAAATAAAATAATTAAATTAATGGTTAAAACCTAATTAAGTCTAATTAAATTTAAATATTTACAAAATAAACCAAAGTTTCCTAATTAAATCCTAATTAATTAATAAGTCTATTAATAAAAATAAAAGTTTTAAAATTTGATTGAATAAAAAAGTATTTTTGTGATTTTATTTAAAAAAAAGAATTTTGTTATTGGTTAGAAAATTAGTTAAATGAAATAAAACAAATAAATTAAATAAAATAAATAAATAAAAAAAGGGTAAGAATTGGGCCTGATTGAAGGGTGTTAATAGCAATTATGTAGGCCCATTAATGCTGGTCCGTTTGACTTTCTCTGATCCAGTAGGCACGCATTAACCTGGCTTATGGTGGACTTCCAACATGGACCACTAGATCTGGCTCCTTGGCCATCTGGAGCTTGGATCGTGAGGGAGTATGGTGGGTTGCAAGCTAGCGTATGCGCTGGAGTACCTGAAAAATAATAATATTGAGAAAGAGGGGGACCTGAGATTCGAACTCAGGTCCTGAAGAAGAATACAACATTCGCTTGCCACCACGCCATGCTGTTTTGTTTATTATACTAATAAGGATTAATAATAATATAAGGAAACAAATCAAATGCCAGAAAAAATAAAAAAAAGGCGCGTAACATTTGAACTGGCCAATAGATGGATGCCAGCTCTTCGTCCCCTTCCTCAAACCCCTGTAACTTTACCTGCGGATTTGTATCCGCAGCTAAAAGTGCAGCCTTGTTCTAAAATCCTCTCCAGGCCATATAAATACATTCCAAGAACATGGTTGAATTCGTCATGACCTCCTGATCACAACCATATCCTTCATATGGACCAATTGTACCTGAAATAGAAAACCCCAAAAAAACTCCAAGAACCCTAGCTATGGTGATTCTTGTTACAGATCATATAAATGCAATTCGTTAATACCAAAAGCTTGCAAATGTTCTTGTGATCACAAATATGCTATTAGTTTGTTCAATGGATGCCAGAATAATGCAAATCGAAATCAAGAACAGGGGTAAGTTGCGTGAGACTTACAATGCGTATGGGAGTCTGGAAACGCGTTGTCTGGATCGGGTTAACTTGTGAGAATGGCCAGGAATCGATTGGGATATGTCTCAAGCCTTGAAAATGCCTCCAACCTGGATTTCAATCTCAAACTTTTTTGTGATTTTTTGCAAAGTTGTTATGCTTCTACAAGTGGTTTCCAACCCTCATTTTCGTGTGCTTTAGCCGGCTTATGTATGGTACATTGGATTAGGGTGAAAAACTTGGTCCAAATCTCTCTCCATTAAAGCTTTGATATGTGATTTGATTTACTTTTACAAGCTTGCCAAATTTGATCCAAATCATATCTTCTTGTGCATAATTAATTTGACACGAATTTTATTGAAATGCTAGCTGTGATCAAAGCCTAAAACAAACAGAAAATCATGAGTTATCAATACCTTGGATTTTATATGATTTTATTTGATTTAAAATGAATAAATTCAAATAAAAATCAAATTAAATAATAAAAATGAGATATAGGCACATGGCTGAAGCTAGGGCACGTGGGAAATAATGAAAACTCAAATCAAGGGGAAAAGAATGGGCTCATTTGACAAAATTTGAAGTTTTGGGGATAGTTGACTTTTGGCAATTTTGCAAAAAAGTCCAACTTCAACAATGCATAACTTCTTCAATTTTGAACTTTTGGAAGTGTTCTTGGACTTTTTAGAAATATTAAGATGTCCTCTAACCAATCCTTTTAGTCTCATCTCATTTTGATATTCCATGCTCAAGTTATAAGCTTTGGAAAAAAAGGTGTTTTTGTTGACTTTCAAAAATGACCTATAATGTCCAAATTCATAACTTCTTGTGAGTGCATATTTTGATCTTAGGATATGAATATGGATTGTAAGGAATTGTATCCTCTTCAAAATAAGCTTTTGATGGGTCATTTCTCATAAAGTATGAGAAAGTTATGCCTGGTCAAAGTTGAGTTGACTTTTCCTGCAAAACCCTAATTTAGCAACTTTTGAATTTTGATGAATTTTGAGCAATCCTTGATGAATCATGATTAACCCTTGATAAAATGATGAAATATCCTTCAAAATGAGAATGTTGACAAAAAATCTTGAAGTTTGACTGTATGTGGGTCACAGTTGACTTTTGCCCTAGCACAATCGATTTTTGGACCTTTTGAGCAATTGACTGAGGAAACTTCCTCTGCAAGGCTTGAAACTTGACATGGATGATCTTGAGAGCATATTAGGACATTGGGGAGAACTTGAGGTCATTTGTACTCAAGGATCTTTATGCAACATAAAACCCTAATTTGGGATAGACTGCCTTAGGAGATTTCTTGTCTGACCAATTCTTGAGCAACCTTGAGCAACTTGGAGATTTTTCTTGCAATGTCTTGAGAAATATGGGAGGGAAAATTTTGGGGAACAACAGGTTGCCTTTGGTAAGCGATCATTAAGTATAAGATGTCTTAGTGGTTTCCCTCTTGTCTAAACAAAGATCAAACGTCCCGTTCGGAAATGTTGCCTCGAATATGATCTTAAGACACCATGGTTATTACTAAGACGTCCTAACATTGCTTTAGTGATCGTACGTCCCTTTCAAATTGACCCTTACAACTCCAACGATGGTGCTACCTACTTACTAATAGTAGGATAGTGCTGTCTAAAGGAAACAAGAACATAAACATTCTTTTTTCGAGTAGGTAGATGCTAGTAGGTACTTGCTCAAAATCAAACTCTTTCACACTTACACTCTTTTCAATCAAAGTTTTCAAAAATACTTCGTAACACTCTTAAAGACAGAAGCAAGGGTTAAAACAAAGTAAAACAAAAACTTTTTCAAAACACACAAACATGGAAGCAATTTTAAAATGATGAGCAAGTACCTAAGAGCCCGTAGAAAACTACGGATAGAAAGGGTGCTAATACCTTCCCTTTCTATAATCTACCCCCCGTACTCAAAATCTCGAAAAAGGATTTTTTTCTGTGCTTTTTTCCTTTCCAGTTGGATAAAATAAAAGTCGGTGGCGACTTTTGCTTACCGCGACATTTTGCAAACACAAACCAACATTTTCCTAAAACAGTCCGGTTCTGCCACCGTATCACAAGTACCAATACAATGCTGACCTCGGTCCAACTCGTACACAACTTCAAAGCATGTCTATAGGTTCCAGCGAAGGCTTCAAAGAATATGCACAAAAATGGAGGGATCTAGCTGGCAAGGTACAACCTCCTCTGAATGATCGGGAAATGGTGGACATGTTCGTGGGCACTCTGACAGGCCCATTATTCAATTTGCTGATTGGAAGTTCCTCATCTGGTTTTACAGAAATGGTTCTGACTAGGGAGAGGATTGAAAGCGGTATCAAGAGTGGGAAGATTCCAATGGTGGCATCCTCTAATATTGAGAGGAAGCCATTTGGTGGTAGAAAAGAAACTAATGCTGTCTATGGTCAAAGGCGCCATAATACAAATAACCACCATCAGTCCGTGGGAGCAGTGTTAATGTCTGATCCTACACCCGTTCAACATCAACGAGGAAATAGGCGTAGGATAAAATATCAAGAGAGGTAGTACACTGATATTAATATGCCTTTGTCTCAAGCATTACAACAATTTCTAAAAGCAGAGCTTGTTATACTAAAAGATCCTCCTCAAAAACCTGATACCTCTTCTCCTAAGTACAATCCTAATGTAAAATGTGCTTACCATTCTGCTAGCCCTGGGCACGACACTGACAACTGTTGGACTTTAAAGAACAAGATTCAGGATTTGATTGACAGCAAGGAGGTCGAATTTGACTCTCCTAAGACCCCAGTGTGACCACTGCTCCCATGACAAATCATGGCCAAAATTGAGAGCATTTATTGCATTTGAATTATCAGTTGTAATTCCTCTATTGCTTAAAACATTTATCTTTATGTCAAACTTTGGTTATTCATATTAATACATTGCATATGCTTGTCTTGAATTATTTCATTCGTATTCATTATATTTAAACTGTATTTTTATTTCCTTTTTGTGATATTCAAACTCTTGGTTAAAAAGCTCTAAGCCTTTAGAGGGAGGATGAAGAAAATGATACCACAATCTCTACTGTATACTTTTGAACAGACCCCACTAACGATGTACAAGCGTTGTTTCAAATCCTAAACAGTGGAGTTATAAGGAAGATATCCCTAGTCAACCCCTTTGAGCCTAAGAAATAGGAGTTTTCTTTTCACACAAATTAAAACCCTTAATCATAACCTGGGGCAGGATAGTTTTCTCAATTAATTCAGATGTGCATTCAGTCGCAAGATTTCCCTTCATACACAAAAAATAGTGTAGAAGATGCTCTTCAAAAGATGGTGATGGTTCCACATAATCATTAAGAACAGACAATCATTATCTCTCAAAATAAAAGCTCATTAAGTTAAAACCTATGAAGGAGACTTAAGAAAAAAACTGGAGCATCCCGCTGGCTGTAATCACAAAAGAAACAGTTCAGGCAAAAGACAGGGATAGAAAAATCAAAAAAGAAATAGGTCCTTCAAATCCTCAAAAAAAAGAAAAGGTCACAAAAATGACTGCCTTCTCAAACAAACGTTAAATCTTTGAACCATCAACATAATATCAAGGACATTCCAAAACTTAATTGGGATTCAAAATGCACAATTAACTGAGCATAGGACTGAAGACATCATGAAGAACGGGTGAGTACAAATAAATTTTGAGCCTTTATCCTTTGTTTCTTAAACTGTGAACCAGGCCACGTTACAACCCTTAAAAGTCCTAGCTGAAGCATAGGTTAGTTCGAGAGCATACTGTTACAAAGGTATCCTGACTCCTGTAAGGTTTGCTATAAATCATGAGTTGATATCACATTCTTGCAAATTTTGTTTTACTACAAAAAATGCATTTTCAAAAAATTTCAAGACAGAGACATAAGCTTTGCATTCTTAAAATGCCATTGTTTACATATGACTATTTGTTTAACAATAGAGAAATTCACAGACGAATATTTAATGAACAGAAATCCTCTCAATGAGAAGAATCACCTCAGATGGAAAGACATTCCAGTGATAGGCCTCCCAACCAAGGGGCACGGCATGATCATTGTCCATCATCTGGGGAAGTCAAGTCAAGATTCAAGGAATCTCTCAAAGATGCCAAATAGCTAGGTCCAGATCTCCATCTGAGTCACTTAGGGCATTGGGCATGAATTCTAGCAATGAATCCTTTACGATCAAACAAACATCTTCTGACAGTGTGGTAACACTTGCTATTATAGACAGTACAATTCTCCGTACCCGATGAACACGGACATAGTCGGGAAATACTACGCATGAACAAAGACCCGCTAGGTTAACTGGTCTGGGCAAAAAGGGCATCCCGACGAACCAAAAAAGGTTCGGGCAAAAATTAGAGATATACATAAAAAAAACTATACACCCGGCAAGTCGAAAACCTGAAAAGGAGGCTTGGGCAAAAAAGGTTATCCTGGTGGACTGAAAACCTAAAAGGACAGTCCAGGCAAAATTTAGGGATTAAAACGTACGATTATGTCCCTTCATCTTGCCATTGGTCTATCAATAGAACACTCCTTGATCAACATACACCAAGGACTCCAGATGTTGGGATAACAATCAAAACTGTCTAGAAAATCCCAGAAGATACCTTCCCCATCAGATACTTTCTCCGGCAGGTAAAGAGGCATGGGACATCCTCCTAAAAAGGGTCACAACCATATCCTCAGCTTACAACCTAGTGATATAAGGTGTTCTTGTATCCCCGATAGAACGGGAATTTCTAGCTACTGCTCCGACATCAAATTCCCTAGTGAAGTCGCCAAGCTTCTCAAGATTTCCCTACGGGATTTTCAACAAAATCAACAAAGAAGTTTATGGAGTTCACCTTCCGCAACAGAGTTTTATAAACCTCAAGTAGTTTATAAAGCCTTACCCCCAGTAGAGTTTATTTCTCTTGGTGCGGAAGTTCATCCCCCAGTGGAGTTTATTCTCCAGATTAGTGAAGTCTCCCAACAGAACTCTTCCCCACAGCGAAATCATTCTCAAACAGAAGTCGAAGATCCTCGACAGAGAAAGGGAATCGCCAACAAAACTATCTCCATTCATTATCCCCAGCAGAAATTAAAGAATCACTTTCTTCACTCACCAACAGCAGTCCGAGATTCAGCTTCCCGGTACTGTCCAGCAACAATCAGGAATTCATTTTCCCCAGTTCAACAATACAACAATGGAATGACTGACACGTTCATACATTGCATTCATACATCATTTTACAAATGTCATAACATACACAGTACAAATGCATATATCACAATCTCATTTTTTGAAGGACATCATTTGCACTCCATATATCATGACATTGCATGCAGCTAAACCTTTATCTTTTCAGGTAAAGTCTATACACAGACGAATTTTCCTCTGACCAGATGAATTTCTGGTACTCTATTGAGGTAGCAATCGTTCAAGATTCCTTCACTATCTATTGAGGTAGAAATCCTCAAAGATTCTTTCATTATTCATTGAGGTAGAAATCGTCCAAGATTCCTTCATCATCTGTTGAGGTAGCAATCGTCCAAGATTACTTTATCATCTACTGAGGTAGAAATCGTTCAAGATTCCTTCATTATCCATTGAGGTAGCAATCGTCCAAGATTCCTTCATCATCTACTAAGGTAGCAATTGTCAAAGATTCCTTCATTATCCATTGAGGTAGTAATCGTCTAAGATTCCTTCAACGTCTGTTGAGGTAGCAATTGTCCAAGATTCCTTCATCATCTACTGAGGTAGAAATCATCAAAGATTCCTTCATTATCCATTGAGGTAGCAATCATCCAAGATTCCTTCATCATCTGTTAAGGTAGAAATCATCCAAGATTCCTTCATCATCTACTGAGGTAGCAATCATCAAAGATTCCTTCATTATCCATTGAGGTAGCAATCGTCCAAGATTCCTTCATCATCTGTTGAGGTAGAAATTGTCCAAGATTCCTTCATCATCTACTGAGGTAGAAATCGTCTAAGATTCCTTCATCATCTATTGAGGTAGCAATCGTCTAAGATTCCTTCATTATCTATTAAGGTAGCAATCGTTCAAGATTCCTTCACTATCTGTTGAGGTAGAAATCATCAAAGATTCCTTCATTATCCATTGAGGTAGAAATCGTCCAAGATTCCTCCATCATCTGTTGAGGTAGCAATCGTTCAAGATTCATTCATCATCTACTGAGGTAGCAATCATTCAAGATTCCTTCATTATCCACTGAGGTAGCAATCGTCCAAGATTCCTTCATCATCTACTTAGGTAGCAATCATCAAAGATTCCTTCATTCTCCATTGAGGTAGCAATCGTCTAATATTCCTTCATCATCTACTGAGGTATCAATCGTCAAAGATTCCTTCATTATCCATTGAGGTAGAAATCATCCAAGATTCCTTCATCATCTGTTGAGGTATCAATCGTCCAAGATTCCTTCATCATCTACTGAGGTAGCAATCATCAAAGAATCCTTCATCATCTATTGAGGTAGTAATCATTCAAGATTCCTTCATCATCTACTGAGGTAGCAATCGTCAAAGTTTCCTTCATTATCCATTGAGCTAGCAATCATCCAAGATTCCTTCATCATCTGTTGAGGTAGAAATTGTACAAGATTCCTTCATCATCTACTGAGGTAGAAATCGTCAAAGATTCCTTCATTATCCATTGAGGTAGCAATCATCCATGATTCCTTCATCATCTAATGAGGTAGCAATCGTCAAAGATTCCTTTATTATCCATTGAGGTAGCAATAGTCCAAGATTCCTTCATAATCTATTGAGGTAGCAATTGTCCAAGATTCCTTCATCATCTACTGAGGTAACAATCATCAAAGATTCCTTCATCATCTACTAAGGTAGCAATCGTCCAAGATTCCTTCATTATCTATTGAGGTAGCAATCGTTCAAGATTCCTTCACTATATGTTGAGGTAGCAATTGTCAAAGATTCATTCATCATCTACTGAGGTAGCAATCGTCAAAGATTCCTTCATCATCTATCGAGGTAGCAATCGTCAAAGTTTCCTTCATTATCCATTGAGGTAGCAATCATTCAGGATTCCTTCACTATCTATTGAGATAGCAATTATCAAAGATTCCTTCATCATCTACTGAGGCAGCAATCGTCAAAGATTCCTTCATCATCTACTGAGGTAGCAATCGTCAAAGACTCCTTCATTATCCATTAAGGTAGAAATCGTCCAAGATTCCTTCATCATCTGTTAAGGTAGAAATCGTCTAAGATTCCTTCATCATCTACTGAGGTAGCAATTGTTAAAGATTCCTTCACTATCTGTTGAGGTAGCAATCATCCAATATTCCTTCACTATCTGTTGAGGTAGCAATCATCAATGATTCCTTCATTATCCATTGAGGTAGCAATCTTCAAAGATTCCTTGATCATATGTTGAGGTAGAAATCATCAAAGATTCCTTCATTATCCATTGAGGTAGCAATCGTCCAAGATTCCTTCATTATCCATTGAGGTAGAAATCGTCCAAGATTCCTTCATCATCTGTTGAGGTAGCAATCATCCAAGGTTCCTTCATTATCTATTGAGGTAGCAATCGTTCAAGATTCCTTCATCATCTGTTGAGGTAGCAATTGTCCAAGATTCCTTCATTATCTATTGTGGTAGCAATTGTTCAAGATTCCTTCACTATCTGTTTAGGTAGCAATCATCAAAGATTCCTTCATCATCTAATGAGGTAGCAATCATTAAAGATTCCTTCATTATCCATTGAGGTAGAAATCATCTAAGATTCCTTTACTATATGTTGTGGTAGCAATTGTCAAATATTCCTTCATTATCCATTGAGGTAGCAATCGTCTAAGATTCTTTCATCATCTGTTGAGGTAGCAATCGTTAAAGATTCCTTCATTATCCATTAAGGTAGAAATCGTCTAAGATTCCTTCACTATTTGTTAAGGTAGTAATCATCAAAGATTCCTTCATCATCTACTGAGGTAGCAATCGTCAAAGATTCCTTCATCATCTACCGAGGTAGCAATCGTTAAAGATTCCTTCATTATCCATTGAGGTAGAAATCGTCAAATATTCCTTCATCATCTATTGAGGTAGCAATCATAAAATATTCCTTCACCATCTATTGTGGTAGAAATCGTCAAGGATTCCTTCACATAACCCTCTAGAGGGAGTCCAACACGGACTCATCCTTGAACAACCCTACACAGGCTCTTGCCAATGCATTTCTAGATAACGGTTAATTCCATTATCTCCAATAAATCACTGGAAGCCTGGACTTCAACCAGAATATAGCAAACTGTCATCCCTCTAGAGATAACTCTTCAGCAGAGCCTTGGATAACTGAATTTCCTAGACTCTATTTCCCACAAAGTTTTCCCCAAGCAGGAGAACAACAGAAGCCCACATTCCCTAGTGAATTCCTCCTCAAACAACAGGAACAGGAACCACCAAAGGGACCATGTGTGAAATCAACATCTACTTTGGATGGCATCTTTAAGCCCATCTCCGAAGACTCTCTGTCATCTTCTCCATATGGCATCTATAAGCCTATTCCCGACATCGTAAACCATCAGTGTTATGTCATGCGAGTGCAAATTTATGGGCACTCTAGTGTTCAATCATCTTCCACCTTCAGATCACTAAAGGCAGACAAGACAATCTACATCTTCAAGTTTAAGAAGATTGAATAGGGGCAGCTGTTGTACCCCAAATTTCCCGTCTCATGTTTTCCAAGGTGTTCCGCCTACATGGTTGGTCACGAACCCTTGCCTAAGAAAAAAGGAAATTTGTGAGTAGTGTTTTCTAAGTTCCCTTCGATTGGCATCTCCAAAATACCCTTCGATTGGCATTTCAGCAAAACCTTTTGATTGGCCTTGCAACATGATCCTTCAATTGGTATCCTAAAGGTTCCTACGATTGGAGCATCATAGCTTCCTTCGATTTGGAGCATCAGAGCTTCCTTCGATTTGGAGCATCAGAGGTTCTTTCGATTGGAGCATCAAAGCTTCCTTTAATTTGGCATCAGAGCTTCTTTCGATTTGGAGCATCAGAGCTTCCTTCAATTGGAACATTAGAGAGAAGTGTCCTTCAATTGGCATACTAAGGCAGAGGGAAGTTCTGAACACTTCAAATCAGAACCCAAAACCATTCGATTGGAGCATCAGAGCTTCCTTTGATTTGGAGCATTAAAGCTTCTTTCGATTTGGAGCATCAGAGCTTCCTTCAATTGGAACATCAGAGCGAAGTGTCCTTCAATTGGCATACTAAGGCAGAGGGAAGTTCTGAACACTTCAAATCAAAACCCAGAACCATTCGAATGAACTGAATCAGACTCATTCAAAGGAAATGAATCAGAGTCGTTCGAAGGAGCTGAATCAGGGCCATTCTAAGGAGGCCATCAGCCCATTCGAAAGAGAGCATTCAAAGGTCAGTATGTCCACATTTATGCCAAATTCAAAAATGGACAAAATCCCTTAACTTTGGCCAAGGTTACATATTGGTATTCATGGCATTCAAATGGCTGTTACAAACATTACTTCTCTTGTCCCCTCACACTCCTATAAATACGAGGCCAAGAACACATTACAAAGGGACGAAAAATATTGGAGAGACACTATCCATAAACCCACCAAAGGTTGTAAAAATTTTCATAAGTAATCCAAGCCAAGGCAACCCTTTAACAAAAGTATCCACGCCCAGAAGTCCCAGATCAAAGGTCCCCACATCCAAAAAGGGCCAAATCGAAGGTTCCAACTACTCGTAAGAGAGGGTAAAATGTCAAACGTTGTATTTACATAACACATCCATATTTTTTTTCATTCGATTTGACATTCTAGAAAAAAATCAAAGGGCTTGGGTTTGGCACCCAGGTCATTTTTTTTGTTTGCTAACACTTGCTGCAGATATAGCTTGAAAATACCCAGCGCGCAGGATCGAAGGACCTGGGTTTCGATACCCAGGTCCTGCGTCTTATTTCGCTAACATATTTTTGCAGATGCAGTGCCTCCACTGGTGATCCTTCAGGCCTTTCCAGCAACACCCTTCATAGAATCGAAAGGCAGCCTTCTTTCTCTGAATCGAAGCCCCCTTTTTTCCCTGCAATCGAAGTGTACCCATATCCTTCCCAAACCCAATCGAATAGGGAGGGAAAGAGTGCAAATCTAAGCTTTCCCAATCAATTCTCAAGCCCAATAAAAGGCTATTCACACCCACTCCCTAGCTCAATCGAAAGAATTGGAGAAGTTGCAAATCGAAGGTTGCCCACATCAAATCTCAAGCCCAATCGAAAGAAGGCCAAAGAAAGAGTGAATCGAAGGAATCATTGGCATGGATCGAAGAAGTATTTTCTCTTTTTATTTTTATTTTTACTTTTTACTTGTCTTTCAATTTGGTTGTAATAGCGTAGGACCTCTATTTTCTGCATTTTTTACTGCTTTTCATATTAACTGCTAGTAACTAGGCGTGTATGAAAAGACTAAATCAAACGTTAGCAAACTTAACATAAAGACAAAAAACAAATAACTAAATTGAACACACTTGCACATATGCACCTCTAGGGTATCCCAATTTGGTTGCCTTTAAAAAATAGTGATGGGGCAGGAATGCTTTAGCAAAGACCCGTAAATCAAAAGATCATTGTCCCTCGATGACCCTACAGTTTCCTTTTCGGTAAATGATCTCGTCCCTAAAATAGAATTGCTAAAGCGTCTCCATAAGTTGCCTTCGTGACTGTAAAACGTCCCTTCGATTGTCCCTTAACATCTAACGATAAGGCTACCTACTCACTAATAGTAGGATATCATTTTCTAAAGGAAAAGAGAAAAGGAACGACCCTTTTCGAGTAACAAAGTAGATAGCTGTTAGAAGTTTGCTCAAACATCTTAAACTTACACAAAAACTACTTTTCAAAAGACATTTCAAAACATTTTGTATATTTTCTCCACTATCCCGAGAAACATTACAAAGTTCGCCGTATTAAGGAATTTTCAAAACATTTTCAAACACAAAGCACAAAGGTATTTTCAAAATGAGCAAACCTCTAAGAGCCCGTGGAAAACCATGGATGGAAAGGGTGCTAACACCTTCCCTTTACATAATCTACCTCCTTACTCAGAAAACATCTCGAAAAGGTCTTTTTTTGTTCTTTTCACACTTTCCTTTGTTGGATAAAAGAAAAGACGGTGGCGACTCTTGCTTACCGCAACATTTGCAAACACAAACGCAAAAACCAGTATTAACAGTCGGTTCTGCCACCGTATTACACGTGGGATAAACAAAAATGAAATGTTAGAAGTTGAGTCTGGCTGCAGGTTTGACTGAAGAGCTTTGTGCCTTTGAACGTCCTTCTATGAGCATCAAGATCACCATGTCTAGTGGGTCCTAGCCTTTGACTCAAAAGAATGCGCTTCAGTATTTGGTGGCATCTGGTTAGAGGAAAATAAATCCTCTTGCCCCTTGCTAGATATCTGGTTCATGATAAACCTGTATCACAGGCCCTTGAGATCCTTGAAATGGTTAGTAAGAATGCTATGGTATGATGTTATGATGTCATGTTTGATCATATAACAAACACAAACAAAGTACACAATAGCCTTAGGTTTAACGGCTTGCATGAGGTTCGTAGCTAAGTACCCTCTTGAAGTTCAGTTGGCTCAACCTGCCCTAAGAAGTAATTGAGTTCTAGGAGTCTCATATCGCCGACCTTTCTCACGGATTTTGTTTCAGCAGAGCAACTGACTTGCCATTGAAATATCCCGAGAGTCAGATCACAATGAGTGTAGCGTCGAGTATTAACCAACTTTGGACTGCACCAAAGCCGACCATCTTACTACCTTTTAATGGCCAAGATAGGTCAATTAAGGTTCTAAAAGTCAGTTAGTGCTTATGACACCACGCGGTAGCCTAGTGTTATCCTAGACTGACTCAAGGAACACCAGTACAAACCAAAGTGTCACACTAATGTAGCCATCACTTCAACCATATCGGTCTATGCCGTACATTTTCCATGATCTATAGCTATTTACCTAAGGTCCCCAGATCCGGGTGTAAGATCTTTGCAAGAAATTTAAACCCGAGCAACCCTCAAATATAAAGAAAACAAAGCAAACAAGAAAATGAAAAGTGATCTAACTCCAAGGTAACCCCTCTTTTTAAAGTAATTCCCCAGCAGAGTCGCCAGTTCTGTAATACGGTGAGAGAACTGACTTTTTTTTGCATTTTATCGCAAATGTGCAGATAGTAAGAGTCTCCACCGACTTTTCTTTTATCCAATAAGGAAAGAGTGAAAAGAACAAAAAAGACCTTGAGATTTTGAAGTTCGGGGGGTAGGTTATGAAAAGGGGAGGTGTTGGCACCCTTTTCATCCGTAGTTATCTACGGGCTCTTAATTGCTTAACTCACTTTTTGGAAATTTCTTTGTGTTGTGTATTTTAAAATATTTTGAAAGTTACCAATGTAAGACGAGACTTCATAATGATTCTTGTATCAGTCCTCAAGAATGCGTACAAAGTGTTTGTTTGAAAATATTTACTGAGAAGTGTGATTGTGAGAAATGTTTTGTTTTTGAAGAGCTTTGTGAGCAAGCGATTAGGAGTTCTACCCTACTTAAGGTTGTTCTTGTACTTTCCTCCTCCTTTGGATAATGTTATCCGTACCATTAGTTAGTATAATGCCCTATTGTTGGATGTGAAGGGACAGGCGTGAGTCATCGTACAATCATCGAAGGAAACTGGTAAAGACGCTTTGGAAATTTTTGTAAGGGGATAGAACATTTACCGAAAGGAAACGTCGACGGGTCATCGAGGGAATATGATCTTTGTATCGAGGGACTTTGCTAAAGCATCCCCACGTTCGAGGGACATGACTGTTATTCCGAAGGCAACAAGGGAAGTTATCCTAGAGATGCGAGTGTGCGAGTGATTTGTATTCAGTTATTTTAATCTTTGTGTTAGGGTTAGCTATCGATTTGTTTTAGTCTTACCTTACCATCCTAGTTACAAGCAACACTATAGTAAAATAGTATCGGGAAAAGTAAAGGCGGAAAGTAAACCCAAAACTATTACATCACTTTGGGGCAGTTACAAAATAAAAAAGCAGAAAGTAAAATCTAACTATTACAACCCGTCAACAGTTACATAATCAAGAAAAATGAGATAAGAATAAGCTACACAAAAATATAAGAATAAGAAAAAAGATAACGAAAATGTTTTTGGTGATTTTTGATGTAAAAGGTTTTTTTGACGGTTAATTAAATAAACTAAAAAAGTCTAATTGATTTTAATTAAAAAAGTTGATTAATTAAATTAATTTAGAAAAACTAAAACCTAATTTGATTAGGGTTTATAAAAAGGTTTTTTTTTTGAAAAAAATTAGGTTTGTTAAAAAAGGTTTATGGTTTTTTGAATTTAGGGTTTTAAGGGAAAAGGAGAAAAAAGGTTAGAAAACACAAAATGCCAAGAGAACTTTAGTGTTAGTAGAATGGACTCAACATGCTATGTAACAAAACCTGTAAAATATGAGAGAATTGTGAAAAAACTCAAACACCAAAAGGCAGGGATCGAACCCACGCCTTGGTGTAGTAATGCCTTAACGCACACGCCTTTGCCACTGGGGTGACTATACATCTATTATCATCAGAGAAATGAAATAAATATAAAGTAAACAAATTACATGGACCGGATAAGCGCTGAAGCCCTAGCTCCGGTTGTCTTCTCCGGTGAATACATTTTTTAACCTTGCAAAATAGTAAATATTAGAGGTCTCAAAGAACCCTTTACTCCTAATTCCAGCCCTGGTATTTCAATGGGAGTGTTATCTTGGGCTAAAACACGTTGGATTGAGAGCTACAACGAAAATAACTTAAATCAGTATGAACATGGCAAGCTTGGATTTGGCCATTATGGGGCTCATTCTTTGGGTTATTCCTGCATATGTATATCTCATGAACACGTTAGTATGGTTAGTATGTGTTATAACATAAAGAAAAACAAAGATATGAATTCATGCAATCAACAAACCGGTGAGGCACGTATATGAGTTTTTATTCCCTTTTGATCATTGCAATCGATCCGGCCTTACCCTATGGTGTTCCTGGAAGTGAATGGAACGACTAGTTCGTGGTGAAAGTGGCTGCGAGCTAGGGTTTCAAGTTGCCCTAGTTTGAATGGTTTTGATATTTTTGGAAGAGGTGTTTTTGCAAGGGATCTCTTGTGTCTTTCTTGTCTGATTGTATGAGATTTATAGAAGAGAATTAGGTTAAAAGATAGTGGGCTTGGACTTTGTAAGAAAGAGCCTTTGTTTTATCTTATTTTATTTTGAATTTAAATTAATAAAAATCAAAGTAAATAGGACAAAAAATCCATAGGGTGTATGAATTGATTCATAGGTTCACTATAAGCTGCAAAACATGCATGGACTTTGAATCACAAGCCCAATAGCCCAAAATTCCAAGTTTGGTCACTTTTGGTTTCATGTATTTGCTCAAATTTTCCCAACTTGCACCAATCATAACTCTCTCAATTTTCATTATTTGAAGGTGATCTTGGACTTTTCAGAAAGCTCAAGATGTCCTCTAAAATCTCTATTTTAATAATTTTTGCATTTAAAGATTTATCTTGATGTAAGTTGCCTTGAATAAAAGTGTCTTTTTGTTGACTTTTGAAATGACCTATAATGTATTGGCCCATATCTCTCAAATGAAGCATTTTTTGGACTTGAGCTTAGAGAGACAAAGATGTAGAGATTTGAATTTCCTTCAAAATGAGATTTGGTTGAGGAAAATTTGATAAAGCATGTGAAAGTTGTGCTTCGTCAAAGTTTAGTTGACTTCTTCTAAAGAAAACCCTAATTTGGCAACTTTTGAATTTTGATGAATTGAGAGTTTTCTTGATGAGTTATTATCAACCCTTGATCAAATGATGAATATGACTTCAAAATATTGATGTTGACCAAAAATATTGAAGTTTGACTGTATGTTGACCACAATTGAATTTTTGTCTAATACAGTTGATTTTCAGTCATCTGAGCAAACTTATGATGCAAGGCTTGAAACTTGGTATGAGCATTCTTGGAGACATATAAGAAACCATGAAATCCACTTGAAGCCTTATAAACCCAATCTTCCTTAAGAAACACAAAACCCTAGTTGTAGGTCCATTGCTTAAGAGGAGAATTTGACTGATCAATCCTTGAGTAATCTTGAGCAAATGAAAACCCTAGGGGAATGTATTGAATAAAGGGAGGAAATCTTTTGGGGTATAAAAACTTGGTATGCGAAGATACATCCAACAATGTGAAGATGGGAATGTTGAAACTGACTAGTGGGATTCTTGGAGAGATCCGAGGAGGTCAGAAGTCTGATTTGAGTTTAGTGGATCGACTAATGTTGATTAACCAAGGCAATAAAGGTGAATTCCCAGTGGACGGAAGTGGTGTTATGAGACTTGGTAATAGGGTATGCGACCCTGATATTCTAGAACTTAAGAAGAGCATTCTTGAGGAAGGGCATTGAAGCGATTTGAGTATTCATCCAGGTGCTACAAAAATGTATTAGGATTTGAAGAAAATGTTTTGGTGGCCAGGCATGAAGAAAGAAATTGCTAAGGTTGTGTATGCTTGATTGACTTGTCAGAAGGCGAAGATTGAACATCATTAGCCTACAAGTCTTATGTAACCTTTGAGTATTCCATAGTGGAAATGGGATAATGTTTCAATGGATTTCGTGTCAGGGTTACTGAAGAATGATAAAGGTGATGATTCAATTTGGGTAATAGTGGATAGGTTGACTAAGTTGGATCATTTCTTGCCGATAAAGATCAATCATTCTAAAGAAAAGCTGGCTAATATGCATGTCGAAGAGATTGTAAATTTGCATGAGATACCTTCGAGTATCGTGTCAGATAGAGACCCGAGGTTTACATCGAAATTCTAGACAGGTTTGCAGAATGTTTTCGGTACCAAGTTGAAGTTGACTTCCGCATATCATCCGCAGACGAACGGTTAAACAGAGAGGACTATCTAGTATTTGGAGGATTTGTTGAGGGCTTGTGTGCTAGAACAAGGAGGATATTAGGATAGTAACTTGACATTAATTGAATTTACATACAATAATAGTTTCCATTCAAGTATTGGAATGTCACCATACAAAGCATTATATGGTAGGAGGTGTAGAACTCCATTTTGTTGGTATGAGTCGGGCGAGAGTATTGTACTCGGAACTGAGATTGTGCGAGAGACAACTAAGAAGATTAAGATGATCCAAGAGAGGATCAAGGGTTCTCAGTGTTGTCAGAAAAGCTATCATGATAAGAGAATGAAGGCCTTGGAGTTTCAGAAAGATGATCATGTGTTTTTGAGAGTTACTCCAGTAATAGGTGTTTGTAGAGATACGATATCAAGAAAGCTTATGCCACGTTTCATTGGTCCATATCAGATATGTGAGAAGATAGGTGAAGTAGCCTATCAGATTACTTTACCACCGTCACTTGCGAATCTTCATGATGTGTTTCATGTATCGTAATTGAGAAGGTACATTCTGGATCATTCACATGTGATTCAAATGGATGATATAAATATGAGAGATAGCCTATCTGTTGAAGCATTACCATTGAGAACAGAAGGTCGTGAAGTGAAGCAATTGCGAGGTAAGGATATTGCCTTAGTGAAGGTGTTATTTGGTGGACCAACCAGTGACAGTTTGACTTGGGAGCGTGAGGATCAGATAAGAGAGTCGTTTCCGATTCTCTTTTCCTCAGATAATTTTCGAGGGCAAAAATTATGTAAGTGGGGGAGAGTTGTAACACCCCAACTTTTAGAAGTTATTTATTTAATGAATTATTATGAGTATTTACGAATAATTGATGTTTTATATGATTATATGTGTGATGTGTTGGCATGTGGTTGCTTATGATGTGGAACATGTGATGTGAATGAAGGGATTAGATGCATTGGAATAATTAGATGATTATTTAGTAATTATTTGGATCATTATCTAGAATAGAATAATAGGAATAATTATTTAAATAGAGTTATTTTAGTTAGACTGGTATGTTGGTAATTAGTAGGAAGAGTGAGGACGTGATGGTAAATAGAGGTTTACTAAGTGAGGGAAATTGATGAATAAGTTAGGGGTCCTTGTGATAACAGAGGAAAAGGTAATCGTATTCTCACAATCGATCGTGAAAAATGGAGAAAGAGAACCGACGCTGTGGAGAAAAGTGAAGCTAGGGCACAGAGGGTTGGAGAATCACCGTAAGAGGCACGAAGAATATAATCAATCACTCGAAACAATTAGGTAAGGGGTCTTTATCTGGTTATTATGTTTGATCTAAGTGGTAGATAGTTGTAGGATTTTCCCTTGATATTGACAATGGTGATATGATGTCGTTGGGTTAAGAATTGATGGAATTATGCTGATTGATGACCCGTAATTGTTGTATGATCAATGTAGTATAACAAGTTGTTGTTAGATGATGATTTCTCATGATTAGATAGCATTTTTGGACCTTTTACATGACTAAATCGCAAGAAAAAGTGACCTGAAATAGTGCAGAATCACAAACAGGAAACCCTGTTCGTAGGGAATCTTCGGGCGATGATAAGTGCAAAAGTGTAGTTATTTTGTATATACTTTTTGTTGCACTTATCAACTCTTTGTTGTTAATATCGTTGAATAAACCCGACATTTGTGTAAATACATTTAGTTTTTGTTTATATGCATTTTCATGTATAAAGTGTATCGTTTGATAGTTTTCCATTCATTTTATAGGTATTGATGCGTATTTGGAGCATGAGCAATAAAGTGTCAAAGACACGACTTCAAACGTACGATTTTGAGCCACTCGTCAACGAATAAGGCTCAAAATCAAAGAATAAGAAATCATAAATTTGGTTTATATTTTTTCATTTTTAGAAAGAGCAATGAATAAGCTTTCCAACACTTTGAACCAGGCGCGAATCGGAGTTACGGTTCAAAAGTTATGACCAAAATAGTGCAGAATTGATTTTTCAACCTTCTGTCATCTGTTACCGAGCGACGCTTTTGTTCGCTGGGCGACGCTACGAGAACTGTAGCGTGGGAAAAATGTTGTTTTGGTCGCCGGGCGACGCTTTTTGGTTATTGGGCGATGCTGGACAGTCATAAATACATATTTAGGTGTAAAAACACATTTTTTGGGTATGATTTTGGGTATTTTTGATCCCAACTCCATCAACCTTCATTTTTGGATAGAATTAGCTTAGAAAACAACATTGAAGCTTGCATACGGATGATCCGGGGTGGATTGCTCATCAATCAGCACTGACAAACCGAGATATTTATGGTTCATTTATCTTCCTCTTTGTGTATTCTTTATATGTTGAGTTTGTACATGTATTTACTCTGAACTTATGTATATTTGTCGCCCATGGCGTCATATTATACTTGCTTTATAAATCTTTGTTGATTGTTGTCTTGGAGTTTTACTCTGTGCTAGGGATTTGAGTTGTTATAGACATATACTGCTTAGATTCTTATCTAGGATGATTATCTGTTAGTTTCTAAACTCTAGGGATAGATTTAGATCTAGCATTCACATAGAGTATCAGAGCTTAATGCCTCTGTGTTGGTTGTGCTGTGCTGAGAGATCGTCAGTGCGAGTAACATAGTTGTCTTCTGTGTTGTTGAGGAGGTAGAGAGATTATTTCCCCGTGTCGAATTGCAATGACTATGTGTTTGATCATGTTGATGATATGATGATACATGATGATGTTTATGTATGATGTTGATTAATACATGAATGATGATGTGTTGTGGCCATTTTTTATATGTTGTTGCCCATCATGCATTCATTGGACAACTTTGGTCTGTTGTGATGATTTAAGACGTGTGTCCAGTGATTTGGTATCAATCTCATTGTGTGGATTTGGGGTGTCTGTGATTTTCTCCGGTTCCAAGTGGAAATTGATCCTATGATTGGGGTCTTTGGAGGGTGATGGGCCAATGTCCATCAAGAAGAATTGGTATTACATGCATGGGTCTATGTCCTTGCACTACATCTTATGTGGCATTGCATGGTTCTTAATTAATGATGTTGTATTGTATTGATTGAGCTTGGAATATGAATTTGTTGAATCCATTATGGTGATACTTTAGCTTATTCTGCTATGTTTATTACTTATATCATATATAATGATTGTGATAAACTCACCATTTTTGCTTGAGTGTTGCCTCTACGTGGGTAACATGCAGTTAATCTAGAGTTGTCCCTAAAGGCTTGGAAGAATAGATTTGGAGTGTGATTTGTTTCCGTTGAGTCTAGAAGGTCTTGCTCTGATATGTAACATCAGGGACGAGAACGCTTTATTTTAAAAACTATTTTGTTCTTGTTTTGTTATGACATTTAAATTGTTTCCATGGAGTTTAAATTATGTTGAATTGTGAACCATGAATCATGGGGCACTATGAAGTGTTTTTAATGAAACTTGTTTGAACTATGATTCCGCTGCAAGTATGTGAAACATTGATAATGCATATGTCATGAATAATTTTGAAAACCCGTGTTATGGATTAAGACTAGTACGTATGATTATTTCATGAATAAAATGTGACACCCTTTTGTTGTATTGCTCTGATATTATTTTAAATAATTATGAATATTTCATTGGGATTAGAAGGGTGTTACAAGAATTGCTGATCACCATTGGATTCCAAAGCTTGAATGGTTAACCATGATGGAGTGTGAAGTCCATTCTCTGACCAAGTCTAGAATATTGTGAAGAATCCTCTTGTGCTAAGAAAGTGAAGAAGAAGGGTGTCAGATAAATTATTCTGACATTTAGTGAAGGGAAGCATTATCTATAGTTTATGTGTGAGGAAGCTTTCCTATGATGACGAATACCTTGTCAGGAGCTGGGTATAAGTCTGGTTTTATGAAGATGATGGTAAAGATCTTGTCGGGAAGCCTAATACTTATCTGATGTGAGGATGCAAATCTGATTTCTGGAATGTCATTTCATAAAGTTTATGAAAGTTTGTTTCTCTCATTTGGTGTTCAGGTGTCTATGATAACCTGAGTGAACTACAAAAGGCGTGATCTTTTGAAATCTTCTTGTTTTAAAGGACTATAAAGTATAATGAGCTCTTTTGAATGATAAATCGAGAACCATCTGATTGGGTGTTATGAAGAAATGTTGATGTCCTAATTGATGTCGTAACATCATTGTGTCATCCCTGAAGAAGGTCTGGGATTATGATTATCGAGGATTAAGCATCAACATTATTGTTAGAAAATGGAGTTCTGACTGTGTGGATTAGAGTATGCAGATTCTGATCCTGTCTACAGCAGCATGCTTGGAGAATGCATGTCTACTATGTTGAAGTTTTTACTAGTATCAACAATTACTAATGAATGAAAGGATAGAAGAATGGTATCAGATATTGAGGTCTAATTTGAATGTTTATTTTGGAGGTGTTCTTATGATCATGGTATTTGTACGAATCTCAGTGAAGCTATTAAGCAAACTGAGAATCTATCGAGGCTGCGAGTTTATTTCAGACCAAGTATGCATGACATCTGGCAAAAATAAAAAGGTTACGATACTGTGTGGATTTCACAAGGGTGTAGTTATGGTTCAACATGTGTGTGAGGATGTGTTCCCTCCCTATTAAGTGTTCCTCTTTAGCAGGAGCCTTAGTTGTCCATGACAGGGGGAGTTTTGCCTGTCTATGGGTTTTTGCTATAATTTAGACCTTATGTAGCTTGCACGCTATTCAAAGTGCATGGTTGGTTATAGCCTTGTGAAGTCAATGCTCACATAGGATGATTCTGAAGGACAATGTTGCACTTGTTTTGGGGTGTTTTAATCATCCTAAGTGAAGGGAGTATACTTATAGTTCAGTGGAAGACAATCTTTTTGTGAAGCATCTCGGTCTTAGTTGAAGAACTATTGGTCAAAGTTGGTTTGGTCACAACAGACATTATCTGACCAGAAGTCAGGACTTTGTTCAGGATATTTTTTTTGGGAAACCAACAAAAGAGGTTATGAATGGCAGTTTCAAGTACATGTCAGTAATGAAAATTGTGCAGGGTCTGACTGTGTATATGCATATGGTAACAACTACCATCCCCAGAAGAATCAGTCCAAATATTTTGAATGAAGAAAAAGCTAATTTGGACGGTACACAATTATTTTTGGTGCAATTTTGGTCTCCTAAAATAACGTTCTTGTTTGACCAAGACCTTGAAACAGTCAAGGATTATTATTTCCCAAGTGGATGCTCAGCTATTTATATGGGTTACATCTTCCCTCTCCTATCTTATGAGTATTTTGTAGTTCACCTCTATTATGGGGTTTGTTCTGGTCTGGTTGAATTGTGCTTGGATATGGATATGTGAAGGCTTCTGTTGCCAATGTTTGGCTAAAAAGGGGGAGAAAGGTGCTCAAGGTGGTGCTCAGTTTAGGCCGAAGGTTGTTTTTCCAGGTATGTAAAAAAGGTATCGGATATGATGTTCTATTCTGTCTTGTGTTTGTGTTGGCTTTTGTGACTTGTGAACACAATTGTGAATTGTGTTCTGAGTTACCCAGGTTGACTGGAGGGTGCTTCATGGTTATCTAATGTCACCATTCAAATGAAAGGCCTATTCATCTGTGACAAGAATAGGTTCCTGGGTTGAGGGGGAGAGTAGACTATCTTCTTCCTCGTGTGCATCATGTAAATCAGGTTGCTTCAGGAATTTCCTTCCTTTTAGCCGGAGGTTGTTGTTCCTTGATGCTGAAGTTTGCAATGGAGCTGATATAAAGAAGATGTCAAAAAAAATGTCCTGGCATCTTAACTGATGACTGACTCCATGTTGTTGTGCTTAGTAGCTTCTGAAGGCAAAGCTGATTTTTGTTATTATTGCTGCAATCTGGGTTGTAATTTTATTATTTGTTTTAGCCAAAATTTGCCAAAGGGGGATATTTTTAATTCTCTATTTTTAGTATTGGCATTAATTTTAGTAAAACAAATATATCATCAATATTTAGATAGGATGTCTTAACTTTCTAAACAAGAACAGGTTGAGCAAGAAGTCCTATATTATGTTGAGAAATATTGAGTTGAAGCGTTTCAACATCTGGAACAACATGTCGAATAAGATGTCCTATGCAGGGGCATACAACATCACGCCTGAGCTGAACTAGACTGTTGTATTCCGTTAAGTCATAAAGATAAATATACTTTAAGGATATTATATTATCCTATATGGCGCTAATTTGCAGGTCAAGAAGAATCAAGAAGAATATTTACTTTTTAAATATGCAGATTATTTAGGAAGATTTGATTGAAGACCTATTTTGTAGCATAATCTTCTACTGTTGTGTAACATCCAAAGAGCTGTGATTTGAAGGCCCAAATCCAGTTGGGTATAGGTTATAAAAAGAAGCTTTGTAACCTAGGATTAGTACCAGTCAAAAATACAAATATGTAATCATTAGGGATGAGTCTGTAGCCACTCTCTAGGAGAGTTGGTGTAAGTGAACCACTTGGGTTGTGAGATGGTCACTGTGTTCTCACTCAGAAGTTGTGAAGTAATGAGTTGAGTATTTTTCTTGGAGGAAACTTTGAAGCAACTCCAAGTTGTGTTCTTAGTTAAGAGTCTTGGCTAGGAATTGTCATGGAAGTGAGTCTTCTGGTTTATTGTTATGGAAGTGTGTCTTTCTATTTGTGTTGATCCAATCATTGTCTGTGATTGAAGAGAGATTGTGGAGGGCCTCATATATAGGTGATTCTTAGATAGAAATCTAGCAAGGGTAGTAATTAAGTGATTATGCCGTAAACTGGAGGTTTATTGTAGGGTCTATGAATTGATACTATCATAATGGATTTGTCCCTGGCTTGGTATTCCCCCAGAGTAGGAGAGTTTCTCCGAACTGGGTTAAGAATTTTGGTGTGTTGTTTATGCTTTTCAGTACTGTTTTTAATGTTTATACCTTGCATATTTGTTCATGTCGGATCATATGTCTTAAAATGTCATAGAACATCTGAATTCTGTCATACCAGAATTTCAAAAGTTTCAACTCAGCTATGCATGATTTATGTATGAATGAATGAATGTATGTCATTTATATGCTGACAAAGCAGACATACAACACTGGGGATAACCAGACAAAACATACTTGGGTAAAGACGACACTCCGCTAAATCACATCCAAGATGGAAATCCCATAAGCGAGTAAGCAACCAATCGAGGAAACAACATCCTACTTCTAGGCTTGACTTCTCTGGGAGGTATCATATTGACTTTGCTAGGGAAGAAGGCACCACATCTGCTGAGTGGAAACCACAAACCTTCTCCAATACCAATAATAGAGGTTGCATAAAATCTTCTGGGGAAGATCAAAGGGACATCGTGGGAATAATAACCTTAAAGGGAGACATTATCCTCTGTTCACATGAGAAACACAAAGTGAGGGAAAACCCAAAAAATTGACAGATGCCCCAACACCTCTCAAAAGATATTACTCTTAAACCTATCACTGGGGAATATAGGATCTCAAACCCAATACCATATAACAACTTGGAGGAAAATCTCCATATGTTTAAAAGCACAGGAGAAACCATGCATTCATTTGTGGAAGTAAAACAAAGAAGACTTTCTAAGGAGAACCTTCAAAACTCAGAGTTTATTCATCCTTGGAACAACTGCTTTTATTCCTTTAATTCAAAAAATCGAAGTAAAAGTGTTTTGCAAATTTTCAAAAACTTCTTTTATTATTTAAGTCTTTTGTTTTTGAAAATTAATATAAAAAGTAAATGAAATTTTGCAAGTAGAATAAAAATAAGAATTATAAAGAATTGGATAAAGGCTCAAATTTTATTAATAGAATGGTAGTCCGCAAATGACGGAACTCCATAGATGATTACAAAGTTTGAAAAATGATAAATACATGGAAAAGGTACATTGAAATACATTGACCACTATTCTCCCTAACAAATTTGAATTCCTATGTTTAGGTTTCAGTCGAAGAGTGATGAGAATCTAAGGAGATTGTTGCTTCCATGATCAAGTCTTGCCTAATGTAGTTACTTGCTAAGAATTCCCTAACTTTTTCCTAGATTGCCCTTGCAGGTTTTCAATCCACTGGGATAATTTATTCTATTTATGTCTCTAATTTTTGTCTAGACCGACCTTTCGGGTTTTCAGCCTACCGAGACACTCATTTTTGCCTAAGCCGCCCTTTCAGGTTTTCAACTTAGCAAGTTGTTCTTTTATTTCTTTAGGTGAAGTGTTTCTTGACTGCACCAGCATTCACAGAATGTGGGAACTCCTCATCATCCATAGTTTTAAGAATTAATGCACCTCCAGATAAGGATTTCTTTATAACATATGGGCCTTCATAATTAAGAGTCTACTTGACCCTAGAATCAGCGTTAAAAGACATGATCTTTCTGAGCACGGGGTCACCTTTTTTGAATTCACGAGGTTTGACCTTCTTATTAAAAGATTTATTCATTCTTTTCTGGTATAATTAACCATGACATAAAGCAGTCATTCTCTTCTCTTCAATCAAATTTAGCTAGTCAAACTTGTTCTAGACCCATTCAGCCTCTGTCAACTTGGCTTCCATGATTAATCGCAACAAGGGAATCTCAACCTTGGTGGGGAGAACTGATTTCATACCATAAACAAGAGAGAAATGAGTTGCCCTTGTTGAAGTGAAGACAAATCTATGATACCCATGCAAAGTAAAAGGGAGCATTTCATGCTAATCCTTATATGTAACAACCATCTTCTGGATGATGTTTTTAATATTCTTATTAGCAGCTTTAACAACCTCATTCATCTTAGGCCTGTAAGGAGAAGAGTTGTGATGAGAAATCTTAAATTCTTCACAAATCTCTTTCATCATCTTGTTATTCAAATTCGAGCCGTTATCATTGATAATCCTCCTTGGCACACCATACCAACATATAAGTTTATTCTTAATAAATCGTACCACGACCTGCCTGGTCAGATTAGCATAAGAAGCTGCTTCCACCCACTTGGTGAAGTAAGCAATTGCCACCAAGATGAAACGATGTCCATTCGAGGCCTTGGGTTCAATCATCCCAATCATATCAATACCCCACATAGAGAAAGGCAACGGGGAAGAAATAACATTGAGAAGAGTTGGAGGCACATGAATCTTGTTAGCATAAATCTGACACTTATGGCACTTCTTTGCAAATTTGTAGCAGTCAGATTCCATTATCAGCCTATTGTAACATGCCCATAACATCTTTTTTGCCATTGAATTTCCGTTGGCATGGGTACCAAATGAACCTTCATGGATCTCTTGCATTAACATGTCTTCTTCGTGTGTATCCATGCATCTGAGAAGGTCTATATCATAATTTCTTTTGTATAACACATCTTCATTAAGGAAGAAGCTACCTGCCAACCTTCTCAATGTCTTTATGTCTTTTTTTGACGCACCAAGTGGGTATTCTTGAGTCTGGAGGAAATGCTTGATATCATAATGCCAAGGTTTATCATCTTATATCACTTATACCACAAATAAATGAGATGGCCTATCAAGACATTGGATTATAATCTGAGGTACATCATTCCAAGAATTCACCTAGTTCATGGAAGCCAAAGTGGCTAAAGCATCTACCATCTGATTCTCGTCTCGAGGAATGTGATGAAATTCAACTTTATTGAAGAAAGTTAACAACCTTCTTGCATAATCTTTGTAGGGAATCAAGCCAGGGTGACGAGTCTCCTATTCTTCTTTAATCTGATTTATCACTAGAGCTGAATAACCATATACATCCAAAATTTTGATTGCGAGATCCATAGCTTCTTCAAGACCTAAGATACATGCTTCATATTCCTCCATGTTATTGGTGCAATCTGTTAGAACAAAGTTTGAATCTACTACCCTAAGTTAAAGTTTTGATGATAACAAAATGCTAGATTAAATAAATTGTATAACTCATATGAGACATATATGCTACCTAAAAATTATATTGTGCATTTACAGAAACTCTGATGGATATCAGCATAAGAATGTCAACATCAGCATCAGAAGATGAATTATCATATGCCAGCATCAGAAGATGAAATATCATATGCCAGCATCAGAAGATTAAAGCATGTGCTTACGCTGAAGCTTGATGAACAGATCTACGCGTAACATACTCTAAACTCTGATCAAGACCAAAACAATATCATCAGCACCTAGAAACGTCAGAATAAGACAAAGCCAATTAACACGCTTAATTGACAACGGTACTGTGCATTCAAGACACTTTATTACCAACGGCTGTATTCCAAGACAAAGATCTTCTCAATATGGAAAGAACGTAATGGGCATTGAAATGGAATAATTGACTACAACGTATCTTTTCCAAAGGCTATATAAACAAGTTAGTGAGAAATGAATTGGCCAATTGATCGGGACTTTATGAGTCTGTCGGGATATTAACTGCAAGTATACAGTTCAGTCGTTCTAGTTTTAAAAGATTATCGAACCCACAGAGACTGAGGATCAATCGCATACAATCTAATGCTACAATTTGTCTAACTAAGCGATGAATATTCGATTTTTGGGGGAAACAGTTTAATTAAAAATAATAGTACTAGTTATACCGGCATGTGATAATCAGACTTAGGGAATTCGGTGAATCGCTTGGCCTATAAAGTATTTCGGTAAAAGCTAATTGTTTAAAAACCTGAGACATACACTCTCGTGTTTATGAAATAAGTCATGCTACTAAACCTAGTGGATGCACTTTAAATTTAATAACACTTTTTGAAAACAATTTGAGTTTAATTAATTTATTAAAACACTCTCGTGTATTTAAAAATCAATGTTTCGTTACCACTATCTGGGTTGAACCCCAGCTCTCGCATGCAGGTTCTTGCCTTAATTAATTTCCCACTCTCGTGGCAAAATCGTGTTAATTAACCTCTCACTCTCGTGACAAGGTTAGTTAAATTAATCTTGGAAATTGGAAACCAGAAATTGTTTTATAAATATTTTTGGCCAAGGTATCACTGAATTCCTTTAGTTCTTACGGGTCACATACCGGTATTAATAATTTAGCCGGACATAATTAACTTGAAAGCAATACAATTCAAAATATAATTCATAACAACAATTGGCATACTATAAGAACTGAATAAATATTAATTGCAATAAAAACCTGGAATCAAAGTTGCTATGGTAATCTTGAAGTATTACAATAATCCTTGAGCTTGATTGCAGTAAATAATTCGTGTTAATTCTTGAAGTAAGAATTAACACTTAAAACTAAAAACTAAAACTTGGAATGAAAATTACAGGAACGTAGAAAAAACTCTAAAACAAGGAAATAGAAATAATGCATAAACATAGAAATTAGGTCTGTAGAAAATTCTTCGACCCTTGAACTGTGCACTGGTACACATATATATAGCATAGGAAAAATCAACAGTTTTTGAATTCTTGATGAAGTCTTCAGTGGAGAAAATATAGGATCACTAATAGTGGTGGCAAGAAAATAGGGGACTCAGTAGAAAGAGGGAGAACGAGTCTGCCCTTAACGCCCACGTCTCAATCCATGCATAACGTCCACCTTCACGCGAGTGACGGTCGTCACAGGTGGGTGACGGTCGTAACGCGCTGAATTAGTGCATTACGCTCGTCAGTGGTGTGTGACGAGCGTTTCCTTATGTTGGGGGGGTGTTACGCCCGTCACAGGGACGTGACGACCGTCACTGTTCCAGGAATCCAAACTTTGTATTTTTTTATTCTTTTTCTCTTTGTTTATTGTCTAGCCTTCTTCATGTTGTCCTTTTCCATCAGTTTGAGTCGACAAGTGTTATACCTATAAAAAGACAAATAATCTCGGAATAATCGGGGGTTAGACGACTTAATGAAATATAAAATCGGTAAAAAACATGGTATATATACGATGTGTTTTCTCGTTATCAAATTCCCCCATACTTAAACCTTTGCTTGTCCTCAAGAAAATAGTCATTCGAAAGGTCGGACAAGTTTTGTTAAACGCATAAGCGTGACATACCTTGGATTTTTTTAAAGTAGTTTCGGGAAATCCTCGTCGGTTCAGCCAATACTTGAGTAAAACACTAAAGATACGCTAATGACGCAAGCAATAAGCTTAGCCGTAGACTTCCATTTTAAACGAGCTATCCAACAGTTCCGTTATAACTCTGCCCGGAGTTCCTCGTGTCTATTTCACCCGGTTTCGTTCTGGCGCAATCACATTAAGCCCTTTGTCTTAGCACGCACGTAGTGGAGTAATCGGTTAGTGACTTTGATCCTTTAGCACGGGGTCTGGTACATGAATGTGGCAACCCTACATATGTTATCCAAATTGGAGGTTGTGGGGGATCGGGCCGTAGCACGCCCTACCGAGTTCAGAACCAGATACCTCTGAACCAACCAACACTGGATTCCTTCATTATTTGCTCAGCTCTTATATGTGCCTGTATATTTTGGTACACAAATTTTCTTTTCTTTTAGCAGTGAGATAGGAAGGATATTTTTAGAATCAGGCATCAAACACTTATATTCATCGATTCTCCACGTGGTTTGTGTCAAGACGGTGCTGACTGCTAGTATAAACTACTAGGGGTTACTTCTAGAACTTGAAACTCCAGATATCGGTATAATGGTTATTGAAACGAATCGCGTAAGTAGGAAGTCTACGGTGACAGAACCGTATCGATCTTGTTATGTCGTTTTCGGCTTCCTCAACCGGGATTTCGTTAAAATAGGTATGTCGGGCTAATGCGAAGATAAAAAATTTCGGTATGGCTAAATAAAGCGAAGAATTTGAATCGAGATATATCGTAAAAATTTACTAGTTTATAAAAGATGGAAAGGTACCTCTCCCACACTAAATCCGACATTGTCCTCAATGTTGCGGTATATAGGTGGGGAAGTACAATTACAAAAGCAAACAGAAAGGAAATGAAACAGAAAAAAGTAAACTACATAGAAAATAAAGAAAAACTACTGGTGACCACGTCCTCAACTCCTGGTGCGAGAGCGTCTAGTAGGAGTGGCTTCTGTGTCAGTATCTTGGAAACCAAGGGTGCTGACGTCCATCCTTAAGGAATTAAGCTCTGACAGGGCCTCATCCAACCTCTCATTCATGTTTCACTTCCCAGTCAAGATTTGAGTGTTTTGAGCGCATACATACTCATATTTCTCCTGCTGTCTTCTTTCTAGCGCTGCGCTCATTTAAAAACTGTAAAAAGTAGACTTGTTTAAAATGAAATCATAAACTGCCTAGAAACATAAAACACAAGGTAAAAATAAGTGCTGATTCTGCTGCTTCATCCCAGTCGCGTCTTCAAGTCATCGAAAGCTGCATGTATGTGAGAAAACTGTTCCACAGTTATATCAGTTAAGCTTATCACGTCCATACGCATACCCTTCAACTCGTTCTTGATTCCATTGATGTCCGTCTGATAAACATCCAGCGTAGAAAAGATTTTATTCAAATTTTCAGCATATTCCCCTTTTGTTATTGCAGGGGCATCAACTTCCTCTACGATGTTGTTACCATCATGGTAACCAGGAGGGGTCTCGGGGTCACTCTCATCAGACATTGTGGTATCATAAACTTGGTAGGATTGGGGTGTCTCAGGTGTCGAAGGGTGGTCGGGAGGGTTAAGCTCCTACAACCAATTGTCGCGATTTTGGGCACTTATTTTGGCATGGTTAGGAAGTGTAAATACCGTGACTACTTCGTCCCTTATCAAGTAATCGAAGGGTGCAGGACCTAGGTTTCCTATTATTCGTAGGTGGAAACAAAAATCAATGTTTATAGGGCGGATTGAAACAAATTGTGTGCACCTATGTAGCTGGTATCTAAGTCCGAGGGCGTTAGCAATCATGTTAACAAGGCCTCCTATGATGATTGGCTCGCTAGGGTTCTCGGCAATGCGGGTAAATGTCTGCATTAAGAATGGCAATGCATTTACAGGTCGGCCCTGGGTCATACACTGCAGCAAAAAATATCTCATCTTTAGATACGGCAGTGCGGTTCTGTTCTTTGCCGAAAATGGTATGTGCTAGAATCTTGTGGAAATAGCGGATAGCGAGGTTGTGTATTTCATTATTATCCATGCTATCTGGCTCAGGGTGGTAGTTCCCGGTTTAAGTCCCCCAAAAGTAGTCTAGCTCAAAATCCATTAACTCTGCCTGGGTGGTAGAAAAAGCAAAAGGTCCGCAAGGGAATCCTAGAAGGTTGGATAATTCTTTATGGGTATAAGCAAATTCAATACCAAACAACCCGAAGGCTATAAATCCCTTTCTAGTTCCGAAACCGCGCTCGTGTATATGAACTAAAGAGCTCAGAAACTCAAGGGTGAGCTCGCGGTATGTAACAAACCTAGATTTAATGTGGGCTTTTTCCCATCCCAGCTGGCTAAACAGATAATGGACACTATCCTTAATGCCTAAAGTGTCCATTGTGGGTTCATCATAATATAAGGTCATACCAATATTTCTATGTGATAATTCCTCAAACCTCCTCATTTGGTTCCTGCCTCTAAAAGTGGTTTCCATACTAAATAGCAAAGAGGGAAAGCAAATCAGGGGAGAAGGTAGGACAGAAAAAGACTTTTTCAGAAAACCTGTAAAGTTGATTGAAAATCAGCAGCAGTTGCATAAATTTTTTTTATAGAAAAGATGAAAGAGAAAATAATGAAAATAATGCTTTAAAAGAAAACGGATATAGAAACGGAATAAAAAGTCAAAGACAAAAAAACAAACAGAAACAAACAGGTGGGTCGCCTCCCATGCAACACTTTGTTTAACGTCATAAGCCTGACGAACAGGAGTGCAAGCGCTCATGGTGGTTCTCTCGAGGATGACTCCTCGGTTGAACTTTTAGTAGTTGTCATTTTCCATGGCCACTTATCAAGCCATCTCACATATCCCTCACCTTTTCTTTTCTTTCTTCTGTGGGGTGGTTCATTCTTCTGAACTTGTGGTGGTGGTTCTGGATCTATCCTAAGTATCAACTTTTCAAGTTTGGGCTTAGTGATTTCATCCACCACCTCAAAGGTTAACCTTACCTTCTTAACAGTAATTATATCCCTAGTTTCACGGTCCTCTAATTTTCTCTTTTTATGCAACACTTCCAACAAGGGTGCATTAGTGTGGATATTTTCCAATACCTCCACATATGTTTTAGATTGGGAGTCTATCTGGGCTTCCATAAAAATTTTCGAGAAAGGAAACGGTGGGGTATAGGGGTGAGGCATAACAATAGGTGCTCCCTTTTCTACCTTTTCTACAACCTCCCTTTTAGATAGTGTTGGAGGATTTTTCTCAATCTTTACTCTTTTCTCGTCTAAACTCTCCTCGTCCACATCATTACTCTCCTCAACCTCATTATCACTCTCCTCAACCTCACTATCGCTCTCCTTAGGATTTTCAACTTGTTTTTCACTACTGGTTGTTACAACATCCAATTTCTCCTCAGGGAAGGGTCCTAGAGGGTTTTGTTCAAGCTGGGAGATTTGGGTCTCTAAGGCTATGTTGTGGGCCGCGAGCGACTCAACCACAGTGGTCAGTTGCCTAAGTTTTTCACTGTTTTGAAGACTTTGTTTTCTAAACTCTTCGTTCTGGACAGTTTGTGTCTCTACAAAGTGCTCCATCAGAGATTCTAACCTAAAGTGAATTAGCATCGCGTCAGAATCCTCCATTGATGTTTCGAAGTTAAAATCATGCGATTCTTCTGATTCTTCAAATTGAGTTAGAGTCGCATTTTGTGTTTCCATAAAGCGCTTTGTCATCATTGATATTTCATTAAAATTTCCCATTAATATTTCGAGGTCGTATTTATAGGATACTTGCGTCTCCTCGAAATATTGGGTGTAGTGATTGTAGGGGAAATTTGGTTGAGGATAAGTTTGGTTGGATCTATAATATTCTTGCGATTCCTCAAAATTTTGGGATTGATAGTTGGAAAGGTAATTCGGGTGAGAATGAGTCTGTGATGCATTGAAATTCTCCAATAGTATTTCGAGGTCGGATTTATGGGATTCTTGTGATTCCTCGAAATACTCAGAGTGGGGGTTGTAGAAAAATTTTGGGTGATACATAGTAATTGGGACAAGATTCGTAGATGCAAAGACTCGCTTCGGGAGTGAGTATTTGGCATACAAATCGAAAGAGGGTTTCTGTTGCCTAGTCTAAACGCGCAACAAAAGGATCGTACTTAATTGATTAATCAGTCCCCGGCAACGGCGCCAAAAACTTGATCGGGACTTTATGAGTCTGTCGGGATATTAACTGCAAGTATACAGTTCAGTCGTTCTAGTTTTAAAAGATTATCGAACCCACAGAGACTGAGGATCAATCGCATACGATCTAATGCTACAGTTTGTCTAACTAAGTGATGAATATTCGATTTTTGGGGGAAACAGTTTAATTAAAAATAATAGTACTAGTTATACCGGCATGTGATAATCGGACTTAGGGAATTCGGTGAATCGCTTGGCCTATAAAGTATTTCGGTAAAAGCTAATTGTTTAAAAACCTGAGACATACACTCTCGTGTTTATGAAATAAGTCATGCTACTAAACCTAGTGGATGCACTTTAAATTTAATAACACTTTTTGAAAACAATTTGAGTTTAATTAATTTATTAAAACACTCTCGTGTATTTAAAAATCAATGTTTCGTTACCACTATCAGGGTTGAACCCCAGCTCTCGCATGCAGGTTCTTGCCTTAATTAATTTCCCACTCTCGTGGCAAAATCGTGTTAATTAACCTCTCACTCTCGTGACAAGGTTAGTTAAATTAATCTTGGAAATTGGAAACCAGAAATTGTTTTATAAATATTTTTGGCCAAGGTATCACTGAATTCCTTTAGTTCTTACGGGTCACATACCGGTATTAATAATTTAGCCGGACATAATTAACTTGAAAGCAATACAATTCAAAATATAATTCATAACAACAATTGGCATAATATAAGAACTGAATAAATATTAATTGCAATAAAAACCTGGAATCAAAGTTGCTATGGTAATCTTGAAGTATTACAATAATCCTTGAGCTTGATTGCAGTAAATAATTCGTGTTAATTCTTGAAGGAAGAATTAACACTTAAAACTAAAAACTAAAACTTGGAATGAAAATTACAGGAACGTAGAAAAAACTCTAAAACAAGGAAATAGAAATAATGCATAAACATAGAAATTAGGTCTGTAGAAAATTCTTCGACCCTTGAACTGTGCACTGGTACACATATATATAGCATAGGAAAAATCAACAGTTTTTGAATTCTTGATGAAGTCTTCAGTGGAGAAAATATAGGATCACTAATAGTGGTGGCAAGAAAATAGGGGACTCAGTAGAAAGAGGGAGAACGAGTTTGCCCTTAACGCCCACGTCTCAATCCATGCATAACGTCCACCTTCACGCGCGTGACGGTCGTCACAGGTGGGTGACGGTCGTAACGTGCTGAAGTAGTGCATTACGCTCGTCAGTGGTGTGTGACGAGCGTTTCCTTATGTTGGGGGGGTGTTACGCCCGTCACAGGGACGTGACGACCGTCACTGTTCCAGGAATCCAAACTTTGTATTTTTTTATTCTTTTTCTTTTTGTTTATTGTCTAGCCTTCTTCATGTTGTCCTTTTCCATCGGTTTGAGTCGACAAGTGTTATACCTGTAAAAAGACAAATAATCTCGGAATAATCAGGGGTTAGACGACTTAATGAAATATAAAATCGGTAAAAAACATGGTATATATACAATATGTTTTCTCGTTATCAAATTCCCCCATACTTAAACCTTTGCTTGTCCTCAAGCAAATAGTCATTCAAAAGGTCGGACAAGTTTTGTTAAACGCATAAGCGTGACATACCTTGGATTTTTTTAAAGTAGTTTCGGGAAATCCTCGTCGGTTCGGCCAATACTTGAGTAAAACACTAAAGATACGCTAATGACGCAAGCAATAAGGTTAGCCGTAGACTTCCATTTTAAACGAGCTATCCAACAGTTCCGTTATAACTCTGCCCGGAGTTCCTCGTGTCTATTTCACCCGATTTCGTTCAGGCGCAATCACATTAAGCCCTTTGTCTTAGCACGCACGTAGTGGAGTAACCGGTTAGTGACTTTGATCCTTTAGCACGGGGTCTGGTACATGAATGTGGCAACCCTACATATGTTATCCAAATTGGAGGTTGTGGGGGATCAGGCCGTAGCACGCCCTACCGAGTTCAGAACCAGATACCTCTGAACCAACCAACACTGGATTCCTTCATTATTTGCTCAGCTCTTATATGTGCCCGTATATTTTGGTACACAAATTTTCTTTTCTTTTAGCAGTGAGATAGGAAGGATATTTTTAGAATCAGGCATCAAACACTTATATTCATCGATTCTCCACGTGGTTTGTGTCAAGACGGTGCTGACTGCTAGTATAAACTACTAGGGGTTACTTCTAGAACTTGAAACTCCAGATATCGGTATAATGGTTATTGAAACGAATCGCGTAAGTAGGAAGTCTACGGTGACAAAACCGTATCAATCTTGTTATGTCGTTTTCGGCTTCCTCAACCGGGATTTCGTTAAAATAGGTATGTCGGGCTAATGCGAAGATAAAAAATTTCGGTATGGCTAAATAAAGCGAAGAATTTGAATCGAGACATATCGTAAAAATTTACTAGTTTATAAAAGATGGAAAGGTACCTCTCCCACACTAAATCCGACATTGTCCTCAATGTTGCGGTATATAGGTGGGGAAGTACAATTACAAAAGCAAACAGAAAGGAAATGAAACAGAAAAAAGTAAACTACATAGAAAATAAAGAAAAACTACTGGTGACCACGTCCTCAACTCCTGGTGCGAGAGCGTCTAGTAGGAGTGGCTTCTGTGTCAGTATCTTGGAAACCAAGGGTGCTGACGTCCATCCTTAAGGAATTAAGCTCTGACAGGGCCTCATCCAACCTCTCATTCATTTTCCACTTCCCAGTCAAGATTTGAGTGTTTTGAGCGCATACATACTCATATTGCTCCTGCTGTCTTCTTTCAAGCGCTGCGCTCATTTAAAAACTGTAAAAAGTAGACTTGTTTAAAATGAAATCATAAACTGCCTAGAAACATAAAACACAAGGTAAAAATAAGTGCTGATTCTGCTGCTTCATCCCAGTCGCGTCTTCAAGTCATCGAAAGTTGAATGTATGTGAGAAAACTGTTCCACAGTTATATCAGTTAAGCTTATCACGTCCATACGCATACCCTTCAACTCGTTCTTGATTCCATTGATATCCGTCTGATAAACATCCAACGTAGAAAAGATTTTATTCAAATTTTCAGCATATTCCCCTTTTGTTATTACAGGGGCATCAACTTCCTCTACAATGTTGTTACCATCATGGTAACCAGGAGGGGTCTCGGGGTCACTCTCATCAGACATTGTGGTATCATAAACTTGGTAGGATTGGGGTGTCTCAGGTGTCGAAGGGTGGTCGGGAGGGTTAAGCTCCTACAACCAATTGTCGCGATTTTGGGCACTTGTTTTGTCATGGTTAGGAAGTGTAAATACCGTGACTACTTCGTCCCTTATCAAGTAATCGAAGGGTGCAGGACCTAGGTTTCCTATTATTCGTAGGTGGAAACAAAAATCAATGTTTATAGGGCGGATTGAAACAAATTATGTGCACCTATGTAGCTGGTATCTAAGTCCGAGGGCGTTAGCAATCATGGTAACAAGGCCTCCTATGATGATTGGCTCGCTAGGGTTCTCGGCAATGCGGGTAAATGTCTGCATTAAGAATGGCACTGCATTTACAGGTCGGCCCTGGGTCATACACTGCAGCAAAAAATATCTCATATTTAGATACGACAGTGCGGTTCTGTTCTTTGCCAAAAATGGTATGTGCTAGAATCTTGATGAAATAGCGGATAGCGAGGTTGTGTATTTCATTATTATCCATGCTATCTGGCTCAGGGTGGTAGTTCCCGGTTTAAGTCCCCCAAAAGTAGTCTAGCTCAAAATCTATTAACTCTGCCTGGGTGGTAGAAAAAGCAAAAGGTCCGCAAGGGAATCCTAGAAGGTTGGATAATTCTTTATGGGTATAAGCAAATTCAATACCAAACAACCCGAAGGCTATAAATCCCTTTCTAGTTCCGAAACCGCGCTCGGGTATATGAACTAAAGAGCTCAGAAACTCAAGGGTGAGCTCGCGGTATGTAACAAACCTAGATTTAATGTGGGCTTTTTCCCATCCCAGCTGGCTAAACAGATAATGGACACTATCCTTAATGCCTAAAGTGTCCATTGTGGGTTCATCATAATATAAGGTCATACCAATATTTCTATGTGATAATTCCTCAAACCTCCTCATTTGGTTCCTGCCTCTAAAAGTGGTTTCCATACTAAAGAGCAAAGAGGGAAAGCAAATCAGGGGAGAAGGTAGGACAGAAAAAGACTTTTTCAGAAAACCTGTAAAGTTGATTGAAAATCAGCAGCAGTTGCATAAATTTTTTTTTATAGAAAAGATGAAAGAGAAAATAATGAAAATAATGCTTTAAAAGAAAACGGATATAGAAACGGAATAAAAAGTCAAAGACAAAAAAACAAACAGAAACAAACAGGTGGGTCGCTTCCCACGCAACACTTTGTTTAACGTCATAAGCTTGACGAACAGGAGTGCAAGCGCTCATGGTGGTTCTCTCGAGGATGACTCCTCGGTTGAACTTTTAGTAGTTGTCATTTTCCATGGCCACTTATCAAGCCATCTCACATATCCCTCACCTTTTCTTTTCTTTCTTCTGTGGGGTGGTTCATTCTTCTGAACTTGTGGTGGTGGTTCTGGATCTATCCTAAGTATCAACTTTTCAAGTTTGGGCTTAGTGATTTCATCCACCACCTCAAAGGTTAACCTTACCTTCTTAACAGTAATTATATCCCTAGTTTCACGGTCCTCTAATTTTCTCTTTTTATGCAAGACTTCCAACAAGGGTGCATTAGCGTGGATATTTTCCAATACCTCCACATATGTTTTAGATTGGGAGTCTATCTGGGCTTCCATAAAACTTTTCGAGAAAGGAAACGGTGGGGTATAGGGGTGATGCATAACAATAGGTGCTCCCTTTTCTACCTCTTCTACAACCTCCCTTTTAGATAGTGTTGGAGGATTTTTCTCAATCTTTACTCTTTTCTCGTCTAAACTCTCCTCGTCCACATCATTACTCTCCTCAACCTCATTATCACTCTCCTCAACCTCACTATCGCTCTCCTTAGGATTTTCAACTTGTTTTTCACTACTGGTTGTTACAACATCCAATTTCTCCTCAGGGAAGGGTCCTAGAGGGTTTTGTTCAAGCTGGGAGATTTGGGTCTCTAAGGCTATGTTGTGGGTCGCGAGCGACCCAACCACAGTGGTCAGTTGCCTAAGGTTTTCACTGTTTTGAAGACTTTATTTTCTAAACTCTTCGTTCTGGACAGTTTGTGTCTCTACAAAGTGCTCCATCAGAGATTCTAACCTAGAGTGAATTAGCATCGCGTCAGAATCCTCCATTGATGTTTCGAAGTTGAAATCATGCGATTCTTCTGATTCTTCAAATTGAGTTAGAGTCGCATTTTGTGTTTCCATAAAGCACTTCGTCATCATTGATATTTCATTAAAATTTCCCATTAATATTTCGAGGTCGTATTTATAGGATACTTGCGTCTCCTCGAAATATTGGGTGTAGTGATTGTAGGGGAAATTTGGTTGAGGATAAGTTTGGTTGGATCTATAATATTCTTGCGATTCCTCAAAATTTTGGGATTGATAGTTGGAAAGGTAATTCGGGTGATAATGAGTCTGTGATGCATTGAAATTCTCCAATAGTATTTCGAGGTCGGATTTATGGGATTCTTGTGATTCCTCGAAATACTCAGAGTGGAGGTTGTAGGAAAAATTTGGGTGATACATAGTAATTGGGACAAGATTCGTAGATGCAAAGACTCGCTTCGGGAGTGAGTATTTGGCATACAAATCGAAAGAGGGTTTCTGTTGCCTAGTCTAAACGCGCAACAAAAGGATCGTAGTTAATTGATTAATCAGTCCCCGGCAACGGCGCCAAAAACTTGATCGGGACTTTATGAGTCTGTTGGGATATTAACTGCAAGTATACAGTTCAGTCGTTCTAGTTTTAAAAGATTATCGAACCCACAGAGACTGAGGATCAATCGCATACGATCTAATGCTACAGTTTGTCTAACTAAGCGATGAATATTCGATTTTTGGGGGAAACAATTTAATTAAAAATAATAGTACTAGTTATACCGGCATGTGATAATCGGACTTAGGGAATTCGGTGAATCGCTTGGCCTATAAAGTATTTCGGTAAAAGCTAATTGTTTAAAAACCTGAGACATACACTCTCGTGTTTATGAAATAAGTCATGCTACTAAACCTAGTGGATGCACTTTAAATTTAATAACACTTTTTGAAAACAATTTGAGTTTAATTAATTTATTAAAACACTCTCGTGTATTTAAAAATCAATGTTTCGTTACCACTATCTGGGTTGAACCCCAGCTCCCGCATGCAGGTTCTTGCCTTAATTAATTTCCCACTCTCGTGGCAAAATCGTGTTAATTAACCTCTCACTCTCGTGACAAGGTTAGTTAAATTAATCTTGGAAATTGGAAACCAGAAATTGTTTTATAAATATTTTTGGCCAAGGTATCACTGAATTCCTTTAGTTCTTACGGGTCACATACCGGTATTAATAATTTAGCCGGACATAATTAACTTGAAAGCAATACAATTCAAAATATAATTCATAACAACAATTGGTATAATATAAGAACTGAATAAATATTAATTGCAATAAAAACCTGGAATCAAAGTTGCTATGGTAATCTTGAAGTATTACAATAATCCTTGAGCTTGATTGTAGTAAATAATTCGTGTTAATTCTTGAAGGAAGAATTAACACTTAAAACTAAAAACTAAAACTTGGAATGAAAATTACAGGAACGTGGAAAAAACTCTAAAACAAGGAAATAGAAATAATGCATAAACATAGAAATTAGGTCTGTAGAAAATTCTTCGACCCTTGAACTGTGCACTGGTACACATATATATAGCATAGGAAAAATCAACAGTTTTTGAATTCTTGATGAAGTCTTCAGTGGAGAAAATATAGGATCACTAATAGTGGTGGCAAGAAAATAGGGGACTCAGTAGAAAGAGGGAGAACGAGTTTGCCCTTAACGCCCACGTCTCAATCCATGCATAACGTCCACCTTCACGCGCGTGACGGTCGTCACAGGTGGGTGACGGTCGTAACGTGCTGAAGTAGTGCATTACGCTCGTCAGTTGTGTGTGAGGAGCGTTTCCTTATGTTGGGGGGGTGTTACGCCCATCACAGGGACGTGACGACCGTCACTGTTCCAGGAATCCAAACTTTGTATTTTTTTATTCTTTTTCTTTTTGTTTATTGTCTAGCCTTCTTCATGTTGTCCTTTTCCATCGGTTTGAGTCGACAAGTGTTATACCTGTAAAAAGACAAATAATCTCGGAATAATCAGGGGTTAGACGACTTAATGAAATATAAAATCGGTAAAAAACATGGTATATATACGATATGTTTTCTCGTTATCAAATTCCCCCATACTTAAACCTTTGCTTGTCCTCAAGCAAATAGTCATTCGAAAGGTCGGACAAGTTTTGTTAAACGCATAAGCGTGACATACCTTGGATTTTTTTAAAGTAGTTTCGGGAAATCCTCGTCGGTTCGGCCAATACTTGAGTAAAACACTAAAGATACGCTAATGACGCAAGCAATAAGGTTAGCCGTAGACTTCCATTTTAAACGAGCTATCCAACAGTTCCGTTATAACTCTGCCCGAAGTTCCTCGTGTCTATTTCACCCGATTTCGTTCTGGCGCAATCACATTAAGCCCTTTGTCTTAGCACGCACGTAGTGGAGTAACCGGTTAGTGACTTTGATCCTTTAGCACGGGGTCTGGTACATGAATGTGGCAACCCTACATATGTTATCCAAATTGGAGGTTGTGGGGGATCAGGCCGTAGCACGCCCTACCGAGTTCAGAACCAGATACCTCTGAACCAACCAACACTGGATTCCTTCATTATTTGCTCAGCTCTTATATGTGCCCGTATATTTTGGTACACAAATTTTCTTTTCTTTTAGCAGTGAGATAGGAAGGATATTTTTAGAATCAGGCATCAAACACTTATATTCATCGATTCTCCACGTGGTTTGTGTCAAGACGGTGCTGACTGCTAGTATAAACTACTAGGGGTTACTTCTAGAACTTGAAACTCCAGATATCGGTATAATGGTTATTGAAACGAATCGCGTAAGTAGGAAGTCTACGGTGACAGAACCGTATCGATCTTGTTATGTCGTTTTCGGCTTCCTCAACCGGGATTTCGTTAAAATAGGTATGTCGGGCTAATGCGAAGATAAAAAATTTCGGTATGGCTAAATAAAGCGAAGAATTTGAATCGAGACATATCGGAAAAATTTACTAGTTTATAAAAGATGGAAAGGTACCTCTCCCACACTAAATCCGACATTATCCTCAATGTTGCGGTATATAGGTGGGGAAGTACAATTACAAAAGCAAACAGAAAGGAAATGAAACATAAAAAAGTAAACTACATAGAAAATAAAGAAAAACTACTGGTGACCACGTCCTCAACTCCTGGTGCGAGAGCGTCTAGTAGGAGTCGCTTCTGTGTCAGTATCTTGGAAACCAAGGGTGCTGACGTCCATCCTTAAGGAATTAAGCTCTGACAGGGCCTCATCCAACCTCTCATTCATGTTCCACTTCCCAGTCAAGATTTGAGTGTTTTGAGCGCATACATACTCATATTGCTCCTGCTGTCTTCTTTCAAGCGCTGCGCTCATTTAAAAACTGTAAAAAGTAGACTTGTTTAAAATGAAATCATAAACTGCCTAGAAACATAAAACACAAGGTAAAAATAAGTGCTGATTCTGCTGCTTCATCCCAGTCGCGTCTTCAAGTCATCGAAAGCTGCATGTATGTGAGAAAGCTGTTCCACAGTTATATCAGTTAAGCTTATCACGTCCATACGCATACCCTTCAACTCGTTCTTGATTCCATTGATGTCCGTCTGATAAACATCCAGCGTAGAAAAGATTTTATTCAAATTTTCAGCATATTCCCCTTTTGTTATTGCAGGGGCATCAACTTCCTCTACGTTGTTGTTTCCATCATGGTAACCAGGAGGGGTCTCGGGGTCACTCTCATCAGACATTGTGGTATCATAAACTTGGTAGGATTGGGGTGTCTCAGGTGTTGAAGGGTGGTCGGGAGGGTTAAGCTCCTACAACCAATTGTCGCGATTTTGGGCACTTGTTTTGGCATGGTTAGGAAGTGTAAATACCGTGACTACTTCGTCCCTTATCAAGTAATCGAAGGGTGCAGGACCTAGGTTTCCTATTATTCGTAGGTGGAAACAAAAATCAATGTTTATAGGGCGGATTGAAACAAATTGTGTGCACCTATGTAGCTGGTATCTAAGTCCGAGGGCGTTAGCAATCATGTTAACAAGGCCTCCTATGATGATTGGCTCGCTAGGGTTCTCGGCAATGCGGGTAAATGTCTGCATTAAGAATGGCACTGCATTTACAGGTCGGCCCTGGGTCATACACTACAGCAAAAAATATCTCATCTTTAGATACGGCAGTGCGGTTCTGTTCTTTGCCGAAAATGGTATGTGCTAGAATCTTGTGGAAATAGCGGATAGCGAGGTTGTGTATTTCATTATTATCCATGCTATCTGGCTCAGGGTGGTAGTTCCCGGTTTAAGTCCCCCAAAAGTAGTCTAGCTCAAAATCCATTAACTCTGCCTGGGTGGTAGAAAAAGCAAAAGGTCCGCAAGGGAATCCTAGAAGGTTGGATAATTCTTTATGGGTATAAGCAAATTCAATACCAAACAACCCGAAGGCTATAAATCCCTTTCTAGTTCCGAAACCGCGCTCGGGTATATGAACTAAAGAGCTCAGAAACTCAAGGGTGAGCTCACGGTATGTAACAAACCTAGATTTAATGTGGGCTTTTTCCCATCCCAGCTGGCTAAACAGATAATGGACACTATCCTTAATGCCTAAAGTGTCCATTGTGGGTTCATCATAATATAAGGTCATACCAATATTTCTATGTGATAATTCCTCAAACCTCCTCATTTGGTTCCTGCCTCTAAAAGTGGTTTCCATACTAAATAGCAAAGAGGGAAAGCAAATCAGGGGAGAAGGTAGGACAGAAAAAGACTTTTTCAGAAAACCTGTAAAGTTGATTGAAAATCAGCAACAATTGCATAAATTTTTTTTATAGAAAAGATGAAAGAGAAAATAATGAAAATAATGCTTTAAAAGAAAACGGATATAGAAACGGAATAAAAAGTCAAAGACAAAAAAACAAACAGAAACAAACAGGTGGGTCGCCTCCCACGCAACACTTTGTTTAACGTCATAAGCCTGACGAACAGGAGTGCAAGCGCTCATGGTGGTTCTCTCGAGGATGACTCCTCGGTTGAACTTTTAGTAGTTGTCATTTTCCATGGCCACTTATCAAGCCATCTCACATATCCCTCACCTTTTCTTTTCTTTCTTCTGTGGGGTGGTTCATTCTTCTGAACTTGTGGTGGTGGTTCTGGATCTATCCTAAGTATCAACTTTTCAAGTTTGGGATTAGTGATTTCATCCACCACCTCAAAGGTTAACCTTACCTTCTTAACAATAATTATATCCCTAGTTTCACGGTCCTCTAATTTTCTCTTTTTATGCAAGACTTCCAACAAGGGTGCATTAGTGTGGATATTTTCCAATACCTCCACATATGTTTTAGATTGGGAGTCTATCTGGGCTTCCATAAAACTTTTCGAGAAAGGAAACGGTGGGGTATAGGGGTGAGGCATAACAATAGGTGCTCCATTTTCTACCTCTTCTACAACCTCCCTTTTAGATAGTGTTGGAGGATTTTTCTCAATCTTTACTCTTTTCTCGTCTAAACTCTCCTCGTCCACATCATTACTCTCCTCAACCTCATTATCACTCTCCTCAACCTCACTATCGCTCTCCTTAGGATTTTCAACTTGTTTTTCACTACTGGTTGTTACAACATCCAATTTCTCCTCAGGGAAGGGTCCTAGAGGGTTTTGTTCAAGCTGGGAGATTTGGGTCTCTAAGGCTATGTTGTGGGTCGCGAGCGACTCAACCACAGTGATCAGTTGCCTAAGGTTTTCACTGCTTTGAAGACTTTGTTTTCTAAACTCTTCGTTCTGGACAGTTTGTGTCTCTACAAAGTGCTCCATCAGAGATTCTAACCTAGAGTGAATTAGCATCGCGTCAGAATCCTCCATTGATGTTTCGAAGTTGAAATCATGCGATTCTTCTGATTCTTCAAATTGAGTTAGAGTCGCATTTTGTGTTTCCATAAAGCGCTTTGTCATCATTGATATTTCATTAAAATTTCCCATTAATATTTCGAGGTCGTATTTATAGGATACTTGCGTCTCCTCGAAATATTGGGTGTAGTGATTGTAGGGGAAATTTGGTTGAGGATAAGTTTGGTTGGATCTATAATATTCTTGCGATTCCTCAAAATTTTGGGATTGATAGTTGGAAAGGTAATTCGGGTGAGAATGAGTCTGTGATGCATTGAAATTCTCCAATAGTATTTCGAGGTCGGATTTATGGGATTCTTGTGATTCCTCGAAATATTCAGAGTGGGGGTTGTAGAAAAAATTTGGGTGATACATAGTAATTGGGACAAGATTCGTAGATGCAAAGACTCGCATCGGGAGTGAGTATTTGGCATACAAATCGAAAGAGGGTTTATGTTGCCTAGTCTAAACGCGCAACAAAAGGATCGTACTTAATTGATTAATCAGTCCCCGGCAACGGCGCCAAAAACTTGATCGGGACTTTATGAGTCTGTCGGGATATTAACTGCAAGTATACAGTTCAGTCGTTCTAGTTTTAAAAGATTATCGAACCCACAGAGACTGAGGATCAATCGCATACGATCTAATGCTACAGTTTGTCTAACTAAGCGATGAATATTCGATTTTTGGGGGAAACAGTTTAATTAAAAATAATAGTACTAGTTATACCGGGATGTGATAATCGGACTTAGGGAATTCGGTGAATCGCTTGGCCTATAAAGTATTTCGGTAAAAGCTAATTGTTTAAAAACCTGAGACATACACTCTCGTGTTTATGAAATAAGTCATACTACTAAACCTAGTGGATGCACTTTAAATTTAATAACACTTTTTGAAAACAATTTGAGTTTAATTAATTTATTAAAACACTCTCGTGTATTTAAAAATCAATGTTTCGTTACCACTATCTGGGTTGAACCCCAGCTCTCGCATGCAGGTTCTTGCCTTAATTAATTTCCCACTCTCGTGGCAAAATCTTGTTAATTAACCTCTCACTCTCGTGACAAGGTTAGTTAAATTAATCTTGGAAATTGGAAACCAGAAATTGTTTTATAAATATTTTTGGCCAAGGTATCACTGAATTCCTTTAGTTCTTACGGGTCACATACCGGTATTAATAATTTAGCCGGACATAATTAACTTGAAAGCAATACAATTCAAAATATAATTCATAACAACAATTGGCATAATATAAGAACTGAATAAATATTAATTGCAATAAAAACCTAGAATCAAAGTTGCTATGGTAATCTTGAAGTATTACAATAATCCTTGAGCTTGATTGCAGTAAATAATTCGTGTTAATTCTTGAAGGAAGAATTAACACTTAAAACTAAAAACTAAAACTTGGAATGAAAATTACAGGAACGTGGAAAAAACTCTAAAACAAGGAAATAGAAATAATGCATAAACATAGAAATTAGGTCTGTAGAAAATTCTTCGACCCTTGAACTGTGCACTGGTACACATATATATAGCATAGGAAAAATCAACAGTTTTTGAATTCTTGATGAAGTCTTCAGTGGAGAAAATATAGGATCACTAATAGTGGTGGCAAGAAAATAGGGGACTCAGTAGAAAGAGGGAGAACGAGTTTGCCCTTAACGCCCACGTCTCAATCCATGAATAACGTCCACCTTCACGCGTGTGACGGTCGTCACAGGTGGGTGACGGTCGTAACGTGCTGAAGTAGTGCATTACGCTCGTCAGTGGTGTGTGACGAGCGTTTCCTTATGTTGGGGGGGTGTTACGCCCGTCACAGGGACGTGACGACCGTCACTGTTCCAGGAATCCAAACTTTGTATTTTTTTATTCTTTTTCTTTTTGTTTATTGTCTAGCCTTCTTCATGTTGTCCTTTTCCATCGGTTTGAGTCGACAAGTGTTATACCTGTAAAAAGACAAATAATCTCGGAATAATCGGGGGTTAGACGACTTAATGAAATATAAAATCGGTAAATAACATGGTATATATACGATATGTTTTCTCGTTATCAAATTCCCCCATACTTAAACCTTTGCTTGTCCTCAAGCAAATAGTCATTCGAAAGGTCGGACAAGTTTTGTTAAACGCATAAGCGTGACATACCTTGGATTTTTTTAAAGTAGTTTCGGGAAATCCTCGTCGGTTCGGCCAATACTTGAGTAAAACACTAAAGATACGCTAATGACGCAAGCAATAAGCTTAGCCGTAGACTTCCATTTTAAACGAGCTATCCAACAGTTCCGTTATAACTCTGCCCGGAGTTCCTCGTGTCTATTTCACCCGGTTTCGTTCTGGCGCAATCACATTAAGCCCTTTGTCTTAGCACGCACGTAGTGGAGTAACCGGTTAGTGACTTTGATCCTTTAGCACGGGGTCTGGTACATGAATGTGGCAACCCTACATATGTTATCCAAATTGGAGGTTGTGGGGGATCAGGCCGTAGCACGCCCTACCGAGTTCAGAACCAGATACCTCTGAACCAACCAACACTGGATTCCTTCATTATTTGCTCAGCTCTTATATGTGCCCGTATATTTTGGTACACAAATTTTCTTTTCTTTTAGCAGTGAGATAGGAAGGATATTTTTAGAATCAGGCATCAAACACTTATATTCATCGATTCTCCACGTGGTTTGTGTCAAGACGGTGCTGACTGCTAGTATAAACTACTAGGGGTTACTTCTAGAACTTGAAACTCCAGATATCGGTATAATGGTTATTGAAACGAATCGCGTAAGTAGGAAGTCTACGGTGACAGAACCGTATCGATCTTGTTATGTCGTTTTCGGCTTCCTCAACCGGGATTTCGTTAAAATAGGTATGTCGGGCTAATGCGAAGATAAAAAATTTCGGTATGGCTAAATAAAGCGAAGAATTTGAATCGAGACATATCGTAAAAATTTACTAGTTTATAAAAGATGGAAAGGTACCTCTCCCACACTAAATCCGACATTGTCCTCAATGTTGCGGTATATAGGTGGGGAAGTACAATTACAAAAGCAAACAGAAAGGAAATGAAACAGAAAAAAGTAAACTACATAGAAAATAAAGAAAAACTACTGGTGACCACGTCCTCAACTCCTGGTGCGAGAGCGTCTAGTAGGAGTGGCTTCTGTGTCAGTATCTTGGAAACCAAGGGTGCTGACGTCCATCCTTAAGGAATTAAGCTCTGACAGGGCCTCATCCAACCTCTCTTTCATGTTCCACTTCCCAGTCAAGATTTGAGGGTTTTGAGCGCATACATACTCATATTGCTCCTGCTGTCTTCTTTCAAGCGTTGCGCTCATTTAAAAACTGTAAAAAGTAGACTTGTTTAAAATAAAATCATAAACTGCCTAGAAACATAAAACACAAGGTAAAAATAAGTGCTGATTCTGCTGCTTCATCCCAGTCGCGTCTTCAAGTCATCGAAAGCTGCAAGTATGTGAGAAAACTGTTCCACAGTTATATCAGTTAAGCTTATCACGTCCATACGCATACCCTTCAACTCGTTCTTGATTCCATTGATTTCCGTCTGATAAACATCCAACGTAGAAAAGATTTTATTCAAATTTTCAGCATATTCCCCTTTTGTTATTACAGGGGCATCAACTTCCTCTACGATGTTGTTACCATCATGGTAACCAGGAGGGGTCTCGGGGTCACTCTCATCAGACATTGTGGTATCATAAACTTGGTAGGATTGGTGTGTCTCAGGTGTCGAAGGGTGGTCGGGAGGGTTAAGCTCCTACAACCAATTGTCGCGATTTTGGGCACTTGTTTTGGCATGGTTAGGAAGTGTAAATACCGTGACTACTTCGTCCCTTATCAAGTAATCGAAGGGTGCAGGACCTAGGTTTCCTATTATTCGTAGGTGGAAACAAAAATCAATGTTTATAGGGCGGATTGAAACAAATTATGTGCACCTATGTAGCTGGTATCTAAGTCCGAGGGCGTTAGCAATCATGGTAACAAGGCCTCCTATGATGATTGGCTCGCTAGGGTTCTCGACAATGCGGGTAAATGTCTGCATTAAGAATGGCACTGCATTTACAGGTCGGCCCTGGGTCATACACTGCAGCAAAAAATATCTCATCTTTAGATACGGCAGTGCGGTTCTGTTCTTTGCCGAAAACGGTATGTGCTAGAATCTTGTGGAAATAGCGGATAGCGAGGCTGTGTATTTCATTATTATCCATGCTATCTGGCTCAGGGTGTTAGTTCCCGGTTAAAGTCCCCCAAAAGTAGTCTAGCTCAAAATCCATTAACTCTGCCTGGGTGGTAGAAAAAGCAAAAGGTCCGCAAGGGAATCCTAGAAGGTTGGATAATTCTTTATGGGTATAAGCAAATTCAATACCAAACAACCCGAAGGCTATAAATCCCTTTCTAGTTCCGAAACCGCGCTCGGGTATATGAACTAAAGAGCTCAGAAACTCAAGGGTGAGCTCGCGGTATGTAACAAACCTAGATTTAATGTGGGCTTTTTCCCATCCCAGCTGGCTAAACAGATAATGGACACTATCCTTAATGCCTAAAGTGTCCATTGTGGGTTCATCATAATATAAGGTCATACCAATATTTCTATGTGATAATTCCTCAAACCTCCTCATTTGGTTCCTGCCTCTAAAAGTGGTTTCCATACTAAATAACAAAGAGGGAAAGCAAATCAGGGGAGAAGGTAGGACAGAAAAAGACTTTTTCAGAAAACCTGTAAAGTTGATTGAAAATCAGCAGCAGTTGCATAAATTTTTTTTATAGAAAAGATGAAAGAGAAAATAATGAAAATAATGCTTTAAAAGAAAACGGATATAGAAACGGAATAAAAAGTCTAAGACAAAAAAACAAACAGAAACAAACAGGTGGGTCGCCTCCCACGCAACACTTTGTTTAACGTCATAAGCCTGACGAACAGGAGTGCAAGCGCTCATGGTGGTTCTCTCGAGGATGACTCCTCGGTTGAACTTTTAGTAGTTGTCATTTTCCATGGCCACTTATCAAGCCATCTCACATATCCCTCACCTTTTATTTTCTTTCTTCTGTGGGGTGGTTCATTCTTCTGAACTTATGGTGGTGGTTCTGGATCTATCCTAAGTATCAACTTTTCAAGTTTGGGCTTAGTGATTTCATCCACCACCTCAAAGGTTAACCTTACCTTCTTAACAGTAATTATATCCCTAGTTTCACGGTCCTCTAATTTTCTCTTTTTATGCAACACTTCCAACAAGGGTGCATTAGTGTGGATATTTTCCAATACCTCCACATATGTTTTAGATTGGGAGTCTATCTGGGCTTCCATAAAACTTTTCGAGAAAGGAAATGGTGGGGTATAGGGGTGAGGCATAACAATAGGTTCTCCCTTTTCTACCTCTTCTACAACCTCCCTTTTAGATAGTGTTGGAGGATTTTTCTCAATCTTTACTCTTTTCTCGTCTAAACTCTCCTCGTCCACATCATTACTCTCCTCAACCTCATTATCACTCTCCTCAACCTCACTATCGCTCTCCTTAGGATTTTCAACTTGTTTTTCACTACTGGTTGTTACAACATCCAATTTCTCCTCAGGGAAGGGTCCTAGAGGGTTTTGTTCAAGCTGGGAGATTTGGGTCTCTAAGACTATGTTGTGGGTCGCGAGCGACTCAACCACAGTGGTCAGTTGCCTAAGGTTTTCACTGTTTTGAAGACTTTGTTTTCTAAACTCTTCGTTCTGGACAGTTTGTGTCTCTACAAAGTGCTCCATCAGAGATTCTAACCTAGAGTGAATTAGCATCGCGTCAGAATCCTCCATTGATGTTTCGAAGTTGAAATCATGCGATTCTTCTGATTCTTCAAATTGAGTTAGAGTCGCATTTTGTGTTTCCATAAAGCGCTTTGTCATCATTGATATTTCATTAAAATTTCCCATTAATATTTCGAGGTCGTATTTATAGGATACTTGCGTCTCCTCGAAATATTGGGTGTAGTGATTGTAGGGGAAATTTGGTTGGATCTATAATATTCTTGCGATTCCTCAAAATTTTGGGATTGATAGTTGGAAAGGTAATTCGGGTGAGAATGAGTCTGTGATGCATTGAAATTCTCCAATAGTATTTCGAGGTCGGATTTATGGGATTCTTGTGATTCCTCGAAATACTCAGAGTGGGGGTTGTAGAAAAAATTTGGGTGATACATAGTAATTGGGACAAGATTCGTAGATGCAAAGACTCGCTTCGGGAGTGAGTATTTGGCATACAAATCGAAAGAGGGTTTCTGTTGCCTAGTCTAAATGCGCAACAAAAGGATCGTACTTAATTGATTAATCAGTCCCCGGCAACGGTGCCAAAAACTTGATCGGGACTTTATGAGTCTGTCGGGATATTAACTGCAAGTATACAGTTCAGTCGTTCTAGTTTTAAAAGATTATCGAACCCACAGAGACTGAGGATCAATCGCATACGATCTAATGCTACAGTTTGTCTAACTAAGCGATGAATATTCGATTTTTGGGGGAAACAGTTTAATTAAAAATAATAGTACTAGTTATACCGGGATGTGATAATCGGACTTAGGGAATTCGGTGAATCGCTTGGCCTATAAAGTATTTCGGTAAAAGCTAATTGTTTAAAAACCTGAGACATACACTCTCGTGTTTATGAAATAAGTCATACTACTAAACCTAGTGGATGCACTTTAAATTTAATAACACTTTTTGAAAACAATTTGAGTTTAATTAATTAATTAAAACACTCTCGTGTATTTAAAAATCAATGTTTCGTTACCACTATCTGGGTTGAACCCCAGCTCTCGCATGCAGGTTCTTGCCTTAATTAATTTCCCACTCTCGTGGCAAAATCTTGTTAATTAACCTCTCACTCTCGTGACAAGGTTAGTTAAATTAATCTTGGAAATTGGAAACCAGAAATTGTTTTATAAATATTTTTGGCCAAGGTATCACTGAATTCCTTTAGTTCTTACGGGTCACATACCGGTATTAATAATTTAGCCGGACATAATTAACTTGAAAGCAATACAATTCAAAATATAATTCATAACAACAATTGGCATAATATAAGAACTGAATAAATATTAATTGCAATAAAAACCTGGAATCAAAGTTGCTATGGTAATCTTGAAGTATTACAATAATCCTTGAGCTTGATTGCAGTAAATAATTCGTGTTAATTCTTGAAGGAAGAATTAACACTTAAAACTAAAAACTAAAACTTGGAATGAAAATTACAGGAACGTAGAAAAAACTCTAAAACAAGGAAATAGAAATAATGCATAAACATAGAAATTAGGTCTGTAGAAAATTCTTCGACCCTTGAACTGTGCACTGGTACACATATATATAGCATAGGAAAAATCAACAGTTTTTGAATTCTTGATGAAGTCTTCAGTGGAGAAAATATAGGATCACTAATAGTGGTGGCAAGAAAATAGGGGACTCAGTAGAAAGAGGGAGAACGAGTTTGCCCTTAACGCCCACGTCTCAATCCATGCATAACGTCCCCCTTCACGCGCGTGACGGTCGTCACAGGTGGGTGACGGTCGTAACGTGCTGAAGTAGTGCATTACGCTCGTCAGTGGTGTGTGACGAGCGTTTCCTTATGTTGGGGGGGTGTTACGCCCGTCACAGGGACGTGACGACCGTCACTGTTCCAGGAATCCAAACTTTGTATTTTTTTATTCTTTTTCTTTTTGTTTATTGTCTAGCCTTCTTCATGTTGTCCTTTTCCATCGGTTTGAGTCGACAAGTGTTATACCTGTAAAAAGACAAATAATCTCGGAATAATCGGGGGTTAGACGACTTAATGAAATATAAAATCGGTAAAAAACATGGTATATATATGATATGTTTTCTCGTTATCAAATTCCCCCATACTTAAACCTTTGCTTGTCCTCAAGCAAATAGTCATTCGAAAGGTCGGACAAGTTTTGTTAAACGCATAAGCGTGACATTCCTTGGATTTTTTTAAAGTAGTTTCGGGAAATCCTCGTCGGTTCGGCCAATACTTGAGTAAAACACTAAAGATACGCTAATGACGCAAGCAATAAGCTTAGCCGTAGACTTCCATTTTAAACGAGCTATCCAACAGTTCCGTTATAACTCTGCCCGGAGTTCCTCGTGTCTATTTCACCCGGTTTCGTTCTGGCGCAATCACATTAAGCCCTTTGTCTTAGCACGCACGTAGTGGAGTAACCGGTTAGTGACTTTGATCCTTTAGCACGGGGTCTGGTACATGAATGTGGCAACCCTACATATGTTATCCAAATTGGAGGTTGTGGGGGATCAGGCCGTAGCACGCCCTACCGAGTTCAGAACCAGATACCTCTGAACCAACCAACACTGGATTCCTTCATTATTTGCTCAGCTCTTATATGTGCCCGTATATTTTGGTACACAAATTTTCTTTTCTTTTAGCAGTGAGATAGGAAGGATATTTTTAGAATTAGGCATCAAACACTTATATTCATCGATTCTCCACGTGGTTTGTGTCAAGACGGTGCTGACTGCTAGTATAAACTACTAGGGGTTACTTCTAGAACTTGAAACTCCAGATATCGGTATAATGGTTATTGAAACGAATCGCGTAAGTAGGAAGTCTACGGTGACAGAACCGTATCGATCTTGTTATGTCGTTTTCGGCTTCCTCAACCGGGATTTCGTTAAAATAGGTATGTCGGGCTAATGCAAAGATAAAAAATTTCGGTATGGCTAAATAAAGCGAAGAATTTGAATCGAGACATATCGTAAAAATTTACTAGTTTATAAAAGATGGAAAGGTACCTCTCCCACACTAAATCCGACATTGTCCTCAATGTTGCGGTATATAGGTGGGGAAGTACAATTACAAAAGCAAACAGAAAGGAAATGAAACAGAAAAAAGTAAACTACATAGAAAATAAAGAAACACTACTGGTGACCACGTCCTCAACTCCTGGTGCGAGAGCGTCTAGTAGGAGTGGCTTCTGTGTCAGTATCTTGGAAACCAAGGGTGCTGACGTCCATCCTTAAGGAATTAAGCTCTGACAGGGCCTCATCCAACCTCTCATTCATGTTCCACTTCCCAGTCAAGATTTGAGTGTTTTGAGCGCATACATACTCATATTGCTCCTGCTGTCTTCTTTCAAGCGCTGCGCTCATTTAAAAACTGTAAAAAGTAGACTTGTTTAAAATGAAATCATAAACTGCCTAGAAACATAAAACACAAGGTAAAAATAAGTGCTGATTCTGCTGCTTCATCCCAGTCGCGTCTTCAAGTCATCGAAAGCTGCATGTATGTGAGAAAACTGTTCCACAGTTATATCAGTTAAGCTTACCACGTCCATACGCATACCCTTCAACTCGTTCTTGATTCCATTGATGTCCGTATGATAAACATCCAGCGTAGAAAAGATTTTATTCAAATTTTCAGCATATTCCCCTTTTGTTATTGCAGGGGCATCAACTTCCTCTACGATGTTGTTACCATCATGATAACCAGGAGGGGTCTCGGGGTCACTCTCATCAGACATTGTGGTATCATAAACTTGGTAGGATTGGGGTGTCTCAGGTGTCGAAGGGTGGTCGGGAGGGTTAAGCTCCTACAACCAATTGTCGCGATTTTGGGCACTTGTTTTGGCATGGTTAGGAAGTGTAAATACCGTGACTACTTCGTCCCTTATCAAGTAATCGAAGGGTGCAGGACCTAGGTTTCCTATTATTCGTAGGTGGAAACAAAAATCAATGTTTACAGGGCGGATTGAAACAAATTGTGTGCACCTATGTAGCTGGTATCTAAGTCCGAGGGCGTTAGCAATCATGTTAACAAGGCCTCCTATGATGATTGGCTCGCTAGGGTTCTCGGCAATGCGGGTAAATGTCTGCATTAAGAATGGAACTGCATTTACAGGTCGGCCCTGGGTCATACACTGCAGCAAAAAATATCTCATCTTTAGATACGGCAGTGCGGTTCTGTTCTTTGCCGAAAATGGTATGTGCTAGAATCTTGTGGAAATAGCGGATAGCGAGGTTGTGTATTTCATTATTATCCATGCTATCTGGCTCAGGGTGGTAGTTCCCGGTTTAAGTCCCCCAAAAGTAGTCTAGCTCAAAATCCATTAACTCTGCCTGGGTGGTAGAAAAAGCAAAAGGTCCGCAAGGGAATCCTAGAAGGTTGGATAATTCTTTATGGGTATAAGCAAATTCAATACCAAACAACCCGAAGGCTATAAATCCCTTTCTAGTTCCAAAACCGCGCTCGGGTATATGAACTAAAGAGCTCAGAAACTCAAGGGTGAGCTCGCGGTATGTAACAAACCTAGATTTAATGTGGGCTTTTTCCCATCCCAGCTGGCTAAACAGATAATGGACACTATCCTTAATGCCTAAAGTGTCCATTGTGGGTTCATCATAATATAAGGTCATACCAATATTTCTATGTGATAATTCCTCAAACCTCCTCATTTGGTTCCTGCCTCTAAAAGTGGTTTCAATACTAAATAGCAAAGAGGGAAAGCAAATCAGGGGAGAAGGTAGGACAGAAAAAGACTTTTTCAGAAAACCTGTAAAGTTGATTGAAAATCAGCAGCAGTTGCATAAATTTTTTTTATAGAAAAGATGAAAGAGAAAATAATGAAAATAATGCTTTAAAAGAAAACGGATATAGAAACGGAATAAAAAGTCAAAGACAAAAAAACAAACAGAAACAAACAGGTGGGTCGCCTCCCACGCAACACTTTGTTTAACGTCATAAGCCTGACGAACAGGAGTGCAAGCGCTCATGGTGGTTCTCTCGAGGATGACTCCTCGGTTGAACTTTTAGTAGTTGTCATTTTCCATGGCCACTTATCAAGCCATCTCACATATCCCTCACCTTTTCTTTTCTTTCTTCTGTGGGGTGGTTCATTCTTTTGAACTTGTGGTGGTTGTTCTGGATCTATCCTAAGTATCAACTTTTCAAGTTTGGGCTTAGTGATTTCATCCACCACCTCAAAGGTTAACCTTACCTTCTTAACAGTAATTATATCCCTAGTTTCACGGTCCTCTAATTTTCTCTTTTTATGCAAGACTTCCAACAAGGGTGCATTAGTGTGGATATTTTCCAATACCTCCACATATGTTTTAGATTGGGAGTCTATCCGGGCTTCCATAAAACTTTTCGAGAAAGGAAACGGTGGGGTATAGGGGTGAGGCATAACAATAGGTGCTCCCTTTTCTACCTCTTCTACAACCTCCCTTTTAGATAGTGTTGGAGGATTTTTCTCAATCTTTACTCTTTTCTCGTCTAAACTCTCCTCGTCCACATCATTACTCTCCTCAACCTCATTATCACTCTCCTCAACCTCACTATCGCTCTCCTTAGGATTTTCAACTTGTTTTTCACTACTGGTTGTTACAACATCCAATTTCTCCTCAGGGAAGGGTCCTAGAGGGTTTTGTTCAATCTGGGAGATTTGGGTCTCTAAGGCTATGTTGTGGGTCGCGAGCGACTCAACCACAGTGGTCAGTTGCCTAAGGTTTTCACTGTTTTGAAGACTTTGTTTTCTAAACTCTTCGTTCTGGACAGTTTGTGTCTCTACAAAGTGCTCCATCAGAGATTCTAACCTAGAGTGAATTAGCATCGCGTCAGAATCCTCCATTGATGTTTCGAAGTTGAAATCATGCGATTCTTCTGATTCTTCAAATTGAGTTAGAGTCGCATTTTGTGTTTCCATAAAGCGCTTTGTCATCATTGATATTTCATTAAAATTTCCCATTAATATTTCGAGGTCGTATTTATAGGATACTTGCGTCTCCTCGAAATATTGGGTGTAGTGATTGTAGGGGAAATTTGGTTGAGGATAAGTTTGGTTGGATCTATAATATTCTTGCGATTCCTCAAAATTTTGGGATTGATAGTTGGAAAGGTAATTCGGGTGAGAATGAGTCTGTGATGCATTGAAATTCTCCAATAGTATTTCGAGGTCGGATTTATGGGATTCTTGTGATTCCTCGAAATACTCAGAGTGGGGGTTGTAGAAAAAATTTGGGTGATACATAGTAATTGGGACAAGATTCGTAGATGCAAAGACTCGCTTCGGGAGTGAGTATTTGGCATACAAATCGAAAGAGGGTTTCTGTTGCCTAGTCTAAACGCGCAACAAAAGGATCGTACTTAATTGATTAATCAGTCCCCGGCAACGGCGCCAAAAACTTGATCGGGACTTTATGAGTCTGTCAGGATATTAACTGCAAGTATACAGTTCAGTCGTTCTAGTTTTAAAAGATTATCGAACCCACAGAGACTGAGGATCAATCGCATACGATCTAATGCTACAGTTTGTCTAACTAAGCGATGCATATTCGATTTTTGGGGGAAACAGTTTAATTAAAAATAATAGTACTAGTTATACCGGCATGTGATAATCGGACTTAGGGAATTCGGTGAATCGCTTGGCCTATAAAGTATTTCGGTAAAAGCTAATTGTTTAAAAACCTGAGACATACACTCTCGTGTTTATGAAATAAGTCATGCTACTAAACCTAGTGGATGCACTTTAAATTTAATAACACTTTTTGAAAACAATTTGAGTTTAATTAATTTATTAAAACACTCTCGTGTATTTAAAAATCAATGTTTCGTTACCACTATCTGGGTTGAACCCCGGCTCTCGCATGCAGGTTCTTGCCTTAATTAATTTCCCACTCTCGTGGCAAAATCGTGTTAATTAACCTCTCACTCTCGTGACAAGGTTAGTTAAATTAATCTTGGAAATTGAAAACCAGAAATTGTTTTATAAATATTTTTGGCCAAGGTATCACTGAATTCCTTTAGTTCTTACAGGTCACATACCGGTATTAATAATTTAGCCGGACATAATTAACTTGAAAGCAATACAATTCAAAATATAATTCATAACAACAATTGGCATAATATAAGAACTGAATAAATATTAATTGCAATAAAAACCTGGAATCAAAGTTGCTATGGTAATCTTGAAGTATTATAATAATCCTTGAGCTTGATTGCAGTAAATAATTCGTGTTAATTCTTGAAGGAAGAATTAACACTTAAAACTAAAAATTAAAACTTGGAATGAAAATTACAGGAACGTAGAAAAAACTCTAAAACAAGGAAATAGAAATAATGCATAAACATAGAAATTTGGTCTATAGAAAATTCTTCGACCCTTGAACTGTGCACTGGTACACATATATATAGCATAGGAAAAATCAGCTGTTTTTGAATTCTTGATGAAGTCTTCAGTGGAGAAAATATAGGAGCACTAATAGTGGTGGCAAGAAAATAGGGGACTCAGTAGAAAAAGGGAGAACGAGTCTGCCCTTAACGCCCACGTCTCAATCCATGCATAACGTCCACCTTCACGCGCGTGACGATCGTCACCGGTGGGTGACGGTCGTAACACGCTGAAGTCGTGCATTACGCTCGTCAGTGGTGTGTGACGAGCGTTTCCTTATGTTGGGGGGGTGTTACGCCCGTCACAGGGACGTGACGACCGTCACTGTTCCAGGAATCCAAACTTTGTATTTTTTTATTCTTTTTCTCTTTGTTTATTGTCTAGCCTTCTTCATGTTGTCCTTTTCCATCGGTTTGAGTCGACAAGTGTTATACCTGTAAAAAGACAAATAATCTCGGAATAATCGGGGGTTAGACGACTTAATGAAATATAAAATCGGTAAAAAACATGGTAAATATAAGATATGATTTCTCGTTATCACCAATGCTCTACAACTCTTCACACGCATAAAGAAAATCATCTTCATCCTCACTCATACAGTTTGCTATATCTCTCAAATTGCTTCTCTATAGTTATAGCATCCTAGTTTCACATAAGCTTAAATTGTGTATTATCACAGTTGTGATATAAAGCTTTTATAGAAAACATTCAACACACATAGTATTCATTTATCTGTAAGAAAGAATTTCCTTGAGAAACCGGTCTGTGGTTTAGATTCAAGAAGGCTTTAGCAGTTGTTAAAGCAGTTGTAATATTCAGTTGAATATAGTGGATTAATACCTCGTTGGAGAGAGGCGAAATCACCTTGACGGGTGGACTGGAGTAGTTTGAGATCAAACGAACCAGGATAAAAATAACGTGTTGTCTGCATTTGATTTCAACTTTTACAATTCAACCCCCTTCTTGTGTTTTTCACTTCTTCAATTGGCATCAAAGCGTCTGGTTCTGAGCTAAAACACTTAACCGTGTCAGTACAAAATCCAGCGTCAGAAAAACACAATGGCATGAACATATCAACACACCAGCAATGACAACAATGAAGATAGAGACAGATTCAGCGGCAAACTTCCAGTCTTTGATGGAGAGAATTTTGATTACTGGAAAGACAGAATAGAAAGCTTCTTTCTGGCACATGATGCTGATCTGTGGGACATGGTGACAGATGGATACACGCACCCAGTGAATGCAAGTGGTCAGAAGATTGACAGGAAGGCAATGTCTGATCAACAAAAGCGTGACTTCAAAAATCACCACAAGGCCAGAACTATTCTTCTCAGCGCCATCTCTTACGCTGAATATGAAAAGATATCTAACAGAGACACTGCAAAGAGTATGTTTGACTCTCTCAGAATGACGCATGAAGGCAACATTCAGGTCAAAGAAACTAAAGCTCTTGCGCTCATTCAGAAGTATGAGGCATTCAAAATGGAAGAAAGTGAATCTATTGAAACTATGTTCTCAAGATTTAAAATTCTGGTGGCTGGTCTCAAAGTTCTGGACAAAGGGTATTCTACTGTTGATCATGTCAAGAACATCATCAGAAGCTTGCCAAAACAGTGGAGGCCAATGGTTACAGCGCTGAAGCTAGCTAAAGATCTCAACAAAATCTCTCTGGAGGAACTTATCAGCTCCCTCAGAAGTCACGAGATAGAGCTAGAAGCTGATGAACCTCAGAAGCAAGGTAAGCCTTTAGCTTTAAAGTCTAACAGAAAATCTGACTCCAAAGTTTTGCAGGCTGTTCAAGAAACCTCTGATGGGTCCTCATCAGATGAAGACGAACTTTCGCTCCTCTCTAGAAGAGTGAACCAACTACGGAAGCAGAGGCAAAGAAAGTTCAAGAATACCAGAAGATCCGATCAGAATGAGTCCTCCTCCAGATACAGAAGATCAGACTCCTCCTCTGGATTCAAAAGATCTGAAGGCTCCCCAGGAAGCAGAAAGCCAAACACCAAGGACATCATCTGCTATGAGTGCAACGAGCAAGGACACCACAAGAGTGACTGTCCAAAGCTTCAGAGGGAAAAGCCCAAAAAGAAGTTTGGAAGGGAAAATAAGAAGAGTCTCATGGATACATGGGACGACTCTGACTCGTCTGAAGCTGACTCAGAATCAGATGATGAGAGAGCAAACATAGCTCTCATGGCTAACATATCAGAAGACAGTGAAGCTTCTAAATCAGACTCTGAATCAGACACCGAAGAGGTATTCCCTGACTTTGCAATTAATTTTACTAAGGCTGAACTTGCTGAAAGCCTTAACGAAATTCCGGAAAGATACCAGCAGATCAGATTTAAATTCAGAAACCTAAAAAGGAATCTTGATTCTGACTCAGATAAAACTGAGAGTCTTAAATTGGAAAATTCTGAGTTGAAAAATAAAATTTTAAAATTAGAAAATCTTTTACAAAACTCTCAGAAGGAAACAATTTCTGAAACTCCCAGCAGCGCTGATGAGATCATCAAGGAGTATGATCACAACTTTCAGAAGTTCCTTGTTAAAAGCATAGATAGAAGCAAAATGGCTTCAATGATCTATGGAGTTAGCAGAAACGGCAGAAAGGGAATAGGATACCAAGGTAAGGTACCTACACCAAAGAATGCCATGGATCTAGTTATTAAACGCACTCCTCTGAATTCTCACTTTGTGTATGGTCACACACATGACATTAAATATACTAATAATAATTATTCGGTGAAACCAAAATTCAACCAGAGTTTTGGTAAAGCTAACAAATCAGGACCCAAGAAAATATGGGTACCTAAGGATAAAATAATACATGTTGCAGATATCTTTAGCAGCAAATCAGAAACACCAGTCATGGTACCTGGACTCTGGCTGCTCATGACACATGACGGGAAGAAGGCATATGTTCCAAAGCCTGGAACTTAAGCCTGGAGGCCACGTAGGCTTTGGAGGCAATCAGAGGGGAAAGATCATTGGCTCTGGAACAGTAGGTAATGGAAATCTTCCCTCTATAAATAATGTTCTATTAGTAGATGGATTAATGCATAATCTATTATCCATAAGTCAATTAAGTGATAACGGTTATGATATAATCTTTAATCAAAAATCATGTAAAGCTGTTAGTCAGAAAGATGGGACTATCCTATTTAATGGAAAGAGGAAAAACAACATTTATAAAATCAAACTTTCTGAACTGAAAAGTCAGAATGTAAAGTGTCTTCTGTCTATTAACAACGAGCAATGGATCTGGCACAGAAGATTGGGGCATGTTAGTATGAGAAGAATATCTCAGATTAACAAACTCAATCTGGTCAGAGGACTTCCTAATCTGAAGTTCAATTCAGATGCTCTGTCTGAAGCATGTCAGAAAGGCAAGTTTACAAAACCTGCTTTCAAATCTAAAAACGTTGTTTCCACCTCTAAGACATTAGAACTTTTGCACATTGACTTATTTGGACCATTTAAAACTGCTTCAGTCAGTGGCAAGAAGTACGGGTTAGTAATCGTAGATGACTATAGCAGATGGACATGGGTAAACTTCTTAAGACACAAGGACGAGTCACACTCTGTGTTTGTCACCTTCTGTAACCAAGTTCAGAATGAAAAGGATCTTAGAATTGTTAAAGTCAGAAGTGATCATGGTGGAGAATTTGAAAACAAAGATTTTGAGTCATTCTTTAATGACAGAGGCATTCTGCATGATTTCTCTTGTCCTAGAACTCCCCAGCAAAATGGAGTTGTAGAATGAAAGAACAGAACATTGCAAGAAATGGCCAGAACCATGATCAATGAGACAAACGTTGCTAAGATCTTCTGGGCAGAGGCAATAAACACAGCGTGCTACATTCAGAATAGAATCTCCATAAGACCTATTTTGGCAAAGACTCCATATGAATTGTGGAAGAACAGAAAGCCCAACATTTCATATTTTCATCCATTTGGATGTACGTATTTTATGTTAAATAAAAAAAATTATTTGAACAAGTTTGACTCTAAAGCACAGAAGTGTATTATGTTAGGATACTCTGAACGCTCAAGAGGGTACAAAGTATACAATACAGAAACACAGATTGTGGAAGAATCAATCAGTGTTCGTTTTGATGACAAGCTTGACTCTGAAAAGTCAAAGCAGAATGAAGTCTTTGCAGGTATGGAAGTTGAATTCACAGGTTCTGAAGACAAGTCATCAGAAGCTCTCAACAAAGACACTCCTTCAACATCAGAAAGAGGCACTGCGAGCAATCCAGCAACATTTGTTGATCAACCTCAGAAAAGACTATCCAGAAGCAGCATGGATCACCCAGAAGAAACAATCTTAGGAAGAAAGGAAGATCCAATCAGAACAAGAGCCAGCTTCAGAAACTCTGAAGAATCCCTCATGGGACTTATTTCTCTGATTGAACCTTCTTCAATTGATGAAGCACTTCTGGACAACGACTGGATTCTAGCAATGCAAGAAGAGCTGAATCAATTCACCAGAAATGACGTGTGGGATCTAGTTCCCAGACCAAAAGGATTCAACGTCATTGGAACAAAATGGGTGTTCAGAAACAAACTGAACGAACAAGGTGAAGTCATCAGAAACAAGGCACGACTGGTAGCACAAGGTTATAGTCAGCAAGAGGGGATAGACTATACAGAAACCTTTGCTCCAGTCGCCAGGTTAGAATCTATCAGACTTTTAATTTCTTTTGCTGTTAATAAAGGCATCACTCTTTATCAGATGGATGTCAAGAGTGCATTCTTAAATGGCTATATAGAAGAAGAGGTTTATGTGCACCAACCCCCTGGTTTTGAAAGTACAAAAAATCCAGAATATGTTTTCAAACTAAAGAAGTCACTGTATAGTCTGAAACAAGCTCCCAGAGCTTGGTATGAAAGACTAAGTAACTTTCTGTTAGAAAAAGAATTCACCAGAGGGAAAATGGACACAACCTTATTCTGTAAGACAGTTAAGAATGACATCTTAGTGTGTCAAATTTATGTTGACGATATTATATTTGGATCTACTAATCCTTCTCTTGGAAGAAAATTTGCTAAGTGTATGCAGGCAGAATTTGAGATGAGCCTCATGGGGGAACTGAAATTCTTTCTGGGAATTCAGATCAATCAAACTCCAGAGGGAACTTACATTCATCAGAGCAAATATGTCAGAGAACTTCTGAAGAAATTTGATCTCTCAGAATGTAAGTCATCAAAGATTCCAATGCATCCCACGTGCATTCTGGAAAGAGAAGAGGTAAGCAAAAAGGTAGAACAGAAGGTCTACAGAGGTATGATTGGTTCTCTTCTTTATCTGACGGCTTCAAGGCCTGATATTTTATTCAGTGTATGCATTTGTGCAAGATTCCAATCAGATCCCAGAGAATCTCACTTAACAGCTGTTAAGCGAATTTTCAAGTATCTGAAAGGTACTACTAATCTGGGTTTATTTTATAGAAAATCTAGTGATTACAGCTTAGTAGGTTACTGTGATGCTGACTTTGCTGGAGACAGAGTAGAGCGTAAAAGTACTTCTGGAAGCTGCCAGATTCTGGGAGAAAATCTGATCTCTTGGTCCAGCAAAAGGCAATCCACAATTGCGCTATCAACAGCAGAAGCTGAATACATAGCAGTAGCAGAATGCAACACACAAATGCTCTGGATGAAAAGTCAGCTTGAAGACTTCCAGATATTTGAGAGTAACATTCCTATACTCTGTGACAACACTTCTGCCATTTGCTTAAGTAAAAATCCAATTTTGCATTCTAGGGCTAAGCATACAGAAATAAAACATCATTTCATTAAGGACTATATTCAGAAAGGCATCTTAAACTTAAAATTTATTGATACAGACCATCAATGGGCTGATATTTTCACAAAACCACTTTCTGAAGATAGGTTCAATTTCATTCTGAAACATCTCAGCATGAAGCTCTGCCCAGAGTGAAAATGTTTTAATTTTATATATTAACCTTCAGAATTTGTTTTATTTTACTGTGAACTTCTGATCAATCTTCTTTCAGAAATTTAGACATGCAGATTGTATCAGAGTCTATCCATAAAAATTTGAGCGGTTCATTTCAAGGATAGATGTGTTGTTCACTAAATCAAACAAGTGTCATCCAGTCATCAGCTAATTCCTGAAACAGAACACGTGTGCACGCTTCTGAGAAGGCATAACGCTGATTGGATGCATTGAGACACATGTCATGGGTAACCGTTCCAAATATCTTTCTAAATCCCCCAAAATCAACCAATATTAAATGCGAGTAATCATGATTTAATTCTCTCTCTTAAAACGTTTATATTTTCAAAACACTTTTTGAAACCTATTTAAACGCCTTAAACATCATTCATTCACTTTTTACCGTCACTTACAATCTTCAAAATATTTTCGGTGTTCTTACTGTGTTTTCAAGCCTTTTTTTTCTCAAAGAAACCCTCTTCAAGATCTTTCTCAAAAACCCTTGTGTGAACATGGCATCCTCTAGCACTCCTTCTGCAGGTTCCAAGCAAGATGCTTCTTCTGAACAGTATCAGATTCCTTTCATAACGCTCCTAACTCCGGTCAAGAACTTGGAAGTTCTGTCAAAATTGATAGTAGATTTCAACAGTCTGAAGGAAAATGGCTTTGATTTGTCTGAAGAAATTAAGGCACAAGGTTGGGAAAGGTACTTTGATAGGTTGTTGGGTCCAACATTCCCAATTTTGGTTAAAGAATTCTGGATACATGCGTCTTCATCAACTCATCAGGTTACTTCGTATATCATGGGAAAGAAGATTGTGATTACTGAAGATCACATTGCAAGGCTGATTGGATACACTGGTGGTGGTATCCGCTGTATTGACATGGCAGATAGATGTGCAAACTCTGCCCTAATTGCAAGGCAGATTTTCACACATGGGGTTCCCTCCAGCAAAATAAGAGATTTGAAAGATCAGCACATAATTTGGGCAAAGATTATTCTGGGCTGTTTCAATCACAGGAAGCCTACAAGCTCTCCTGATTATATAAACATAGATCAGCAGTTTCTGATCTATTTTATTAATCAGAAGGTAAAGATTAATCTAGCTCATCTTCTGTTCAACCATCTGAGGACCAGCATCAAAGAGACTAGAGAAGAAGAAAGGACTAAAAGGGATTGGATACCCTTCGGCAGATTGATATCAGATATTCTAATGGAGAATAGGCTGATTGAGCACTTGACAGAGGCACAAGAAATAATCTCTCTAGAACCTTCTATTGGGAAGCAGCTGAATGCTAAGAATCTCAAGAAGATGAAGCTGATAGAGAACATTAAGAAGGAGCCCAGCGTTACTCCTTTTGCTGAAATCTCCAGCAGAAGAATTCCCCTGGATGACTTCCCCATGTTCTCAGAGATTGACTCCAAGCCTCAAATAGTTCTGAAATACTTGGATGCGTGCAAAGCTGATGGAACAACACCCAATCTCAACATTCAAGATCTTCAGCAGAAGGCACCAGAGGTTACTCTGAAGAAGACTAAGAAGAGAAAGGCTGCATCAGAAGGACCATCTCAGCAGACCCCAAAGAAGAGAGGTAATTTGTCTTCTGTTAATGTTTTAAATTCATCTGATGTTCCAACATTTATTCCAACCCCAGCTTCATTTGAAATCCCAATTCCCATTCCAACCATTGATGATACTGAACCTGAGTTTGACCCTTCTGAGTCATTAACCCTCAGAAGATCTCGCACCAAACCTCACAATCCAAAACCTACAACCACAACAGAACCAGAACTTGAAAAAGTTCTTTCAGAAATAGATCAACACTCTTCCGCTCCCAATATAGAAAATCCAAATCTTCAACCAGAAACTCCCCACTCACCTCAACCAGAAACTACACTCTCACCAATACCAGAAGATCCACATTCACCACAACCAGAAATTCCACAACCTCCATCTCCACAACCAGAACTCAATCCACCTTCACCTCAACACGAATCATCTCCACAACCTGAGTCTCAACACTCTGAGGCTCAAACCCATGAACCTCAATCATCTGAATCCTCTGAACCGCAACCCTTAGCCATACAATTTCCTGGTGGTACCACTGTTAATATCCCTCAACTACCATCCTCACCAGAAATTACTCCACCTAATACCCCATCCACTCCAATAATCATTCCTGATTCTCCTACTCCCTCACCCAAGCAAAATCCAGATGACCACAACAAGACCTTCATTGATCTAACAGTCCTTGACCGCCTTGCTTCCCTTAAAAATAAAACCGCCACTCCCAAACACAAACAACCAGATGTTGGTTCTAGCATCTTGAATTTTGAAACAGACATGCAAAAGTGGATTTCTTCTCTAAAACAGGCTAGTCCGGGAGTGATTGATCCTGCTGTTTCAGACCAACTCTGGACACAATTCAGAGGATGGGTATGCGCTAAAACCTTTAAGCTGCAAGACCTAAGCTATGAACAGGTTCAACAGAACTTCAGCAATCTGCTGAAAGAAATTGAAGGTCCAGTTTTGAGTCAGCTACTGAAGGAGGAAGAGCTTCATCTAGAGAGTGAGCCTTGGTCTGAAAAGCGTCCAGCTTCAACAGTTCAACCAGCAGAAGAACAGACGATTCCAGCTGAAGATTTAAGTCAAGAAGAAGTTATTGCAGAAAGCTCTCAGAAGCATCCTGATTCTGACATCTCTCAAGCTGCATTGGACAGGCAGACTCTTGAAGAGCTGAAGCAAAATGATCTTCGACTACAGGAGAGAATGGATGAGAATGATCAACGAATGAAGGAAAGGATGGATGTTCAGGATAGTAAGATTGACTCAGTAGTCAGCATGGTGCATCAGCAAAAGGAAACCACTGATCAGATTAAGAACATGCTAGAAGCCCTGTTCACACGCCTTCCTCCCCATTCTTAGATTTTGATTCCTGATGTTTTCACTGTTTTCTTTACATGTTATCTGTAATATTTTCTGAGCTCTGAACTGAATACAATCATTTTTCTGCACTGATGGTTTATAACTTCAATTACTTGCACTTTTTGATTGCTGACAAAAAGGGGGAGAAAGAATGATATTTTTCAATAACGGAGTACTGAGACAAAAGTCTCAAACATTCTAACACTCTGATATACTTGAATGTTTCTTTGTTCTGCATAAGCTTACAGGTACAAGAAGTTGATTATCTCTGATACACTGAAGCTCTGCTCTAGTAAAGGAAAGATCTGATGCTCAAAGAAAGTTCAATAAAGATCTGATGCTAAAGGACTCGTGAAATTAAAAGGGAAGTAATAAACTCAGGGGGAGTTTTTTTCTGATCATAACTCTGATACCTTTCTATTCTCTATCTTCTTATCTTTGATACCTCTCTGTTTATCGCTGATACAAATTTATTATTTGGTTATCTCTGATATTTTTTCTTTAAATTTCAATTGAAAATATCCGGTTTTTGTCATCATCAAAAAGGGGGAGATTGTTAGAAAAAAGTTTGAATCTACTACCCTAAGTTAAAGTTTTGATGATAACAAAATGCTAGATTAAATAAATTGAATAACTCATATGAGACATATATGCTACCTAAAAATTATATTGTGCATTTACAGAAACTCTGATGGATATCAGCATAAGAATGTCAACATCAGCATCAGAAGATGAATTATCATATGCCAGCATCAGAAGATGAAATATCATATGCCAGCATCAGAAGATTAAAGCATGTGCTTACGCTGAAGCTTGATGAACAGATCTACGCGTAACATACTTTAAACTCTGATCAAGACCAAAACAATATCATCAGCACCTAGAAGCGTCAGAATAAGCCAAAGCCAATTAACACGCTTAATTGACAACGGTAATGTGCATTCAAGACACTTTATTACCAATGGCTGTATTCCAAGACAAAGATCTTCTCAATATGGAAAGAACGTAATGGGCATTGAAATGGAATAATTGACTACAACGTATCTTTTCCAAAGGCTATATAAACAAGTCAGTGAGAAATGAATTGGACAATGCTCTACAACTCTTCACACGCATAAAGAAACACATCTTCATCCTCACTCATACAGTTTGCTATATCTCTCAAATTGCTTCTCTATAGTTATAGCATCCTAGTTTCACATAAGCTTAAATTGTGTATTATCACAGTTGTGATATAAAGCTTTTATAGAAAACATTCAACACACATAGTATTCATTTATCTGTAAGAAAGAATTTCCTTGAGAAACCGGTATGTGGTTTAGATTCAAGAAGGCTTTAGCAGTTGTTAAAGCAGTTGTAATATTCAGTTGAATATAGTGGATTAAGACCTCATTGGAGAGAGGCGAAATCACCTTGACGGGTGGACTGGAGTAGTTTGAGATCAAACGAACAAGGATAAAAATAACGTGTTGTCTGCATTTGATTTCAAGTTTTACAATTCAACCCCCCTTCTTGTGTTTTTCACTTCTTCACAATCAAATGCCAATCTTGCAGTAAAAGGGATATGAGATTCATGGGGAGCGATAATCACAACACCAATTCCTTTACCGTAAGCATTTATAGCTCCACCAAATACCATACCGCGGGATTCAGGATCATGAACTCCCTCTGGAAAAGGTTCATCATAATATTTGACTTTTAAATACATTACATCCTCATTAGGGAAATCATATTTGACTTACTCATAATCATCTACTGGATGGTAATCAAGGTACTCTGCCAACACACTGCTTTTAATGGCTTTCTGAGTACGGTGTTCAATATCATATTCAGACAACAACATCTGCCAATGGGAAATTCTTCCAGTAAGAGCAATATTTTCAAAGATATACTTAATTAGATCCATTTTGGATACCAACCAAGTAGTATGATTCAACATATATTGTCGTATACGCTTCACAGCCCAGACCAAAGCACAACATGTCTTTTCTAGCATAGAATACCGCGACTCAAAATCAGTAAACTTCTTGCTCAAATAATAAATGGCATACTATTTTCTTCATGTTTCATCTTGTTGTCTAAAAATACATCCCATAGAATTATCCAACATAGTTAGATACATAATTAATGGTCTTTCTTCAACAGGAGGGAGTAAAATAGGAGGTTCAAGAAGATACTCTTTAATGCTTTCAAAAGCCTTCTTCTGGCAATCATCCGTCCATACACAACCTTTATCTTTCTTCAGAAGCTTGAAGATCGGTTCACAAGTTGTAGTCATATGGGAAATAAACATGGAGATGTAATTCAAACGCCCCAGGAAACCTCAGACTTGTTTTTCAGCTCTTGGCGCGGGTATTTCTTGAATTTCTCTAACTTTATCAGGATCAACTTCAATACCTCTTTGGATGATAATTGTTCTGGACTGGGCCCGCCCTGGCCCAAAAGAAAGAACAAAGGCCCAATCCAAGCAGCTCCTCGAGGAACGCGCGCCCGCGGATTCCCGCCAGCACGCCCGACCACAGACTGTAGCCGTGCCCGCCGCTGTCCACGACACATGGTGTCCCCGACCACGGAAACTCTAGCTTGAGCCCAGCTCGAGCACCCTCCTCGTAGGGCAGATTCTGACTGTTACCAAATCATCTAAACTCCGGAAAGACCGCGTCTTCGTCCCTCCTCATTTCTCACAGAGCATCACCAGGAAGGGGACCACGTGCGGGTCCCCACTACACACGTAGAACCTGACAGTTCCCTTATTGGGCCAATTCTGGTCGGCCCAATGAGGGGACCTTGGCCCCGCGCTGGGGGCTATAAATACCCTCTGTTCCTAGAGGGTCAGGTATTCATCTCTTACGCATACATACACTTTTTGCCTGCTCATTCCGTCACTCATTTTAGCATCGGAGTGTCTTGCAAGTACCCCCCATCTCACTCAAATTCTGCTCGGAGCCAGCCGTGACGATCCAAGTCTGATCAGGTAAGATCAGTGGCGCCGTCTGTGGGAATATAGCTTCCCCGTCTTGCAAAACCTCGAAGACCAAAGCTCAAAATCACCCCATACCGTCATGGCTGACCAAGTTTGGGATGACCAAAACGTCCGCGTCGTCGACACCAACAACGGCCTCGCAGATAAAAATGGAATCCCCGACAACACCGGTAACCCCGACCATAACACACTCCCCGGGGGCACCATCCCCGGGCCCTTAGTCCACCGCGACGGAGCTACTGCCTCATCTTCTTCAGTCCCTCCGCCGCTCGAAGAAGACAGCACAACTCCCATAAACTATCGAGCTACCCAATTTCAGGAAGTCCCCGTCCCCTCCAGGGAAGATGCCACAACCCGCGCACTATTTGCGGCGATCAACCAGACGAATTACCTTATCTTTACCCAGGGGGAAAGATTGAGGGCGCTAGAAGACGATAGAAGACCCGCGAGGAGACACAGGAGGCCCCAGACTCCACCTCCTCGAGTAACAGAGGTACATCTCTCGTCTCCCCCGCGGAGACAATACAGAGACACCTCCCGAAGCCCGTTGCCCCGAACCTCGGGGAGACGACCCCCGTTGGAGAGGCAACCCATCATTGAGGCCGGAGGGTGCAACCATGGCCCCATACGGCAAGAAAGAAGACACTCCGGAGACAGGCACAAAAGAATTGACCAACAAGCACCACGCTCGAGGGATGCCCAGCACGACCAGGACCGTCGGGCACGATAATATTTCAGGTCCCCATCCCTGTCCCCTGAGCGAAGTGACGAGGAAGACCCCCGCGGTCCCCTGTCACAAGCTATCATGGAGGCGCCCATTCCCCCGGGCATGGAGAAGCCTCCACATCTGAAGGAATATGACGGAGTCGCGGACCCAATCGACCATATAGATGGGTTCGAGGCTATGCTGCACTACCACAATGTCGGGGGACCCATCAAATGCCAGTTGTTCCCCACGACCCTCAGAAAGGCAGAAATGGATTGGTATAAAGGCCTCGCTCCGGGATCAATCACCTCGTGGCGAAACCTGAAGAACCAATTCATAAGTTCGTTCACTGCGTCTCGGCGACACGCAAAGACCGAGGCAGCACTCAAGGCCATCATCTAGAGATAGGATGAAACCTTGAGAGAGTTTATTAATCGCTTCAACCGCGAAGCCATACAGGTCCCCTGCATGGACCACATGAAGAGGTACTTGCTAGAGAGGGGGCTCCTCCCTGGCACATAATTCAGAAAGGCAGTGGGCATCGAACCGCCCCGAACATTCGATGCCCTCCTCGAGAAGGCCCGGGCATATATGGATTACGAGGAAAGGGAGGCGGCCAACAGAGCCCGGGACCCCAGAACTCGCGGATCCATCAACAACCCACGTCAGGAAGCCGCCCCTTCTCGACGAGCCAGGGAGAAAAGAAAAGAGGACAGACCCCGAGAAGTCCGAGAGCAAAGAGGACCCTCAGGGAGTTTTACCGAATACACTCTGCTCACAACTTCCCGCAAGCACATTTTGGCGGAGTGTGCCAGCATAGATTTTAAATACGGCGATGTCAAACGCCCCCGACCTGCTCCTGCCAAGCCCGGAGTAGATAAGAGCAAGTACAATCAGTACCATAGAAGCCATGGTCATCTGACTGAAGACTGCGTCCACCTCAAGGACGCCATCGAAACCCTCATCAAGGGAGGGAGGATCGCCCAATACCGGCGAAACAATGCTCCTTGTCGTGATTCCCGGGAGGCAAGAGAACCGGAGGAAGACGCCCGACCATCTGATGAGTCGGTCCCCGTCCAGACCGCCTTCTCCGTCACCAGACCGGAGGAATTCAACGTCCCAGAAAACCTGCAGGAGCCGCTCACGACACACAGTAGGTGGGAATACTTTCCCTCCTCCATGGTCATCAATGGTGGGGGATTCAATGACCTAACTATCAATTCGGCCAAGAGAAAGCTCGATGAACTGGTCGACTCGGCACCTCCGCAGACAGTGACCTTTGAAAGGGTAAAAGGTAGGTCGGAGCCTATCACCTTTTACCTCGAAGAGCTCCCCGGAGGATCCCCCAATGCAGTCATTCCTCTATTGATAAGAGCGAGAATGGCTAACTTTGATGTGCACCGCATCCTCGTCGACGAAGGAAGTTCCATCGACGTGATGTACAGTCAATTATTCCGGACTCTACAGCTAGACGACTCGCACCTCTCGCCGTATGTAGGGTCGGACTTACAGGGCTTCAACGGCTCGACCTCCAATCCTTGGGGATATGCCGAGATCATGGTTACCTTCGGCGAGGGCACGACGATGAGGCAGGTTAAGGTACACTTCCTCGTCATCGACTGCCCGTCCCTCTACAACTGCATCCTGGGGAGACCAACACTGGCAGAACTGATCGCGGTGCCCTCCACCGTCCATTTGAAGATGAAGTTCTACACCAAGAGGGCACGGGTGGCTACCATCCAGGGGGACCTAGCCGCTGCTCGAAGGTGTTTCAATGCTGCATCTAAAGGACGCAACACTGTCGACACTGGGACGAGGCCCGCCAAGAGGCCGACGACGACACGACAGGAGCCCGACAAATCAGAGCCCGCCAAAGTGGAAGACCAGAGAGCTCCCCCAAAGGTCGACTCCATAGCTCTGGATACTCGTTTCGATCAGGACAAACCTCCCAACGAAGAGTAAATCCCCCTCCGACCAATCTCGGACGGGGACTTCGAGCTCGTCCCCCTCGGCGCAGACCCAAGCAAAGGAGTGAAGATTGGCATCGACCTCCCTGACCTGGCAAGGAAGCAGATCAAAGCCTGCTTGTGCGAGAATGCTGACATGTTCGCCTGGAGCGCCGCGGAAATACCCCGACTCGACCCCGAGGTCACCTGTCACCGTTTCGCCATAGATCCTGCCGCTAAGGCAGTAGTACAACGTAGGCGTAGGCAGTCTCCGGAGAAAACGGAGGCTGCTGAAAAAGCTGTAAAAGACCTCCTAGAGGCGAATTTTATTTCTGAAGCCCGGTATTCAACCTGGATGTCAAACGTTGTACTAGTTAAAAAGAATAATGGAAAATGGCGGATGTGTATGTTGATTATACTGATCTCAATCGGGCATGCCCGAAGGATGCCTTTCCTCTACCAAACATAGATATGCTGGTCGACAACTCGGCCGACTACAAGATATTGTTGTTCATGGATGCCTATTTAGGCTATAACCAAATCCCAATGGCCATGGGAGACAAAAATTGCATTGCCTTCATGACCAGCTTGGGCAATTATTACTACAATGTAATGCCCTTTGGACTGAAGAACGCAGGGGCAACTTACCAACGCATGATGAACAGAGTGTTCCACAAGCAAATCAGAGACATGCTCGAGGTTTACATGGAAGACATGATCGTCAAGTCCCGAGCAGACACCGATCATGCAGCACACCTCAAAGCAGTCTTCGCCCAAGCGAGACAATGTAAGATGAGATTCAACCCCAAAAAATGCACGTTCGGGGTCAAGGCAGGGAAATTCCTCGGGTTCTACCTGACAGAACGAGGAATTGAATCCAATCCCGACAAATGTCGAGCCTTCTCCGACCTCCCGACACCTACATCGAAGAAATAAATACAAGTCATGAACGGTATGCTCACGTCATTGTCCCGCTTCGTCGCAAGACCCGCTCAGCACACCCTCCCCTTCTTCAGACTCCTTCGCAAAGAAGCAGCCTTCGAATGGACCGAGGAATGTGAACGAGCACTGCGCCATCTAAAACAAAGTCTATCCCAACCACCTGTGCTGTCTTGACCAGTCGACGGGGAGCCTTTATTCCTATACTTGGCCGTCTCAAACGAGGCCATCAGCGCGGCTCTCATTTGCGAGACCACCGACGGGCAGAAGCCCGTTTATTTCAAGAGCAAAGCCCTACAAGGACCTGAGAGCAGATACCAACAGATAGAAAAAGTAGCCCTAGCCCTCGTCAACGTGGCGAGGAGACTCAGACACTATTTCTTGGCCCATACAGTCATAGTGCGAACCGACCAACCAGTAAAACAACTATTAGGTCGACCTGATATGGCGGGCTGAATGTTGAAATGGTCCTTGGAACTCTCCGAGTTCGACATTCAATACGAAAGCAGGAAAGCTCTAAAGGCACAAGCTCTGGCCGACTTCGTCGCGGAAATGACTGTCCATGACCCGCCCGCAGGGAAGGAGCACAAATGGACCATCTTCGTCGATGGAGCTTCCAGTTCGTCCAGAAGCAGAGCGGGGATCCTTCTAGAAAATGAGGAGGGCGTAGTGATCGAGCACTCGTTAACCCTCTCCTTCCCGATTTCGAACAACCAAGCAGAGTACGAGGCCCTGCTCGCAGGACTAAGTCTAGCCAAGGACCTAGGAGCCCGCGAGATACAAATCTTCACGGACTCACAACTTGTGGCTTCCCAAGTCCAAGGGAGTTACCAAGCTAAAAACGATAGCCTCGTCGAATACTTAAACTTAGTCAAAGAACACATGAAAAGGTTCTACCGAGCAGAAATATCAAACATTCCGCGCGAGCAAAACACAAGGGCATACATATTGTCCAAGCTCGCAAGCACGAGAAAGAAGGGCGGAAATAAATCCGTCATACAATAATCCCTGTCACGCCCGAGCATCGAGAGGTCCTCGACTCCAGTCGAGGTGCATGCCATCAGAGACACCTCGAGCTGGATGACCCCGGTGTACAATTTTCTGACAAAGGGCAAACTCCCTTCGGACCAGACAGAAGCGACCATCACGAAACAACGAGCATGCCCCTACGTGGTTCTCGAGCATAAACTATACCGTAGGGGATTCTCGATTCCCCTCCTGAAATGCATCGATGAATCCACAGTCCCTGAGGTATTACAGGAGATACACGAAGGGATTAATGCCCAGCACATAGGTGGCAAGTCCCTGGCGAGGAAAGCCCTGCGAGCGGGGTACTATTGGCTGACGATGCAGCAGGACTCCAAGGAACACATCAAGAGGTGTGACAAGTGCCAAAGGCATAACGACATGCACCTCGCTCCCCCTCACGAGTTGAGCATATTGTCATCCCCGTGGCCGTTTGCGTGGTGGGGGATGGATATCCTCGGACCTTTCGTGCAAGGAACTTATCAAAACAAGTTCCTCATTATGGCCGTGGATTACTTCACGAAATGGATAGAGGCCGAGGCTCTCGCAAAGATCACCTTGCACAACATCCTCCATTTCTACAAAAGAAACATCCTCGCCAGATTCAGGATCCCGAGAGCACTAGTCACAGACAACAACACCCAATTCACTGACCACGGATTCTAAAACTTCGTCACCAAACTGGGAACCAAACAACACTTCACCTCGGTCGAGCACCCTTAAACGAACGGGCAAGCCGAGACTGCTAACAAAGTCATCCTCCGAGGACTCAAACATCCGCTCGGCGAAGCTAAAAGAGGCTGGGTCGAGGAGCTGCACAGCGTCTTGTGGGCGTATCATACCACGCCCCATTCAACGACGGGCGAGACCCCCTTTCGAATAACATACGGCACCGAAGCCGTCATCCCAGTAGAAATCAGAGAATCCTCCAGGCGGACAGAAACTCCCCTCGATGAAGAAATGAACGATGAAGCACTCAGGGACGAACTCGACTTAGTCGAGGAAATTCGATCGGGGGCAGCCCTGCGCGAGGCCACTCTAAAACAACGAGTGGCCCTGCGTCACAATGACAAGGTCATTAAACGTGAGTTCAAGATCGTCAGCCTGGTACTACGAAGAAACCAGAAAGACTCCCGCAAAGGAAAATTGTCCGTGAACTAGGAAGGGCCTTACCGCGTCCACGGCACCACAGGTACCGGGGCATACTACCTCGAGCAACTAGACGGAGAACCGTTGCCACGACCCTGAAACGCTGCTAAACTAAAGTAGTACTATAGTTAAAGAACCCTTAAACACTAAGGACTCTCGTCGTCGAACATCCATATCTAGTCAACGGAGAGAAATGTCTCGACCACGTAGATAGGCCAAGGTACGGGCCCAATCTATGCCAAAACCACATAACGCCGTTCAGCCAAACGAGGACGAACGATGGCGCCCGACAGGGACACCTCAATCGAGCTCCACTATCAAAGTACCCACATGGCAGAACACCCAGCTCGCGATGGGCAGTTCACGCCACGGGCATACGACCCCGATCTGGGTCATACGCCCGAGCAAGCGGGCTTTACTCTGCACGACCGGCGCACTTCGAAGTACGTCGGACCATTAAATGGGTCGAAAGAATCTCTGCTCGAGGAAACAACTTAGGCAAATTTCGCCACAAATCAACAACCGAGCACAAGCATGCCCCGAGGACATAACTTAGGCAAATTTTGCCACAAAGTAATAGCCGAGCACAAGCGCGACTCGGGGACATAACTTAGGCAAATTTCATCACAATATAAAAACCTAGACACGAGCAAGGTTAAAGGTCATCCATTGAAAAACTCATAAGCAAAAAACAAATAAAAATAAGCCGACCAAGAAGACCGGCGATGTTCAGAAATTACATGCTATGGCACAACGGCTGAAAGAAATTTGTACGGGCACGCAGGCCCCAAAAATATGCATGGGAACGCAGGCCCAAAACAAATACCAGAAAACGGGCACGCAGGCCCGACCAGAAATTCCACGAATAAACTTCCCCGGGACTACCAGCATCCACGACAGGAGACTCAGGAGGAGGCACGACCTGGCCGTCAATGATCTGAGACATGAAACCCACTCCCTCGGTATTCATGCCCGGATTCAATAAGGCGAGCTGGCTAACCGCGGCCTCAAAACCGTCCGCCAAGGCACCAACACAGTCTGTTTCGAGGAGATGGATACGCACGACCAGATCCGAACGGCTCCGCAAGGGGGCTGTGTCCTCCGACTCATCTTCAGTAGGAAGCATGGCAGCCTTCAGCTCCTTGACTTCCTTAGAAAGACGCTCGTTGTCGGCCTCCAAGCATTCCCGATCCAGTCGAAAATAGTCTGTCTCCTCAACAACCTTCCCCAAGTTTTCCTTCTCCACGGCCAATAGCTCGGCTTGTTTGCGGAACATCTCCTCAGATCGCTCCAGAGCAGCCTTCAACTTACGAGAGCCGGCAGCGAGGGAAGCTTTCTCCAACTCCAGTTCCCTGACGCGGTCATAGGAGTCTGACCCCTCCTCAGCAAGGACAACGGCCATCTCAGCCATCTTAACCATCCCGACCATACTGGCGGCCAAGTGTTTTCTCCGACTTTCTTTGTTGAGCCGCCTGATGGTCTCAGCCTCCTCGGGGCTCACTGTCAAGGGAAACCCCTCGAAGAAACCTTCCTATTTAAAACAGGGGGCAAGCCAAAGGCCCTCACTGTGACAGACTCGTCGCCGACTTCCAACTGGTTCTCTGCCCGGCTTCTCTTTCTCGTTATCAGCTCAGTGGGCTTCTCGACGTCAGGGGAGCCCTGGGACCCGCTAGAAGCATCGCCTGAACTGGTCAGCGGGCCCATCCTCGTGGCCCGTGGAGCTCGCACCAACCTTCTATTTACTCTCTCATCCTGAGACAGTTTTAAAAGCCTCTCCCTTCGTTCGGCCATATTGCCTGCAAAGAAGAAAACTCGGGTTAGTTACGAGCAAGTAACAAACAAAGAAACTGGAACAAAACTATAAGACAAAAAGCAACCTAGTAGATCTACGGCCTGCCCGTAGGATTGGAACTCGACAAGTGCCTTGGTATCGATGGGACGGGCCTCGAATGTCGGGTAACCTTCCTCGTCAAGAATGTCTTCCCCCTCCCTCGTGACCCACCGGGCAGGGAAAAAGTTGTCGACATACTTGCAAAGGGTACCATAGGCTTCCTCATCCTCGGCACTCATTCCTCCCGCGGGCGTATGGTAGTGCCTGGTACCATACTCGTAATGGCGCGAGCACCAATGCAACAGGAACTTGGACACACGCCCCACCACTGGGCGACCTCAGCGTCCATAAGAGGCTCCCCGTTCTCATCGGCCATTGCGGTTTCCTCTTCATATATAGAATCCAAAGCAGTCTGGGTGACCGGCTGCAGGACATACCATTTGTCCTTGAAACCCCGGACCGAATCCATGTACATCCTGAATAGCCTCTTCGACTGTTTCAGGGAAACCCAACTATGTCTGCCTCCTCGAGACTGGTGCTGCAAGTGAAAAACTCTGAAGAAAAGAGGAATGGTCGCCCCGTTCCTCAAGAAGTGGCATGTCAGCTCGAACGCCCGAAGAAAGGCGATCAAATTGGGGTGAAGCTGCGAGGGGGCCAAGTCCAGATGGCAGAATACCCCGACTTGGAAATCACTGAAAGGGAGCTTAAGGCCGAGATCCTTGAACACGATTTCATACATTGGAAACCCATACTTGGAGAACTCCGAGCAGATTCGTGCATCGAGGGACGGCCTTGTCACAACAAAATTCTTCTGGAAGCCCGACTGATTGCCGCCGTGTTCGAGACAGTGTATGCGCGCTGACTATGCCGACTATATGCCGAGGCAATCCCTCGGGGCTCGGCACCCACCCAATCCAATGAAGGATCGTCAACGGTATCAACTAGAGTTATATTCTCCTCGGAACTCTGGTCCTCGACCTCATTACGCCCCGAAGACTCCAGTTCATCAGCCATTTACCTGCAAAGCACAGGAAACCGGTGAAATTCGAGAGCAAATCCATATGCTCGCCATAACTGATGGGAAGTAGTGCACGACAAGCCCAGACACACTCCCCGCGCGATAAAACATTGAGGACTCGAACAAGATCCTGGTTTCGCCTCCCCGACGCTAAGGTGCCACGATGAGTTGTCCTACATACTTCCTAATGGGTCAACATCCCGGCCAGCTCATGGGTGCGCCGACCTAAACTATGAATGTGACGAGCAATATCATGAATCCTAAACCTAGAACTATGGGTTTACTGGGCAGTATCATAGATTATGCGCCCAAAACCATGAAGGTCCCGGGAAGCATCGCGAGTCACATACCTAAAGCCATGAGTTTACCGGGCACAAACATGAATGTACCGGGCACTAATCCCAGATATGGGTTCCTAACATCCAAGTAACGGTAAAACTACCTACAACAAAGAAAAATAGGAGGGATAAACGCTTACTTGGAAGTAAAGAAGAATGTACGGCAGCGGTAAAGGGAATCGACGGAGGAAAGTGCGGTAATCTTGTGAAGTTGTAGAAGAACAGCGGTGGCAAAGGCAAAGGAAGAAGGAGAGGCGCGAAGAGGAAAAAAAATTATGGAACCCAAGGAACCTATTTATAGGGATGACGTGGAATACGAAACGTCGCCCTGGGGAACCACGAACTTCCCCTCCTCGACGTCTACTCCCCTAGGCAATGATGGCCCTACTGTCGCTAGGGTGGCGTCACGGTTCCCAAGGGTTGCCTCGTGTACTCAACAAACACAGCCCGCGAGGAATCCCCCGAGCACTTGCCCACGAGGATTACGTCACGAATGCAACTCATGAAGAACTTCTCGAGCAATCACGAGGAAGCAATATCTTGGGCCGAGCATCAGACCCCGTGGCAAAGGCGAGCTGAAGTCAAGTCATAACTCCTGCTCCAGGAGCCACGACTTGGGGGGCTCCTGTTATGGATTGGGCCCGCCCTGGCCCAAAAGCAAGAACAAAGGCCCAATCCAAGCAGCTCCTCGAGGAACGCGCGCCCACTGATTCCCGCCAGTGCGCCCGACCACAAACTGTAGTCGTGCCCGCCGTTGTCCACGACACATGGTGTCCCCGACCACGGAAACTCCAGCTCGAGCCCAGCTCGAACACCCTCCTCGTAGGGCAGATTCTGCCCATTACAAAATCATCTAAACTCCGGAAAGACCACGTCTTCGTCCCTCCTCATTTCTCGCAGAGCATCACCAGGAAGGGGACCACGTGCGGGTTCCCACTACACACGCAGAACCTGGAAGTTCCCTTATTGGGCCAATTCTGGTCGGCCCAATGAGGGGACCTTGGCCCTGCGCTAGGGGCTATAAATACCCTCTGTTCCTAGAGGGTCAGGTATTCATCTCTTACGCATACATACACTTTTTGCCTGCTCATTCCATCACTCATTTTAGCATCGGAGTGTCTTGCAGGTACCCCCCCCCCCCATCTCACTCAAACCTCTGACTTGTTTTTAAGCTCTTGGCGCGAGTATTTCTTGAATTTCTATAACTTTATCAGGATCAACTTCAATACCTCTTTGGATGATAATGAAGCCCAATAACTTTCCATAATGAACCCCAAAAGTACACTTGTTTGGATTCTAATGGAGACGATACTTCCTAAAAGCTGAAGCAATTCCAACAAGTCTTCCAAATGACCTTCCTCGGTCTGAGATTTGGTGATCATATCATCAACATATACCTCAATATCTTTATGCATTAGATCATATAATAGGGTTTTCATATCCCTCTCGTACGTTTCACCAACGTTCTTTAACCTAGAGGGCATTACTCTTTAACAGAATGTTCCTCAGGGTGTGATAAACATTGCTTTTTCCATGTCCTCATGAGCCATTTTAATTTGATTATATCTGGAAAATCCGTCCATGAACGAGAATAATTTAAATTTTGTTATGTTATTGTTGTACCCCAAAATTTTCCCTCCCATTTTTCTCAACATATGTTCATGGAGATCCTCAATTGGCTTAAGGATACCCAAGAGTTGACCAGACAAACTCGCTCTTAAAGCAATGAACCTCCAACTAGGGTTTCCATTTTAATCAAGATGGGTGAGCTCAAAAGGCCTCATATTCTCTCCATAATCCTAATATGTCCTCAAGATCATCCATTCCAAGTTTCATGCCTTGCACAAGAAGTTTGCTCAGTCAACTGCTCAGATGCTTGAAAATCAACTATATTAGGTCAAAAAGTCAATTGTGGCCCACATACAATCAAACTTCAATGTTTTTGGTCAACATCAACATTTTTAAATGATATTCATAATTTGATCCAAGGTTGATCATGATTCCTCAAGGAATGCTCCTAATTCATCAAAACCCAAAAGTTGCTAAATTAGGGTTTCTCAGGAAAAGTCAACCAAACTTTGACCAAGAATAATCTCTCATACTTTATCAGAAATTTATGATCCAAGGCTCATTTTGAAGAGAATCCAATTTGCTACAACTCATCTTCAGCCCTCAAGTTCAAAAAATGCACTCATAAAAAGATATGAATTTCTACATTATAGGTCCTTTTGAAAAGTCAACAAAAACACCTTGTAGGTCAAAGCTTCTTACATAAACATGGAAGACCCAATTGAGATGAAGCCAAAAGGTTTGTTTAGGGGACATCCTAAGCTTTCTAAAAAGTCCAAGAATACCTCTCCAGGGTTAAAATTGGAAGAGATATGCATTGTCAAAGTTGGCCATTTTTGGAAAATTGCCAAAAGTCAAATGTGCTCAAAAGTGCATTTTTTGTCAAATGGGCCTAGCATTTCAGGATTGTATCTTGTTGGGAACATGGTCCACGACCCAAATCATCATCCATATATTATTTTATCTATTTATTTATTTTATTTTTATTTTTATTATTTAAAAGTCACATTAAATCAATTAAATAACAAAAAATATAAAATATTGATTTTTTGATTTGATTTTTGTAGGAATCAAATCTAATTAAGCTGGCCTAATCAGATCAAATCGAATCAAAGCAAATTGAGGCAAAAATAGCATGATTAGGATGGTTTTGGAAAGATATCATATAGCAAACAAATCACATTCAATTCCCATGATTCAAGAAGATTCAGTATGTTTTTGTTGACCTAATACACTCTATTACTTATACATAACGCAGCCAAGGCAAAAGGACAAGCATTGCAGTCGTGAGAGCTGAAGAACAAAACTCAAATTTTGGTAAAAAAGTGTTAGATAATTTTATCACATAGAGGGTGATTCAAAATATTCCAAAGCTTCTAATCGCTTCTTGGATATCTCCTGAAGCTAACATGATCAATTGCAAGCATTCCCAAGCCTAGAATCGTCCCATAGCCTTCACACGATTTGCCTTTTTTTTCAAAATCGATTACAACAATTCTTGCATCATAAGCATATTCTAATGATGTATTTGTGATTATTGACATATTTGCAACATGCTTGAATGATTTAATTGACGTTTTGATGCATATATTGATGATTGCCATGGTTAAGGTTTAAGAAGCCATTTTGGGGCTTCTCTGTACATGTTAAATTGGACCAAGAAAATGGTGCCATGGTACTCGTGAGATCAAGACGAGTTGATTGGTATAGCTAGAATTAATTTATCATGTGTTTTATGAATTTTTAAAGCTTGTAGGTTTATGGCTATGGATTTCTGTCCGTAGGTAAAAGGTATGGGCCTAAGACGACGAACATGGAAGAAGACGATGACTTATTACCACCTCACTGGTCCATTTGGATGATTCGTGCGTTTTTTATTTTGTCCAACCTATCCACTCTGTTTTATATATTATAATTTGATCTTATTATAATAACAATTAAACAATACATCCCAGTGGTGAAGCGCGTGTTGGATAGTGGAGAAGACCTGGGTTCGATCCCAGGTCCCTGCATTTTCTTTATTTTCTTAATGTTCATGTGCAGATTCCATATATACACGTTCCAGGCGCCTATCGTGTGGCCTCAAAATCCAGCCACTGAATCATTGCCAACACAGATCCAACGCTCAAACCAAGGAAAGACCATGGTGCATCCACCAAAAGTGGCTGCACTGAATCAAGCGTGGGGAATGGGCTCACCCATAATGGGCCTGGAAAAATTCAGAAACACCCCCCCCCCCCAATTGCTCATTATACAGGCCCAAATTCTATTATTTTTTTATTTCAATTTTTTATTTATTATTTATTAATTATTTCTTTTTTCAAATAACACAAAAAATCATGTTTTTTTATTTAATCAGAAAATCATAAAAACATCAAAAATCATTTTTTATAAAAATATTTTTATTAATTAATTAGTTCAATTAAATTAAGGTAATTTAATTCTTTTTGCACAATTTAAAATAATTAGAATTAGGGTTAAATTTGTACATAGCCTATTTTTCCTCAAAAAATAACATAAATATTTTCTCAATTAGATTTTTAGGTATTCCAATTATTTCTCGCATTTAATTTGCCGCCCGCGCCTTTAATTTTTTTTAATTATTATTGTAATTGTTCCGAGTTTGTAATAGTAATTAGGGTTTTAAGTTTCCGCATCTTTATTTACAATAAAAATAATTATGTATCTGCGAAAGCCTTGTAATAGCTAGGACTTTAAATTCTCGCATTTTAATTTCCGCAAACTATAAACTGCTTAGATGTATGTATAGGATTGTATGGAAAGACAAATTGAAATTAAAACAGTAGAAAACCCTAAATGTGCAAAGATCAATAAACTGAAAAAAACACACTTGCATATGCTCACTCCTAGGGTTTAATCCACTCCGGTTGCCTTTGGTAAACGGTCATGAAGTATAGGGAATGTTAGTGGTCGTCCTCCAGTCCCAAAAGATCTAAAATGACCCATTCAGATGTTGCCTCAGAAACAAATCTTTAAGGCTTTAGGATGATTACTAAAATTTCCTAACATTGCTTTTGTGATCGTACTTGTCCCTTCGAACGTCCCTTAAAACTCCAACGATGGTGCTACCTATTTCTTAATAATTGGATATCGCTGTCTAAAGGAAAACGAACAGACTTTTTCAAGTAGGTAGATTAGTTCCTAGGTACTTACTCAAACAAAATTTTTCACACAAACACTTTTCAAAAACAGTTTTCGAAACAACTTCGTCACACTCTTGAGGACTGATACAAGGGTTATCACAAAGTAAAACTTTTCAAAACAAGCACACACAAGCAATTTTAAAAATGAGCAAAGTACCTAGGAGCCCATGGAAAACTATGGATAGAAAGGATGCTAACACCTTACCTTTCTATAATCTACCCTCCGTACTCAGAAACATCTCGAAAAAGGTTTTTTCTGTTCTTTTTCCTTTTCCTTTGTTGGATGAAATAAAAGTCGGTAGCAACTCTTGCTTACCGCGATATTTGCGAATATAAAATGCAAAACCAGTATAACAGTCGGTTCTTCCACCGTATCACAAAACTGGCGACTCTGCTGGGGAGTATAAGTGGGGTATACCTTAGGATCTAGGCCATTTAATTGCTTCTCTTGCTTGTCTTAATTGCTTTACTTTTAAGGGATTGTTTGGGGTTACATAGATCCTACACCCGTATCTGGGAATACCTTTTAGGTAAGTAGCAATAAACCGTGAGGGAGCTTTGCGGGGTATACTGACACGGTTGAAGCAGTAGCTATGTTGATGTGTCACTTTGGTTGGTACCGGTAACCCTTGAGTCAATCAGGGAGAGTACGGGGCCGCCGCGTGGTGTCGTGAAGCATCAACTGACGTTAGAACCTTTAATTGCACAACTTGGCCAGTAGGACGTAGCGAGATGGCCGACTTTAGTGTATTCCCAAGGTCGACAGATACTCGATGCTACACTCATTGAGGTTTGACACTTGAGTTTTGTTTGGCTGCGAGTCAATCGCCTATTGAATGAAGCTAGGGGAAATATCGGTGATATTGAGATCCCTTAGAACCCGATCACTATTTATAGGACAGGTTGAACCAATCCAACTTCAAGAGGGTATGACCTTAAAACTCATGCAGGCCTTAAACCTAAGGACTTGGTGTGACTTGCTTGTTATTTGCTATACGTGTGATTTTCTAGCATAATCATGACATCGTAAGCATGGCACATCATAACTAACCATTTCAAGGATTTTCTAGGGCTCATTTTTGCTTTGTTTTGTAGGACATGGCATCCGCCCGTAGGAATACTATACAAATTAACCTTGTGAAAGTGTCTCTCCAACTAAAGGACCTGCATTAAGGGTTCCTGAAAGTTCTCATTTCACAAAAAAGCATGGTCAGTTGCTCAACTTGGTCACTGCAAAACCTGATGAAGAATTGTTAAAAGTGTTGTTTCAATTCTTTGATCCTGTGCACCATTGTTTCACCTTCCTGGATTACCAGCTAGTACCTACTATGGAGGAATTTTCTCAGTTGTTGGGGGTACCTATTCTTGATCAGTTAACTTTCAACGTATGGAAGAACATCCAAAGCCTGAAGAGATTGCTAAAGCTCTGTCCTTGCAATGGTCCGACGTAGTGACAAGTTGGGAGACTAGAGGAAGTGTCCAAGGAATCCCAGTTAAGTTTCTATTCGAGAAGGCTTACCATTTTTGGGATACCTTGGATTTACAAGCTTTCAAAGAGGTGCTGGAACTTCTCGTTTACGGGGTGGTACTTTTCCCTAATGCGGATCAACTCGTAGGTGTGAATGCTATTAAGGTTTTTCTGTCTCATAATCTGGTACCTACATTACTCGGGGATATTCTACACTCTCTGCATGCTCGCGCTCTAAAGAGAAGGGGGACCCTCCTATGTTGCACTCCTCTATTGGCTAGGTGGTTTATTTCGCACCTACCCAGGTCTATTTTGAAGAATGAACAGGGTTTGAAATGGACTCGTAGGCTGATGTCCCTTACACATTCAGACATTCATTGGTGTTCACGGTTCTCGGAAGATGTTACCATCATCGATCACTGTGGTGAATTCCCTAATGTCCCTCTCTTAGGCATTAGGGGAGGAATCACTTACAACCCTTATTTGGCACTGCATCAGTTTGGTTATGCGAGAAGAGATGGTCCTCATGATACGCTTATCCAAGAAATCGCCTTCAACTATGAGAATGATGTTCAGGGATACCGCAAAAGGTTCATAAAAGCTTGGGGCATGGTGCATAAAATTGATAGCAAGACGCTAGGGCACAAGAATTCCATTCCTCTTGAGCCTTATCTCTGATGGGTACGAGCTCGCGCCCAAAGTATTATGATGCCTTACCCTGCTATCCTACCAATAACTGTGGAACCAGTCATTGAAGGAAATACTACTTCCCTTGGTCATCATCCTGACATGCCAACTGATCATGAGGAGTTACAGAAATCTTGGGTTCAACTTAAAGAGGAGCGGGATACGTTTGAAGCTCGGTTCTATGCCAGCGAGAAGAAGGTCCTGGAGCTCACTAGGATACTTCTTGAAGAAAGGAACATAAACGCCTACATTGCACCAAAGAGGATGCGCTCCCGGGAGACCTAGTTTCTTTTTGCTTTAAGTTTTGTTTTGTTTAATTGTAAGCCTAAAGGGCATTCTTTGTAACAATTCGAACTTATTAATGCAATTAACGTGTGTTCCTTTTGGTTAAATAAATTTGAGCCTTTAAGAATCCTTGAAATCATTGCATACACATCCCATCCATAGCATCGCATAAACAAGTACCATAACAGGTTTCTCATCTTCTTCGCTGTTTATTTCAGCAGTAATGTCTTCCGAATAAAGCATCAAGGATCTTCAGGCACAAAATGCCCAATTCCAGTAGATGTTCATAAATCTGGCGAAAGGGCTGGAGGATCTGAAATCCCTCATCCTGAAGGAGAAAAAGAAAAAGAAGAAGGACGCTGGTATTCTGAATATGGGCAGAAGGTTCAGGGGGCCATTAAAGCAACAAGTCGATCTGACCTCTTCATCTAAAGAAGGGGAGAACCAAGAGGGCGAAACAAGGGAAAAGACCCCAGTCCTGAAGTTTCTGACAATGATACAGACTACAATGATGAGCAGTATCCTCCTACTGAGGATAGATACAAGTAGTTGGAAGATCGTCTGAGTGCTATGGAAGTCCAGAGGATACCTGGGTTGGATTTCGAAGAATTGGGAGTGGTGTCCAGAGGATAGATACAAGTACGATGAGGTGTCTTTCCCAAAGCTCCATCTCCGTTCCTACGTTAGGAAGATCCAACCCCATACTGCTGATAGAAACATGTGGGTCCACTGCTTTCAAGACAGTCTATCAGGGACTCAACTTGAATGGTTCTACCAACTGGATGGAACCAATGTTCAAAATTGGGAAGATCTGGCTGCTGCTTTTTATAAGCAGTATCAATATAACGCTGACCTTGCTCCTACTCGTACTCAACTCCAGAGTATGTCCATGGGTGCAAGTGAAGGCTTTAAGGACTATGCACAAAAGTGGAGAGACTTGGCTGGAAGATTCCAACCCCCGTTGTCTGATAGGGAGTTGGTCGATATGTTTCTAGGGATGCTATCTGGTCTATTCTTTAATCATTTGATTGGCAGCTCGTCAGCTAGTTTCACCGAGTTGATTCTAACTGGAGAGAGGGTAGAAGCTGGGATATGGAGCGGTAAGATACAGAAAGATGCATCTTCGAGTTTGATAAAGAAGCCTTTCACTGGTAAAAAGGAAGCTAGTGCTATCTATAGCCCAGAGGTCAAAATAGAGCTGAACACCGTCAGACAGTAAGTGCCATAATGATACCTAGGCCCGCGGTTGCTCCACAACACAAAAATCAACAAAGGGTGGAAAGACCACAATGGCAGTTTACCCAGATTAACATGACGTTGGCTGAAGTTCTACCCCATCTGCTGAGATCTAACTTGGCAACCTTGAAAGAGGCTTCCAAGAAGTCGAACACCACATCTCCCCGATATAATCCAAATGCTCGGTGTGCCTATCATTCTGAGAGTCCTGGCCATGATACCAATGATTGTTGGGCTCTGAGAAATAAGGTACAGGATCTGATCGAAGCCAAGGAGATTGAGTTCAATGCTCCGGAAAAGCCCAATGTCATAACTGCTCCCATGCCTAAGCACAATCATTGAGTTAATGTTATTGATACCAATGTGTTTGTGACCTCAATTGATGAAGTCTCTACTCCTCTTATGACTATTAAGAAGAATTTGCTGTTTGCCGGTTTATTTCCAGGTTGTGGTGAAGGTTGCCACATGTGTTCATCTATGTCTTCTGGTTGCCATTTGCTGAAGTCAGGTGTTCAGCGCCTGATGGAAAACAAATAAATTTTGTTCGAGAAAACTTTGATTCCCGTTGTTTCGTTTGAAGATGTTGCTATTATAACCATTTCCACCAATCCTTCCAAGGCCTCCTCGAGAAGACCTGTTAGGATTACATCTGCTCCAAGAGTCACTCCGTTAATAATCACCTTTCTTTGTCCTGTCTCGTACGCCTCGGACAAAGCTGTCCCCTGGCATTATGGTGCCGATGTGTAGTATCATGGCATCAAACAAGATCTGAAGAATGAAGAGGCTAATCCTGATGTCAGTAGCATTGTCGGGACCAACAAGGTTACCAGAAGTGGAAGGGTTTTCTCTCCCGAGATTTCCCCGAAGACTGTCAATAGGCCTGTTTTTATTCCGTCTACTATTCCTACTAATACTCCTGTGCTTACTCCAATTATCACTCCCGCTGTCGAGTCATCTGGGACCCGAGGCAAAGAAGTTATAGGTGAGCCTGCCCGAACGGAGGCACCTAGAAAAATTGTCGTAGAAGCCTCTAAGCAAGAGATAGAGGAAATATTGAAAATAATAAAAAAGAGCGACTACAATGTGGTCGAGCAACTGGGGTAGACCCCCTCAAAGATATCCATGTTGTCTCTGCTGTTGTGTTCCGAGGCCCATGCGAAGGCTTTGATCGCATTCCTCAAGACTGCGCACGTGCCGCAGAAGACCTCAGTTGATCAGTTCAAAGATTGTATGGCCATCCTGACTGCTGACAATGGGCTGGGTTTTTCAGATGCAGACTTGACACCTAAATGGAGGAAGCATAATGATGCTTTGCATGTCTCGATCGAATGCAGGGGCACCACTCTGACTCATGTGCTAGTAGATACTGGGTCTTCGCTGGATGTTCTGCCCAAAAAGGCGCTGGATCGGTTGGATTGTGAAGGTTTTACCTTAAAGCCTAGTAACATTGTGCTAAGGGCTTTTGATGGGTAAAAAAGAATGGTGTATGGAGAAGTGGACATCCTCGTCAAAGTAGGTTCCCAGACTTTTAAGTCCACTTTCTATGTAATGGACATCCGGCCGTCATACTCTTGTTTGTTGGGTCGTCCTTGGATCCATGAAGCTGGGGCGGTTACTTCTACACTGTAACAAATGCTGAAGTATCTAATAAAAAGGAAGATTGTCACTGTGCATGGTGAAGAGGAGTATATGGTGAGCCACCTCAATTCCTTCAGATACGTAGAGATGGATGGGGAATTCATAGAGACTCCTTGCCATAACTTTGAAGAGGTTCCCCAGATCTTGGCATCAACTGAAATTACTACCAGCAACAAACCTCCTTTGAAGATGGCTTCTCTCAAAGACGCCAAAGCAGTGGTTGAAGAAGGTGGGTGTACCAACTGGGGACAACTCCCTGATTTTACTCACAAAACTGACAAGTTTGGTTTGGGCTTTACTTTAGGAGCTCAAAGGGTTGTTCGACGCGCTCGGGCTGGAGGACCTCCCCTACGCATCAGCAATCGAGGAATTAATGCCATTGAAGACAACGAAGAAGACTTTGACATTGACGGCTGGATCTACCCAACTACCAATGATGGACCGGGTAACTGGATGACTAGGTACTTTATACCAGTTTCTTTTATTCCTCAATAATTGTCTTACTTGTTTTGAGATTTGTAATAAACAATTTAAACTCTACAGCCTCGTTCCTTTCCCGAGGCACATTGGCTTTGTTTGTGAGAGCTATTATTTGTCATTTCATATATCATCAATAAAACATTGGACGTTCCTTGCATACAAATTTTACGCTCTCTATTTTTCTTTTTTGTTTTCACTTTATCAAAATAGCTATGCTCTTACACACAATCACGTATCATACTGCAGATCCATATCCACTCTGGATCCCTTTGATAACAGCTCTCTACTGCCAATTATGACTTCGAAAATCCGATCAACCAAGCCAAAGACGAAGGTGAGGATGATTGTGAGGTTCCTAGAAAACTTGCTAGACTATTACAGCAGGAAGAAAGGGCTATACACCCTCATGAAGAGCCAGTTGAGACGATAAACCTGGGCACGAAGATAGACAGAAAAGAAGTTAAGATCGGCGCAAATCTGGAAGTTAAGATTAAACAGTGGTTGATAAAAATGTTGCACGACTACATTGAGATCTTCGCTTGGTCATACAAAGACATGCCAGGTTTAGACACTGATATTGTGGTACATCGTCTTCCGACTAAGGAAGACTGTCCTCCGGTTAAACAGAAGGTCCACCGTATGCGCCCTGAAATGTCAGAGAAGATCAAGGCAGAGGTTATGAAGCAGTTCGACATAGGGTTCTTAGTTGTCACCTCATATCCATAGTGGGTTGCTAATGTTATTTCGGTACCTAAGAAGGACGATAAGGTACGGATGTGTGTGGATTACAGAGATCTGAACAGGGCAAGCCCCAAGGATGACTTCCCACTTCCTCACATTGACGTTCTGGTTGACAACACCGCATAGGAAAAAATCTTATCCTTCATGGTTGGTTTCTCTGGCTACAACCAGATCAAGATGGCTCCTGAAGACATGGAGAAGACAACCTTCGTCACACAGTGGGGAACCTTCTGTTACAAGGTGATGCCTTTTGGGTTAAAGAATGCTGGGGCAACTTATCAACACGCCATGGTCGCTTTGTTCCACGATATGATCCACCATGAGATCGAAGTTTATGTTGATGACATGATACCCAGGTCTCAAACCGAGGAAGAGCACCTTGATCATTTACAAAAGTTGTTCGACAAGTTAAAGACATACAAGCTGAGGTTGAATCCGAACAAATGCACCTTCGGGGTAAGGTCTGGTAAGCTCCTGGGTTTCATTGTCAGCGACAAAGGCATCCAAGTAGACCCTGCAAAGGTAAAGGCCATACAAGAAATTCCAGCTCCCCGTACAGAGAAGGAAGTTAGGGGTTTCTTGGGACGCTTGAATTATATCGCCAGGTTCATTTCACATCTAACTGCTACTTGTGAGCCCATCTTCAAGCTTCTGAAGAAAGATCAAATGGTAAAGTGGAATGACAAATGCCATAAAGCTTTCGAAAGAATCAAGGAATACCTTCAAGAACCACCAATTCTGATGCCTCCGGTTGGAGGAAGACCTTTAATATTTTACTTAACAGTGCTAGACAATTCAATGGGGTGTGTGCTGGGGCAGCATGACGAGTCTAGTCGAAAAGAGCATGCAATATACTACCTTAGCAAAAAGTTTACCGACTGTGAGACACAATACTCATTGTACGAGAAAACTTGTTGCGCTTTGGCATGGGCTGCTCAACGACTAAGACAGTATATGTTGACCCACACTACTTTGTTTATATCTAAGATGGATCCAATCAAATACATCTTCGAGAAACCCACTCTCTCCGGAAGAATAACAAGATGGAAGATGATCTTAAATGAGTATGATATACAATATACTACCCAAAAAGCAATTAAGGGGAGTGTATTGGCTGATCATTTGGCTCATCAGGCGGTGGATGACTACCAGTCCATGAATTTTGAGTTCCTGGATGAGAATATTATGCTGGTGACTGACTATGAAGAACCTGGACCGGATGAAGGACCCGAAGAGGGATCCCGATGGACTATGGTTTTTAATGGAGCTTCGAGCGCACTGGGTAATGGAATTGGCGCTGTAATCATATCTCCTGAGGGCTGTCATACTCCTTTCACCGTCCGACTATGTTTCAACTGCACTAATAACATGGCGGAGTATGAAGCTTGTATCATGGGTCTCAAGGCCGCTATTGACCTCAGGATCAAGTTCTTGGACGTTTTCAGGGATTCAGCCTTGGTAATAAGTCAGATCAAAGGTGAATGGGATACGAAACATCCGAATTTCATCCCATAGAAAGAACACGTGCTGACATTGCTCCCACACTTTGAGGAGGTAACTTTTAAACATTTCCCACAAGAGGAGAATCAGTTAGCGAACACGCTATCTACTATGTCTTCTATGTTCAAAGTCAGGTGGGACAATGACGCTCCCCAAATCACCATTGAGAGGTTGGATGAACCAGCACACTGCTATGAAATTGATACTGAAGGGGTAGCAGATAAACCCTGGTTCCATGAAGTAAAAAGGTATCTCGAGACTCAAGAGTATCCCGAAGGGGAATCTATCAATGATAAGAAGTTTCTGAGAAGGTTCGTTGCGAAATTCTTCCTCAGTAATGGAATCCTCTACAAACGCAATCATGACTCTACCTTACTATGGTGTGTAGACAAGAGCGAAGCAGAGAGAATTATGACAGATCTATATGAAGGTACCTTCGGACCCCATTCCAGTGGACATACCATGGCTAAGAAGATCCTACGGGAAGGATATTACTGGTCCACTATGGAAGCAGACTGTTATCAACACTCCTGAATTTGTCATAAGTGCCAAATCTATGCTGATAAGGTGCATGTGCCTCCGGTTCCCTTGAACGTCTTGACAGCTCCGTGGCCCTTTGCAATGTGGGGAATTGACATGATCGGAGAAATCAGGCCCACTACTTCCAATGGACATCGCTTCATTCTAGTGGCCATTGATTACTTCACGAAGTGGGTTGAGGCGGCCTCTTTTGCTAATGTAACCAAGAACGTTGTGGCGCGGTTTATCCGACCTAATCTAATCTGTTGGTATGGTGTGCCAGAGAGAATTATTACTGATAATGGTACGAATCTCAACAACACAATGATCATCGAGCTCTGTAAACAAATCAAGATACAACATCACAACTCTTCTCCCTACCAGCCGAAGATGAATGGCGATGTTAAAGCGGCTAACAAGAACATCAAGAAAATTGTACAGAAGATGACAGTGACATACAAAGACTAGCATGAGATGTTACCATTTTCTCTTAATGGATACCGTACCTCAGCACGGACATCGACAGGGGCAACACCTTACTCTCTAGTATATGGCATAGAGGCAGTCCTACCCATCAAAGTCTAGATACCTTCTCTCAGGATTATGAAGGATGCAGGGTTGAACGAAGACGACTGGATTCAAACTCGACTTGATCAGCTAAATCTAATCAACGAGAAGAGACTTACCGCTATCTGTCATAGTCATACGTATCAAAAGCGAATGATCAAGGCTTTTAACAAGAAAGTCAGACGTAAAAAATATCAAGTCTGGGATCTAGTGATCAAACGCATCATACTACCGCAAGGTGATCCCATGGGAAAATGGACCCCCACATACGAAGGGCCATTTGTGGTTAAAAACATTTTCTCGGGTGGAGCTATGATTCTAACCACCATGGATGGTGACGACCTTCCTCACCCCGTCGATGCAGACATAATGAAAAGATATTACGCCTGATTAAAAGACCCGCTAGGTTGACTGGCCTAGGCAAAAATAAGGGCTTCCCGGCGAACCAAAAGTGTTCGGGCAAAAATAAGGGATGAAAATGAAAAAAAATCTGTACACCCGGCAAGTCGAAAACCTGAAAGGGCGGCTTGGGAAAAAAAGGGTATCCCGATGGACTGAAAACCCGAAAGGGCGGTCCAGGAAAAACTTAGGGATATCAAGCGTATCACTATGTACCATTGGATCATCTTGCGACCAGACTTCATTATCGACTATCAAGCTCGAATGGCACCAATCAATCTAATCAACTTTCGGTCAAGTAGCAAAGCGATGAGACGCTCGAAGACATAAGGGCAATAATAGAGTTGGAACTTAATGGGATTGTTGCACATAACTGTTTTCTTTTGCACAAAATTGTATAGTTTCTATTTTTACGGTGACGTTCTCTTACTTGAGCGTCATCCTCCTTGTACGAAAACGCCTATTACAGGCCAAATTCAAAAATCAATACAAAATCATTTCACAAGAAACTTAGAGTTTTTTCTTTTTCTATTTTGTTTTGCAAGAACGTCCAATGATTTATTCTTGACATATGCATTTGAATATGATTGCTGCTCATAAATATTTACATAAGAAACAAAAAGATAATTACTCGTAATTCTAGAAACAAGGGCAAAAACAAGAAGTGTCAAACCCGATAGTTACTCTGCCCAGCAGGTACTAGGACAGAGACAGCTTTGGAGCATAATCATCGGTACATACACTCCTCACAGAGTAAAAGTATTCAAAAGCATTGATGTTGGCTTTCTTGAAATAGGAAGCAATCTCCCCAGCCAGGGTCATTCAGAAACCTGACAGCTATATCCCCATCCGAATTTTCATAATCGCGAGCGGGTCAGTAAATTTTATCTCCCAAGAAGAGTTTATTTCTCTGGATACAGAAGCTCAATCCCCGACATAGCTCATTACTTCAGCTACGAAAATTCACTTTCCAAGTTGTTCCTCGCAGAGTTATTCCCAAACAGGATCTCTCCCTGACAGAATATTCATAAATAACAAAGAGTAAACCTCCAGCATAGTCATTTCCGTTCACCATCCCCAGCGGAAGTAGAAGAACCACAATTCTCTACAACAGTCAGGAATACTATACTCTCTAGCAGCAGTCAGGGATTTATTTTCCCAGACTCGAACATACCCCAATAGCATTTCATGTACATACATCATGACATGCACATACATGTCATATACAGCAGGATCTCATTTATTTTGAGAACATCATCTCACAAGGCATTTCATGCATTGCATATAATTAACCCTAGTATCTTTCCAGGAAAGACAATTATCTTCAACAAATCCATCAGTTATACAGGTCACGTCTGTAGACGACTAATGGAAACTCAGTTCCCGAAACCAAACGGGTCAACTAATCTGGACCATCACCATGAAGTAACCCTACTATCCAGGTTCCTTCTCATAAGCCCTACTATCCAGGCTTTCACAACGAAGTAACCCTACTATCCAGGTTCCTTTTCATAAGCCCTACTATCCAGGCTTTCATCCCGAAGTAACCCTACGACCCAGGTTCCTTCTCATAGCCCTGCTATCCAGGCTTTAATTACGAAGTAACCCTACTATCCAGGTTCCTTCTCATAGCCCTACTATCCAGGCTTTCATCCTGAAGTAAGCCTACTATCCAGGTTCCTTCTCATTGCCCTACTATCCAGGCTTTCATCCCGAAGTAACCCTACGATCCAGGTTCCTTATCATAGCCCTACTATCCAGGCTTTCATCCCGAAGTAACCCTACTATCCAGGTTCCTTCTCATAGCCCTACTATTTAGGCTTTCATCCCGAAGTAACCCTACTATCCAGGTTCCTTCTCATAAGCCCTACTATCCAGGCTTTCATCCCGAACTAACCCTACGAACCAGGTTCCTTTTCATAGCCCTACTATCTAGGCTTTCATTTCGAAGTAACCCTACTATCGAGGTTACTTCTCACAACCCTACTATCCAGGCTTTCATTTCAAAGTAGCCTTACTATCCAGGTTCCTTCTCATAGCCCTATTATCCAGGCTTTTATCCCGAAGTAACCCTACTATCCAGGTTCCTTCTCATAGCCCTACTATCCAGGCTCTTACCTCGAAGCAACCCTACTATCCAGGTTCCTTCTCTCTTATCTCCAGATAACAGTTTACAACACTATAAGACCTGGACCCGACCAGTTACGGTCGAGTTCACCTTTCCCCAGTAAGTCACTGTGCAGCCTGGACCCTGACCAGATATGCAGTTCACTTCCACCTCCTCAATCAAGAATTAATTCCCTAGTAGAATAATGGACAACCGAAGATCCTATACTCTATCTCCCAAGACACAAATCAACTTTCCTCGGTGAAGTCCTCCCCTGTGATAGGTACATGGTTTCTCGCAAAGGAATCTCTTATGCGATTGATATCTTCTCTAGATGACATCTTTAAGCCCATCTCTGAATCCATCTCCGCCGATTCTCCGTCACCTTCCAAATTGCATTTGTAAGCCCATTCCCTATATTATCAATCAATCACCATGCACTCCATGCGAGTGCAAATTTCTGGACACTCTAGTGTCCAATCACCTTCCACCCTCAGATCATGAAAGGAAGACAAGTCAATCTACATCCTCAGGTGTAAAAAGATTGAACAGGGGCAGATGTTGTACCCCAAAATTTTCCCTCCCATTTTTCTCAGCATATGTTCATGGAGATCCTCAACTGGCTCAAGGATACCCAAGAGTTGACCAAACAAACTCTCTCCTAAAGCAATAAACCTCCAACTAGGGTTTCCATTTTCATCAATATGGGTGAGCTCCAAAGGCCTCATAGGCTCTCCATAGTCCTAATATGTCCTCAAGATCATCCATGCCAAGTTTCATACCTTGCATAAGAAGTCTGCTCAGTCAACTGATCAGATGCTTGAAAATCAACTATATTAGGTCAAAAAGTCAATTGTGGCCCACATACAGTCAAACTTCAATATTTTTGGTCAACATCAACATTTTCAAATTATATTCATCATTTTATCAAAGGTTGATCATGATTCCTCAAGGAATGCTCCTAATTCATCAAAATCCAAAAGTTGCTAAATTAGGGTTTCTCAAGAAAAGTCAACCAAACTTTGACCAAGCATAACTCTCTCATACTTTATCAGAAATTTCTCATCCAAGGCTCATTTTGAATAGAATCCAATTTCCTACAACTCATATTCATCCATCAAGTTCAAAAAATGCACTCATAAAAAGATATGAATTTCTACATTATAGGTCCTTTTGAAAATTCAACAAAAACACCTTGTGGGTCAAAGCTTCTTACATGAACTTGGAAGACCCAATTGAGATGAAACCAAAAGGGTTGTTTAGGGGACATCCTAAGCTTTCTAAAAAGTCCAAGAACATCTCTCTATGGTTAAAATTGGAAGAGATATGCATTGTCAAAGTTGGCCATTTTTGGAAAATTGCCAAAAGTTAAATGTGCTTAAAAGTGCATTTTTTTGTCAAATGGGCCTACCATTTCAGGATTGTATCTTGTTGGAGACATGGTCCACGACCCAAATCATCATCCATATATTATTTTCTATATTTATTTATTTTATTTTGATTTTTATTATTTAAAAGTCACATTAAATCAAATAAATGACAAAAAAATATAAAAGATTGATTTTTTGATCTGATTTTTGTAGGAATCAAATCTAATTAAGCTGGCCTAATCAGATCAAATTGAATAAAGGAAAATTGAGGCAAAAATAACATGATTAGGATGGTTTTGGAAAGATATTATATAGCAAACAAATCACATTCAATTCCCATGATTCAAGAAGATTCAGTATGTTTTTGTTGACCTAATACACTCTATTACTTATACATAACGCAGCCAAGGCAAAAGGACAAGGATTGCAGTCGTGAGAGCTGAAGAAAACTCAAATTTTAGCAAAAAAGTGTTAGATCGTTTTCTCACATAGAGGGTGATTCAAAACATTCCAAAGCTTCTAATCGCTTCCTGGATATCTCCTGAAGCTAACACGATCAATTATAAGCATTCCCAAGCCCAGAATCCTCCCATAGCCTTCACACAGTTTGCCCTTTTTTTTCAAAATCGATTACAACAATTCTTGCATCATAAGCATATTCTAATGATGTATTTGTGATTATTTACATATTTACAACATGCTCGAATGATTTAATTGACGTTTTGATGCATATATTGATGATTGTCATGGTTAGGGTTTAAGAAGCCATTTTGGGGCTTCTCTGTACAGGTTAAATTGGACCAAGAAAATGGTTCCATGGTACTCGTGAGATCAAGACGAGTTGATTGGTATAGCTAGAATTAATTTATCATGCGTTTTAGGAATTTTTGATGCTTGCAGGTTTATGGCTATGGAGTTATGTCCGTAGGTAAAAGGTATGGGCCTAAGACGACGAACAGGGAAGAAGACGATGACTTCTCACCACCCCACTGGTCCATTTGAATGATTCACGCATTTTTTTATTTTGTCCAGCCTATCCACTCTGTTTTATATATTATAATTTGATCTTATTATAATAACAATTAAACAATACAACCCAGTGGTGAAGCGCGTGTTGGATAGTCGAGAAGACCTGGGTTCGATCCCAGGTCCCTGCGTTTTCTTTATTTTCTTAATGTTCATGTGTAGATTCCATATATACAAGTTCCAGGCGCCTACCGTATGGCCTCAAAATCCAGCCATTGGATCATTGCCAATACAGATCCAACGCTCAAACCAAGGAAAGACCATGGTGCATCCACCAAAAATGGTTGCACTGAATCAGACGTGGGGAATGGGCTCAGCCATAATGGGCCTGGACAAATTCAGAAACGCACCCCCCCTAATTGCTCATTATACAGGCCCAAATTCTATTCTTTTTTATTTCAATTTTTTATTTATTTATTAATTATTTCATTTTTCAAACAACACCAAAAATCATGTTTTTTTATTTAATCAGAAAATCATAAAAACATCAAAAATCATTTTTTATAAAAATATTTTTATTAATTAATTAGTTCAATTAAATTAAGGTAATTTAATTCTTTTTTCACAATTTAAAATAATTAGAATTAGGGTTAAATTTGTACATAGCCTAATTTTCCTCAAAAAATAACCTAAATATTTTCTCAATTAGATTTTTAGGTATTCCAATTATTTCTCGCATTTAATTCGCCGCGCGCGCCTTTAAATTTTTTTTATTATTATTGTAACTATTCCGAGTTTGTAATAGTAATTAGGGTTTTAAGTTTCCGCATCTTTATTTACAATCAAAATAATTATGTATCTGCGAAAGCCTTGTAATAGCTAGGACTTTAAATTCTCGCATTTTAATTTCCGCAAACTATAAACTGCTTAGATGTATGTATAGGATTGTATGGAAAGACAATTTGAAATTAAAACAGTAGAAAACCCTAAATGTGCAAAGATCAATAAACTGAAAAAAAAAGCACTTGCACATGCTCACTCCTAGGGTTTACTCCACTCGGTTGCCTTCGGTAAAGGGTCATGAAGTATAGGGAATGTTAGTGGTCGTCCTCTAGTCCCAAAAGATCTAAAATGACCCATTCGGATGTTGCCTCGGAAAAAGATCTTTAAGGCTTTAGGATGATTACTAAAATTTCCTAACATTGCTTTTGTGATCGTACTTATCCCTTCGAACGTCCCTTAAAACTCCAACGACAGTGCTACCTATTCCTTAATAATAGGATAGTGTTGTCTAAAGGAAAACTAATAGAATTTTTCGAGTAGGTAGATTAGTTCCTTGGTACTTGCTCAAACAAATTTTTTCACACAAACACTTTTCAAAAACAGTTTTCGAAACAACTTCGTCACACTCTTGAGGACCGATACAAGGGTTATCACGAAGTAAAACTTTTCAAAATAAGCACACACAAGCAATTTTAAAAATGAGCAAAGTACCTAGGAGCCCATGGAAAACCATGGATAGAAAGGGTGCTAACACCTTCCCTTTCTATAATCTACCCCCCGTAGTCAGAAACATCTCGAAAAAGGTTTTTTCTGTTCTTTTTCCTTTTCTTTGTTGGATGAAATAAAAGTCGGTGGCGGCTCTTGCTTACCACGACATTTGCGAATAAAAATGCAAAACCAGTATAACAGTCAGTTATGCCACCGTGTCACAGTTATCTACCAACATATAAATATGTGGCAAAGGGAAATCATCTTTTGGGCTATCTTTGTTCAGGTCTCTATAATCAAGGCACATGTGGACTTTTCTGTCTTTCTTAGGAACAGGAACAATGTTGGAAATAAACTAAGGATACACTGGCGTCACAAGAAAACTGATATCAATATGTTTCAATACCTCCTCTTTAATCTTAACTACCATGTCAGGGTGAGTCCTCCTCAATTTCTGTTTGATAGGCGAACATTTGGGCTTTAAAGGCAAACGATGCTCCACAATATTGGTATCTAACCCAGGCATGTCTTGATAAGACCAATAAAAGATATCCATATACTCTTTCAACAACTCAATCAAACCGTTCTTCATATCGGGATGAAAGTGCCCCAATCTTGACCTCCTCTAAATCCTCTTCAGAACCCAAGTTAATAGTCTCAAACGGCTCTTTGTACGATTGAATGGTATTATCCTCGCACTCAAGCAACCGAGAAACCTCTTCTAGAATTTCATCAAACACTTCTTCTTCGGCCACATACACAGGATATTCAAACTTGGAAGAGGATGACAATTCATTATTTTCAATGGTTTTTTTTAAAATTAATCTAAACATATGATTATGCTTGTTTTTAGTAACTAATAAATGCAACAAGTGATTATGCATATTTATTTATAGTTCTTTATTTATTTTTTGTTCTTTCTAAACACCAAATTGTCGAATTCCCTGCTAGTTGGAGAACGTCAAAGAGAGCCTTGATAATGTGAGAGTATGTTGTTTAAGATTTCGAGGGATTCAGAGGCTTACACGAATATGCGTAAGCTCCAAGTGATATGTCTTGCTTACCCCTCAGTCGGGAGCTCTTAGGTATGATGTATGGCGCCTCTATTGCGGATGTTGTAGAGAGAGGTAATGAGAGAGATAGAGAGATGCGATCGGGGCCCTTTTTCCATTCTCCAAGGACTTCTTATATAGGTAAGTCATTAGCCCAATGACCATTAATCCGCATTCATAACGTTCGTAACTGCCCATAATGGCTTGTAACATTTGTAACCGCCCATAATGGCTTGCAACGTTTGTAATTGCTACCTATTGAATTTCGTAACTGTAGCCAACCTAGCCTGGTACAACCCGACCAGGCACAACTCGACCAGGCACGACCCGACTCAACATTTATTTTTCCTTCTTGGCCTTTTTATCTCTCCTAGCCTGAACAATGGATATATGTATGAACATAAGCCCCACGAGCATACGACTTTATTTGAAGCCCTATGTTCGGTCAACGTAAATATTGATCTTTTTCTCCGGGTCGGCCCCCTATAACCGGACAGTTGTCGAGTTCATTCCTGGTATGTGTGACACTCACACCCTTGTTTCCCAGCAGTCACATAGTTTTTTAGGTATAAACTTGATTGTTTTGGAACTTATAGTGGTGAAGAAGAGGAAAGAAACCAGCCTAAAGGCGGGCACCATCGCCGACAATGTGACCAAGTGATTTTTCCTTGCTATTTTGTCAATTCTGACCGAATAGTTAATTTAATATGCCCCCTATCTGAGATTGGGTTCATACCCCCTGGTGACCATAATAGTTATTTTTCGGTAATTGGTATTCCAAATAATCAGTGTGTTTTGGGATATACTTTGATCTCAGCCCTCGAGCTTTATGATGAACAACTTTTCCTTTTGGGGTTTTATAATTATGTTGTCCGATCATGTGATACTGATTTTTTATTTTAAGCCTAAAAGCTTAGTGATTTTAGATATCCTTTGTTCTGGGATTTTTTGGAACCTACCACAACCCCGTTAGGGTTGTGGGCTTGGTTTGTATCCCTGACATGCTCAATGGTCTCCGGCTTTATCTGGGTAATTTTGTAGGATGAGAGTTTACGCTCGTATGAGCCCCAAGCTTGCTCGAATTTTTTTAGAACAACCAATGGTTTGGCTCTGCATGTTTGTTATTTCCATCCCGAATGTGAAGACAATTGAACTAAGCATTTTATGTACTTAGTTTTATGTCACTTTTGGTTGTTTTACGCGATCATCCTGATGTCTCTTTTAAGATCCCCTTAACCTGTTTAAGTTTGGGTGATCATTCACTTGTTTGTTTTTCGGACTGATAAGCCCCAATTGAGCTTTTTGAGCCTGGTAATTACCATAATGGGTTTTATCTGTCCGATTATAGAATATTATTTTTCGTTGAGGTAAGTATTATTTCGTTGTGTGTCACTGAAATCCCCAAACTTCATTAGATGACATTCATAGGTTTTGGTAACTTGTCCAGGCTCGAGGCACATTAACATAGTCGAGGAGTCACAGTATTTGACCATTTCGTGGTTTCATAATTTCTTTACTCCAGGGCGGGTTGACCAAATGGGCCTGATTCCTCTCCGGTCATATACTCAGCTCTTTTTGATGAGGAGTGTAAAGTTTTCGCCTCTTGTATGAGGAGTTTTTGCTTATAATCATGTCTTCTGCCTCTGGGTTTTGTATTTTTACATACCCTTTGTGGCTTTGTAATTTATGCTTTCCGTTTATCTGTAACTTTAGCTTTTGCATTTCTGCACTTTTTTGGCTTTTGAAGATAATCTGGTGCATATATATAAGCCCCTCGGACATAAAGTCCTATCTGGCTATACATGTCTGATCATGTAGTTCTGGGTTTTATAAAAAGCCCCAGCTATTTACATGTCTATTTTTCACAATAATTCCTCAGAGTTTATTTTAAGACTCACTTTTCTTCGTCTAGAGGAGTGTAAAGCTTGTGCTACCTGACTTTTATGAGGGGTGTTGATGCTACTCTAACCTTATGAGGGGAGTGTTTATGTTACTCAACCCTTGTGAGGGAGTGTTTAAGTGATGCAAAAAGATGCCTTGAGAGAGTTTGCGAGAAAGACTTTGAGGCTTAATCGATTTAAAGTTTTAGAGCCCCTTGCAAGGATACACCAAGAACGGTTTCAGAGCCTTTAGCGAGGTTAACCGTATGAGATGCTTAAAGTGCGCATCGACTTAAGTTTTTGCTTGGGAGTTACCACTTGGAAAGGAGTACCACGAAGGGAGTTAACCTTGGTTTTTTCACGGGAGTCACCACAAAGTGAGTTACCCCTTGGCAAGGAGTACCACTAAGGGATTTAACCTCGGTTTTTGCACGGGAGTGATCACGATGGGAGCTACCACTTGGCAAGGAGTTTAAACCTAGAAGGTTTCCATTAGGCGGCTCAAGACTTGAACCGAGGTGTAGAGCCTTTGAGAATGCCCTCAGATAGAATCTGGCAAGATCCGATTAAGGTATATCGCCTGGAGGGTTGCACCTGAAGTGACCCTAAGTTGGAATCGAGGTTCAAAACCCAGAAATGTTACACCTGAGGCAGCCCAAGTTGGAACCGGGGTATAGAGCCCGAAAAGGTTACACCTGAGGTAGCCTAAGTTGGAACCGAGGTGTAGATCCTTCTAGAATACCCTCAAGCAGACTCTAGAGGGATCCGATTAATGTACACTTCCGAAAAAGTTACACCTGAGGCGACTCAAGATATGAACGGAGGTGCAGAGCCTTCAAAGGGGTGGAATCCTATTAAGTTATATCACCCGAAATGTTACACCTGAGGAAACTCAAGATATGAACTGAGGTGTAGAGACTTCGAAGGGGTGGAATCTGATTAAGGAACATCGCCGAGAAGGTTACACTTGAGGCGACTCAAGATATGAACCAAGGTGTAGATCCTTCGAAGGGGAATAATCCGATTAAGGTACCTCACCAAGAAGGTTACACTTGAGGTGACTCAAGATATGAATCAAGGTGTAGAGCCTTCGAAGGGGCGCAATCCGATTAAGGTACATTTTTGATAAGGTTACACTTTAGGCGGCTCAAGATATGAACCAAGGTGTAGAACTTTCGAAGGGGTGGAATCCCATTAAGGTACATCGCCAAGAAGGTTACACCTGAGGCGACTCAAGATATGAACCGAGGTGTAGAGCCTTCAAAGGGGAGGAATCCGATTAAGGTACATCATCGACAAGGTTACACCTGAGGCGGCTCAAGATATGAATCAAGGTTAAGAGCCTTTGAAGGTGCGGAACCCGATTAAGGTACATTGTCGAGAAGGTTATACCTGAGGAAACTCAAGATATGAATCGAGGTACATAGCCCGAAAAGGTTATACTTGAGGTGGCCCAATTTGGAACTGAGGTGAAGAGCCTTCAAGTGCGCTTGGAATTCAGTTTTAGTTTAGAGCCCCTAGCAAGGATGACCTAAATGTTTGGGCCAGATGTTTATACTTGCACCACATGACCACAACTGATTACATATTTTTTACATACTTTTTGCAAATCTCACCTGACTTTGAGACTAACGAGAGTAGGGTGTCTCCTGCCCGCACATGGGAGAAGGATGATACCCACTACTTTCTAAGTAATTCTTAAAATAATTACAATTGGTGGAGACCGTGTCGTGCTTTTTAATAAAACAAGATTATAGACATTATGCTTTATTCTCGGCCCTGGCTTTTATCATCTTCTAACTTCCATTCAGATTTAGTCAACTTGTCTAATAGGTTGATCTATCCTCTCAGATGCCTGACTTGTTTTCTTCATGTGACATTTTTGCTTCTTCGGTAGAATGCATCTTCTCCGCTCTCTACAATTTTGGAACGATAGAAGGTGCCTCATGTTGTACCCTAATTTTTGCCCCTAAGATTCCTCTATCATCTCATATCAAATCAATCATAACAATATCACACTAGGGTTTGGCTCTTCTCCCTATCTTTAGGCTTGCTCATGAGGAATCACCAAGCACCTTGATTTATATATTGTGACCATCTATGTTTTGTATTGATTAATTTTTTAAATAATAAATACAATGAATGTTTTCTCTAATTGATGATATTATAGTTAAGGGCACAACACATTTCATCCGTTTGATTTATAGGTTCATGAGTTTATTTCCATGCCTTCTTCAACAAAGTCTCATTGAGATCCAAGCTTCATCATCGAAGATACTTTGAATTAATATCATGACAAGGTCTACTATGATTCATCATGCCTCAATTTGTCAAAGAAAATCAAAAGATGCAAGAGTTGATTGAAGAAGTTTGACCTAATTGGATAAGTTCTTAATTTCACGATGAAAAGTGCATAACTCTCTCAATTCTTAATATTTGGAGCTGGTTTTTGTTACTATAGGTTCTTTTTATCATCCAAAACAACTTCTATTCACATGGAAATAGTTATTGTGCAATGAAGATTGTCAAAATTGAATGGGTTTTCCAAGTCATTTTGAAGCTCTAGGAGCTAGGGTTTTGAACTTCTAAGGGCTATATCTTGCTCATCTTTTGATATTTTTGAATGATTCCAAATACATGCTTCTATTTAAAGATTTATCAACCAATCACTTCAAAAATTTCAAGAAAATTTTATGTGGGAGATGCCTAATGATGAAGAAAGATTACTAGTCCTCTAGATAGGCCATCAAATTCCCTTATGTGACTTCAAAAGACCATAACTTGGTCAACTTTTATCTCCTTGAGCCCATTCTTTTTCCACAATGATCTTAAGTATGTGTAATTCAACTCTTCTTTCATGTGCAAGCTTGAAAATGGATGGAAGATGCCCTAAGAATGCAAGAGATTATAAGTCATCTCATGAATTTTCACCAATTTTGCAAGACCATAACTTTTTCAATACTTGGTACTTTTTAGTGGTTCAAGTTTCACAATGCTCTTTGGGAAGTCTAATTCAAGCTAGTATCATCGGTGAAAGCTAAATTTTGGAGGAAGTCTTTGTTTGGAGTCAAAACATTATAGGACATTTTTTGAGAAAAACTTAGATTTTTTCTAAGTACAAAAAGTCAGCATCTTTTTCTCAACTTTAACTCATCACAACTCCTAGCTCAAGTATCCATTTGATGCCATTCTTTGCACATTGAATAATTTAGGATGTTATATTTCAATTGCTTCAAGAATCATGCCCTAAGAATCCTTGAGTTATGAATACCATTGATTCAAAGTTGGTACCTTGAAACTGACTTTTTCCTCCAAGTCAGAATTTGAAATGCACAATTCAACTTCTAATCACTAAATGTTTACGTGTTCTTACTTCTAATAATGTTTAACAAACTTCCAGAAGTGATTAGAACCCTGAAACGCAAGTTTTGGTTGAGTTTTAAGCAAAATATGAGTCACACTTTTCATGCTTGCAACTTCACACGAATTCCCTCCAAACTTCATTATTCTACACACTTAAGCATCCCATTTGATTCCCTATAAATAGAGGGTTATATCTCACTCATTTTCTCAAGCTTGGATAGCCAATTGACCCCTGTTCAGATCCCACACGAACTCTGAATTTGAATTTCTAATTTCTTGCTTTCTCACTCTAAAACACCAAAAGCTCCATTCAATTAGCTTTATTGAACTTCTCTGAAGCTAACCACACTCTTAACTTCAAGTATTATAATCTATACTGATCTACAAAAGTCCAGTTTCAAAGCCACCTTGTGCTACTTCGTTCAGGTAGATTCCTTGGTCAAATCGATCCAAATAAAAGACTAATATACTCTCTACATCCTTCTGATTCTCATGCTTTTTATAATTTGCAATTCCATTTAGATTTGAGTGAGATATTCTAGAATTTCGTGTTCGCTATTATTTATGCATTTTCTCAATTTATGCCTTGCTTAATTTATATAAATTTGGCGCGATGGTACTATTAGAATCGTCTTGAAGAGACGAATCTAATGGTACTTGTCTGGATTGCTAATTTTACAGTTTGTGGAATTCAATTTGAGGTTGGCTGGAGGTTGAAGATAATGACATGTCCGTCTTCAACCAATGACGCTTAGCCATGTTATTTTTTTGAAACAGATTTGGTGTTTGACTTTACCATGCGTGCGTGTTGTGAGCTCTAGGATCTGATTACTTTAGTGAGTCAGACTCCATCCAACATGCCACATTTTAAGTTATTTTTATTTTATAAAAAATGATTAGGTGTGATATTCAATAAAGTCCATGACATGCATAACACGCCATATCCATTGGATCTGTTTACTAACGTGTTTTGACAATGATCAGATGACCCATATTTTTTTGGTTTGTTATTTTATTTTCTGATTTTTTTAACTGATTTAAATTTCAAAAAATCATAGAAAATTCATTTTTTACTCAAAAATTATGAAAAAATTCACAAAAATATTTTCAAATATTCTCTTCCTGATTTTTATTTTTTCAAGATTTTATTTTCATATTTTATATTTTTTTATAATTTATCCTTTATTTTAACTTGTTTTTAATCATTTAAAAATACTTTTTGATGTTTTAAATTCTGAAAATTTTTATAAAAATCATTTTACTCACTTATGACTTTTTGAATTTTTTTTTAGAATTTTAACTTGACTTCTACTATTTTTGATTTTTTTTCTTCACTTATTTGAGTGAATTTAATTGGTTTAAAAATACTTTCTTGTTTTAAAAAATCACCAAAAAAATCATAAAAATATTTGAGGTCAGCTCTGATTTTCCATGGTCTTCTTAAATTTTTCTTTGATACTTTGAACATAGTTTACTATTTTACCTTTTATTTTCATTTTAAAAACAATTTAAAAATCATTTTTCCTTTTTACTTTATTCATGAAATGCAATTTATTTTTTTAATATATTTTGGCTATTTGTTTGTTGATCATAAACATTATTAACATCATTGGATCTTGAGTGTGGAGCTTAACTCCACTAAAATGGATGGATGATTTTAATGACAGTTTGTTTAAATTTTTTATTCAAATTTATCCCCTCCCTCTTCATATCATCCTCTTCTCCTTTGTGTTACATGTTGTTAGAGGATGATCTACATATCATCACTCCAAAAATGGCACATAGATTGCTATTGACCGGCCTCAAAATAGGTGCGACTTCTATATAAGTCCACTTATGATTGCTTAATATAGCGCTAAATTTTATCCCGATTCGAGAAATGATCATTCGTGACCCAAACCTATGTTTTCAAGCCCAACCATGTTTAATTTAAAACCTTTGATCGAATAACCTTGAGGTCCATTGTTAGGAGGATTTGGTCTTATCAATCCCCTAATGAATCTTCATAAATTTTGGAACTAAGTGAATCATTTAAATATTGTTGATCATTTATCGTTGCCTTGAAATTTTGAAATGAATGATATACTTGAAAAAAAGCAAATGAAACTTATTGTTGAGAGGCTTTGATTTTATCAATCTTCTAATGAGTTTTCAAATACAAGTTTTAAGATGTTCATTCAACTAACCTCTAATTTCTAACAATTGATTTTATTTTATGCTTTTACTTTATGCTTTTTACTTTAAGCACATTTATTTTAGCATTTTCATTTCATGCTATTTTCATCTTTGCTCACTTGAGCATTTATTTTATGTCATTTTTAATTTGCTCACTTGAGCTTTTCATTTCTTTTTGAAGATACCTAATAATCAACTTGAACCATAAAAAACTTTAAAGTTACTTGGACTATTTGGTTATTATCCTTGACATTTTGGAGTTATGGACTTCTTGGACTTAGGATTAGAGACCTTGACCTACCTTGAGACCTTGTGACTTCTATTGTAATTTTGTTTGGAGTTCTTTGGGTTTACCCCAAGACATTGGGTTGTTTGTTTTCTTTGTGTGCAGGTTATTCTGATTATGTGCTTTGTCTATGATTGGGAATTCATCTCTATACAGTTGTTACTCTGCCCTATTTTTGTGAAGACTTGATTCCTTTGAAGCTTGTTTTTCTTAAGAGGTTTTATTATATTTTCTTGTGTGGTTTCAAATCTAAAGGATGGGAATTCTACACTGACTCATTGTGTCAAGTGTTGGCTTCTTGTTGGTTATATGGTTATTTTCCCTAGATTTTACCTTATGCTTTAGGATGGTACCTTCATCTCCTCCCACCTTCTTTAATTTCAAAAATCTTCTCCCTCCTTTTCAAAACTATTATTGTTTTCCAAACTTGAACCGCTTTCATAATAAACTTGGACTTAGGTCCATGCATTTTCAAAAATCTTTTCTTAATCAAACTTTAAATAACTTAATAATAATTTGACATTTTTTTTGAGAAGACTAAAAGTCAATCAATCTCATTCAAACCATCTTAGCCACTTTGGCTTTTTGCTTAAATTTTTTCTCAAAAGATAGACTCTTGTCAATCCTTGTAGTGATGTGAGCTACTATACTTCTAAGATATATAGTGAAGTTAGATATTTTCCACTTGGGTGTTGAGCAAGGCTTTGTTGATGTTAAAATCCAAACCATATCCTCCACTTTGATATGGCGCAAGTTCTCCTTTCTCATAATTGTGGGTAGTAAGTATGTTCTTCTACTTAGATAAGACGATGATGTCTCGTCTCTTAAAATTAACCAACACATTTGTGTTTTAAAATTTTTAAAGGTGAACTACAAGTACCCTGATCCCCTATTGCACGAAAGGTGGTACGTAGTCACTAAAGGTTCAAAACCGCGGCGGGTGCGAAAATTGTAAAAAAAATACTTCTTTCCTCATCTCCATAATCTATTTTTCGTATACAACTTTTATAGCCAAAATACACAAAATTTCAAAGAGGTTCTTGCGGAGTACGGTAGATGTTTAGGGTGCTAATACCTTCCCTTTGCATAACCAACCCCCAAACTTAAATTCTCTCCCCCTCTTTTTGGGTTATTCACTCTTTTCCCATTCCTTTGGAAACAATAAAGTGTGATGGAAATTTTTATTTGATTTGTGCGAGTTAAGTCAATCTAATGGCTTAGTATGAACATTTCTACCGCTACAGAAAAAATGGCGACTTCACTGGGGAAAGATCGACCAATTGTTGGTCCATCCCTAAGTGGGTTGAGCCTATATTTGCTTATTTGTGTGTGAGCTATAGTTGTTTATATGTTATATGTTGTATATATGTTTGTCTGGATTTACCTGGTTTTCAGGATGCTTGGTGATTTCTCATAAGTCCTATACCCGGACTTGGGAAAACTTAAGATAGGACGGGCGGTATAGTCATGTTAACTTTGAGGGAATAATACCAAAAAAGGAGGCGTGAGATTCACCACTAAGTGGAGGTGCCTTTGACTGTAGTTTCATTTACCGAGTAATCGGGAAGATGTGCTTCTTTCGATCTGGGAGCCTGCTGAAACTGAGGACCATGGAACCTTTAACCCATCTTGGCCTTTTAGGTGTAGTGCATAAACCATGACGGAGTAATCTAAAAATGTTTGTCACGCGATACTACATTCAGACGAGTTTTTCTTGAGAATATTATAATTACCGAGTCAATCGGGACATTGGTAATATCTGAAGGAAGGATGTAGACTCTGGGAACCTTTTAGAACCTTGTTCGGTAGGTGATAAAATATTAGACCATACCTTGTAAGTAGTACCTTTGACTTCATGCTCGTGACATCAAACCTATGAACCCCCCATGTTTGTGATCTTGTGTGTGATTGTTGCATCATGCATTCATGCACCCATGAGCATCCTTAAAAACATTTTGTTTCAAGGGACTTGAAGTTGACTTTTTGCGAATATCTCAGGTACTTTTGACCATAGATTCTGGAAAAATAAAGACTCAGAAGTACAGTTTCAAGAATCCTAAGGTAGACGAATTTGATGAGTCTAATTTCAGAGATTGAGAGTTCTACATATTTTTGGAAGAAGTATGGATCCATTGTGTCTCTCACGAAGCTCGGGATGAAGGAGGTATTCTCTCGACTTTGGTCCAGTTCTATGATCCGATGTATCAATGTTTTACTTTCCCTGATTATCAGTTGATGCCTACATTGGAGGAGTATTCTTATCTTCTTGGTTTACCTATTACCGACCGTGTTCCTTTCATCGGTTTAGAGGAGGAGCCAAAGTCTCAAGAGATTTCTGTTATGGTTCATTTGGGGAAGTTTAAGATTGAGGCCCACATGACTACCAAAGGAGGAATTATAGGATTACACACTCAGTTTTTATTGGAGAAAGCTCGTTACTTTGCTAGGATGAATAGTACAGTTGCTTTTGAGGCCATCTTTGCTCTGCTTGCTTATGGGTTGTTCTTATTTCTGAACATCGACAACTTTGTGGATATCAATGCCATCAGGATCTTTTTGATAGGGAATCCAGTCCCTACATTATTAGGAGATTCTTATTACTCTATTTATATTCGGGATTATTATCATGGAGGGATGATCATTTGCTGCACGCCTTTGTTGTATTAGTGGTTTATTTCTCACTTACCTCGGTCTAATGCTTTCTGGGATGTCAAGAATAACCTCGTTAGGATCCAAAGATTATGGCCCTCACTAATTCAGATATTTTTTGGTATCATCAAGCTTACCATGATGTATAGATTGTTGATAGTTGTGGTAATTTCCCCAATGTACCTCTTCTTGGTACAAAGGGAGGAATTAACTACAATCCCGTTCTTGCACGACGATAGCTTGAATATCTGATGAGAGAGAAGCCAAATAGTATTCATCTGAGTGGTTTCTTTCTCAAAGATGGAGAGGATCATAATAAAGCTAAGGAGGAGATTGAAAAGTCTTGGCGCCATGTTCATAGGAAGATTAGAAAGGACTTGGGACCTAGAGGAGTTGTTTCTTTGGAACCTTATCTCCGGTGGGTACAAGCAAGGGCAACTCAGTTGAAGATGTCATATTCCCGTGAAGCACCTATTCCTGATATGTTTATGAAAATGACTCATTTCCTTTTAGATGATGTGGAAGAGCTTCAGCTTGCCCTAGTCAGGATGCAGCAGGAGAAGGAGGCTTGGAAGAATAAGTGTCAGACTTTAGAGATGTCCTACCGAGAAGACTTGAAGGAGAATGATAACTTGATTGAGATTCTTGAGAGTCGTGTTGTAGTGATGATGGAGAGGAAAGAGGATTTATTTTCCTCTAGAGCTCAGTCGGGACTTAGTCATTCACTTCCCAACTCTGGTGATTGGAAAGTGGTTGTCGATAGGTATGTAGAAGAGAACAAGCAGTTGAAGGCTCAAATTACAAGACTCACAGCAAAGCGTCAGTGTGTGGAGTGATCTTCATCAGGTTTGCTTTTTTAGGATTTTAGATTCTATCTCTTCTTGTACTTTGTGTGATACGGTGGGAGAACTGACTTGAAGGTTTTGCGTTTCGTCGCAAATGTCGCAGTTTAGCAAGAGTCGCCACCGACTTTTATTTTATCCAAAAGGAAAGGTAAAAAAGCACAGGAAAGACATTTGAGATGTTTTCTTGAGTTCGGGGGGTAGATTATGAAAAGGGAAGGTGCTAGCACCCTTTTCATCCATGGTTTTCCATGGGCTCTTAGTTACTTGCTTAGATCACTTGCTTTGCTTTTGAAATTGTTTGAAATGGTGCTTTGTGTTTGGTGTGGTTTTGAAAGTATTTTGAAAAGAGGCCATCGTTTAGGCGATCTTTATAATGATTCTAGTTCGTAAGAATGTATACAAAGATGTTTGTCTTTTGAAAAATGTTTCAATGTTTTGAAAGATGTTTGGAAATGTTTTGAAATGTGTGTGCGTTTGTATTTGAAAATAGCAAGGATTGTTTGGAAGAGAGCAAGTAACTTAGAAGCTATCTACCTACTCAAATGTCTTTCCTATGCATTCATATTCCTTTGATATTGTTGACTTAACATTGTTTTGGTAAACAACCCTATCTTTGGATGTTTAAACGGGATGGGCGTGAGTCATTGTATGACCATGATAGCAATGTTGCCAAGTATCTTTAGAATTTTGAGGGACTAAGATCATTTGTTTTAGGCAACCTTTTGAATAGCGTCATCGAGGGACTATGATCTTATTTTGTTTTGTTTTGTTTTGCCAAGATACTTTGCATGCATACCATGGACATTTTATTAGGCAACCAAGTGGGTGAAACCCTAAGGGTGCTTGTGTGCAATGTGTGTCATTTTACATGTTTTTGATTGTCTTAGATTTAGGTCATTCTATTTGTTTGTTTTTGGTCTTATCATGCAAAACCCTAATTTACTACACAAATATATAAAGCGATAAATTGCGTAAATGTAAACTAAGCTATTACAACAATTATTATGGGAGGGGGATACAAGTTTTTGAATGGGGATATTGCACAAAATAAACCCTAAAAATACTATTACAACCCAATTGAATTATTGTGCATATTAAATAAATATACAAATATTAAAAATGCAATAAAAATGTATTTATGCAAAAATGTTTTGTATTTGATTTTTTGTATGAGAAAATAAAATTAATTAACCCTAGAAAATAAGGAAAAATAATATTGTTATTTTTGGAGGGATAAAACCCTAGTTTTCAAATTAAAAGAAAAAATATGTTTCCTATTATTATTTTGTTCATTTTTTGTTCAAGAAAATAATGAATAATATTATGCACAAATATTAAAAATTAAGAAAATAAAATTTATTATCCTAATAAACTATTATCTATGTAAAAAAATAAAATAAAATTGCAAAAAATTAAGAAATTATTTTTGTGATTTTTTAATGTTCAGAAAAAATTATTAAAATCAATAAACATAAAAATATGAGAAAATATGAAAAAATATAACAAAATAGGTCAGGGGGTGCAAATATCAAGTCAGGGGGTGTAAAAATAAAAAACAACAAGCCCAAGGCGCCAAAGGCCCAAGACAGTCATCCCTGTCCTCCAGCTTCCTTCCCTGCACGCATTTTTGCTTCAACTCTGTAACTTTCACATGCTTGCACAAAAACAAAATCTCATAACATAAAAAATGTAGCATTTCATCTCACGATTCCAACCATGTAAAATCTGTAACCTAACTCTCAAAGATCAGAGAGAATATAATCACCCCTAATTCGTGACCTAAATATTTCAGCAACTTCAAGCTTCATATTCTTTTAGCTCAATTAATATAAATGGAAAGTATGCATATGTACAGCTTCACTATGTTAAAGACTACATTTTTGCTTCACAAATCGTGCCTTGAGGATGCCTAAATAGAGAGATAGAGTTTTGAAAAATACCTCCTTCAGCTGGATTTGGATATGGCAATGTGGGGACTTTGAGTGAGGCCTGAGGATCGTGTGAGCTTCCTTGAACTACCCTGAAGCTATTACAATGCTCAGCTTGCTTTGTGGATGGCCAAAACTTCCTGCACAAGTCAATCTGCAACCTTCCAAAGTGAAAATGGTGATCACTGAAACAGGGGTTACAACAACAATGTAAAGGCTTGGATAGCTTTGATATGATGTGGATAAGATGTTTGAAGTGTTGAAACAAGAAACACGCGAGCCAAAAATGATATGGCTAGGATTTTGCAGAAGCTGGAAGTTTGGGACGAAATTTTAAGTTTTTGTGTTTTGGAGAGATTCAGATGTTATGCCTTCGTGTCTTGGCTTGTGATAAGTTTGTCAAGATGTATAAAATGATATAAAGTCCACTCTTTATCAACTTGTACAAGTTCTGACCTTTTGGCCACTTTTCTTTCCTTTGAAGAAAAGTGAAGTGACTTATGTCAACATGCTTGTACTGGATAGTTCTTGAGCTGATGAGAGTTGGTATACTTTGCTTGAAACCTGTGGAAATTGTTTGTACCAAAGGAACAAGTCCAAGGATCAAGGCTGATAAAGTTGGAAAAGCTTGCCTTTATGAAAATATCAATGTGCCATTTATGCCTAAAATGGAAAAATTCCTTGGACAATGCTCCAAAAGCAAAGACAAAGCCCTTATCCTCTTAGTTTACATTTAATTATGGAGGGTAGTATGAGTTTAGGACCTGTAATGCAAGGTACAAGCATCATGGATCTGATTTGCAACTTGATGCATTGTGAAAATGGCTTGAACAAAAGTGACAAAATGCCAATTTCTCTTCTTCGATTCTCCCTAACCACAAATGATCTTGGAGAGTTCTTGGACATTTTGGAAAGATTGAAATGTTCTCTATAATCCATCTTTGAAATGCAATTTGAGATACCTTTTTTGAACTAGGTGAAAAATGTCCATGAAGTTGGGTCCAAAACCTGCCTAAATTAGGGCAAAATTTCACCAAGTTATTTAGTTCATGAACCTCTATTCACAAATTCATAACTTGACATCCAAGCATCTTTTTGGAAAACTTTGTGATTCAAAGTTGTAGATTTCATGGAGGACTACAACTTTCATGTTGGAAGTTTTCTTTGAATCAAATTGCATCATGGTGAAAAAGTGGTGAAAAGTTGGGGAAAAATAAGTTAATTTCCATACTTAGAAAAATTCTAAGTTATGAAAATTTTCAAATTCAAAACCATAATTTTCAAAATTGGTTTTCTTGGTCAACAATTTTCATATTTTGACATATCTTGATGAATTATGACCCTTGGTACTTGATTTTGACCAAAAAGTCAAAGTTTGACTTTTCAGTGTACAGTTGACTTTTGATTAGTTGATTGGAAAATTCATCTGTCAATCCTATGAACTTGAGATCTTTTGAACTATGCAATTAGGTCAAGATGATGCCATTGAACCCTTGAAATCATGTTTGAAACCAATTGGCCATTGGCTAGGTTAAAAATCAGAAATTGCCCTTTCTCAGTCAAAACCCTAATTTTGACTATTTTGCCCTTTTGATGATTTGATCAAATTTCTTGAGGAGTTGTGATCCAAATATGATCAAATGATACATATGAGTCTAAAATGTTGTTTTGGATCAAAAATTATGAAGTTTGACTGTAAATTGTCCATGGTTGACTTTTTACCCAATACAGCTGATTTTTAGGTCAATTGTCCAATTGACTGAGCAAAAATGTGATTCAAGGCTTGAAACTTAACATGAGAAATCTTAGGGGTCCAAGATGGTGTATGAAAGTCACATGAAGTATTGATGGTCCAAAAATACTTGTGCAAACTCAAACCCTAATTTCAGGTCATCAGTGCAAGATGATGTCTTGAGCTAAGCAAACCCTAATCTTGTCTTGAGTCCAAGAAGTCTTGTGAGGAAAATCTTGATAAATGAGAGGGAAAATTTTGGGGTACTAAAGTGCCCATAAATTTGCACTCGTCAAAGTGTAGTTGAGGGAATGGGCTTAAAGATGCCATTTGGAGAGGTGATAGAATCTTGTTGGAGATGGGCTTGTAGATGCCATCCAAGAATGTTTATTGAATTGTAAGTTGTAAGTCAAAAGAATGAGTATCAGAATGGTGCCCGTATCTGGAACATATCTGAACTGTATCTAGAGACCGAATCTGAATGAGCAATGGAATAGCATCCGTATCTGGAGCGTATCCAAACTGTGTCTGTACATGAATCTGAATAAGTAACAGAATGACTTCCGTGTCTGGAGTGTATCTAAGCTGGGGAAAATCAGAATAAGTGACAGAATGGCAATCGTGTCTGGAGCGTATCTGGACTACATCTGAAGTCTGAATCTGAATGAGTATCAGGATGGCATCCGTATCTGGAGTGTATCTGAACTAGAAATCTGAATGAGCATCAGAATGGCATCCTTGTCTGGAGCGTATCTGCACTGTACCTAGAAATCTCTGAACATTGTTAGAGGTAGTTGTTAATCTTATCCTGAAAAGGGTAAAATGTTAGCTGAAACACAAAGTTATGTTGCATGAAATGTATGATGCAATAAATGTGCTTTATCAATATTTATGATATATGAATGTAATGTATGCGCATGTAAGCTGATTTGCTGTTTTGCTGAGGAAAATAAATCCTTGACAACTGGGGATAATAAATCATTGACGACTGAGGATAAGAAATCCTTGATGACTTCTCTGGGGATATAGGGATTCTTCATGTCTTGAAGTTGGAATATTGACAGAAATTCCATTGTGAGAGTAACGCCATGTATTGCTTGAGAAATCTGCTTGGAAAATCCAGAGAACTTTGATGACGTCTACTGGGGATTACACAAAGGGAATCCTTGTTCTGCTGGGAAATAAGAATGAGAATCTTCATTATGTTGGGGAGTAATGAAAACTCTCTGGGGAAGAAAGCTATCTTGCCGGGGAGTAGTGAAGATTCCGTGAGCAAAAGGTTATTCTTGATGGGGAACAAAGTTCAGGAGCTTGGGTTGTCTGCCAATCTACTGGGGAGTTATCAGAAATTGTTGTCTGGTTGGTTTTCAGGCTTCAAGATAACTTACTGAGGAATTTGGAGGAACTGGATGGCCTCCACTGGGGATTGATAGTTGGAAATTTCAGCTCCGCTGGGGATCTGTAGTTCAAAGTTTTGGCTCCGCTGGGGATTAATGGTTTGAAACTTTCGCTCCGCTGGGGATCTTAGTGATGTACTGTAGCGATTGCTCATGGAATAGCCTAAAGACGTTTTTCCTATTCTTTTAATTTGTCAGTAATTGTTCTTTTTCATTCCTGTTTATTTGTAAACAGTAATTATGTTCAAATGCATATGTTCATTAATGAATCATTGGATGTTTTTGCAAATAAAACACAAGTGTAAAAAAGAAAAAGGCAAATGGTTTTCTGCACTTTAAAGAGATATCTTTGTATTTACTTTGAATAATTATTTTGTACAAAGGAGACAGACATCCTAGTAAGGGGATGGTGTCATAAAAATGAGAAAAAATTTATACAAAGAAAGATAGCTATGTGTAAAAAATCCCATGGGGTTCCCATTCTACTATAGCCTTCGTATCTTCGAATATCTTGTCCATTTGCTGCTTCGTCCGAAGATGATCGGATTGATCAGAAACTCCAAGTTTGTCTGTTAAGAGATTATCCTTAAAGTGATCCGACGAGACATAGTCATACGCTCTAATTCCCTAACTTTTTCTTGAACCGCCCTTTCGGATTTTCGATCCACCGGGAAACCCTTTTTTGCCCAAGTCGCCCTTTCGGGTTTTCAACTTGCCGGGTGTACAAATTTTTTTATTTTATCCCTAATTTTTGCCCGAACCTTTTGGTTCGCCGGGATGCCCTTGTTTTGCCTAGGTGTGTCAACCTAGCGGGTCCTTTATGTGTAGTATCTTTTGACTATGTCTGCGTTCGCAGGGTGTGGCAGGTCGTCATCGTCCATGGTGGTTAAGATCATTGCCCCACCAGAAAAGATGTTCTTGATTACAAATGGTCCTTCGTAGGTAGGAGTCCATTTTCCCCTGGGATCACTTTGTGGCAAGATGATACACTTGATCACTAGATCTCCTACTTGATACACTTGGCGTCTGACTTTCTTGTTGAAAGCTTTGATCATCCGTTTTTGATACGTCTGACCGTGGCAAACAATAATAAGTCTCTTTTCGTCAATTAAATTCAGCTGATCAAGTCGGGTTTGGATCCAATCGTCTTCACTTAAACTTGCATCTTTCATGATTCTTAAAGAGGGGATCTGAACCTCAATAGGTAAAACAGCCTCCATGCCATAAACCAAAGAATAGGGTGTTGCCCCAGTTGATGTGCGAGTCGTGGTACGGTACCCGTGGAGAGCAAACGGTAGCATCTCATGCCAGTCCTTGTAGGTGACTGTCATTTTCTGTATGATCTTTTTGATGTTTTTGTTCGCAGCTTCGACAACACCATTAATCTTTGGCCGATAGGGTGATGAATTATGGTGTTGAATCTTGAACTGCTCACACAGGGAGGTGATCATAGTATTGTTAAGGTTTGTACCGTTATCAGTGATGATCCTTTCGGGGATATCGTATCAGCAAATAAGATTCTGCTTGATGAAGCGGGCAACAACATTCTTTGTAACAGATGCAAAGGAAGCTGCTTCGACCCATTTTGTGAAATAATCAATGGCCACTAGAATGAAGCGGTGTCTATTGGAGGCTGTAGGCTTGATCTCCCCAATCATATCGATTCCCCACATAGCGAAGGGACAAGGAGCTGTTAAGACATTTAGAGGAACATGAGGCACGTGTACCTTGTCCGCATAGATTTGACAATTATGGCAAGTCCGAGAGTGTTGATAGCAGTCAGCTTCCATGGTAGACCAGTAATAGCTTTCCCTTAGAATCATCTTAGCCATCGTATGCCCGCAAGAGTGAGTGCCAAAGGTACCTTCATGCAATTCAGCCATAATCCTTTCAGCTTCAATCTTTTCCACACAACGGAGCAGAATAGAATCATGATTGCGTTTGTACATGATACCATTACTTAGGAAGAACTTAGCTGAGAATCTCCTTAAGAACTTTTTGTCGTTGACTGAAGCTCCTTCTGGGTATTCCTGAGCCTCGAGATACCTTTTGACTTCATGAAACCATAGTTGGTCCACTACTTCTTCGGTATTAATCTCGTGACAGTGTGCAGGTTCATCCATTCGTTCAATGGTGATTTGGGGAGCCTCATTATCCCAATTAAATTTAAACATGGATGACATTGTAGCTAGAGCATCTACTAGCTGATTTTCTTCTCGCGGAAAGTGCTCGAAGGTAATCTGCTCGAAATGTGGTAGCAATGTCAAGACATGTTCTTTGTAAGGGATAAGATTAGGATGTTTAGTGTCCCACTCTCCTTTGATCTGACTGATGACCAAAGCTGAGTCCCCAAACACAACTAAAGATTTGATTCCCAAGTCTATGACAACCTTGAGTCCAAAAATGCATGCTTCGTACTCTGCCATGTTGTTCGTACAGTTGAAGCAAAGTCTGGAAGTAAAAGGAGTATGGCATCCTTCTGGAGATATAAGCATAACACTGATACCGTTACCAAGTGCATTGGATGCCCCATCAAAGTACAGGGTCCATCGGGATCCTTGTTCAGGTCTGTTATATGGTCTGAAATCTTCAACATTGTCCAATGTCATGATGTCTTCGTCAGGGAAGTCAAACTTCATGGATTGATAATCTTCTACAGCTTGATGAGCCGGATGACCAGCTAGCACACTACCCTTTATACCTTTTTGGGTCGTGTACTGTATGTCATACTCTGTTAGGATCATCTGCCATCTAGCTATCCTTCCAGACAAAGCAGGCTTCTCAAAGATGTATTTTATCGGATCCATCTTAGATATCAGCAAAGTGGTATGAGTCAACATATACTGCCTTAGTCGGCAAGCAACCCATACCAAAGCGCATCAAGTTTTCTCGAGCAGTGAATATCTGGTTTCACAGTCGGTAAACTTTTTGCTAAGGTAATAAATGGCATGCTCTTTTCGGCCAGACTCGTCATGCTGCCCCAATACGCACCCCATTGAGTTCTCCAAGACGGTCAGATACATGATTAGCGGTCTTCCTTCGACAGGCGGAATCAATACAGGAGGCTCTTGTAAATACTCCTTGATTTTATCGAAAGCAATTTGACAATCATCATTCCATCTGACTACCTGATCTTTTTTCAACAACTTGAAGATTGGTTCACAAGTAGATGTTAGGTGAGAAATGAACCTAGCAATGTAGTTTAGGCATACCAAGAAACCTCTGACTTCCTTCTCAGTGCGAGGAGCAGGCATTTCTGTATAGCTTTGACTTTGCCAGGATCAACATCGATGCCCTTGTTGCTGACAATGAAACCCAAGAGTTTACCGGACCGGACTCCGAATGTGCACTTGTTCGGGTTCAGCCTTAGCTTGTACTCCTTCAACCTGACAAACAACTTTTGCAAGTGATCAAGGTGTTCTTCTTCAGTTTGTGATTGGGCTATCATGTCATCTACGTAGACCTCTATCTCATGATGTATCATATCATGAAACAAAACTACCATGGCGCGTTGATAGGTTGCCCCGATATTCTTCAGTCCGAAAGGCATCACTTTGTAGCAGAACGTACCCCACTGTGTAAAAAATGTAGTTTTCTCCATGTCCTCAGGTGCCATTTTGATCTGGTTATAGCCTGAGAATCCGTCCATGAAAGAAAATACTTTGTGCTGAGCTGTATTGTCGACCAGGATGTCGATGTGCGAAAGTGGAAAGTCATCTTTAGGGCTAGCCCTGTTTAAGTCTCTATAATCCACGCACCTTCTCACTTTTCCATCCTTTTTAGGCACAGGCACAATGTTAGCAACCCATTGTGGATAGGAAGTAACAGCCAGAAATCCAGCATTGAACTGTTTCATAACTTCTGCTTTGATCTTCTCTGACATGTCAGGTCTCATGCGGCGGACCTTTTGCTTCACTGGTGGACAATCTTCTCTTGTGGGTAGATGGTGTACCACAATGTCTGTATCAAGTCCCGGCATGTCTTCGTATGACCAGACAAAGATCTCAACATAATCATGCAACAGCTGAATTAGGCGCTCCTTGACACTCGACTCTAGATTGGCACCCACTCTGATTTCCTTCTTGTCTTCCTCAGTACCCAAGTTGATTGTATCTAACAGCTCCTCATGAGGCAGAATAGCTCTTTCCTCTTGTTATAGTGATCTGGCCAATTCCCCTGGCACCTCACAATCTTCCTCACCTTCGTATTTGGCTTTGTAGATCAGATCTTCAGAGTCACTGAAGGCTATAGCAGTATCGTTACCAATGGATTCTGGAATGGAAGGGTACCTTCATTTGTGAGTGTGGGTGTGTGTAATGGTATAGCCATCTTAAAACAACAAAATGTAAAAGAAAGAAAATGAGCACAAAAGGTTTAAATATGAAAAGCGTCCATGATTCATTAAATGACATATGAAAATGAAATAAGAACCCTTACAAATGGACCGTTGTGCCTCGGGTAAGACACAAGGTTGAAAAAGTACAAATTGTTTGTGAATTATTACAGATCCAACAGAAATGGAAAATATAAATTACTGCGGTATGAAAGTAACCAAAACAAAGTCTTTTGCTTCCCAGTTGCACAATCCTCCGCCAACAGTAGGAAATATCCAGTCTTCCAGGCTGCCATCTTCTTCACGGTCCTTTAGTGCATTAACCCCTTGGTGGCTGATCTTCACAGGTGGCCCTCTGGCACGGGTGCGACGCACAGCTTTCCGAGCAGTTGAGGTAAATCCCAAGCCAAATTTGTCTGATTTGTAGGGAAAGTCTGGAAGCAGCCCCTAGATGGTGGATCCGCCTTCTTCCACTACTGCCTTTGCATCCTTTAGAGAAGACATCTGAGGTGGAGGTCTTGCGATCACAGGAGTTGAGGATACCGCTTTGGTCGCCGCTATTTCCTGAGAGACTTCTTCAAAATGTTGGAAAGGGGTTTCAATGAATTCGCCATCCAATTCCACGTATCGGAAAGAATTCAGATGACTAATCATGTATTCCTCTTCCCCATGGACAATTATGATCTTCCCTTGGACGGGGTATTTTAGCATCTTATGCAAGGTGGAGGTGACAACACCGACATTGTGAATCCAGGGGCGTCCCAACAGACAAGAGTAAGAAGGATGGATGTCCATCACGTAGAAAGTTGAATTAAACGCCTGGGTTCCCACCTTGATCGGGATGTCCACCTCCCCATGGACCATCCTTTTAGATTCGTCGAATGATCTCACAATTATGTTGCTGGGTTTTAAAGTTAGCCCCTCACAATCCAACCTATCAAGGGCTTTCTTTGGCAAGACGTTCAGAGATGATCCCGTATCAACCAAGACATGGGATAGGGTGGTTCCCTTACACTCCACTGAGACATGTAGTGCATCATTGTGTTTTCTCCCTTTGGAGGTCAAGTCAGCATCGGAGAAACCCATGCCATTGTCAACTTTTAAACTGGCCACACACTCTTGGAATTAATCCGCAGACGTCTCTTGCAGTACATGCGCTGTCTTTATAAAGTTGACCAAAGCTTTAGCATGTGCCTCAGAGCACAGCAGCAATGCTAACATAGAGATTTTAGAGGGGGTATGCCCCATTTGTTCGACCATATCATAATCACTTTTCTTAATTATCCTCAGGATTTCTTCCATCTCCTTCTTGGATGTCTCAGGAATATCTAGTGACTGAGCCTTCGTCAGGACAGGCTCCTCTTGAACATTCTATGCTTTATTCTCAGCAGTGGAAGTAGGGATAGGAATTGCATTGTCATTGTTTGTAGATATACTTGCAGGTACAATCACGGGTACAGATGTAATCTTCGGAACGACCACGGGTCCAAAGACTACCTTTGGAGGGGCAATCTCTGGAGAGAAAATTCTCCCACTGCGGGTAATTTTGCTTGTTCCGGCAATGTTACTGATGTTGGAATTGTCCTCTTCAGAGCTCTCCTCCTCGGCAGTCTGTTCAATCTATTTGACACTATGGTAGTAGATTTCTCCACCATAGTTCCATGGTACCGTCTTATCGGATTTGTATGGGGTTGGCCCGGGCATTGTTATCTTCAATGGAGTAGTCATAGGAGCAGATGTAATCCTAACGGGTTTTTTAGGAACCCTAGAAGGATTGGCGTATATGGTTATTATTGAAACTTCTGGAACTGGAATGGGTGAAACATGAGTTTTCTCAAACAAAATTTCTTGATTATCAATCAGTTGTTGGATACCTTTCTTCAACAGAGGACAGTCAAATGATGAGGATAGGCAAATACGAAAATCTTTGTCACAACCTGGGAACACCCCAGCCTTTAACAAATTCAACTTGATGGTCGAGAGAAGAGTCAACAATTCATCCACGGTATCAACAAATAAGTCTTCCTCAACAGCACTGGCATTGTGTCCATGCCTAGGCATTGGAGTGGAGATAACATTTGGTTTCTCAGGAGCTTCAAATTTAACTTCCTTTGCGTCGATCAGATCTTGAATCTTGTTCTTCAGAGACCAACAGTTGTTGGTGTCGTGCCATGGACTTTCAGAATGGTAAGCGCACCTGGAATTCAGATGGTAGTATGGAGATGCAGTATTAGGATTTTTAGGGGCCTCTTTTAGCATGACCAAATTCAACTTCATAAGGTGTGGTAGGACTTGAGCTGGAGTCATATTTATCTTGGTGAATTGCCGTACAGGCCTTTCCACCCTTTGCTGATTGTTTCTCGGCTGATTGTTTCTAGGCTGGTCTGATGCAGGCTTCTGAATCATAATTGCCCCCACTATTGGTCGTCGTTCGGTTCTTCCCTGATTTCTCTATGCATAGACAGCAGACACTTCCTTCTTTCCAGTGAAGGGATTTTTTACAGCAGCGGAGGTAGACGCGTCTTTCTGAATTTTCCCGCTTCTAATATCGGCTTCTACCCTCTCGCCAGTTAAAATCAATTCAGTGAATCCTGCAGAGGAACTTCCAATTAGGTGATTAAAGAAAGGACCTGACAGAGTTCTGACAAACTGTCCTGGAAAAAGTGGACCCAAAAATCTTTGTCAGCAGAATGCGGCTAAATTTTCCTGACATAAGATTGTAGGTGAATTTTGGGATAAGACACCCCATCATACTTGGAAAATAGTGGCACTTTAAACTTCGGCGGGATTACTATTCCAGATACCAGCCCTAACTCCTCAAAGTCCAGCCCCGGTACTCTCTGTACTTCCATAGCAGCTAGACGCTCTTCCACGTTTTTGTATTTGTCATCGGGCGGAGGGTATTGTTGTTCAGAGTAGTCCTCTTCCTCCTCTTCTTTTGCTTCAGAATCATATGGTACTGCCGTCTCCTTTCCTTTTCTTTCCCCTTCCTCAGAGGTTGATGGAAATTCTAAGGTCCTTCTGGCTTGTCCTTGGAACCTTCTGCCCATGATAACCACACCGGCTGGCTTCTTCTTCTATTTCTCTTTATCTTTCTCTAGCAGAGTCTTGAGCTCCTCTTGTCCCTTGGCCAAGGTCAAGAGTAGCTGCTGAAATTGTGAATTTTGAGCTTACAAGTCTTTAACCATTTGTTCAAGATCCATTTTGCTGAAATAAACAGTAGAAGGATGAGGAAACTTGTTGCAAATACCTGTTTATGCACATGATGAATGATATGTATTCATGCAATGTTTTCAATGATTTGAAAATTCAAATTTGTGTCAAACAAAAAAGGAACACACGTTATATTAATAAAATAGAATTTGATTACATCAATGCCCCTAGGGCAAAATAGTACAAATCCTAAGATAAAAAGACGTTGCACATCCTCTTTGGTGCAATGTAGGTGTTGAGAGTCTGCTCTTCGTGAAGTAACTGAGTGAGTTCTAAGACCTTCTTCTCGCTTGCGTAGAATTGGGCTTCAAAAGTATCGCGTTCTCCCTTGAGCTGTATCCAACTCCTTTGTAGGTCTTCTAGTGATGTTGGCATGCCAGGATGTAGGAGGGTGTATGGAACCTCTCCTTCCTTAATAGGCTTTATAATCACTGGGAGAATGGAGGGGTAAGGCATCATAAGACTTTGGGCGCGGGTTCATACCCACTTGAGGTAAGGCTCAAGAGGGATGGAATTCTTGTGTCCCAAGGTCTTACTATCTGCCTTGTTTGGCATCCTCCAAGCTCGGATGAACCTTTGACGAAGTCCTTGATTGTTGTTGTCGAAGTCAAAAACCAAGCCTTGAATCAGCATGTCATGTGGGCCATCCCTTCGGGCATAACCAAACTGTCTTAGAGCCAAGCAGGGGTTGTAGGTGATGCCTCCCCTAACACCAAGTAGAGGGACATTAGGGAATTCCCCACAACGGTCAACAATGATAACATTCTCTTTGGATCGAGAACACCAATGAATATCTGAATGCGTAAGAGTCATCAATCGTTGTGACCACCTCAAACCTTGCTCATTCTTCAATACTGATTGGGGAAGATGAGAAATAAACCATCTTGCTAGGAGAGGAGTGCAACACATGAGAACACCTCTTTTCCTCATTGTACGAGTGTGAAAAGAGTGTAGGATATCTCCAAGCAATGTAGGCACCGGATTGCATGACATGAAGATTTTGACAGCACTCAGGTCTATGAGTTAGTCAGGATTGGGGAACAAGACCATCCCATATATGAGAAGAGCTACAATCTCCTCAAAAGCTTGCAGGTCCAAGGAGTTCCAACAGGTTTGGGCCTTCTCAAACAAGAACTTTGCCAAGAAGCCTTTGACACCACTTCTAGTTTCCCAATGGGTTGTGACATCAGATGAGTGCAAGTGCAGGGCTTGAGCAATCTCTTCTGGCTTTGGATCTCTTTCCGTACCGTTGAAAGGTAGTTGATTGAGAATAGGAATCCTCAAGAGTTGAGAAAATTCCTCCAAAGTGGGCACAAGCTGGTAGTCAGGAAATGTGAAGTAGTGATGCAAAGGGTCAAAGAACTGGAAGAGAACTTTCATCTTGTCTTCCTCTGTGTTGGAAGTGACTAAGTTGAGTAGAAGACCATTCCTCTCGGTGAATGGAGAATTCTCAGGAATCCTTGAAGCTAGCTCCTTGAGTTGTGGAGGAATTCTTACAAGGTTGACTTGGATAGTTTTCCTGCGAAGTGAATCCATAATCTACAAAACAAGAACAAAGATGAATTTCCAAAATCCTTGAAATGGTTAGTGGATTCCAAATGATGCTTCATGATGTCCATGATGTTATGCACAAGTATATATGTACAAGAAAATCACACAAGTTCCTAGTTTAGGCTTGCATGGGGTTTCATAGGTAAGTACCCTCTTGAAGTTTAGTTAGCTCAACTTGTCCTAGAAATAGTAACCGGGTTCTAAGGAGCTCAATATCACTGGATTGTTTCCTTGTTCATTGTTTCAATTCAGCCTCTTTACTGGCGACCTAAATATTCCAAGGAACCAACCCTTAATGAGTGTAGTATCGAGTATCTACCAACTTCGTACTGCACCAAAGCCGGTCATCTCACTACATCCTAAAAGGCCAAGTTTGTCAAGTAAAAGTTTTAGAAGTTCGTTAGTGCTTCATGACATCACTCAGCGGCCCCGTATTCTCTTTGATTGACTCAAAGGCTACCGGTACCCACAAATATGTCAAACTAACATAGCTATTGCTTAGACCGTATCGGTATACCCCGCACAGTTTCCACAACATATTGCTATTTACCTATAATGTTTCCCAAATCCGGGTAGAGGATTCAAACCCAAACAATAGAACCAAAGTGTAAAGCAAACAAGTCAAACAATTTGTAAGCAAATAAAGGTGATCTAAGCCCTAAGGTAACCCCACTTTTATTTTCCTCAGCAGAGTCGCCAGTTCTGTGATACGGTGGGAGAACTGACTTTAAGGTTTTACGTTTCGTTGCAAATTTCGCGGTTTAGCAAGAGTTGCCACCGACTTTTATTTTATCCAAAAGGAAAGGTAAAAAAGCACAGGAAAGACCTTTGAGATGTTTTCTTGAGTTCGGGGGGTAGATTATGAAAAGGGAAGGTGCTAACACCCTTTTCATCCATGGTTTTCCATGGGCTCTTAGTTACTTGCTTAGATCACTTGCTTTGCTTTTGAAATTGTTTGAAATGGTGCTTTGTGTTTGGTGTGGTTTTGAAAGTATTTTGAAAAGAGGCCATCGTTTAGGCGATCTTTATAATGATTCTAGTTCGTAAGAATGTATACAAAGATGTTTGTCTTTTGAAAAATGTTTCAATGTTTTGAAAGATGTTTGGAAATGTGTGTGTGTTTGTTTTTGAAAATAGCAAGGATTGTTTGGAAGAGAGCAAGTAACTTAGAAGCTATCTACCTACTCAAATGTCTTTCCTATGCATTCTTATTCCTTTGATATTGTTGACTTACCATTGTTTTGGTAAACAACCCTATCTTTGGATGTTTAAACGAGACGGGCGTGAGTCATCGTATGACCATGATAGCAATGTTGCCAAGTATCTTTAGCATTTTGAGGGACTAAGATCATTTGTTTTAGGCAACCTTTTGAATAGCGTCATCGAGGGACTATGATCTTATTTTGTTTTGTTTTGTTTTGCCAAGATACTTTGCATGCATACCATGGCCATTTTATTAGGCAACCAAGTGGGTGAAACCCTAAGGGTACTTGTGTGCAATGTGTGTCATTTTACATGTTTTTGATTATCTTGGATTTAGGTCATTCTATTTGTTTGTTTTTGGTCTTATCATGCAAAACCTTAATTTACTACACAAATATATAAAGCGATAAATTGCGTAAATGTAAACTAAGCTATTACAACAATTATTATGGGAGGGGGGATACAAGTTTTTGAATGAGGATATTGCACAAAATGAACCCTAAAAATACTATTACAACCCAATTGAATTATTGTGCATATTAAATAAATATACAAATATTAAAAATGCAATAAAAATGTATTTATGCAAAAATGTTTTGTATTTGATTTTTTGTATGAGAAAATAAAATTAATTAACCCTAGAAAATAAGGAAAAATAATATTTTTATATTTGGAGGGATGAAACCCTAGTTTTCAAATTAAAAGAAAAAATATGTTTCCTATTATTATTTTGTTCATTTTTTGTTCAAGAAAATAATGAATAATATTATGCACAAATATTAAAAATTAAAATATGTATGAAAATAAATATTTATGTATAAAATAATAAAATAAAAATGTATAGTATTCTATTAAATATATTTATAATTTATTTAAAAAAATAAAATTTATTATCCTAATAAACTATTATCTATGTAAAAAAATAATTAAAAAATAAAATAAAATTGCAAAAAATTAAGAAATTATTTTTGTGATTTTTTAATGTTCAGAAAAAATTATTAAAATCAATAAACATAAAAATATGAGAAAATATGAAAAAAAAAATATAACAAAATAGGTCAGGGGGTGCAAATATCAAGTCGGGGGGGTGTAAAAATCAAAAACAACAAGCCCAAGGCGCCAAAGGCCCAAGACAGTCATCCCCGTCCTCCAGCTTCCTTCCCTGCGCGCGTTTTTGCTTCAACTCTGTAACTTTCACATGCTTGCACAAAAACAAAATCTCATAACATAAAAAATGTAGCATTTCATCTCACGATTCCAACCATGTAAAATTTGTAACCTAACTCTCAAAGATCAGAGAGAATTTAATCACCCCTAATTCGTGACCTAAATATTTCAACAACTTCAAGCTTCAAATTCTCTTAGCTCAGTTAATATAAATGGAAAGTATGCATATGTACAACTTCACTATGTTAAGGACTACATTTTTGCTTCCTAAATTGTGGCTTGAGGATGCCTAAATAGAGAGATATAGTTTTGAAAAATACCTCCTTTAGCTGGATTTGGATATGGCAATGTGGGGACTTTGAGTGAGGCCTGAGGATCGTGTGAGCTTCCTTGAACTACCCTGAAGCTATTCCAATGCTCAGCTTGCTTTGTGGATGGCCAAAACTTCCTGCAGAAGTCAATCTGCAACCTTCCAAAGTGAAAATGGTGATCACTGAAACAGGGGTTACAACAACAATGTAAAGGCTTGGATAGCTTTGATATTATGTGGATAAGATGTTTGAAGTGTTGAAACAAGAAACGCACGAGCCAAAAATGATATGGCTAGGATTTTGCAGAAGCTGGAAGTTAGGGCAGAAATTTTGAGTTTTTGTGTTTTGGAAAGTTTCAGATGTTATACCTTCGTGTCTTGGCTTGTGATAAGTTTGTCAAGATGTATAGAATGATACAAAGTCCACTCTTTATCAGCTTGTACAAGTTCAGACCTTTTGGCCAATTTTCTTGCCTTTGAAGAAAAGTGAAGTGACTTATGCCAACATGCTTGTACTGGCTAGTTCTTGAGCTGATGAGAGTTGGTATACTTTGCTTGAAACCTGTGGAAATTGTTTGTACCAAAGGAACAAGTCCAAGGCTCAAGGCTGATAAAGTTGGAAAAGCTTACCTTTATGAAAATGGCAATGTGCCCTTTATGCCTAAAATGGAAAAATCCCTTGTACAATGCACCAAAAGCAAAGACAAAGCCCTTATCCTATGAGTTTTCATTTAATTATGGAGTTTAGAATGAGTTTAGGACCTGTAATGCAAGGTACAAGCATCATGGATCTGATTTGCAACTTGATGCATTGTGAAAATGGCTTGAACAAAAGTGACAAAATGCCAATTTCTCTTCTTCGATTCTCCCTAACCACAAAGGATCTTGGAGAGTTCTTGGACATTTTCGAAAGCTTGCAATGTGCTTTATAATCCATTTTTGAAATGTAATTTTATATACCTCTTGGAACTAGGTGAAAAATGTCCATGAAGTTGGGTCCAAAACCTGCCTAAATTAGGGCAAAATTTCACTAAGTTATTTAGTTCATGGACCTCTATTCACAAATTCATAACTTGAGATCCAAGCATATTTTTGGAAAACTTTGTGAATAAAAGTTGTATATTTCATGGAGGAATACAACTTTCATTTTGGAAGTTTTCTTTGAATCAAATTTCATCATGGTGAAAAAGTGGTGAAAAGTTGTGGAAAAATAAGAAAATTTCCATACTTAGAAAATTTATAAGTTATGAAAATTTTCAAATTCAAAACCCTAATTTTCAAAATTGGTTTTCTTGGTCAACAAGTTTCATATTTTGACATATATTGATGAATTATGACCCTTGGTACTTGATTTTGACCAAAAAGTCAAAGTTTGACTTTTCAGTGTACAATTGACTTTTGATCAGTTGACTGGAAATTTCATCTGTCAATCCTATGAACTTGAGATCTTTTGAATTATGCAATTAGGTCAATATGATGCCATTGAACCCTTGAAATCATGTTTGAAACCAAATTTCCATTGGCTAGGTTAAAAATCATAAATTGCCCTTTCTCAGTCAAAATCCTAATTTTGACCATTTTGCCCTTTTGATGATTTGATCAAATTTCTTGAGGAGTTGTGATCCAAACTTGATCAAATGGTACATATGAGTCTAAAATGTTGTTGTGGAAAAAAAATTATGAAGTTTGACTGTAAATTGGCCATGGTTGAATTTTTCCCCAATACAGTTGATTTTTAGGTCAACTGTCCAATTGATTGAGCAAAAATGTGATTCAAGGCTTGAAACTTAACATGAGCAATCTTAGGGGTCCAAGATGGTATATGAAAGTCACATGAATCATTGATGGTCCAAAAATCCTTGTGCAAACTCAAACCCTAATTTCAGGTCATCAGTGCAAGATGATGTCTTGAGCTGAGCAAACCCTAATCTTGTCTTGAGTCCAAGAAGTCTTGTGAGGAAAATCTTGATAAATGAGAGGGTAAATTTTAGGGTACAACACTTGGGATTGTTGAAACTTGTACTAAAAAGTTGTAATCCATTTTGAAGTTATTATAATGAGATTTTCAGTATTTCAAAATGTGTTGATACTTTAATATTTTCAAAATTGTCTGTAATTCTTTGAGTCCCTTGAAATATTAATAATAAAAAATAAGTCATGTGCATCATATATCATGCATCATCAGGTACATATTTCTTGCATTTTTGTTCATACCCAAGTTTCTTACTGAATTTCTCTGCTTTGTTCAGCAAGTTTTCTCACCGATACAATACTCGAGCTAATTCCAGGAAGAAAATGGAGAATCTTGAACAAGAGAATCGCGAACTGCGTGAAGAAGTTACTGCTTTGAAGGCCCATATGGCTAATCTGACTTCTTTGATGGAATCACTGGTGGCTGCTCAGAATCAGCCACCACTTGCTCAGCCTCAAAAAACAACATTTGCTTCTGAAGGTCCATCAGTTCTCGTTTTTATTACCCCAGTAACTGTTGCTCAGAACCGTATGCCTCAGGGTTACCCATGGGGAATTCCTAAAAACTTCATGCTAGAAGGTTTTAATCTTGACACTCAAGCTACTCTAGTTGTGCAAGCTGTTGCTACTCTCGCGCCTCCTGTGGTACATATTACTCCTACTGCTAGAAATGAGATCCACTATACTGCGTCTCCTTCGGTGAATGCTATACCGTTTGCTAATGTTGAAGTTTATCATCCTATTCCTCCACCGAGTGAAAGTGTAGGTTTCTATGACCGGTTGGATGACTTCCAAGACCAGTTCAATGAGATGCAGAAGGAAATGAAGGCCCTTCGAGGGAAAGAATTATTTGGACAAAACATCAGTGAGCTCTGCCTGGTTCCCAATGTAAAGGTGCTAGCCAAGTTTAAACTACCAGAATTTGAGAGGTACAAGGCCAACTCTTTCCCTCGTGACCACCTTGTGATGTATATCAGGAAAATGTCTACTCATACTAATGGTCAGAGTTTGCTCATTCATTTCTTCTAAGATAGTTTAAGTGGTACTGCTCTGAAGTGGTATATGAGTCTGGACAGTAGCAATATCCCCACCTTCAATGATCTAGGGGAAGCCTTCATAAAACAGTATAAAGTAAAACATGTTTATGGCACCTGACTGCGACCATTTGAGGGTAATGGCTTAGAGAGACAAGGATTTGTTCAAAGAATATGCACACAGATGGTGCGAGATAGCTTCCCAGGTGGTGCCACCTATGGGAGAACAAGAAATGACCAAGATCTTCCTAAAAAACCTTGGATCATTTTATTACGAAAGCATGGTCATTAATGGTCCGAGTGATTTTACCGAAATGGTAAGCATGGGTGTTCGTTTGGAAGAGGCTGTCAGAGAGGGGCGTTTGACAAGAAGTGAAGGGACAAATAAGTCGTCGTACGGTTTCTCTTGAAAGAAAGAAATTAAAATGAATGTTGTTATTGGAAAAAGGACGATTAGACCAACTAGAAGGCATCAACGATACCAGTAACAAGTTGCTTTTGTGACTCCAATCGTCAATGTAGCTCCAACCACAGTTTCCTATCAGAGACCATCTCCTCAGAGGAATCAAGGCCAAAGTCAGAAGAGAGAAGCCTTTGACTCAATTTTGATGAGTTATGCAGAGTTACTCCCGGCTTTGATTCAGAATAAGTTGGTTCAGACCAGGCCACCCCCTGATATACCATCACCTTTACCTTGGTATTATAAGGCAGACCAGACGTGTGCTTTCCATCAGGGAGCACCAGGGCATAATATTGAGAACTGTTATCCTTTGAAATATAAAGTACAGAAGATGGTGAGATCTGGCCTTTTATCCTTTAAAGATGTTGGCCCTAACGTGAAAGATAATCCTTTGCCAAAACATGGAGGATCAAATGCTGTAAACATGGTTGCTGGTTGTCTAGGAGACTTCCGGATTTTTGATATCAACTTGGTTAGAAGAGATTTGGTAAAGATGCATGCTGACCTCTACGAGTTTAGTTACTATACGCACGACCATGCTGGTTGTGATATTTGCAGTACTGATATCCAGGGATGTGATAAGATAAAAGTCGATCTGTAGGAAATGATGGATGAGGGCCTCATTCATATAATCAGGCCTATGGAAGAGTATGAAGAAGATGTTAATATGGTCTTTGGATGTCCTGGAGAATTCTTTATTTTTGACGTGAATCATATGAATGATGATTTGGTGCAGTTGCACGCTACCTTCTGTCACATGGATTGTCAAGAAGAACACCATTATGGGTCTTGCCGAATCTGTTGTGGAGATTATCGTGGTTGTTCCATAGTGAGGAAGGGTGTTCAGTTGTTATTAGACAATGGTACTATCAAAGTTTCAGGCAATAAAGATGATTACAATGGGATTAATGTTATTAAAGATTTGTTGGCTGAGACTGTGTCAGATGATCAGTATGCTTCTGCAGATGAAATTTTTTCCTCATATGAAGATGTGCTTTCCAGCAATGATTCTGTGATGTCTAAGTATTCTGAAGAGGGGGTGAATGTTATTGTGCCTTGTTTTGGTGTTCCTGTCCCTATAGAGATTGAGTACCACATCAAACCAATTGTTACTCCAGTGGTGACTTGCTTGTCGGGTCCTGTTCCTTACGAATCAGAAAAAGTCGTGCCATACAAATATAATGCTACAATCTTGGAGGATGGTGTGAAAGTTCCCATCCAACCTTTGTCTGATGTCAAGAATATTGTTGAAGCCAGTCGGGTGACCCGCAGTGGCCGTGTTTTCGCACCTGTCATTCGAGGGAATGTTAATGCTGATAAAAAGGTTGCTGAAAGTACTGAACCTAAGAAAGTTGTGGTGTAATCTAGTGGTACTACTCTGGAAAAGGATGTAGATGATATATTAAAGATTATCAAGATGAGCGACTACAGGATCGTAGATCAATTATTGCAGACTCCATCAAAGATATTTGTTCTAGCCTTGCTAATGAACTCTTCTGCCTACAGGGAATATTTGATGAGAGTATTGGATCAAGATTTCATGGAAAATGATATGTATTTGGACCAATTCAGTAATGTTGGTAGGAATATTACATCCTATAATAACCTAAGTTTCTGTGATGATGAGTTTCCCGATGAAGGAAAGAATCATAATCTAGCTCTCCATATCTCCATGAACTGCAAGAACGATTCATTGTCTAATGTGTTGATTGAAAATGGATGCACTTTAAATGTCATACCAATAAGTAAACTTATGAAGTTGAAGTACCAAGGAACTCCCATGCGCCCGAGTGGCATAATTGTGAAAGCTTTTGACGGATCGAGGAAGTTTGTCATCATGGAAGTAGATTTTCCTATTCATATAGGCCCGCACTTATTTCAGATTAATTTCCAGGTTATAGATATTGTGCCCGCTTACAGCTATTTACTGGGACGACCGTAGATACATGAGGTAGGAGTTGTTACTTCAACTTTGCACCAGAAGCTGAAGTTTGTTTGGGAAGGAAAGATGGTCATCATAAATGGAGAACATGCTTTGTTAATATCTCATTTATCCTCTTTCAGTGTCATGGAAGCAGATGAAGCTTCCATTGGAACTTATTTCTAAGCTTTATCCATTGATAATATAAGGGAAAATGAGAATTCTATAGCTTCGTTTTAGGATGCTCAGCAGGTAGTGCATAATGGCCTTAGTAAAGTATGGGGGCAGATTGTGGATCCACCTGTGAATAAGAATATAGCTGGTTTAGGATTCTCTGTGAAGAATTTTAAAGGCAAGAACATGAAGCCGAAGTATGCTTTGGGCAAATATCAGGATATCTTTCACAGCGGAGGTTATCTTCATCCAACTGTTCCTAGGATCAATGTTATTGTGGAAGGTGAAGCAGAGTAGGAGATGCCAAACTACGTGAAGAATGGAGTTAGAGTCCAAAATTGGATCACTATTGATGTTCCCTCTTGCATTCATGCCTCAAAGTAATTTGTTTTTTGTTAATCTTTTCAAAAAAATCTTTCACTCTGCCGAAGGTGAAAGTATTGGTATTATATGGGCGTATCTGATGCTCTGATCTTTAAAATCAATAATAAAAATTTGTCTTTGATTCCAAAATTGTGTCTTTATTTTCTGCTTTTTCTTAGAAAATGGTAATCAGAAAAATCCCTTTCAAAATAAATAATAACTATAATCTGCATAATCACTTATTATATGGGTCAGTTTCTAAAAGCAATCATAAATCATATGTGCAGATTAAATAAAAAATCCGTTGAGTACAATGACCCTGCACCCTCTCCTAACTTTGAATATCCTGCATATGTGGCTGAAGAAGAATAATATGGTGAAATCCAAGAAGAGGTTTCACGGTTGCTTGAGTGCGAGGAAAGTTCCATTCATCCGTATAAAGAGTTATTGGAGACGATTAATTTGGGTTTAGAGAAAGATCCAAAGGAAGTCAAGATTGGAGCATTGCTATATCCCGACGTGAAGAGCAGGTTGATTGAATGGCTGAAAGAGTATGTAGACATCTTTGCTTGGTCTTACCAAGATATTCCAGGGTTAGATACTGATATTGTGGAACATCATTTGCCACTAAAGTCAGAATGCCCGCCAATCAAGTAGAAATTGCAAAGAACTCACTCTGATATGGCAGTGAAAATTAAAGAAGAAGTTTTAAAGTAGATTAATGTCGATTTTCTTGTGACATCAGTGTACCCTCAGTGGATTGCCAATATTGTCCCAGTACCAAAGAAAGATGGAAAAGTTCGCATGTGCGTTGATTATAGGGATTTAAATAAAGCTAGTCCAAAAGATGATTTCCATTGCCACATATTGATATGTTGGTTGATAATACATCAAAATTCAAAGTATTCTCATTCATGGATGGATTTTCCGGATATAATCAAATTAGAATGGCTTCTGACGACATGGGAAAAACAACGTTTATCACACCCTGGGGAACATTCGGTTATAGAGTGATGCCCTTCGGGTTGAAGAACATTGGTGCGACGTACCAGAGGGATATGACAACCCTATTCCATGACCTGATGCACAAGGAAATTGAGGTATCGTTGATGATATGATTGCTAAGTCTCAGACTAAAGAGGAGCATATAGAAGATTTGGTAAAATTGTTTCAGCGTTTGAGGAAGTATTGTCTCCGCTTGAATCCAAATAAATGCACCTTTCGTGTCTTGTCAGGAAAATTGTTAGGTTTCCATGTCAGCCAGAAATGGATTTAAGTTGACCCTGATAAATTCAAATAAATTCAAGAAATGCCAGCGCCAAGAATTGAAAAGCAAGTTAGAGGCTTCCTTGGGCGTTTGAATTACATTTCCAGATTTATTTCCCATATGACTGCAACATGTGAACCGATCTTTAAGTTGTTAAAGAAAGATCAGGGTTGTGTGTGGAATGATGATTTCCAAAAGGCATTTTGTTGTACCCAAAAATTTTCTCTCTCATTCATCAACATTTCTCATCACAAGACTCTTGGAATTCAAGAACAAGGTAGGGTTTGCTCTGCTCAAGACACCTCATTACACTGTTGACCTAAATTAGGGTTTGAGTTTGCACAGGGATGTTTTGACCCACAATGCCCAAAATGACTTTCATGCTTCATGTTGGACTCACAAGTTGGTCCATACCAAGTTTCAAGCCTTGAATCAAATTTTTACCCAGTCAATTGGACAGTTGACCTAGAAATCAGCTGTATTGGGGAAAAAGTCAACTGTGGCCAATTGATAGTCAAACCTCATGAAATTTGATCCACATCCACATAATGAAATTATATTAACCATTTGATCAAGTTTGGATCATAATTCCACAAGAAATTTGATCAGATCACCAAAAGGGCAAAATGGTCATTTTTAGGGTTTTGAGTGTACAAAGGCAATTTTTGACTGTTTGACCTAACCAATGGCAAATTAAGCTCAACCATGGATACAAGGACTCAATGACATTGTCTTGACCCACTCAACAAGTTCAAAAGATCTCAAATGCATAGGATTGACAGATGAATTTTTCAGTCAACTGATCAAAATTTGACTGTATACTGAAAAGTCAAACTTTGACTTTTTGGTCAAAATCAAGTGCCAAGGGTCATTTTTCATCAAGACATGTCAAATTATGAAACTTGTTCATCGAGAAACCCAAAAATGCAAATTAGGGTTTAAAATGGAAAAATTTCATAACTTAGAAATTTTCTAAGTTATGAATTTTTCTTATTTTTTCCTAACTTTACCCCACATTTTCACCAAGATGCAAATGGATTCAAACAAAACTTATAACATGAAAGTTGTAGTCCATCACAAAGTATACAACTTTGAATCACTAAGTTTTCTCAAAAGACGCTTGAATCTCAAGTTATGATTTTTGGAACAAGGGTACCTAAAACTTTTAACTTAGAGAAATTTTGCCCTAGTTTAGGCAGGATTTTGACCCATCTTCTTGGCCATTTTTCACATAGTTCCACTTGGAGTTTCAAATTGCATTTCAAATATGGATTATAGTACATGTTGCAAGCTTTCCAAATTGTCCAAGAACTCCTCAAACACCTTTGTGGTTAGGGAGAATCGAATGCTTGAAGTTGGCAAAAACTCACTTTGATCCATGGCCAATACATGTTCATACAAGTTTCATTTTCAAACCAGCATGCTTTCTACTTGTTTGCAAGCCTCTAAACCATTTCACACTCCATAATTTAATGCAAATCCATTGATATAATGCATTGTCTTGGTCATTAGGGTATTGCACACAAGTTTAATCCCTAAATGGTAAAAGGCATATTTCCATTTTTGCAAAAGATTGCTTTATGTCAACCCATTAATCCTTGAGCATAGAGCCAAATCTCTAGAAGCAAAACAAATACACTAATTAGAGGGGCCAAGAGGGTAGTATGCAGGGTGATAAGATGGCATGTACAAGCCTGTAACCTCACTTCTACTTTCTTGCTTCATAACCAAGCAATTTGTCAAAAACAAGAGAACTCACACATCTGATAAAACCAACTCAAGCAAAGTTATCAAACAAGTTTCTCATACCCTAACAAGTCAGAAGCACGATCCTTTCACCCCTAAAGCACCCTCATACTCCAAAACCCCATTTTCTTGCAAAACAGGGCCAGTTCTGCATTTTGCAAGCAATTATCAAATTCCCTCGTGCGTTTTGTCCAAAACTACTTCAAACACATTCCAATCAACATACATGAGTTATCCAGATCACTCACAAGTTGTTGTAACTCCATTAACACACATTGCCATTTTTGTTTGGAAGCTTTGCAGGTTGAGTTCTGTAGCACGATTCAGGCCACTTCAAAACAAACTAAGCATTGGGAAAGCTTCAGTGGACATCAGGCAAGCTCAAAAGAACCTCAAGCACCGTTGGAAGTTGCTGCATTGTCCAGCTCGAACTCAACTGAAACAGGTATTTCATGAACTTCTATCTCTCTATTTAGGAATAGTTAGACTTAGGTTTGTGAATGAAAGATGTTGTATTCATAGCCCTGAAACCATACATGTACTTAGTTTTCATTTATATTAATCGTGCTAAGAGAATTTCATCCATGAACTTTCTGAAAAAACTAGGTTAGAAATTAGGGCCAGAGAAATTCTCTCTGGTCTTTGAGAGTTAGCTTAAGTTTTTTATATGGTTAGATTCGTTGTTTGATGCTCTACAAGTTTCATGTTTTGAGTTTTGTCAAAAAAGCACTGAATCAGGAGATACAGGTTTGAACTAAGAAGGCCCATGTTTTGTTTGAACAGAGGAAGAAGATGAAGTAGCTGGGCTGGGCCTGGCTACTTCCTGCTTTTCACACCCCATTTTTCAGTTTCACACCCCCCTGGCCCATTTCTTGTATATTTATCATTTTTGCATTTTTATTTTATTTCTGACTTTGATATTTTATTTTCAAATATAAAAAATACTTAAAAAATATTTTCATAAATTTTTATATTTATTTGGTATTTTATTTCAATTATTTCTAACATTAATACATTAAATACTTTATATTTATTTTGTTTAAACTTAAAAATAATGTAAAAAATAGGTTTATTCTCATTTATTATTTTTATACACATTTAAAAATATTTTCTTGAAATACATACATTTTTGTAAATAATTTATTTTATTTTTTACATATTTAACATATTTAATATATACATATATACATATATTTTTTTGTTTTATTAAAAACTTAGAAATAAAAGCACAAAAATATTATTTTTTTTTTATTTATTATTAAAAAATACCTTTTTGGATACATTTCATTTTTATACATGTTAATATATTTTTGTACATAAATAATACATTATATTTATTTTCTTAAGAAATTAGGGTTTTTTTGCCCTAAAAACAAATAAATTAACATTTTATTTATTTCTTTACATTTCTTTACATAAAAAATACTTTTTGCATACATGAACAAACAAAAACCTGTTTTTACATGGTGCATTTTATTTAATATTTATTTATTGTATTTATTTAAATAATGTACATTTAAATATTATGCCTTGCAAATTCAATTTTGGATGTAATAGTAATTAGGGTTTTATATTTCTTGCAAAATAATCCCCAATTCAAATTTGTACCCCCCTCCCTATATCATGTTGTAATAGTGTAGGATTTAAATTCTCGCACCTTTAAATGCTTTCAATTATGCCATGATTAGACTTAGGGTTTGCATGCAAAATCAAATCAACAAATAGTTTGACCTAATAAAAGACAAAATGCATGAAAAACAAACACAATGCACACTTGCACCCCTAGGGTTTCAATCCACTTGTTGCCTTCAAAAATGGGCCATGGTATGCATGTCAAGTACTTTGGCAAAACAAAAGCAAAAACAAAAGATCATAGTCCCTCGATGACGCTATCTGAGTTGCCTAAACAAAATGATCAAGTCCCTCAAGAAAATTGCCAAAAATACTTGACACAGTTGCTATCATAGTCTATACGATGACCCGCGCCTGTCCCGTTTAACATCCTAACACAAGGTTGTTCACCAAATACAATGGTGAAACAACATTGTTAAAAGGGTTAAATAACATAAGAAATATCTTTGAGTAAAATAGGGTAGACAACTCTTAGTTACTTGATCAAAGCTTGCAAAAATATCCTTGCTATCTTCAAAACACACTTCATAACACAATTACAAAACCCTACTTTCAAACATTGAAAACTTTTCAAAAGACAAAAACACCTTTGTATACATTCAAACAAGAATCATTATAAAGGTTGCCACAATGATGGCCTCTTTTCAAAACATCTTTCAAAATCACACACAAAGCACCATTTCAAACAATTGAAGAGCACCATTTCAAACAATTGAAAAGCAAAGCAAGTGATCTAAGTAAGTAACTAAGAGCCCATGGATAACCATGGATAGAAACGTTGCTAATACCTTCCCTTTCTATAATCTACTCCCCGAATCCAAGAAAACATCTCAAAGGTATTTCCTGTGCTTTTTGACCTTTCCTTAGGATAAAATAAAAAGTCGGTGGCGACTCTTGCTAAACCGAAACATTTGCGAACACAAAACGCAAAATCCCAAGTCAGTTCTCCCACCGTATCATAGAACTGGTGACTCTGCTGGGGAAAACTTTAAAAGTGGAGTAACCTTAGGGCTTAGATCACCCTTTGCATGATTATATTGTTTGCTTTGATTGCTTTACATTTGGTTCTCTTGTTTGGGCTTGAAATCCTCTACCCGGATTTAGGAAACATTCATAGGTAAATAGTAATACGGTGTGGAAGTTGTGCAGGGTATACCGACATGGTTGAAGCAATAGCTATATTAGTGCGACATATTTGTGAGTACCGGTAGCGTTTGAGTCAATCAAAAAGAATACGGGGCCGCTGAGTGATGTCATGAAGCACTAATGAACTCTTAGAACCTTACTTGACCATCTTGGCCTTTTATTAGGGGTAGTGAGATGACCGGCTTTGGTGCAGTCCGAAGTTGGTAGATACTCGATACTACACTCATTGAGGGTTGTTTTCTTGGAATATTTTGGTCGCTAGTTAAGTGGCTAAACCAAAACAATGAACATAGAAAACAATCCAGTGATATTGAGCTCCTTAGAACCCGGTTACTATTTATAGGACAGGTTTTGAGCCAACTAAACTCAAGAGGGTATTTACCTATGAAACCTCATGCAAGCCTGAAACTAGGGTTTTGTGTGACTTGCTTGTACATGTGTTTTTACATACATCATGAACATCATGAAGCATCATATGCATCCACTAACCATTTCAAGGGTTTGGATCTTCGTCTTTGTTCTTGTTTTGTAGGTCATGGAATCTCTTTGCAGGAAAACAATTCAAGTCAACCTTGTGAGAATCCCTCCTCAACTCAAGGAGCTCACTTCCAGGATTCCAGAGAATTCTCTCTTTAGTGAAAGACATGGTTGACTTCTCAACTTGGTCAACTCCAACATTGAAGAAGACATGGTGAAAGTTCTCTTCCAGTTCTTTGACCCCCTACACCACTGTTTCACATTCCCTGATTACCAACTAGTACCCACTTTGGAGGAATTTTCTCAACTCCTGAGAATTCCTATTCTTCATCAACTACCCTACAACGGTAAGGAAAAAGAACCAAAGCCTGAAGATGTTGCTGAAGCATTACACTTGCAACCATCTGACATCAAGGGACATTGGGAAACCAGGAGTGGTGTCAAGGGTTTCTTGGCAAAGTTTCTGTTTGAGAAGGCACAAGACTGTTGGAATTCTCTTGATCTACAAGCCTTTGAAGATATTGTGGCACTCCTCATCTATGGGTTGGTTTTGTTCCCAAACCCTGATCAACTTATAGATGTGAATGCTGTCAAGATTTTCATATCCAAGAGTCCTATACCTACATTGCTTGGGGACATCCTACACTCATTTTACACACGAACAATGACGAAAAGAAGTGTTCTCATGTGCTGTACTCCTCTCCTAGCAAGGTGGTTTATTTCTCACCTTCCACAATCAGTTTTGAAGAATGAGAAGGGTTTAAGGTGGTCACAACGGTTGATGACCCTCACACATTCTAATGTACATTGGTGTTCTCGGTCCAGAGAAAATGTCATCATCAATGACCATTGTGGGGAATTCCCTAATGTCCCACTACTTGGCATTAGGGGAGGCATTACCTACAACCCCTGTTTAGCTCTAAGACAATTTGGATATGCTCGGAGGGATGGCCCTTATGACATGCTGATCCCTGACCTAGTTTTTGACTTCGACAACGATGCACAAGGACTTCGACAAAGGTTCATCAGAGCTTGGAGGATGCCCAACAAGGTGGATAGTAAGACACTGGGGCACAAAAATTCCATCCCTTTTGAGCCTTACCTCAAGTGGGTACAAACCCGCGCCCAGAACCTTATGATGCCATACCCTCACATTCTCCCTTTGATCAAAGAGCCTGTTATGGAAGGAGAGGTTCCATACACCATCCTACATCCTGACATGCCAACATCATGGGAAGAAATGCAAAAGAGTTGGATCCAACTCAAGGAAGAACGAAATACTTTTGAAGCCAGCTTCTATGCCAGTGAGAAGAAGGTTTTGGAGCTTACCCGCCGACTTCATGAGGAGGAAACTCTTAACACTTACATCGCACCAAAGAGGATGCGCAATGTCTTTTTACATTAAGAATTTTGTAATATTTTGCCCATAGGGCACTTATGTACTAACAATTTCTTCTTAAGATGACGTGTGTTCCTTTTTGTTTGCAACAAATTTGAATTTATGAATCCTTGAATGCATTACATGAATAACATACCATTCATCATATGCATAAACATGTCTTCACACCAGGTTTCCTTATCTTTCTGCTGTTTATTTCAGCAAGATGGATTTGGAGCAGACGGTTAAGGATCTACAAGCACAAAATTCTCAATTCCAGAAACTCCTCATGACCTTAGCAAAGGGTCAAGAGGACCTCAAAGCACTGTTGGAGAAGAATAAAGAGAAAAAGAAGAAGAGGCCCGGAGTAGCCACTTTTGGAAGAAGGTTTGAAAGCAACGCTAGAAAAGTTCTCGAGTTCCCCTCAACGTCTGATGAAGGGGCTACGGTACCGTCTGAATTTGAAGTTGAAGAGGAAGAAGAGGAAGAAGATGAAGATTACTCCGAACAACAATATCCCCCGGCAGATGATAAATATAAGAATCTTGAGGATAGATTGGCGGCCATGGAGTTGCAGAGGGTACCTGGTTTATATTTTGAAGAACTAGGGTTGGTCGCTGGGATCGTCATCCCTCCCAAATTCAAAGTACCAAAATTTGCTAAGTATGACGGTATGTACTGCCCAAAGATGCATCTGAGATCGTATGTCAGAAAGATCCAACCCCATTCATCTGATAAAGACCTCTGGGTACACTTTTTCTAAGACAGTTTGTCAGGCACACAATTGGACTGGTTCTATCAACTCGAGAGATCAGAGGTTCACAATTGGGAAGACTTAGCTGCTGCATTTTACCGTTAATACCAATACAATGCTGATTTGGCACCCACTCGTACTCAGTTACAAAGTATGGGGATGGCTTCCAATGAGGGATTTAAAGAGTATGCCCAGAAGTGGCGTGATCTGGCTGGAAGGGTGCAGCCACCATTATCAGATAGGGAGTTGGTTGACATGTTTCTGGGGACCCTGTCTGGCCCTTTCTTCAATCATTTAATCGAGAGTTCTTCCGCGGGATTTACTGAACTAATTTTGACCGGCGAAAGGGTCGAGGCCGGTATTAAAAGTGGTAAGATTCAGAAAGATACATTCGCGTCCACTGCTGTTAAGAAAACATTCCCAACTAAGAAGGAAGCCTCTGCTGTTTACTCTCAGAAAAGTCAGGGAAGAACCGAGCGTCGGCCAACTGTAGGGGCTGTGATGATTCAGAACTCTTCAAATGATCAACCTCGCGGAAATCAGTCAAGACCTAATCAACAACGGGTAGAAAGGCCACAACGGCAGTTCACCCGAATCAACATGACTCCCGCTCAAGTACTCCATCATTTGGTAAAGATGAATCTGACCAGTTTGAAGGAAGCGCCAAAGAACCCTAATACCTCCTCTCCATACTACCACTCCAATGCCAAGTGCACCTGCCACTCTGACAGTATTGGGCATGATACAAATAATTGTTGGGCGCTTAAGAACAAAATCCAAGACCTGATTGATGCTAAGGAAGTAGAATTTGATGCTCCTGAGAAGCCCAATGTGATTTCTGCTCCGATGCCAAAGCACGACCATAATGTTCATGTTGTTATGGAAGACCTTCATGTTACTGATGTTGCTGACCTTTTGACTCCTTTACTAGTGATTAAAGAGAATTTGATGAGAGCCGGGATATTCCCAGGATGTGGGAAGGACTGTTACTTTTGTTTGAACATACGAGCTAATTTCCCAATGTTGAAATCAGGTGTCCAACGCCTGATGGATACCCAAGAGATACTTTTCCAAAAAAACCCTGTTGATACCTTCACTCCTGTTACTTCTTCTACTTTTGCTACTTCAACCAACGATATTGAAATCATAACCATTACTGACAATCCTCCTAAGGCTTACAAAAGGCCTGTCAGGATTACGCCCGACCCTAAATCTGTACCATTAAAAATCACCATGTCGGGACCTGTCCCGTATTAATCTAGCAAAACGATACCATGGAACTATGGAGGAGAAATCTTCTATCATGGTATCAAACAGATTGAAGCAGTCCAAGAGAATTCTGAAGAAGAAAACCCTGATATAGGGAACATTGCAGGAACAAGCAAGATAACCCGCAGCGGCCGGATCTTTTCTCCGAAGATTGCTCCCCCTCGAGCAGTTTTCAGACCCTCGAAAGCTTCTGCACCTGTTAGGTCATCTGTGCAAGACCCGGTAATTGAAGAATTGGATACTCCTAAAGTAAGACCATCTGTTGATACTACCAATAAGGGTAAGGGGATACTAGAAGCGCCTGTCAGGACGAAAGCTCATGCTGTGGTTATCCCCGAAACCACTCAGAAAGAAATGGATGAAATCTTGAAAATAATCAGAAAGAGTGACTACGACGTCGTGGAACAGCTAGGGCAGACCCCTTCTAAAATTTCAATGTTGGCTCTTCTACTCTATTCCGAGGCCCATGCTAAGGCCCTGATCAAATTTTTAAAGGCGACACATGTACCCCAAGAGACTTCGGCTGACCAGTTTCAGGAGTCTGTGGCCAGTCTTACTGCTGATAATGGCCTTGGCTTTTCCGATGCTGACTTAACTCCCAATGGAAGGAAACACAAAGAAGTGCTACATGTCTCAGTTGAATGCAGGGGAACCACCCTCGCCCATGTCTTAGTTGATACTGGTTCTTCCTTGAATGTGCTGCCGAAGAAAGCGTTGGACCGTTTGGACTGTGAAGGGTTGACTCTCAAACCCAGTAACATCGTTGTTAGGGCCTTTGATGGGTCCAAAAGAATGGTTCATGGAGAGGTTGACATTCCTATCAAAGTAGGAACAGAAGTTTTCAACTCCACCTTTTATGTGATGGACATCCGTCCATCATATTCATGTTTGTTAGGAAGACCATGGATCCATTATGCCGGGGCAGTTACCTCCTCTTTGCACCAAATGCTGAAATATCCTGTTAAGGGTAAGATTATAACGGTGCATGGCGAGGAAGAGTACATGATAAGTCACCTTAATTCCTTTCGCTATATGGAATTGGATGGTGAGTTCATCGAAACGCCTTTCCAACATTTTGAGGAAGTTTCTCCTGAGGTAGCAGTTGCGAAGACAATGGTTGAGGTACCTATCATTCCCAAGCATGTGCCTAGGATGGCATCTCTCAAGGACGCAAATGCAGTGATCAAAGAAGGGAAGAGTACAGTATGGGGGCAATTGCCTGATTTTCCCTATAAGACGGACAAATTTGGACTAGGGTTTATAGCTGCAGGACAGAAGGCTATGCGTCGTTCCAAGATTGGAGGGCCACCTGTAAGGATCACTCACCACAGAATCAATGCTGTAGAAGATGAATATGAAGAGGACAACTTCTCAGATTGGATCTTTCCAACCGTCGAAGGGGGTTTAAGCAACTGGGAAGCAAAGGATTTTATTCCCATCACCTTTATCAACCAGTAATTTTATCTTTGAACAATTTCCTATTTGTTGGTCTGTAATAACTAAACAATTCACACACTATTTTCACCTCATGCCTTGCCCGGGGCATGTAGGTTCATTTGTAAGGGCTTGATTTTCTTCATTATCATATGCCATGTTTTAATGAATCATTGGACGTCTTCATCTAAATTGTTGTGTTCATTTTCTTTCCTTTTGCATTTTATTTTGTTTAAGGATGGCTATCCCTTACACACACCCACACTCACAAATGCAGGTACCCATCCACTCCGGATTCCATGGGTGACTATTCTGCTTTAGCCTTCGATAACTCTGAAGATTTGGTCAATCATGTTGAGTACGAAGTTGACGAAGACTGTGAAGTGCCGGGAGAGTTAGCCAGACTTCTACAACAAGAAGAGAGGGCTATTCTGCCTCATGAAGAGTTGCTAGAAACCATCAACTTGGGGACAGAGGAAGACATGAAAGAAGTAAAAGTGGGTGCCAACCTGGAACCAAGTGTCAAGGAGCGCTTAGTGCAGTTGTTGAACGAATATGTTGAAATCTTCGCCTGGTCTTATGAAGACATGCCGGGACTAGACACAAATATCGTGGTTCACCGTCTCCCTACAAGAGAATACTGTCCACCGATCAAGCAAAAGGTCCACCGGATGAGGCCTGACATGTCTGAGAAGATCAAAGCTGAGGTAATGAAGCAATTCAACGCTGGCTTTCTGGCTGTTACTTCCTATCTATAATGGGTTGATAACATTGTGCCCGTGCCTAAGAAGGACGGCAAAGTCAGAATGTGTATGGACTACCGGGACTTAAACAGGGATAGCCCTAAAGACAATTTTCCACTGCCACATATCGACATCTTGGTTGATAACACAACCCAACACAAAGTTTTTTCCTTCATGGATGGATTCTCGGGATACAACCAGATCAAAATGGCACCCGAGGACATGGAGAAAACTACTTTTGTCACGCAATGGGGTACCTTCTGTTACAAAGTGATGCCATTCAGACTGAAGAATGCAGGGGAAACCTATCAACACGCCATGGTAGCTTTGTTTCATGATATGATACATCATGAGATTGAAGTCTACGTAGACGACATGATAGCTCGATCACAGACGGAAGAAGAACACCTTGATCATTTGCAGAAACTGTTTGCCAATTTGAAGGAGTATAAGCTCAGATTAAACCCAAGCAAGTGCACTTTTGGAGTTAGGTCTGGTAAACTCCTGGGATTTATTGTCAGCAACAAAGGCATTGAGGTTGATCCAGCTAAAGTAAAGGCTATACAAGAAATGCCTGGCCCCCGCACTGAAAAGGAGGTTAGAGGATTCTTGGGACGCTTAAACTATATCGCGAGGTTCATCTCTCACCTGACATCTACCTGTGAGCCAATTTTCAAACTTTTGAAGAAAGATCAGGTAGTTGAATGGAACAATGATTGTCAAGTTGCTTTTGATAAGATCAAAGAGTATTTACTAGAACCTCCTATCTTGATGCCACCCGTCGAAGGAAGGCCGTTAATCATGTATCTGATTGTTTTGGATAACTCAATGGGGTGTGTGCTGGGCCAACATGACGAGTCTGGCCAAAAAGAGCATGCCATTTATTACCTTAGCAAAAAGTTTACCGACTGTGAGACTCGCTACTCACTGCTCGAGAAAACTTGTTTCACTTTGGTATGGGCTGCTCGCCGGCTAAGGCAGTATATGTTGACTCATACCACTCTGCTGATTTCCAAAATGGATCCTATCAAGTATATCTTCGAGAAGCCTGCTTTATCTGGAAGAACCGCTAGATGGCAAATGGTCCTGACTGAGTATGATATCCAGTATACTACCCAAAAAGCTATAAAGGGGAGTGTACTAGCTGACCATCTAGCTCATCAAGCCGTCGAAGATTACCAATCTATGAGATTCGACTTCCCTGACGAGGACATCATGACATTGGACAACATTGAAGGTAACAGACCGTATGACAGACCTGAACAAGGATCCCGATGGACCCTGTACTTTGATGGTGCTTCAAATGCACTTGGCAACGGTATCGGTGCGGTACTCATTTCTCCGGAAGGTTTCCATACACCCTTCACTGCCCGACTTTGCTTCAGCTGTACCAACAACATGGCTGAATATGAAGCTTGCATCTTTGGTCTCAAGGCTGCTATAGACTTGGGAATCAAATCTTTGGTCGTATTTGGGGACTCGGCTTTGGTTATCAGTCAAGTCAAAGGAGAGTGGGACACTAAACATCCTAATCTTATCCCATACAAGGAACATGTCCTGACATTGTTGCCTCATTTTGAGAAGATTACCTTCGAGCATTTCCCGCGAGAAGAAAATCAACTAGCAGATTCTCTGGCTACGATGTCTTCCATGTTTAAACTCAACTGGGATAATGAGGCTCCCCAAATTACCATCGAGCGAATGGACGAACCTGCGCATTGTCACGAGATTAATACCAAAGAAATAGTGGAACAACCCTGGTTTCATGAAATCAAAAGGTATCTCCAGACTAGAGAATATCCTGAAGGAGCTTCAGTCAATGACAAAAAGTTCTTAAGGAGATTTGCTGCCAAGTTCTTCCTAAGCAATGGTATCCTTTATAAGCGCAACCATGATTGTGTTCTACTTCGTTGTGTGGACAAGGTTGAAGCAGAGTTGATCATGACCGAAATACACGGTGGTACATTTGGCACCCACTTGAGTGGACATACGATGGCTAGGGAGATTCTAAGGGCAGGCTACTACTGGTCTACCATGGAAGCTGATTGTCATCAACATTCCCGTACCTGCCACAAATGCCAAGTCTACGCCGACAAGGTACATATTCCTCCTGTTCCTCTCAACGTTCTGACAGCTCCTTGGCCATTCGCAATGTGGGGCATTGACATGATTGGAGAGATCAAGCCTACGACATCCAATGGACATCACTTCATCCTGGTGGCTATCGACTATTTTACCAAGTGGGTCGAAGCAGCTTCCTATGCCTCTGTTACAAAGAATATGGTTGCCTGCTTCATCAAGCAGAACCTCATATGCCGGTATGGTATCCCCGACAGGATCATCACAGACAACGGTACAAATTTGAACAACACCATGATCACCGCTCTATGCAAACAATTCAAGATTTATCATCACAATTCATCTCCCTATCGGCCGAAGATGAACGGTGTTGTTGAAGCCGCGAACAAAAACATCAAGAAGATCATTCAAAATATGACAGTCACCTATAAGGACTGGCATGAGATGTTACCGTTTGCTCTACATGAATATCGTACCACGGCACGTACTTCAACAGGGGCAACCCCTTTTTCTTTGGTATATGGCATGGAAGTTGTTCTACCTATGGAAGTTCAGATTCATTCCTTGAGGATTATGAAAGATGCTGGTTTGAGTGAAGACGATTGGATTCAGACTTGGCTTGATCAACTTAACTTGATCGACGAGAAGCGACTTACTGCTGTTTGTCATGGTCAGACGTATCAAAAATGGATGATCAAGGCTTTCAACAAGAAAGTCAGACGTCAGGTATATCAAGTTGGAGATCTTGTAATCAAGCGAATCATCTTGCCGCAAAGTGATCCCAGGGGAAAGTGGACTCCTACCTACGAAGGACCATTTGTGATCAAGAGTATCTTTTCCGGTGGGACAATGATTCTGACCACCATGGACGGCGACGACTTGCTGCACCCTGCGAACGCAGACATAGTCAAAAGATACTACGTATAAAACGACCCGACAAGTTGAAAACCCGAAAGGGAGACTTGGGAAAAAATGGGCATCCTGGTGAATCGAAAACCCGAAAGGGCGGTTCAGGCAAAAATTAGGGATAAAACAAAAGAATCTGTACACCCGGCAAGTTGAAAACCCAAAAGGGAGACTTGGGCAAAAAAGGGTTTCCCGGTGGATCAAAAACCTGAAAGGGCGGTCCAGGAAAAAGTTAGGGAATTAAAGCATATGACTATGTCTCGTCGGATCACTTTAAGGACAATCATGGACAAGAGTCGTTTTCACCAACAAAGCTCCAAGCTACTGATCAATCCAGTCATCGGCGGACGAAGCAGCGAACGGACAAGACACTCAGAGTTGTGAAGGCTATAGCAGAATGGGAACCCCATGGAATTATTACACATAGCCATCTTTCTGTTGTATAATTTTTTTTATCAATTTTATGACCACAATCTCTTACTAGGATGTCTGTCTCCTTTGTACAAAGATACTTACAAAAGTTAATACAAAGATACTTCAAAGTGCAGAAATTTGTTTACCTCTCTTTTCTTTTTACACTTATGTTTTATTTGAAAACGTCCAATGTTTTGTTAAATAGGCATATGCATTTGAATATAATTGATCGGGACTTTATAAGTCTGTCGAGATACTAACTACAAGTATACAGTTCAGTCGTTCTAGTTTTAAAAGATTATCGAACCCACAGAGACTGTGTATCAATCACATATGATCTAATGCTACAGTTTTGTTTAACTAAGCGATGAATATTCAATATTTGGGGGAGACAGTTTAGTTTTAAAAGTAATAGTACTAATTATACCGGTATGTGATAATCGGACTTAGGGAATTCGATGAATCGCTTGGCCTATAAAGTATTTCGGTAAAAGATAATTGTTTAAAAACCTGAGACATACACTCTCGTGTTTATGAAATAAGTCATGCTACTAAACCTAGTGGATGCACTTTAAATTTAATAACACTTTTTGAAAACAATTTGAATTTAATTAATTTATTAAAACACTCTCGTGTATTTAAAAATCAATGCTTCGTTACCACTATCTGGGTTGAACCCCAGCTCTCGCATGCAGGTTCTTGCCTTAATTAATTTTCCACTCTCGTGGCAAAATCGTGTTAATTAACCTCTCACTCTCGTGACGAGGATAGTTAAATTAATATTGGAAATTGGAAACCATAAATTGTTTTATAAATATTTTTAGCCAAGGTATCATTGAATTCTTTCAGTTCTTACGGTCACATACCGGTAATAATAATTTAGCCAGACATAATTAACTTAACAACAATAAAGTTTAGAATATAATTCATGGCAATAAATGGCATATTATAGAAACTAAATAAATAATAATTGCAATATAAAAAACCTGGAATTACAGATGCTATAGTAATCTTGAAGTAATACAGTAATCCAAATCTTCGAGCTTGACTTGCAGTAGAATTTCGTGTTAATTCTTGTAAGAAGAATTAACACTTAAAAATAGAAACTAAAGCTTGAATGAAAATCACAAGGAATTGAAAGCAGAATTGCAAAACAAAACAAATTGGAAATAACTGTAGAAATAAAATAAATATTTGCTGAGTAAAATTCTTCGACCCTTGGACTGTGCCTTGGTACTCATATATATAGCAGGAGAAATCAGCAGTTTAATTTTGAATTCTTGATGAAGTCTTCGTGGAGAAATTCTAGGAGCAGTAATAGTTGTGGCAATAAAATAGGAGATTCATTAGAAACAGGGAGAAGTAGTCTGCCCTTCACGCCCACGTCTTCAAGCCATGCGTAACGTCCTCCTTTACGCGCTTGATGGTCGTCACAGGTGGGTGACGGTCGTCACACGCTGAAGTGGTGCCTTACGCTCGTCAGGTGTGTGTGACGAGCGTTTGGTTATGTTGTGGGGTGTTACGCCCATCACAGGGGCGTGACGACCGTCACCTATCCAGAAGTCCACACTTTGTATTTTTTTTATTCTTTTTCTCTTGTTTTTCGTCTAGCTTTCTTCATGTTGTCCTTTTGCATCGGTTTGAGTCGACAAGTGTTATACCTGCAAAAGAGACAAATAATCTCGGAATAATCGAGGGTTAGACGACTTAATGGAATATAAAATCGGTAAAAAGTATGTTAATTATACGATATATTTTCTTGTTATCAAATTCCCCCATACTTAAACCTTTGCTTGTCCTCAAGCAAATAGTCATTCGAAAGGCTGGACAAGTTTTCTGGTAAGCGCATAAGCATGACATACCCTTGGATTTTTAAAGTGGTTTCGGGAAATCCTCGTTGGTTCGGCCAATACTTGAGTAAAACACTAAAGATACGCTAATGACGCAAACAATAAGCTTACTCGTAGACTTCCATTTTAAACGAGCTATCCAACAGTTCCGTTATAACTCTGCCCGGAGTTCCTCGTATCTATTTCACCCGGTTTCGTTCTGGCACAATCACATTAAGCCCTTTGCCTTAGCACGCACGTAGTGGAGTAACCGATTAGTGACTTTGATCCTTTAGCACGGGGTCTGGTACATGAATGTGGCAACCCTACATATTTTATCCAAATTGGAGGTTGTGGGGGATCGGGCCGTAGCACGCCCTACCGAGTTCAGAACCAGATACCTCTGAACCAACCAACACTGGATTCCTTCATTATTTGCTCAGCTCTTGTATGTGCCCGTATATTTTGGTACACAAGTTTTCTTTTCTTTTAGCAGCGAGATAGGAAGGATATTTTTAGAATCAGGCATCAAACACTTATATTCATCGATTCTCCACGTGGTTTGTGTCAAGACAGTGCTGACTGCTAGTATAAACTACTAGGGGTTACTTCTAGAACTTGAAACTCCAGATATCGGTATAATGGTTATTGAAACGGATCATGTAAGCAGGAAGTTTACGGTGACATAACCGTATCGATCTTGTTATGTCGTTTTAGGCTTCCTCAACTGGGATTTCATTAAAGCAGGTATGTCGGGCTAATGCGAAAATAAAAATTTTTCGGTATGGCAAAGTAAAGCGAAGAATTTGAATCGAGACATATTGCAAGAATTTACTAGTTTTATTAAGGATTGAAAGGTACCTCTCCCATACAAAATCCGACATTGTCCTCAATGTTGCGATATATATGCGGGGAAGTACAATTACAAAAACAAAAAAGGGAAAAGAAATGAAATAGAAAAATAACAAATTACAAAGAAATTAAAGAAAGACAAACTACTGGTGACCACGTCCCCTGCTCCTGGTGCGAGAGCGTCTGGTAGGAGTGGCTTCAGCGTCGGTTTCTTGGAAGCCATAGGTGTTCATATCTATCCTCAAGGCGTTAAGCTCTGACAGCGCCTCATCCAACCTCCCATTCATGTTTCGCTGCCCAGTTAAGATCTGAGCATTTTGGGCGCACAGAGACTCAAACTGCTCAGCTTTCCTCCTTTCAAGCGCCGCATTCATTTGATTTTGCATGTGGAGGGTGCGGAGGATATCTTCGAGATTGATAGGAGGAGGTGCGGATGAGGATCCAGGGATATCGTGGACAGGCGGAGCACTATCCAACTCTTCTTGTATATCGTCTGCGGCGGCTGCAGCTTGGTCTTCGTGGGCAGGTGCAGGCTCTGCGGGAACTTCAGGGTCGAACAACCAGTTTGCTCGGTTACTTGGATCGATTCGGTCCCTGTTCGGCAAAATGATATTCTGATAGACGGTATTCCTAATTACGGGGTGGAATCTTCCGTCTTCCCGCTCGTAGATGAGGTGTGCGGCTTTGCAGTGATCCAAGGTTAGCAAAGCCAGTGCCATAGAAGGCAAAGTTGCAAGAGCAGCAACATAATTCAGACCAATGGCAATAGAAGTAACCAGCCCTCCGAAATAGAAAGGTTTTCCACCTCTAGCACAAATAGAGTGGATGTGAGCAAGTAGGAACGGGGCGGCATTTATCTTTTGCCCAGTGAACGCACAATGTAGAAAGAAGAGCTCCTTGGAGTTGAGCTTATGGTTGCTGTCTCGGGCGAAGATGGTGTTACTGAGGATTCGATGGAAGTAGCGGATGGCCGGATTGTGGATGTGGGTGGCGTTGAGGTGGTCGTAGGACCCGACACGGATGTTTGTTAAACTGTGCCATAAGTTGAAAGCCTCATCATTAAAACTATCCGGTACCCGAAAATGAGCACCTTCGTCCGAACAAAATCCCATAAGCCTCGCGATGTTGGATTAAGGCAATTGGTGCTCAACGCCGAACATGCGAAATTTTACCACGCCTGATAGTTGGTTTGTGACACCCGGCGGAGTGAGGTAAGCGAACAAACTCAAGAACTCAAGAGTAAGAGTTTCGTAGATTGGTCTTGGTTCGCGGCAGAGGTTCCATAAATCCATGCTTTATAGTAATTGGCAGACACTGTCGAGTAGTCCCAAACTCCGTAGGCAGTCGATGTCGACATACCTTGTGGGTTGGAGACCTCGACGTTGGAATTTTTGATACTTTGCTCGTTGATTCTCCCCAGGTTCGCCGATTCTGAAATTGATAACTTGAGCGTTTGGGTTGTTTTCCATGGTGATGAAGGATTTGATTTGGGAATGTGAGAATGGGAGATTGTAATGATGTTAATTTGGTGTTGGGAGTTTAGAAATTGGAAGGAAAATGGAGTGAATAGGTGGTTTTTCGTGTGGTGTGGTGATAATGGAGAAGGGAAAAATGGGTTTATAAGGAAGAAGGTTGGAACGGTTCTCTGTAACAGCCGTTGGTTTCTGTCTGTGTGACGGTCGTCACAGGGATGTGACGCTCGTCACGAAGCAAAGAGGCGTGTTACGCTCGTCACATGGGTGTGACGGTCGTAACGCAGACAGAGTCTTAAATGAAAGATCCGTTACAGGACCGTTGGAGAGTGATTATTATTTTTTTTCTTGGTAATTGGAATTTTATTTTGAAGGATATATATATATATATATATATATATATATATATATATATATATATATATATATATATATATATATATATATATATTTGGTTTATTTGAAATGTTTGTTTTAATTAATTATTTTAAGTAATTAAAGTTTTAAATCTAACGAAAATAGACAGTAAATAACAACAGTAAATAAAACATAGACAGTAAATAGTAAACAGTAAATTGGGAAAGAATTTAAAATAAACTTCAATTTAATAAATGCATAACAAATTGTTTCAAAGTAAAAAATAAAAATAAAAATAATGATAATGTTGAAATAATAACTAAACTAAAAATCCCTCCCACACAGAAATTTACAGTGTCCTCACTGTACGTAAAAATGCAAGAGAGAAGGAAAGGAGATAACGATGGCAATTTAGCCACGGGGAGGTGGAAACAAATGCTGATGCATATAATCCAACTGATCAGTCACCAAGTCCATGAAGGTAATGAAATCCACCCTAAGGGAAGTCAGCTCGCCCCGCATGTCCGTAATGGCCGCATGTAGGGAGTCCAAGGTAATAGCAGGTGGAGGTGGAGTAGTCTCAGGAGCCGGAGGCGCGGTCTCGGCGGAAGTAGCCTCCTGTTCCCAAGGATCAGGGAGATCATGGTAGCCTGGCGGTGTAGCAGGATCTTCTTCAGCATTAGCATTGTTTGGAACCTCATAAATGTCAACTGTAGATGGTGAAGAGGGTGGTGAAGCAGGGTAGTGAAGATCAAACAGCCAGTTATCCCGGTTGTGCACACTGGTTCTTGGGTCAGGCAGCTTAAAATGATGGACGATCTGATGATTAACTAGCAAGTCAAATGAATCTGGTCCAAAGTTTCCAATCATGCTAGTGTTGAAACAAAAACAATGTCCATCGGCTTTATGCCATAAAGCGGAGCAGAACTGAGCATAGGCCGGCGGAGTCCGATGGCATTAGACAGCGTGGTAACTAACCCACCCAACAAGATAGGTGCATTTGGAGTTTCGATGATCCGCTCCATATTGGCGAGCATATAAGCTGCGCCGTTCACCGGACGGTTTTGAGATGCACAATACATGATAAACAGCTCATCGCGGGATACAGAGGTGACATTTTGCTGTTTGCCGAAGATAGTGTGGGCTATTATGTTGTGGAAATACATGATAGCCAGGTTATGAATGCATTCAGAGTACAGATCTGACGGCTCAGGATGGTTAACACCAGCTATGCTTCCCCAGAAAAAGTCAAGCTCAGATACGGGCAAAAGGTTCTCTTGTGTCATACTGATAACATCGGGTCCAAAAGGGAACCCAAGAAGCTGGCTAAACTCTCGCAGGTTGTAAGTGTAATCCATGTTAAACATTCTAAAAGTAATCAACCCACGGTTGAATCCCATTCCATGATTTGGAATGAAACTCAAGGTGCTGAGAAACTCCAGAGTCAGACTTTTGTAGGTACAGAACCTTCGACGGATAGGAGCGGTGTCCCAACCAATCTGGTGCAGCAGGTACATGACACTCTCGCGAATGCCAAGGGCAGCCATAGCATGATCATCTGCATATATAGTAGGACACATCTCCCGGTCACCCAGATCTGCAAACCTTCTTCTCTGGTGTCGGCTTCGCAATTTGACATTCATGAAGTTAGCACAATCCATAGCGCGAGATGTGAAAGAAAAAGAGTTACCCCCCTGAAAATATTTGAAAAATGTTTGAAAGAAAAGGAAATTAAGTAAGTATTTTCAGGTTAGGAAATTGCCAAAGTTAAATTAAAAAGAAAAAGAAAGATGAAAGGGAGAAATAAAAACGGAAGAAAAATAGAAAGGGGTTAGAAATGCAATAATGAAAATATTTTAAAGATTAAGAAAAAGAAAAGAAAAATAAAAACATATTAAAGCAGAAAAAATAATTAAAGTAAAAACATGGGTTGCCTCCCACGAAGCGCCTTTATTTTATGTCGACGGCTCGACATTAAATACCTATTCAGTTAGGTAAAGGGGGTAGGCGGCTCACTTAACTGAAGATAAGCCGAGAAGTCGATATTTTCGACGTTAAAATAGTGCTTTAAGCGCTGGCCATTAACAATGAATGGTTCGATAGAACTACCTTTAATTTCTATCGCCCCACTTGGGAAAACTTTGCTAATTTCGAACGGTCCGGACCATCTGGAACGTAATTTTCCCGGGAAAAGTTTTAGTCTAGAGTTGAATAGGAGTACGATGTCTCCTTCCTTAAAGTATTTCCGCGAGATACGCTTATCGTGCCATTTTTTTGTTCGTTCTTTATAGATTTTAGCATTTTCATAAGCGTCTAAACGCAATTCCTCCAGTTCATGGATATCTAACACTCGTTTCTCGCCAGCACTCTTATAGTTTAAGTTAAGGGTTTTTATCGCCCAATAAGCTTTATGTTCTAATTCTACTGGCAAATGACAAGATTTTCCATAAACTAACTTGAACGGCGTTGTTCCGATAGGAGTTTTGAAAGCTGTCCGATATGCCCAAAGAGCATCGTTGAGCTTGGAGGACCAGTCTTTTCTGGATAGGGCTACGGTTTTCTCAAGTATCTGTTTGATCTCCCTATTTGATACTTCCACTTGTCCACTTGTTTGAGGATGGTATGGTATGGCTATGCGATGTTTAACGCTGTATTTGGAAAGTAACCTTTTGAAAATTCTGGAGATAAAATGTGAGCCACCATCGCTGATCACTAGTCTTGGTACACCGAATCATGGGAAGATAATATTCTTGAATAGTTTTAGTACCACACGTGTATCGTTTGTGGGTGCGGCGATGGCTTTAATCCATTTTGATACATAGTCGACGGCTACCAAAATATATATTTCCAAAGGATGCGGGGAAAGGTCCCATGAAATCAATTCCCCACACATCGAAAACTTCTACTTCGAGGATTCCTTTTTGCGGCATTTTGTCACGTCTAGATATATTTCCTGTGCGTTGACATCTATCGCAGTTCATAATTGCTACGTGGACGTTTTTCCATAAGGTAGGCCAAAAGAAGCCAGCTTGAAGTATTTTTGCACAGGTTTTCGATGTACTAGCGTGTCCACCATAAGGGGCGGAATGACAATGGGAAATGACGTCGTTTATTTCATCATTAGGAACGCAGCGACGGTAGATACCATCGGCGCCTCTTTTAAAGAGTAGTGGTTCATCCCAAAAGTAGTGTTTAAGGTCATGGAAAAATTTCTTCCGCTGTTGGTACGTCAAATCAGGTGGTAAAACACCGGCAGCTAAATAGTTGACGAAGTCAGCGTACCATGGTAATGCGGTATTGGTACAAATGGATTTTACTACCGCAGTTGTGAAAGTTTAATTGTGTGGATCTAAACTGTCGGTAGGGTTTGTCTCTAGCTTGGCAATGAGGCGTTCATAAGGGAAATCTTCGTTTATGGGAACACTCTCGGTTTGGATTCCATCTAATCTTGATAAATGGTCAGCTACCACGTTTTCAGTTCCTCTTTTGTATTTTATTTCTAAGTCAAACTCTTGTAGGAGTAAGATCCATTTGAGTAATCGCGGTTTGGCGTCCTTCTTGCTTAGTAGGTATCAGATCGCAGCATGATCCGTATAAATAATGATTTTAGCGCCTACTAAGTAGGAACGAAATTTGTCCAATGCGAATACCACAACTAAGAGTTCCTTTTCTGTAATGGCGTAATTCATTTGTGCGGGATCAAGCGTTCTGCTTGCGTAGTAGATAGCGTGAAGCTTCTTTTCTTTGCGTTGTCCTAGGACTGCGCCTACAGCATAATCGCTCGCATCGCACATTATCTCAAATGGTAAATTCCAATCAGGAGGTTGCATAATAGGTGTCAATATTAAGGCCTCTTTTAGTGTCTCAAATGCGTTCAAGCATTTATCGTCGAAAATAAACTCAACCTCTTTCATTAATAACTCAGTTAGTGGCTTGGTGATTTTAGAGAAATCTTTTATGAAACGTCGGTAGAAACCCGCGTGTCCTAGGAAACTTCGTATTTCTCTAACTGTTTTGGGTGGTTGAAGGTTTTTGATAATGTCGATCTTTGCTTTGTCAACTTCAATCCCCCTGTTTGATACAATGTGACCCAACACAATTCCTTGTCTCACCATGAAGTGACATTTTTCCCAGTTGAGCACTAGGTTGACATTAACACAGCGTTTCAGTACTAATTCAAGATTTGTTAAACATCCGTCGAAACTTTCTCCACAGACAGAGAAATCGTCCATGAATACTTCCATGATTCCGTCTAAGAAATCTGCGAAGATCGCCATCATGCATCGTTGGAAAGTTGCAGGCGCATTACATAGTCCAATTGGCATTCTCCGGTATGCAAAGGTACCATAAGGACATGTGAACGTAGTTTTCTCTTGATCGTCAGGATGAATGGGAATTTGAAAGAATCCTGAATATCCATCAAGATAGCAGAAATGGGAATGTTTTGCTAAACGCTCGAGCATTTGATCAATGAATGGTAATGGGAAATGGTCTTTCTGCGTAGCTTTGTTTAGTTTTCTATAGTCGATACACATTCTCCATCCTGTTTGCGTATGCTGTGCTACCGATTCACCTTTTGTATTTGTTATAACTGTAACACCTCCTTTCTTAGGCACCACATGAACTGGACTGACCCAGTTGCTATCTGATATTGGGTATATGATGCTTGCCTCTAGTAGTTTTTGCACTTCCTTCTTAACGACTTCACTTAGGATAGGATTTATTCGTCTCTGATGTTCTCTAGAGGTCTTGCAGTCCTCCTCCAGCATAATGCGGTGCATACAGAGAGAAGGGCTTATTCCTTTGAGATCTGAGATATTATAGCCTAACGCGGTTGGATATTTCCTTAACACACTAAGAAGTTTTTCGGTTTCGATCTCTCCTAATTCGGCATTGACTATAACTGGTCGTTCGAGTTCTTTATCTAAGAATTTGTACCTAAGATCTTCAGGTAGTGTTTTAAGTTCTATACCGGGTTTCTTATTAGTTGAGTCAGGATCGGGTGTTAAGGCTAAACATTCGCTTAGGTTGGCATCTAAGTGCTCTTGTTTCCAGTCTTCGTTCTTGAGGATAGTCGGTGTCTGAATTTTCAGCATCTCAGAGTAGGTGTCCTCTTGGCATTCAAGTTCTTTGACACATTCATCAATGATATCTAGGAGACAACATGAGTCATCTATAGAAGGGGCTTTAAAGAATTGGGAAAGAATGAATTCTACTTTTTCTTCTCCTACCTCGAAGGTAAGTTTTCCTTTTTTGACGTCAATGATGGCTCCTGCAGTAGCTAAAAATTGTCTTCCTAGTATGATGGGAATGTTTGAATCCTCCTTGATGTCCATTATTATAAAGTCAGTCGGTATGTAAAATTGTCCTATTCGGACAGGAATGTTCTCCAGCATACCAACAGAAAATTTGACTGATCTATCGGCTAGTTGTAAGGACATCTTGGTAGGTCTCATGTCGCCTAATTTGAGCTTTTCGCAAATAGATAAGGGCATTAGACTGACACTGGCTCCTAAATCGCATAGAGGTTTGTCTATGACAGATTTTCCAATTACACATGGTATGGAGAAACTACCAGGATCTTTTAGCTTCGGAGGCATGTTATTTTGAATTATGGCGCTACATTCGGCAGTTAGCATAACGGTTTCGTTCTCAACGACTTTTTTCTTATTAGCCAATATTTCTTTTAGGAATTTAGCATATGACGGCATTTGGGTTATAGCTTCTGTAAACGGAATAGTGACGTTTAGTTGTTTCAGAAGTTCTACAAATTTCTTGAATTGTCCCTCGTTCTTGGATTTTGCAAGTCTTTGAGGGTATGGAATTGGTGGTTTGTATGGTGGTGGAGGCACATAAGGTTTTTCTGAGGCCTCTATGTTCTCATTCGCGTCTTCCTCTACATTTTCAGATTGATCTTTCGACTTCTCTATTTCTTTCTCATGTTTTTGATACATGGTCGGGTTTTGGAGTCTAGGATCTACCGGTCCATCAAGGGCTGTCCCACTTCGTAATGTAATAGCATTTGCATGTCCTTTGGGATTTGGCTGTGGCTGTCCAGGAAATGTACCAGCAGGTGTGGCAGAACTAGCTTGGTGTTGAGCTACTTGGGAGATTTGGGTTTCTAACATTTTGTTGTGAGTAGCTAGGGCATCTACCTTGTTTGCTAATAGCTTCAATTGTTCACCGGTGTGAACGTTTTGATTGAGGAATTCTTTGTTTTGTTGGGCTTGATTAGCGATAAAATTTTCCATTAGGATTTCAAGGTTAGATTTCTTAGGAATGTTAGGAACATTACCAGCGGGTTTTTAATAACCTGGAGGTACAGCAGGTGCTTGGCCAGGTGCATATAAAGCGTTATTGCTCTTGTATGAGAAGTTAGGATGGTTCTTCCAACCAGGATTGTAGGTATTGGCATAAGGATTTCCTTGCGCGTAATTTACCTGATCAGCCGTTATTCCTGCTAAGATTTGACATTCGGGTCCAACATGACCAGGTACTCCACAAACTTCGTAGCTTGGGGTAACTGCAGCTACGATAACTGCAGGAGGTAAGGTCAAGCTTTCTATCTTTTGGGTAAGAGCATCTACCTTAGCATTAACTTTATCTAGGCTACTAACCTCGTACATCCCGCCTTTGGCTTGAGTCTTCTCCACAGATGTTCTTTCTCCTCCCCACTGATAGTGGTTTTGAGCCATGTTTTCAATGAGTTGGTTAGCTTCGTCATAAGGCTTGTCCATCAGTGTACCACCTGCAGCGGCATCTATAGATAGTCTTGTGTTGTACAAGAGTCCATTATAAAATGTGTGGATTATCAGCCATTTTTCTAGTCCGTGATGTGGGCACATTCGCATCATATCTTTGTAGCGCTCCCATGCATCGAATAGTGATTCAGTATCCTTCTGCCTAAATCCGTTGATTTGGGCTCTTAGTGCAGCGGTTTTTCTTGGGGGAAAGTATCGTGCTAAGAATACGATCTTCAGTCCTTCCCACGTAGTGACGGAATTTGATGGAAAGGATTGAAACCAAGCCCAAGCTCTATCTCTTAGTGAGAAAGGGAAAAGACGTAATCTAATAGCATCTTTACTAACACCATTTGCTATAACCGTGTCGGCAAATTGAACGAATTTTGTAAGGTGTTCATTCGGATCCTCAGAAGGATCTCCAGAGAATTGGTGTTGTTGGATAGCTGATATCAATGACGGCTTTAACTCGAAATCGTTTCGGTTTATTGCTGGAGCAGCAATGCTGTTATGGGGCTCTTGTTGTGATGGAGCTGCGTACTCCTTCAGTGGACGGGTCCTTTGTTCTTCGGCCATGTCTAATTCTGGATTGGTTTCGGTTTCAGAGGAAGAATTATAATCAGTTTCAGAATCAATCTTAATTTCTAGTTTAGGTAAGGGAATAGCGTGATTTAAACAGTAATCCCTGACTGCGGGTCTTACGGAAAGAATGCGTTCAGGTTCGTCCGTCGGTTTGTCAAGTGGTTCGCCTTGTGAGTGAGTCCTTGGCATACAAATCGACAAAGGGTGTCTATTGCTTACTCTAAATGCGCAACAGAAGAATGTAATTAATTGACTACCAGTCCCCGGCAACGGCGCCAAAAACTTGATCGGGACTTTATAAGCCTGTCGGGATACTAACTGCAAGTATACAGTTCAGTCGTTCTAGTTTTAAAAGTAATAGTACTAATTATACCGGTATGTGATAATCAGACTTAGGGAATTCGATGAATCGCTTGGCCTATAAAGTATTTCGGTAAAATCTAATTGTTTAAAAACCTGAGACATACACTATCGTGTTTATGAAATAAGTCATGCTACTAAACCTAGTGGATGCACTTTAAATTTAATAACACTTTTTGAAAACAATTTGAATTTAATTAATTTATTAAAACACTCTCGTGTATTTAAAAATCAATGCTTCGTTACCACTATCTGGGTTGAACCCCAGCTCTCGCATGCAGGTTCTTGCCTTAATTAATTTCCCTCTCTCGTGGCAAAATCGTGTTAATTAACCTCTCACTCTCGTGACGAGGATAGTTAAATTAATATTGGAAATTGGAAACCAGAAATTGTTTTATAAATATTTTTGGCCAAGGTATCATTGAATTCTTTCAGTTCTTACGGTCACATACCGGTAATAATAATTTAGCCAGACATAATTAACTTAACAACAATAAAGTTTAGAATATAATTCATGGCAATAAATGGCATATTATAGAAACTAAATAAATCATAATTGCAATATAAAAAACCTGGAATTACAGATGCTATAGTAATCTTGAAGTAATACAGTAATCCAAATCTTCGAGCTTGACTTGCAGTAGAATTTCGTGTTAATTCTTGTAAGAAGAATTAACACTTAAAAATAGAAACTAAAGCTTGAATGAAAATCACAAGGAATTGAAAGCAGAATTGCAAAACAAAACAAATTGGAAATAACTGTAGAAATAAAATAAATATTTGTTGAGTAAAATTCTTCGACCCTTGGACTGTGCCTTGGTACTCATATATATAGCAGGAGAAATCAGCAGTTTAATTTTGAATTCTTGATGAAGTCTTCGTGGAGAAATTCTAGGAGCAGTAATAGTTGTGGCAATAAAATAGGAGATTCAGTAGAAACAGGGAGAAGTAGTCTGCCCTTCACGCCCACGTCTTCAAGCCATGCGTAACGTCCTCTTTTACGCGCGTGACGGTCGTCACAGGTGGGTGACAGTCGTCACACGCTGAAGTGGTGCCTTACGCTCGTCAGGTGTGTGTGACGAGCGTTTGGTTATGTTATGGGGTGTTACGCCCGTCACAGGGGCGTGACGACTGTCACCTATCCAGAAGTCCACACTTTGTATTTTTTTATTCTTTTTCTCTTGTTTTTCGTCTAGCTTTCTTCATGTTGTCCTTTTGCATCGGTTTGAGTCGACAAGTGTTATACCTGCAAAAGAGACAAATAATCTCGGAATAATCGAGGGTTAGACGACTTAATGGAATATAAAATCGGTAAAAAGTATGTTAATTATACGATATATTTTCTTGTTATCAATAATCACTGCTTACAAATAAAACGAAATTGAGAAAGGATAATTACTGATAGGTTGAAGGTGTAGGAAGATGTCTTTGTGCTGTTCCAGAAAGGAAATCCCCTACAGTACATTGTTCAGATCCTCAACAAAGCTAAAATTCAGAGTACAAGTCCCCAGCGGAGTTAAGCTTCAAGATCCCCAGTGGAGCCAGTGCATTCTAAACTCGATTCCCCAGCTGAGTTAAGTTTCAAATTTCCCACCAGAGTTCAAACTCCCGATACCCAGTGGATCCCAAAAACCCTGAAAAAAAACCTTTCCCCAGCGGAACCAGAATATTCTAAACCTTCTTCCCCAGAGAAGTAAAATTTCCAACTATCAACCCCCGGTGGGAACTGTTCAACTTCCCCAGCAGCTAGGATGATTCCCCAGTAGATTGGCATACAACCCAAGCTGCTGATTTCACCGGCCAAGTAAACATTCTCCCCACAGAGTTATCTCCCAGCAGATCGAAGATTCCTGGTCTCATTTCTCCAAGCAGAAGCCTCCTAGGTGTTAACTCCCCAGTAGAGATTTTCAGAGTTTTCCCTTATGTCCCAGGAAAGTCAGGAAGGATTCTCATTCCCCGCGGAAGTTGTCAGAACCCTTGTAAATCCCCACAAGTCACTAAGGATTTTCAATCCCCAGCACTGGTCCCAGGATTTCTCATTTCTCAAACAATCATAGATTCTTTAATCCCCAAGCAGTCAGCAAGGATTTCTCATCTTCAGCAATCAAATATTTTTGAATCCTCAGCATTGGTCAAAGATTCACTTTCCCCAGCAGCAGTCAAGGATTTCATTGTCTCCAGTTATCAAGGATTTATTTTCATCAGCAAGACAACTAATAAGCTTGCATACACATCCATTACATTCATATATCATAAACATTGATGAAATACAGTTCATTGCATCATACATATCATGCAACATAACTTTGTGTTTTAGCTAACATTTTACCCTTTTTCAGGATAAGATTAAAAGGCTATCATTAACAATTATTCAGATAAAGTATGGATACACCCCAGACACGGCGGTCATTCTATTACTCATTCAGAACTCCAAGTCAAAATACAGTACGGATACACCCCAGACACGGCGGTCATTCCACTACTCATTCAGACTTCATCAATCCAATACAGACTAGATACACTCCAGACACGACAGCCATTCTATCTCTCATTCAGATTCAACTATCAACTACAAGTTCAAATACGCTCCAAACACGGATGCCATTCTGGCCTTTACACCAGCAGTTTGATTCTCCCCAGTGCAGTCGCCACGAAAGTCATTTTGTCACTTATTCAGATCCTAGTTACAGTTCCAGATACACTCCAGACACAGAAGTTATTCTGCTACTCATACAGATCTCAACTTCAGATACAGTCCAGATACGCTCCAGACACGGTTGCCATTCTGTCACTCATTCAGAACTTATCCCCAGCACACAGTTGCTCCATACACAGATGTTTCTCTGTTACCCATTCAGATACAATACATATACACTCCAGACACGACAGTCATTCTGATATTAATTCAAAGAATCAAATACAGTTACAGCTCAGATACGCTCCAGACACGGACGCCGCTCTTTTGCTCATACATACTCAGTCTCCAGATACAGTTCAAATGCATTCTAGACACGGATACCATTTTGACACTCATTCTTCTGACCTACAACTTTCCAATTCAACAAACATTCTTGGATGACATCTTTAAGCCCATCTCTAACAAGATTCTACCATCTCCAAATGGCATCTTTAAGTCCATTCCCTCATCTATGTTTTGACGAGTGAAAATTTACGGGCACTCTAGTGTCCAATCCTCTTTTACCTTCAAGTCGCGAAAGGCAAACTTGCCAATCTAACTCTTCAGGTTCAAGAAGATTGAACAGGGGCAACTGTTGTACCCCAAAATTCGCCCTCTCATTTCATCAACATTTCTCATCACAAGACTCTTAGAATTCAAGATCAAGCTAGGGTTTGCTCTGCTCAAGACACCTTCTTACACTGTTGAACTAAATTAGGGTTTGAGTTTGCACAGGGATGTTTTGACCCACAATTCCCAAAATGACTTTCATGCTTCATGTTGGACTCACAAGTTGGTCCATACCAAGTTTCAAGCCTTGAATCAAATTTTTTCCCAGTCAATTGGACAGTTGACCTAGAAATCAGCTGTATTGGGGAAAAAGTCAACTGTGGCCAATTGACAGTCAAACCTCATGAAATTTGACCCACATCCACATAATTAACTCATATGAACCATTTGATCAAGTTTGGATCACAGTTCTACAAGAAATTTGATCAGATCACGAAAAGGGCAAATGGTAATTTTTAGGGTTTTGAGTGTACAAAGGCAATTTTTGACTGTTTGACCTAACCAATGGCAAATTAAGCTCAACCATGGACACAAGGACTCAATGGCATTGTCTTGACCCACTCAACAAGTTCAAAAGATCTCAAATGCATAGGATTGACAGATGAATTTTTCAGTCAACTGATCAAAATTTGACTGTATACTGAAAAGTCAAACTTTGACTTTTTGGTCAAAATCAAGTGCCAAGGGTCATTTTTCATCAAGACATGTCAAATTATGAAACTTGTTCATCAATAAACCTAAAAATGCAAATTAGGGTTTAAAATGGAAAAATTTCATAACTTAGAAATTTTCTAAGTTATGAAATTTTCTTATTTTTTCCTAACTTTACCCCACATTTTCACCAAGATGCAAATGGATTCAAACAAAACTTATAACATGAAAGTTGTAGTCCATCACAAAGTCTACAACTTTGATTCACGAAGTTTTCTCAAAAGAAGCTTTAATCTCAAGTTATGATTTTTGGAACAAAGGTACCTAAAACTTTTAACTTAGAGAAATTTTGCCCTAGTTTAGGCAGGATTTTGACCCATCTTCTTGGCCATATTTCACATAGTTCCACTTGGAGTTTCAAGTTTCATTTCAAAGATGGATTATATTACATGCTTCAAGCTTTCCAAATTGTCCAATAACTCCTCAAACACCTTTGTTGTTAGGGATAATCGAATGCTTGAAGTTGGCAAAAACTCACTTTGATCCATGGCCAATACATGTTCATACAAGTTTCATTTTCAAACCAGCATGCTTTCTACTTGTTTTCAGGCCTCTAAACCATTTCACACTCCATAATTTAATGCAAATCTATTGAGCTAATGCATTGTCTTGGTCATTAGGGTATTGCACACAAGTTTAATCCCTAAATGGTAAAAGGCATATTTCCATTTTTGCAAAAGATTGCTTTATGTCAAACCATTAATCCTTGAGCATAGAGCCAAATCTCTGGCAGCAAAACAAATTCACTAATTAGAGGGGCCAATAGGTTAGTATGCAGGGTGATAAGATGGCCTGTACAAGCCTGTAACCTCACTTCCACTTTCTTGCTTCATAACCAAGCAATTTGTCAAAAACAAGAGAACTCACACATCTGATAAAACCAACTCAAGCAAAGTTATCAAACAAGTTTCTCATACCCTAACAAGTCATAAGCACGAGCCTTTCACCCCTAAAGTATCCTCATACTCCAAAACCCCATTTTCTTGCAAAACAGGGCCAGTTCTGCATTTTGCAAGCCATTATCAAATTCCCTCGTGCGTTTTGTCCAAAACCACTTCAAACACATTTCAATCAACATACCTGAGTTATCCAGATCACTCACAAGTTGCTGTAACTCCATTAACACACATTGCCATTTTTGTTTGGAAGCTTTGTAGGTTGAGTTCTGTAGTACGATTCAGGCCACTTCAAAACAAACTAAGCATTGGGAAAGCTTCATTGGACATCAGGCAAGCTCAAAAGAACCTCAAGCACCGTTGGAAGTTGTTGCATTGTCCAGCTCGAACTCAACTGAAACAGTTATTTCATGAACTTCTATCTCTCTATTTAGGAATAGTTAGACTTAGGTTTGTGAATGAAAGATGTTGTATTCATAGCCCTGGAAACATACATGTACTTAGTTTTCATTTATATTAATCATGCTAAGAGAATTTCATCCATGAACTTTCTGAAAAAACTAGGTTAGAAATTACGGCCAGAGAAATTCTCTCTGGTCTTTGAGAGTTAGCTTAAGTTTTTTATATGGTTAGATTTGTTGTTTGATGCTCTACAAGTTTCATGTTTTGAGTTTTGTCAAAAAAGCACTGAATCAGGAGATACAGGTTTGAACTAAGAAGGCGCGCGTTTTGTTTGAACAGAGGAAGAAGATGAAGTAGATGGGCTGGGCCTGGCTACTTCCTGCTTTTCACACCTCATTTTTCAATTTCACACCCCCTTGGCCCATTTCTTGTATATTTATCATTTTTGCATTTTTATTTTATTTCTGACTTTGATATTTTATTTTCAAATATAAAAAATACTTAAAAAATATTTTCATAAATTTTTATATTTATTTGGTATTTTATTTCAATCATTTATAACATTAATACATTAAATACTTTATATTTATTTTGTTTAAACTTAAAAATAATGTAAAAAATAGGTTTATTCTCATTTATTATTTTTATACACATTTAAAAATATTTTCTTGAAATACATACATTTTTGTAAATAATTTATTTTATTTTTTACATATTTAACATATTTAATATATACATATATACATATATATTTTTGTTTTATTAAAAAGTTAGAAATAAAAGCACAAAAATATTATCTTTTATTTTTTTTATTATTTATTTATTATTAAAAAAATACCTTTTTGGATACATTTCATTTTTATACATGTTAATATATTTTTGTACATAAATAATACATTATATTTATTTTCTTAAGAAATTAGGGTTTTTTTGCCCTAAAAACAAATAAATTAACTTTTTATTTATTTCTTTACATTTCTTTACATAAAAAATACTTTTTGCATACATGAACAAACAAAAACCTTTTTTTACATGATGCATTTTATTTAATATTTATTTATTGTATTTATTTAAATAATGTACATTTAAATATTATGCCTTGCAAATTCAATTTGGATGTAATAGTAATTAGGGTTTTATATTTCTTGTAAAATAATCCCCAATTCAAATTTGTACCCCCCTTCCTATATCATGTTGTAATAGTGTAGGATTTAAATTCTCGCACCTTTAAATGCTTTCAATTATGCCATGATTAGACTTAGAGTTTGCATGAAAAATCAAATCAACAAATAGTTTGACCTAATCAAATACAAAATGCATCAAAAACAAACACAATGCACACTAGCACCCCTAGGGTTTCAATCCACTTGTTGCCTTCAAAAATGGGCCATGGTATGCATGTCAAGTACTTTGGTAAAACAAAAGCAAAAACAAAAGATCATAGTCCCTCGATGACGCTATCTGAGTTGCCTAAACAAAATGATCAAGTCCCTCAAGAAAATTGCCAAAAATACTTAACACAATTGCTATCATAGTCTATACGATGACCCGCGCCTGTCCCGTTTAACATCCTAACACAAGGTTGTTCACCAAATACAATGGTGAAACAACACTGTTAAAAGGGTTAAAAAACATAAGAAATATCTTTGAGTAAAATAGGGTAGACAACTCTTAGTTACTTGATCAAAGCTTGCAAAAATATCCTTGCTATCTTCAAAACACACTTTATAACACAATTTCAAAACCCTACTTTCAAACATTGAAAACTTTTCAAAAGACAAAAACACCTTTGTATACATTCAAGCAAGAATCATTACAAAGGTTGCCACAATGATGGCCTCTTTTCAAAACATCTTTCAAAATCACACACAAAGCACCATTTCAAACAATTGAAGAGCACCATTTCAAACAATTGAAAAGCAAAGCAAGTGATCTAAGTAAGTAACTAAGAGCCCATGGATAACCATGTATAGAAAGGGTGCTAATACCTTCCCTTTCTATAATCTACTCCCCGAATCCAAGAAAACATCTCAAAGGTCTTTCTTGTGCTTTTTGACCTTTCCTTAGGATAAAATAAAAAGTCGGTGGCGACTCTTGCTAAACCAAAACATTTGCGAACATAAAACGCAAAATCCCAAGTCAGTTCTCTCACCGTATCACACATTTGAAAGTATTAAATAGTATCTGCTTGAACCTCCTATCTTGCTCCCGCCTGTTGAAGGAAGACCATTGATCATGTATCTGACAATGTTAGATAATTCTATGGGTTGTATTCTGGGACAACAAGATGAAACAGGGAAGAAGGAATATGCCATTTATTATCTCAGCAAGAAGTTTACTGACTATGAGTCACGATATTCAATGCTGGAAAAAACATGTTATGCTTTGGCCTGGGCGGTAAAACGATTTTGGCAATATATGTTGAATCATACTACTTGGTTGATTTCCAAAATGGATCCAATTAAGTATATTTTTGAAAAGCCTCCTCTTACTGGGAGAATTTCCCGTTGGCAGATGTTGTTGTCTGAATATGATATTGAATACCGTACTCAGAAGGCTATAAAAAGCAGTATGTTGGCAGATTATCTTGATCACCAACCGGTTGATGATTATCACTTTGTTAAACATGATTTCCCTGATGAGGATATGATGTTTTTGAAGATAAAAGATTGTGATGAACCTTTTCCAAGGGAAGGTCCTGATCCGGAATCCCAGTGGGGTATGGTGTTTGATGGAGCTGTAAATGCTTATGGGAAAGGAATTGGTGCCATGATTATCACTCCTCATAGACCATATATCCCTTTTACTGCAATATTGGCATTTGATTGTACCAATAACATGGAAGAGTATAAGGCTTGTATCATGGGTATCGAGGAGGCTATAGATCTCAGAATCAAAATTCTAGATGTATATGGCGATTCAGCCTTGGTAATAAATCAAATTAAAGGAGAATGTGATACTCGTCATGTTGGCTTGATTCCCTACAAAGACTATGCTAAAAGATTATTACCTTTCTTTAATAAAGTTGAATTTCATCATATTTCCAGAGATGAAAATCAGATGGCGGATGCTTTGGCCACTTTGGCTTCTATGTATCAAGTAAATACTTGGAATGATGTGCCTCGTATCACAGTGCGACATCTAGATAGGCCGGCTCATGTGTTTGCAGAAGATGGAACGTTAGACAAAAGCCTTGGTATTATGATATCAAACATTTTCTCTAGACTCAGGGATACCCGGCTGGTGCATTAAACAAAGATAGAAAGACATTGAGAAGGTTGGCAGGAAACTTCTTCCTCAATGAAGATGTGTTATACAAAAGAAATTATGACATGGTCTTGCTCAGATGCGTGGATAGACACGAAGCAGACATGTTGATGCATGAAATCCATGAAGGTTCATTTGGTACTCATGCCGATGGACATTTGATGGCAAAGAAGATACTTAGGGCAGGTTACTACTAGCTGACAATGGAATCTGACTGTTACAAATTTGCAAAGTACCATGAGTGCCATATTTATGCTGACAAAATTCATGTTCCTCCGACGCTTCTCAATGTTATTTCTTCCCCGTGGCCTTTCTCTATGTGGATTATTGACATGATTGGAATGATTGAACCCAAGGCATCGAATGGACATTGTTTTATCTTGGTGGCAATTGACTACTTCACCAAATGGGTGGAAGCAGCTTCATATGCTAATGTTACTAAACAAGTGGTAGTACGATTTATCAAAAATAATCTTATATGTCGATATGGTGTGCCAAACAGGATTATCACTAACAATGGTTCAAATCCGAATAACAAGATGATGACAGAACTTTGTGAAGAATTCAAGATTGTCCATCACAATTCATCTCCTTGTAGGCCAAAGATGAATGGGACTGTTGAAGCTGCTAATAAAAACATCAAGAAGATCATTTAGAAAATAGTTGTTACTTATAAAGATTGGCATGAGATGCTCCCTTTTTCTTTGCATGGGTGCCGTACATCCGTCCGCACTTCAACAGGGGCAACCCAGTTCTCTCTTGTGTATGGTATGGAAGCAGTGCTCCCCATTGAGGCTGAGATTCCCTCTTTACGCATGATAATGGAAACCAAGTTGTCAGAGGCTGAATGGGTCCAAAATAGGTTTGACCAATTGAATTTGATTGAAGAAAAGAGAATGACAACCTTGTGTCATGGTCAGTTATACCAAAAGAGAATGAAGAAAGATTTTGATAAGAAGGTCAAGCCTCGTGAATTCAGAGAAGGCAACCTCGTGCTCAGTAAGACCATGTCTTTCAATGCTGATTCTAGGGGCAAGTGGACTCCCAATTTTGAAGGCCCATATGTTATCAAGAAAGCCTTCCTTGGTGGTGCATTGATTCTTGAAACTATGGATGGCGAGGAGTTCCCACGTCCTATGAATGATGATGCAATCAAGAAATAATTCGCCTAAAGAAATAAAAGAATAGCTCGCTAAGTCGAAAACCCAGAAGGGAGGCTTAGGAAAAAAGGAGCATCTCGGTAGGCTGAAAACCCGAAAGGACGGTCTAGGAAATAATTAGAGACATAAACAGAATAAATTCTCCCGCTAGGTTGATACCCGCAAGGGAAACTTAAGCAAAAGTTAGGGATTTCTTGGTAAGTAATTGCGTCATACAAGACCTGATCATTGAATCAACACTCTTCTCGGATTATCACCACACTTCAACAGAAGTCGCTGCTCAGGAATTCAAATTTTTTAGGGAGAATAGTGGTCATTGTGTTTCAATGTATCTTTTTCCAATGTATTACCATTTTACAAACTTTGTAATCATCTATGGAGTCTCGCCATTCACAGGCTACAATTCTATTAATAAAGTTTGAGCTTTTATCTAATTCTTTTCAATTCTTATTTTATTCTGCTTACAAAAAGACTCCATTTAGATTTTGTGATTCAGGAAAAACAAAAATGGTGATTCCAAGGATGGACGAACTTTGTAATTTTTGAAGTATGTATTCCCCAGGAAGGTTCTCACGGGTCACTTTTGCAGGTATGCATATGATCTTCTTGGTTTCTCAGATAGTTGGAGATGATACCAATTGATGTATGATGCAATGTTAGGTTTGTGATCCCATTTTACTTAGTCAAGTCTTTGTTCATTTTGTTTTCGGGTTTGCATGGTCTGAAACCTCTATCCCGGATTCCCTAGTAAGGTCTTCGCTCATATGACCAAAGTCCATTCTCCCTTTGCATGCTGAGGTGGAATCATTTACAAAACGTCGCCCTTTTGCAGTGTTGACATTATTGTTGTTGTTTATTTCCCAGGAAACTAGACAAGGGCAATATCTTTTTTAAGAATTGTTAAAATAATTGTCAACTTTTTGGGTTTTCTCCCTCCAAGTGCTGGGTTTGATTTAAAATCCCCATAATTTTGATTTCTCGGGTATTGTTTGACTTCTTAAATCCCCAAGTAAATCTAAGATAATGTTTCTCTCTGAAAGTTGTTATCCCTATGTGGTTTCATAATTTCTCCCCGAGGAGGTTTGTGTAATCTTCACAATTGGTATTGAAGAATATATTTTGGGCTCCCCTCAATGATGTGGTGTTGCCCTCCCCCCCCCCCCCCCCCTATTGAACTTAACACAAGATCCCCAGTTGATATCTCGATGATGTGGTTTTCATCAGCCTTAATGAAGTCAGTATTGTAATCTCCAGTGGACGCCTAGATGTTGAAACATTGTTTTCCCCATTGAAGCCTGTGTGATGTTCCCCGGTGAAGCCTGGAGAAGGATATTGTACCCCTGTATTTGTACTGATTTATTGTTTTGATTTGATTACTTTTGGATTGTGTTTCTTCATTGTGAAGTTAAGCTGTGGAATAGGAATTTGTTTCCTCAGTTGGTGCTTACTTCTTATAAAATTTTCCTTCTGGATGTGATTTAGCCAAGTGTTGACTTTACCCAAGCTGGTTTTGTATGGTTATTCCCAGTGATGTATGTATGTTTCGTCAGCATATACATAATAACATTCATAGATATATCATGCATAGCTGAATTAAAATTCATTGCTCATTTTCATTTATTATAATTTTTGTTGGCATATTACCCAATTTGCAGAGTTATATTACCCTCTCTCCAATAGAGTATCAACCTTAAGCATAAAGTGTATATTCTTTCGATTTCCCCACTGAGTTATCCCTCGTGGAAGAATTTTGCTTTAACTTTCCTATTCAGCTCATTGTCTGGTTAGATACATTCATCCCCTTTGAGTTTATTTCTCATCAGGTGCTATCTTGGTTGACTGTTTCACTCCCGTTTATTTCTGGTTTGGATCTGTAGTTCCCGATAACATTATTATTTAGATTTCTGCGGGCTTTGAGCCCTGGTTTGAGAATGTGCATTTATTTTGCATATGAGATTTTATCTCCTCAGCAAGAATATATTGGCATTTCCCCAGGAAGTCATTATTATAACTCTCTCTCATAACACCAAGTTGCAGGTCTCTTTATTTGAGCAACTTGTACTTCCCCAGTAAGTCTGTTAGTTCCCAGAGAATATTCATGGTTTTACTCCGATGAATGGTAGTCTCGTCATTATGGGATATAGTTCATTGTTGAGATTTTATTACTCCAATGGATGGTAGTCTCATCATTATAGGAGATAGTTCGTTGTTGAGATTTATTACTCCAATGGATGGTAGTCTCGTCATTATGGGAGATAGTTCGTTGTTGAGATTTGTTACTCCAATGTATGGTAGTCTTGTCATTATAAGAGATAGTTTGTTGTTGAGATTTTGTACTCCAATGAATGGTAGTCTCGTCATTATGGGAGATAGTTTATTGTTGAGATTTGTTAATCCAATGGATGGTAGTCTCCTAATTATGAGAGATAGTTCGTTGTTGAGATTTGTTACTCCAATGGATGGTAGTCTCGTCATTATGGGAGATAGTTTGCTGTTGAGATTTTGTACTCCAATGAATGGTAGTCTCTTCATTATGGGAGATAGCTCGTTACTGATATTTGTTACTCCAATGGATGGTAGTTTCTTCATTATGAGAGATAATTCGTTATTAATATTTGTTACTACAATGGATGGTAGTATCGTCATTATGGTAGATAGTTCATTGTTGAGATTTGTTACTCCAATGGATGGTAGTCTCGTCATTATGGGAGATAGTTCGTTGTTGAGATTTTGTACTCCAATGAATGGTAGTCTCGTCATTATGGGAGATAGTTCGTTGTTTAGATTTTGTACTCCAATGAATGGTAGTCTCATCATTATGGGAGATAGTTCGTTGTTGAGATTTTATACTCCAATAAATGGTAGTCTCATCATTATGGGAGATAATTCATTGTTGATATTTGTTACTCCAATGAATGGTAGTCTCGTCATTATGGGAGATAGTTTGTTGTCAAGATTTTGTTACTTTGATGAATGGTAGTCTCGTCATTATGGAAGATAGTTTGTTCTTGAGATTTTGTACTCTAATGAATGGTAGTCTCGTCATTATGGGAGATAGTTCGTCGTTAAGATTCAATTAACTCTGAAGAAGTTTGTTTGTTTCCAGTCATAAGTATTGATGCTGGTCATTTGTGGCTTACCCTAATATTGATGTTTTCTGGTATTATCCTACCACTTCTTTCCCCCTGTGGGTCGACATTACCGTTTTTGCTATCTTCTTAGTGAATGGATAGTTTGCGGTTATCTGTCGATCACTATTATCCTTTATTTTCTCTCCTCAATATTTGAGTTGATGTTACTTTGTCTCCTACTTGGGCTTTACCCTAATGGAGTCGAGTCTTCTGCTCACCAGTGATTTATTTTCCTGGTCTAATTTTCTTTTGATCTTTTATTTTCTGTTTCCTAGTGGTGTCTTGTGTTACCTTTGGATTCGTTTGTTTGCATGCGCAATCATATGCATTGCATGGTATCTTAGGGCCACAAATAAAGTTTGTTTTATATTTAAGTATCTTCAATCGCGTCGACACGAAGATTTTACCCTTTGTATCTCCGGATAGAAGACACTTAAATAAGGGCAGCTGTTGTACCCCAATTTTTGCCCCTAAGATTCCTCTATCATCTCATATCAAATCAATCACAACAAGATCACACTAGGGTTTGGCTCTTCTCCCTATCTTTAGGCTTAATTATGTGGAATCACCAATCACCTTGATTTATATATTGTGATCATCTATGTTTTGTATTGATTAATTTTTTAATTAATAAATACAATGAATGTTTGCTCTAATTGATGATATTATATGTAAGGGCACAACACATTTCATCAGTTTGATTAATAGGTTCATGAGTTTATTTCCATGCCTTCTTCAACAAATTTTCATTGATATCCAAGCTTCATAATTGAATATACTTTGAAGTAATATCATGACAAGGTATACTATGATTTATCATGCCTCAGTTTGTCAAAGAAAATCAAAAGATGCAAGAATTGATTGAAGAAGTTTGACCTAATTGGACAAGTTCTTAATTTCTTGATCACAAGTGCATAACTCTCTCAATTATTAATATTTTGAGTTGGTTTTTGTTGCTACGGGTTCTTGTTATCATCCACAACAACTTCTATTCACATGGAAAGAGTTATTTTGCAAGGAAGATTGTCAAAATTGAAAGGGTTTTCCAAGTCATTTTGGAGCTTTAGGAGCTAGGGTTTTGAACTTATGTGACTTCAAAAGATCATAACTTGGTCAGTATTTATTTCCTTGGGCCCATTATTTTTCCATAATTATATTAAGGAAGTGAACTTTAACACTTATTTTATGTGCAAAGCTTGAGAATGGATGGAAGATGCCCTAAGAATGCAAGAGATTATAGTTCATCTCATGAATTTTCACCAATTTTGCAAGACCATAACTTTTTCAATACTATGTATTTTTGAGTGACTCAAGTTTCAAAATGCTCTTTGGGAAGTATACTTCAAGATAATATCATTTATCAAAGCTCAATTTTGGAAGAAGGCCTTGTTTGAAGTCAAAAAATTATAGGATATTTTTTGAGAAAAACTTAGAATTTTTCTAAGTACAAAAAGTCAACATCTTTTTCTCATCTTTGACTCATCACAACTCCTAGCTCAAGTATCCATTTGATCCAATTCTTTTCACATTGTAAATTTGTGATATTATCTTTCAATTTCTTCAAGAATAATGCTCTAAAACTCATTAGTTGTGAATACCATTGATTCAAAGTTGGTACCTTAAAACTGACTTTTTCCTCCAAGTCAAAATTTGAAATGCATAATTCAGCTTCTAATCACTAAATTTTTGCGCGTATTTACTTCTAATCATGTTTAATAATCTTCCAGAAGTGATTAGCACCCTGAAATGTAAGTTTTAGTTAAGTTTTGATCAAAATACGAGTAACACTTTTCATGCTTGCAACTTCACACGAATTCCCTCCAAACTTCATCATTCCACATGCTTGAGCATCCCATTTGCTTCCCTATAAATAGAGAGTTATATCTCAGTCATTTTCTCAAGCTTTGATAGCCAATTGACCCCTGTTCATATCCCCCACGAACTCTAAATTTGAATTTCTAATTTCTTGCTTTCTCACTCCAAAACACCAAAAGCTCCATTCAGTTAGCTTCATTGAACTTCTCTAATGCTAACCACACTCTTACCTTCAAGAATTGTAACCTATACTGATCTACAAAAGTCCAGTTTCAGAGCCACCTTGTGCTACTTCATTCAGGTAGATTCCTTGGTCAAATCGATCCAAATAAAAGACTAATCTACTCTCTGCGTCCTTCTGATTCTCGTGCTTTTTATAATTTGCAATTTCATTGAGATTTGACCTAGATATTCCAAAATTTCGTGTCCGCTATTATTTCTTCATTTTCTCAATTTACGCCTTGCTAAGTTTATATAAATTTGGCGTGATGGTACCATTAGAATCGTCTTGAAGAGACGAGTCTAATGATACCGGTCTGGATTGCTAATTTTACAGTTTGTGGAATTCAATTTGAGGTTGGCTGGAAGTTGAAGACGATGACATGTCCGTCTTTAACCAATGACGTTTAGCCACGTTATTTTTTAAAAATAAATTTGGTGTTTCACTTTACCATGCGTGCGTGTTGTGAGGCCTAGGATTTGATTACTTTAGTGAGTCAGACTCCATCCAACATGCCACATTTTAAGTTATTTTTATTTTATAAAAAATGATTAGGTGTGATATTCATGAAAGTCCATGACATGCACAGTGCGCCAGATGCATTGGATCTGTTTACTAACGCGTTTTGACAATGATCAGATGACCCATATTTTTTTGGTTTGTTATTTTATTTTTCTAATTTTTTTTAAATTTTAATTGATTTAAACTTCAAATAATCATAGAAAATTCATTTTTTACTCAAAAATTATGAAAAAATTCACAAAAATATTTTCAAATATTCTATTCCTGGTTTTTCTTTTTTCATGATTTTATTTTCAGCTTTGATATTTTTTATAATTTCTCTTTTATTTTAACTTGTTTTAATTATTTAAAAATACTTTTTGATGTTTTTAAATTCTGAAAAATTTGATAAAAAATATTTTACTCATTTCTGACTTTCTAGAATTTTATCTTGACTTTTACTATTTTTGATCTTTTTCTTCACTTATTTGAGTGATTTTAATTGTTTTAAAAATACTTTCCTGTTTTAAAAAATCACTGAAAAAATCATAAAAATATTTGAGGTCAGCTCTGATTTTTCCATGGTCTTTTTAAATTTTTCTTTGATACTTTGAACATAGTTTACTATTTTATCTTTTATTTTCATTTTAAAAATAATTTAAAAATTAATTTTCCTTTTTACTTTATTCATTAAATGCAATTTATTTTTTTAATATATTCTGGGTATGTGTTTGTTGATCATAAACTTCATTAACATCATTGGATCTTGAGTGTTGAGTTTAACTCCACTAAAATGGATGGATGATTTTAATGATAGTTTGTTTAAATTTTTTATTCAAATGTATCCCCTCCCTCTTCATCTCATCCTCTTCTCCTTTGTGCTACATGTTGTTAGAGGATGATCTACATATCATCATTCCAAACATATGGCACATAGATTGCTATTGATCAATCTCAAAATAGGTGCGACTTCTATATAAGTCCACTTACGATTGCTTAATATAGCGCTAAATTTTGTCTCGATTTGAGAAATGATCATTCGTGGCCCAAACCTATGTTTGCAAGCCCAAACATGTTTAATTTGAAACCTTTGATCCAATAACCTTGAGGTCTATTGTTAGGAGGCTTTGGTCTTATCAATCCTCTAATGAATCTTCATAAATTTTGAAACTAAGTGAATCATTTAAACATCGTTGATCATTTATTGTTGCCTTGAAATTTTGAAATGAATGATATACTTGACAAAAAGCACATGAAACTTGTTGTTGAGAGGCTTTGATTTTATCAATCTTATAATTAGTTTTCGAATGCAAGTTTCAAGATGGTTATTCAACTAACTTCTAATTTCTAACAATTGACTTTATTTTATGCTTTTACTTTTATGCTTTTTACTTTAAGCACATTTATTTTAGCATTTTCATTTCATACTATTTTCATCTTTGCTCACTTGAGCATTTATCTTTATGTCATTTTTATTTTGCTCACTCGAGTTTTTCATTTCTTTTTGAAGATACCTAATAATCAACTTGAACCATAAATTTTTTTAATGTTACTTGGACTATTTGGTTACTATCCTTGGAATTTTAGAGTTATGGACTTCTTGGACTTAGAATTAGAGACCTTGACCTACCTTGAGACCTTGTGACTTCTATTGTAATTTTGTCTGGAGTTCTTGGGGTTTACCCCAAGACATTGGGTTGTTTGTTTTCTTTGTGTGCATGCTATTCTGATTATGTGCTTTGTCTGTGATTGGAAATTCATCTGTATACAGCCGTTACTCTGCCCAATTTTTATGAATACTTAATGCCTTTGAAGCTTGATTTTCTTAAGAGGTTTTATTATCTTTGCTTGTTTGGTTTCAAATCTAAAGTATGGGAATTCTACATTGACTCATTGTGTCAAGTGTTGACTTCTTGTTGGTTAGACGGTTCTTTTCCCTAGCTTTTACCTTATGCTTTAGGATAGTCCCTTCATCTCCTCCCACCTTCTTTAATTTCAAAAATCTTCTCCTTCCTTTTCAAAACTATTCTTGTTTTCCAAACTTGAACCGCTTTCATAATAAACTTGGACTTAGGTCCATGCATTTTCAAAAATCTTTGCTTAATCAAACTTTAAACAACTTAATAATACTTTGAAATTTTTTGTGAGAAGACTAAAAGTCGATCAATCTCATTCAAACCATCTTAGCCACTTTGGATTTTTGCTTAAAAATTTTCTCAAAAGATAGACTCTTTTAAATCCTTGTAGAGATGTGAGCTACTATACTTCTATGATATGTAGTGAAGTGATATATTTTCCATTTAGGGGTTGAGCGAGACTTTGTTGATGTTAAAATTCAAGCCATATTCTCCACTTTGAGATGGCGCAAATTCCCCTTTCTCATAATTGTGGGTAGTAAGTATGTTCTTCTACTCGGATAAGACGATGATGTCTCGTCTCTTAAAATTAACCAACACATTTGTGTTTTAACTTTTTTAAATGTGAACTACGAGTACCCTGATTCCCTATTGTACGGAAGGTGCTATGTAGTCACTAAAGATTCACAACTGCGGCGGGTGCAAAAATTGTAAAAAAAAATACTTCTTTCCTCATCTCCACAATCTATTTTTTGTATACAACTTTTATAGCCAAAATACACAAATTTTCAAAGAGGTTGTGGAATACCATAGATGTTTAGGGTGCTAATACCTTCCCTTTGCATAACCAACCCCCGGACTTAGATTCTCTCCCCCCTCTTTTTTGGGTTATTCTCTCTTTTCTCATTCCTTTGGAAACAATAAAACACGGTGGAAATTTTTATTTGATTTGTGCGAGTTAAGCCAATCCAATGGCTTAGTCTCCATATTTCTACCGCTACACCTCCCGCCCACGCATGGGAAAAGAACGACGCCATTTACTTAATTTAACAAATATAAGTGAGCTAGTTTACAAACGACAGAGACAATATCAATGATACTAATCAGCATAAAATATAACTATGTGTTTTGCTAGGTTTTACTAGCTTATAATTGGATTGTTCACGTGTAACCGGAATGCCTATATAAACCCATCAAGTGTGAGGCTTTGTGGGAATAAGATGAAACACTTTGACCCAGAGTCATTTCGCCTGAGGAAGACTTTGCTTCTCAGCAGTCGCCAGTCATCGCCACTTGTTTTCTTTTATTTTCATCCTGGTAGCTTTATTTTTAACTTTGTGATTTTAAATAGGTTGAAATCGTGTTGGTAAGCTCGCCAGACCATGATTCACAATAAATTGATACATGAATTTATCTTACAATACTAACCATTATTTTTATACGAGGTAAAGCATATGTAATATGCCTACTCACTTTTAAATTTGTCATACATTATAACAATTATTTTACAATATTTTGACAACTAATACAAGAGAAAGGTCACTAGAGTCTCATATTTAAGTGAAAACTTAAAAACCTGTTTGTTTGTTTTCCTTACGAGGAGATTGAGGTTTGCAACTTGTGGCTATCTGTTTGATTATTCTTAATGTAATTAATCAATAACTAAGGAAACAATGAAAATTAACTGCCTTGCCTATTTTCTGATCTTTATGAGCATGATCAAGCGCTTATAACTATCAATGGTTTTGCCCATTACAAATTTCAACGGACGTTAGCTATGTTGAATAAACTTTAAATGTCATTAGTAATAAGTTTTATATTAAATATGGTAGTAGGAAGGACAAAAGTTTAGTAAGTTATGATAGTTTATTAGTAGCAGTTATGTTTTTAGAATTGTAAAAGCCATTAGGTCTATATAAAGACCAAGAATGTATTTTATTTTAACAAGAGCAATACAAGAAAGTTTTGTCTGAAGTCTGATTCGTTATAACAATTTGGCATCAGAGCTCATGGCAAACATGATGAATCAAATGTCGTTGCCATGGCTAACGAAGTCAAACTATGAAAACTGGAGTATCCAAAGGAAAGCTCTTCTTGGATATCTAGACGCGAGGGATGTGACCCATGATGGGTTTGAAGAACCAACAGAAGTTGGGGGATATACGGCAACTCAAACGAAGGCGTTGAAAGAGACGCGATCGAAGGACAAAACGACATTATACATGTTATTCAGGGCTGTAGATGAATCAGGCTTTGAAAAAATTGTTGGTTCGACTACGTCGAAACAAGCGTGGGACACGTTAGAAAAAGTGTTCAAAGGAGTAGATCGAGTGAAGCAAGTTCGAATCCAAACTCTTCGTGGCGAATTGGAGAGGATACAAATGAAGGATACATAAATTGTATCTGACTACATCACACGTGTGCAAAAGGTGGTGAATCAACTCACCAGAAATGGAGAGACAATACTTGATGCACGAGTTGTTGAAAAGATCTTGAGATATTTAACAGACAAGTTTGAGAATATTGTGTGTGCAATAGAAGAGTCAAAGGACCTTTCAACGCTCTCAGTCGAAGAGCTCGCTGGTTCTCTCGAAGCACGTGAACAACAAAAGATGAAAAAGAAAGAAGAATCAGTTGAAGAAGCAAACCACACCAAGGAATCGAACAAAGATGAAAAGGTACTCCTTTCTCACAACTTTCGAGGAAGAGGACGTGGACGTGGAGGTCGTGACAGTGGTCGAAGTGGTAGAGGTAGAAACTTTGAAAGAGGATAATCGAGCAACAAAATTGGCGTGGCAGAGGACGTGGTCAAAGAGGTGGTCATTCGAATCATTCCAACTTCGAATGCTACAAGTGTGGGAAGTATGGTCATTACGCGAAGGATTGCAACTCCTACAAATGTTACAACTGTGACAAAGTGGGACATCTTGCAAAAGACTGTCGAATCGAAAAGAAGATTGAAGAAACAACTAACCTAGCCTTGGAAGCTGAATCGAATGAAGGCTTTCTCCTGATGGCTCAAAACGAAATCAACACCAATGACAATGTTTGGTATCTTGACTCAGGAGCAAGTAATCACATGTGTGGTTACAAACACCTGTTTAAAGATATGAAGAGAATTGAACATGGTAATGTGTCTTTTCGAGATGCATCGAAAGTGAAGGTCGAAGGAAAGGGCACAATCAGTTACTTGCAAAAGGATGGCTTGATTGGATCAATCGAAGACGTTTACTATGTACCAAATCTCAAGACCAACATATTAAGTCTGGGACAACTTACAGAAAAAGGTGCTTCGATACTTATGAAATATCGAACATTGTATTTGAAGGACAAAGTAGGACATCTGATTGCTAGTGTCGAAATGGAAAGAAATCGAATGTACAAACTGAACCTGAGGAACATTCGAGAGAAATGTCTACAAATCAAAGTGCAAGACAAAGCGTCACTATGGCATATGCGCTTTGGTCATCTACATCATGCTGGATTGAGAAGGTTGGCGAAAAGGAACATGGTGCATGGACTACCAGACATGGATGTCGAAGGAAAGTTCTGTGAAGAATGTGTGCTCAGCAAACAAATAAGAACCTCACTGTGATACGGTGGGAGAACTGACTTAAGGTTTTGCGTTTTATCACAAATGTCGCGGTTAGCAAGAGTCACCATTGACTTTTCTTTTATCCAAAAGGAAAGGTAAAAAAGCACAGGAAAGACCTTTGAGATGTTTTCTTGAGTTCGGGGGGTAGATTATGAAAAGGGAAGGTGCTAGCACCCTTTTCGTCCATGGTTTTCCATGGGCTCTTAGTTACTTGCTTAGATCACTTGCTTTGCTTTGTTTGAAATGGTGTTTGGCGTGATTTTGAAAGTATTTTGTAAAAGAGGCCATTTGTTTAGGTAATCTTTGTAATGATTCTCGTTCGTAAGAATGTATACAAATATGTTTGTCTTTTGAAAATGTTTTCAATGTTTTGTAAGATGTTTTGAAATGTGTGTGTGTTTGTTTTTGAAAATAGCAAGGATTGTTGTTTGAAATGGAGCAAGTAACTTAGAAGCTACCTACCTACTCAAATGTCTTTCTTGTGCATTTTCTATTCCTTCGACATTGTTGACTTACCATTGATTTGGTAAGCAACCCTATCTTTGGATGTAAACGGGACGGGCGTGGGTCATCGTATAACCATGATAGCAATGTTGCCAAGTATCTTAGCTTTTTTGAGGGACCAAGATCATTTTGTTTAGGTAACCTTTGAATAGCGTCATCGAGGGACTATGATCTTATACTTGTTTTATTTTGACAAGATACTTCGCATGCGTAACATGGCCATATTATTTTAGGCAACCAAGTGGGAGAAACCCTCAGGGTGCTTGTGTGTAAAGTGTATCATTTTCATGCTTTTGTCTTGTATTTATGGTTTTCTATTTTGCTTTGTTTTTGTTCTTGTCATGCAAACCCTAATTACTAATATTAGTATAAAGCGATAAATTACGTAATGTAAATATACTAAGTTATTACAACAATTTTATGGGAGGGGGGAATACAAGTTTGAATGGGGATTTGCACAAATATAAAGCTAAATATATTATTACAACCAAATCGAATATGCGCGAATTTAAATAAATAAGACAAATATTTAAAATGCAATGCAATATGTTCATGTTAGAAAAAAATGTTTTATGTCTTGTTTTTGTATGAGAAAAAATAATATTTAATTTAAACCTAAAAAAAAGGAAAAAAATAATATTTATTTTTGGAAGGGGTTTAAACCCTGGTTTTTTTTTAATTAAAAGAAAATAATGTTCTATATTTATTAACTTGTATATTTTTTTGTATAAAAAATAAAAAATAATATTATGTTAAAATATTAAAAATTAAATATGTGTAGAAAATAAGTATTTATGAGTGTAAATATAATAAAAATATTAAATATATTTGATTATTTACAAACTATTTAAGAAAAATAAATTCTATCTTTAATAAATTAATTTTTTATGTGAAAATAATAATAAAAAAGTAAAATAAAAGTGTAAAAATAAAGAAATCATTTTTTGGATTTTTTATCATTCAGAAAAAATAAACAAAATCATTAAATATGAAAATATAAAAAAAAATACAAAAATATAAAATAGTTAAGTCAGGAGGGTGCAGTAGCAAGTCAGGGGGTGCAAATAGAAAAAACAAAAAGGTCAAGGCAACAAAAAGCCCAGAACCACTTCATCCCTGTCCTTCGTTCATCCTCTTCACACGTTTTCTAGTTCAACCTGTATCTTGCTTATGCTTGCATAAAAACAAAAACTCATAACATAAAAAATGTGGCATTTGAGCTCACGATTCCAACCATATAAATTATGTAACCTAACTCTTAAAGATCAAAGAGAATTTTGGAATCCCTAATTCGTGAGCTAATTTTTTCAGAGTTTTCAATCTTCAAATACTCTTAGCACAAGTAACATAAATGAAAAGTAATGATATGTACAGCTTCGTTATAATGAGAGCTACATTTTTTCTTCACAAATCGTGGCTTGAAGTTGCCTATATACAGAGATAGAGTTTAAGAAAATACCTCCTTCAGCTGGAATTGTGCAGGACAATGTAGGGACTTTAATGGAGGCCTGATGATTGTTTAAGCTTCCTTGAACTTCCCTGAACCTATTCCAATGCTTATCTGGCTCTGAAGATGGCTGGAACTCTCTGACCAAGTCCAACTACAAGTTTCCAAATTGAAAATGGCAAATGCTCAAACATGGGTTACAGAACCAGGGTGATAGCTTGGATTGACTAGGTAGCAAGTGTTTAATATGTTTGAATCAATGGAACACAAAACACACGAGCCAAATGAGAGTTGGTTATGCTTTTGCAGAAAACTTTGAGCTTGGGCAGTTTTGTGGTGTTTTTCAGTTTGAGAGTGTTTCAAGTTCAAGCCAAGCGTGTTATTCCTTGTACAAAGTTTGCAAATATGTATAGAAGTGATCCAAAGTCAGTTCTTACTAGCTGTGCAAGCTTTAGCCATTTTTGCAACTTTTCTTGTACTTGAAGCAAAGTTGACATGACCAATCCCACATGCTTGTACTAGCTTGCTTGAGGGCTGAAATGAACTTGTACCAATTTATTGAGAGCTGTAGAGTTTTCTTGTATCAAGGGGACAAGTCCAATGCTCCAAGTTGACAAAGTTGCAAAAGTGCATCTTTATGAAAATAGCAATGTAACCTTTTTTCCCAAAATGGAATTACAACTTGTGTAAAGTTTCAAAAGCAAGGATAAAGGCTTTAGATTTTGAGTATGCATTTAATTAAGGAGTGTATATCAAGCTTAGTACCTGTAAAGCAAGATATAACCAGCATAGGTTTGATTTGCAACTTGATTCTATGTGAAAATGGCTTGAACAAAAAGTGAGAAAATGTCAACTTCCCTTCTTCGATTCTCCCTACTCAAAAATGATCTTGGAGAGTTATTAGACATTTTGGAAATCTTGAAATGTGCTCTATAATCCATCTTTGAAATTCATTTTGAGATACCTCTTGGAACTAGGTGAAAAGTTTCTATGAAGTTGGGTCCAAAACCTGCCTAAATTAGGGCAAAATTTCACTAAGTTATTTAGTTCATGAGCATGTATTCACAAATTTATATCTTGAGATCCAAGCATCTTTAGGGAAAACTTTGTGAATAAAAGTTGTAGATTTCATGGAGTACTACAACTTTCATCTTGGGAACTTTTCTTGAATCAAAATGCATCATGGTGAAAAAGTGGTGAGAAGTTGAGAAAAAATAAGAAAATTTTTATACTTAGAAAAATTCTAAGTTATGAAAATTTTCAAATTAAAACCCTAATTTTCAAATTTGGTTTTCTTGGTGAACAAGTTTCATATTTTGACATATCTTGATGAATTATGACCCTTGGCACTTGATTTTGACCAAAAAGTCAAAGTTTGACTTTTCAGTATACAGTTGACTTTTGATCAGTTGACTGTAAATTTCATTTGTCAATCCAATGAACTTGAGATCTTTTGAACCATGTAATTAGGTCAAGATGATGCAATTGAATCCTTGAAATCATGCTTGAACTAAATTGGTCATTGGCTAGGTTAAAAATCAGAATTTGCCCTTTCTCAGTCAAAAACCCTAATTTTGACCATTTTGCCCTTTTGATGATTTGATCAAATTTCTTGAGGAGTTGTGATCCAAACTTGATCAAATGGTACATATGAGTCTAAAATGTTGACATGGATAAAAAATTATGAAGTTTGACTGTAAATAGGCCATGGTTGACTTTTTTTCCAATACAACTGATTTTTAGGTCAACTGTCCAATTGACTGATCAAAAATGTGGTTCAAGGCTTGAAACTTATCATGAGCCATCTTAGGGGTCCAAAATGATATATGAAAGTCACATGAAGAATTGGTGGTCCAAAGATCCTTGTGCAAACTCAAACCCTAATTTTAGGTTATTAGTGCAAGATGAGGTGTCCTGAGCTGACCAAACCCTAATCTTGTCTTGAGTCCAAGAAGTCTTGTGAGAAAAGTCTTGATAAATGAGAGGGAAAATTTTGGGGTACAACAGCTGCCCCTGCTCAATCTTCTTGAACCTGAAGAGTTAGATTGACGAGTTTTGCCGTTCGTGACTCGAAGGTAAAAGATGATTGGACACTAGAGTGCCCATAAATTTGCACTCGACGAAGTGTAGCTGAGGGAATGGGCTTAAAGATGCCATTTAGAGAGGTGATAGAATCTTGTTGGAGATGGGCTTGTAGATGCCATTGTGATACGGTGGGAGAACTGACTATGAGTTTTGCGTTTGTATTCGCACTTGTGCGGTTGAGCAAGAGTCGCCACCGACTTTTTATTTTATCCTAAAGGAAAGGTTAAAAAAAGCACAGCAAAAACCTTTTGAGATATTTCGTGGGTTCGGGGGGTAGATTATGAAAAGGGAAGGTATTAGCACCCTTTTCATCCATGGTTATCCACGGGCTCTTAGTTACTTGGTTTTTTTAGATCACTTGCCTTGATTTTTGATTGCTTGAAAATGGTGTATGTGTGAGTGTTTTTTGAAAATGTTTTGGAAGAAGATGCCTTGTCTTAGGCTAACCTTGTAACAATTCTTTACTCGAATATTTTACAAAGGCGTGTATCTTTTCGAAAAGATGTTTCAAAAATGTTTTGAGAGTTTGTTTTGAAAGTGTCGTGGATTGTGGTTTTTGAAAAAGAAGGCAAGTGTTTTTGCAAGTTGATCTCAAGTAACTAAGAGCTTTATCTACCCTATTGTACTCAAAGGTTTTCTCTATGTTTTCACCCTTTTTAACAATTTTGTTCCACCATTGAATTTGGTGGACAATCTTGCGTTTAGGAAGTTTATTTGGGACAGGCGCGGGTCATCGTATGGACCATGGATGCAATGATGTCAAGTGTCTTTGGCAATTTGCTTTGAAGGGACTATGATCATTCCGTTTAGGCAACATTCGAAAGCGTCATCGAGGGACTTATGATCTTTTTGCATTGGTTTTGCCAAAGATACTCGACGTGCAAGCATGGCCCATTTTGGAAGGCAACATGTGGGATTACCCTAGAGAGTGCAAGTGTGATTGTGTATTGATTTCATGTATTTGTCTTGTATTAGGTTATCTAGCGTTTGATTTTATGTACATGCAAACCCTAGGTCTAACCATGGTATAATTGAAAGCGGTAAATTGCGAGAATGTAAAGTCTACGCTATTACAAAATAAGTATCCGGGAGTGGGGGTACAATATTATGAATGGGGATGAGACTTATAGTATCCAATAAGTTACAACCAAATCGAATTTGCGATCAAATGTAAATAAGGTATATCAATGTATGGAAATAACAATTGTATATGTATCAAGTGTATAATGTGAAATGTATTGTGTAAGTAATTATTTACAGGTGCGACAATGTGAATTTTGATATGTATTAAGTATTGTTTTAACTTAAATTAAGTGTTTATTTAATTTAATTAATAATCTTGTGTAAAAAGAAAGTTTAAGAAAAGAAAGTATTCTAAGTTTAAAAGTTATTATTTTACATTTGATATAAAAAAAAAGTATCTTTATATTGTTAATAAGAATATTTGAATTAAGAAAAAAAGAGTGTTTTCAATTTTAATTATATGATGTAAAAAAAATGTATTTTTATTATTTATGTACAAAATGATATCTTGAAAAAGGAAAATATTTGTCTTAAAAGAAAAATTATGTAACTACGTATTTATGTACAAATAAGTATTTTACTAAAAAAAGGTTTAACATTCTAATTACATTATATTTTCGTATTAATACATTAATGTATTATTGTATTATTTTGTATTTTATTTAATTATATTAGTATATAAAAAAGGTATTGTTAGTGTAAAAAATAAAATAAAAGGAAATTAGTATTAAGTAAATTATTATTGTAAAATCATATTAGTTAAAATACTAAAAGAATAGACAAGATAAAGAAAAATGAATGGGCTTGGTCAGAATTGGAAAACAAACAGAGGGGGTGCCAATTTGAGTGGATTTGGGCTTTAGTGCTTCAGAGATGGGCAAGGCCCATGTTGACACAAAACTGTTTTAGGGTTCTAACGTATTTTCATTTGGATGCTTAGGGTTAGGTGAGGCAGAAGCGCCGCTCGTTGTTCATCCTCGTCGCCTTTGTTCGTCTTTCTCATGCCCAAATGCTCCTGAGTCTCCTTCGCTCAAGCCACCAACTCCATCAACACCTTCTCTCCAAGGTTAAGCGCGTGACGATTCATTCAAGGTTTAAATTCCGTTTTTATCTCTTTGGTTTTTAGGGTTTCAATAATTTGTCTTGCATGTTTAGCTTTGTGTCACGGATTCTGATTACTCGTTCTTTTTTGTTTGAGGGACGAAGAGAAAGATAAAATGAGTTACCTTCGTTGGAGGAGGTGATTAGGAGGCGTTTGGAGGGCTTTTGACGATGGAGGGACGGTGAAGACGCTAGCTTGCTTTGAGACCCTGGTTTGCGTATTCTTTGTCTTTTTCCCTTTTATTTGGTGGTGATGATGAACTGAGCCTTTTCTGATTTCACTTCTTTCTTCTTCTCTGTTGCCTTGCTTTGAGCTGCCTTTGAATATGTTTGAATATGCTTGCTTATGTTGCCTTGAGATGTCTTTGAATGTTGCTTCTGTATCTTCTTTGCCCAAGGATGAACCTAGGGTTCTGAGGGCTTGTATACCTTGAATGCTTATGTATGCTGTTGAATATGCCTTTGTGCTTGTTAGAAAACGCCCTATGATGAGTGCTCTGAGGGCCTTGAGGGTTTGGTTGCCTTAGACAGGTTCAAACTTCTTTGGAGCCTTTAGGCTTTGAAAAGTTTAGGAACCTGTGTTTGAAATTGAGTAGCCTGAGTATGCTTGGATATTGGGTGTTTTGTGAATGCCCCTATGATGAACTCCTTGAGTTCTGAGGGCTTGATGCTTGAAGTTAGGCTTGTATCATTTCTGGTTTCTTGAAAGGCTGGACAGGGTAGGCATTTTGGCTTGGCCAGTTTTGTTTAGGCAAGTTTGTATGCTTAGCACTGTTTTTGACAAAGGGTTATTCAGGCAGGTATGATACTTGACAGAGGTTTGATTGTTTTGAATGTGATGATAGGCACAAGGTTTTTTGGCATATGCTGTTTTTTGATGATTAGGCTTTGAATGTTTAAGGTTTGAACTGGACAGGTTTTGCTGGAGGTGTTTGAGTTTAAGGTTTGTTTTCTTCAGACAGGTTGGGTTCTTGAGGCTCAGCAGGTTTGAGGGTTATGTGTTTGGCTGGAGGTTTTTAGTTATTGACAGGCATGGTGGTATTATCTGGTTTTTTGCTGTTTATGTTTAGGCCATATGATGCTGAGGTGAGCTTGAGTTTGTGATGTTCGCAGGTTTTTAGTTTTAGTGAGGCTTTAGGTAGTATGAGGCTTTGGCATATTTTATGCTTCAGGTTTAGACAGGATGAGGCTTTTTGACTTCAACTGGTTCTCTTTGTGTTTGAGTTATTGACAGGTTATCTCCTTGACAATAGGGTGAGTCTTGAGGCTTAATGCTTCAGTGGCTTGTATATTTTTCTCTTTACCTTGGTCAATGTTCTGCTTCTTTTTGCATCTGTTGGTATGGCCCCCTCTGTTGACAGGATATCAGGTTATGCTTTAAGGCATAGTTATTTTGTCCTGCTTGACAGGTTCAGCAGGCTCTCTTTATCCATTGTGCTCATCTTTTGTTTTATATGTTTTCTTTCTATCTCTCAAGCCTAAAGCCTAAGCCTGCTCTTCTATCTCTCCTCTTCCTCTCTCTCTAGTACAGTCTTACATTAAATATTGTTTATGCTTTTGTACTTTCTGAAAGGGCCACATGGGGAAATGATGAAAGTGTAGTTGCTTGCATATCCCATTTTCTCTGCATATCTTCTTTGGCCAGCTTGATATCTTTGTGACAGTATGCTTTATATTTTTGGCAGAAAGTTGTACTTTTGGATTTTTTAGTTTGATTTGAACTTGCTTCTGAACTATGCAGTTTGACACTTTGAATTGTGCAATTTGACTTTTGTGCATTCATATTTTAGCAAATAAAACTCGTCCCTCTTTGTGAACCAGGAGAAATCCCGTGATTTTCAGAGAGGGTTAACTGATCCCCATCAGTGGCCCTTAATGATGACTGCAATTTTATCTGTCTTTTCAATTCAATTTAACTGTTATTTGACTTTTCTCTTTTCTTTTGCAGATAAAAAATGGAGTACTGGAGCGAGGGATAGCGGATGAAGATTTGAAGATTAGCAAAATAATTGGATAGTTTTTATTTAGCTTTAAATAAATGTAATATTATTTTCGTCAACATTTTGTAAACAAAAACAATTATACAAATGACTTAAAGATAAATAAAAAGTCCTTTTATTTAATTAATTCTTCTTTTCTTCAATTGTTTATTTATTATTTATAGTTCTTTAAATTAAAATAATATTGAAAATAAATTCCAACTTATTTAATCTTTAGAATAATAAATAATTAACTAAACAATATTTCAGTATTGATCAATTAATAAACTTGACGCTTCCAATGTTCAAGGCAAAATAACAGTTAATCACAACAATTGATCAGACGCATTCCCCCTTTTCACTGATTCTTACCAAACACTGTAAATCCAAACTGCATATATCTTTTGACTGGTTCAATCAAACGAACGTGAATTCAAACCAACTGCAGTCTTTTACTGATTAAATCAAATAATGCGAATTCAACCCAAATCTCGGAATGTCTTGCAAAACACTGTAGAATTTAGATCTTTCTGAGAACGCGCGCACAAACCCTAATTCCTGATTAAATGCCAAGGAGCATTCGCCTGATCAAAGTTGAGCCAGAATCAACCAAAACCCTAAGCCAACTGTGTGAAACAATCCAGAGCCCTAAAAATCAATAAAACCCTAATTGCGTCTGACTGACGAGAAAAGTCTGTTCGACCGATTCTTGAGCCAGTTTGAAAGATCATGGAAAGCCTGAAGTTGTTATTTCTTGTGGAAGAATGCGAGGGCAAATTTTGGGGTACAACAGTTGCCCCTGTTCAATCTTCTTGAACCTGAAGAGTTAGATTGGCAAGTTTGCCTTTCGTGACTTAAAGGTAAAAGAAGATTGGACACTAAAGTACCCAGAAAAATTTGCACTCGGCGATGTGATGGTAGAGGTGAAAGGGCTTAAAGATGCCATTTGGTGATGGGCTTAAAGATGCCATCTGGTGCGATAGAATCTTGTCGGGGGATGGGCTTAGAGATTCCATCTGGAAATGGGCTTAAAGATGCCATTTGGAAATGTTGAACTATATGTCAACGGTGAGTGGACGAGTATCAGAAAGGCCTCCATGTTTCGGAACGTCTCTGAACTGGGGGTCTGAATAAGCAATAGATTGACATCCGTGTCTGGAGAATCCGTAAACTATCTTCAGGAGTTGAGATTGAATAAGCAGTAGAGCCACATCCGTTGTTGGGAAGCGTCCGTAAACTATTTTCAAAAGTTGAGAAGAGTATGAACAAGTGATAGGTTAACATCCGTTACTGGAGAACCCGTGAACTGTTTTCAGAAGTCTTGAAGTTGAAGAGGAACCGGTGTAGGGTTCTCTGATGATGCGTCTGAATGGATCTGGAATAAGTATCAGAATGTCGCCGTGTCCGGGTCACATCTAAACTATTTCTGGATGAATCTCGGGAGATGGTCTTTGTCTGTCGACTGATCTTACCTGAAAAAGTAAAGGGTTAGTTGTATGCAATGTCATGATGCATGATGCAATGTATGTGACATCAATGTTTATGACATGATTGTGATGAATGCGCATGTAAGCTGATGGGCTATCTTGCTGAGGATAAACGAATCCGAGATGGCTGCAGATAAAAGAATCTTGACTGCTGCCTGGGAGAATAATTCTCTGGCTGTTGCTAGGGAAGAGAATTCCTGATGACCTCTACTGGGGAGTTCCAAACTAGTAGACTCCTGCTGGGGAGGTAAGATTGAGAATCTTCAGCTCGGTGGGAAGTAACTCTGGCGACTTCACTAGGGAACTCAAGATTTTCCCTCCCAAAACTCTGTGGGGAGAAGGTTCATTAGTCTGGCTCCGCTGGGGATTGATAATTTGAAGTTTTAGCTTTGCTGGGGATAATGAAACTTGACTCTGAGTGGAGTTAGCTTCTGGAAGGTTCTCTGGCTGGGGATTACGAGAGTCCTCTGATTGCCGTAGGTGAAGGCTTGGAATCTGAACAAGCGATAGATTGACATCCGTTACTGGAGAATCCGTCAACTGTTTTCAAAGGTTGCATCTGAACAAGCTGATAGATTAACATCCGTTGTTGGGAAGAATCCATAAACTGTTTTCAGAAGTCTTGAGAAGAAATCTGACCAAGTGATAGGTTAACATCCGTTACTTGGAGAACCCGTGAACTGTTTTCAGAAATCTTGAGATTGAATAAGCAATAGAGCAGCATCCGTTGTTGGGAAGCGTCCGTAAACTGTTTTCAAAAGTTGCATTTGAACAAGCTAATAGATTAACATCCGTTGTTGGGAAGAATCCATAAACTGTTTTCAGAAGTCTTGAGAAGAAACTGAACAAGCGATAGGTTAACATCCGTTACTTGGAGAACCCGTAAACTGTTTTCAGAAATCTTGGGATTGAATAAGCAATAGAGCCACATCCGTTGTTGGGAAGCGTCCGTAAACTGTTTTCAATGGTTGCATCTAAACAAGCTGATAGATTAACATCCGTTGTTGGGAAGAATCCATAAACTGTTTTCAGAAGTCTTGAGAAGAAACTGAACAAGCGATAGGTTAACATCCGTTACTTGGAGAACCCGTAAACTGTTTTTAGAAATCTTGGGATTGAATAAGCAATAGAGCCACATCCGTTGTTGGGAAGCGTCCGTAAACTGTTTTCAATGGTTGCATCTGAACAAGCTGATAGATTAACATCCGTTGTTGGGAAGAATCCATAAACTGTTTTCAGAAGTCTTGAAGAGGAACCGGTGTAGGGTTTCCTGAGGATGAGCTCGTGTAAAACTGCATCGGGTTTTTGAACACTTTTGACATTCGAATGCCCCAAGTGGTGATGTAGATAATTTGAATCAGATTACTCTACATATTGAGATATTTCTTGAAATCTTGACTGGACTGCCCCAGGTTAACTGGATTTTGAAAGATCTGTTGGACCTTGACTGGACTGCCCCAGGTTAATGACATGTCATGCCCCCTGCTGATAGGAGATTTGCAATGGAAGTGTTATCCTCTTGAAGTGATTTTTACTTACTGAGAGAGCTTTCGTTCTTCCGAACATTCGCTGTATGAATTTCTTCGCTGTCAAACAAAAAGCCAAATGCAGACAGTGATATTCAAATAATGCAAAGTTTATGTTTGTCTCGAAGTTTCGAAAAATGCATTTTTTAGCAGAAAACTTTTTATAAGACAAATCAACACAAGATTTAGAGTAAAGCCTTACAGGAGTCAGGATACCTTTTGTAACAGTACGCTTTCGAACTAACCCATGCTTCAATTAGGACTTTTAAAGGGTTGTAACGTGGCCTGGTTCACGGTTTAAGAAACAAAGGATAAAGGCTCAAAATATATTTGTACCTACCCGCTCTTCGTGATGTTCTCCGACCTAAGCTCAGTTGATTGTGCGTCACACTCCGTTTTGAGTTTTGAACGACTTTCGGGCGATGGTTCACCAGTTGAATTTGGGGAGACAGTCATCATCTCTTTTTCTTTTTCAACATTTTTCATGTTGTTGAGGATTTTGTAATGACCTCACTATTTTGATTTTGATTTGTTATCCCTAACTTTTGCCTGACTGTTACCATTTTCCGGGATTACCGTCAACGGGATGCCCCAGCTTTCTTAAGCCTCCTTTATAGGTTTTGGCTCAGTGGGCTTTTTTCTCTTTTGAGAGATTGACTGTCTATGTGATAGGGAACCACCCTTGTCTTTTGATTCCAAAGGAATGCTTTCTTTTTTTTTTGACATTGTTCGTTGTATTAAGAACTGAGAGTTTGCGATTTCAATGCGCATTTTCTTTCGAATTAACTGAGATACTACCCTGCCCCAGGTTTATATCAAAGGTTTTGATCGTTTAGAACAGAAAACTCCTACTTCTTTGGCTCGAAGGGGTTGACTAGGGATTAACTTCCTTATAACTCCAGTGTTTGGGAATTGAAAGAAATGCCTGTACATCATCAGCAAGGTCTGTTCAAAAGCATACTGTATAAGATCATGGTATTGTTTCGTCATCCTCCCTCTAAAGGCTTGCAGCTTTTTATCAAGAGTCAAATATCATAAAGAAAAGCATAAGAGTAGTGAAACGAATGGATGAATTCAAGACAAACATATGCAATGCATTAATGAAAACAGAGTTTAACATCAACAAATAATTGTTTGACAGCAAAAGAAATTACAACTTTGAAAATTCAAAATGAAGAAAAAGTCTTTCAGCTTGAGCTTCGTCACTTCAGATGGAGAAACCTTTAACGGAAGATTTTCATCTCGTCGTCTGGCATGAATTCCAGCACTCCAATGTCGATCAGATCTTGAATCTTGTTCTTCAAGGCCCAACAGTCGTTGGTGTTGTGTCCCGGGCTGTAGGAATGGTAAACACAAAATGCGTCGGGATAATAGTGGGGAGAGGAGATATTGGGCTTCTGAGGAGGGTCCTTTAAGGTAAGCAAGTTGACCTCCAACAGGCGCTTCAGTATGAAGAATGATGGTATTTCAGTCTCCGTGAACTGTCTTCCCGACGTTTCTTGCTTACGCCGATTACCCCTTTGATGCTGGCGAGGTTGTTGATGGGCTTGTGACCCTGAAGCAAGCAAAGGAGCTTTCCCCTTGTCTTCTCGAGTGGATGGAGGCTGAGCGGTAACTTGCTCTTCAACCTCAGATGTTTGCCCCAGTTGGTTATTTGGAAGCAGTTGGCGGACAAGAACTCTGAGTTCCTCTTGTCTTTGAGATAGGTCTTGGATGAGAGCCATCTGGCCCACCAACTGTCCCATCACTTGGGTCCTCAAGGTTGTCAGATCAAACTGCAGCTCCGCAAGCTGATCACTCCTGGCATTGTTGGAATTCTCCAAGCCCTTTGTGAGGAGAGCTTTCATCTCTTCTTGCCCCAGAGACAAGTTCAGGAACATCTCCTGCAGCTGAGCAGTCTGGTCTTGGATGTCTTTGACAGACCTCTCTAGCGCCATCTCTTGCTGAAATAAACAGCAGGAGAGTAAGGAAACCTGAAAAAGGAAAGACTGTCAAAATGCGATGCATGATATGTGGATGCATGCTTTCAAAGATCTCTTGGGGTAAACACAAGAAAATGTTAGAGGTTGAACTTTGCTCTTGGATTGGAGATCTCTGCACCGGCAGATGTCTTTCCACTAGAATCAAGCTCACCATGTCGAGTGGGTCATAGCCACTGATTCAAGTTGTTGTACTTGATCTTTGTTTGGAGAACTTTGTATCGGTGGATGTCTTTCCACTAGAATCAAGCTCACCATGTCGAGTGGGTCATAGCCACTGATTCAGGTTGTTGTACTTGAACTTTGACTGGAGAACTTTGCTTAGAGGAGAAACTTCTTGCCCCTTGGTAGATGTCTGGTTCAACGTAACCCTGCATCAAAAGAACCCTCGAGATCCTTGAAATGGTTATTGAAAATTCTATGGTATGATGTCATGATGTTATGTACATGTATGCAAAAAAGAAAGTGAGTGTATATACAGACAAACATATTCACACAAAGCAAACAAGTCCTTAGGTTGAGGCTTGCATGAGGTTTAGGTAAGTACCCTCTTGAAGTTAGTTGGCTCATCCTGTCCTAAAATAGAAACCGGGTTCTAAGGAGCTCAATATCATTGGATTGTTTTATGTGTTCATTGTTTCGGTTTAGCCACTTACTGGCGACCAAAATATTCCAAGAAAACAATCCTCAAAAGAGTGTAGTATCGAGTATCTACCAACTTCGGACTGCACCAAAGTCAGTCATCTCACTACCCCTAAAAAGGCTAAGATGGTCAATTAAGGTTCTAAGAGTTCGTTAGTGCTTCATGACATCACGCAGCGGCCCCGTACTCTCCTTGACTACTCAAGGGTTACCAGTACTCACAAATATGTCACACTAACATAGCTTACTGCTTCAACCATGTCGGTATACCCCGCACAGTTCCCTCGCAGTTTTTTTGCTATTTACCTAAAAAGGTGCCCCAAATCCGGGTGGAGGATTTACAACAAACCCAAACAAAGAACCCAAAAGATAAAGCAATCAAGTCAATCAAAGTAAGAAAGTAAAGGTGATCTAAACCCTAAGGTAACCCCACTTTTAAATTTTTCCATATCCCCAGCAGAGTCGCCAGTTCTGTGATACGGTGGGAGAACTGGCTATGAGTTTTGCGTTTGTATTCGCACTTGTACGGTTGAGCAAGAGTCGCCACCGACTTTTTATTTTATCCTAAAGGAAAGGTTAAAAAAAGCACAGCAAAAACCTTTTGAGATATTTCGTGGGTTCGGGGGGTAGGTTATGAAAAGGGAAGGTATTAGCACCCTTTTCATCCATGGTTATCCATGGGCTCTTAGTTACTTGGTTTTTTTAGATCACTTGCCTTGATTTTTGATTGCTTGAAAATGGTGTATGTGTGAGTGTTTTTTGAAAATGTTTTGGAAGAAGATGCCTTGTCTTAGGCTAACCTTGTAACAATTTTTTACTCGAATATGTTACAAAGGCGTGTATCTTTTCGAAAAGATGTTTCAAGAATGTTTTGAGAGTTTGTTTTGAAAGTGTCGTGGATTGTGGTTTTTGAAAAAGAAGGCAAGTGTTTTTTCAAGTTGATCTCAAGTAACTAAGATCTTTATCTACCCTATTGTACTCAAAGGTTTTCTCTATGTTTTCACCCTTTTTAACAATTTTGTTCCACCATTGAATTTGGTGGACAATCTTGCGTTTAGGAAGTTTATTCGGGACGGGCACGGGTCATCGTATGGACCATGGATGCAATGATGCCAAGTGTCTTTGGCAATTTTCTTTGAAGGGACTATGATCATTCCGTTTAGGCAACATTCGAAAGCATCATCGAGGGACTTATGATCATTTTGCATTGGTTTTGCCAAAGATACTCGACGTGCAAGCATGGCCCATTTTGGAAGGCAACATGTGGGATTACCCTAGAGAGTGCAAGTGTGATTGTGTATTGATTTCATGTATTTGTCTTGTATTAGGTTATCTAGCGTTTGATTTTATGTACATGCAAACCCTAGGTCTAACCATGGTATAATTGAAAGCGGTAAATTGCGAGAATGTAAAGTCTACGCTATTACAAAATAAGTATCCGGGAGTGGGGGTACAATATTATGAATGGGGATGAGACTTACAGTATCCAATAAGTTACAACCAAATCGAATTTGCGATCAAATGTAAATAAGGTATATCAATGTATGGAAACAGCAATTGTATATGTATCAAGTGTATAATGTGAAATGTATTGTGTAAGTAATTATTTACAGGTGCGACAATGTGAATTTTGATATGTATTAAGTATTGTTTTAACTTAAATTAAATGTTTATTTAATTTAATTAATAATCTTGTGTAAAAAGAAAGTTTAAGAAAAGAAAGTATTCTAAGTTTAAAAGTTATTATTTTACATTTGATATAAAAAAAAGTATCTTTATATTGTTAATAAGAATATTTGAATTAAGAAAAAAAGAGTGTTTTCAATTTTAATTATATGATGTAAAAAAAATGTATTTTTATTATTTATGTACAAAATGATATCTTGAAAAAGGAAAATATTTGTCTTAAAAGAAAAATTATGTAACTACGTATTTATGTACAAATAAATATTTTACTAAAAAAAGGTTTAACATTCTAATTACATTATATTTTCGTATTAATACATTAATGTATTATTGTATTATTTTGTATTTTATTTAATTATATTAGTATATAAAAAAGTTATTGTTAGTGTAAAAAATAAAATAAAAGGAAATTAGTATTAAGTAAATTATTATTGTAAAATGATATTAGTTAAAATACTAAAAGAATAGACAAGATAAAGAAAAATGAATGGGCTTGGTCAGAATTGGAAAACAAACAGAGGGGGTGCCAATTTGAGTGGATTTGGGCTTTAGTGCTTCAGAGATGGGCGAGGCCCATGTTGACACAAAACTGTTTTAGGGTTCTAACGTATTTTCATTTGGATGCTTAGGGTTAGGTGAGGCAGAAGCGCCGCTCGTCGTTCATCCTCGTCGCCTTTGTTCGTCTTTCTCATGCCCAAATGCTCCTGAGTCTCCTTCGCTCAAGCCACCAACGCCATCAACACCTTCTCCCCAAGGTTAAGCGCGTGACGATTCATTCAAGGTTTAAATTTCGTTTTTATCTCTTTGGTTTTTAGGGTTTCAATAATTTGTCTTGCATGTTTAGCTTTGTGTCACGGATTCTGATTACTCGTTCTTTTTTGTTTGAGGGACGAAGAGAAAGATAAAACGAGTTACCTTCGTTGGAGGAGGTGATTAGGAGGCGTTTGGAGGGCTTTTGACGATGGAGGGACGGTGAAGACGCTAGCTTGCTTTGAGACCCTGGTTTGCGTATTCTTTGTCTTTTGCCCTTTTATTTGGTGATGATGATGAACTGAGCCTTTTCTGATTTCACTTCTTTCTTCTTCTCTGTTGCCTTGCTTTGAGCTGCCTTTGAATATGTTTGAATATGCTTGCTTATGTTGCCTTGAGATGTCTTTGAATGTTGCTTATGTATCTTCTTTGCCCAAGGATGAACCTAGGGTTCTGAGGGCTTGTATACCTTGAATGCTTGTGTATGCTGTTGAATATGCCTTTGTGCTTGTTAGAAAACGCCCTATGATGAGTGCTCTGAGGGCCTTGAGGGTTTGGTTGCCTTAGACAGGTTCAAACTTCTTTGGAGCCTTTAGGCTTTGAAAAGTTTAGGAACCTGTGTTTGACATTGAGTAGCCTGAGTATGCTTGGATATTGGGTGTTTTGTGAATGCCCCTATGATGAACTCCTTGAGTTCTGAGGGCTTGATGCTTGAAGCTAGGCTTGTATCATTTCTGGTTTCTTGAAAGGCTGGACAGGGTAGGCATTTTGGCTTGGCCAGTTTTGTTTAGGCAAGTTTGTATGCTTAGCACTGTTTTTGACAAAGGGTTATTCAGGCAGGTATGATACTTGACAGAGGTTTGATTGTTTTGAATGTGATGATAGGCACAAGGTTTTTTGGCATATGCTGTTTTTTGTTGATTAGGCTTTGAATGTTTAAGGTTTGAACTGGACAGGTTTTGCTGGAGGTGTTTGAGTTTAAGGTTTGTTTTCTTCAGACAAGTTGGGTTCTTGAGGCTCAGCAGGTTTGAGGGTTATGTGTTTGGCTGGAGGTTTTTAGTTATTGACAATCATGGTGGTATTATCTGGTTTTCTGCTGTTTATGTTTAGGCCATATGATGCTGAGGTGAGCTTGAGTTTGTGATGTTCGCAGGTTTTTAGTTTTAGTGAGGCTTTAGGTAGTATGAGGCTTTGGCATATTTTATGCTTCAGGTTTAGACAGGATGAGGCTTTTTGGCTTCAACTGGTTCTCTTTGTGTTTGAGTTATTGACAGGTTATCTCCTTGACAATAGGGTGAGGCTTGAGGCTTAATGCTTCAGTGGCTTGTATATTTTTCTCTTTACCTTGGTCAATGTTCTGCTTCTTTTTGCATCTATTGGTATGGCCCCCTCTGTTGACAGGATATCAGGTTATGCTTTAAGGCATAGTTATTCTGTCCTGCTTGACAGGTTCAGCAGGCTCTCTTTATCCATTGTGCTCATCTTTTGTTTTATATGTTTTCTTTCTATCTCTCAAGCCTAAAGCCTAAGCCTGATCTTCTATCTCTCCTCTTCCTCTCTCTCTCTAGTACAGTCTTGCATTAAATATTGTTTATGCTTTTGTACTTTCTGAAAGGGCCACATGGGGAAATGATGAAAGTGTAGTTGCTTGCATATCCCATTTTCTCTGCATATCTTCTTTGGCCAGCTTGATATCTTTGTGACAGTATGCTTTATATTTTTGGCAGAAAGTTGTACTTTTGGATTTTTTAGTTTGATTTGAACTTGCTTCTGAACTATGCAGTTTGACACTTTGAATTGTGCAATTTGACTTTGTGCATTCATATTTTAGCAAATAAAACTCGTCCCTCTTTGTGAACCGGGAGAAATCCCGTGATTTGCAGAGAGGGTTAACTGATCCCCATCAGTGGCCCTTAATGATGACTGCAATTTTATCTGTCTTTTCAATTCAATTTAACTGTTATTTGACTTTTCTCTTTTCTTTTGCAGATAAAAAATGGAGTACTGGAGCGAGGGATAGCGGATGAAGATTTGAAGATTAGCAAAATAATTAGGATAGTTTTTATTTAGCTTTAAATAAATGTAATATTATTTTCGTCAACATTTTGTAAACAAAAACAATTATACAAATGACTTAAAGATAAATAAAAAGTCCTTTTATTTAATTAATTCTTCTTTTCTTCAATTGTTTATTTATTATTTATAGTTCTTTAAATTAAAATAATATTGAAAATAAATTCCAACTTATTTAATCTTTAGAATAATAAATAATTAACTAAATAATATTTCAGTATTGATCAATTAATAAACTTGACGCTTCCAATGTTCAAGGAAAAATAACAGTTAATCACAACAATTGATCAGACGCATTCCCCCTTTTCACTGATTCTTACCAAACACTGTAAATCCAAACTGCATATATCTTTTGACTGGTTTAATCAAACGAACGTGAATTCAAACCAACTGCAGTCTTTTACTGATTAAATCAAATAATGCGAATTCAACCCAAATCTCGGAATGTCTTGCAAAACACTGTAGAATTTAGATCTTTCTGAGAACGCGCGCACAAACCCTAATTCCTGATTAAATGCCAAGGAGCATTCGCCTGATCAAAGTTGAGCCAGAATCAACCAAAACCCTAAGCCAACTGTGTGAAACAATCCAGAGCCCTAAAAATCAATAAAACCCTAATTGCGTCTGACTGACGAGAAAAGTCTGTTCGACCGATTCTTGAGCCAGTTTGAAAGATCATGGAAAGCCTGAAGTTGTTATTTCTTGTGGAAGAATACGAGGGAAAATTTTGGGGTACAACAGCCATCCAAGAATGTTTGTTGTAAATCAAAAGAAATAAGCATCAGAATGGTGTCCATATTTGGAACGTATCTGAGCTGTATCTGGAGATTGAATCTGTATGAGCAACATAATAGCATCCGTGTTTGGAGTGTATCCGAGCCGTATCTGAACTAGAATCTGAATGAGTAACAGAATGGCTACCGTGTCTGGAGCGTATCTGAACTGTATCTGAATAAGTGACAGAATGGCACCCGTGTCTGGAGCATATCTGTATCGTATCTTGATGTTGAGATCTGAATGAGTATCAGAATGGCATCCTTATCTGGAGCGTATCTGAACTGTATCATGAACTTGGAATCTGAATAAGTATCAGGATGACATCCGTGTCTGGAGCGTATCTGAACTTGAATCTGAATGAGTATCAGGATGGCATCCGTGTCTGGAGCGTATCTGAACTTGAATCTGAATGAGTAACAGAGTGACTTCCGTGTCTGGAGTGTATTTGTACTGTATCTTGAAAGATGAATCTTGAATGAGTAACAGAATGGCATCCTTGTCCGGAGCGTATCTGTACCGTATCTGAACTTGAATCTGAATAAGTGACAGAATGGCACCCGTGTCTGGAGCGTATCTGAACTTGAATCTGAATGAGTAACAGAATGACTTCCGTGTCTGGAGTGTATCTGTACTATATCTTGAAAGATGAATCTTGAATGAGTAATAGAATGGCATCCTTGTCCGGAGTGTATCTGTACTGTATCTTGATGTTGAAATCTGAATGAGTATCAGAATGGCATCCTTGTCTAGAGCGTATCTGAACTGTATCTGAAATATTTGAACATTGTTATTGGTAGCTGTTAATCTTATCCTGAAAAGGGTAAAATGTTAGCTGAAACACAAAGTTATGTTGCATGAAATGTATGATGCAATATATGTACTTTATCAATGTTTATGATATGTGGATGTAATGTATGTGCATGTAAGCTGATTTGCTGTATTGCTGAGGAAGATAAATCCTTGTCTGCTGCTGAGGATATGTGGACTCTTCATGTCTTGAAGTTGGAGTATTTGACAAAAATTCCGTTGTGAGAGTAATGCCATGTACTGCTTGAGGAATCTGCTTGGGGAATCCAAAGAACTTTGATGACTTCTGCTGGGAATTAATAATGAGAATCTTCATTCTGTTGGGGAGCAATGAAAACTCTGTGGGGGAAAAAGCTTATTCCTGTTTGGGAAAAAGTTTAGGAGTTTCGGTCGTATGCCACTCTACTGGGGAGTTATCCTAAGTTGGGGAGAAACAAAAGTTAACTGTTATCCGGTTGATTTTTCAGACTTCAAGACAACTTGCTGGGGAATTTGAAGAAACTGGATGGTTTCCACTGGGGATTAATAGTTTGAAGTTTCAGCTCCGCTGGGGATCTTAATGATGTACTGTAGGGATTGCTCATGGAATAGCCTAAAGACGTTTTCCTATTCTTTTAACCTGTCAGTAATTGTTCTTTCTTCATTTCGTTTATTTGTAAACAATAGTTATGTTCAAATGCATATGTTCATTAATGAATCATTGGACGTTTTTGCAAATAAAACACAAGTGTAAAAAGAAAAGGACAAATGGTTTTCTATACTTTAAAGAGATATCTTTGTATTTACTTTGAATAAGTATTTTGTACAAAGGAGACAAACATCCTAGTAAGAGGATGGTGTCATAAGAAAAATTTATAAAAAGAAAGATAGCTATGTGTAATAATCCCATGGGGTTCCCATTCTGTTATAGCCTTCGTATCTCCGAATATCTTGTCCATTTGTCGCTTCGTCCGAAGATGATTGAATTGATCAGGAGCTCCGAGTTTGTCAGTGAAGAGATTGTCCTTAAAGTGATCCGCCGAGACATAGTGATACACTTTAATTCCCTAACTTTTGCCTGAACTTCCCTTTCGGGTTTTTGATCCACCGGGAAACCCTTTTTTTCCCAAGTCGCCCTTTCGGGTTTTCAACTTGTCGGGTGTACAGATTTTTATTTATTTTATCCCTAACTTTTGCCCAAACCTTTTGGTTCGCCGAGATGCCCTTGTTTTGCCTAGGTGTGTCAACCTAGCAGGTCTCTTATGCGTAGTATCTTTTGACTATGTCTACGTTCGCAGGGTGTGGCAGGTCATCACCGTCCATGGTGGTTAAGATCATCGCCCCACCAGAAAAGATGTTCTTGATTACAAATGGTCCTTCATAGGTAGGAGTCCATTTTCCCCTGGAATCACTTTGTGGTAAGATAATACGCTTGATCACTAGATCTCCAACTTGATATACTTAGCGTCTGACTTTCTTGTTGAAAGCCTTGATCATCCGTTTTTGATACATCTGACCATGGCAAACAGCAGTAAGTCTCTTTTCATCAATTAAGTTCAGCTGATCAAGTCGAGTCTGGATCCAATCATCTTCACTCAAACCTACATCCTTCATGATTCTTAAAGAGGGGATCTGAACCTCAATAGGTAAGACAACCTTCATGCCATAAACCAAAGAATAGGGTGTTGCCCCAGTTGATGTACGAGCCGTGGTACGGTACCCATGGAGAGCAAACGGTAGCATCTCATGCTAGTCCTTGTAGGTGACTGTCATTTTCTGTATGATCTTTTTAATGTTTTTATTAGAAGTTTCGACTGCACCATTCATCTTTGGCCGATAGGGGGATGAATTGTGATGTTGAATCTTGAACTTCTCGCACAGGGCAGTGATCATAGTATTGTTAAGGTTTGTACCGTTATCAGTGATGACCCTTTCTAGGATACCGTACCGACAAATGAGATTCTGCTTGATGAAACGGGAAACAACATTCTTAGTAATGGATGTGAAGGAAGCTGCTTCGACCCACTTTGTGAAATAATCAATGGCCACTAGAATGAAGCGGTGTCCATTGGAGGCTGTAGGCTTGATCTCCCCAATCATATCGATTCCCCACATAGCAAAGGGACAAGGACCTGTTAAGACATTTAGGGGAACCGGGGGTACGTGCACCTTGTCTGCATAGATTTGACACTTATGACAGGTCTGGGAGTGTTGATAGCAGTCTGCTTCCATGGTAGACCAATAATAGCATGCCCGTAGGATTTTCTTTGCCATCGTATGCCCACTAGAGTGAGTGCCAAAGGTACCTTCATGTAATTCAGCCATGATCTTTTCAGCTTCAATCTTATCCACACAACAGAGCAGAATAGAATCATGATTACGTTTGTACAGGATGCCATTACTTAGGAAGAACTTAGCGGAGAATCTCCTTAGGAACTTTTTATCATTGATTGAAGCTCCTTCAGGATATTCTTGAGCCTCGAGATACCTTTTGACCTCATGAAACCATGGTTGGTCCACTACTTCTTCAGTATTAATCTCGTGACAGTGTGCTGGTTCATCCATTCGTTCAATGGTGATCTGGGGAGCCTCATTATCCCAATTAAGTTTAAACATAGATGACATTGTGGCTAGAGTGTCTGCTAGCTGATTTTCTTCTCACGGGAAGTGCTCGAAGGTAATCTGCTCAAAATGTGGTATCAATGTCAAAACATGTTCTTTGTAAGGGATAAGGTTTGGGTGTTTAGTGTCCCATTCTCCTTTGATCTGACTGATGACCAAAGCTGAATCTCCAAACACAACTAAAGATTTGATTCCCAAGTCTATGGCAGCCTTGAGACCAAAGATGCATGCTTCGTATTCTGCCATGTTATTCGTACAGTTGAAGAAAAGTCTGGCAGTAAAAGGAGTATGGCATCCTTCCGGAGATATAAGTACAGCGCTGATACCATTACCAAGTGCATTGGATGCCCCATCAAAGAACAGGGTCCATCGGGATCCTTGTTCAGGTCCGTCATATGGTCTGATTCCTTCACAGTTGTCTAATGTCATGATGTCTTCGTCAGGGAATTCAAACTTCATGGACTGATAATCCTCTACAGCTTGGTGAGCAAGATGATCAGCTAGCACACTGCCCTTTATCGCTTTTTGCATCGTTTACTGTATGTCATATTCTGTTAGGATCATCTGCCATCTAGCTATCCTTCCAGACAAAGAAGGCTTCTCAAAGATGTATTTTATCGGATCCATCTTAGATATCAGCAAAGTGGTATGAGTCAACATATACTGTCTTAGCCGGCGAGCAGCCCATACCAGAGCGCAGCAAGTTTTCTCAAGCAGTGAATATCTGGTTTCACAGTCGGTAAACTTTTTGCTCAAGTAATAAATAGCATGCTCTTTTCGGCCAGACTCGTCATGCTGCCCCAATACACACCCCTATTGAGTTCTCTAAAACAGTCAGATACACGATCAGTGGTCTTCCCTCGATTGGTGGCATCAAGACAGGAGGCTCTTGTAAATATTCCTTGATTTTGTCGAAAGCAATCTGACATTCATCATTCCATCTGACTACTTGATCTTTCTTCAACAACTTGAAGATTGGCTCACAAGTAGATGTTAGGTGAGAAATGAACCTGGCAATATAGTTCAGGCGTCCCAAAAATCCTCTGACTTCCTTCTCAGTGCGAGGAGCAGACATTTCTTGTATCGTTGTAACCTTGGCAAGATCAATCTCGATGCCTTTGTTGCTGACAATGAAACCTAAGAGTTTACGGCACCGGACTCCGAATGTGCACTTGTTCGGGTTCAACCTTAGTTTGTACTCCTTCAATCTGAAAAACAGCTTTTGCAAGTGACCAAGGTGTTCTTCTTCAGTTTGTGACCGGGCTATCATGTCATCTACGTAGACTTCTATCTCATGATGTATCATATCATGAAACAAAGCTACCATGGCGCGTTAATAGGTTTCCCCGACATTCTTCAGTCCGAATGGCATCACTTTATAGCATAACGTACCCCACTGTGTGACAAATGTAGTGTTCTCCATGTCCTCAGGTGCCATTTTGATCTGGTTATAGCCTGAGAATCTGTCCATGAAAGAAAATACCTTGTGCCGGGCTGTATTATCAACTAGGATGTCGATGTGTGGAAGTGGAAAATCATCTTTAGGGATGACCCTGTTTAAATCTCTATAGTCCATGCACATTCTTACTTTGCCATCATTTTTAGGCACGGGAACAATGTTGGCAACCCATTGAGGATAGGAAGTAACAGCCAGAAATTCAGCATTGAACTGTTTCATAACTTCTACTTTGATCTTCTCTGACATGTCAGGTCTCATGCGGCGGACTTTTTGTTTCACTGGTGGACAGTCTTCTCTTGTGGGTAGACGGTGTACCATAATGTCTGTATCAAGTCCCGGCATGTCTTCGTATGACCATGCAAAGATCTCAACATAATCATGCAACAGCTGAATTAGGCGCTCCTTGACACTCGGCTCTAGATTGGCACCCACTCTGATTTCCTTTTTATCTTCCTCGGTACCCAAGTTGATTGTATCCAACAGCTCCTCATGAGGCTGAATAACTCTTTCCTCTTGTTGTAGTAGTCTGGCCAATTCCCCCGACACTTCACAATCTTCCTCACCTTCGTATTCAGCTTGGTAGATCAGATCTTCAGAGTCACTGAAGGCTATAGTAGTATCGTTACCCATGGGATCCGGAATGGAAGGGTACCTGCATTTGTGAGTGTGGGTGTGTGTAAGGGTATAACCATCTTAAAACAATAAAATGTAAAATAAAGACAATGAGCACAAAAGGTTTATATATGAAAAAGCGTCCATGATTCATTGAATGTCATATGAAGATGAAATAAAAACCCTTACCAATGGACCATTGTGCCTCGGGTAAGACACAAGGTTGAAAAAGTGCGAATTGTTCGTGAATATTACAAGTCCAACAAAAATGTAAAAGATAAATTACTAAGATATGAAAGTTATTATGACAAAGTCTTTGGCTTCCCAGTTGCGAAGTCCTCCGTTGACAGTAGGAAATATCCAATCTTCCAAGCTGCTATCTTCTTCACTGTCTTCCACTGCATTGACCCCTTGTTTACTAATCTTCACAGGTGGCCCCCCGGCACGAGCGCGGCGCACAGCCTTCTGAGCAATTGAAGTAAACCCTGAGCCAAACTTGTCTGATTTGTACGGAATGTATGGAAGTTGCCCCCAGATGGTGCATCCGCCCTCTTCCACTACTTCCTTTGCATCCTTTAGAGATAACATCCGAAGTGGAGGTCTTGTGATCTTAGGAATCGAGGATACAACCTCGGTCGCCGCTATTTCTTGAGAGACCTCTTCAAAATGTTGGAAAGGGGTTTCAATGAACTCGCCATCCAATCCCACATATCAGAAAGAATTCAGATGAATAATCATGTACTCCTCTTCCTTGTGGAAAGTTATGATCTTTCCTTAGACAGGGTACTTCAGCATCTGATGCAAAGTGGAGGTGACAGCACCGACATTGTGAATCCAGGGGGTCCTAACAGACAGGAATAAGAAGGACGGATGTCCATCACATAGAAGGTTGAATTGAAGGTCTGAGTTCCCACATTTATCGGGATGTCCACCTCCCCATGGACCATCCTCTTAGAGCCGTCAAATGCTCTCACAACTATGTTACTGGGTTTTAATGTCAGCCCCTCACAATCTAATCTATCAAGGGATTTCTTTGGTAAGACGTTCAGAGATGAACCATTGTCTACCAAGACATGGGCTAGGGTCGTTCCTCTACACTCCAATGAGACATGTAATGCCTCATTGTGTTTTCTCCCTTTGGGTGTCAAGTCAGCATCATAGAAATCCAGGCCATTATCAGTTGTCAAACTGGCCACACACTCTTGGAATTGGTCCGCATATGTCTCTTGCAGCACATGAGCTGTCTTCAGAAACTTTACCAGAGCTTTTGCATGTGCCTCAGAGCACAGCAGCAATGCTAGCATAGAGATTTTGGAAGGGGTTTTCCCCAACTGTTCAACCACATCATAATCACTCTTCTTTATTATCCTCAGGATTTCTTCCATCTCCTTCTTGGATGTTTCAGGGATAGATTGAGCCTTCGTCCGGACAGGCTCTTCTTGAATGTTTTTTCCTTTATTCTCAACAGTGGAAGTAGGGATAGGAATTGTGTCTTCTTTGTCGGTAGGTACGCTTGCAGGTACAATTACTGGTGCAGAGGTAACTGTTGTACCCCAAAATTTGCCCTCCCATTTCTCATTGATTTCTCATCACTAAGCCCTTGGAGCTCAAGATCCAGTTAGGGTTTCATCTGCTCAAGACTTCTCCTTGCACTGTTGACCCAAATTAGGGTTTGTGTTTGCACAAAGATGTTTTGACCAAAAATGCCTAAGATGACTTTCATGCTTCATATTGGACTCCCAAGTTTATCCATACCAAGTTTCAAGTCTTGATTCCAAATTTTGCCCAGTCAATTGGACAGTTAACCTAGAAATCAGCTGTATTGGGGAAAAAGTTAACTGTGGCCAATTGACAATCAAATCTCATTAAAATTGACCCCCATCAACATTATGAACTCATAGGGACCATTTGATCAAGTTTGGATCACAATTCCACAAGAAATTTGATCAGATCACCAAAAGGGCAAAATGGTCATTTTTAGGGTTTTGGCTGCACAAAGGCAATTTTTGACTGTTTGACTTAGCCAATGGAAAACCAAGCTCACATATGGACTCAAGGACCCCATGGAATTGTCTTGACATGCTCAACAAGTTCAAAAGATCCCAAATGCACAAGATTGACAGTTGAATTTCCCAGTCAATTGATCAATTTTGACTGTATACTAAAAAGTCAAACTTTGACTTTTTGGTCAAAATCAAATATCAAGATTCATTTTTCATCAAAACATGCCAAGTCATGAAACTTTTTCATCAAGAAATCAAGAATTGCAAATTAGGGTTTGAAATGAAGATTTTTCATAACTTAGAATTTTTCTAAGTTATGAAAAACCCTAATTTTTTCCTAACTTTGCCCCACTTTCTCACCAAGATTCATTTGGATTCAAGCAAAAGTCAAAACATGAAAGTTTTAGCCTATTGCAAAATCTACAACTTTGATTCACAAAGTTTTCCCAAAAGAAGCTTGTATCTCAAGTTACAATTTTTGGAATAAGGGTACCAAACCATTCTTAACTTAGAGAAAATTTGACCTATTTTAGGCAAGGTTTTTACCTAACTTTAAGACCATTTTCCACATACTTCCACTTGGAATTTCAATTTGCATTTCAAAGATGGATTGTAGTACACATTACAAGATTTCCAAAATGTCTAAGAACTCATCAAACAACCTCATGGTTAGGGAGAATCGAATTTGGCAAGTTGGGAAAAACTCACTTTTGATTTGGCCAATTTACATGTCCATAACTTGTGCATTTTCAAACTCAGCATGTGCAAGCTACATTGCAGGCCTCTAATCCCATTTTTACTCAATAATTCAATGCTAAACCATTGTTCCAAGATGTTGTTCTATGCATTTGGATATTACATGGAGAATTAATCCTTATTTAGAAAAAGAAATATATCCATTTTGATAAAGTTGCACTTTATGTCAAATTTGCAATCCAAGTGGTACAGTTCAAATCTCTTTGGCACAAGTTTATGGACTAATTGCACTAATCAAGACTGAGTTATGCAGCACATTAGGGGGGCCTGTACAAGCTAGAAACTCAACTTGGCCATTGGTTGCTTAAAGTAGAAGAAACTTGCCATAATATAACACAACTCTCATATCAGTTAACACGGGCTTAGAAAAAGTTATCAAACACATTCAAGACATCCATCCCAAGCTGAAACACGAGCTATCCACCTCCATTGCCCTCTCAAACACAGAATCACCCTCAAACTGCCCAAACAGAGCATCTGCTGCAGTTTGAGTTCCATAGCTCAAACCTTCCATGCATTCTTGCTAAAAACTTGTCAAACACATCCCACAACATCCCTTAAAGCTAATCCAAACCTCAAACACGACCTGTAACACTCCCAGGCAACATCACCATTTTCATTTTCTTGTTTTGCAGCTGAAGTTCCATAGCACGATTCAAAAGGTTTCAAGACAAAGTAAAGCTTGGAATAGCATCCCTGGACATCAAGGAAGCTGTACCAATCATCATCTTGCACTGAAAGTACCTCAATCACCAGATACAACTTCAACTGAACAGGTAAGTTCATGAACACGTATCTCTCTATCCAGGCATTGTTAGCTTTAGGTTTGTGAAGAAAACATGTCACATTCATAGCCCTGAACATGCCCATGTAATTAGATTTCATTTATATTATGTATGCTTAGAGAATTTTAAGTCTGAACATGGGACAAAAACTAGGTCAGGAATTGGGGGAGAAGAAATTCTCTCTCATCTTAGAGAGTTAAGTCAAGTTCTTTATATTCCTGAATCCGTCTCTTAATGCTCTACATTTTTCATGTTGTGAGTTTTGCTTGAAAGTCCAGGAATTGAGAGATGAAAAACGCGCGTGGATTGTGTTCAAACATGTTCTGAGGTTGAAGATGAAGTCTTCTTGGGCTGAGCCGGAGTTGACTTTCTTTTTGCACCCTTTTATTACTTTTACACCCCCTGAGCCCATTTTGCTTATTTTAATGATTTTTTGACTTTTCCTTTTTTATTCTGACTTATTTATTTTTTCTTATAATATTAAAAATACAAAAAATATTTTTTACACCATTTTCATATTTATTAGGTATTTATTTGCTTAGATTAATATTTATGCATAAATAATATAAATACTATTTAGAATAACTAGGAAAAAATAATGCAAATATATTTTATTTCTGATTTTTTTATTTCATTTTCTCTTTTGAAAACATTTTATACCAAAAATACTTTTTTTTGTAAATATTAAATATTATATTTTTTATACATGTTTAATATATTTATCATATAATATAAATACATATATATATTAATATATTTAGGTTAAAATACAAAATATACACACTTTTATTTTTTTTATTAATATTTAATATTAAAAATACCCTTTTACAAATATACTTCATTTTTATTTTATTTTGTATATAATAAATAAATGTGTACATATTAAATAATTAAAACATTTTATTTAATAAAATTAGGGTTTTGCCCTAAACATGAAAAATCCAAAAAATTAATACTTTTTATTTTGTTTATTTGACACATAAAGAAATACCTTTTTCATACATATAAAAACATTTTTTGCATCTTGCATATTTATTTTATTTTCATTTAATTTGTGCAATTAAATATCTTGTAAATAATTCAATTTTGATGTAATAGTTTAGGTTTAAATTCCTTGTCAAAATACCCCCATTTGAACATTTGTACCCCCTTCCCATATTATGTTGTAATAGCTTAGAAACTTTAATTTTCGCACTTTAATGCTTTCTAAATATACCATGATAGAATTAGGGTTTGTATGCAAATAAAAACAATAAAATAGTTTGACCTAATTTCAAGATAAACAAGCATGAAAATGGACAACACTTATCACACTTGCACCCCTAGGGTATTCCACTTGTTGCCTTCAATAAATGGGCCATGTTGCATGTTAGGTCTCTTTGGGCAAAACAAACACAATTCAAATGATCATAGTCCCTCGATGACGCTTTCGAAAAGTTGCCTAAAAATGATCAAGTCCCTTAAAGGAAAATTGCCCAAAGATACTTGGCACCATTGCAATTATGGTCTAAACGATGACCCGCGCCCGTCCCTTTCACATCCTAACACAAGATTGTCCACCAAATGCAATGGTGGAACAAAATTGTTAAAAGGGTTAAAACATAGCAAAAATCTTTGAGAACTTTAGGGTAGATAGCTCTTAAGTACTTGTCAACTTGCAAAACAAAAACACTTGCCTATTTTTCAAACCACACTTCACAAACACTTTCAAAACAAACTTTCAAAAAACCTTGAAACATCTTTTCAAAAAGACAAACACCTTTTGTAAAACATTCGAGTAAAGAATTATTACAAGGGTAGCCTAGACAAGGCATCTTTTTCAAAACATTTTCAAAACCACACACAAAGCACCATTTCAAACAATTGAAAACCAAGGCAAGTTGATCTAAGCAAGTACTTAAGAGCCCATGGATAACCATGGATAGAAAGGGTGCTAATACCTTCCCTTTTTATAATCTACTCCCCGAACCCAAGAAAACATCTCAAAGGTTTTTGCTGTGCTTTTTAAACCTTTCCTTAGGATAAAATAAAAAGTCGGTGGCGACTCTTGCTCAACTGAAACATTTGCGAAAACAAACGCAAAACCATAGTCAGTTCTCCCACCGTATCACAGAACTGGCGACTCTGCTGGGGAAAATTTTAAAAGTGGAGTAACCTTAGGGCTTAGATCACCCTCTTGCATGATTAAATTGTTTGTTTTGATTGCTTTATATTTTGGCTCTCTTGTTTGGGTTTGCAATCCTACACCCGGATTTTGGGAAACATTCATAGATAGCAATACATTGTGGAAACTGTGCGGAGTATACCGACACGGTCGAAGCAATAGCTATATTAGTGCGACATATTTGTGAGTACCGATAACCCTTGAGTTCAATCAAGGAGAGTACGGGGCCGCTGAGTGATGTCACTAAGCACTAATGACCTAGAACCTTACTTGACCATCTTGGCCTTTCATTAGGGGTAGTGAGATGACCGGCTTTGGTGCAGTCCGAAGTTGGTAGATACTCGATACTACACTCATTGAGGGTTGTTTTCTTGGAATATTTTGGTTGCTAGTTAAGTGGCTAAACCAAAACAATGAACAATGAAAACAATCCAGTGATATTGAGCTCCTTAGAACCCGATTACTATTTATAGGACAGGTTTTTAAGCCAACTACACTCAAGAGGGTACTTACCTATGAAACCCCATGCAAGCCTGAAACTAGGGTTTGGTGTGAATTGCTTGTACATATGTTTTGTGCATACATCATAAACATCATAAAGCATCATATGCATTCACTAACCACTTCAAGGGTTTAGATCTTCATCTTTGTTCTTGTTTTGTAGGTCATGGAAATTCCTCGCAGAAAAACCATCCAAGTCAACCTTGTGAGAATCTCTCCTCAACTCAAGGAGCTCACCTCAAGAATTCCGGAAAGCTCTTCCTTCAGTGAAAGACATGGTAGACTGCTCAGCTTAGTCAACACCAACATTGAAGAAGACATGATGAAAGTGCTATTCCAATTCTTTGACCCTCTTCACCACTGTTTCACTTTCCCTGATCACCAGTTGGTGCCCACTTTGGAGGAGTTTTCTCAACTCCTAAGAATCCCTATCCTTAATCAACTACCCTTCAACGGTATGGAAAAGGAACCAAAGCCTGAAGATGTTGCTCGAGCATTACATCTACAACCTTCTGACATCAAGGGGCATTGGGAAACTAGAAGCGGCGTCAAAGGATTCTTAGCAAAATTCTTGTTTGAGAAGGCACAAGAATGTTGGAATTCATTGGACCTACAAGCCTTTGAAGAGATTGTGGCACTCCTTATCTATGGGTTGGTCTTGTTCCCAAATCCTGACCAGTTTGTAGATGTCAATGCCGTCAAAATCTTCTTGTCCAGAAATCCAATACCAACATTGATTGGGGACATTCTTCACTCATTTTACACACGACCAATGAGAAAGAGGGGTGTTCTCATGTGCTGTACTCCTCTCCTTGCAAGGTGGTTTATTTCGCACCTTCCACAATCTGTCTTAAAGAATGATCAAGGCTCAAGGTGGTCCCAACGGTTGATGACTCTTACTCACTCTGATGTACATTGGTGTTCTCGGTCCAGAGAAAATGTCATCATCGTCGATCGTTGTGGAGAGTTCCCTAATGTCCCATTACTTGGCATTAGAGGGGGCATTACCTACAACCCTTGCCTAGCTTTGAGGCAATTTGGATATGCACGGAGGGATGGCCCTCACGACATGTTGATTCCTGACCTAGTTTTTGACTTCGACAACGATGCGCAAGGACTTCGCCAAAGATTCATCAGAGCTTGGAGGATGCCCAACAAGGTTGATAGCAAGACACTGGGACACAAGAACTCCATCCCTCTTGAGCCTTATCTCAAGTGGGTACGAGCCCGAGCCCAGAGTCTAATGATGCCTTATCCTCATGTTCTCCCTATGATTAAAGAGCCCGTCAAGGAAGGGGAGGTTCCCTACACCATCCTACATCCTGACATGCCTACATCGTGGGAGGAAATGCAGAAGAGTTGGATTCAGCTCAAGGAGGAACGGAACACTTTTGAAGCTAGCTTCTACGCCAGCGAGAAAAAGGTTTTAGAGCTTACCCGCCGACTCCATGAGCAAGAGGCCCTCAACACCTACATCGCACCAAAGAGGATGCGCAATGTCTTTTTACCTTGAGAAGTTGTTTTTGTAATATTTGGCCCATGGGGCATTTATGTACTAACAAATTTCTTCTTATTAATATGACGTGCGTTCTTCTTTGTCTGCAACAATTTTGAATGTTCTAAATCCTTGAATGCATTGCATACATAAGCATACATTCATCATGTGCATAAGCAGGTCTCACTCCAGGTTTCCTTATCTGTCTGCTGTTTATTTCAGTAGGATGGATCTCGAGCAAACAGTCAAAGACCTACAAGCTCAAAATGCACAGTTCCAGCAACTCCTGATGACCTTGGCTAAGGGTCAGGAGGATCTAAAGACCTTGCTGGGGAATAAAGACCCAGTGAAAAAGAAGAAAAAGAGACTCGGGGTGGCTACTTTAGGGAGAAGATTTGAAGGAGAAACCCGGAGAGTGCTTGAATTTCCTCCTACTTCTGATGAAGGAACCAGTAAAGGAGGTGGGGATGCGGTACCTTCCGAGTCTGATGTGGAAGAAGAAGAGGTCGAAGAGGATGAAGACTACTCTGATCAACAATACCCTCCGGCTGATGATAAATACAAGGGTTTAGAAGACAGGTTGGCCGCCATGGAGCTACAGAGGGTGCCGGGTTTGGATTTCGAAGACTTGGGTTGGGTTGTCGGGATTGTGATTCCCCCAAAGTTCAAAGTGCCAGTTTTTGTAAGGTATGACGGGTTGTCCTGTCCAAAAATGCATCTCAGGTCCTACGTAAGAAAGATCCAACCCTATACGGCAGATAAGAACCTTTGGATCCATTTCTTTCAAGACAGCCTTTCTAGGGCTCAACTGGAGTGGTTTTATTAGCTAGAGGGAACCAGCGTCTGAAACTGGGAAGACTTGGCCACCGCCTTCTACAAACAATATCAGTACAATTCTGACCTTGCTCCTACGCGTACCCAACTTCAGGGTATGTCATTGGGAACAGGAGAAGGATTCAAAGAATATGCACAAAAATGGAGGTATTTGGTTGGCAGGGTGCAACCTCCTTTAACCGACCGTGAACTTGTTGATATGTTTCTAGGGACCCTATCTGAGCCATTTTTCAATCATCTGATTGGTAACTCTTCCGCGGGGTTTACCGATTTGATCTTAACAGGCGAAAGAATAGAAGCTGGCATCAAGTCAGGGAAGATTCAGAAGGGTGTTGCTGCAAGTGTTGAGAAGAAACCTTTCAAGAAGGAAACAGCTGTGGTATATTCTCAGAGAAGAGCAGGGAAGAATGAGCGCCGGCCGACTGTGGGGGCCGTAATGATTCAAAACCCTTCAAGTGAGCAGCCTCGCTATAACCAATCCAGACCAAATCAGCAACGGGTGGAACGGCCACAACGGCAGTTCACCCGCATTAATATGACTCCAGCACAAGTACTTCCCCATCTGTTGAAGTTGAATCTCGCCACTATCAAAGAGGCACCAAAAAATGTGAATACGTCCTCTCCGCATTACCATCCTAATGCTAAATGCGCCTACCATTCTGACAGTGTCGGGCACGACACCAACGATTGTTGGGCACTCAAGCATAAAATCCAAGACCTGATAGAGGCGAAGGAGGTGGAGTTTGACGCTCCGGAGAAGCCTAATGTGATATCTGCTCCCATGCCGAAGCACGGCCGAAATGTCAATGCCATTGAAGAAGATTTGTATGTTGCTGATGTCAATGATCTGATAACTCCGTTGCTAACCATCAAGTTGAATCTGTTAAGGGCCGGGATCTTCCCGGGATGTAAAGAAGACTGCTATTGTTGTTACTCTCTGCCGTTTGATTGTCCGTTACTGAAGAAAGGCATCCAAGGCCTAATGGACAGTCGACAAATTTTGTTTGAAAAAGTTTCTGCTATTCCAACCCATACTGAAGATGTTTCAATTATAACCATTCACGCCAATCTTTCCAAGGCCGTCAGAAAGCCTGTTAAGATTACACCAACTACGAAATTTGTTCCTTTGAAGATAACAATGTCAGGGCTTGTCCCCTATGTTTCTGAGAAGTCAATACCATGGAACTATGGCGGTGACGTCTACTACCATGGTATTAAACAAATCAAAATAACTGAAGAAAGTTCGGATGATGAAGAAGCCAGCATTGGAAACATCGCAGGCACGAGCAAAATCACCCGGAGCGGGAGAATATTTTCTCCAGAGATTGCCCCTCCAAGAGCAATCTTTGGACCCTCATCTACTGACAAGGTCATCCCTGCACCAATAAAACTCTCCGCTAGAACCCCATTGATTGAAGATGTTGTTGTTCCTAGTATTGTCCCTCCTACCGTTGTTGATAAAGGTAAGGGAATCCAAGATGAGCTCGTCAGGACGAGGGCTCAACCCTTGGTCATTCCGGAAACCTCCAAGAAGGAAATGGATGAGATCTTGAAGACAATCAAAAGGAGTGATTACGATGTGGTAGAAAAACTGGGGCAAACCCCCTCAAAGATCTCCATGCTGGCACTACTACTTTTCTCGGAAGCGCACGCTAAGGCTCTGATAAAATTCCTGAAGGCAGCCCATGTGCCCCAGGAAACCTCTGCAGATCAATTTCAAAATTGCGTGGCCAGCCTTACTGCGGACAATGGATTAGGTTTCTCTGAAGCCGACCTAACTCCTAAAGGTAGAAACCACAATGATGCTTTGCACATTTCATTCGAGTGCCGAGGAACTACTCTCGCACATGTCTTGGTCGACACTGGTTTGTCGCTGAATGTACTGCCTAAGAAGGCTTTGGACCGACTAGATTGTGAAGGGTTGGAGTTGAAACCGAGTGATATTGTTGTCAGAGATTTCGATGGTTCGAAGAGAATGGTCCATGGGGAGGTTGATATTCCCATCAAGGTGGGTACTGAGGTGTTTAAGTCTACTTTCTATGTGATGGACATCCGTCCGTCATACTCTTGCTTGTTGGGTAGGCCTTAGATACACCATGCTGGGGCAGTCACTTCCTCCTTACATCAGATGTTGAAGTACCCTGTCAAGGGGAAGATCATAACCGTCCATGGCGAAGAGGAGTACATGATCAGCCACTTGAACTCCTTCCGGTATGTGGAGGTAGAGGGGGAGTTCATTGAGACGCCTTTCCAGCATTTCGAAGAAGTCCTTCCTGAAATAACAGTAGCAAAGTTGGCAGCTGAAGTACCGAGGCAGATGGCCAGGATGGCATCTCTGGAGGACGCAAAGGCCGCAATAAAAGAGGGGAAGAATTTAGCATGGGGGCAGTTGCCTGATATTCCACATAAAACAGACAAATTTGGATTAGGGTTCACTACTGCGGGCCAGAAAGCTATGCGCCGTTCGAAGATTGAAAGAGCGCCAGTCAAAATTTCTCCCTACGGAATCAACGCTTTGGAGGATGAAGACAAAGAGAGAAACATCGAAGAGTGGATTTACCCGACTGTCAAAGGAGGATTGTGCAACTGGGAGGCAAAAGACTTTGTCCCCATCACTTTTATTCATCAGTAATTTATCTGTCAAACATTTCCTATTGGTCTGTAATATTTATTTTCAAACAATCCGTACACTATCTTTTCACCTCATGCCTTGCCCGGGGCATGTAGGTCCATTTGTAAGGGTTTTGATTATTTTTCATATCCATATGCCATGTTTAATGATTCATTGGACGTTTTTCATTTGATAAACTGCTTGTGTTCATTTTCTTTCCTTTTGCATTTTTTGTTTAAGGATGGCTATCCCTTACACACACCCACACTCACAAATGCAGGTACCCATCCACTCCGGATTCCATAGGTGACTATTCTGCTATATCCTTCAGTAACTCTAAAGATCTGGTCAATCAAGCCGAGTATGAAGATGATGAAGGTTGTGAAGTACCAGGGGAACTAGCCAGACTTCTACAGCAAGAGGAAAGGGCCATCTTACCGCACGAAGAGTCATTGGAAACTGTCAACTTAGGGACCGAGGAAGACCAGAAGGAGGTGCAAGTGGGTGCCAATCTGGAACCAAGTGTCAAGGAACGCCTGATACAGTTGTTGAATGAGTATGTTGAAATCTTCGCTTGGTCTTATGAAGACATACCGGGTTTAGACACAGACATCGTGGTTCACCGTCTCCCCACAAGAGAGGATTGTCCGTCGATCAAGCAAAAAGTCCGCCGAATGAGGCCTGACATGTCTGAAAAGATCAAAGCAGAAGTGATGAAGCAATTCGACGCTGGCTTTCTGGCTGTTACGTCCTATCCTCAATGGGTCGCTAACATCGTGCCAGTACCTAAGAAAGATGGCAAAGTCAGGATGTGTGTGGACTACCGGGATTTGAATAGAGCCAGCCCCAAAGATGATTTTCCACTTCCACACATTGACATTTTGATCGACAATACAGCTCAGCACAAAGTGTTTTCCTTCATGGATGGATTCTCGGGCTACAATCAAATCAAAATGGCCCCCGAGGATATGGAGAAAACAACTTTTGTCACGCAATGGGGCACTTTCTGTTACAAGGTGATGCTGTTCGGACTGAAGAACGCAGGGGCAACTTATCAACGCGCCATGGTAGCTTTGTTTCATGATATGATACATCATGAGATTAAAGTTTACGTAGACAATATGATAGCTCGGTCACAAACGGAGGAGGAGCACCTTGAGCATCTAGAAAAGCTGTTTGCCAGGTTGAAAGAATACAAACTCGGGCTGAATCCAAGTAAGTGCACTTTTGGAGTTAGGTCTGGTAAACTTCTAGGATTCATTGTAAGCAACAAAGGAATTGAAGTCGATCCAGCAAAAGTGAAAGCAATACAAGAGATGCCTGCTCCCCGTACTGAAAAGGAGGTTAGAGGGTTCTTGGGGCGCTTGAACTATATTGCCAGATTCATCTCTCATCTGACTTCTACCTGTGAGCCAATTTTCAAACTCTTAAAGAAAGATCAGGTAGTCGAATGGAACAATGATTGCCAAGCTGCTTTTGATAAGATCAAGGAGTATTTGCTAGAACCTCCTATTCTGATGCCACCCGTCGAAGGAAGACCATTGATCATGTATCTGACCGTCTTGGATAACTCAATGGGGTGTGTTTTGGGCCAGCATGACGAGTCTGGTCGAAAAGAGCATGCTATTTATTACCTTAGCAAAAAGTTTACCGACTGTGAGACTCGCTAGTCACTGCTCGAGAAAACTTGTTGCGCTTTGGTATGGGCTGCTCGCCGACTAAGGCAGTATATGTTGACTCATACTACCCTGTTGATTTCCAAAATGGATCCTATCAAGTATATCTTCGAAAAGCCCGCTTTATCGGGAAGAATAGCTAGATGGCAAATGATCCTAACTGAGTATGACATCCAATACACCACCCAAAAAGCTATAAAAGGGAGTGTACTAGCTGACCATCTGGCTCATCAAGCTATCGAAGATTATCAACCCATGAGATTTGACTTCCCAGACGAGGACATCATGAATTTGGACAGCATTGAAAGTAACGGACCGTATGACGGACCCGAAAAGGGATCCCGATGGACCCTGTACTTTGATGGTGCTTCAAATGCACTTGGAAATGGTATCGGCGCAGTACTCATTTCTCCGGAAGGTTGTCACACACCTTTCACGGCCCGACTTTGCTTCAGCTGCACAAACAACATGGCTGAATATGAAGCTTGCATCTTTGGTCTCAAGGCTGCTATAGACTTGGGGATCAAATCTTTGATCGTATTTGGGGACTCGGCTTTGGTTATCAGTCAAATCAAAGGAGAGTGGGATACCAAGCACCCTAATCTTATCTCGTACAAAGAACATGTCTTGACATTGTTGCCTCATTTCGAGCAAATTACCTTCGAGCATTTCCCGCGAGAAGAGAATCAGCTAGCAGATGCTCTAGCTACAATGTCCTCCATGTTTAAACTCAACTGGGATAACGAGGCTCCCCAAATCACCATCGAGCGAATGGATGAACCGGCACATTGTCACGAGATTAATACCGAAGAAGTAGTGGAACAACCTTGGTTCCATGAAATCAAAAGGTATCTCGAGACTAGAGATTATCCCGAAGGAGCTTCCGCAAATGACAAGAAGTTCTTAAGGAAATTTGCTGCCAAATTCTTCCTGAGCAACGACATCCTTTACAAACGAAGCCATGATTGTGTATTACTCCGATGCGTAGACAAAGCTGAAGCAGAGTTGATCATGACCGAGATACACGGCGACACATTTGGCACTCACTTGAGTGGGCATACAATGGCTAAGAAGATCCTAAGGGCAGGCTATTACTGGTCTACTATGGAAGCTGACTGTCATCAATATTCCCGTACTTGCCACAAATGTCAGGTCTACGCTGACAAAGTTCATATCCCTCTGGTTCCTCTCAACGTTCTTACTGCTCCTTGGCCATTTGCAATGTGGGGCATTGACATGATTGGAGAGATCAAGCCCACGGCTTCCAACGGACATCGCTTCATCCTAGTTGCCATTGACTATTTCACCAAATGGGTCGAAGCAGCTTCCTTCGCCTCTGTTACTAAAAATGTGGTTGCCCGCTTCATCAAGCAAAATCTCATATGCCGGTATGGTGTTCCAGACAGGATCATCACAAACAACGGTACAAATCTGAATAACACGATGATCACCGCATTGTGCGAACAGTTCAAGATTTATCATCACAATTCATCTCCCTATCGGCCGAAGATGAACGGTGCTGTTGAAGCTGCGAACAAAAACATTAAGAAGATCATTCAGAAAATGACAGTCACTTACAAAGACTGGCATGAGATGTTACCGTTTGCTCTACATGGATACCGTACGACGACACGTACTTCAACCGGGGCAACCCCATTTTCGTTGGTATATGGCATGGAAGCTGTCCTGCCTATGGAAGTTCAGATTCCTTCTCTAAGGATTATGAAGGACACAGGTTTGAATGAAGATGATTGGATTCAGACCCGACTTGATCAACTCAATCTGATCGACGAGAAGCGACTCGCTGCTATATGCCATGGTCAGACGTATCAAAAGCGGATGATCAAGGCCTTCAATAAGAAAGTCAGATGTCAAGTGTATCAAGTCGGAGATCTCGTAATCAAGCGGATTATCTTGCCGCAAAGTGATCCCAGGGGCAAATGGACTCCTACATATGATGGACCATTTGTGATCAAGAGCATATTTTCTGGTGGGGCGATGATTCTAACCACCATGGACGGCGACGATTTGCCACACCCTGTGAATGCAGACATAGTCAAAAGATACTACGCATAAAATAACCCGACAAGTCGAAAACCCGAAAGGGCAGCTTGGGCAAAAATGGGCATCCCGGTGAACCGAAAACCCGAAAGGGCGGTTCAGGCAAAAATTAGGGATAAAAACGAAAAAAATCTGTACACCCGGCAAGTTGAAAACCCGAAAGGGCGGCTTGGGCAAAAAGGGGTTTCCCGGTGCATCGAAAACCCGAAAGGGCGATTCAGGCAAAAGTTAGGGAATTAAAGCGTATGACTATGTCTCGTCGGATCACTTCAAAGACAATCTCTTCATCAACCAGTTCCAGGTTTCTGATTAATCCAGTCATCGGCAAGCGAAGCATTGGAAGGACAGATGTTCAGAGATGTGAAGGCTATAGCGGAATAGAATCCCATGGAATTATTTCACATAGCCATCTTTATTTTGTATAAATCTTTCAATATTTATGACGAAATCCTCTTACTAGGATGATTGTCTCCTTTGTACAAATATACTCAGAGAAAGTTAATACAAATACTCTTCCCAGAAATTTGTGTCATTTCCTTTTTCTTTTCTCTTGCACTATTTGTTTTATTTTGAGAAACGTCCAATGTTTTGTTAAATAGGCATATGCATTTGAACATAATCATTTCCTTATGAATCAAGAAAGAGGATTACTGATAGGTTGAAGGTGCAGTTGGATATCTTGACAGCCCTTCAAAGGAAACCCCCATGAGATTTAGAATCCATATCCCCAGTTGATTCTGGAAGCTTATCCCCTGCAGAATACGGACGTCTCTCCCGAGCTTTATTCAAAGTTATTCCTCACAAGGGCTTATAACTGGGTTATCCTCAACTAATTGCCACGGAAGATCGCACTCGGCAAATTTCTTCCTATCCCCAGCGGAGTTCATCAGAGTTCCCCAACATAACTTATCAATACAATCCCCAGAGGAGTTTATCTTTGTTATCCCCGGCCAGAGAATCCTCCAGAACTCAATTCCCCTCAGAACTAAGTTTCAGTATCCCCAGCAGAGCTAAAACTTCAGGCTATCAATCCCCAGCGGAGCCAGGCTAGTGAACCTTCTCCCCACAGAAATGCTTCTCACTAGACTAGAGATTCTCAGTCTTATCTCCCCAGCTTAAGTCTACCAGGTTCTAAAATCCCCAGTAGAAATCATCAGAAATTCTTTTACCCTGCAAATCACCAAGGAAATTCCAAGTCCCCGCAAGTGGTTCTAAGGCCCCTCGACGTTTGAAGGACTGGTATTCCCCAAGCAAATCTGCAGACTTTCAGTTTTCAGTTCCTCATTGTATATTCAAGATTCTCCAATGAAGATCTCCCCAAGACGGGAATTCCCCAGAAGATTGGTATACAACCCAAGCTCCTTATTCTCCAGCAACCACCAGGAATTATTCTTCCCGGCAGCAGTCAAGATGCTTTTATCTTCAGCCATCTCGGATTCATCTATCCTTTGCAAGACAGCTCTCCAGCTTACATGCGCATCCATTTACATTCATATCATATAACATACATTGCATCATGCATCATAACATTGCATACAACTAACCTTTTACCTTTTAAGGTAAGATTAGTCGACAGACAAAAATCATTATCTTCCGAGACTCTTTCTATCAGATGTGACCCAGACATGGCAACATTCTGATGCTTATTCCAGATCCATCCAGATGCAGTTTTATACGAGCACATCATCAGGAAGCCCTACACGGGTTCCTCTTCCACTTCAAGATTTCTGAAAACAGTTCACGGGTTCTCCAAGTAACGGATGTTAACCTATCACTTGTTCAGATTCTTCTCAAGACTTCTGAAAACAGTTTATGGATTCTTCCCGACAACGGATGTTAATCTATCGCTTGTTCAGATGCAACTTTTGAAAACAGTTTACGGACGCTTCCCAACAACGGATGATGCTCTATTGCTTATTCAACTTCAAGACTTCTGAAAACAGTTTATGGATTCTTCCCCACAATGGATGTTAATCTATCGCTTGTTCAGACTCTTCTCAACTTTTGAAAACAGTTTACGGACGCTTCCCAACAACGGATGCTGCTCTATTGCTTATTCAACTTCAAGATTTCTGAAAACAGTTCACGGGTTCTCCAGTAACTGATGCTAACCTATCGCTTGTTCAGATTCTTCTCAAGACTTCTGAAAACAGTTTATGGATTCTTCCCAACAACGGATGTTAATCTATCGCTTGTTCAGATGCAACCTTTGAAAACAGTTTACGGACGCTTCCCAACAGCGGATGCTGCTCTATTGCTTATTCAACTTCAAGATTTCTGAAAACAGTTCACGGGTTCTTCAAGTAACGGATGTTGACCTATCGCTTGTTCAGTTTCTTCTCAAGACTTCTAAAAACAGTTTACAGATTCTTCCCAACAACGGATGTTAATCTATCGCTTGTTCAGATGCAACCTTTGAAAATGGTTTACAGACGCTTCCCAACAGCGGATGGTGCTCTATTGCTTATTCAACTTCAAGATTTCTGAAAACAGTTCACGGGTTCTCCAAGTAACGGATGTTAACCTATCGCTTGTTCAGTTTCTTCTCAAGACTTCTGAAAATAGTTTATGGATTCTTCCCAACAACGGATGTTAATCTATCGCTTGTTCAGATGCAACTTTTGAAAACAGTTTACGGATGCTTCCCAACAACGGATGCTGCTCTATTGCTTATTCAACTTCAAGATTTCTGAAAACAGTTCACGGGTTCTCCAAGTAACGGATGTTAACCTATCGCTTGTTCAGACTCTTCTCAAACTTCTGAAAATAGCTTACGGATGCCTCCAAATACGGATGCCAATCTATTGCTTGTTCAGACCCCCAGTTCAGAGATGGTCCTAAACATGGACACCTTTCTGATACTCATCCCAGATGGCATCTTTAAGCCCATCCCCGACAAGTTTCTGTCACTCATCCAGATGGCATCGTTAAGCCCATCTCCAAATGGCATCTCTAAGCCCATTCCCGCATCCATTGCTTCGACGAGTGCAAATTTAAGGGCACTCTAGTGTCCAATCTACTTTTACCCTCGAGCCACGAAAGGCAAACCTGCCAATCTAACTCTTCGGATTCAAGAAGATTGAACAGGGGCAACTGTTGTAGCCCAAAATTTTCCCTCCCATTTCTCATTGATTTCTCATCACTAAGCCCTTGGAGCTCAAGATCCAGTTAGGGTTTCATCTGCTCAAGACTTCTCCTTGCACTGTTGACCCAAATTAGGGTTTGTGTTTGCACAAAGATGTTTTGACCAAAAATGCCTAAGATGACTTTCATGCTTCATATTGGACTCCCAAGTTTATCCATACCAAGTTTCAAGTCTTGATTCCAAATTTTGCCCAGTCAATTGGACAGTTGACCTAGAAATCAGATGTATTGGGGAAAAAGTCAACTGTGGCCAATTGACAGTCAAATCTCATGAAAATTGACCCCCGTCAACATTATGAACTCATATGGACCATTTGATCAAGTTTGGATCACAATTCCACAAGAAATTTGATCAGATCACCAAAAGGGCAAAATGGTCATTTTTAGGGTTTTGGCTGCACAAAGGCAATTTTTGACTGTTTGACTTAGCCAATGGCAAACCAAGCTCACATATGGACTCAAGGACCCCATGGAATTGTCTTGACATGCTCAACAAGTTCAAAAGATCCCAAATGCACAAGATTGACAGTTGAATTTCCCAGTCAATTGATCAATTTTGACTGTATATTGAAAAGTCAAACTTTGACTTTTTGGTCAAAATCAAATATCAAGATTCATTTTTCATCAAAACATGCCAAGTCATGAAACTTGTTCATCAAGAAATCAAGAATTGCAAATTAGGGTTTGAAATGAAGATTTTTCATAACTTAGAATTTTTCTAAGTTATGAAAAACCCTAATTTTTTCCTAACTTTGCCCCACTTTCTCACCAAGATTCATTTGGATTCAAGCAAAAGTCAAAACATGAAAGTTGTAGTCTATTGCAAAATCTACAACTTTGATTCACAAAGTTTTCCCAAAAGAAGCTTGTATCTCAAGTTACAATTTTTGGAATAAGGGTACCAAACCATTCTTAACTTAGAGAAAATTTGACCTATTTTAGGCAAGGTTTTTACCTAACTTTAAGACCATTTTCCACATACTTCCACTTTGAATTTCAATTTGCATTTCAAAGATGGATTGTAGTACAAATTACAAGCTTTCCAAAATGTCCAAGAACTCATCAAACAACCTCATGGTTAGGGAGAATCGAATTTGGCAAGTTGGGAAAAACTCACTTTTGATTTGGCCAATTTACATGTCCATAACTTGTGCATTTTCAAACTCAGCATGTGCAAGCTACATTGCAGGCCTCTAATCCCATTTTTACTCAATAATTCAATGCTAAACCATTGTGCCAAGATGTTGTTCTATGCATTTGAACATTACATGGAGAATTAATCCTTATTTAGAAAAAGCAATATATCCATTTTGATAAAGTTGCACTTTATGTCAAATTTGCAATCCAAGTGGTACAGTTCAAATCTCTTTGGCACAAGTTTATGGACTAATTGCACTGATCAAGACTGAGTTATGCAGCACATTAGGGGGGCCTGTACAAGCTAGAAACTCAACTTGGCCATTGGTTGCTTAAAGTAGAAGAAACTTGCCATAACATAACACAACTCTCATATCAGTTAACACAGGCTTAGAAAAAGTTATCAAACACATTCAAGACATCCATCCCAAGCTGAAACACGAGCTATCCACCTCCATTGCCCTCTCAAACACATAATCACCCTCAAACTGCCCAAACAGAGCATCTGATGCAGTTTGAGTTCCATAGCTCAAACCTTCCATGCATTCTTGCTAAAAACTTGTCAAACACATCCCACAACATCCCTTGAAGCTAATCCAAACCTCAAACACGACCTGTAACACTCCCAGGCAACATCACCATTTTCATTTTCTTGTTTTGCAGCTGAAGTTCCATAGCACGATTCAAAAGGTTTCAAGACAAAGTAAAGCTTGGAATAGCATCCCTGGACATCAAGGAAGCTGTACCAATCATCATCTTGCACTGAAAGTACCTCAATCACCAGATACAACTTCAACTGAACAGGTAAGTTCATGAACACGTATCTCTCTATCCAGGCATTGTTAGCTTTAGGTTTGTGAAGAAAACATGTCACATTCATAGCCCTGAACATGCCCATGTAATTAGATTTCATTTATATTATGTATGCTTAGAGAATTTTAAGTCTGAACATGGGACAAAAACTAGGTCAGGAATTGGGGGAGAAGAAATTCTCTCTCATCTTAGAGAGTTAAGTCAAGTTCTTTATATCCCTGAATTCGTCTCTTAATGCTCTACATTTTTCATGTTGTGAGTTTTGCTTGAAAGTCCAGGAATTGAGAGATGAAAAACGCGCGTGGATTGTGTTCAAACATGTTCTGAGGTTGAAGATGAAGTCTTCTTGGGCTGGGCCTGAGTTGACTTTCTTTTTGCACCCTTTTATTACTTTTACACCCCCTGAGCCCATTTTGCTTATTTTAATGATTTTTTGACTTTTCCTTTTTTATTCTGACTTATTTATTTTTTCTTATAATATTAAAAATACAAAAAATATTTTTTACACCATTTTCATATTTATTAGGTATTTATTTGCTTAGATTAATATTTATGCATAAATAATGTAAATACTATTTAGAATAACTAGGAAAAAATAATGCAAATATATTTTATTTCTGATTTTTTATTTCATTTTCTCTTTTGAAAACATTTTATACCAAAAATACTTTTTTTTGTAAATATTAAATATTATATTTTTTATACATGTTTAATATATTTATCATATAATATAAATACATATATATATATATATATATATATATATATATATATATATATATATATATATATATATATATATATATATATATATATATATATATATATATATATATATATATATATATATATATATATATATATATATATATATATATATATATATATATATATATATATATATATTTAGGTTAAAATACAAAATATACACACTTTTATTTTTTTTATTAATATTTAATATTAAAAATACCCTTTTACAAATATACTTCATTTTTATTTTATTTTGTATATAATAAATAAATGTGTACATATTAAATAATTAATACATTTTATTTAATAAAATTAGGGTTTTGCCCTAAACATGAAAAATCCAAAAAATTAATACTTTTTATTTTGTTTATTTGACACATAAAGAAATACCTTTTTCATACATATAAAAACATTTTTTGCATCTTGCATATTTATTTTATTTTCATTTAATTTGTGCAATTAAATATCTTGTAAATAATTCAATTTTGATGTAATAGTTTAGGTTTAAATTCCTTGTCAAAATACCCCCATTTGAACATTTGTACCCCCCTTCCCATATTATGTTGTAATAGCTTAGGAACTTTAATTTTCGCACTTTAATGCTTTCTAAATATACCATGATAGAATTAGGGTTTGTATGCAAATAAAAACAACAAAATAGTTTGACCTAATTTCAAGATAAACAAGCATGAAAATGGACAACACTTATCACACTTGCACCCCTAGGGTATTCCACTTGTTGCCTTCAATAAATGGGCCATGTTGCATGTTAGGTCTCTTTGGGAAAAACAAACACAATTCAAATGATCATAGTCCCTCAATGACGCTTTCGAAAAGTTGCCTAAAAATGATCAAGTCCCTTAAAGGAAAATTGCCCAAAGATACTTGGCACCATTGCAATTATGGTCTAAACGATGACCCGCGCCCGTCCCTTTCACATCCTAACACAAGATTGTCCACCAAATGCAATGGTGGAACAAAATTGTTAAAAGGGTTAAAACATAGCAAAATTCTTTGAGAACTTTAGGGTAGATAGCTCTTAAGTACTTGTCAACTTGCAAAACAAAAACACTTGCCTATTTTTCAAACCACACTTCACAAACACTTTCAAAACAAACTTTCAAAAAACCTTGAAACATCTTTTCAAAAAGACAAACACCTTTTGTAAAACATTCGAGTAAAGAATTATTACAAGGGTAGCCTAGACAAGGCATCTTTTTCAAAACATTTTCAAAACCACACACAAAGAACCATTTCAAACAATTGAAAACCAAGGCAAGTTGATCTAAGCAAGTACTTAAGAGCCCATGGATAACCATGGATAGAAAGGGTGATAATACCTTCCCTTTCTATAATCTACTCCCCAAACCCAAGAAAACATCTCAAAGGTTTTTGCTGTGCTTTTTAAACCTTTCCTTAGGATAAAATAAAAAGTCGGTGGCGACTCTTGTTCAACCGAAACATTTGCGAAAACAAACGCAAAACCATAGTCAGTTCTCCCACCGTATCACAATAATCTTCAGAACTGCCATGGGTCCAAAGACTTCCTTTGGAGGGGCAATCTCTGGAGAGAAGATTCTACCACTACGAGTAATCTTGCTTGTTCCGGCAATATTGCTAATGTCGGAATTGTCCTCTTCGGAGCTCTCTTCTTCGGCAGTCAGTTCATCCTGTTTGATACCATGGTAGTAGATTTCTCCACCATAATTCCATGGTACCGTTTTATCTTATTGTTACGGAACCGTCCCGAGCATTGTAATCTTAAGTGGAGTAGTCTTTGGAGCATATGTAATCCTAACGGGTCTTTTAGGGACCCTGAAAGGATTGGCGTAGATGGTTATTATTGAAACTTCTTTAACTGGAATGGGTGGAATAGGAGCTTTCTCAAACAGAATTTCTTGGTTATCAATCAGTTGTTGGATACCTTTTTTCAACAGAGGGCAGTCAAATCATGAGGATAGGCAAATACGGCAGTCTTTGTCATAACCTGGGAATATACCAGCTTTCAACAAATTCAACTTAATAATCGGGAGCGGAGTCAACAGTTCATCCACGGTGGCAACAAATAAATTTTCCTCAACAGCATTGGCATTGTGACCATGCCTAGGCATTGGAGCGGAAATAACATTCGGTTTCTCAGGCGCTTCAAACTCAACTTCCTTCGCATCTATCAAGTCTTGAATTTTGTTCTTCAGAGCCCAACAGTTGTTGGTGTCGTGCCCTAGACTTTCAGAATGGTATGCGCATCTGGAATTCAGATGGTAATGAGGAGATGCAGTATTGGGATTCTTTGGGGCCTCTTTTAAAGTTTCCAGATTCAATTTCAGAAGATGTGGTAGAACCTGGGCTGGAGTCATGTTAATCTTGGTGAATTGCCGAACTGGCCTTTCCACCCTTGGCTGGTTATTTCTTGGCTGGTCTGATGCAGGCTTTGGAATCATAACGGCCCCCATCGTTGGTAGGTGTTCAGTTCTTCCTTGATTTCTATGTGAATAAACAGCAAAAACTCCCTTCTTCCCAATGAAGGGCTTTTTCACAGCTGTAGAGGCAGACGCGTCTTTTTGAATTTTCCCACTTCTTATACCAGCTTCCACCCTCTCTCCGGTTAAAATCAATTCAGTAAACCCTGCAGAGGAGCTCCCAATCAGATGATTGAAGAAAGGGCCTGATAGAGTTCCCAAGAACATGTCCACCAACTCCCTTTCAGATAGAGGGGGTTGCACCCTTCTGGCTAAATCTCTCCACTTTTGCGCGTAGTCTTTGAAGCCCTCATTTGAAACCATGGCCATACTCTGAAGTTGAGTACGGGTAGGCGCCAAATATGCGTTGTACTGATATTTTTTATAGAAAGTTGTTGCCAGGTCTTCCCAGTTGTGGACATCGGCCCTTTCTAATTGGTAAAACCAGTCAAGTTGCGTTCTTGATAAACTGTCTTGGAAAAAGTGGACCCATAAGTCTTTGTCGGTAGAGTGCGGCTGAATCTTCCTGACATATGACCGGAGGTGCATTTTAGGACAAGACACCCCATCATACTTGGAAAATAATGGCACTTTAAACTTTGGCGGGATCACAATTCCTGACACCTGCCCCAATTCTTCAAAATCTAGCCCCGGTACTCTCTGTATTTCGATAGCGGCTAGACGTTCTTCCAGGTGTTTGTACCTGTCATCAGCCGAAGGGTATTGTTGTTCAGAGTAGTCCTCTTCTTCCTCTTCTTCTTCAGAATATGATGGTACTGCCGTTTCTTTTCCTTTTCTTTCCCCTTCATCAGATGTAGTTGGAAAATCTAAGATCCTTCTGGCTTGTCCCTGAAACCTTCTGCCCATGATTACCACACCAGTTGGCTTCTTCTTCTTTTTATCTTTCTCTTTTTCTAGCAGAGTCTTCAGCTCCTCTTTCCCCTTGGCTAAGGTAATGAGTAACTGTTGAAATTGTATATTTTGAGCTTGAAGGTCTTTAACTGTCTGTTCGAGATCCATCTTGCAGAAATAAACAGTAGAGGGATGAGGAAACTCGTTACAAAGACCTGTTTATGTTTATGATGAATGATATGTATTCATGCAATGCTTTCAAGGATTTAAAAATTCAAATTTGTTTCAAAGAAAAAGAAACACACGTTATATTAATAAGATAGAATTTGAGTACATCAATGGCCCTAGGGCAAAATAATACAAAATTCTAAGATAAAAAGACATTGTGCATCCTCTTTGGTGCAATGTAGGTATTGAATGTCTGCTCTTCATGAAGTAACCGAGTGAGTTCCAAAACCTTTTTCTCGCTTGCGTAGAATTGGGCTTCGAAAGTATCGCGTTCTCCTTTGATTTGTATCCAATTCCTTTGTAGGTCTTCGAGTGATGTAGACATGTCAGGATGTAGGATAGTGTATGGAACTTCTCCCTCCTTAACAGGCTCAATAATCACTGGGAGAATGGAAGGATAAGGCATCATAATACTTTGAGCGCGGGTTCATACCCACTTGAGGTAAGGCTCAAGAGGGATGGAATTCTTGTGTCCCAAAGTCTTGCTATCCACCTTGTTTAGCATCCTCCAAGCTCGGATGAATCTCTGGCGAAGACCTTGATCGTCGTTGTCGTAGTCGAAAACCAAGCCTTGAATCAGCATATCATGTGGGTCATCCCTTCGGACATAACCAAACTGTCTTAGAGCCAGGCACAGGTTGTAGGTGATGCCTCCCCTAATTCCAAGTAGAGGGACATTAGGGAATTCCCCACAACGGTCAACGATGATAACATTCTCTTTGGATCGAGAACACCAATGAACATCTGAATGTTTAAGTGTCATCAACCTTTGTGACCACCTCAAACCTTGCTCATTCTTCAAGACTGATTGGGGAAGATGAGAAATAAACCATCTTTCCAGGAAAGGAGTGCAACACATAAGAACACCTCTTTTCCTTATTGTACGAGTGTGAAAAGAGTGTAAGATATCTCCAAGCAATGTAGGTACCGGATTGTGTGACATGAAGATTTTGACAGCACTCACATCTATGAGTTGGTCAGGGTTGGGAAACAAAACCATCCCATAGATAAGGAGAGCCACAATCTCCTCAAAAGCTTGCAAGTCCAAGGAGTTCCAACAGCTTTGGGCCTTCTAAAACAAGAACTTTGCCAAGAAGCCTTTGACACCACTTCTAGTTTCCCAATGGGTTGTGACATCAGATGAGTGCAAGTGCAGGGCTTGAGAAATCTCTTCTGGCTTTGGATCTCTTTCCTTACCGTTGAAAGGTAGTTGATTGAGAACGGGAATCCTCAAGAGTTGAGAGAATTCTTCCAAAGTAGGCACAAGCTGGTAGTCAGGAAATGTGAAACAGTGATGCAAAGGGTCAAATAACTAGAAGAGAACCTTCATCATGTCTTCCTCTGTGTTGGAGGTGACCAAGTTAAGTAGATGACCATGCCTCTCGGTGAATGGAGAATTCTCAAGAATCCTTGAAGCTAGCTCCTTGAGTTGTGGAGGAATTCTTATAAGGTTGACTTGGATAGTTTTCCTTCGAAGTGAATCCATATCCTACAAAACAAGAACAAAGATGAATTTTGAAAATCCTTGAAATGGTTAGTGGATGTATATGATGCTCATGATGTCCATGATGTTATGCACAAGTATATATGTACAAGCAAATCAAACAAGTTCCTAGTTTAGGCTTGCATGGGGTTTCATAGGTAAGTACCCTCTTGAAGTTTAGTTGGCTCAACCTGTCCTAGTAATAGTAACCGGGTTCTAAGGAGCTCAATATCACTGGATTGTTTCCTTGTTCATTGTTTCAGTTCAAGTCTCTTTACTGGCGAGTTGGTCAACTAAAGGGTTCTAGAAGTTCATTAGTGCTTCATGACATCACTCAACGGCCCCGTATTCTCTTTGATTGACTCAAATGCTACCGGTACCCACAAATATGTCACACTAACATAGCTATTTCTTAGACCGTGTCGGTATACCCCGCACAGTTTCCACAACGTATTGCTATTTACCTATAATGTTTCCCAAATCCGGGTGGAGGATTCAAACCCAAACAATAGAACCAAAATATAAAGCAAACAAGTCAAACAAGGTAAGCAAATAAATGTGGTCTAAACCATAAGATAACCCCACTTTTAAAATTGTCCCCAGCAGAGTCGCAAGTTCTGTGATACAGGGAGAACTGACTTGAGGTTTTGCGTTTTATCGCAAATGTCGCGGTTAGCAAGAGTCGCCACCGACTTTTCTTTTATCCAAAAGGAAAGGTAAAAAAGCACAGGAAAGACCTTTGAGATGTTTTCTTGAGTTCGGGGGGTAGATTATGAAAAGGGAAGGTGCTAGCACCCTTTTCATCCATAGTTTTCCATGGGATCTTAGTTACTTGCTTAGATCACTTGCTTTGCTTTGTTTGAAATGGTGTTTGGCGTGATTTTGAAAGTATTTTGTAAAAGAGGCCATTTGTTTAGGCAATCTTTGTAATGATTCTCGTTCGTAAGAATGTATACAAAGATGTTTGTCTTTTGAAAATGTTTTCAATGTTTTGTAAGATGCTTTGAAATGTGTGTGTGTTTGTTTTTGAAAATAGCAAGGATTGTTGTTTGAAATGGAGCAAGTAACTTAGAAGCTATCTACCTACTCAAATGTCTTTCTTGTGCATTTTCTATTCCTTCGACATTGTTGACTTACCATTGGTTTGGTAAGCAACCCTATATTTGGATGTAAACGGGACGGGCGTGGGTCATTGTATAACCATGATAGCAATGTTGCCAAGTATCTTAGCTTTTTTAAGGGACCAAGATCATTTTGTTTAGGCAACCTTTGAATAGCGTCATCGAGGGACTATGATCTTATACTTGTTTTGTTTTGCCAAGATACTTCGCATGCGTAACATGGCCATTTTATTTTAGGCAACCAAGTGGGAGAAACCCTAAGGGTGCTTGTGTGCAAAGTGTATCATTTTCATACTTTTGTTTTGTATTTATGGTTTTCTATTTTGCTTTGTTTTTGTTCTTGTCATGCAAACCCTAATTACTAATCATGGTATAAAGCGATAAATTGCGTAATGTAGATATACTAAGCTATTAAAACAATTTTTATGGGAGGGGGGAATACAAGTTTGAATGGGGATTTGCACAAATATAAAGCTAAATATATTATTACAACCAAATCGAATATGTGCGAATTTAAATAAATAATACAAATATTTAAAATGCAATGCAATATGTTCATGTTAGAAAAAAATGTTTTATGTCTTGTTTTTGTATGAGAAAAAATAATATTTAATTTAAACCTAAAAAAAAAGGAAAAAAATAATATTTATTTTTGGAAGGGGTTTAAACCCTAGTTTTTTTTAATTAAAAGAAAATAATGTTCTATATTTATTAACTTGTATATTTTTTTGTATAAAAAATAATAAATAATATTATGTTAAAATATTAAAAATTAAATATGTGTAGAAAATAAGTATTTATGAGTGTAAATATAATAAAAATATTAAATATATTTGATTATTTACAAAGTATTTAAGAAAAATAAATTCTATCTTACTCAAATAAATTAATTTTTTATGTGAAAAAAATAATGAAAAAGTAAAATAAAAGTGTAAAAATAAAGAAATCATTTTTTGGATTTTTTATCATTCAGAAAAAATAAACAAAATTATTAAATATGAAAATATAAAAAAAATACAAAAATATAAAATAGTTAAGTCAGGAGGGTGCAGTAGCAAGTCAGAGGGGTGCAAATAGCAAAAACAAAAAGGCCAAGGCAACAAAAAGCCCAGAACCACTTCATCCCTGTCCTTCGTTCATCCTCTTCACACATTTTCCAGTTCAACCTGTATCTTGCTTATGCTTGTATAAAAACAAAAACTCATAACATAAAAAATGTGGCATTTGAGCTCACGATTCCAACCATATAAATTATGTAACCTAACTCTTAAAGATCAAAGAGAATTTTGGAATCCCTAATTCCTGACCTAATTTTTTCAGAGTTTTCAATCTTCAAATTCTTTTAGCACAAGTAACATAAATGAAAAGTAATGATATGTACAGCTTCGTTATGATGAGAGCTACATTATTTCTTCACAAATCGTGGCTTGAAGTTGCCTATATACAGAGATAGAGTTTAAGAAAATACCTCCTTCAGCTGGAATCGTGCAGGACAATGTAGGGACTTTAATGGGGGCCTAGTGATTATTTAAGCTTCCTTGAACTTCCATGAACCTATTCTAATGCTTATCTGGCTCTGAGGATAGATGGAACTCTCTTACCAAGTCCAACTGCAAGCTTCCAAATTGAAAATAGAAAATGCTGAAACAGGGGTTACAGAACCAGGGTGATGGCTTGGATTGACTAGGTAGCAAGTGTTTAAAATGTTTGAATCAATGGAACACAAAACGCACGAGCCAAATGAGAGTTGGTTGTGCTTTTGCAGAAAACTGTGAGCTTGGGAAGTTTTGTGGTGTTTTTCAGTTTGAGAGTGTTTCAAGTTCAAGCCAAGCGTGTTATGCCTTGTACAAAGTTTGCAAATATGTATATAAGTGATCCAAAGTCAGCTCTTACTAGCTGTGCAAGCTCTAGCCCTTTTTGCAACTTTTCTTGTACTTGAAGCAAAGTTGACATGACCAATCCCACATGCTTGTACTAGCTTGCTTGAGGGCTGAAATGAGCTTGTACCAATTTCTTGAGAGCTGTAGAGTTTGCTTGTATCAAGGGGACAGGTCCAATGCTCCAAGTTGGCAAAGTTGCAAAAGTGCATCTTTATGAAAATAGCAATGTAACCTTTTTGCCCAAAATGGAATTACAACTTGTGTAAAGTTTCAAAAGCAAGGATAAAGGTTTTAACTTATGAGTATGCATTTAATTAAGGAGTGTATATCAAGCTTAGGACCTGTAAAACAAGATATAACCAGCATAGGTTTGATTTGCAACTTGATTCTATGTGAAAATGGCTTGAACAAAAAGTGAGAAAATGCCAACTTCCCTTCTTTGATTCTCCCTACTCAAAAATGATCTTGGATAGTTCTTGGACATTTTGGAAAGCTTCCAATGTGCTATATAATCCATATTTAAAATGAATTTTGAGATACCTCTTGGAACTAGGTGAAAAGTTGCCATGAAGTTGGGTCCAAAACCTGCCTAAATTAGGGCAAAACTTCACTAAGTTATTTAGTTCATGAGCATGTATTCACAAATTTATATCTTGAGATCCAAGCATCTTTAGGGAAAACTTTGTGAATCAAAGTTGTAGATTTCATGGAGGACTACAACTTTCATGTTGAGAACTTTTCTTGAATCAAAATGCATCATAGTGAAAAAGTGGTGAGAAGTTGAGAAAAAATAAGAAAATTTTTATACTTGACATGACCAAATCGGGAGGCAACTATGAATTCGGTAACCCCGAGTTGATGAGATATATGTCAACCCCTTATTAACATAATGTAGATATCAAATGTTAAAGCCATAGCCAACGCATTTAAATAAAGTATAGTGAGGTCCAGCTCATGTAGTGCTTGGAAAGGTAGACATGATTTTATGGCGTAGACAACATATGTTACAGCCATATCGTAACGTTTTGACAATCATTTCATATCACACATAAATGCATTGTAACTGTTATATTTGACAGTTTCACATTACTAGTATAGAAATAAATGCATTGTAACCGACGCAATGTAACTGTTATATTGAAGTAAACCGTGTACCACGTACTCCACCGATTTCTCTAATATTACTAGTATAGCAGTAGTATAGAAACTACTGGCTACTCAAAGTAATGATCACTGTACTGTTTAAATTTTTTCTAACTACACTAGCATACATGACCATATTCAGTCAACCTTATATGTATATACGAGCTAAAAATAATACGATAGGCCTCCCTAAAGGTACCAATATCCCAAATGAATTGGAGACTCTTAAGAGAAGCCCCAAATTAATTTATACATAACCCAGTTTGCGAATAGGCTTGTGATAAACTAAAAGATGTTAAATTATAATCTAATGTGTCGAAACTATGTGTCGAAAAGATTTGATTTGTTTTAGATTTAAATAGATTTGATTTAAGTTTAAAATAAATTAGATTTGATTTAGTAACAAAAAGATATTTTGGGCTTTGGGCTTTGGGTGTAAGCTAGTTATAAATAGATGGGGTAACCCCTATTTTTGTAAGCAAGTCAAGCAATTCATTCACAGTATTTTGCAGTTGCAAAGTGAATAAGAAAGTTTTCATAGTTTGTGAGCAGAGAGAAACTCTTCAGAAATATTTGTCTTGTCTTCTTTTCTTTGTTTGTCTCATAATTAAATTGTCATTGTGGTAGAAATTCATCATAGAGTTTTGGTAGATTTCTAACATCTGGTATCAGAGCTTTGTTTCGATTCAAGGGAAGTGTCAATCAAGAACGATTGAAGAATTCACGATGACAAGTTATGGGAATGTAAATTATCCAGTAACCCTACCAATTCTGAAAGTTGACAACTATGAGAATTGGTGCAAACAGATGAAAGTCTTATTCAGGTGTCAAGGTCTTTGAGACCTTGTAAAAGATGGAGTCGAAGCGCTTGGAGAAAACGCTTCAGAAGAAGAAAAGAAGAAATACATAGAATCTGAGAAGCTGAGTTATAAAGCATTATTTATAATTCATCAATGTGTCAGCCCAGACAATTTCGAAAAGGTTAGTGATTCAGAATCTGCAAAAGAAGCTTGGAAAATCCTTGAGAAGTCTTTTGGAGGCGCTGAGAAGGTGAAAGAAGTGAGGTTACAAACTCACAAAAGGACCTATGAACTACTTCAGATGGAAGACAGTGAAAGCATATCCGATTTCTTCACTAGAGTTACAAAACTAGTACATCAAATCAAGATGTGTGGAGAAGCGTTAACAACAAGAGCTGTTGTGTCGAAGATCTTGAGATCTTTAGCTCCTAAGTTCAACCACATAGTGGTGGCGATAGAAGAGGGGAAAGACTTGTCGAAATTGACAAAGGAAGAGCTTCAAGGGACGCTTGAATTTCATGAACAAAGAATGAATGAAATAGCTACAGGCAAATCGAAGAGTGATGTAGCCTTGCAGACACATTCAGTAAAAGAGACCAAAGGCAAAGGAAAGTGTTTCGACGGAGGTAGAGGTGGCTACAACAAATCGAATGGTAGAGGAAATCAGATTGAAGGAAATATGTCGAAACAAAGAAGACCATACCAAGGAAACCAAAGAGGTGGTGTTGCAAATAGAGGAAGAGGTGGTGGTCAAAAACCTGATAAGAGTCACATTCAATGTTACAATTGTCAGAAGTATGGTCACTATTCGAGTGATTGTCCAGAAAAACGAAAGAATCAAGAAAGTGATGCAAAGCTTGCAAAACATGAAGAAGAAGAAGAGATGATGCTGATGGTCACAACAAGAGATGAAGATAGATTCAAGGACCAATGATACTTGGATTCAGGATGTTCATCACATATGTCTGGAAGGAAAGACTGGTTCGTCAATATAAAACCCTCAATGAAAAATATGGTAAAATTTGCAAATGACAATACCCTAGCAGCTGAAGCTATTGGTGATGTTATGATCATGAGGAAAGATGGCAAAAGGTCAGTAATCTCCAATGTGTTGTACATACCAGGCATGAAGAGCAATTTGCTCAGTATAGGGCAGTTGGTCGAAAAGAATTATAAAGTGTCAATCAAAGATAAAATGATGAGAGTCGTTGATGCAAATGGGAGATTAATCTTGAAGGCTCCTATGTCTCAGAATCGAACCTCAAGATTGAACTAAATGTGATGGAGCACAAGTGCCTTTCGACTGCAGCTAGCGGAGATGAATGGATATTGCATTATAGACTAGGCCATCTCAACTTCAAAGACATCAGAGATTTGAAGAGAAGAAATATGGTTTCAGGATTGCCAGAAATTGACATTCCAAATAAGGTATGTGAGGAATGTGTGCAGGCGAAGTAACACAAGAATAGCTTCAGCAAGTATGCAGGAAGCAGATCGAAGGCTAGTCTTGAAGTCATATACTCTGATGTATGTGGACCAATCCAGGTGGATTCGATGGGAGGTAACAAATACTTTGTTACATTTATAGATGATTTCAGTCGAAAGCTATGGACTTACCTGATCAAGAAGAAAAATGAAGTGATCGAAGTATTTACCAAGTTTAAGTCTATGGTCGAAAGACAAAGTGGTCGAAAGCTCAAAGTTTTGAGAACTTATGGTGGTGGAGAATATGTGTCGAAAGACTTCAACAGATTATGTGAAAAGGAAGGGATTGTGCACGAGGTCGTGCCACCCTATACTCCACAACAAAATGGAATTGCATAAAGGAAAAATCGAACCATCATGAATATGGTGAGAAGTATGTCGAAAGGCAAGAATTTACCTAAAGAGTTTTGGGGTGAAGCTGTTTCGACTGCAACATACATTTTGAACAGATGTCCTACAAAGAAGCTAGAAGGAATTACTCCAGAAGAATGTTGGTCTGGTGTGAAGCCTAGCTTGAGTCATCTGAAGGTATTTGGATCTATTGCACATAGACATGTACCAGATCAGTTGAGAAGAAAACTTGATGATAAGTCAAGTCAAATGATTCTAGTTGGATATCATTCGACAGGAGGCTACAAGTTGTTCGATCAAGTGAAAAAGAAAATTGTGATCAGCAGGGACGTGATCATAGATGAGTTTAAAGAATGGGATTGGACTGAAAATATCAAGAAAGATTCAGTGGGAATCCTTCTTGAAGAGCCAGAAACTCAAGTCGAAAGAGAAGTTCGACAAGAGGAACCAGCAGATATACCAAGTACAAGAAGGCCCCAAAGAACAAGATGCATGCTTACAAGATTGCAAGATTGTGTGATTACATCAGATGATGTAATAGATAATGAAGGTGAGCTGGTACATTATGCTTTCTATGCAGATGTCGAACCCGTTAATGCAGCTGAAGCATTAAAGGATTCGAAGTGGGTGAAAGCAATGAACGAAGAAGTAAAGTCTATCGAAGACAACAACACTTGGTCACTTGTCGAATTGCCTCAAGGAAAGAAGGCAATTGATGTCAAGTGGGTATACAAAGTGAAAACGAATTCGAAAGGTGAAGTAACTCGACTCAAAGCAAGACTTGTAGCGAACGGATTTCTACAGAAAGAAGGAATATACTTCGATGAAGTTTTTGCACCTGTTGCTAGGATCGAAACAATCAGGTTGGTTGTTGGTTTAGCAGAAATAAACAGTTGGCACATATGTCAGATGGACGTGAAATGTGCATTCCTAAATGGATCCTTAGATGAAGAAGTCTATGTTAAACAACCAATTGGTTTTGTGAAACATGATGAAGAAAAAAAGGTGTACAGGCTACATAAATCCCTGTATGGATTGAAACAAGCTCCAAGGGTTTGGAATAAGAAAATTGATAGTTTTCTAAGGGAGAAGCAATTTGTGAAGTGCACAACTGAACATGGAGTATATGTAAGAAGAAGCAAGAGTAAATTGCGTATACTATGTCTCTATGTAGAAGATTTGTTGATAACAGGTAGCTATAAAAGTGAGATCAAAGACTTCAAAGGTGATCTCAGCAAGGAATTCGAAATGTCTGATTTGGGTGAGATTTCATATTTCCTTGGTATCGAATTCTACAAGAGCAGTAGAGGTTTGATGATGCATCAAAGAAGATATGCAGGAGAAATTCTCAAGAGGTTTGAGATGGAAGAATGCAACTCAACTTCGACACCTGCAGAACCAAGACTGCAACTGTCGAAAGATGCAGATGAAGATGATGTTGATCCAACCCAATACAGAAGACTTATTGGATCATTTAGATACCTTTGTCATACAAGGCCTGACTTAGCATATAGTGTAGGTATGGTAAGTAGATTCATGCATAAGCCAAAGGTATCACATCTAGCAGCAGTGAAGAGGATACTAAGGTATCTCAAAGGAACTTTTGATTATGGCATTTTGTTTCCTGCAGTTGATAAAGGAAAAGAATGCAAGTTAGTGGGATACACTGATTCGAGTTGGTGTAGTGATGTGGAAGATCGAAAGTCAACAATAGGATATGTGTTTATGCTAGGTGGTGCACCAGTTTCTTGGAATTCAAGAAAGGAACCAGTAGTGGCATTATCATCATGCGAAGCAGAATACATAGCTGTTTCTCTTTGTGCATGTCAAGCAACTTGGATGGTGAACTTGGTCGAAGAGATAACAGGGAAAAATCATGGAGCAATTACCATGAATATAGACAACATGTCATCTATTAATATGGCGAAGAACCCAATAGCACATGGTCGAAGTAAGCACATCGAAATGAGGTTCCATTATCTTTGAGAGCAGGTAGCAGATGGGAAGATGAATTTGGAACACTGCAGAACTGAGAATTAGATTGCAGACATCATGACGAAGGGAGTGCAAGTTAAAGTATTCATAAATCTAAGAGCCATGATAAACATAGATAGTTTAGACACAATGAATTAGGTGGTGTGTTAAATTGTAATCCAATGTGTCGAAACTATGTGTCGAAAAGATTTGATTTGTTTTAGATTTAAATAGATTTGATTTAAGTCTAGAATAAATTAGATTTGATTTAGTAACAAAAAGATATTTTGGGCTTTGGGATTAGGGTGTAAGCTCAGTTATAAATAGAGGGAGTAACCCTTATTTTTGTAAGCAAGTCAAGCAAGTCATTCACAGTATTTTGCAGTTGCAAAGTGAATAAGAAAGTTTTCACAGTTTGTGAGCAGAGAGAAACTCTGCAGAAATATTTGTCTTGTCTTCTTTTCTTTGTTTGTCTCATAATTAAATTGTCATTGTGGTAGAAATTCATCATAGAGTTTTGGTGGATTTCCAACAAAAGAATGTATAAGAATCACTTATCTTTTCATATCAATGGTGGTGGCGTAACCATTTCTGCTCGAGTCATCAGTTTCGACTAACAACATCTGAACACTTAGCAGAAGGCTCTCCTCTCAGTCGTATATGGGATGATTCTCTTGTAATCTCATTTCATCCCCGAGTTTGACGGCTTTTCCAATAATATTGTGCAATATGATATCACATACAACATGTTCAAATGGATAGATTGCCTGCACGAAACATCCTCGTATCCCATAATATTTATTTATGCGTAGAAGCTTCACGGATTGGTATGAAGGAATTTAGCGGATGACCCATGTCGGAAGGATTTAGATGACCTCAAGTATTCCATCATAAATAAACAGTGATAGCATGTCAATTAATAAATACTTAACATGATTGTGAGTAATTTTTTATTTGTCAGTGGCGGCATAGGTACTGTGAAATACTCCAAATCTGGATAAGCATATCAACGGTCTTGCCACCGCAAGACATGGTTTCATCACGAGTCACCCTGAGAAAGGTGATACCTTAGGTATGGTTTGTGTGGCTTAGGAAAGTTTTATTGAGGCTCTACGGTGGACGCCAAATGTTCTTGCTAAACACCAAATTGTCAATTTTCCTGCTAGTTGGAGAACGTCGGGGAGAGCCTTGATAATGTGAGAGTATGTTGTTTATGATTTCGAGGGATTCAGATGCTTACACAAATATGCGTAAGCTCCAAGAGATATGTTTTACTTACCCCTCAGTCGGGAGCCCTTAGGTATGATGTATGATGCCTCTCTTACGGATGTTGTAGAGAGAGTTAATGAGAGAGATAGAGAGATGCGGTCGGGGCACTTTTTCCTTTCTCTGAGGACTTCTTATATAGGTAAGTCATTAACCCAATGATTATTAATCTGCATTCATAACATTTGTAACCACCCATAATGGGTTGTAACATTTGTAACCGTCCATAATGGCTTGTAACGTTTGTAACTGCTACCTATTGAATTCTGTAACTGTAACCAGCCCAGCCTGGCACAACCCGGCCATGCACAACCTGACTAGGCACGACCCGACTCAACATTTTTTTGTCCTTCTTGGCCTTTTTATCTCTTCTAGTCCGTACAATGGATCTATGTATGAATAATTTTGAAAGGGTTTTTTCTGATTACCATTTTTCAAGAAAAAGCAGAAAATAAAAACACAATTTGGAAATCGAAAATAACTTTTATTAATGATTTTAAAATTAAAAAAAAAAGATGCGCCCATACAGTATCGCTTTCACCTTGGGCAGAGTGAAATTATTTTGAAAAACAAGTAAATACAAATTACTTTGATAAGTGAATATAGTTGGGAACATCAATAGTGATCCAATTCTAAAATCCCACTCCATGCATAAAAAAATTAGGCATTTCTTGCTCTAGTTCATCTTTAATAACAACGCCGACCTCTGGAGGAGTTGGACATAGATAACCCTCACTGTGGAAAATGTCTTGATATGGATGAAAAGCAGACTCTAGCTTCACCACCTCATTCTTATCTTTCTTCGGAGAGAAATCCAGACCTATCTTGTTCTTATTTAGTGGTGGATCAATGACTTGACCCCACACACTGCTAGGAACTTTATGAACCACTTGATCCGCATATCTAAAGGAGGAAATGGAATCTTCACTCTTATTTATATTATCAATAGACAAAGCTTGGAACTGAGTTCCAACAATAGTTTCATCAGCTTCCACAATACTGAAAGAAGACAAATGGGATACCAGCAAAGCTTGCTCACCATTCATAATCACTATTTTTTCTTTAAGAACAAATTTTAACTTCTGATGTAAGGTGGATGTAACAGCTCCCGCCTCATAAATCTAGGGTCTTCCCAAGGATATCCATTACTTGAAAGGTGATCTAAAACATATGTGGACCTATGTATATTGGAAAGTCCACTTCTCCAATGATAGATTTCTTTGAATCATCGCAAGCTTTCACTATAATGCCACTATAGCGCATATGAGTTCATTGATATTTGAGTTTCAACATAGTACTCTTTGGTATCACATTTCGAGAAGAGCCATTATCTATAAGCACATTAGATAAGGCATCATTTTTGCAATTTAGAGATATGTGAAAGGTCATATTGTGATTTCTTCCTTCATCAGGCAGTTCATCATCACAAAAACTCAGATTATTGCAAGCCGTGATATTTCCCACAACACCATTAAAGTGGTCAATTTAAACGTCATGCTCAACGAAATCTTGATCCAAGACTCTCACCAGAGATTCTCGATGAGCTGTAGAATTCATCAACAAAGCCATAATGGATATCTTAGATGGAGTTTGCAACAATTGATCCATAATTTTATAGTCACTCATCTTAATGATCTTCAAAAGGTCATCAACATCCTTTTCTAGGGTAGTGCCACTAGTCCTCCCTTCTACCTTCTTGGGTTCTGTTGTACCCTAAAATTTGCCCTCCCATATTTCTCAAAACATTTCAAGAAAGATCCCCAAGTTGCTCAAGGTAGTCCAAGGGTTGGCCATACAAGCTCTCTCCTAAGGCAGTCTACCTCAAATTAGGGTTTCATGATGCATCAAGATACTTGAATCCAAGTGATCCTAAATGCTCACTAATTTCCTAATATGTTCTCAAGATCATCCATGTCAAGTTTCAAGCCTTGCAGAGGAAGTTTGCTCAGTCAATTGCTCAAAGGCCTAAAAATCGTCTGTGCTAGGGCAAAAGTCAATTGTGCCTACATACAGTCAAACTTCAAGATTTTTGGTCAACATCCTCATTTTGAAGTATATTTCATCATTTTATCAAGGGTTGATCATGATTCATCAAGGATTGCTCATAATTCATCAAGACTCAAAAGTTGCTAAATTAGGGTTTTATAGGAAAAGTCAACTCAACTTTGACCAAGATTAACTTTCTCATACTTTATGAGAAATGACCCATCCAAAGCTTATTATGAAGAGGATGCAATTCTCTACAATCCATCTTCATCTACCAAGTTCAAAATATGCACTCACAAGAAGTTGTGAATTTGGACATTATAGGTCATTTTGGAAAGTCAACAAAAACACCTTTTTTGTCAAAGCTTCATACATGAGCATGGAATATCAAATTGAGATGAAACAAAACGGGTTGCTTAGAGGACATCTCAAACTTTCTAAAAAGTCCAAGAACACCTCCAAATATTCAAAATTGAGGAAGTTATGCATTGGTGAAGTTGACCCTTTTTGCAAAATTGCCAAAAGTCAACTATCCCTAAAACTTCATTTTTTGCCAAATGGGCCCAATCTTTTTCACTTGTTCTGAGTTGACAACATAGTCCACGAGCTCTAGCCTTTTCCACTTGTCAATATCTTATTTTTATTATTTGTTTTGATTTTTATTTGAATTAAATTAATTTAAATCAAAACAAATCATATAAAATTCAAAGTATTGAAAACTAAAGATTTTATGCTTGTTTCAGGCTTCATTATACAGCTAGCAAACATTCAAATTCGTATCAAGGCATGGTGTGAAAAAAAGATTGAAATAAGCCAATTTTGGAAAGTTTTCAAAGTGGATCAAATCAAAGATCCAAATCATTGATGGAGGAATATTGAGAGCATTTATCAACCCTAATCCCTTCATTGATACATATAGAGGGCGCGCAGACTCAAAAAGAAGGTTAGAAGCAGGCGCAAGAGGCAGAACAAAATCTGAAAAAATCAAGAAAAAATGGTGGATTGAATTTGCACTTAGAGGCCAATACAAGACTCTTTGCCTATCCCAATCGATTCCTGGGAGTCTCAGCAAGCTAAAGCAATCAAGAACCAAGCCTTTCTAGTCCCATATTGCTCTGTAAGTCCATCACGATACCTCACTTTTCTTGAAATCGAATCCCATGATTTAGGCATTTTTAGGATAAATTAATCAAATATTCTTGATCTATGAGACATATGCAAGCTTTCTGTATGGTTTAATTGCATTTATTTGGTTTGTACTGGAATGTGCCATTGTTAGGGTTTATAGATTCGAATTAGGGTTTTTGTTTACAGGAAAAATTATCCTTGATGAAGGGTACCATCATGTTCAGAATGATGAGACGAATCCAGCCATGGCGTTAGGTTTCATTTATATGGCTCATGGAGGATTTTGGAACGAGCACTGCTTATAGCTACAGACAAACGTCTGTAGGTAAAAGTTTGGTACTTTTATCCACGGAGAGAGGAAGAAGATGACCTATGTGGCGTCCCTCCATTGGCTTGTTTAAAGTTTCGTGCGTGGATTTGACATACATGACTTTTTAATATTTGTTTATTATTTTGCATTATTATGACAACAGAAGCAATTGGCCCAGTGGTAGTCAGGCAAGTGTTTAAGGCATTAGGAGGCTTGAGGTCAGGGGTTCGACCCCTGCCTCCAACATTTGGTATTTTTCTAATTCTCTTTCAGGTTATCCAGCGTGCTTACCAACCAGGGGTCCACCATACGTCCTCATCATCAATCATGCCAAGTGTCCTGAGGCCAAATCTGATGGCCATCCAGAAGGGAACACCAAAAGCCAAGTCAAACGCGTATGCACTGGATCCACAAGGTCAAACAGACCTCACTCTTTTAGGCCCAGATTTCTGCTTCTCACACCTCCCCAAGTTGCAATTCTCAGGCCCAATTCTTTTTCTCTATTCTTTTATACTTATTTTATTTTATTTATTTAATTTATTTACTAACCAATTAAACTATTTTCTTTTTATCAAAAATCACAAAAATATTTTTCTATCCAATTAAATTTAGGATATTTATTTTTGTTAAAAAAATTAATTAATTAAATTAGGTTATTAATTTTAGACAATTTTAATTTCCTTTTGTACATAATTAAAAATAATTAGAATAAATAGGTTTTATTACTAACTTAATTATATTTTATTTTTTCCTAAAATAACCAAAAAAACCAAAAATAGGTCTTGTAATTATTTTATTAATTAATTTAATCACTAATTAATTTTTGTATTTAATTTAGAAAATTTATTTCTTTTTTTATTAAAAACAACAAAAAAACATTTTCTTTTTTCATTAGGATAGAAGGATCAAAACCTTAGTTCGCATTCGATCTAATTTGTCATCGTGCGCTTTATTTTATTTTTTATCCCAATTATTGTAACTGCTCACAGTTTGTAATAGTTTAAAATAGGACATTTATTTACATTTATCGCTTTAATTTCAAATGGTTTGTTTTTGGCTATGTAAATACCCGAAGCCTTGTAATAGCGTAGTTTAATTTCCGCACTTTAAATTCCGCAAATTATTAACTGTTAGATGTAGGATAATAGGATGCATGACAAGAATGTATTTTTAATTTTAAAACGGTTAGACAACCCTAAATGTACAAAGATAAATAAATCTGAAACTGAATCACTCGCACATGCGCACTCCTAGGGTACACTCCCACTTGGTTGCCTTCGGTAAAAGGTCATTGAGTATAGGATATTTTAGTGGTCGTCCTTTTGTCCAAAGATCAAAGTTGTCTCAGAAAGGTTGCCTCGGATATTGTTGCCTCAGATAATTGATCTAAGACATTAAGATTATTACTAAGACGTCCTAACATTGCTTTAGTGATCGTACGTCCCTTTTCGAATTGACCCTCAAACTCTAACGACGGTGCTACCTACTCACTAATAGTGGGATAGTGCTGTCTAAAGGAAACAAATACAGAACGATTATTTTTTCCAGTAGGTAGATTAGTTCTTAAGTACTTGCTCAATCCAAACAAAAATTTTAACACTTACACTCCCTTTACAAACAAGTTTTCAAAAACACTTCTATACACTGTTGAAGATAGAAGCAAGAGTTAAATCGAAGTTAAAACAAAAACTTTTCAAAGCCCACAAGCACAAAGAAAACATTCTTGAAAATGATGAGCAAGTACCTAAGAGCCCGTGGAAAACCACGGATAGAAAGGGTGCTGATACCTTCCATTTCTATAATCTATCCCCCCGTACTCAGAAATATCTCAAAAAAGGAATTTTTCTGTGCTTTTTTCCTTTCCTTGTTGGATAAAATAAAAGACGGTGGCGACTCTTGCTTACCGCGACATTTTCCGAATACAAACGCAAAACGCAAACCAGCAAATTCCTTAAAAAAATAGGGAAACACGTCCCGGTTCTGGCCACCGTATCACAGAACTGGCGACTGTGCTGGGGAGTATATAAGTGGGGTGTACCTTAGGATTAGTTCATCAGATTATTTTCAATTGTTTGACTTGTTTGCTTTACCTTTGTGGGTTTTTGTATCAGAGTTTCTATAGATCCTAACCCGGATCTGGGGATACCCTTTAGGTAAGTAGCAATAGACTGTGAGGGAACTGTACAGCGTAGACTGATACGATTGAAGCAGTAGCTACGTTGGTGTGACACATTAGTTGGTACCGATATCCCTTGTGGAGGAACAAATAGAGTATGGGGATGCTGATGGGTCATTAAGCATCAACTGACCTTAGAACCTATAATTGACCAACTTGGCCATAGAAAAGTAGCAGTATGCTACACTCATTGAGACCATACTCTCGCGATGATTTCGACTGAAAAAAAGGTTGCTAAACTGGAATTATGATCGATCGAGGATGGGCAATGATATTGAGAACCTCTAGAACCCGGTTACTATTACTAGGACAGGTTGAACCAACTAAACTGCAAGAGGTTAGTACCTAAACTCCATGCCAGCCTGAAATCTAAGGGATATTGTGTAACTTGTTTTCCCTTACCATGTTTGCTATTTGTGATACAAGTGGTGTGCTCTTATCATGACATCATGCATCATGACATCACATTCATTTTTCATTAGACTAACCATTTCAAAGACCGAGGGGATTCATCTTTGTTCTATTTTGCAGATCATGGCCTTTATGCGCAGAAATACCATTCGGATCAGCTTCGTGCAAATACCTGCTCAGCTTAGAGAGTTGGTTTCAAAGGTTCCTGATACTTCTTCCTTTGTTATAAGACACGGTCATCTCCTTGGTTTGGTCACTTCCAAGCTGGATGAGCAAATGATGAGTGTCTTGTTCCAGTTCTTTGACCCGTTGCATCACTGTTTTTCCTTTCTGGACTATCAGTTGGTCCCTACTTTGGAGGAGTTCTCTGATTTACCTGGCATATCTATTCTAGAGCAGACACCCTTTACAGGTTTGGAAATAGCTCCTAGGCCGGAGGATATTGCTTCATCCCTCCATCTGACAAAGGCTGATGTAGTATCTAACTGGGAGACTCGGAGTGGGATGAAAGGTTTCTTGGCTAAGTTTTTGATTGATCAAGCTCAACAGTGCTGGGATAGTTTAGAATTTCAGGAATTTAAAGACATCCTGGCACTCCTCATCTATGGCTTTGTTCTGTTCCCAAATTCAGATTCTTTTGTCGATGTGAACACAGTCAAGATCTTCATGTCCCGTAACCCAGTGCCTACTCTCTTGGGTGATATTCTACATGCTCTTTATATCCGTACTGTTCGGAAGTGGGGAACTCTCATGTGCTGTGCACCACTGCTGGCGAGGTGGTTTATTTCTCACCTCCCTAAATTTATATTGAAGAATGAGGAAGGTATGGGTTGGGCTTACAGAATCATGTCCCTTGCTCATACGGACATCCTTTGGAGTACTAAAGATATGGAAAAGGTAGCTATCATCGATCGGTGCAGGGAATACCCCAATGTTCCATTGCTTGGAATTAGAGGAGGGATAACCTATAATCATTGTTTGGCCTTACGACAGTTTGGACGAGCTCGAAGGGACGGTCCTCATGAGTTGCTGCTTCCAGACATTGTCTTTGACTTCATGGGGGATGTTGAGGGACATCGTCATAGATTTATACGGGCTTGGGATAGGGTGAACAAGTCTGATCCACATGAGCTAGGAATGAAGACTTCTCTCCCGATGCAACCATATCTCCAGTGGGTTCGAGCCCGTGCTCAAAAGCTGGGGATGCCATATGAAGTTGTTTTACCGGTGATTGTGGAGCGTACTGATGAAGAACGGGTTCCTTATATGATTCTCCATTCTTATATGCCTACTGATCTGGGGGCATTGAAGAGGTCTTGGATCCAGCTAAGGGAAGAACGGGATACATACAGAGGGAAGTATCATGACCAGGAATGAAAGATCCTGAAGCTTACAAGGCAGCTGGAGACTGAGAGGACGATCAACAATTATGTCAGCACGAAAGGAAAACGACCATGGGAATTCTGATGTCTTTTATTGTTTCTAGTTTAGATTTGCTTTTCAGTATTTCTTTTGTAACACCTTAAAGGCATTTGTTAAACATTTGTTTCAAGTTTTAATCTAATAAAGTGTGTTTCATTTTGGTTTACAAATTTGAATCTCCCTAAGTCTTTGAAATCATATCATACACATTCCATTCCCATGCACCTCATTACAGGTACCCTTACAGGTTTCTCATCTTCTTCGCTGTTTATTTCAGCACATCATGTCTTCTGAAACACCTACTGATCAAGCCATCAAGGCTCTGCAAGCTCAGAATGCTCAGTTCCAGGAAATGTTCATGAACTTGGCCAAGAGTCAACAAGATTTGAAGACTCTTATCTTGAAGGACAAGAAGAAGAAGAAGAAGATGGTCCTCCTGATTATGGGTCACATATTTGGGAACCGGTTAAGATAGGATGTTGATTTATCTCACTCATCTGGAGGGGGAGGGAATCAAGAAGAAAGGAGGGCTCCTAGCCCTGTGGTTTCTGACAATGACACAGATTTTGATGAAGACCAGTATCCTCCGGCTGAGGATAGGTATAAGCAACTTGAAGACCGGTTAAGCGCAATGGAGATCCAGAAAATCCTTGGTCTGCACTTTGGAGATTTAGGTTTGGCATCTGGGGTGGTGATCCCACACAAGTTTAAAGCGCCTGTCTTTGCTAAGTACGACGGGGTCTCCTGCCCAAAGTTACACCTCTGCTCGTATGTTAGAAAGATTCAACCATATACTGCCGATAGGAACCTCTGGGTTCATTTCTTTCAAGATAGTCTGTCAGGGACTCAACTTGAATGGTTCTATCAACTGGAAGGAGCTAATGTCCGCAACTGGGAGGACCTTGATGCCGCTTTTTACAAGCAATACCAGTATAATGCCGACCTTGTTTCCACGCGTACTCAACTTTAGGGTATGTCTATGGGTGCGAGCGAAGGTTTTAAGGACTACACTCAGAAGTGGAGAGATCTTGCTGGAATAGTCCAACCCCCTCTGGCTGATAGGGAGTTGGTAGATATGTTTCTTGGGACTTTGTCTGGTCCATACTTCAATCATTTGATCGGTAGTTCATCGTCTGGCTTCACTGAATTTATTATGTCTGGGGAGAGAGTTGAGGCCGGTATCAAGAGTGGAAAGATACTGAAAGGTGCTTCGTCAAGTACAGAGAAGAATCCTTTCAAGAAGGAATCTAGTGCAGTTTACAGCTCGAGGAGCCAAAACCGTCCTGAACGCCGACAAGCAGTTAATGCGATGGTAATATCAAGACCAATTGTTACCCCACAACGCAACACTCAGCAAAGAGAAGAGAGACCGCAAAGGCAGTATACTCGGCTCAGTATGACTCTATCTCAAATTCTACCGCAATTGTTGAAGACCAACTTGGTGATTCCGCAGGAGGCTCCAAAGAGTCCCAATACTACATCACCGCTGTATAATCCGAACGCCCGCTGTGCTTATCACTCTGATAGCCCAGGGCATGATACGAACAACTGTTGGGCTTTGAAGAATAAAATACAGGATCTGATTGATGCTAAGGAGATTGAGTTTGAAGCACCAGAAAATCCTAATGTCATGACTGCTCCTATGCCTAAGCATGGAGTGAATGTTGTAGATGATGACTCGTTTGTGACTTCCGTGAAAGACATTTCTACTCCATTGATGACCGTAAAGAAGAACTTATTATTGGCCGGTTTATTTCCAGGTTGTGGCGAAGGTTGCCACCTGTGTTCCATCCTATCTACTGGTTGCCATCTATTGAAGTCAGGTGTCCAACGCCTGATGGATAACAAAGAAATCTTGTTCGAGAAAACTTTGGTTCTGTTGATTCCTGTTGAAGATGTTTCTATAATCACCATTTCCGCCAATTCTTCCAAGGCTTCCTCGAGAAAGCCTGTTAGAATTACATTTGTTCTGAGAGTTGCTCCATTGATCATTACTATTCCTGGACCTATCCCTTACACGTCGGATAAGGCTGTCCTGTGGCACTATGGGGCCGATGTGTATTTTCATGGGATAAAACAAGACTTAAAGGTTGAAGAGGCTGATACTGATGTCAGCAATATCGTTGGGTCTAGCAAAGTCACCCGAAGCGGAAGACTCTTCTCTCCTGAAATTTCTCCACCAAATGTTCAGAAGCCTGCTGTTATTACACCCACCAGTACATCTGCTACTGTCCCTGTTCATGTTCCAATCATTACCCCTGTCGCCGAGTCATCTAACGCTCGGGGCAAAGAGATCACCGGTGAGCCTGCCCGGATGGAGGCACCGAAGAAGATTATTGTTGAAACCTCTAGGCAGGAGATAAAGGAAATTTTGAAGATCATCAAAAAGAGCGACTATAACATAGTCGAGCAGCTGGGGTAAACCCCGTCGAAGATCTCTATGTTGTCTTTATTGTTGTGCTCAGAAACCCATGCTAAGGCTCTGATAGCTTTTCTTAAAACTGTGCATGTGCCGCAGGAGACATCTGGTGACCAGTTCAAAGACTGTGTGGCTAGTTTGACAGCTGACAACAGGTTGGGTTTCTCCGATGCAGATTTGACTGCCAAAGGAAAGAATCACAATGACGCTCTGCATGTTTCAATCGAGTGCAGGGACACTACTCTGGCTCACGTGCTGGTGGATACTGGCTCCTCGTTGTTAGAACATAGTTTGATTCTACAACCCTTAATTAGAGTTTTGATGATAACAAAATACAAAGAATAAATAAATTGTAAGATTTATATATAAGACAAATATGCTTCTTAAAATTATGCTCTGTATATACAGAAGTTCTGATGGAATCAGCATCATCATCAGAAGCATCAGAAGATCAGTAACATGTGCTACACGCTGAAGCTACCAGATTATACGCTGAAGCTTGATGACCAGAATCTGCGCATAAACATATACACTCTGACTCTGATCAAAGATCTTTACCAAGTCATTAGCACTCTGAAGCGTTATCACAAGTTAAAGCGAAGAACACTCTGAAGCGTTATCACAAGCAAAGAAGACTCTGAAGCGTTACTAAGTATTCAAGACAGAATTAAATGCTAACGACTTTATTCAGACAAGATCTTCTTCAAAAGGAAAGTACGTTATTATCAGTAAAAGTGCTTTATGGACAACGTATCTTTGCCTTGGCTATATAAACAAGTCTGTGTGAGAAAAGACACACGCATGCACTCACATAATTTGCCAAGCCTTCAAAACCACGCTTACTCAAACGCTTAAGCAAATTCAGTTTATTCCAAGCTTAAATTGTGTATTATCACAATTGTGATATATTGTTTTATTAGAAAATGTTAACACATCATTGTTCAAATTATTTGTAAAAGATTTCCTTGAGATAAACCGGTTTGTGGTTATACTCAAGAAGGCTTTAACAGTTGTTAAAGTAGCTGTTGTAATCCTTTGAATATAGTGGATTAAGACCTCGTTGGAGAGAGGCGAAATCACCTTGACGGGTGGACTGGAGTAGTTTGAGATCAAACGAACCAGGATAAAAATACTGTGTTGTCTAAGCATTTGATTTAAGTTTTACAATTCAACCCCCCTTCTTGTGTTTTTCACATCTTCAATTGGCATCAGAGTGCCTGGTTCTGAGCTTATAACACTTAACCGTGTCAGTACAAGATCCAGCGTCAGAAAAACACAATGGCAGGACCAAATCAAAACATCAGCAATGACAACAATGAAGAAAGAGACATATTCAGTGGCAAACCTCCAGTCTTTGATGGAGAGAACTTTGACTACTGGAAAGACAGAATTGAGAGTTTCTTTCTGGACCATGATGCTGATTTGTGGGACATGGTGATTGATGGATACACGCACCCAGTGGATGGAAGTGGTCAGAAGATTGACAGGAAAACAATGTCTGATCAGCAAAAGCGTGAGATCAGAAATCATCACAAGGCCAGAACAATTCTTCTCAGCGCCATCTCTTATTCAGAATATGAGAAGATATCAAACAGAGACACTACAAAGAATATGTTTAACTCTCTGAGAATGATGCATGAAGGCAACATTCAAGTCAAAGAACCCAAAGCCCTTGCACTCATTCAGAAGTATGAGGCATTCAAGATGGAAGAGAGTGAATCAATAGAAACTATGTTTTCAAGATTTCAAATTCTTATTGGTGGTCTAAAAGTTCTTGACAAAGGGTATTCCACTGCTGATCACGTTAAGAAGATCATCAGAAGCTTACCAAAACAATGGAGTCCAATGGTCACAGTGCTTAAGCTAGCCAAGGATCTCAACAAAATCTCTCTGGAGGAACTTGTCAGCTCCCTCAGAAGTCACGAGATAGAGCTAGAAGCAGATGAACCTCAAAATAAAGGTAAGCCATTAGCTTTAAAATCTAACAGAAAATCTGACTCCAAAGTTTTGTAGGCTGTGGAAGAAACCTCTGATGGGTCCTCATCAGAAGAAGATGAACTATCTCTCCTCTCCAGAAGGGTGAACCAATTGTGGAAGCAGAGGCAAAGGAAGTTCAGGAATCCCAAAAGATCAGAAAATCAGAATGAATCTTTCTCCAGATACAGAAGGTCAGAATCCTCCTCTGGACATAGAAGATCTGAAGGTTCTTCAGGAAACAGAAAGCCAAACAATAAAGACATCATCTGCTATGAATGTAACGAGCAAGGGCACTACAAAAGTGATTGCCCAAAGCTTCAGAAGGAAAAGCCCAAAAAGAAGTTTGGCAAGGAAAAGAAGAAGAGCCTCATGGCTATATGGGATGATTCTGACACATCTGAAGCTGACTCAGAATCAGATGATGAAAGAGCAAACGTAGCTCTCATGGCAAACATAACAGAAGATAGTGAAGCTTCTGAGTCAGAATCTAAATCAGATACAGAAGAGGTATTCCCTGACTTTACTATAAACTTTACTAAGGCTGAACTAGCTGAAAGCCTTAATGAAATTCTGGAAAGATATCAGCAGATCAGAGTCAAATTCAGAAACCTGAAAAGGAATCTTGCTTCTGACTCTGATAAGACTGAGAGTCTCAAATTGGAGAATTCTGAGTTAAAAGATAAAATTTCAAATTTAGAAAACCAATTGCAAAACTCTCAGAAGGAAACAATCCTTGAAACTCCCAGCAATGCTGATGAGATCATCAAGGAGTATGATCACAACTTTCAGAAGTTTCTAGCTAAAAACATAGACAGGAGCAAAATGGCTTCAATGATCTATGGAGTTAGCAGAAATGGCAGAACAGGGATAGGATATCAAGGTAAGGCACCTACACCAAAAAATGTCATGGATTTAGTTATAAAACGTACTCCACCTGATTCACACTTTATATATGGGCACACACATGACATAAAATATACAAGTAGCGATTACTCTGTCAAACCAAAATTCAACCACAGTTTTGGTAAAACTAACAAATCAGGACCCAAGAAAATGTGGGTACCTAAGGATAAAATAATACATGTGGAAGATATCTTTAGCAGCAAAGAAAAAACACCAATCATGGTACCTGGACTCTGGCTGCTCACGACACATGACGGGAAGAAGGCATATGTTCCAAAGCCTGGAACTTAAGCCTTGAGGCCACGTAGGTTTTGGAGGCAATCAGAGAGGAAAGATCATTGGCTCTGGAACAGTAGGTAATGGAAATCTTCCCTCTATAAGTAATGTTTTACTAGTTGATGGATTAATGCATAATCTGTTACCCATAAGTCAATTAAGTGATAACGGTTATGATATAATCTTCAATCAAAATTCATGCAAAGCTGTTAGTAAGAAAGATAGGACTATCCTATTTAATGGAAAGAGGAAAAACAACATTTATAAAATAAAACTTTGTGAACTAAAAAGTCAGAATGTAAAATGTCTACTGTCTGTTAACAACGAGCAATGGATATGGCACATAAGATTGGGACATGTTAGTATGAGAAGAATATCTCAGATTAACAAACTCAATCTGGTCAGAGGACTTCCTAACCTGAAGTTCAATTCAGATGCTCTGTGTGAAGCATGTCAGAAAGGCAAGTTTGCAAAACCAGCTTTCAAATCCAAAAATGTTGTTTCCACCTCCAAGCCATTAGAACTTCTGCACATTGACTTATTTGGACCAGTTAAAACTGCTTCAGTTAGTGGCAAGAAGTATGGGTTAGTAATCGTATATGACTGTAGCAGATGGACATGGGTAAAGTTCTTAAGGCACAAGGACGAGTCACACTCTCTGTTTGTTACCTTCTGCAACCAAGTTCAGAATGAAAAGGATCTTAGAATCGTCAAAGTCAGAAGTGATCATGGTGGAGAATTTGAAAACAAATATTTTGAGTTATTCTTTAATGATAAAGGCATTCTGCATGATTTCTCTTGTCCTAGAACTCCCCAGCAAAATGGAGTTGTAGAACGAAAGAACAAAACATTGCAAGAAATGGCAAGAACCATGATCAACGAGACTAACGTTGCTAAGATCTTCTGGGCAGAGGCAATAAACACAGCGTGTTACATTCAGAATAGAATCTCCATAAGACCTATTCTGGAAAAGACTCCATATGAATTGTGGAAGAACAGAAAGCCCAACATTTCCTACTTTCACCCATTTGGATGTACATGTTTTATTCTGAATACAAAAAATTATTTGAACAAGTTTGACTCTAAAGCACAAAAGTGTATTATGTTAGGATATTCTGAACGCTCAAGAGGGTACAGAGTATACAATACAGAAACACAGATTGTGGAAGAGTCAATCAGTGTTCGTTTTGATGATAAGCTTGAATCTCAAAAGTCAAAGCAGAATGAATTCCTTGCAGGTATGGAAGTTGAACTCACAGGTACTGAAGACAAATCTTCATCTCTCAACAAAGACACTCCCTCAACATCAGAAAGAGTAACTGCAAGCAATCCAGCACCTTCTGTTGATCAACTCCAAAAAAGACCATCCAGAAGCAGCATGGATCACCCAGAAGAAACAATCCTAGGAAGAAAGGAAGATCTAATCAGAATAAGATCTACCTTTAGAAACTCTGAGGAATCCCTCATGGGACTGGTTTCTCTAATTGAACCAACTACAATTGATGAAGCACTTCTGGATAATGACTGGATTCTAGCAATGCAAGAGGAGCTAAATCAATTCACAAGAAATGACGTATGGGATCTAGTTCCGAAACCAAAAGGATTCAACGTCATTGGTACAAAATGGGTGTTCAGAAACAAACTGAACGAACAAGGTGAAGTCATCAGAAACAAAGCACGACTGGTAGCACAAGGTTATAGTCAGCAAGAGGGGATAGACTATACAGAAACCTTTGCTCCAGCCGCCAGGTTAGAATCTATCAGACTCTTAATTTCATTTGCTGTTAATAAATGCATCACTCTGTATCAGATGGATGTTAAGAGTGCATTCTTAAATGGCTATATAGAAGAAGAGGTATATGTGCACCAACCCCCTGGTTTTGAAAGTTCCAAAAATCCAGAATATGTTTTCAAACTAAACAAGTCACTATATGGTCTGAAACAAGCTCCCAAAGCTTGGTATGAAAGACTAAGTAACTTCCTGCTAGAAAAGGAATTCACCAGAGGGAAAGTGGACACAACCTTATTCTGTAAGACAGTTAAGAATGACATTTTAGTATGTCAGATTTATGTTGATGACATCATATTTAGATCCACTAAACCCTCTCTAGGAAGAAAGTTTGCTAAATGTATGTAGGCAAAATTTGAGATGAGCCTAATGGGGGAACTAAAATTCTTTCTGGGCATTCAGATTAATCAAACCCCAGAAGGAACTTACATTCATCAGAGCAAATATGTCAGAGAACTTCTGAAGAAATTTGATCTCTCAGAATGTAAGCCATCAAAGATTCCAATGCATCCCACGTGCATTCTGGAAAGAGAAGAGGTAAGTAAAAAGGTAGAACAGAAGGTCTACAGAGGTATGATTGGTTCTCTTCTCTATCTGACGGCTTCAAGGCCTGACATTCTATTCAGTGTTTGTATTTATGCAAGAGTCTGATCAGATCCTAGAGAATCTCACTTAACAGCAGTTAAGCGAATTTTCAAGTATCTGAAAGGTACTACTAATCTGGGTTTGTTTTATAGAAAATCAAGTGATTACAGTTTGATAGGATACTGTGATGCTGATTTCACTGGAGACAGAGTAGAATGTAAAAGCACTTCTGGAAGCTGCCAGTTTCTGGGAGAAAATCTGATCTCATGGTTCAGCAAAAGACAATCCACAATTTCTCTATCAACAGCAGAAGCTGAATACATAGCAGCAGCTGGATGCAGTACACAGATGCTCTGGATGAAAAGTCAACTTGTGTACTTCCAGATATTTGAGAGTAACATTCCTATCCTCTGTGACAATACTTCTGCTATTTGTCTCAGTAAAAATCCTATTTTGCATTCTAGGGCTAAGCATATAGAAATAAAACATCATTTTATTAGGGACTATATTCAGAAAGGGATTCTAAATTTAAAATTTATTAACACAGACCATCAATGGGCTGATATCTTTACAAAACCTCTTTCTGAAGATAGGTTCAACTTCATTCTGAAACATCTTAGCACGAAGCTCTGCCCAGAATAAAACTGTTTTGATTCCATATCTTAAACCTTCAGAACTTTGTTTATTTTTTCCGTGAACTACTGATCAATCTTTCTTCAGATCTTTAGAAGTACAGATTATATAAGAATCTATCATAATCAAGGATAGAAATGTGCAGTTCACTCAAGCAAACAAGTGTCATCCAGTCATCAGCTACTTTCTGAGGCTGAACATGCATTCACGTTTCTGAAAGGTCAAAAGCGCTGATTGGATGCATTGAGACACATGTCATGGGTAACCGTTCCAATATCTTTCTGAATCCCCCAAAATCAGCTATCATTAAATGCTCTTAATCATTATAATCAATTTCTCTCTCTTGTCGTTTATGTTTTCAAAATTGTTTAAAAATCTATTTAAACACATCTCTCACCACTTACACTTTTTTACCTTCACTTTCATTTTCTCTACAAACTTATTGTTTTCAGTTTTCATCCTTTCTCAAAAACCCTTTCAATTTCTTCACACGTCTTCCTCCTCCCTCTTAGACTTTCCTCGTTTTTATGACATGTTTATCTGTAATATTTTTACATTGTTTTGAACTTATCATTGCTTCTGGTTTTTAATATAAACGCATTTTAGCTCTGATCTTATGTTCTTTTTGATAACTAACAAAAAGGGGGAGAAAGAATGATATTTTTCAATAACGGATTACTGAGACATAAGTCTCAAACATTCTGATCTATTTAAATTTCTTTCCTCTGAAAAGCTTACAGGTACAAAATTCTGATGAAAGATACAGTAAAGTTCTGATGTTCAAAGACTCATGGAATTAAAGGGAAGTAATCAACTCATGGGGAGTTTTCTCTTCTTAATTCTATACTTTTTATTCTTTAATTTTAATTGAAAAAATCAGGTTTTTGTCATCATCAAAAAGAGGGAGATTGTTAGAACATAGTTTGATTCTACAACCCTTAATTAGAGTTTTGATGATAACAAAATACAAAGAATAAATAAATTATAAGATTTATATATAAGACAAATATGCTTCTTAAAATTATGCTCTGTATATACAGAAGTTCTGATGGAATCAGCATCAGCATCAAAAGCATCAGAAGATCAGTAACATGTGCTACACGCTGAAGCTACCAGATCATACGCTGAAGCTTGATGACCAGAATCTGCGCATAAACATATACACTTTGACTCTGATCAAAGATCTTTACCAAGTCATCAACACTCTGAAGCGTTATCACAAGTTAAAGCAAAGAACACTCTGAAGCGTTATCACAAGCAAAGAAGACTCGGAAGCGTTACTAAGTATTCAAGACAGAATTAATTGCTAACGGCTTTATTCAGACAAGATCTTCTTCAAAAGGAAAGTACGTTATTATCAGTAAAAGTGCTTTATGGACAACGTATCTTTGCCTTGGCTATATAAACAAGTCTGTGTGAGAAAAGACGCATGCATGCACTCACATAATTTGCCAAGCCTTCAAAACCACGCTTACTCAAACGCTTAAGAAAATTCAGTTTATTCCAAGCTTAAATTGTGTATTATCACAGTTGTGATATATTGTTTTATTAGAAAACGTTAACACATCATTGTTCAAATTATTTGTAAAAGATTTCCTTGAGATAAACTGGTTTGTGGTTATACTCAAGAAGGCTTTAACAATTGTTAAAGTAGCTGTTGTAATCCTTTGAATATAGTGGATTAAGACCTCGTTGGAGAGAGGCGAAATTACCTTGACGGGTGGACTGGAGTAGTTTGAGATCAAACGAACCAGGATAAAAATACTGTGTTGTCTAAGCATTTGATTTAAGTTTTACAATTCAACCCCCCTTCTTGTGTTTTTCACATCTTCAATTGGCATCAGAGTGCCTGGTTCTGAGCTTATAACACTTAACCGTGTCAGTACAAGATCCAGCGTCAGAAAAACACAATGGCAGGACCAAATCAAAACATCAGCAATGACAACAATGAAGAAAGAGACAGATTCAGTGGCAAACCTCCAGTCTTTGATGGAGAAAACTTTGACTACTGGAAAGACAGAATTGAGAGTTTCTTTCTGGCCCATGATGCTGATCTGTGGGACATGGTGACTGATGGATACACGCACCCAGTGGATGGAAGTGGTCAGAAGATTAACAGGAAAACAATGTCTGATCATCAAAAGCGTGAGATCAGAAATCATCACAAGGCCAGAACAATTCTTCTCAGCGCCATCTCTTATTCAGAATATGAGAAGATATCAAACAAAGACACTGCAAAGAATATGTTTAACTCTCTGAGAATGACGCATGAAGGCAACATTCAAGTCAAAGAACCCAAAGCCCTTGCACTCATTCAGAAGTATGAGGCATTCAATATGGAAGAGAGTGAATCAATAGAAACTATGTTTTCAAGATTTCAAATTCTTGTTGCTGGTCTAAAAGTTCTTGACAAAGGGTATTCCACTGCTGATCACGTTAAGAAGATCATCAGAAGCTTGCCAAAACAATGGAGGCCAATGGTCACAACGCTTAAGCTAGCCAAGGATCTCAACAAAATATCTCTGGAGGAACTTGTCAGCTCCCTCAGAAGTCACGAGATAGAGCTAGAAGCAGATGAACCTCAAAATCAAGGTAAGCCATTAGCTTTAAAATCTAACAGAAAATCTGACTCCAAAGTTTTGCAGACTGTGGAAGAAACCTCTGATGGGTCCTCATTAGAAGAAGATGAACTATCTCTCCTCTCCAGAAGGGTGAACCAATTGTGGAAGCAGAGGCAAAGGAAGTTCAGGAATCCCCGAAGATCAGAAAATCAGAATGAATCTTTCTCCAGATACAAAAGGTCAGAATCCTCCTTTGGACACAGAACATCTGAAGGTTCTTCAGGAAACAGAAAGCCAAACAACAAAGACATCATCTGCTATGAATGTAACGAGCAAGGGCACTACAAAAGTGATTGCCCAAAGCTTCAGAAGGAAAAGCCCAAAAAGAAGTTTGGCAAGGAAAAGAAGAAAAGCCTCATGGCTACATGGGATGATTCTGACACATCTGAAGCTGACTCAGAATCAGATGATGAAAGAGTAAACGTAGCTCTCATGGCAAACATAACAGAAGACAGTGAAGCTTCTGAGTCAGAATCTGAATCAGATACAGAAGAGGTATTCCCTTACTTTACTATAAACTTTACTAAGGCTGAACTAGCTGAAAGCCTTAATGAAATTCTGGAAAGATATCAGCAGATCAGAGTCAAATTCAGAAACCTGAAAAGGAATCTTGCTCCTGACTCTGATAAGACTGAGAGTCTCAAATTGGATAATTCTGAGTTAAAAGATAAAATTTCAAATTTAGAAAACCAATTGCAAAACTCTCAGAAGGAAACAATCCTTGAAACTCCCAGCAATGTTGATGAGATCATCAAGGAGTATGATCACAGCTTTCAGAAGTTTCTAGCTAAAAACATAGACAGGAGCAAAATGGCTTCAATGATCTATGGAGTTAGCAGAAATGGAAGAAAAGGGATAGGATATCAAGGTAAGGCACCTACACCAAAAAATTCCATGGATTTAGTTATAAAACGTACTCCACCTGATTCACACTTTATATATGGGCACACACATAACATAAAATATACAAGTAGTGATTACTCTGTCAAACCAAAATTCAACCAGAGTTTTGGTAAAACTAACAAATCAGGACCCAAGAAAATGTGGGTACCTAATAAAAAATAATACGTGTGGCAGATATCTTTAGCAGCAAAGCAAAAACACCAATCATGGTACCTGGACTCTGGCTGCTCACGACACATGACGGGAAGAAGGCATATGTTCCAAAGCCTGGAACTTAAGCCTGGAGGCCACGTAGGTTTTGGAGGCAATCAGAGAGGAAAGATCATTGGCTCTGGAACAGTAGGTAATGGAAATCTTCCCTCTATAAGTAATGTTTTACTAGTTGATGGATTAATGCATAATCTGTTATCCATAAGTCAATTAAGTGATAACGGTTACAATATAATCTTCAATCAAAATTCATGCAAAGCTGTTAGTCAGAAAGATGGGACTATCCTATTTAATGGAAAGAGGAAAAACAACATTTATAAAATAAAACTTTCTGAACTAAAAAGTCAGAATGTAAAATGTCTACTGTCTGTTAACAACGAGCAATGGATTTGGCACAGAAGATTGGGACATGTTAGTATGAGAAGAATATCTCAGATTAACAAACTCAATCTGGTCAGAGGACTTCTTAACCTGAAGTTCAATTCAGATGCTCTGTGTGAAGCATGTCAGAAAGGTAAGTTTGCAAAACCAGCTTTCAAATCCAAAAACGTTGTTTCCACCTCCAAGCCATTAGAACTTCTGCACATTGACTTATTTGGACCAGTTAAAACTGCTTCAGTCAGTGGCAAGAAGTATGGGTTAGTAATCGTAGATGACTGTAGCAGATGGAAATGGGTAAAGTTCTTAAGGCACAAGGACGAGTTATACTCTGTGTTTGTTACCTTCTGCAACCAAGTTCAGAATGAAAAGGATCTTAGAATCGTCAAAGTCAGAAGTGATCATGGTGGAGAATTTGAAAATAAAGATTTTGAGTTATTCTTTAATGATAAAGGCATTCTGCATGATTTCTCTTGTCCTAGAACTCCCCAGCAAAATGGAGTTGTAGAACGAAAGAACAGAACATTGCAAGAAATGGCCAGAACCATGATCAACGAGACTAATGTTGCTAAGATCTTCTGGGCAGAGGCAATAAACACAGCGTGTTACATTCAGAATAGAATCTCCATAAGACCTATTCTGGAAAAGACTCCATATGAATTGTGGAAGAACATAAAGCCCAACATTTCCTACTTTCACCCATTTGGATGTACATGTTTTATTCTGAATACAAAAAATTATTTGAACAAGTTTGACTCTAAAGCACAAAAGCGTATTATGTTAGGATATTCTGAATGCTCAAGAGGGTACAGAGTATACAATACAGAAACACAGATTGTGGAAGAGTCAATCAGTGTTCGTTTTGATGATAAGCTTGACTCTCAAAAGTCAAAGCAGAATGAATTCCTTGCAGGTATGGAAGTTGAACTCACAGGTACTGAAGACAAATCATCAGTTCTTAACAGAGACACTCCCTCAACATCAGAAAGAGTAACTGCAAGCAATCCATCACCTTCTGTTGATCAACTCCAAAAAGACCATCCAGAAGCAGCATGGATCACCCAGAAGAAATAATCCTAGGAAGAAAGGAAGATCCAATCAGAATAAATATAGCTTCAGAAACTCTGAAGAATCCCTCATGGGACTGGTTTCTCTAATTGAACCAACTACAATTGATGAAGCACTTCTGGATAATGACTGGATTCTAGCAATGCAATAGGAGCTAAATCAATTCACAAGAAATGACGTATGGGATCTAGTTCCGAAACTAAAAGGATTCAACGTCATTGGTACAAAATGGGTGTTCAGAAACAAACTGAACGAACAAGGTGAAGTCATCAGAAACAAAGCACAACTGGTAGCACAAGGTTATAGTCAGCAAGAGGGGATAGACTATATAGAAAGGTGGCTAAAGATCCTCCAATGAAGATGGCTTCCCTCAAGGATGCCCGGGCTGTTATTGAGAAAGACGTGTGTGCAAATTGGGGTCAACTCCCTGACGTTGTACACAAGACTGATAAGTTTGGTTTGGGTTTTACTGCAGAAGCTCAAAGGGCTATTCGGCGTGTGTGGATTGGAAGACCTCCCATGCGTATCATAAATCCGTAAGTGAATGCAATTGAAGATGATGATGAAGAGTCTGAGTTTGACAGCTGGATTTACCCAACTGCCAACGGTGGATTAAGCAATTGGACGACAAAGGACTTCGTGCCCATTTCTTTTATTACACAGTAATAAGACTTTTATTTTGAGTTTTATAACAGACAGTTTAAAACTTTATGGCCCGGTGCCTTGCCCGAGACACCGTGACGTTGTTTGAGGGCTTATTATGTGTCATTTCCATATATCATCAATAAAAGCATTTGACATCTTTCTTGAATTACAAATTTTAAACTCTTTGTTTTTCTTTTTTTGCACTTTATCAAGCAGCTATTTGTCTTACACACACTCACATAATACAGGTCCACATCCACTCTGGATCCCACTGATGACGAACCTGCTACTGTCAGTTATGACTTCGAAAGTTCGATCAACCAAGACGAGGATGAAGGTGAGGATGATTGTGAAGTGCCTGGGGAACTTGCCAGATTGTTACTTCAGGAAGAGAGGGCCATACAACCACATGAAGAGCCATTGGAAACAGTAAATCTGGGTACAGAGGTAGACAAGAAAGAGGTCAAGATCAGTGCAAATCTGGAGTCTCGTGTTAAGCAACGGTTGATACAGATGCTGCGTGACTATGTTGAGATCTTTGCCTGGTCTTATGAAGATATGCCTAGGTTGGATACTGATATCGTGGTTCACCACTTTCCAACCAAGGAAGATTGTCCTCCAGTGAAATAGAAAGTTCGCCGAATGCGCCCAGAGATGTCTGAGAAAATCAAAGCTGAGGTCATGAAATAATTTGATGCCGGTTTTCTAGCAGTTACTTCTTACCCGCAGTGGGTCGCCAACGTGGTTCCAGTGCCGAATAAATATGGTAAAGTTCGAATGTGTGTTGATTATAGGGATCTGAACAGGGCGAGCCCCAAGGATGATTTCCATCTGCCTCATATCGACGTTCTGGTTGACAACACCGCACAGCATAAGGTCTTCTCCTTTATGGATGGTATTTCCGGTTACAATCAGATTAAGATAGCTCCCGAAGACATGGAGAAGACAATGTTCATTTCGCAATGGGGTACCTTTTGCTACAAAGTCATGCCTTTCAGATTGAAGAATGCTGGGGCAACGTATCAGCGCGCCATGGTTGCTTTATTCCATGACATGATTCACCATGAGATTGAGGTATACGTTGATGACATGATTGCAAGGTCTCAGACTGAAGAAGAACATCTTGACCACCTTCAGAAGCTATTTGACAGGTTGAAGTTGTACAAGCTGAGGTTAAACCCGAACAAGTGCACCTTCGGGGTGAGGTCTGGTAAGTTGCTGGGTTTCGTCGTAAGTGATAAAGGTATTCAAGTGGATCCTGCAATGGTGAAGGCTATACAGGAAATGCCAGCTCCCTGAACAGAAAAAGAAATCAAAGGTTTTTTGGGACGTTTGAATTACATTGCCCGATTCATTTCACATTTGACCGCTACTTGTGAGCCAATCTTTAAACTGCTGAAGAAAGATCAAGTGGTGAAGTGGAATGATGAATGTCAGGCTGCTTTCGAAAGGATCAAAGAATATCTCAAAGAGCCACCTATTCTGATGCCTCCAGTTGAAGGGAGACCTCTGATATTATACTTGACAGTACTCGACAATTAAAAGGGGTGCGTGCTGGGGCAGCATGACGAGTCTGTCCGAAAAGAGCATGCTATTTATTACCTTAGCAAAACGTTTACCGACTGCGAGACCCGATACTCATTGCTTGAGAAAACTTGCTGTACTTTGGCATGGGCTGCTCGCCAGCTGAGACAGTATATGCTGACTCACACTACTCTATTGATATCAAAGATGGATCCAATCAAGTATATCTTCGAAAATCCTGCCTTGTCCGGAAGAATAGCAAGATGGCAGATGATCTTGACTGAGTATGACATCCAATACACGACCCAAAAAGCAATCAAGGAAGGTGTGTTGGCAGATCATCTGGAACATCAGGCATTGGATAATTACCAGTCTATGAACTTCGAGTTCCCGGATGAAAATATCATGTTAGTAACTGACTGTGAGACACCTGGACCGGATGAAGAACCTGAGGAGGGATTCCAATGGTCTATGTACTTTGATGTAGCTTCAAATGCTTTGGGTGATAGCATTGGCGCCATGATCATATCTCCTGAAGGCTCTCATACTCCGCTTACCACCCGACTATGTTTTAACTGCACCAACAATATGGCGGAGTATGAGGCATGCATCATGGGTCTTCGAGCAGCAATTGACCTAAGGATTAAGTTCTTAAGTGTATTTGGAGATTCCGCTCTCGTGATCAGTCAGATCAAAGTCGAGTGGGATACGAAGCACCCAAATCTTATTCCTTACAAAGAGTATGTATTGACATTGCTTCCACACTTCGAGGAGATAACCTCTAAACACTTCCCAAGAGAGGAGAATCAGTTGGCGGACGCGCTAGCTACGATGTCTTATATGTTCAAGGTCAGGTGGGACAACGAGGCTCCCCAGATTACCGTTGAAAGGTTAGACGAACCTGCACATTGCTGTGACATTGGGACTGAAGAGGTAACAAATAAACCCTGGTTTCACGAGGTAAAGAGGTATCTCGAGGCTCAGGAATACCTCGAGGGTGCATCTGTTAATGATAAGAAGTTTCTGAGGAGGTTCATGGCAAAGTTCTTCATCAGTAATGGTATCTGTGATACGGTGGGAGAACTGACTATGGTTTTGCGTTTATTTTCGCAAATGTTTCGGTTGAGCAAGAGTCGCCACCGACTTTTTATTTTATCCTAAGGAAAGGTTTAAAAAGCACAGCAAAAACCTTTGAGATGTTTTCTTGGGTTCGGGGAGTAGATTATAGAAAGGGAAGGTATTAGCACCCTTTCTATCCATGGTTATCCATGGGCTCTTAGTTACTTGCTTAGATCAACTTGCCTTAATTTTCAATTGTTTGAAATGGTGTTTTGTGTGTGTGTGTGGGTTTGAAAATTGTTTTGAAAAGGAGGCCAATGTGGTGGCAACCTTTGTAATGATCCATGTTGGGATGTATACAAAGGTGTATGTCTTTAAAAGGTTTTCATTTGTTTTTGAAAGTTTGTTTTTGAAGGTGTTGTGAAGTGTGGTTTTAGAAAATAGGCAAGTGTTTTGTTTTTGCAAGTTTGATTCAAGTAACTAAGAGGTTATCTACTCCTAAATTTCTCAAAGATTATTGCTATGTTTTAACCCTTTTGACAAGTTTGTTCCACCATTGTATTTGGTGGACAATCTCATGTTAGGATGTGAAAGGGACGGGCGCGGGTCATCGTTTAGACCATAATTGCAATAGTGCTAAGTATCTTTGGGAAATTTCTCTTTGAAAGGGACTTGATCATTTTAGGCAACTTTTCGAAAGCGTCATCGAGGGACTATGATCATTTGATTGTTTGTTTTACCCAAAGAAACCTAACATGCAATATGGCCCATTTATTTGAAGGCAACAAAGTGGAATACCCTAGGGGTGCAAGTGTGATATGTGTTGTCCATATTTCATGCTTGTTTATCTTGAAATTAGGTCAAACTATTTTGTTCTTTTTTTATTTGCATACAAACCCTAACTCTAGCATGGTATATTTAGAAAGCGATAAAGTACGAAATTAAAATTCCTACACTATTACAACACAATATGGGAAGGGGGATACAAATGTTCAAATGGGGGATATTTAGACAAGAAATTAAAACCTAGCTATTACATCAATTTTGAATATTATAAGATAATTGATTGCATAAATTAAATGGGAAATAAAATAAAGATGCAAAATGCGAAAAAGGGTTTTCATATGTATGAAAAAAAAGTATTATTTATGTCAAAAAAATAAAAAGGTATTATTTTGGAGTTTTTGTATTCTAAGGGTAAAACCCTAATTTTTATTAAGTAATATATATATTATTTAATTTATACAAGTATTTGTTTATTATGTACAAAAATAAAATAAAATGAAGTATATTTATAAAAAGTATTTTTTTCTTGATGTCAAATATTAATAAAATAAAAAATATAGGTATTTTTATATTTTAACCTAAATATACTAATAAATATATATATATATATATATATATATATATATATATATATATATATATATATATATATATATATATATATATATATATATATATATATATATATATATATATATATATATATATATATATATATATATATATATATATATATATATATATATATATATATATATATATATATATATATATATATATATATATATATATATATATATATATATATATATATATATATATATATATATATATATATATATATATATATATATATGTATTAATTTCTAAATATGTATTATGTATATAAAAATAATAATATTTAATATTATATAAAAAAGTATATTTTACATAAAATATTTTCAAAAGAAAAAAAAGAAATAAAAATCAGAAATAAAATATATTTACATTATTTTTTCTAGTTTTCCTAAATAATAGTATATATATATGTTTATGTATAAATGATTCCTATAAACAAATAAATGCTTAAAAATAGAAAAAAGGTGTAAAAAATGTTTTTTATGTTTTTAATACTATTAGGAAAAATAAATAAACCAAAATGAAAAAAGAAAAATCAAAAATATCAATAAAACACACAAATTGGGCTCAGGGGGTGTGAAATCAGAAATATGGTGTGAAAAGAAATTCAGAAGCAAGCCCAGCCCATGAAGCTTCTTCTTCAACCTCTGAACAAAAAATGTTCAAAAAACGCGCGCCTGTACTTCAAATTCAAACACCTGGATCCTTTGATCTTTTGCACAAACTTCCAACATAAGAAATGTTAAGCATTGAATCACGATTCTAAATATATAAAAAACTCGTCCTAACTCTTAGAAATGAGAGAGAATTTTGACAATCTCAAATCCTGACCTAAGTTTTTTGCCATATTCAAACCTTAAATTCTCACAGCTCAAGCAAAATAAATGATAAGTAAAAGCATGTACAGATTCAGGGGCATGAGTAGAACACTTCTTATTCACAAACTTAGAGATAATGATGCCTAGACTAAGAGTTAGAAGTTCAAGAAAATACCTGTTCAGCTGAAGTTCTATCTGGCAATGGGGGAGCTTTCAGAGCAAGATGATGATCTGTACAGCTTGCCTGAAGTGTGGTGATGCTATTCAAATGCTTACTTTGCTTTGAAACACCTTGAATCGAGCTATGGAACTCCAACTGTAAAACAAGAAAGTGAAAATGGTGGAACTGGTTAGAGGAATTACAGGTTGTGTTTTATGTTTTGGATAGTTTGGATTGATGGTAGGGAAGATGTTTGATGAGCTTTGAGCAAGAAAACATGAAAGGAATGAGAGATGTGATTCAATCTGCAGGCCTTGCCCTGTTTTTGCAGTTTGAGAGTGATTCTGGGAATGAGAGTGTTTGGGACCTTGTTTGATCGTGTTCTAGCTTGGGTTGGATGATTAGAAGGTGTATACAATGTTTGCTTAAGTGTTCTAATGCTGAGATCAAAGTTGTGTTATGTTATGCCACTTTTCTTCACACTTAAGCAAGCAAAGCCAAGTTGATGTTCTAGGCCAGTAGAGGCCCCCTAAACATGCTGCTAACCTTATCTTGATCAGAGTTTTTTGCTCATAATCTTGTGCCAATTGGATTTGATCTGTACCTCTTGGATTTGCATTATGACATAAAGCTTGCTTTTGCAAAAATGGCTATGTCACTTTTTCCATAAATGGCTTAATTCAACATGTAATGCACAAACTCATGAAACAAAGCCTTAGCACAATGAACATGCATTAAATTATTGAGTGTTGGATGGTTTAGAGGCCTGTAATGTAGCACAAACCAAGCTGATTTGAAAATGGCATAAGTTATGAACATGTACATGACCAATTCAAAAGTGAGTTTTGGCCATATTGCAAAATTCGAATCTCTCAAGTTATGAGGTTTTTTGATGAGTTCTTGGACATTTTGGAAAGCTTGGAATGTGTACTACAATCCATCTTTGAAATGCAAATTGAAATTCCAAGTGGAAGTGTATGAAAAATGGTCTTGAAGTTAGGTAAAAAACTTGTCCAAAATAGGTCAAATTTTCACTAAGTTAAGAATGGTTTGGTACCCTTGTTCCAAAAATTGTAACTTGAGATACAAGTTTCTTTTGGGAAAACTTTGTGAATAAAAGTTGTAGATTATGCAACAAGCTACAACTTTCATGTTTTGACTTTTGCTTGAATCCAAATGAATCTTGGTGAGAAAGTGGGGCAAAGTTGGGAAAAAATTAGGGTTTTTCCATAACTTAGAAAAATTCTAAGTTATGAAAAATTCTCATTTCAAACCCTAATTTGCAATTTTTGATTTCTTGGTGAACAAGTTTCATGATTTGGCATGTTTTGATGAAAAATGAATCTTGACTTTTGATTTTGACCAAAAAGTCAAAGTTTGACTTTTCAGTATACAGTCAAAATTGATCAATTGACTGGGAAATTCAATTGTCAATCTTGTGTATTTGGGATCTTTTGAACTTGTTGAGCATATCAAGATAATTCCATGGGGTCCTTAAGTCCATATGTGAGCTTGGTTTGCCATTGGCTAGGTCAAACAGTCAAAAATTGCCTTTGTGCAGTCAAAACCCTAAAAATGACCATTTTGCCCTTTTGGTGATCTGATCAAATTTCTTGTGGAATTGTGATCCAAACTTGATCAAATGGTCCATGTGAGTTCATAATGTTGATGTGGGTCAAATTTCATGAGATTTGACTGTCAATTGGCCACAATTGACTTTTTCCCCAATACAGTTGATTTCTAGGTCAACTGTCCAATTGACTGGGCAAAATTTGGAATCAAGACTTGAAACTTGGTATGGATAAACTTGGGAATCCACATGAAGCATGAAAGTCATCTTAGGCATTTTAGGTCAAAATATCTTTGTGAAAACACAAACCCTAATTTGGGTCAACAATGCAAGGAGAAGTCTTGAGTAGAGGAAACCCTAACTGGATCTTGAGCTTCAAGGGTCTTATGATGAGAAAATGTTGAGGAAAATGGGAGGGCAAATTTTGGGGTACAACAGTTGCCCCTGTTCAATCTTCTTGAACCTGAAGAGTTAGATTGGCAAGTTTGCCTTTCGTGACTCGAGGGTAAAAGGAGATTGGACACTAGAGTGCCCGAAAATTTGCACTCGCATGTTGAAGTATCAGCAATGTGATGTCGGGAATGGGCTTATAGATACCATTTGGAGAGATGGTGGATAGGGAGATGGGCTTATAGATGCCATATGGAGATGTAACAGAACCTTGTCGGGAGTGGGCTTATAGATTCCATTTGGAAGTGTTGATCGCATAAGAGATTCCTTAGCGAGAACTTGTGTATTTGAGAAAGACAGATGTTTTCCTGGCTTGTTACAGGTGTTTGATCTTCAATCTTCTCATGTAGATATGCCCTGGCTAGATACAGGTGTCGAATCTACAATCGGTTACTCACAGATGTGCCCTGGCTGGATACAGGAATCGAATCCGGAAATAGTCGTCAACAGATATGCCCTGGCTGCATACAGGAATCGAATCTGGAAATCTTCAGACGTGCCCTGGCTAGATACAGGAATCGAGTCTGGAAACGTGGTCAACAGATATTCCCTGGCTGGATACAGGAGTCGAATCTGGAATTGTTGTAGTTGATAAATGTGCCCTGGTTGGATACAGGAATCGAATCTTTGAACTCTTCAGACGTGCCCTGGCTAGATACAGGAATCAAGTCTGGAAACTAATCACTCTCAGATGTGCCCTGGCTAGATACAGGTATCGAATCTGGAATTGTGATAGTTGAAGGTAGTTGTATTTGGGGTTGTCTTTTTCCTGAAAAGGCAAAAACATCAGTTGTATGCAATGTCATGATGCATGAAATGCATGATGTCATGAGATAATGTTGTGTGCATTTTATCATGTATGTAAGCAAGATGTATGAAATATGAAGTGTTTATGAATGTATTTTCGTCTTAGGAAAATAAATCCTTGACAACCAGCCGGGGAATTGCTCTGTGGAAGAGATACTTTGCTGAAGTTTTGATGAGAAGCCTGCTGAGGACTTCAATGATGGATTCCGCTGAGGATAATGATGATAAACTCCGCTGGAGATAGGAAGAACTTTGCCGAGGGCGATCTTCCGTGGCAATTAGCTGAGGATAACCCAGTTATAAGCTATGGTGAGGAATAACTTTGAATAAAGCTCGAGAGACGTCCGTACTCTGCAGGGGATAAGCTTTAAGACTTGCTGGGGATATGAATTCCACTTTTCTAGGGAAACTTTTGAACTGTACTGATAAATGGTTCTACTGAGGTGTCTGTATTCCGCCGGGGAACAATCTTAGATCAAGACTGCCGGGGATGCCTGCTGATGAATACCTATACTCCACTGGGGAATGTTGTGCCTTTTCATGATTGATGGGGAACCAATTCTGCTTGGGGAAAGTATTGCTGAATCTTGTTTTATTCTGCAGGGAGTTGAGATGATTTGGTCACATTCTTCAGTCGAATCTACCTTGGTACCTTGGCGGACAAAGCAACCAGACTGCATCAGATAACTTCACATTGCCCCTGTTTCTGATGTCACCTGTAGTTAATTTTTGTTTCATATGCAAATATTTATGAATCAGCAATTTAATGTCAAATGCATATATCAAAAACAAACATTGGACGTTCTTCGCAGGACAAAACAGAAAAAGGAAAAACAATGGCAATTTGTATGGACAAGTGAACTTGTATTGATTTGAATTTTGCCTGTGAATAGGCGTTTTTGTACAAGAGGCTGACATCCTAGTAAGAGAATGCCGCCGAATAACATAGAATTTACAATTTTGAAAAGGAAACAAAACAGCTATGTGAACAATCCCACTGGGTTCCAACTCTGATATCGCCTTTATGTCTTCAAGCGTCTCATCACTCTGCTGCCTAGTTGAAGATGAAGCTGATTGGTCGATGCTGAAATCTGAGCCATACAGTTGATGCCGAATTCCGGATGCAAAGTGATCCAATGAGACATAGTGTTACACTTTATCCCTAACTTTTGCCTGGACCTCCCTTTCGGGTTTTCAGTCCACCGGGATACCCATTTTTGCCCACGCCGCCTTTTCAGGTTTTCGACTTGCCGGGTGTACAGATTTTTTTCATTTTCATCCCTTATTTTTGCCCGAACCCTTTTGGTTCGCCGGGAAGCCCTTATTTTTGCCTAGGTATGTCAACCTAGCGGGTCTTTTATTCATGCGTAGTATCTTTTCACTATGTCTGCATTGGCGGGGTGAGGAAGGTCGTCACCATCCATGGTGGTTAGGATCAAGGCTCCTCCTGAGAACACATGTTTAACCACAAATGGCCCTTCGTATGTAGGGGTCCATTTGCCCCGGGGATCACTTTGAGGAAGGATGATGCGTTTGATTACCAGGTCCCCAACTTGATACTCTTGTGGTCTAACTTTCTTGTTAAATGCCCTGATCATCCGTTTTTGATATGTCTGACCATGACAGATAGCGGTGAGCCTCTTTTCGTCAATCAGGTTTAATTGATCAAGTCGAGTCTGGATCCAGTCATCTTCACTCAGATCTACATCCTTCATTATTCGGAGAGAGGGTATCTGGAATTCAATTGGAAAGACTGCCTCCATGCCATAGACCAAGGAGAAAGGAGTTGCCCCGGTTGACGTCCTTGCTGAGGTACGGTATCCATGAAGAGCGAGCGGTAACATCTCGTGCCAATCTTTATAGGTCACTGTCATCTTCTGCACAATTTTCTTGATATTCTTATTAGCTGCCTGTACAGCCCCATTCATCTTCGGCCGGTAGGGAGAAGAGTTGTGGTGCTGTATCTTGAATTGCTCGCAGAGTTCAGTGATCATCTTGTTATTGAGATTGGTACCATTGTCCGTAATGATTCTTTCCGGGACGCCGTATCGACAGATCAGATTATGCCGGATGAAACGTGCCACGACGCTCTTGGTTACCGTTGCATAGGAAGCTGCCTCAACCCACTTCGTGAAGTAATCGATTGCCACCAAGATGAAACGATGCCCGTTGGATGCCGTCGGTCGGATCTCACCGATCATATCAATGCCCCACATTGCAAAAGGCCAAGGTGCAGTCAGGACGTTCAGAGGAACCGGAGGGATGTGCACCTTGTCAGCATAGATCTGGAATTTGTGACAAGTTCGAGAGTGTTGGTAACAATCGGCTTCCATTGTGGACCAGAAATATCCTGCCCGTAGGATTTTCTTTGCCATGGTGTGTCCACTGGAATGTGTTCCAAATGTCCCTTCATGCAGTTCTATCATGATCTTCTCTGCTTCAACCTTATCCACACAACGCAGTAGAGTTGAATCATGATTCCGTTTGTAGAGGATGCCATTGCTGAGGAAGAATTTTGCCGCAAACCTCCTCACGAACTTCTTGTCATTGACAGATGCACCTTCAGGGTATTCCTAAGCTTCCAAGTACCTCTTCACCTCATGATACCAGGGTTTTTCAGTCACCTTTTCGGCCTCAAGATCGCAGCAGTATGCTGGTTCGTCCAACTTCCAGATAATGATTCGGGGAGCCTTATTGTCCCATTTAACTTTGAACATTGAAGACATCGTAGCTAGTGCGTCCGCTAGCTGATTCTCCTCTCTTGGGAAGTGCTCGAAAGTTATCTCTTCAAAGTGGGGAAGCAAGGTCGACACATACTCCTTGTAAGGAATAAGATTTGGGTGTTTCATATCCCACTCACCTTTGATCTGATTGATCACGAGAGCGGAATCTCCGAAGACACTCAGAAATTTGATCCTTAAGTCGATTGCAGCTTGTAGACCCATGATACATGCCTCATATTCTGCCATGTTGTTGGTGCAGTTAAAACACAATCGGGCGGTGAGTGGAGTATGAGTTCCTTTGGGAGATATGATTACAGCGCCGACGCCGTTACCCAAAGCATTGGAGGCTCCGTCAAAATGCATAGACCATCGGGATCCTTCCTCAGGTCCTTCATCCGGTCCGGGTACTTCACAGTCAGTTACTACCATGATATCTTCGTCCGGAAAATCAAAGTTCAATGATTGGTAATCGTCCACAGGTTGATATGCCAAATGATCCGCCAGTACACTTCCCTTGATTGCTTTCTGAGTTGTATACTGGATATCATATTCTGTTAAGATCATTTGCCATCTTGCTATTCTCCCAGACAGAGCAGGCTTTTCAAATATGTACTTGATGGGATCCATCTTTGAAATCAACAAAGTGGTGTGAGTCAGCATATACTGTCTCAGCCGGCGAGCAGCCCATACTAGAGCGCAGAAAGCTTTCTCAAGCAGTGAGTAACGAGACTCACAGTCGGTAAAATTTTTGCTCAAGTAATAAATAGCGTGCTCTTTTCGGCCAGACTCGTCATGCTGCCCCAGCACACACCCCATTGATTTGTCAAGTACTGTTAAGTATAGTATTAGAGGTCTCCCTTCCACTGGTGGCATAAGAATGGGTGGCTCTTGGAGATACTCCTTTATATTTTCAAAGGCAGCCTGACATTCATCATTCCAGCGTACTACTTGATCTTTCTTCAGTAACTTGAAGATTGGCTCACAAGTAGCAGTCAGATGTGAGATGAAACGGGCAATGTAATTCAGTCGTCCCAGAAAGCCTCTGACTTCTTTCTCTGTCTTTGGAGTTGGAATCTCTTGTATGGCTTTTACCTTGGCAGGGTCCACCTGAATACCTTCATCACTTACGATGAAACCTAGCAATTTTCCGGACCTCACCCCAAAGGTGCATTTGTTGGGATTCAACCTCAGCTTGTATAACTTCAAACGGTCAAACAACTTCCGCAGATGATCAAGGTGCTCCTCCTCAGTTTGGGACCTTGCAATCATGTCATCAACATATACTTCAATCTCATGATGGATCATATCATGAAATAAAGCAACCATGGCACGTTGGTAGGTTGCCCCAACATTTTTCAACCCGAATGGCATGACCTTGTAGCAGAAGGTCCCCCACTGAGTCACAAAGGTAGTCTTTTCCATATCTTCCGGAGCCATCTTGATCTGATTATACCCTGAAAAACCATCCATGAAGGAGAACACCTTGTGTTGAGCAGTATTGTCAACAAGAACGTCGATGTGAGGTAGAGGAAAATCATCTTTGGGGCTTGCCCTGTTCAAATCCCTGTAGTCAACACACATTCTGACCTTGCCGTCCTTCTTTGGCACTGTCACCACGTTGGCAACCCACTGAGGGTAAGAAGTCACTGCTAGAAACCCGGCATCGAATTGCTTCATATCCTCAGCTTTGATCTTTTCGGACATCTCTGGGCGCATACGGCGAACCTTTTGCTTTACCGGAGGGCAGTCTTCCTTGGTCGGCAGGTGATGAACTACAATGTCGGCATCCAAACCAGGCATGTCCTCGTAGGACCAAGCAAATATCTCCATGTAATCATGTAGCATTTGGATCAATCGTTGCTTCACACTGAGCTCTAGATTGGCACCAATCTTGACCTCTTTCCTATCTGTCTCAGTACCCAGGTTAACTGTTTCCACCGGCTCTTCAAGTGGTTGAATAACCCTCTCTTCCTGGAGTAGCAGTCTTGCGAGTTCACCAGGAACTTCGCAATCATCTTCACCTTCGTCTTCGGCCAAGTTGATCGGATTCTCGAAGTCATAACTGGTGGTAACAGAGCTGTTACCAGTGAGATCCAGAGTGGATTGAAACCTGTATAAGTGAGTGTGTATAAATATAGCTGTTTTGCAATATATAACACAGAAAGAAAAAAGAGCACAAGATTTGAAATGCAACAAACATCCAATGTTTTGATTGATGATATATGGAAATGTCATACAAAAAACCCTCACAAATGGAGCTACGATGCCCCGGGTAGGACACCGAGCCAACAAAGTTTTAACATATTGTTTGTTACAAATTGAAAATCAAAAGAGTTAATTACTGCGTGACAAATGTGATAGGTGTAAAATCTTTTGCCGTCCAGTTGCTTGGTCCGTTGCTGGTGGTTGGATAGATCCAACTGTCAAACTCTGCTTCCTCTACATCTTCCTCGATAGCATTCACCCTTGGACTGGTGATAAACACTGGAGCCTTTCTGATCTTTTCCTTGCGCACAGCCCTCTGAGCCTCTGCAGTAAAGCCCAGCCCAAACTTGTCGTTCTTTTGAGTGAAGTCAGGAAGCTGACCCCAGTTTGCACAATTGCCTTTCTCGATTACAGCTCGGGAATCCTTCAAGGATGCCATCTTCAACGGAAAGTCTTCTTCAACCACTGCTTCAGCCGATGCCAAAATTGGAGGTACCTCCTCAAAATGTTGAAAGGGGGTTTCAATAAACTCCCCGTCCATCTTGATATACCGGAATGAATTCAAGTGACTTACCATGTATTCCTCCTCACCCTGCACAGTAACAATCTTCCCTTTGACAGGGTATTTGAGCTTTTGGTGTAGAGTGGATGTTACTGCCCCAGCCTTGTGAATCCAGGGTCGACCCAACAAGCAGGAGTAAGATGGACGAATATCCATTACATAGAACGTTGAGTTGAAAACCTGGGAACCCACACGAATAGGGATGTCTACTTCACCGTGCACCATCCTCTTAGAACCGTCGAAGGCTCTAACAATGATGTTACTAGGCTTCAATTCCAGACCCTCACAATCCAAGCGATCCAACGCCTTCTTAGGCAAGACATTCAGGGAGGAACCGGTATCCACCAACACGTGTGCTAGAGTAGTGCCCCTGCACTCTATAGAGACGTGCAGGGCATCATTATGATTTTTCCCTTTGGGGGTAAGGTCAGCATCCGAGAACCCCAAGCCGTTGTCAACTGTCAAATTAGCTACACAGTCGGTGAATTGATCTACAGAGGTCTCTTGCGGTACATGGGCCGTTTTCAGAAATGAAATCAGGGCTTTTGCATGGGCCTCGGAGCATAGCAGCAATGATAGCATAGAGATTTTGGAGGGGGTATGCCCCAACTGTTCAACAACATTGAAGTCACTCTTTTTGATGATTTTAAGGATTTCCTCCATTTCTTGTTGGGAGGCTTCCACAACAGTCTTTTTTGGTGCCTCCGTCCTGGCAGGCGAATCGGTAGCAACTTCTTTGCCCCGAGTATCAGAGGACTCGGCGGCAGTAGTAGACACAGGAACTTGAATTGGAACATGCACACTTGCGGGTGTGATGGTAAGAGGTTTTCGGATAACTGGCGGTGCAATGTTAGGTGAGAAGAGCCTGCCACTGCGGGTAATCTTGGCGGGACCAGTGATGTTACTGATACTGGTATTGGTGTTGAACTCCTGCTTCACCCCAAGCACATACACGTCGGCCCCATAATGCCATGGGACCGCTTTATCAGACTCATAGGGGAGAGGCCCTGGAACAGTAATAGTAATGGGTGCAACAGACATAATTTGGACTGGTTTCTTCATGGGAGCTTTGGCAGGATTGTAAATTGTGACAACAGATATTTCTTCAGCGGAAACAAACGGAATAGCAGTTTTCTTGAACAGAATTTCCTTGCTATCCATCAGGCTTTGGATGCCTAATTTCAGCATCGGACAACCGGTAGGGATAACAGCACATAGGAGGAAACCCTTACTACAACCCGGAAATAAACCGGCTAGTAGTAAGTTCCTCTTAACAGTCAATAGAGGGGTAGCAACATCATTCACCGAAACAGCATACAAATCTTCCTCGATGGCATTTACTCTATGCTGGGGCATAGGAGCAGTTACAACATTTGGCCTCTCAGGCGCTTCAAACTGAATTTCCTTCGCGTCGATAAGGTCTTGCACCTTGTTTCTTAAGGCCCAGCAATCATCAGTAGTGTGCCCGAGGCTATCGGAATGATAAGCACAACAGACATTTGGGTTATACTTAGGAGATGCAGTATTCACGACCTTTGGCGCTTCTTTGATAGTAACCAAGTTGGTTGATAGCAGTTGTGGTAAAATTTGTGACAAGGTCATACTCAACCGAGCATACTGTCTCTTAGGCCTTTCACCTCTTTGTTGATTGTACTGCTGAGGAGCAGCAACAGGTTTTGAAATGACCAAAGCATTGACGGCTTGGCGACTTTCTGGCTTGACTTGTCTTCTAGGACCATAGACGGCACTTGCCTCTTTCTTAAAAGGCCTCTTCTCAGTACTTGCAGCAACACCCTTCTGAATCTTTCCTGACTTGATGCCAGCTTCTATTCTTTCGCCCGTTAAGATCAAATCGGTAAACCCCGCGGAAGAGTTACCAATCAGATGATTGAAAAATGGCCCAGATAGGGTCCCTAGAAACATATCAACAAGCTCACGGTCGGTTAAAGGAGGCTGCACCCTGCCAGCCAAATCCCTCCATTTTTGTGCATATTCTTTGAATCCTTCTCCTGTTCCCAACGACATACCCTGAAGTTGGGTACGAGTAAGGGCAAGGTCAGAATTGTATTGGTATTGTTTGTAAAAAGCGGTGGCCAAGTCTTCCCAATTTCGGACGCTGGTTACTTCTAGCTGATAAAACCACTCCAATTGAGCCCCAGAAAGGCTGTCTTGAAAGAAATGAATCCAAAGGTTTTTATCTGCCGTATAGGGTTGGATCTTTCTCACGTAGGACCTGAGATGCATTTTTGGACAGGACAGCCCATCATACCTTACAAACACTGGCACTTTGAATTTTGGGGGAATCACAATCCCGGCAACCAAACCCAAGTCTTCAAAATCCAAACCCGGTACTCTTTGTAGTTCCATGGCGGCCAACCTGTCTTCTAGCCCTTTGTATTTATCATCAGCTGGAGGGTATTGTTGATCAGAATAGTCTTCATCCTCTTCGACCTCCTCTTCTTCCGCATCGGATTCGGAAGGTACCGCAGCCCCACCTCCTTTGCTGGTTCCTTCATCAGAAATAGGAGGAAATTCAAGCACTCTCCGAGCTTCTCCGTCAAATCTTCTCCCTAAAGTAGCCACCCGAGTCTCTTTTTCTTCTTTTTCACTGGATCTTTGTTCCCTAATTGGGTCTTGATATCCTCCTGACCCTTAGCCAAGGTCATCAGGAGTTGCTGGAACTGTGCATTTTGAGCTTGTAGGTCTTTGATTGTTTGCTCGAGATCCATCCTACTGAAATAAACAACAGACATATAAGGAAACCTGAAACAAGACCTGCTTATGCACATGATGAATGGTATGCTTATGTATGCAATGCATTCAAGGATTTAGAACATTCAAAATTGTTGTAGACAAAGAAGAACGCACGTCATATTAATAAGAAGAAATTTGTTAGTACATAAATGCCCCATGGGCCAAATATTACAAAAACTTCTCAAGGAAAAAAGACATTGCACATCCTCTTTGGTGCGATGTAGGTGTTGAGAGCCTCTTGCTCATGGAGTCGGCGGGTAAGCTCTAAAACCTTCTTCTCACTGGCGTAGAAGCTAGCTTCAAAAGTATTCCGCTCCTCCTTGAGCTGAGTCCAACTTTTCTGCATTTCCTCCCACGATGTAGGCATGTCTGGATGTAGGATGGTGTATGAAACCTCTCCTTCCTTGACGGGCTCTTTAATCACAGGGAGAACATGAGGATAAGGCATCATCAGACTTTGGGCTCGGGCTCGTACCCACTTGAGATAAGGCTCAAGAGGGATGGAGTTCTTGTGTCCCAGAGTCTTGCTATCAACCTTGTTGAGTTTTCCCCAAGCTCTGATGAATCTTTGGCGAAGTCCTTGCGCATCGTTGTCGAAGTCAAAAACTAGGTCAGGAATCAACATGTCATGAGGGCCATCCCTCCGTGCATATCCAAATTGCCTCAAAGCTAGGCAAGGGTTGTAGGTGATACCTCCTCTGATTCCAAGTAAAGGAACATTAGGAAACTCTCCACAACGATCGACGATGATGACATTTTCTCTGGACCGAGAACACCAATGTACATCAGAGTGAGTAAGAGTCATCAACCGTTGGGACCACCTTGAGCCTTGGTCATTCTTCAAGACAGACTGTGGAAGGTGCGAAATAAACCACCTTGCAAAGAGAGGAGTACAACACATGAGAACACCCCTCTTTCTCATTGTTCGTGTGTAAAATGAGTGAAGAATATCCCCAAGCAATGTTGGTATTGGATTTCTGGACAAGAAGATTTTGACGGCATTGACATCTACCAATTGGTCAGGATTTGGGAACAAGACCAACCCATAGATAAGGAGTGCCACAATCTCTTCAAAGGCTTGTAGGTCCAATGAGTTCCAACATTCTTGTGCCTTCTCAAACAAGAATTTTGCTAAGAATCCCTTGACGCTGCTTCTGGTTTCCCAATGCCCCTTGACGTCGGATGGTTGTAGATGTAATGCTCGAGCAACATCTTCCGGCTTTGGTTCCTTTTCCGTACCGTTGAAGGGTAGTTGATTAAGGATAGGAATTCTCAGGAGTTGAGAAAACTCCTCCAAAGTGGGCACCAACTGGTAATCAGGGAAAGTGAAACAGTGGTGAAGAGGGTCAAAGAACTGGAATAGTACTTTCATCATGTCTTCTTCAATGTTGGTGTGGACTAAGCTGAGCAGTCTACCATGTCTTTCACTGAAGGATGTGCTTTCCGGAATTCTTGAGGTGAGCTCCTTGAGTTGAGGAGAGATTCTCACAAGGTTGACTTGGATAGTATTTCTGCGAGGAATTTCCATGACCTACAAAACAAGAACAAAGATGAAGATCCAAACCCTTGAAATGGTTAGTGAATGCATATGATGTTTTATGATGTTCATGATGTATGCACAAAACATATGTACAAGCAATTCATACCAAAACCCTAGTTTCAGGCTTGCATGGGGTTTCATAGGTAAGTACCCTCTTGGGTGTAGTTGGCTAAAAAACCTGTCCTATAAATAGTAACCGGGTTCTAAGGAGCTCAATATCATTGGATTATTTTCAATGTTCATTGTTTTGGTTTAGCCACTTAACTAGCGACCAAAATATTCCAAGAAAACAACCCTCAATGAGTGTAGTATCGAGTATCTACCAACTTCGGACTGCACCAAAGCCGGTCATCTCACTACCCCTAATGAAAGGCCAAGATGGTCAAGTAAGGTTCTAGGTCATTAGTGCTTAGTGACATCACTCAGCGGCCCCGTACTCTCCTTGATTGAACTCAAGGGTTACCGGTACTCACAAATATGTCGCACTAATATAGCTATTGCTTCGACCGTGTCGGTATACCCCGCATAGTTTCCACAACGTATTGCTATCTATGAATGTTTCCCAAAATCCGGGTGTAGGATTGCAAACCCAAACAATAGAGCCAAGATGTAAAGCAATCAAGACAAACAATTAATCATGCAAGAGGGTGATCTAAGCCCTAAGGTTACTCCACTTTTAAAGTTTTCCCCAGCAGAGTCGCCAGTTCTGTGATACGGTGGGAGAACTGACTATGGTTTTGCGTTTATTTTCGCAAATGTTTCGGTTGAGCAAGAGTCGCCACCGGATTTTTATTTTATCCTAAGGAAAGGTTTAAAAAGCACAGCAAAAACCTTTGAGATGTTTTCTTGGGTTCGGGGAGTAGATTATAGAAAGGGAAGGTATTAGCACCCTTTCTATCCATGGTTATCCATGGGCTCTTAGTTACTTGCTTAGATCAACTTGCCTTAATTTTCAATTGTTTGAAATGGTGTTTTGTGTGTGTGTGTGGGTTTGAAAATTGTTTTGAAAAGGAGGCCAATGTGGTGGCAACCTTTGTAATGATCCATGTTGGGATGTATACAAAGGTGTATGTCTTTAAAAGGTTTTCATTTGTTTTTGAAAGTTTGTTTTTGAAGGTGTTGTGAAGTGTGGTTTTAGAAAATAGGCAAGTGTTTTGTTTTTGCAAGTTTGATTCAAGTAACTAAGAGGTTATCTACTCCTAAATTTCTCAAAGATTATTGCTATGTTTTAACCCTTTTGACAAGTTTGTTCCACCATTGTATTTGGTGGACAATCTCATGTTAGGATGTGAAAGGGACGGGCGCGGGTCATTGTTTAGACCATAATTGCAATAGTGCTAAGTATCTTTGGGCAATTTCTCTTTGAAAGGGACTTGATCATTTTAGGCAACTTTTCGAAAGCGTCATCGAGGGACTATGATCATTTGATTGTTTGTTTTACCCAAAGAAACCTAACATGTAATATGGCCCATTTATTTGAAGGCAACAAAGTGGAATACCCTAGGGGTGCAAGTGTGATATGTGTTGTCCATATTTCATGCTTGTTTATCTTGAAATTAGGTCAAACTATTTTGTTCTTTTTTTATTTGCATACAAACCCTAACTCTAGCATGGTATATTTAGAAAGCGATAAAGTGCGAAAATTAAAATTCCTACACTATTACAACACAATATGGGAAGGGGGATACAAATGTTCAAATGGGGGATATTTAGACAAGAAATTAAAACCTAGCTATTACATCAATTTTGAATATTACAAGATAATTGATTGCATAAATTAAATGGGAAATAAAATAAAGATGCAAAATGCAAAAAAGGGTTTTCATATGTATGAAAAAAAAAGTATTATTTATGTCAAAAAAATAAAAAGGTATTATTTTGGAGTTTTTGTATTCTAAGGGTAAAACCCTAATTTTTATTAAGTAATATATATTATTTAATTTATACAAGTATTTGTTTATTATGTACAAAAATAAAATAAAATGAAGTATATTTATAAAAAGTATGTTTTTCTTGATGTCAAATATTAATAAAATAAAAAATATAGGTATTTTTATATTTTAACCTAAATATACTAATAAATATATATATATATATATATATATATATATATATATATATATATATATATATATATATATATATATATATATATATATATATATATATATATATATATATATATATATATATATATATATATATATATATATATATATATATATATATATATATATATATATATATGTATTAATTTCTAAATATGTATTATGTATATAAAAATAATAATATTTAATATTATATAAAAAAGTATATTTTACATAAAATATTTTCAAAAGAAAAAAAAGAAATAAAAATCAGAAATAAAATATATTTACATTATTTTTTCTAGTTTTCCTAAATAATAGTATATATATATGTTTATGTATAAATGATTCCTATAAACAAATAAATGCTTAAAAATAGAAAAAAGGTGTAAAAAATGTTTTTTGTTTTTAATATCATTAGGAAAAATAAATAAACCAAAATGAAAAAAGAAAAATAAAAAAAATCAATAAAACACATAAATTGGGCTCAGGGGGTGTGAAATCAGAAATATGGTGTGAAAAGAAATTCAGAAGCAAGCCCAGCCCATGAAGCTTCTTCTTCAACCTCTGAACAAAAAATGTTCAAAAAACGCGCGCCTGTACTTCAAATTCAAACACCTGGATCCTTTGATCTTTTGCACAAACTTCCAACATAAGAAATGTTAAGCATTGAATCACGATTCTAAATATATAAAAAACTCATCCTAACTCTTAGAAATGAGAGAGAATTTTGACAATCCCAAATCCTGACCTAAGTTTTCTGCCATATTCAAACCTTAAATTCTCACAGCTCAAGCAAAATAAATGAAAAGTAAAAGCATGTACAGATTCAGGGGCATGAGTAGAACACTTCTTATTCACAAACTTAGAGCTAATGATGCCTAGACTAAGAGTTAGAAGTTCAAGAAAATACCTGTTCAGCTGAAGTTCTATCTGGCAATGGGGGAGCTTTCAGAGAAAGATGATGATCTGTACAGCTTGCCTGAAGTGTGGTGATGCTATTCCAATGCTTACTTTGCTTTGAAACACCTTGAATCGAGCTATGGAACTCCAACTGTAAAACAAGAAAGTGAAAATGGTGGAACTGGTTAGAGGAATTACAGGTTGTGTTTTATGTTTTGGATAGTTTGGATTGATGGTAATGAAGATGTTTGATGAGCTTTGAGCAAGAAAACATGAAAGGAATGAGAGATGGGATTCAATCTGCAGGCCCTGCCCTGTTTTTGCAGTTTGAGAGTGATTCTGGGAATGGGAGTGTTTGGGACCTTGTTTGCTCGTGTTCTAGCTTGCGTTGGATGATTAGAAGGTGTATACAATGTTTGCTTAAGTGTTCTAATGCTGAGATCAAAGTTGTGTTATGTTATGCCACTTTTCTTCACACTTAAGCAAGCAAAGCCAAGTTGATGTTCTAGGCCAGTAGAGGCCCCCTAAACATGCTGCTAACCTTGTCTTGATCAGAGTGTTTTGCTCATAATCTTGTGCCAATTGGATTTGATCTGTACCTCTTGGATTTGCATTATGACATAAAGCTTGCTTTTGCAAAAATGGCTATGTCACTTTTTCCATAAATGGCTTAATTCAACATGTAATGCACAAACTCATGAAACAAAGCCTTAGCACAATGAACATGCATTAAATTATTGAGTGTTGGATGGTTTAGAGGCCTGTAATGTAGCACAAACCAAGCTGACTTGAAAATGGCATAAGTTATGAACATGTACATGACCAATTCAAAAGTGAGTTTTGGCCATATTGCAAAATTCGAATCTCTCAAGTTATGAGGTTGTTTGATGAGTTCTTGGACATTTTGGAAAGCTTGGAATGTGTACTACAATCCATCTTTGAAATTCAAATTGAAATTCCAAGTGGAAGTGTATGAAAAATGGTCTTGAAGTTAGGTAAAAAACTTGTCCAAAATAGGTCAAATTTTCACTAAGTTAAGAATGGTTTGGTACCCTTGTTCCAAAAATTTTAACTTGAGATACAAGCTTCTTTTGGGAAAACTTTGTGAATCAAAGTTGTAGATTATGCAACAAGCTACAACTTTAATGTTTTGACTTTTGCTTGAATCCAAATGAATCTTGGTGAGAAAGTGGGGCAAAGTTGGGAAAAAATTAGGGTTTTTCCATAACTTAGAAAAATTCTAAGTTATGAAAAATTCTCATTTCAAACCCTAATTTGCAATTTTTGATTTCTTGGTGAACAAGTTTCATGATTTGGCATGTTTTGATGAAAAATGAATCTTGACTTTTGATTTTGACCAAAAAGTCAAAGTTTGACTTTTCAGTATACAGTCAAAATTGATCAATTGACTGGGAAATTCAACTGTCAATCTTGTGTATTTGGGATCTTTTGAACTTGTTGAGCATGTCAAGATAATTCCATGGGGTCCTTGAGTCCATATGTGATCTTGGTTTGCCATTGGCTAGGTCAAACAGTCAAAAATTGCCTTTGTGCAGTCAAAACCCTAAAAATGACCATTTTGCCCTTTTGGTGATCTGATCAAATTTCTTGTGGAATTGTGATCCAAACTTGATCAAATGGTCCATGTGAGTTCATAATGTTGATGTGGGTCAAATTTCATGAGATTTGGCTGTCAATTGGCCACAGTTGACTTTTTTCCCAATACAGTTGATTTCTAGGTCAACTGTCCAATTGACTGGGCAAAATTTGGAATCAAGACTTGAAACTTGGTATGGATAAACTTGGGAATCCACATGAAGCATGAAAGTCATCTTAGGCATTTTAGGTCAAAATATCTTTGTGCAAACACAAACCCTAATTTGGGTCAACAGTGCAAGGAGAAGTCTTGAGCAGAGGAAACCCTAACTGGATCTTGAGCTTCAAGGGTCTTGTGATGAGAAAATGTTGAGGAAATGGGAGGGCAAATTTTGGGGTACAACAGTATCCTTTACAAGCGTAACCATGATTCAACATTACTGCGATTTATGGACAAGAACGAGGCAGAAAGAATCATGGCGGAGTTACATGAAGGTACTTTCGGAACTCATTCCAGTGGACACACCATGGCAAAGAAGATCCTACGATCAGGATATTATTGGTCTACCATGGAAGCCGACTGTTATCAGCATTCTCGAACCTGTCATAAGTGCCAAGTCTATGCTGATAAGGTGCATATACCTCCAGTTCCTATGAACGTTTTGACAGCTCTGTGGCCTTTCGCAATGTGGGGCATCGATATGATCGGTGAGATTAGACCTACTGCTTCCAACGGGAATCGTTTCATCCTGGTAGCTATTGATTACTTTACAAAGTGGGTTGAAGCAGCTTCCTTTGCTACTATAACCAAGAATGTCATGGCACGGTTTATTCGGCATAATCTGATCGGTCGATATGGTGTACCAGAGAGGATCACTACGGACAATGGTACAAATCTCAACAATACGATGATCACCGAGCTCTACAAACAGTTTAAGATACAACATCATAACTATTCTCCTTACCGGCCGAAGATGAATGGGGCTGTTGAAGAGGCTAATAAGAACATCAAGAAGATTGTGCAGAAGATGACGATGACATACAAAGACTGGCACAAGATGTTATCATTTGCTCTTCATGGGTACCGCACCTCAGCGCGGACGTCAACAGGGGCAACCCCTTATTCCTTGGTATATGGTATGGAGGCCGTATTGCCCATTGAAGTTCAGATACCCTCTCTTCGGATTATGAAGGATGCAAGTTTGAGCGAGGATGATTGGATCCAGACCCGGCTTGATCAGCTGAACTTAATTAATGAAAAGAGACTTACTGCTATTTGTCACGGTCAAACGTATCAAAAACGGATGATCAGGGCATTTAACAAGAAAGTTAAACGACAAGAGTATCAAGTCGGGGATCTGGTGATCAAGCACATCATCCTACCACAAGGTGATCCCAGGGGCAAATGGACCCCTACTTACGAAGGGCCATTTGTGGTTAAGAACATTTTCTCAGGAGGAGCTATGATTCTAACCACCATGGATGGTGACGACCTTCCTCACCCCGTCAATGCAGACATAATGAAAAAATACTACGCATAATCAAAGACCCGCTAGGTCGACTGGCCTAGGCAAAAATAAGGGCTTCCCGGCAAACCAAAAGGGTTTGGGCAAAAATAAGGGATGAAAATAAAAAAGAAATTGTACACCCGGCAAGTCGAAAACCTGAAAAGGCGACTTGGGCAAAAAAGGGTATCCTAGTGGACTGAAAACCCGAAAGGGAGGTCCAGGAAAAAAATTAGGGATTAAAGCGTAACACTATGTCTCATTGGATCATCTTGCAACCAAACTTCGGTATCAACTATCAGGCTCGGACAGCACTAATCAATCTGATTTACCTTCAACCAAGTAGCAAAGTGATGAGATGCTCGAGGATATAAAGGCAATAGCAGAGTTGGAACCCAGTGAGATTGTTCACATAATTGTTTTTCTTTGTTTCACACAAACTATATAAATTCTATTGTTCGACGGCGTTCTCTTACTAGGACGTCAGCCTCTTGTATAAAAACGCCTATTTACGGGCCAAACTTCAGAGTTAATATAATTCATTTTCACAAATAAATTTCAAACTGTTTTTCTTTTTCTATTTTGTTTTGCAAGAACGTCCAATGTTCATTTTTTATATATGCATTTGACAATGATTGCTTCTCATAAATATTTACATACGAAATAAAAGACGATTACTCGTAATATCAGGAACAGGGTCAAATAAGAATTGTCCAAACCTTACAGTTGCTCTGTCCACCAGGTACAGGGATATATTTAGCTTAAGAACATGGTTAAGGTATATTCACTCCCCGTAGAGTAAGAGAATGACAGTAGTGTTAACTCTCCCCAGCTGAGGCTCGCAACTGCGAATGAGTCGGTAAAATTCTCCCCAAGCAGAGTTTATCTATCATCAGCACTGGAAAATTATCCCCAGTGGAGTTTGGAGAATTATCCCCAGTAGAGACTGGAGGATTGTCCCCAGTAGAGCCTAAAAGGTTATCCCTAGTGAAGTCGCAACTGGAAAATCATCCCCAGCGGAGTTCATTCCTTTCACAAACAGAAACTCAATTCCAAACAGAGTTTCATTATCACCAGAAATGGTAATTCATCCCTGGCTGAGGTTATTCTTCCAAATCAACAGATCCTCCAGCAGAGTATGCCTCCCCACAGAGTCATTTCCTCATCAGTTTATTCCTCAGCGGAGTTATCCTCTCCCGCAGGTTTATTCTCACAATCATCTTTATTCATTATCCCCAGCGGAAACAAAGAATTCAACTCTTTTCTCCAGCAGCAACCCAGGATTTATTTTCCCCAGCTAGAGAATATCATAAAAAACATTACATATCCATACATCATGACATATGCATATACGCATCACACAACACAATCTCATTTATTTTGAGAACATCATTGCCTGATACATATCATGCATTACATACAGCTAACCTTTACATTTCAGGAAGGGTACGATCAAATTCTCACAAAATTCAAGCTATGAAGCTTTTACCTCAGTTGAATAACGAATGACTGAAGTTCCTAAATGTCAACATAAATGATTCCTCAGTTGAATAACGAATGACTGAAGTTCCTAAATGTCAACAGAGATGATTCTTCAGTAGAATACGGACGACCGAAGTTCCTAAAATTCGACAGAGATGATTCCTCAGTTGAATAACGGATGACTGAAGTTCCTAAATGTCAGCAGAGATGATTCCTCGGTTGAATACGGATGACTAAAGTTCCTAAATGTCAACAAATATGTTTTCCTCAGTTGAAGAACGGATGACCGAAGTTCCTAAATGTCAACAAAGATGATTCCTCAGTTGAATAACGGATGACTGAAGTTCCTAAATGTCAGCAGAGATGATTCCTCAGTTGAATAACAGATGACTGAAGTTCCTAAATGTCAACAGAGATGATTCCTCAGTTGAATAAAGGATGACTGAAGTTCCTAAATGTCAACAGAGATGTTTTCCTCAGTTGAATAACGGATGACCGAAGCTCATAAATGTCAGCAGAGATGATTCCTCAATTGAATAACGGATGACCGAAGCTCCTAAATGTCAGCAGAGATGATTCCTCAGTAGAATACGGACGACCGAAGCTCCTAAAATTCAAACAGAGACGACTCACCAGTAGAATAAAGGACGACGAAGCTCCTAAAATTCTATTTCTTTCAACAAAGATCAGCCTCCCCCAGCGGAATCTCCCTCAACGACAGGTATACAAGCTCTCGCTAAGGAATCTCTTATGCGATCGAAACTCCTTCAGATGGCATCTATAAGCCCATTCCCGGCATCACAAAACAATTACCACTTCATGCGAGTGCAAATTTTTGGGCACTCTAGTGTTCAATCATCTTCCACCTTCAGATCACGAAAGACAGACAAGCCAATCTAAATCTTCAGGTTTAAGAAGATTGAACAGGGGCAGCTGTTGTACCCCAAAATTTTCCCTCCCATATTTCTCAAAACATTTCAAGAAAGATCCCCAAGTTGCTCAAGGTAGTCCAAGGGTTGGCCAGACAAGCTCTCTCGTAAGGCAGTCTACCTCAAATTAAGGTTTCATGTTGCATCAAGATACTTGAATCCAAGTGATCCTAAATGCTCACAATGTCCTAATATGTTCTCAAGATCATCCATGTCAAGTTTCAAGCCTTGAAGAGGAAGTTTGCTCAGTCAATTTCTTAAAGGTTTGAAAATCGACTATGCTAGGGCAAAAGTCAACTGTGGCCTACATACAGTCAAACTTCAAGATTTTTGGTCAACATACTCATTTTGAAGTATATTTCATCATTTGATCAAGGGTTGATCATGATTCATCAAGGATTGCTCATAATTCATCAAGACTCAAAAGTTGCTAAATTAGGGTTTTGTAGGAAAAGTCAACTCAACTTTGAACAAGCATAACTTTCTCATACTTTATGAGAAATGACCCATCCAAAGCTCATTTTGAAGAGGATGAAATTATCTACAATCCATCTTCAGCTCCCAAGTTCAAAATATGCACTCACAAGAAGTTATGAATTTGGACATTATTGGTTATTTTGGAAAGTCAACAAAAACACCTTTTTTTGTCAAAGCTTCATACATGAGCATGGAATATCAAATTGAGATTATACCAAAAGGGTTGCTTAGAGGACATCTCAAGCTTTCTAAAAAGTCCAAGAACACCCACAAAGAGTCAAAATTTAGGAAGTTATGCATTGGTGAAGTTGACCCTTTTTGCAAAATTGCCAAAAGTCAACTATCCCTAAAACTTCAATTTTTAACAAATGGGCCCAATCTTTTTCACTTGTTCTGAGTTGGCAACATATTCCACGAGCTCTAGCCTTTGCCACTTGTCAATATCTTATTTTTATTATTTGTTTTGATTTTTATTTGAATTAAATTAATTCAAATCAAAACAAATCATATAAAATCCAAAGTATTGAAAACTAAAGATTTTATGCTTGTTTCAGGCTTCATTATACAACTAGCAAACATTCAAATTCGTATCAAGGCATGGTGTGTACAAAAAGATTGAAATAATCCAATTTTGGAAAGTTTTCAAAGTGTATCAAATTAAATATCCAAATTATTGATGGAGGAAGATTGAGAGCAGTTATCAACCCTAATCCCTTCATTGATACATATAGAGGGCGTGCAGACTCAAAAAGAAGGTTAGAAGCAGGCGCAAGAGGCAGAACAAAATATGAAAAAATCAAGAAAAAGTGGTGGATCAAATTTGCACTTAGAGGCCAATACAAGACTATTTGCCTATCCCAATTGATTCCTGGGAGTCTCAGCAAGCTAAAGCAATCAAGAACCAAGCCTTTCCAGTCTCATATTGCTCTGTAAGTCCATCACGATACCTCACTTTTCTTGAAATCGAATCCCATGATTTAGGCATTGTTAGGATAAATTAATCACATATTCTTGATCTATGAGACATATGCAAGCTTTCTGTATGGTTTAATCGCATTTATTTGGCATGTACTGGAATATGCCATTGTTAGGGTTTGTAGCTTCGAATTAGGGTTTTTGTTTACAGGAAAAATTAGCCTTGATGAAGGGTACCATCATGTTCAGAATGATGAGAGGAATCCCGCCATGGCGTTAGGTTTCATTTATATGGCTCATGGATGATTTTGGAACGAGCACTGCTTATAGCTACGAACAAACGTCCGTAGGTAAAAGTTTGCCACTTTTACCCACGGAGAGAGGAAGAAGATGGCCTGTGTGGCGTCCCTCCATTAGCTTGTTTAAATTTTCGCGCGTGGATTTGACATACAGGACTTTTTAATATTTGTTTATTATTTTGCATTATTATGACAACAGAAGCAATTGGCCCAGTTGTAGCCAGGCAAGCGTTTAAGGCATTAGGAGGCTTGAGGTCAGGGGTTCGACCCCTGCCTCCAACATTTGGTATTTTTCTAATTCTCTTTCAGGTTATCTAGCGTGCTTACCAACCAGGGGTCCACCATAGGTTCTCATCATCAATCATGCCAAGTGTCCTGAGGCCAAATCTGATGGCCATCCAGAAGGGAACACCAAAAGCCAAGTCAAACGCGTATGCACTGGATCCACAAGGTCAAACGGACCTCACTCTTTTGGGCCCAGATTTCTACTTCTCACACCTCCCCAAGTTGTAATTCTCAGGCCCAATTCTTTTTCTCTATTCTTTTATACTTATTTTATTTAATTTATTTAATTTATTTACTAACCAATTAAACTATTTTCTTTTTATCAAAAATCACAAAAATATTTTTCTATCCAATTAAATTTAGGATATTTATTTTTATTAAAAAAATTAATTTATTTAATTAGGTTATTAATTTTAGACAATTTTAATTTCCTTTTGTACATAATTAAAAATAATTAGAATAACTAGGTTTTATTACTAACTTAATTATATTTTATTTTTTTCCTAAAATAACCAAAAAAACCAAAAATAGGTCTTGTAATTATTTTATTAATTAATTTAATCACTAATTAATTTTTGTATTTAATTTAGAAAACTTATTTCTTTTTATTAAAAGCAACAAAAAAACATTTTCTTTTTTCATTAGGATAGAAGGATCAAAACCTTAGTTCGCATTCGATCTAATTTGTCATCGCGCGCTTTATTTTATTTTTTATCCCAATTATTGTATTTGCTCACAGTTTGTAATAGTTTAAAATAGGACGTTTATTTACATTTATCGCTTTAATTTCAAAGAGTTTGTTTTTGGCTATGTAAATACCCGAAGCCTTATAATAGCGTAGTTTAATTTCCGCACTTTAAATTGCGCAAATTATTAACTGTTAGATATAGGATAATAGGATGCATGACAAGAATATATGTTTAATTTTAAAACGGTTAGACAACCCTAAATGTACAAAGATAAATAAATCTAAAACTGAATCACTCGCACATGCGCACTCCTAGGGTACACTCCCACTTGGTTGCCTTCGGTAAACGGTCATTGAGTATAAGATATTTTAGTGGTCGTCCTTTTTTCCAAAGACCAAAGTTGCCTCGGAAAGATTGCCTCGGATACTGTTGCCTCGGATAATTGATCTAAGACATTAGGATTATTACTAAGACGTCCTAACATTACTTTAGTGATCGTACGTCCCTTTTCGAATTGACCCTCAAACTCCAACGACGGTGATAGCTACTCACTAATAGTGGGATAGCGCTGTCTAAAGGAAACGAATACATAACGATTATTTTTTCGAGTAGGTAGATTAGTTCTTAAGTACTTGCTCAATCCAAACAAAAATTTGCACACTTACACTCCCTTTACAAACAAGTTTTCAAAAACACTTCATTACACTCTTGAAGACAGAAGCAAGAGTTAAATCGAAGTTAAAACATAAACTTTTGAAAGCCCACAAGCACAAAGAAAACATTTTTGAAAATGATGAGCAAGTACCTAAGAGCCCGTGGAAAATCACGCATAGAAAGGGTGCTAATACCTTCCCTTTCTATAATCTACTCCCCCCCCTCCATACTCAGAAATATCTCGAAAAAGGAATTTTTATGTGCTTTTTTCCTTTCCTTGTTGGATAAAATAAAAGACGGTGGCGACTCTTACTTACCGCGACATTTTGCGAATACAAATGCAAAACGCAAACCAACAAATTCCTTTAAAAAATAGGGAAATACGTCCCGGTTCTGGCCACCATATCACAGGTTCAAAACTAGCTTCAACAATCTTCTTACCAAAATCAAAACTCTTTTGAAAAGTCAGAGTGAATACACGACCACTCCGGGTCACATGACTCGCTTCAGTAATGTTTTCCACATAAGATAAAGGTTGAATAAGCATCTCCTTACCATCTTCCAAAATAGTTGTATTATAATTGTAGCGTACATCCTTAACAGACTCATATGGAATCAGACTGGGTAAATAGATAACCAAGGGACTTAAAACAAGCTTACTGTGATATGCAATTTCCATGGGATTGGGAATGTCAGGCACTATAACACTCACCTCATCCTCTTTAGACCTTCCTTTGTAAATAATAGTTTCAACCTCTGTATCGGACATATCCTTAATTGTTGAGATCTCCGCACTTGTTTTCCTATCAACAAGGATAACTATTGCTCCTTCTTTAAACAAACTCAAACCTTTTACTATCGGGAGATCACCTATCAAAATAGTGCAACCTAGTGGTTTCTTTGCATATTCTTAACAACAACAATAGCTAAAATCAACCAGTCTCTTTTGAACCCATTTTTCATGTATCTCTACAAGAGTCACAATAATGAGCTCTTCAATTGTAGGTTTTTTTTAGCATACCTAGCATATGCTTTGGCAGGAATTACTGTACCAACATCAGTAGCCATAAACTTGTCAGAATAATCTTCAATCATATTAACTTCTTCATACTCAGCTATTGGTTTGATGATATGGATAAGACCTTCATCCATCATCTCTTGGAGGTCATTTCTCACTTTATCACACCCACGAATATCTTCACTGCAGACACTACAAGTTGCATGGTCGTGTTCATAATAACTAAACTCACAGAGATCAACATGAATCTCTACCAAGTTACCTCTTATCAAGTTTACATAAAAAATTATGAAGTCTCCAAGACAACCAAAAACCATGTTTATTGCATTCCTACTTCCATGCTTAGGTAATAGATTGGCTTGCAAATTAGGAGCTATATCCTTGAAAGACAGGATAACAGATCTCACTAGCTTTGAACTTCAACTTTCAATGGATAACAATTTTCAATATTATGCCCAGGGGCTCTCTGATGGAAGGCACAATTCTGATCAACTTTATGATACCATGGTGTGATCGGTGGGAATGAGAACTGACTGTTTTTTAATGCTGGTTCGCGTTTGCGTTTGTTTTTGCAAAGTGTTGCGGTAAGCAAGAGTCGCCACCGTCTTTTATTTTATCCAACAAGGAAAGGACAAAAGAACAGAAAAATTCCTTTTCGAGATTATTTCTCGGGTTCGGGAGGTAGATTATAGAAAGGGAGGTGTTAGCACCCTTTCTATCTGTGGTTATCCACGGGCTCTTAGGTACTTGCTCACTATGTTTTCAAAAGTTTGCTTTTCTTTGTGTTTGTGGGTTTGAAAAGTTTTAATTATTTTGAAAAGAGTGTAAGTGCGAAATTTTTTGTTTTGTTTAAAAGAGAGCAAGTACTTAAGAACATCTACCTACTCAAAAAGGAATTAAACTGTGCAACTGTCCTTTAGACAGTGCTATCCCACTATTGAGGAGTAGGTAGCACCATCGTTGGAGTTTTTCGGGTCAATTCGAATTTAGGGACCTATGGTCACTAAAGCAACATTAGGACGCTTTAGTGGTAATCCTAATGTCTTAGATCATTTCTATCGAGGCAACCATTTCGAGGCAACTTATGATCTTGGGACAAAAGGACGACCTCTAAAACATCCTATACTTAATGACCACGCTCGAGGCAACCAAGTGAGGTGTACCCTAGGAGTGGCATGTGCAAGTGCGTCAATTTTTAGTTATATTATCTTTGCATGTCATGGTGAGCTACTGTTGATTTTAAGTTAGGAGTTTAATCTTGTCATGCATAGCCTAGTTAGCATACATCTAAACAGTTAATATATGTACAGGAATTTAAAGTGCGGGAATTGTAAATCCTATGCTATTACAAAGCTTCAGGGAGGGGGATTATTTATATGTCCAAAAATTGGGGAAATAAAAGCAGTAAAAAAGGTCTTAGTTTAAGCTATTACATCCCAGTAAGCAGTTACAATAAAATAAACGCGCGTGAATCTGAAAAATCCTAAGAATAAGAACTTTTGTTGTTTTATTTTATTTTTTGGGAAAATGCTAATGTTCAATTAAGTCAAATTTAATTAACTAAAAATACTGATTAAAATTAACTCTAAAACATACCTAATATTTTTTGCATTTTTTGTTTATGAAAAGGATTGAATTCAAATAAATCCTAAGTCTACTAATTTTAAAATTGAAGAAAATAAGTTAAAATAATTAACTAAATTAAATCCTAATTCTAAGTTATTTATTTTTATGATTTTTTATGTTGATTAAAAAAAACAAACTAAAAGAAATAAACAAAAACAAAGTAAACAAAGTACAAGCGGGCCAGGCAGCAAAACAAGAAAAAAATATAATTCTGGAGGCCTGGGTCGAAAGAGGTGCAGGCTGTCTTTCGACCCAGTGAAGAGGCTGGATCGAAGGTGCATGAGAGACTACACTCTTAGGGTGTTCGATCTGGATATGCCATCCTTCGATCTGGAAATCCTGGGTCCAGTTCGAAGTTAGACTGCTGAGCTTCGAAACTCTGAACAGGAATCTGTGAATGTATTTCCTGCAAGAAACGAAACACATGTTAAAGGTACAGGGGCGGGGGGGGGGGGGGGGGGGATTTTACCCCCTGGTTCAAATCTCTCTCTTATTCGCACCTGCTGAATCTGGGTCTGGGTTTGTTTTATTCTGGGATTCGAAGGAGAAACTCAGATTGTGCCCAAGCAATGGCACAATCTCATCTCTGCGCTGTAGCTTATATGTAGCACATTAAATCATTCACAAACAGCAGTAATAATATGAATATGCAATCAAAATGAATTTAAAAATGAGTTTTGAGATTAGATCCTTTTTTACCAAACAGAGGTGCTTCGATCTGTAGTTCTGAGGGTGGAAGTGTTCGCTGGGTGGCAGCTCTGGCTGGTGCAAGGATTGGGTATGGCTTCCTGGAAGTGCTGATGACTTTTGGCAGCGTATCTCCAAGCTCTCCTTGCTTCTTTTCTCTATTTTTTCTGTATATTTTCGTGTGTCCTAGATATGTATGCTGGCCTCTGTATTTATAGGGGTATGAGGGTGCAGTAATGGCAAGAGACAACCATTAAACAGGCCATTAAAGCCATGAGACAGGAATCAGACACATTAAATAATTTCCTTTTTTGAAACATTCGTGTCCCTTGAATGAACCTGGACGCTTCTGACTTTCGAATGCCTTCAGGCCTTGTCCTTCGATTGGTCCTAAGTTGCCTCCTTCGAATGGACTTCCTCTGCTTCGACTGCTTGATTTGAAAAGAGTCACTCTGGTCGAATCTACTCTTCAGAAACAGAAAAAGGCAAGAATCTTGCCTTTAACTCGGGAATTAAATCCATAAACAACATTTAATTATTTCTATATTTGCAAGGGAAACATGCCATTTTCTCATGTTCAGTGTACCTGGACATGTTTGAGTGCCCTCTTGATGGCTTTGTTAACAAGCCAATCGAAAGGTGTTGTTCATACTAATCGAAGGACATGGTTCACATGCCTGTCGAAGCTGCCTGGACACAATGCTGGATCGAAGGTTCCCTTGGCATGCCAATCGAAGAGCTCGTCCATAATGCCAATCGAAATGTTCCTTCAGAATGCCAATCGAAGGGTCTTTCAGAATGACAATCGAAAGGTCTTTCAGAATGCCAATCGAAGTGCTCCTTCAGAATGCCAATCGAAGGGTCTTACAGAATGCCAATCGAAAGGTCTTTCAGAATGCCAATCAGAGTACTTGTCCATAATGCCAATCAAAGAGCTTGACATAATGCCAATCGAAAGGCTCCTTCAGAACACCAATCGAAGGGTCTTTCAGAATGCCAATCGAAATGTACGTAAAGCACCACTCAAAAATTTTCCTTTTCCTTAGGCAAGAGTTTGTGATCAACCATGCAGGGGGAAGACTTTGGGAAACATGAGAGGGTAAATTTTGGGGTACAACAGTTGCCCCTGTTCAATCTTCTTATAACCCGAGGATGTAGATTGGCTTGCGTGCCTTTCGTGATCCGAAGGTGGAAGATGATTGAACACTAGAGTGCCCAGAAATTTGCACTCGCATGGTGTAGTATTAGCATTGTGATGTCTGGAATGGGCTTACAGATGCCATTTGGAAATTGTTGGTAGGTGGTTCTGTCTTCGTTGACGGGTTTGGCCACAGAAAAATCTTTAGGAATCGATTTAACTGATTTTGTTTCCATTGACTGGCTTAGTCTCAGAAAAATCTTTAGGAATCGATTTAACTGATTTTGTCTCCATTGACTGGCTTCGCCTCAAAAAAATCTTTAGGAATCAATTTAACTGATTTTGTCTCCATTGACTGGCTTCGTCTCAGAAAAATCTTTAGGAATCGATTTAACTGATTTTATCTCCATTGGCTGGCTTCACCTTAGAAAAATCTTTAGGAATCAATTTTAACTGATTTTGTCTCCACTGACTGGCTTCGTCTCAGAAAAATCTTTAGGAATCGATTTAACTGATTTTGTCTCCATTGACTGGCTTCACCTTAGAAAAATCTTTAGGAATCGATTTAACTGATTTAGACAAGGTCTTGGAATATCTTCAACTGGATCGGCATCAGAAAAATCTTTAGGAATCAATTTAACTGGACCAGAGAAGGTCTTGGAATATCTTCAACTGGATCGGCATCAGAAAAATCTTTAGAAATTGATTTAACTGGACCAGAGAAGGTCTTGGAATATCTTCAACTGGATCGGCATCAGAAAAATCTTTAGGAATCGATTTAACTGGACCAGAGAAGGCTTTTGATATGGCTGAGAATTTAACTGTGTCCTTCCTTAAAGGTGAAGGTCTGTCATATGCAATGCATGATATGGATTAAGCAATTATGTTCTCAACATAAATGAGATTGTGTGGTATGATGCGTTTATGCATGTATCATGATGTATGGAAATGTAATGTTTTAGCTGGGGAAAATAAATCCCGGATAACTTGCTGGAGAATAGAGTTGAATTCTTCGGTTCCACTGGGGATGACGAACGAAGATGATTGCAAGAATAAACTTGCAGGAGAGGATGACTCCATTGGGGAATTACTCTATGGGGGAGAGATGTTCTGCTGATGATTTTAATGATAACTCCGCTGTGGATTCCATTGATAAGCTCTGTTGGGGGTTTCAATGATGAACTCCGCTAGGGATGGATTACCGTTGTTGGCGATATTGAATATGTTGAGGATAGAAGTCCTGCTTGGGGAAAGAAAGAACTTCGCTAGGGATGATCTTTCAGTTGCAACTTGCTGAGGATAACCCAGTTAGACTCTTGTGAGGATAACCTTCTGAGTTTTGCTGGGAAGATTTATCTTGTACTCTGCAGGGGATGAGTTTCCAGAATCTACTAGGTAAGATGACTTAATCCTGGCGGGGAACCTTTTTTAGACTGCGCTGGGGAAATGGCTCCAATGGGGGTATCTTGTATTCCGCTGGGGAACATTCTTATACTCCGTTGAGGAATATTAAGACCTTCTGGGGATACCACACCTTTTCGGGCTGATGGTAGATCAACTCTGCTTGGGAAGAGTCTTGCTGATTTGTTCATGGTTGTAAGTATCAGTGGGGAGAGCTACCATTACAGTTTTTATTCTGCGGGGAATGAAGGTATCTTAGCCATATTCTTCAGCTGAATATACCTCGGTACCTTGGTGGACAGAGCAACTAGACAGCTCGGACGAATCTTATTTCCCCTGTTTCTGATATCACCCGTAATTAGTCCTTTGTTTCGCATGTAAACATTTATGAGCAGCAATTAATGTCAAATGCATATATCAAAAATGAACATTGGACGTTCTTTGCAAAACAAAACAGATAAAGGGAAAACAGTTTGAAATTTTTCTGAAAATGAATTTGTATTGATTTTTGAAGTTTGGCCTGTAAATAGGCGTTTTGTACAAGAGGATGACGTCCTAGTAAGAGAACGCCGCCGAACAAATAGAACTTATACACTTTGTGAAAAGAAAACAAAACAGCTATGTGAATAGTCCCACTGGGTTCAACTCTGCTATTGCCTTTATATCTTCAAGCATCTCATCACTTTGCTACTTAGTTGAAGATGAATCTGATTGACTGGTGTCGTCCGAGCATGATAGTTGGTACCGAAGTCCAGACGCGAGGTGATCTAATGAGACATAGTGTTACACTTTAATCCCTAACTTTTTCCTGGACCGCCCTTTCGGGTTTTCAGTCCACCGGGATACCCATTTTTTCCCAAGCCGCCTTTTTAGGTTTTCGACTTGCCGGGTGTACAGATTTTTTATTTTCATCCCTTATTTTTGCCCGAACCCTTTTGGTTCTCCGGGAAGCCCTTATTTTTTCCTAGGTCAGTCAACCTAGCGGGTCTTTGATTATGCGTAGTATCTTTTTACTATGTCTGCATTGACGGGGTGATGAAAGTCGTCACCATCCATGGTGGTTAAAATCATCGCTCCTCCTGAGAAGATGTTCTTAACCACAAACGGCCCTTCATAAGTAGGGGTCCATTTGCCCCTGGGATCACCTTGAGGTAGAATGATGCGCTTGATTACCAGGTTCCCAACTTGATACTCTTGTCGTCTGACTTTCTTGTTAAATGCCTTGATCATTCGTTTTTGGTACGTCTGACCATGACAAATAGCAGTAAGTCTCTTTTCGTCGATTAGATTCAATTGATCAAGTCGGGTCTGGATCCAGTCATCTTCGCTCAAACATGCATCTTTCATGATCCGAAGAGAGGGTATATGAACTTCAATAGGCAAAATTGCTTCCATGCCATAAACCAAGGAATAGGGCATTGCCCCTGTTGACGTTCGTGCTGAGGTACGGTACCCATGAAGAGAAAATGGTAACATCTCGTGCCAGTCTTTGTATGTCACTGTCATCTTCTGCACAATCTTCTTAATGTTCTTATTTGCTGCTTCGACAGCCCCATTCATCTTCGGCCGGTAGGGAGAAGAGTTGTGGTGCTGTATCTTGAATTTCTCGTAGAGCTCAGTGATCATCTTGTTGTTAAGATTGGTACCATTATCCGTAATAATCCTCTCTGGTACACCGTATCGACAGATCAGGTTGTGCCGAATGAACCGTGCCACGACGTTCTTGGTTACCGTAGCAAAGGAAGCTGCTTCAACCCACTTCGTAAAGTAAACAATCGCTACCAGGATGAAATGATGCCCGTTGGATGCCGTAGGTCTGATTTCGCCGATCATATCAATGCCCCACATTGCAAAAGGCCAAGGTGCTGTCAAAACATTCAGAGGAACTAGAGGTGTGTGCACCTTATCAGCATAGACCTGGCACTTGTGACATGTCCGAGAATGCTGATAACAGTAGGCTTCCATTGTGGACCAGTAATATCCTGCCCGAAGGATTTTCTTTGCCATGGTATGTCCACTGGAATGAGTTCCGAAAGTACCTTCATGCAGCTCTGCCATGATCCTTTCTGCTTCAATTTTATCCATGCAACGCAGTAAGGTTGAATCATGGTTACGTTTGTAAAGAATGCCATTGCTGATGAAGAACTTTGCCGCAAACCTTCTCAGAAACTTCTTGTCATTAACAGATGCACCCTCGGGGTATTCTTGAGTTTCAAGGTACCTCTTCACTTCATGATACCAAGGCTTTTCTGTTACCTCTTCGGTCTCAAGATCACAGCAATGTGCAGGTTCATCCAATTTCCAAATAATGATCCGGGGGGCCTCGTTGTCCCATTTGACTTTGAACATAGAAGACATCATAGCCAACGCGTCCGCCAACTGATTCTCCTCTCTTGGGAAATGTTCAAAGGTTATCTCATCGAAGTGAGGAAGCAACGTCAATACATACTCCTTGTAAGGAATAAGATTTGGGTGTTTCGTATCCCACTCTCCTTTGATTTGATTGATCACGAGGGAGGAATCTCCGAAGACACTCAGAAACTTAATCCTTAGGTCAATTGCAGCTCGAAGACCCATGATACATGCTTCATACTCCGCCATATTGTTGGTGCAGTTGAAACATAGTCGGACGGTAAGTGGAGTATGTGAGCCTTTAGGAGATATGATCACAACGCCAATGTCATTACCCAAAGTGTTCGAAGCCCCATCAAAATGCATAGACCATCGGGATCCTTCCTCAGGTCCTTCATCCGGTCCAGGTATTTCACAATCAGTCACTTCCATGATATTCTCATTCGGGAATTCAAAGTTCATAGACTGGTAATCATCCACTGCCTGATGTGCCAAATGGTCTTCCAATACACTTCCCTTGATTGCTTTTTGAGTTGTGTACTGGATGTCATACTCAGTCAAGATCATCTGCCATCTTGCTATTCTTCCGGACAAGGCAGACTTTTCGAAGATATACTTGATTGGATCCATCTTTGAAATCAATAGAGTAGTGTGAGTCATCATATACTGTCTCAGCCGGCGAGCAGCCCATGCCAAAGTGCAGCAAGTTTTCTCGAGCAGTGAGTATCGGGTCTCACAGTCGGTAGACTTTTTGCTAAGGTAATAAATAGCATGCTCTTTTCGGCCAGACTCGTCATGCTGCCCCAACACACACCCCATTGAGTTGTCAAGTACTTCCAAGTATAAGATTAGAGGTCTCCCTTCCACTGGTGGCATCAGAATGGGTGGCTCCTGGAGATACTCTTTAATTCTTTCGAAAGCGGTCTGGCATTCATCATTCCAACATACCACTTGATCTTTCTTCAGCAGTTTGAAGATTGGCTCACAAGTAGCAGTTAGGTGCGAGATGAATCGGGCAATGTAGTTCAGACGTCCTAGAAAGCCTCTGACCTCTTTCTCTGTCTTGGGAGCTGGCATCTCTTGTATAGCTTTCACCTTGGCAAGGTCCACTTGAATACCTTTGTCGCTTACGACGAAACCCAGCAGTTTACCAGACCATACCCCGAAGGTGCACTTGTTCGGGTTCAACCTTAGCTTGTATAACTTCAACCTCTCAAACAGCTTCTGTAGATGGTCAAGGTGTTCCTCCTCAGTTTGGGATCTCGCAATCATATCATCGACGTATACTTCGATCTCATGATGGATCATGTCATGAAATAAAGAAACCATGGCACGCTGATATGTTGCCCCAGCATTTTTCAACCCAAAAGGCATGACCTTGTAATAAAAGGTGCCCCACTGAGTAACAAAGGTGGTCTTCTCCATGTCTTTGGGAGCCATTTTTATCTGATTATAGCCAGAGAAACCGTCCATAAAGGAGAATACCTTGTGTTGAGCAGTGTTGTCAACCAGAACGTCGATGTGAGGTAGAGGGAAGTCATCCTTAGGGCTTGCCCTGTTCAAATCTCTATAATCAACGCACATTCTGACCTTACCATCCTTCTTCGGTACTGGAACCACATTGGCAACCCAATGAGGGTAAGAAGTTACTGCTAGAAAACCGGCGTCAAACTGTTTCATAACTTCGGCCTTGATTTTCTCAGACATCTCTGGACGCATACGGCGAACCTTCTGTTTTACCGGAGGGAAGTCTTCCTTGGTAGGCAGGCGATGAACCACAATGTCGGTATCCAACCCAGGCATATCTTCATAAGACTAGGCAAAGATCTCCACGTAGTCATGCAGCATCTGAATCAACCGTTGTTTTACACTAAGCTCCAGATTTGCACTGATCTTGACTTCCTTTTTGTCTGTCTCAGTACCCAGATTCACTGTTTCCACTAGCTCTTCATGTGGCTGAATGGCCCTCTCTTCCTGAAGTAGCAGTCTTGCAAGCTCACCAGGCACTTCGTAATCATCTTCACCTTCGTCTTCGGCTAAGTTGATCGGATTTTCGAGGTCATAACTGGCAGTAGCAGAGTCGTTACCAGCGAGATCCAGAGTGGATTGAGACCTGTATATGTGAGTGTGTGTAAAATAGCTGTTTTGCAATATATAATAAAGAAAGACAAGGAGCGCAAAATTTGAAATGCAAAACGTCCAATGCTTTTATTAATGATATATGAAAGTGGCACACAAAAGCCCTTACAAATGAAGCCACGGTGTTCCGGGTAAGACATCAGGCCAAAAAGTTTCACAATATTGTCTGTTATAAATTCAAAACAAAGAGTTTCATTACTGAGTAACAAAAGTAATAGGGATGAAATCCTTTGCTGTCCAGTTGTTTGGTCCACCGTTGGTCGTAGGATAGATCCAGTTGTCAAATTCAGACTCCTCCACGTCATCTTCGATGGCATTTACTCCCGAGTTGCTGATGAATACAGGAGGTCTTCCAATCCTTTCACTTCGAACAGCCCTCTGAGCTTCTGCAGTGAAACCTAAACCGAACTTGTTAGTCTTCTGAGTGAAGTCAGGAAGTCGTCCCCAGTTTGCATACTCACCCTTCTCAATAACAGCCCGAGCATCCTTTAAGGAAGCCATCTTCATGGGAGAATCTTCCATCATAGTCTCAGCTGACGCCAGTGTCTGAGGAACCTCTTCAAAGTGTTGAAATGGGGTCTCAATGAACTCCCCATCCATCTCTACGTACCGGAACGAGTTGAGGTGGCTGACCATGTACTCCTCCTCCCCTTGAACTGTCACAATCTTGCCTTTAACCGGGCACTTCAACTTCTGGTGGAGCGTTGAGGTTACGGCTTGTTTACCTGTGTATTTGGTAAACAACCGCTGATCCTCCAAATGGTTACTTATTTGGTTACTCACAGGATCGATCAGATTGATCCTAGGACATAGGTTGATTTTGAAGTTTTGATTAAATTGGATATTAGTTAAATGACAGTAAAATGAAGAGGCTTTAAATAAATTGCATGAAGAAAGGACTTGGTAAAATAAATGAGGCTTTAAATGAAAGGCTTCGACAGGAAAGTAAAGAAGAAAGCAAGTAAATTTCTGGAAAAGTAAATGACTTTGATTAATAAAGTTGGTGTTTCACACATACATTTCTCAACAATTCTTTCTCACACGCTGGGTACTCGAATCTATATGAGTGACTTTGTATAGAATTGTGAACACACGCGAGAAACTACATGACTACTACTATTTATACTAAAACATCCCAAGTAACCGTCGGGCAGTTACACTGCTTCGAGATGAGTCCACTTGGCACGTTCTCAACGTTCGACGCTCCAGATCTTTGCACGTTGCACTTGGTAACTGCTGGAAACCGTTTTCCCTCCAAACGCTTGAATTTCAAACTGTTCCACTCTGAACCATCGAACACTTTCGTCGAGAAGCATCTTCGACGAGAAACACCTTCGACGTCGAAGGCAACCAACTTCTCCCTTGGAAGAAATCTTCTAAGTACCTTGCCATCTTTCGATGGGCATTTCGACGGACCTAGCTAGTCGAAAACATCCTTCAGTTTTAATGGCTGATGTGATCGGTGGATCTGGAACTGACTGTTTAACGCTGGTTCGCGAAATGTCGCGGAAGCAAGAGTCGCCACCGTCTTTTATTTTCTCCAAATGGAAAGGACAAAAGCACAGAAAAATTCCTTTTAAGAGATCGCTCTCGGTTCGGGAGGTAGGTTATAGAAAGGGAAGGTGTTAGCACCCTTTCTATCCATGGTTATCCATGGGCTCTTAGGTACTTGCTCAATGTGTTTTCAATTTGTGTGTTTGCTTTTCAATGTGGGTTTAAAAAGATTCTTTGAAAAATTTCAGATCGACTCGTACGTCAGAGTGTTTGAAAAAGTTTGCTTTGAAAGCTTTTGAAAAGTGTCAGTGTGAAAAGTCTTTTTGAGTTTAGAGCAAGTACCTACGAGAACCTACCTACCCTAAGGAATTCGTCTGTGTAAATGTCCTTTAAAGTAGTGCCATCCCACCATTGAGAGGTAGGTAGCACCACCGTTGGAGGTGTTCGGGTCAATTCGAGGTTCGGGACATGGTGATCACCGGAGCAATGGGAAGACACCTTAGAAGCTACCCTCATGCCAGGTTCCCGGATCATGAGGACTTACTAAGACGTCCTCTACTCGACGATCACCTTTCGAAAGGCAACAGTGAGGCGTACCCTAGGGGTGGTGTGTGAATTGTGTGTCGTTTTCAAGTATTTTTGTCTTGTCATGTCATGGTGTTCTACGCATTGATTTTATTTTAAGTCCATACAGTCTTTCATGCTTTTTTAACAGTTAATAAGTTGCGGGAAAGTAAATCTACGATTATTACAAACGGCGCGGGTCCACATCGCCAAAATTTCCAGGACCCGATTTAGCGGAAAATAAATAAAGCAATAAAACGTGCAGTAAATAAAATTACATGGCTTTGGGAGATTTACAACATTATAACAAGCGATAATAAAATAAATGTGCAATTAAATGATTAATGACGGGCGTTGGACCCTTTTTGCAAATAATTAAAATTAATAAGGACTTAAAAAATTAAATGAGAATGATATTTTTTATGTTTTTTAGATTTGATGAAAAGCAGAAATTAATTGAGATTTAAATTAAACGGCAAACCCTAATTCTAATTTTTTTATCTATTATGAAAGAATTAAATTAAGATCTAAATTAAACCTAAAATTTATTATGTATAATTAAAATAAGAAAATAAATAAATAATATTATCCTAAAAAAAAAAAAGGGAAAATTAAAAAGAAAAATAAAAAGTTGTTTAAACCTAAATTCTACTTTTTGATTTTTTATTAGAAAGATTAAAATGATAGCCTAATTAACCTAAATTATTTACATGTTTAAAAATAATCATAATAAATAAATATTACATTTTTTATTTTTTCTGACTTTTGTATGTTTTTGTTATTTTGATGAAAATAATTAATTAATGAAAACCAATGAAAATAAGAAAATAATATAACAATTAAAAAAAAGAATGAAATATAAAAAAGAAAGTCAAACCAGGGGGGGGGTAGTCCCCAAGTGGAGGTTCAGGCCTGGTAATTTAAGCCCATCTATGCCTTGATTTCGTTGACCTTCTTGGATTAGGTGCTAGTGCATTGACCTGCTGCATGATATTCCCTGGATCCTGGCCCTTGGATTAGAGTAACTGGACGCGTGGATGATAATTATTGAGTGTGCATGATGATCCTGGCCCTGGGCGCTGCATGGGATTAAGCATTGAAAAATAATATAGGATATTGCAAGAGTCCTGGGGTTCGAACCCAGGACAAGGGGATTGCTAGCGCCTGCGTCAACCATTTGTGCCAATTGATCCAATTGATATATAAATAAGTAATGAATATAATAAGATAAAACAAAAGTTAGCGCTTCAAAACGCGCGAAATTTCAAATCTTCCAATCAACACTGGCCAGCACATCGTCTTCTCCGTTTGATTTATTTCCTGAAAAAAAAGAACAAATATTTAACGGGGGTTTTAAACCCCCTCAAAATGAGCCAAATTCAATAATAGCGATTAGCACGCCTTGGTTCAGAAATTTGTCGCGAGCATTGGAATCGTTTCGTCCAAACCTCCTGATTATGATCCTGGCATTATGGTGTTTCAATTTTACCAGATAAGGGAATCCCCAATTCAAGAAGCTGTAAACCCTAAAAATCGATTATGGCATAATCTCATATATAGCACGAAAAAGCAATTAAATCACATGGTTAGTTTCAAAACTTGACAAAGAACATGAATGTATGATTAGAATGCAGTAAAGATGCCTAGAACTGAGAATACGATTTTGAAATTTCCATGGACTTTCGTGAGTTCTGTACCCTAATTCTTTGAGCTTTTGTTGTTGTTAATGGTTGAGAAACGGTCAATGATGTCCCAGGATGCTAATGGGATGAAGATTGAAGCCTGGAACGACCTCTAAGGCACTTTTCAGATTTGGAATTTTATGGGAAATTTTCAAGTTTGTGTATTGTGTATGAGCGCAGCTTGCAGTTTTTTTGGCTTAGGGTTATGTTCCAATACTTGTATGGAAGCAATTAGGTTAAAAAAGTTGGATCAAATCCATGGCAATAATTGTTTTGAATATTTGATTTCCTTAAGGATCCTTTTGAATCTTTTTCATGGTTTTGGTGCAAATTATGATCAATTCTAACCAAATCTTCCCTAATTGGTATGTGCACGAATCATTGTGAATAAATATGCATGAAAAGATTTGTTTTAGGTTAGGTTTATATTTTTCATGTATTAAAATGATTTAAATGAATATATATTAATATAAATTCAAATAAATAATTAAAAAATATGAAAATACTTCCCTTTGGGCCTAATGGTCGTGCATAGGCTTGGCATGAAGAATCTTGGAAGAAAAATGGGCCCATTTGCATTTTTAGGCCTTTTGCATCAATGTTGACTTTTCAAAATTCCCAAAAATTTCCCAACTTCCACAAGGCATAACTTGGTCAATTTTTAAGCTTTTCACATGTTCTTGGACATTTTGGAAAGGTCTTTGAGTCCTCTAACCAATGCCTTTGGTCCCATGTCATTTTGATTTACCAATCTCAAGTTATGGCCTTTGACTTAAAGTCACTTTTTGTTGACTTTTGAAAATGACCTATAATGTTGAAATTGATAACTTTTTGTGAGAGCATTTCTTGGACTTGGAACATGAAGATGAATTGTAGGAAATGTCTTTCTCTTCAAAATGAGCTTTGGATGGAATTTTTCTGATAATCCATGTGAAAGTTATGCCCTGGTCAATTTCTGTTGACTTTTTCAGCTGTCCAAATATAGCAACTTTTGCATCTTTGATGATTTCTGAGCCAAATCTTGAAAATCATGATCAAGCATTGATCAAATGATGTTTGTGGCTTCAAAATGATATGTTGACCAAAAATTTGAACTTTTGACTGCCAAATGACCATTTTGCCCCTACAGTTGACTGTAGTGCAATCTAGGGTTTTGACTGTGCAATTTTGAGCTGAATGCCTTGAAACTTGATATGAAGATACCTGACCATCTTTGTAGGCATATGAGACTTGATTGGGCCTTTGAAATCTTCATTTTCTTGATCAGGACTCAAACCCTAGTTTTGACTGTATGGGAAGCTGTTGAGCTGCACAACCCTTGGTGAATTTTGTGACTTGGCTTGGCCATTTCTTGAAGAATATGGGAGGGCAAATTTTGGGGTACAACAGTTGCCCCTGTTCAATCTTCTTAGACCTGAGGATGCAGATTGGTTGACGTGCCTTTCGTAATCCGAGGGTAGAAGATGATTGAACACTAAAGTGCCCAGAAATTTGCGCTCACATAGTGACAGTGATGGGGAATGGGCTTATAGATGCCATCTGGATGCTGATTGCGTAAGAGATTCCTTAGCGACAACTTGCATACCTGCAAAACAGAAAAATGAGTACCTGACACGTCGCAGGAGCTGATTTTAGATGCTTGATATAGATATGTCCTGATTGGTTACAGGAGCTGAGTCTGGAGCTTCAAACGCTGATGAATGAACCGGAGATGGTTACTGCCTTAGCATGAAGGGTAAGAGAATCCTGAATGATCTCAACAACGCTCGTTGAGAAAATCTTGGTGAGAATTACCATCTTCGTAGTGTCAGGAAGAGAACCAAAGGACATTACAATCTCAAAGGGAGTTACCTCACTCACGCTGGAGAGGGAACTATAGGAAATTATAATCTGGAAGGAAATGTCACCTCACGCTCATGCCGGAGAGGGAAACATTTGAAGAAGGAATTACCGCCTCACACGCCGTTGGAGAGGGGACCATAAGAGAATATCACCTCACGCTCATGCCGGAGAGGGAAGCATCTGAAAAAGGAATTACCACCTCACACGCCGTTGGAGAGGGGACCATAAGAGAATATCACCTCACGCTCATCGTCGGAGAGGGGAACATCTGAAAAAGGAATTACCACCTCACGCTCACCGTCGGAGAGGGGACCACAAAAGAATATCACCTCACGCTCATCGTCGGAGAGGGGACCACAAAAGAATATCACCTCACGCTCATCGTCGGAGAGGAAAACATCTTGAAAAAGGAATTACCACCTCACGCTCACCGTCGGAGAGGGGACCACAAAAGAATATCACCTCACGCTCATCGTCGGAGAGGAAAACATCTTGAAAAAGGAATTACCACCTCACGCTCACCGTCGGAGAGGGGACCATAAGAGAATATCACCTCACGCTCATGCCGGAGAGGAGAACATCTTGAAGAAGGAATTACCACCTCACACGCCGTTGGAGAGGGGACCATAACTTCTACTGAGTCTTTATCAGAAAAATCTGTTTGGAGTCGATTTAACTGGACTAGAGAAATTCTTGAAATATGTTTGAGAATTTCAACTGCATCTTTCCTGAAAGGTAAAGGTCAGTTATATGCGATGCATGATATGGATCAAGTAATGACGTTATCAATATAAAGGAGACTTGTATGATGCAATACGTTATGCATGCTATAATGATGTATGTGATGATTCATGTATGTTTTTGTCTAGGAAAATAAATCCTTGACGGGTGCCGGGAAGTCATATCCTGGGCTGATGTTGAGGAAGAGATTGTGCTTCCGCTGTGGATGATTGTTGCATGAATACCGATAGGAGAAGATAACTCCGTTGAGGAATAAACTTGGCAAAATGAAATAATTCTGCGGGAGAAAAGATACTCTAACGATCATGCTGGGAAGTACTACTCTGTGGGGATAGAGATGTTTTGCTGAGTTGATGAAGATAACTCCGCTGGGTATACCGTTGATGAGTTATACTGGGAGATTCTTGTTGTGCTGGAAGTGTTGACAGACTTCGCTGGGGGTAGGAAAATACTTTGCCGAGGACGCTCTTTTCGTGGCTCTTGGCTGAGGATAACCCAGTTATATCCTGTTAAGGAAATAACTCTTTAAATCAAGCCGGGACGACGCGTTCGTGCTCTGCGAGGGGTAAGCTTCCAGAATCTACTGGGGATAAGCTTATTGTTTGGGGAGATATGAATTCCAATTTTCTTGGGGAAACTGGATTGGACTCTTCTGGGGAGTTTGATATGCTGGGGAAGTGATTCCTTTGAATAGTGGTATACCGCCGGGGAACAATCTTTAGACCAAGACTGCCGGGGATGCTTGTTAAGAATGCATGCTGCTGGGGAGGTATTGAAATCTACAGGAGGATACTCAATTTCCTTGATATTTGATGATTTGCTCGGAGAAGAATGTATTGTTTTGTTGAACCACTCTCTGGGGATTTAAGAGGTACCGGTTATGTTCTTTAGCTGAACCTATCTTGGCACCTTGGGGGATAGAACCATTAGATTGCTCTTAGGTGACTCCTTATTGCCCCTGTTTCTGAGGTGGGAGAGAAAGACCTATGAGGTGCTGATAGTTATTGACGGACAAACCTTCTTCTGGTAGGCAAGTGATATGAATGACAGGACATAGTCGTACGCTTTGATCCCTAACTTTTGCCTGGACCGCCCTTTCGGGTTTTCAGTCCACCGGGATACCCATTTTTGCCCAAGCCGCCTTTTCAGGTTTTCGACTTGCCGGGTGTACAGATTTTTTCATTTCATCCCTTCATTTTGCCCGAACCCTTTTGGTTCGCCGGGAAGCCCCTTATTTTTGCCTAGGTATGTCAACCTAGCGGGTCTTTGATTATGCGCAGTATTTTTTCGACTATGTCCGTGTCCTCAGGATGTAGGGAATTGCCCCTGTCAGAAGTGTTTTGTCATGCCATCAAAGGGTGTTTGATCAGGCAAGATTCTGTTGCTGGAATTCCCAAAATGATTCAGGCGGAGATTTGCCCCAAGCTGGTTGGCCTTTTGAGAGATTCTCCGAATCTTGACTTAACTGCCCCAGATGATGGACAATAGTCATGTCATGCCCCTTGATTGGAAGTGCTTTTGTTCACTAGGTATTCTTTGTGCGAAGTTTCCTGTTGTTCAAACAAAAAGTCATATGCAAACAAAGTTATGTTAAAAATGCAAAGCTTATGTCTGTCTTGAAAAATTTGAAAATGCATTCTTTTTCATAAAACAAATGATTGTTTGTAAAACGTGATGTCAACTCTGTATTTACCATAAGCCTTAAGGAGTCAGGATACCTTTCGTAACAGTATGCTTTTGAACTAACCCATGCTTCAGCTAGGACTTTTAAGGGTTATAACGTGGCTTGGTTAACGGTTTAAGAAACAAAGGATAAAGGCTCAAATTATTTGTACCCACCCGCTCTTCGTGATGTTCTCCAAACCTAAACTCAGTTGATCATACGTTAGACCTTGTTTGAGTCTTTGCTCTGATTTTCCGGTGATGATTCGGATGTTGATAACTTATTTTGAATAGGCAGTCATTCCTTTTTTGTTGAGGGTTTGTAAGACCTCTTTCTTGATTTTTGTTATCCCTTTCTTTTTTGCCTGAACTGTTTCCTTTTTTGGAATTACAGTCAGCGGGATGCCCCAGTTTTGTAAGTCTCCTTCATGGGTTTTGACTTAATGGGTTTTTTTTTTTTGAGATAATGACTGCCTTTCTTTATTGATTATTCGGAACCATCACTGTCTTTCTTTGTTTTGCAAGGACCTCCTTGGTGCCATTTGTTATGCACTTGGATCAACTGAGAGACTACCCTGCCCCAGGTTATGATTAAGGGTTTTAAATTTCGAAAAGAAAAACTCCTACTTCTTTGGCTCAGATGGGTTGACGAGGGATTATCATCCTTATAACTCCAGTGTTTAGGAATTGAAACAATGCCTGTACCTCATCAGCGGGGTCTGTTCAAAAGCATACTGTAGATTATGGTATCGTTTTCGTCATCCTCCCTCAAGAGGCTTTAGAATTTTAGATCAAAAGTTGACATCAGAAAAAAAAAAAAATATGAAAAATAATTTGCATAGAGTGAATACGAATATATTGGTTCAAAATAGACATAAGCGATGCATTAATGGAATAACGATGTTTAACATGAATAAATGTTTGAACAAAAGAAAATCGCAACTTGAACATTCGAATGAACAAAAATTTCCTAGTCTCAGGGCTTGTCACTTCACATGGTGGATCCTGTGGGGATGGTAGAAGTACTCAGCCTGGCCCTCTTGGGTGAATTCCACAACTCCTTCCTCAATCAGGTCCTGGATCTTATTTTTCAGAGTCCAACAATCCTCTGTAGCATGCCCCGGGCTGTCAGAATGATAAGCGCAGTGAGCGTTGGGGTTATACCTTAAAGGTGTCCTGTTGGGATTCTTAGGAGGATCCTTTAGAGTTACCAAGTTCAACCTCAACAGTTGTTGTAAGGCTTGAGGCAGCGACACGTTGAGCTTGGTGAATTGCCTTTTGGGCTTGTCGGGTTGAAGCTGGTGAGGTTGATACTGAATTGGTGATACTGGAGCCATATGAGGAGCTTTCTCCTTGCCTCTTTGTCTCAAAGACGGTCGAACGATGACTGGCTTTTTACCCTTAGATGTTTGCCCCAGTTGGTTATCCTGAAGCAGTTGGTTGACGAGAAACCGGAGCTCATCTTGTCTTTGAGTTAAACCTTGAATGGCATTCCTCTGCCCCAGCATTTGGGCTTTCATAACATCCATCTCAGCTTGTAGGTGTTTCAGCCTTTCATCCTCAGCACTGTTCTTGACAAAGGTCCCCATGAGAAGTGTCCTTAGTTCCTCCTGCCCCTTGGATAGATTCAGAAGGATTTCCCCGAACTGAGTCTCTTGAGCAAGAAGGTCCTGGTTGTCTGGTTGGAAGGCCATTGCTGAAATAAACAGCGAGAAAGGTAAGTGACCTGCAACAAAGATATCTGTTATGTAATGAGATGTATGACATGCATGTAATGTTTTCAAGGACCTCGTGGGGTAAACAGAGAAACTTTGTTAGCATTTGGAACCGGTAGCTTGATTGTAAGAACTTCATTTTGTTGAGAGTCCTTCATCAAGGGTCAAAGGCTCACCATATCCAGTGGATCATAGCCCCTGACTTTAATCATCATGTCTGGTTTTGATTTCCAAACAACCTTGGTTAAGGGAACCTTCTTCAAGAGTCAGAGCTCACCATATCAAGTGGGTCATAGCCTCTGACAACTTTGGCTAGAGGAAAATAAATCCTCTTTGCCCCTTGCTAGATGTTTGATTTATCATGACCTGCATCACAAGCCCTTGAGATCCTTGAAATGGGTTAGGATGTATGCAATGGTATGATGTCATGCTATGCATGGGGTGATGTAGGTAAACCTTGTTATGAGTCCCAATTAAGGACTATAAACAGACCCTGCAAGGAATTCAGTATACTTTGTTATGAGTCCCAATTAAGGGCTATAAACAAAACCTGCAAGAGATCTAGTAAACCCTGTCATGAGTCCTAGTTAAGGACTATAAACAAAACCTGCAAGAAAACTTGGTAAACCCTGTTATGAGTCCTAGTTAAGGACTATAAACAAAACCTGCAAGAAGCTCAAGTGTCAGACAACAAGCATGCAAATAGTCAAGTACGAAGGCACACAAGTCACACAAGAGAAACCCTTAGAGTTTAGGCCAGCATGGGGTCTGGGTATTACCCTCTTGAAGTTGGTGGGCTCAACCTGTCCTATCAAAGTAACTGGGTTCTAAGGATCCCAACATCACGGGATTGCTTTCATTGTTCATCGTTTCGATTTAGCCACTGAACTGGCGACCGAAATATTCCAGGAAAGCAACCCTCAATTGAGCGTAGTATCGAGTATCAACCAACCTCGGACTGCACCAAAGTCAGTTATCTCACTACCCTAAAGAGGCCAAGATAGTTCAATTAAGGTTCCTAAGGTCTGTTGATGCTTCACGACACCACGCGGAGGCCCCGTACTCTCCTTGACTGAACTCAAGGGTTACCGGTACACACCAAAGTGCCACATCAACGTAGCAGACTGTTTCAACCATGTCGGTATACCCCGCACAGTTCCCTCACAGCCTTATTGCTACTTTCTAAGAAAGGTATCCCCCAGATCCGGGTGTAGGATCTATAGAACTCCCGAGACAGTCCCACAATAACAAAGCAAGCAATTCAGACAATTGAAAACACAAGTGATCTTAGTCCTAAGGTACACCTCACTTTAAGTATACCATCCCCAGCAGAGTCGCCAGTTCTGTGATCGGTGGATCTGGAACTGACTGTTTAACGCTGGTTCGCGAAATGTCGCGGAAGCAAGAGTCGCCACCGTCTTTTATTTTCTCCAAATGGAAAGGACAAAAGCACAGAAAAATTCCTTTTAAGAGATCGCTCTCGGTTCGGGAGGTAGGTTATAGAAAGGGAAGGTGTTAGCACCCTTTCTATCCATGGTTATCCATGGGCTCTTAGGTACTTGCTCAATGTGTTTTCAATTTGTGTGTTTGCTTTTCAATGTGGGTTTAAAAAGATTCTTTGAAAAATTTCAGATCGACTCGTACGTCAGAGTGTTTGAAAAAGTTTGCTTTGAAAGCTTTTGAAAAGTGTCAGTGTGAAAAGTCTTTTTGAGTTTAGAGCAAGTACCTACGAGAACCTACCTACCCTAAGGAATTCGTCTGTGTAAATGTCCTTTAAAGTAGTGCCATCCCACCATTGAGAGGTAGGTAGCACCACCGTTGGAGGTGTTCGGGTCAATTCGAGGTTCGGGACATGGTGATCACCGGAGCAATGGGAAGACACCTTAGAAGCTACCCTCATGCCAGGTTCCCGGATCATGAGGACTTACTAAGACGTCCTCTACTCGACGATCACCTTTCGAAAGGCAACAGTGAGGCGTACCCTAGGGGTGGTGTGTGAATTGTGTGTCGTTTTCAAGTATTTTTGTCTTGTCATGTCATGGTGTTCTACGCATTGATTTTATTTTAAGTCCATACAGTCTTTCATGCTTTTTTAACAGTTAATAAGTTGCGGGAAAGTAAATCTACGATTATTACAAACGGCGCGGGTCCACATCGCCAAAATTTCCAGGACCCGATTTAGCGGAAAATAAATAAAGCAATAAAACGTGCAGTAAATAAAATTACATGGCTTTGGGAGATTTACAACATTATAACAAGCGATAATAAAATAAATGTGCAATTAAATGATTAATGACGGGCGTTGGACCCTTTTTGCAAATAATTAAAATTAATAAGGACTTAAAAAATTAAATGAGAATGATATTTTTTATGTTTTTTAGATTTGATGAAAAGCAGAAATTAATTGAGATTTAAATTAAACGGCAAACCCTAATTCTAATTTTTTTATCTATTATGAAAGAATTAAATTAAGATCTAAATTAAACCTAAAATTTATTATGTATAATTAAAATAAGAAAATAAATAAATAATATTATCCTAAAAAAAAAAAAGGGAAAATTAAAAAGAAAAATAAAAAGTTGTTTAAACCTAAATTCTACTTTTTGATTTTTTATTAGAAAGATTAAAATGATAGCCTAATTAACCTAAATTATTTACATGTTTAAAAATAATCATAATAAATAAATATTACATTTTTTATTTTTTCTGACTTTTGTATGTTTTTGTTATTTTGATGAAAATAATTAATTAATGAAAACCAATGAAAATAAGAAAATAATATAACAATTAAAAAAAAGAATGAAATATAAAAAAGAAAGTCAAACCAGGGGGGGGGTAGTCCCCAAGTGGAGGTTCAGGCCTGGTAATTTAAGCCCATCTATGCCTTGATTTCGTTGACCTTCTTGGATTAGGTGCTAGTGCATTGACCTGCTGCATGATATTCCCTGGATCCTGGCCCTTGGATTAGAGTAACTGGACGCGTGGATGATAATTATTGAGTGTGCATGATGATCCTGGCCCTGGGCGCTGCATGGGATTAAGCATTGAAAAATAATATAGGATATTGCAAGAGTCCTGGGGTTCGAACCCAGGACAAGGGGATTGCTAGCGCCTGCGTCAACCATTTGTGCCAATTGATCCAATTGATATATAAATAAGTAATGAATATAATAAGATAAAACAAAAGTTAGCGCTTCAAAACGCGCGAAATTTCAAATCTTCCAATCAACACTGGCCAGCACATCGTCTTCTCCGTTTGATTTATTTCCTGAAAAAAAAGAACAAATATTTAACGGGGGTTTTAAACCCCCTCAAAATGAGCCAAATTCAATAATAGCGATTAGCACGCCTTGGTTCAGAAATTTGTCGCGAGCATTGGAATCGTTTCGTCCAAACCTCCTGATTATGATCCTGGCATTATGGTGTTTCAATTTTACCAGATAAGGGAATCCCCAATTCAAGAAGCTGTAAACCCTAAAAATCGATTATGGCATAATCTCATATATAGCACGAAAAAGCAATTAAATCACATGGTTAGTTTCAAAACTTGACAAAGAACATGAATGTATGATTAGAATGCAGTAAAGATGCCTAGAACTGAGAATACGATTTTGAAATTTCCATGGACTTTCGTGAGTTCTGTACCCTAATTCTTTGAGCTTTTGTTGTTGTTAATGGTTGAGAAACGGTCAATGATGTCCCAGGATGCTAATGGGATGAAGATTGAAGCCTGGAACGACCTCTAAGGCACTTTTCAGATTTGGAATTTTATGGGAAATTTTCAAGTTTGTGTATTGTGTATGAGCGCAGCTTGCAGTTTTTTTGGCTTAGGGTTATGTTCCAATACTTGTATGGAAGCAATTAGGTTAAAAAAGTTGGATCAAATCCATGGCAATAATTGTTTTGAATATTTGATTTCCTTAAGGATCCTTTTGAATCTTTTTCATGGTTTTGGTGCAAATTATGATCAATTCTAACCAAATCTTCCCTAATTGGTATGTGCACGAATCATTGTGAATAAATATGCATGAAAAGATTTGTTTTAGGTTAGGTTTATATTTTTCATGTATTAAAATGATTTAAATGAATATATATTAATATAAATTCAAATAAATAATTAAAAAATATGAAAATACTTCCCTTTGGGCCTAATGGTCGTGCATAGGCTTGGCATGAAGAATCTTGGAAGAAAAATGGGCCCATTTGCATTTTTAGGCCTTTTGCATCAATGTTGACTTTTCAAAATTCCCAAAAATTTCCCAACTTCCACAAGGCATAACTTGGTCAATTTTTAAGCTTTTCACATGTTCTTGGACATTTTGGAAAGGTCTTTGAGTCCTCTAACCAATGCCTTTGGTCCCATGTCATTTTGATTTACCAATCTCAAGTTATGGCCTTTGACTTAAAGTCACTTTTTGTTGACTTTTGAAAATGACCTATAATGTTGAAATTGATAACTTTTTGTGAGAGCATTTCTTGGACTTGGAACATGAAGATGAATTGTAGGAAATGTCTTTCTCTTCAAAATGAGCTTTGGATGGAATTTTTCTGATAATCCATGTGAAAGTTATGCCCTGGTCAATTTCTGTTGACTTTTTCAGCTGTCCAAATATAGCAACTTTTGCATCTTTGATGATTTCTGAGCCAAATCTTGAAAATCATGATCAAGCATTGATCAAATGATGTTTGTGGCTTCAAAATGATATGTTGACCAAAAATTTGAACTTTTGACTGCCAAATGACCATTTTGCCCCTACAGTTGACTGTAGTGCAATCTAGGGTTTTGACTGTGCAATTTTGAGCTGAATGCCTTGAAACTTGATATGAAGATACCTGACCATCTTTGTAGGCATATGAGACTTGATTGGGCCTTTGAAATCTTCATTTTCTTGATCAGGACTCAAACCCTAGTTTTGACTGTATGGGAAGCTGTTGAGCTGCACAACCCTTGGTGAATTTTGTGACTTGGCTTGGCCATTTCTTGAAGAATATGGGAGGGCAAATTTTGGGGTACAACAGCTGACATTAATGAAACAAGAGTGTCGAATTTAGGAGCCAACAAATTGCCCCCCAAGAATGCCTTATTTCGACTCTTGAAAGAAAAAGGCATTCTTTGAAACGCCATTCGACACCTGTCTTTTCACGCTTAGCCACAAATTAAAGTGTGCACTTTTTTGTTGTCTTCTACCAACCACTGGAAATCCCAAGAAAACCATCATTTATCCGTACCTAAGACGTCACTTCAGTACGGCGTGCAGTGCCAAACGTCATTTCAGAATTTGTCATTATGACAAATCCCAAAAACGAGGACGCACGCTGCGTCCCTCTATTTCTGCAGAACGGCTAAAACAACAGGGGGATGCCACGTGTCCCACTATCTCCTGCAACATTAAATGGCATTTAATGTCCTCGGTTTTGGGGATTTTTCCCCACTACTATAAATAGCAGTAAGTACCCCATTGTGGGACTTTTTACGCCATCTAGCTTTCAGACTTCTCTATTTTCATACAAACTTGTCATCTTTGCAAAAACCTTTCTTCCTTCACTTCGTCTTCAACCTCATCATTAACAATGGCATCTGGTTCCAATGCTCCTAGCGCTACCGCACCATCTGGAAACGTCAAACCTAAGGTTTTCGTCACTGCTCCAGTAGTAACTTCTACGGGCCAACGAAGGGTCCCTGAACCCTTGGACATCGCCGTCCGTGACGCTTACTCACACCACCTTATGATCCCGGTTGGATACTCCAACCAGATCTTTGCTATGTCTGGCCCCTTGTATCCAAGTATTGCTGAGGCCATGAAGATCAAGAGTTATTTTCCGGTAGTTGAGAAACTCAAACCGGTTGCATGCGCCAAGAAAGACGCAGAGGACAATGAAGACCCTGCGCATGAAAAAATCGACCTTCGTTTCTTCAACAAAGGTGTTAGGGCTTTCAGGTCTGGCCCTAGCCTTACTCCTGATTACGTTGCTTGGCTGGAAAAGATGGAGAAACGCCAAGCTTCAATCTGGAAAGATATGGGGATTTTCGACCTGGTGATGCTGTCGAAGACAGGTTTGAACTATTCTCCGGAGATGTTGATAGCTTCTCTACTTTTCTGGGACTACTCCCACTTTACTTTCCATCTTCCCTGTGGGATGCTGACTCCTACACTCTTCGATGTGGCCGCTATCACTGGCCTTCGACCCACCGGGGACTACTTCGATCCGGAGGAGATGTCGGAGGATCAAATTGGATTCTGACACCAAACCAACTTATACCACCTTCATCAATCATTACCACGACAGGTCGACAGATGCTGTGTCGGATGTCGAACACATAGCGTTTCTAGCCTTATGGCTGACTCGCTTTGTATTTTGCTCGAAGTCCTTACAGGTGACCAAGAAGATGGTCACTCTCGCCACTCAACTCCATCATGGCCAAAATATCTGTTTGGCGGAATTGATTTTGGCTAGCCTCTATGATTCGATTAGTAATGGGGCGACTCTTCTAAAAATTATCGAGAACAGGGCCAGTTTACTACTTGCTGGGCCTTTTTGGCTGCTCCAACTGTGGCTCAATGCCACCTTCGAATCCTTCTTGCCTAAGAAGGTTCAAATAAACGAGCAGGCTCCAGAGATAGCGAACAGACGCGTCAAAGGAACCAGACTGGCTCTGTTGACGCCTATGGAAGATGGACTGGAGTTTCAGCAAACTTTCACCAACTTCGTTCTGATGTTTGCTCGAAGGAAAGAGTTTGCTTCGACTATGGCTCCGTTTGCTCGACGGAAGGTAGGCCCAGCATGGTTCACAAGGCCACATCCAAGGACGTCGAGTGGTCCTAATGTTGACGAACATACAATAATGTGGGAGGCGTTCCTCACACCAAGGATCATGCCTCTTCGATTCAGGAGCTCTAAGACTCACTTAAGTCTGATTGCATATCAACCAAACCTGGTATCTCGCCAGTTTGGTATTATTCAAACCCTACCTTCTCCAATTTTTCCAAGAGAGAAGTCTATGTTGTACTTCTGCAATGATTACACCGAAGAAGCTGCCATTAAGCATATCAGAAGATATGTTGGTCGAACAGTTCTCTCGTTGTTTGACTACCAGCTCAACTTTCTTTGCTCACCATCCTTCGAGGAGTGGTGGAAAAGTTATTACGCTGAGGAGTTTTTTGACGAGAAGGACTTCGTGGATGAGCTTCAGAAATCTTTTGTCCTTGTGTTGGACAAAATAAAGAAATGTAAGTTCATCCTTTCACATTACTTTGTCTTTCTCTTTCGACTGCTAGCCTGTTAACTATTTATTTGATCTCAGTTGTTCGAAAGCCTGTAGCCAAGAAGGCTGCAGAAAGCCAACAGGGAGGAGGCCCCTCAACAAAACCTCCACCGCCGGCGAAGACTACAGCGCCGGCGAAGACCACAACCAACCAACAGGGGGAAGGCCCTTCGAATAAGCCTTCTGTATCGGTAACCAGACTTTCATTATTTTCTTCTGGTTTTCGATTTTTGACTTTCGATGCAATTGCTAAATCGAATTCCCATTGGTTTTTTTAGGCACCTTCGCCCAGAAAACGGCCAGCACTGGTGGTCGAATCTGGGAGCGACGAAGAAGATGATTCTCCCCCTGCTCCTCTAAAAAGGCGAAAGCTGACGAAGGACGCTCCTGCTCCTGCTCCTGAGGGTCGAACAATTAGAATCAAGGTTGCTGGGAGAAAGCCCAGGCCACCTCCAGTGATCATTGAGGAGCCAACGGAGGAGGAACTAAACGTTCTTCTCAATAAGCCTGTCGAAAGCGACAATTCCAGCCCTGGGGCTGAAGCTAATTTACAGGTAATCTCTTAGACCTTTTTGTAACTTAGGTGTAGATACCTGCCTTCGATTATGTCTCTTTCGATTTCTGAAAATTCTTCTTCTTTTCTTTTCAGGACACCACTGAAAGCTCGCCGCCAAGGACCTCTGAAACACTGGAGTCTGCTGAACTCAGCAGGCCACAAGAAAAGGGCTTGGAAAATGACGAAGCCCATACTGAAATAAATGAGGCCAATGCTGAGACGGTAGAAAAACCAGCAGAAGATCCTCAAACGGAAGAACAACAGCCAAAAGAGGTTCAGGTGGTGGATCTGTCGGAAGAGAATCGTGACGAAGGGGACCATGGCAATGCTGGTGAAGAAAACCAAGGTGCCGCTGGCGAAGAGAACCAAGGTGACACTGGGGAAGGGCACCAAGGTGACGCTGGCGAAGGGCACCAAGATGACGCTTGTACTGCCCCAGTCCAAGTCGAAGGGAAACAAGTCGAGACACCTAACACTCAACAGCCTCAAACCCAAGACAATGTTGTTGCAAGGGCTGCTACCTCAACGAAGCACAGGTCGAAAGAGGACTTAGAACTCTTGAAACAAACTGACCCTGTTAGCTATCTTAACGCAATCATCGAGAGCAAGAGTTCGTCTGATGCTAGTCAGGAGGTTCCTACCCTATCGGGGAAGTCCACTGAAACCTCTCCTCTCGATGAAGCTTTGGCGAAGGTTAAGGCCCAGTTTTTCAAGAAGGACTTGATGAAGGCTTTAGAGGGGGACCCCACTGCTCCATCATACTTGAGGGATGTTTTGAATGCTGTCGACTTGTTAGCTGTAGCTCCAGAAGTTTCAGGCTTGATCATGGAGTTACACTCCATGATTGATCAAGTCTCAGTAGATTATAGGCGCCAAAGGGGCTTTAATAGTCAGCTTGAGGTGTTATATGGCAAAAGCTCTTCTGCATGGACTGCTGTTTCAGAGACGACTTCTCGAATTGCGGAGTTGTCGAAGCAAAAAGCATCTACGCAGGAAGAAGTCGATGCCATCGATGGAGAGAATGCTTCCTTCAGGGCACAAATCGAAGAAATAGAGGCTAAGATAAATGCCAACACTAAACGCAAGGAGGAACTTCTTTCGACCATCCCAGACACCGAGAGTCAAACTAAAATCAAACAAGGCCTGGAATTTGCTGAGAAGGCCCAAGGCTTCGACGCTCAGATTGCCAAGCTTGTGCAGGAGAATGCCTGGTGCAAGAAAAGATTGGAGCTGCAGCAAGTCAAATACCTTCGACTCAAGGACTCTGTTCCCTTCTGATTGATTCAGCTTTTGTAACCATATTTTGTAATCTATATTCGACAACATTGCCATCTTGGCTAAATTTATAAAAAATTTCCATTTTGGCTTTTTATGGTTAATTTAGTCTTGTTATTTTATTTTTATCTCTTGGAGTGTAGGTTTGTATTTTTTCAAATATTTACCATTTACTCTCAAGAGCCTTTTATCTTCACCTAACTCTTCGACTTCATAGGCTCCAGAGATAGCGAACAGACGCGTCGAAGAAACCAGACTGGCTCTGTTGACGCCTATGGAAGATGGACTGGAGTTTCAACAAACTTTCACCAACTTCGTTCTGATGTTTGCTCGAAGGAAAGAGTTTGCTTCGACTATGGCTCCGTTTGCTCGACGGAAGGTAGGCCCAGCATGGTTCACAAGGCCACATCCAAGGACGTCGAGTGGTCCTAATGTTGACGAACATACAATAATGTGGGAGGCGTTCCTCACACCAAGGATCATGCCTCTTCGATTCAGGAGCTCTAAGACTCACTTGAGTCTGATTGCATATCAACCAAACCTGGTATCTCGCCAGTTTGGTATTATTCAAACCCTACCTTCTCCAATTTTTCCAAGAGAGAAGTCTATGTTGTACTTCTGCAATGATTACACCGAAGAAGCTGCCATTAAGCATATCGGAAGATATGCTGGTCGAACAGTTCTCTCGTTGTTTGACTACCAGCTCAACTTTCTTTGCTCACCATCCTTCGAGGAGTGGTGGAAAAGTTATTACGCTGAGGAGTTTTTCGACGAGAAGGACTTCGTGGATGAGCTTCAGAAATCTTTTGTCCTTGTGTTGGACAAAATAAAGAAATGTAAGTTCATCCTTTCACATTACTTTGTCTTTCTCTTTCGACTGCTAGCCTGTTAACTATTTATTTGATCTCAGTTGTTCGAAAGCCTGTAGCCAAGAAGGCTGCAGAAAGCCAACAGGGAGGAGGCCCCTCAACAAAACCTCCACCGCCGGCGAAGACTACAGCACCGGCGAAGACCACAACCAACCAACAGGGGGAAGGCCCTTCGAAGAAGCCTTCTGTATCGGTAACCAGACTTTCATTATTTTCTTCTGGTTTTCGATTTTTGACTTTCGATGCAATTGCTAAATCGAATTCCCATTGGTTTTTTTAGGCACCTTCGCCCAGAAAACGGCCAGCACTGGTGGTCGAATCTGGGAGCGACGAAGAAGATGATTCTCCCCCTGCTCCTCTAAAAAGGCGATAGCTGACGAAGGACGCTCCTGCTCCTGCTCCTGAGGGTCAAACAATTGGAATCAAGGTTGCTGGGAGAAAGCCCAGGCCACCTCCAGTGATCATTGAGGAGCCAACGGAGGAGGAACTAAACGTTCTTCTCAATAAGCCTGTCGAAAGCGACAATTCCAGCCCTGGGGCTGAAGCTAATTTACAGGTAATCTCTTAGAACTTTTTGTAACTTAGGTGTAGATACCTGCATTCGATTATGTCTCTTTCGATTTCTGAAAATTCTTCTTCTTTTCTTTTCAGGACACCACTGAAAGCTCGCCGCCAAGACCTCTGAAACACTGGAGTCTGCTGAACTCAGCAGGCCACAAGAAAAGGGCTTGGAAAATGACGAAGCCCATACTGAAATAAATGAGGCCAATGCTGAGACGGTAGAAAAACCAGCAGAAGATCCTCAAACGGAAGAACAACAGCCAAAAGAGGTTCAGGTGGTGGATCTGTCGGAAGAGAATCGTGACGAAGGGGACCATGGCAATGCTGGCGAAGAAAACCAAGGTGCCGCTGGCGAAGAGAACCAAGGTGACACTGGGGAAGGGCACCAAGGTGACGCTGGCGAAGGGCACCAAGATGACGCTTGTACTGCCCCAGTCCGAGTCGAAGGGAAACAAGTCGAGACACCTAACACTCAACAGCCTCAAACCCAAGACAATGCTGTTGCAAGGGCTGCTATCTCAACGAAGCACAGGTCGAAAGAGGACTTAGAACTCTTGAAACAAACTGACCCTGTTAGCTATCTTAACGCAATCATCGAGAGCAAGAGTTCTTCTGATGCTAGTCAGGAGGTTCCTACCCTGTCGGGGAAGTCCACTGAAACCTCTCCTCTCGATGAAGCTTTGGCGAAGGTTAAGGCCCAGTTTTTCAAGAAGGACTTGATGAAGGCTTTAGAGGGGGACCCCACTGCTCCATCATACTTGAGGGATGTTTTGAATGCTGTCGACTTGTTAGCTGTAGCTCCAGAAGTTTCAGGCTTGATCATGGAGTTACACTCCATGATTGATCAAGTCTCAGCAGATTATAGGCGCCAAAGGGGCTTTAATAGTCAGCTTGAGGTGTTATATGGCAAAAGCTCTTCTGCATGGACTGCTGTTTCGGAGACGACTTCTCGAATTGCGGAGTTGTCGAAGCAAAAAGCATCTACGCAGGAAGAAGTCGATGCCATCGATCGAGAGAATGCTTCCTTCAGGGCACAAATCGAAGAAATAGAGGCTAAGATAAATGCCAACACTAAACGCAAGGAGGAACTTCTTTCGACCATCCCAGACACCGAGAGTCAAACTGAAATCAAACAAGGCCTGGAATTTGCTGAGAAGGCCCAAGGCTTCGACGCTCAGATTGCCAAGCTTGTGCAGGAGAATGCCTGGTGCAAGAAAAGATTGGAGCTGCAGCAAGTCAAATACCTTCGACTCAAGGACTCTGTTCCCTTCTGATTGATTCAGCTTTTGTAACCATATTTTGTAATCTATATTCGACAACATTGCCATCTTGGCTAAATTTATAAAAAATTTCCATTTTGGCTTTTTATGGTTAATTTAGTCTTGTTATTTTATTTTTATCTCTTGGAGTGTAGGTTTGTATTTTTTCAAATATTTACCATTTACTCTCAAGAGCCTTTTATCTTCACCTAACTCTTCGACTTCATAGGCTCCAGAGATAGCGAACAGACGCGTCGAAGGAACCAGACTGGCTCTGTTGACGCCTATGGAAGATGGACTGGAGTTTCAGCAAACTTTCACCAACTTCGTTCTGATGTTTGCTCGAAGGAAAGAGTTTGCTTCGACTATGGCTCCGTTTGCTCGACGGAAGGTAGGCCCAGCATGGTTCACAAGGCCACATCCAAGGACGTCGAGTGGTCCTAATGTTGACGAACATACAATAATGTGGGAGGCGTTCCTCACACCAAGGATCATGCCTCTTCGATTCAGGAGCTCTAAGACTCACTTGAGTCTGATTGCATATCAACCAAACCTGGTATCTCGCCAGTTTGGTATTATTCAAACCCTACCTTCTCCAATTTTTCCAAGAGAGAAGTCTATGTTGTACTTCTGCAATGATTACACCGAAGAAGCTGCCATTAAGCATATCAGAAGATATGCTGGTCGAACAGTTCTCTCGTTGTTTGACTACCAGCTCAACTTTCTTTGCTCACCATCCTTCGAGGAGTGGTGGAAAAGTTATTACGCTGAGGAGTTTTTCGACGAGAAGGACTTCGTGGATGAGCTTCAGAAATCTTTTGTCCTTGTGTTGGACAAAATAAAGAAATGTAAGTTCATCCTTTCACATTACTTTGTCTTTCTCTTTCGACTGCTAGCCTGTTAACTATTTATTTGATCTCAGTTGTTCGAAAGCCTGTAGCCAAGAAGGCTGCAGAAAGCCAACAGGGAGGAGGCCCCTCAACAAAACCTCCACCGCCGGCGAAGACTACAGCGCCGGCGAAGACCACAACCAACCAACAGGGGGAAGGCCCTTCGAAGAAGCCTTCTGTATCGATAACCAGACTTTCATTATTTTCTTCTGGTTTTCGATTTTTGACTTTCGATGCAATTGCTAAATCGAATTCCCATTGGTTTTTTTAGGCACCTTCGCCCAGAAAACGGCCAGCACTGGTGGTCGAATCTGGGAGCGACGAAGAAGATGATTCTCCCCCTGCTCCTCTAAAAAGGCGAAAGCTGACGAAGGACGCTCCTGCTCCTGCTCCTGAGGGTCAAACAATTAGAATCAAGGTTGCTGGGAGAAAGCTCAGGCCACCTCCAGTGATCATTGAGGAGCCAACGGAGGAGGAACTAAACGTTCTTCTCAATAAGCCTGTCGAAAGCGACAATTCCAGCCCTGGGGCTGAAGCTAATTTACAGGTAATCTCTTAGACCTTTTTGTAACTTAGGTGTAGATACCTGCATTCGATTATGTCTCTTTCGATTTCTGAAAATTCTTCTTCTTTTCTTTTCAGGACACCACTGAAAGCTCGCCGCCAAGGACCTCTGAAACACTGGAGTCTGCTGAACTCAGCAGGCCACAAGAAAAGGGCTTGGAAAATGACGAAGCCCATACTGAAATAAATGAGGCCAATGCTGAGACGGTAGAAAAACCAGCAGAAGATCCTCAAACGGAAGAACAACAGCCAAAAGAGGTTCAGGTGGTGGATCTGTCGGAAGAGAATCGTGACGAAGGGGACCATGGCAATGCTGGCGAAGAAAACCAAGGTGCCGCTGGCGAAGAGAACCAAGGTGACACTGGCGAAGGGCACCAAGGTGACGCTGGCGAAGGGCACCGAGATGACGCTTGTACTGCCCCAGTCCGAGTCGAAGGGAAACAAGTCGAGACACCTAACACTCAACAGCCTCAAACCCAAGACAATGCTGTTGCAAGGGCTGCTACCTCAACGAAGCACAGGTCGAAAGAGGACTTAGAACTCTTGAAACAAACTGACCCTGTTAGCTATCTTAACGCAATCATCGAGAGCAAGAGTTCGTCTGATGCTAGTCAGGAGGTTCCTACCCTGTCGGGGAAGTCCACTGAAACCTCTCCTCTCGATGAAGCTTTGGCGAAGGTTAAGGCCCAGTTTTTCAAGAAGGACTTGATGAAGGCTTTAGAGGGGGACCCCACTGCTCCATCATACTTGAGGGATGTTTTGAATGTTGTCGACTTGTTAGCTGTAGCTCCAGAAGTTTCAGGCTTGATCATGGAGTTACACTCCATGATTGATCAAGTCTCAGCAGATTATAGGCGCCAAAGGGGCTTTAATAGTCAGCTTGAGGTGTTATATGGCAAAAGCTCTTCTGCATGGACTGCTGTTTCGGAGACGACTTCTCGAATTGCGGAGTTGTCGAAGCAAAAAGCATCTACGCAGGAAGAAGTCGATGCCATCGATCGAGAGAATGCTTCCTTCAGGGCACAAATTGAAGAAATAGAGGCTAAGATAAATGCCAACACTAAACGCAAGGAGGAACTTCTTTCGACCATCCCAGACACCGAGAGTCAAACTGAAATCAAACAAGGCCTGGAATTTACTGAGAAGGCCCAAGGCTTCGACGCTCAGATTGCCAAGCTTGTGCAGGAGAATGCCTGGTGCAAGAAAAGATTGGAGCTGCAGCAAGTCAAATACCTTCGACTCAAGGACTCTGTTCCCTTCTGATTGATTCAGCTTTTGTAACCATATTTTGTAATCTATATTCGACAACATTGCCATCTTGGCTAAATTTATAAAAAATTTCCATTTTGGCTTTTTATGGTTAATTTAGTCTTGTTATTTTATTTTTATCTCTTGGAGTGTAGGTTTGTATTTTTTCAAATATTTACCATTTACTCTCAAGAGCCTTTTATCTTCACCTAACTCTTCGACTTCATAGGCTCCACCAGAAAAAGTTTGGATAACTCTGAATGGTCCTTCCCATTTGGGTGACCATTTCCCCATGCTTCGATCCCTTCGATCCATGGGAAGAATTACCTTCCAAACTAGTTCTTCAGGCAAAAATACCTTAGGTTTTACCTTTTTATTATAAGAGTCTTCTACTCTTTTCTTCTGAAGCCTGAGTAGGTCAAGAGCGCGCAATCTCTCTTCGTCTAAATCCACCAGTTCGTCTAACATCATGTTCCAATAAGTTTCATAGGGAATATCATAATGCTTCTGAACCCTTGCAGATTGAAGACAAATTTCCGCTGGCAACACTGCATCATGGCCAAAAGTTAGCCTATATGGTGTTGTACCTGTGGCTTCTTTTGGGGACGTTCGACAAGCCCACAGAATCTGGTCTAACGTCTTATGCCAATTCTTTGGTTTCTTCCCAACATGTTTCTTTATCAAGCCAATCACCACTTTGTTGGCTGCTTCGACTTGACCATTTGCCTGTGCATAATAAGGCGTTGATGTTAGGAGTTTGAAACCTGTTTCCTGAGCAAATTCCTGCATCTTTCGACCAGTGAAGACTGATCCTTGATCAGTAGTTATAGTCTCAGGGATTCCATACCTAAAGATAATGTTCTTTTGAATAAATTCAATGACATTTTCTTGGTCTACATTGACTAAAGGAATAGCTTCGATCCACTTAGTAAAATAATCAATGCCTACCAGTATGTATTTCTGACTCTTTGATGATGCTGGTCGAATCTCTCCAATGAGATCCAACGCCCATCCTCTAAAGGGCCAAGGCTTCACTATCGAGTGAAGTTCGCTTGCTGGTACATGTTGGATGCCTGTATGGACTTGACACTCTTGACAACCTTTGGCGAACTCAACACAATCTTTTAGCATAGTGGGCCAATATAGTCCTTGTCGAAACCACAACCATTTCATCTTATGGCCTGCTTGGTGAGCCCCACATGCTCCAGCATGCGTAGTCGAAAGGGCTATGTATGCCTCAGTTTCACTTAAACATTTTAGCAATACCCCTTCAGGCGTCTTCTTGAATAACTCATTACCCATGAGTACATAACTCAACGCCCTGTACTTTGTTTTTCGTTCTGTCGAAGCTCCTGGATTTTGAAGGTAATCCACAATGGGTTTCCTCCAATCTTGCTCTGACAAATTATCTATGAACGAAATTTCGAAGTTACTTTGATCAGCATATCCTAGTCTCGTCGATTCCAAGTCTGTTGGTGATACACAAGTTGCTTTTATCTTTTCTCGAACTTCGATTGCTCTTTGCAATCTCGTTTTTGAAATCTTATACCCAGATGCAATCTGTGCCAAGTCGTTGGCGATTTTTTTTTCGACTCTGGGTATGTGTCGAATATTGATCGTTTCAAATTTTTTCAATAAACGATTTGCTATCACAAAGTACATAATGAGATTCTCTCTTATGCATTTATATTCCTTTGTGACTTGCTTAATGACTAACTCTGAGTCTCCCATTATTTCGACTCGAGTTGCCCCCAATTCCAACAATATCTCAAGGCCAGTAATTAGAGCTTCATACTCAGCCTCATTGTTCGAACAAGAACCTGATATTTTGTACTTGAATGTTGTTGGAATTTTATCTGGAGAAATAATCAAGACTCCTACCCCTGTTCCATCTTTATGGCTGGAACCATCGAAGTAGAATTTCCAAGGCTCTATCTCCACATAATTAATATCCTCAACTTGAATTGAGTGGTCGACTATAAAGTCTGCAACCACTTGTCCTTTTACTGCCTTAAGAGGCATAAAGGTCAAGGAGTATTCAGTTAATGCTAATGCCCACTTTCCAATTCGACTATGCAAGATAGGTTTCGACAACATATACTTGAAAACATCAAAATGAGACGAAACATACACATCAACTGGTTTTATATATTGCTTGAGTTTTGTACAAGAGAAATACAGACATAGACACAATTTTTCAACTTCACTATATCTAGTTTCTGCATCGTTCAAAACTCTACTGAGATAGTAAATGGGTCTTTCGACTCCATTCTCATCCTCTTGGGCTAACATGCTTCCCAAAGTTTTGTCGGATGCAGCTATGTACAATCTCATACTCCTATTGCTACAAGGAGGCACCAAAATAGGTGGCTTAGTGAGGTACCCTTTGATTTTGTCGAAGGCTTCTTGTTGCTCTTGCCCCCATTCGAACCCTTCTTTATTCAGTCGAAGTAAGGGTGAAAAGGCCTGAGCTTTCCCACTTAGGTTAGATATAAATCTCCTCAAGAAATTTATCTTGCCTAACAGAGATTGCAGTTCCTTCTTATTCGATGGCGCTTTCGCTTCCAGAATGGCCTTCGTCTTGTTCTGGTTTATCTCGATTCCTTTCTTGTGGACTACGAAGCCTAAGAAATCTCCAGCTTTTACACAGAACGCACACTTCAAAGGGTTCATCTTCAGACCATGTTCTCTCATTCTTTCGAATGATTGTCGAAGGTGGTCAATATGATTCTTCCTGGAAACAGATTTTATAACAATGTCATCAATATATACTTGCATAAAAGTGTTAATAAAATCATGGAAGATAGTATTCATTGCTCGCTGGTACGTTGCCCCAGCGTTCTTTAGGCCAAAAGGCATCACTACCCATTCGTAAGTGCCTAGGGCCCCAGGGCATCGAAAAGCTGTTTTCGACACATCCTCTTCAGCAATGAATATTTGATTATATCCTGAATAACCATCGAGCATGCTCAGGTATTCATAGCCAGCGGCAGAATCGACTAGCATCTCCGCCACAGGCATAGGATATTCGTCTTTGGGTGTAGCAGCATTCAAATCTCTGAAATCTATGCACACCCTTAATGTACCATTTTTCTTAATTACTGGCACAATGTTTGCAATCCATTCGACATACCTTGTAACACGTATGAATTTGCATTTCAGCAGTCTTTCGACTTCCGTTTTGATCTTCGACAGTATTTCTGGAGCGAAGCGTCTTGGATTCTGCTTGATTGGCTTCTTCCCAGGTTTGATTGGCAACTGAAGTTCTACCAATCCTCTGTCGAGACCAGGCATTTCATCGTAATCCCATGCGAAACAGTCCTTGAACTCTTTCAACAATTGGATTACTTCCAACCTAAGTTCTGGGTCAATTTTGGCGCTGATGTAGGTTGGCCTTTTCTCTGACCCTTCGCCTAAGTTGATTTCTTCTAAAGGATCTTGCGCTAACATTTTAATGTTGTTCGCCAAGGGGTCCTTTTCGAAGCCCAAAGGCTCATCGTCATAGATGGCGTCGAGCCTCTGTTCCTGCATTTCTTCTGGCATGATATCAGGGGGTCTTGGATCGAAATCCTTTCCTGGACCTGCAGCAGATAACTGTTGATCGTTGGCCTGTGTGGCCATGTACTTCACTTCGACTTCGAGAGCCGTTATCATCTTAGTTTCGGCTACATAAGACGAAATTCGCTTCAAAGATTGTGACTCAGTCATTATCACTGAATTCACTTCCCTAACCAGTTGGTTGGATATCAGTTAACCCACTGAAGTCTATGTGGGACAAGTCTTCTCTGTCCCATTGGAAACCATGCTCAGGATGCAGGTATAGGGAACAAAAAGTGTTTGGCGCTGGCGCCATGTCGAAGTCAGGTGTTGGACATGGCCCTATGTGAGCCAAGTTCTTGTCGAAATCTGCCAACCCCAGGTGATTCACTTCGCCTAGGTAATAACTTTGATCTGCCTCTATGTTTTCGACCATCCCATCTGGACGCCATAGGAGCAGCCTCTGATGCATTGATGATGGCACAGCTCCAACACCATGAATCCATTCACGGCCCAACAAAAGATTGTAGTTAGGTTTGGCCGATATGACCATAAACATTGTTGGTCGAAGGATAGACCCTACTTTGATATCTAGCTGGATCACTCCCATAGTGGTCCCTATGCCGCCCTCATAGTTCGACAGGACCATATTGTGAGGCTTAATGTCCTCATCCCTTTTGCCTATTTTCCTTAGCATAGAGTGAGGAATAACGTTGATGGTTGCCCCACAATCCACCAATATTTTATTCACAGTAGTTTCTTCGAGTTTAGCCCTTATAAATAAAGGCTTGAGGTGATTTTTCATCGCCTCTGTGGGTGGTTCGAAGAATCCATTCTGTTCCTCAGTGGTGCCATTGTCCATGACGAAATAGCATACTGGCCTGTGTTTGGCCATTTCTTGTTCCACTTCCCAGTCGCTTGCTTCGACCTCCACTTGTCGGTTGAATTCTCTGGGCAGCACTAAGACTATATTCACCATTATGTCCAAAGTATCATCAGACTCAGAATCGTCTTCGTCTTCGACTTCACTTTGGTTAGGCCAAACTAGCCTGTTGGTTACTGGCTCTCTTTCTAGAGGTTTCCTTTGCTTCCTTTGAGGAACATTCGAACTGGTTTCTGCCTTTGGTTCGTTGGCAGCCTCCCTTTCAGCTTTTCGTCTCCTTTGGTATCTCCTCCATTGAGATCGAGACATGGGATTTTTCCCTTTGTAGTTGCTTGACACTTGTGCAACTTTAGGTGCAGCAACCTGAGGCTCTTTCTTTTGAGTTAAAGATGAACCCCTTGGCACGTCGAAAGAGTGCCATCTCTCTTCACTTGGCCTTTTTCGACCAGAGGTTTTGTACCAAGTATCTACTGGCACATTTGTAGGAGGCCTAAAAGTCAATGGCCTCTTTTCTTGGTTTGAACCTCTTTGGGAGGCTCTTCTGGGATCATGTCGAAGATCAACATTTTCCCTTCTCTTATTCGCTGCTCTTACGCCTTGAATGTGCTCAGCAGCCTTTTTGTCAAAGATCGAACTGCATCTCGGACACAGCATCACCTCTGATTTCTTTTTCTGGCATCTTTGTAGAAAATCTGCCAGATTTTCATTTTCCCGAGGGAAATCAGTCTTATTAGCTTGTTCTTGCCTCATGGCCTCTTCTGATGCTTTTGGGTCAGAAAGTTCGACCATGTTGATATTCATTGTATCTTTGTTAGCAAGAGTTAACTGCTTCATTTGTATCTCCAGATTCTTCGTCTGGCCTTGAACTGTGGCCAAGTGGGAACTGGGTTTTGGTCCAGTTTCTTGTGCTTCAGCGGTCTCCAACTTCGGGCTTTCGACCGCTTTCTGAACTGCTTCAATTGTCTTCCTGGATAAATTTCCAGAAAAACTGCCAAAGATTGGCATGTTGATGTGGTCCTTTGAGACTTCGACCATTGTGATTCCTGGCTTCTTCGACTGGCTCCTGGTTGCCTCTATCACGTTCACCTCAGAGGGCTCAGCATAGTGGGCTTCAGCCTGCAATGGATTTGAGTCGACAGCCATGGGGGTTTTGTCAGCAAACTTCAACCTCCCTTCTTCGATAGCGTCTTGCACAAGATTCCTGAAAAGAAAACATTGAGAAGTTTTATGGCCCAAAAAATTATGATATTTGCAAAAACCTCTCTTCTTTCTTTGATCAAGAGGAGGCACTTTTACCCCTGGGGGTACTATCATTTGGCCATCTTTAACCAGCAAGTCGAATATTTCATCACATTTTGTGATGTCAAAACTATAAGTCTTTTTGGGGAACCTATCGTTGGTCCTTTCTGGACCAATGGGATTTTTCCCACTTGAGGGGACTAACAGTTTACAAGAGTATGGTGGCCCTTGTTTCAATTTCGCTAAATCGACTTCTCCTTCTTCGACAGTTATAGTATCGTCGAAGGATTCTGGGTCTTCGTCATCCATCTCAACGTACGCTATCCTCTCTCTCTTGTGAGTTTTCGTTGCCTTTGCTTTTTCAGCTTTGAGGCGTTCTACCTGTCGAACTCTATCGGCCAGTTGGGCCATGTCTCTCAGGTATTGGGTGTCTAGCTTCTTCCTAATGGAATAATCTAAACCGCCTGCGGCTATTTCGACTAGCTCGTGTTCTGGCACTTGTGTAAAGCATCTCGCCTTGAGCAGCCTAAACCTATTTAGATATTCGTCTATAGGTTCAGTGAAACGTCTCTTCACACTGGCCAATTCTTTCAGGCTTATCTTGGTTTGCCCCATGTAGAATTGTTCATGGAACAATCTTTCCAACTGGGTCCAATGATGGATCGAATTGGGGGGGAGAGTTGTAAACCAAGTAAAAGCGTTCTTTGTTAAAGAACTTGGGAAGTACTTGATCCTTAGGTTTTCGTTATTCGAAATGTCACCTGCTTCGATCAAATATCTCGCCACATGCTCGACAGTAGATTCTGTCGTGTCCCCAGAGAACTTAGTAAATTTGGGGACTTTGCATCTAGGAGGTAAGTCTGTCTGTAACACGTACTCTGACAATGGAGATGTAAAGTTGGGCCTTCGAAAGCCCATGTTCATCCCATTTTGAGTCATGATCCTTTCGATCATGGTTGCCAGATTATTTTCCAAACCCATGTTTTGGTATTGGACATGCTGAACTACTTCGTCAGCATTTTGGTTTCTGTTAACTAACCTTACCTCTGGAGTTATTACCCTAGGTTCCTCGACAGGTTGATCCAATCGTGCCCTAAGGTTTTCTTCGACAGGCTGCTGAGCCTGATTGATGGTGGTTTCTTCCTCTAAGAATATCCCCTGGTTTCCCCTTATTTGCGCCCTTTGGGGCTGTCGAACAGGTTGGGGTACTCCAAAGAAATCAGTCAAACGCGTCATTTGCGCTGCCACTTGCTGATTCGATTGAGTAGTGTTTTATATTAGAGGGTTCAGCACTGTACTCAAAGTTTGTGCCAACATTTGCACCATATCATGGTTGCTTTCGTCCATTTGTTGCCTCAAGACTGCTGTCGAGGCATTTGTAAGGCCATGGGCTACTTGGGACGTTCCTCCTAAGAGTTGGGTCCTATTTCTATTCGCCATGCCTACTCCAGAACCTTGGAGTGGCGAAGAGGCACTCACTAAAGTATCTGAAAAAGTGGACGCAGCATTCGTCAGGCTAGCCAAGTCAGAAGTTGGCATGCCATAGAGTGGCATAAATCCTGGGGGAACAAAAGGCCTTGTGCCTAAATTTCCCCTTGGTGGGGGGGTTCCCAAAGGCGCTCTGGGGCCTATGAACGGAGGTAATGGCCCCGTTGTTGTGACCGTCACTGCTGGTGTCGAACCAACAGTTGTCGCTTCACTTACGGTCGTACTAACCGTTGCTCCCACATTCGTTTGTGGGATTTCGTTATTGTTTGGCGGATTCGCCATCTCTTCCCTTCTTCTGGCAGTATCGTTATCGTTAGTGTATATTCTACCACTTCTCAATAACATACAACACTCCTCAAAAAGATGAGATTCTTTTCAACAATCAACACACAGTCCCACCAGGTGTGCCAATTTGTTTACCTGTGTATTTGGTAAACAACCGCTGATCCTCCAAATGGTTACTTATTTGGTTACTCGCAGGATCGATCAGATTGATCCTAGGACATAGGTTGATTTTGAAGTTTTGATTAAATTGGATATTAGTTAAATGACAGTAAAATGAAGAGGCTTTAAATAAATTGCATGAAGAAAGGACTTGGTAAAATAAATGAGGCTTTAAATGAAAGGCTTCGACAGGAAAGTAAAGAAGAAAGCAAGTAAATTTCTGGAAAAGTAAATGACTTTGATTAATAAAGTTGGTGTTTCACACATACATTTCTCAACAATTCTTTCTCACACGCTGGGTACTCGAATCTATATGAGTGACTTTGTATAGAATTGTGAACACACGCGAGAAACTACATGACTACTACTATTTATACTAAAACATCCCAAGTAACCGTCGGGCAGTTACACTGCTTCGAGATGAGTCCACTTGGCACGTTCTCAACGTTCGACGCTCCAGATCTTTGCACGTTGCACTTGGTAACCGCTGGAAACCGTTTTCCCTCCAAACGCTTGAATTTCAAACTGTTCCACTCTGAACCATCGAACACTTTCGTCGAGAAGCATCTTCGACGAGAAACACCTTCGACGTCGAAGGCAACCAACTTCTCCCTTGGAAGAAATCTTCTAAGTACCTTGCCATCTTTCGATGGGCATTTCGACGGACCTAGCTAGTCGAAAACATCCTTCAGTTTTAATGGCTGACATTAATGAAACAAGAGTGTCGAATTTAGGAGCCAACACGGCTCCAGCTTTGTGGATCCATGGACGACCCAGCAAATAAGAATAGGACGGCCGAATGTCCATCACGTAGAATGTAGAATTGAAGACCTGAGAACCAACTTTGATTGGAATATCAACCTCACCATGTACCATCCTCTTAGACCCATCAAAGGCCCGGACAACAATGTTACTCGGCTTTAGCTCCAAACCTTCGCAATCCAGTCTGTCTAGAGCTTTCTTGGGCAAGACGTTCAAAGAGGAACCAGTGTCAACTAACACATGTGCAAGAGTAGTGCCCCTGCATTCAATGGAGACATGAAGGGCATCATTATGGTTCTTCCCCTTAGCAGTCAGATCAGCGTCGGAGAAACCCAAACCATTATCAGCAGTTAAATTGGCCATACAATCGGTAAATTGATCAGCTGATGTCTCTTGTGGCACGTGGGCCGTCTTCAAGAAGGTAATCAGAGCCTCGGCATGGGCCTCTGAACACAACAACAGTCATAACATAGAAATCTTGGATGGGGTTTGCCCCAGTTGCTCAACTACATTAAAATCACTCTTCTTAATAATCTTTAGAATCTCTTCCATCTCCTGTTTGGAAGCTTCAACAACGATGGTCTTTGGCGCCTCCGTCTGGGCAGGCATATCAGTGGTGATCCCTTTGCCCCGAGCGCTAGATGACTCGGCGAAAAGGGTAGGAACGGGGACTTGATCAGAAATGGCAGCAGGTACACTTGCAGGCTTAATGACAACAGGTCTTTGGACGGCTGGTGGAGCAATATCAGGTGAGAAAAGTCTACCGATGCGGGTGACTTTAGCAGGTCCTGTAACGTTGCTGACGCCGATATCAGCACCGAACTCTTGCTTAACTCCAAGAACATAAACATCTGCCCTATAGTGCCAAGGGACAGCTTTGTCAGATGTATAGGGGATGGGCCCCAGAACAGTGATGATTATAGGTGCGGTCTTCGGAACAGATGTAATTCTAACAGGCGTCCTCGAGGGAGCCTTGGAAGAATTGTTGAAAATGGTAATAATGGAAACTTCTTCAGAATGAAAGGGTGGAACAACAGTCTTCTCAAAAAGAATCTCTTTACTATCCATCAGGTTCTGGACACCTGACTTCAGAGATGGGCAACCAGTAGGTAAAGCAGAACACATAGGGCAACCTTCACCACAGCCCGGAAATAAACCGGCTAGCAACAGGTTCTTCTTGATAGTCATCAGAGGGGTAACAACATCATCCACAGAAACCACGAACAAGTCGTCCTCTACAACATTCACTCCATGCTTGGGCATGGGAGCAGTCACAATATTAGGCCTCTCGGGCGCCTCGAACTCAATCTCCTTTGCATCGATTAGGTCTTGAACCTTGTTTTTCAGACTCCAACAATCATCTGTATTATGCCCCGGGCTCTCAGAGTGATAAGCGCATCGGGCGTTGGGGTTATACTTTGATGACGTTGTGTTTGGATTCTTTGGGGATTCCCTTAGAGTCACCAGATTGGTACTCAGCAACTGTGGCAATATCTGAGACAAAGTCATGCTGAGACGAGTGAATTGCCTTCGAGGTCTCTCTTCCCTTTGTTGGTTGTGATGCTGAGGAGCACCAGTAGGTTTTGAAATAACAACCGCATTTACAGCTTGGTGGTGTTCAGGTCTACTTTGTCTTCTTAAACTGTAGACAGCACTGGACTCTTTCTTGAATGGTTTCTTCTCGGTGCCCGATGAGGCACCCTTCTGTATCTTCCCAGCTTTAATACCCGCTTCAACCCTCTCACCAGTTAAGATGAGGTCTGTAAATCCGGCTGAGGAGCTTCCAATCAGATGATTAAAGAACGGACCAGACAGGGTCCCCAAAAACATGTCAACTAGTTCACGATCATCCAAAGGTGGTTGCACCCTTCCGGCCAAGTCTCTCCATTTTTTAGCATACTCTTTAAATCCTTCACCCGCCCCTATTGACATACCCTGGAGTTGGGTACGCGTAGGAGCGAGGTCGGAGTTATATTGATACTGCCTATAGAACGCAGCAGCCAAATCCTCCCAACTGCGGATACTGGCTCCGTCCAACTGATAGAACCACTCAAGCTGAGTCCCTGAAAGACTGTCTTGAAAGAAATGGATCCACAAGTTCTTATCAGCAGTGTAAGGTTGGATCTTCCTCACATATGACCGGAGGTGCAGCTTTGGACAGGAAGCTCCGTCATACTTGGCAAAGGCAGGTGCCTTGAACTTATGGGGAATCACCACCCCAGATGATAGACCCAGATCTCCGAAGTCCATACCGGGCACCTTCTGTACTTCCATAGCGTCCAAACGGTCTTCCAGTTGTTTGTACTTATCCTCAGCAGGAGGATACTGTTCTTCATCATAGTCCGTCTTGTTGTCGGAGACCATAGGGCTAGGAGGAGCCCTCCTTTCTTGTGGACTGTCTTTCTCTCCAGACGGGGTGGCCAGATCAATTTCATTCTGCAGCCCGTTTCCAAACCTGCGTCCAGTGTTGAACAGGATGGTCCTCTTCTTCTTCTTCCTCTCTTTCAAAATCAGGGTCTTCAAGTCCCGCTGAACCTTAGCTAGGTTCATGACCAACTCTTGGAATTGGGCATTCTGGGCCTGGAGGGCCTTGATAGCTTGCTCAATGGACAGTTCAGCAGACATGATTATTGCTGAAATAAACAGTGAATAAGATAAGAGACCTGTAAAAGGGTACCTGTTTATGAAGTGCATGAGATGAAATGTGTATGATTTATGATTTCAAAGACAATCAGGATTCAAATTTGTAAACAAGAACGGAAACACACTGTATTAGATTTAACTTTAGAATTTAAATTGTTCAACAAATTTCCCTCAGGCCTTACAAGAATGGAAATACTAAAAAGTAAATAAAAACTGTAAAAGAAAACATCAAAGGTCTATCAATGCTTCCATGGTCTCTTCTTCTCAGTGCAGACATAATCATTCAGGATCCTCTCATTTTCCAGTTGCTTAGTCAGCTTCTGTATCTTCTGTTCTTTTTCATTGAAACTCTCCCGATAAGAATCCCGTTCTTCCTGCAGTTGCATCCAAGACCTCTTCAGTGTGCCAATTTCAGTGGGAATATGAGGATGGAGAATAGTTGGAGGAACCCCGTCGTTATTAGCAACTTCAAGAGTAACCGGCCTGACCGCTTCATATGGCATACCTAACTTCTGGGCACGGATGCGGACCCATCTGAGATATGGTTCCATTGGCAGAGAAGCCTTTGGTCCCAACTCATGTGGGTCAGATTTGTGAACTCTATCCCAAGCCCTGATGAATCTACGATGCAGCTCATCGCTATCTCCCTGAAAATCAAAGATGATATGAGGTATCAACATCTCATGAGGCCCTTCTCTTCTGGCTCTTCCAAACTGACGGAGAGCTAAACATGGGTTATAAGAAATTCCTCCATGGGTTCCGATCAATGGAACATTAGGATACTCTCCACAACGATCAATGACAGTCACCTCATCCAAGCCTTTGAGAGTCCAGATAATGTCATTATTAGTAAGAGACATTACCCTATGAGCCCAGCCCATTCCTTCTTTGTTCTTCAGTACGGACTTAGGGAGGTGCGAAATAAACCACCTCGACAATAAAGGAGCACAGCACATCAAAGTTCCCCGCTTTCGGGCAGTACGAGCATAGAGCTGATGAAGGATATCACCCAAGAGAGTGGGTACAGGGTTCCGAGAGATGAAGATCTTTATGGCATTAACATTAACAAAAGTGTCAGGATTTGGAAACAATACCAGACCATAGATTAAGAGAGCCAGAGTGTCCTTGTACGCTTTGAAGTCTAAGCCATCCCAGAAGTAATTAGCTTTGTCAACCAGAAACTTAGCCAAAAAACCCTTAGCTCCACTTCTAGTCTCCCAGTTAGCCATTACCTCCTTTTTGGTCAAGTGAAGGGCTGCAGCAATCTCTTCAGGCCTGAGAGTCTCTTCCCAACCAGTAAATGGAGTCTACTCCAAAACAGAGATACCAAGCAACTCAGAGAATTCTTCCAGGGTAGGGACCAGCTGGAAGTCTTGAAAGGTGAAGCAATGGTATAGCGGATCATAAAACTGGACCAAGACGCTCATCATTTATTCGTCCAATTTTGAGGTGACTAAACTGAGAAGAGAACCATGCCTCCTGATGAAGGAAGTAGTGTCTGGAATCCTGACAACCAACTATTTAAGCAAAGTAGGTACTTTAACAAAGTTGATCCGAATAGTATTCCTACGCATGGGCATCATGATGTCCTACAAAACAGAGCAAAGATGAAACCCTCTTGTCTTTGAAATAGGTTAGTCCTTATGCAAGATGTATGCAATGTTATGATGTTATGATGTCATGGTAAAGGCACACCACAAATATTCACGAAAGGCAAACATGGTAAAGGCATACAAGTCACATAAAAGCGCCCTTAGATTTCGGGCTGGCATGAAGTTCAGGTACTACCCTCTTTAAGTTTCAGTTGGTTAAGACCTGTCCTAAATAATAGTAACCGGGTTCTAGAGGATCTCAATATCACTGACTACCCTCAATCGGTCATAATTCCAGTTTAGCAACCTTTTCTTGCAGCCGGAATCATCGCGAGAGTTTAGTCTCAATGAGTGTAGCATACTGCTACTGTTCTATGGCCAAGTTGGTCAATTTAAGGTTCTAAGGTCAGTTGGTGCTTAATGACTCCTTAGAAGACCCATATTCTCCTCGTTCCAACACAAGGGATATCGGTACAGACTAAGGTGCCACACCAACGTAGCTACTGCTTCATCCGTGTCGGTCTACTCCGGACATATCCCTCACAGTTTATTGCTACTTACCTAAAAAGGGTACCCCAGATCCGGGTTAGGATCTATAGAACTCCAATACAAGCCCACAAAATTAAAGCATACAAAGCATACAATTGAAAACACAAGTGATCTAATCCTAAGGTACACCTCACTTATAAATTGTCCCCAGCAGAGTCGCCAGTTATGTGATCGGCGGGAATGAGAACTGACTGTTTTTTAATGCTGGTTTGCGTTTGCGTTTGTTTTTGCAAAGTGTTGCGGTAAGCAAGAGTCGCCACCGTCTTTTATTTTATCCAACAAGGAAAGGACAAAAGCACAGAAAAATTCCTTTTCGAGATTGTTTCTCGGGTTCGGGAGGTAGATTATAGAAAGGGAAGGTGTTAGCACCCTTTTTATCTGTGGTTATCCACGGGCTCTTAGGTACTTGCTCACTATGTTTTCAAAAGTTTGCTTTTCTTTGTGTTTGTGGGTTTGAAAAGTTTTAATTGTTTTGAAAAGAGTGTAAGTGCGAAAATTTTTGTTTTGTTTAAAAGAGAGCAAGTACTTAAGAACATCTACCTATTCAAAAAGGAATTAAACTGTGCAACTGTCCTTTAGACAGTGCTATCCCACTACTGAGGAGTAGGTAGCACCTTCATTGGAGTTTCTCGGTTCAATTCTATTTTAGGGACGTATGGTCACTAAAGCAACGTTAGGACGCTTTAGTGGTAATCCTAATGTCTTAGATCATTTTTATCGAGGCAACCATTTCGAGGCAACTTATGATCTTGGGACAAAAGGACGACCTCTAAAACATCCTATACTTAATGACCACGCTCGAGGCAACCAAGTGAGGTGTACCCTAGGAGTGGCATGTGCAAGTGCATCAATTTTTAGTTATATTATCTTTGCATGTCATGGTGAGCTACTGTTGATTTTAAGTTAGGAGTTTAATCTTGTCATGCATAACCTAGTTAGCATACATCTAAACAGTTAATATATGTACAGGAATTTAAAGTGCAGGAATTGTAAATCCTACGCTATTACAAAGCTTCGGGGAGAGGGATTATTTACATGTCCAAAAATTGGGGAAATAAAAGCAGTAAAAAAGGTCTTAGTTTAAGCTATTACATCCCAGTAAGCAGTTACAATAAAATAAACGCGCGTGAACCTGAAAAATCCTAAGAATAAGAACTTTTGTTGTTTTATTTTATTTTTTGGGAAAATGTTAATGTTCAATTAATTCAAATTTAATTAACTAAAAATACTGATTAAAATTAACTCTAAAACATACCTAATATTTTTTGCATTTTTTGTTTATGAAAAGGATTGAATTCAAATAAATCCTAAGTCTACTGATTTTAAAATTGAAGAAAATAAGTTAAAATAATTAACTAAATTAAATCCTAATTCTAAGTTATTTATTTTTATGATTTTTTATGTTGATTAAAAAAAACAAACTAAAAGAAATAAACAAAAACAAAGTAAACAAAGTACAAATGGGCCAGGCAGCAAAACAAGAAAAAAATATAATTCTGGAGGCCTGGGTCAAAAGAGGTGCAGGCTGTCTTTCGACCCAGTGAAGAGGCTGGATCGAAGGTGCATGAGAGGCTGCACGCTTAGGGTGTTCGATCTGGATATGCCATCCTTCGATCTGGAAATCCTAGGTCCAGTTCGAAGTTAGACTGCTGAGCTTCGAAACTCTGAACAGGAATCTGAGAATGTATTTCCTGCAAGAAACGAAACACATGTTAAAGGTCCAGGGGGGGGGGGATTTTACCCCCCTAGTTCGAATCTCTCTCTTATTCGCACCTGCTGAATCTGGGTCTGGGTTTGTTTTATCCTGGGATTCGAAGGAGAAACTCAGATTGTGCCCAAGCAATGGCACAATCCCATCTCTGCGCTGTAGCTTATATGTAGCACATTAAATCATTCACAAACAGCAGTAATAATATGAATATGCAATCAAAATGAATTTAAAAATGAGTTTTGAGATTAGATCCTTTTTTACCAAACAGAGGTGCTTCGATCTGTAGTTCTGAGGGTGGAGGTGTTCGCTGGGTGGCAGCTCTGGCTGGTGCAAGGATTGGTTATGGCTTCCTGGAAGTGCTGATGACTTTTGGCAGCGTATCTCCAAGCTCTCCTTGCTTCTTTTCTCTATTTTTTCTGTATATTTTCGTGTGTCCTGGATATGTATGCTGGCCTCTGTATTTATAGGGGTGTGAGGGTGCAGTAATGGCAAGAGACAGCCATTAAACAGGCCATTAAAGCCATGAGACAAGAATCAGACACATTAAATAATTTCCTTTTTTGAAACATTCGTGTCCCTTGAATGAACTTGGACGCTTCTGACTTTCGAATGCCTTCAGGCCTTGTCCTTCGATTGGTCCTAAGTTTCCTCCTTCGAATGGACTTCCTCTGCTTCGACTGCTTGATTTGAAAAGAGTCACTCTGGTCGAATAAGCTCTTCAGGAACAGAAAAAGGCAAGAATCTGGCCTTTAACTCAGAAATTAAATCCACAAACAACATTTAATTATTTCTATATTTGCAAGGGAAACATGCCATTTTCTCATGTTCAGTGTACCTGGACTTGTTTGAGTGCCCTCTTGATGGCTTTGTTAACAAGCCAATCGAAAGGTGTTGTTCATACTAATCGAAGGACATGGTTCACATGCCACTCGAAGCTGCCTGGACACAATGCTGGATCGAAGGTTCCCTTGGCATGCCAATCGAAGTGCTCGTCCATAATGCCAATCGAAATGTTCCTTCAGAATGCCAATCGAAGGGTCTTTCAGAATGACAATCGAAAGGTCTTTCAGAATGCCAATCGAAGTGCTCCTTCAGAATGCCAATCGAAGGGTCTTACAGAATGACAATCGAAAGGTCTTTCAGAATGCCAATCGGAGTACTTGTCCACAATGCCAATCAAAGAGCTTGAGAGAATTCCAATCGAAAGGCTCCTTCAGAACACCAATCGAAGGGTCTTTCAGAATGCCAATCGAAATGTACATAAAGCACCACTCAAAAATTTTCCTTTTCCTTAGGCAAGAGTTTGTGATCAACCATGCAGGGGGAAGACTTTTGGAAACATGAGAGGGTAAATTTTGGGGTACAACACATGGCAACTTTCCATGTATGGAAGGAGGAGACCTAGTCTAGACTAGGTTCTTCTGGATAAACGCATGAAACAATTCAGTATAGCTCATCGAGATAGGATCAAAAGCTTCTTTCCTCTGATTTTGCCCTTGGTTGGCTATTTGTTGAGTTCCTTGAGACTGGTAGGCAATAACAGTTGAAGTCGTACTGATAACTGGGGTTACTGCAGCAACATGCTGCTGGTGCTGATGGTGTTTTCTTTGGCTCCTACTTCCTTTTCCTTGAATAATGGCATTATTTCCCCCCTATTTCTTTATAGAGAACCCATATGCATGCTTTTTGGTGCCAGTGTAACCTTCATCCTTCAACAAACATCCTTCTCTGACGGCTTCTTCTAAACGAACACCCATACCAACCATCTCAGTAAAGTCAGTAGGTGCACTGGCAACCATCTTCTCATAGTAAAATGACCCAAGAATTTTCAAGAAAACTTTAGTCATCTCTTTTTCTTCCATTGGCGGCACAACCTGAGCAGTAACTTCATGCCAACATTGAGTGTATTCTTGGAATGGCTCGTTGTCTTTCTGAGTCAAAGGTCTCAACTGATCACGATCGAGAGCCATGTCCATATTATACTTGTATTTTCTTACAAAGGCCTTTCCCAAATCATTGAAAGTGCAGATATTGGCACTATCCAAGCCCATGTACCACTTCAACATAACACTAGTCAGACTGTCTTAGAAAAAGTGAATTAACAAATGTTGGCCGTCAGTGTGATTGGACATCATTCTTACAAACATCACCAGATGAGAGCGAGGACAAGAGTTTCCCTTGTATTTATCAAACTATAGAACCTTGAACTTAGCGAGTACTTTCAAATTAGGGACCAAATAGAGATCACTAACATTTTTTCCAAACAATTCTTTCCCTCAGAGAGCTTTCATCTCCTTCTGCATCTTATTAAATTGATCTTGGAAATCATCCATTATGTCATAAAAACCTAATCTTTCACTTGGCGCGACAGTAGCATGGTAGATTTCATCATTAACAATAGGAATAATATGCACAACCGGGGATGCAAAAACCATAACAGGATAAACAAGATAGGCAACTTGAGCAGTTGGGTTATATCCTTCAGGCATGAAATTCTTAGGCATTCCCCATGGGTAACCTTCAGGCATATGAAATTGAGGAGAAAAAACAACAGTAGTAGCAGAGCCAGGCACTGATAGTATCTCAAGAGATCACAATATTTTATTGAGGTTGAACCATATACAGAGAAGGATGAGGAGGTGGTGGCTAAATGTGAGTAGCCACCATGGATTCCACCAAAGCAATCAAATTAGCCATACTAGTTCTTAGAGCAGTAACTTCTTCCCTAAGTTCATGATTCTCTTGTTCCAAATTTTCAATTTTCTTCTTGGTGTTAGCCCGAGTGTTATAAGAGTGAGACAACTTGTTGACTAAACGAAGTAGAAGAAACATATAAGACACTTGAGAAAAAACAGGAATGCAAAAATATGTGCGAAATGATGCATGAAATACAATGCAAAATGATTTATTTTGTTTATTTTAATTTTCAAGGAACTTTAAGAAACTATAATCATTGTGAATATTAAAGGAATAACACATATTTTGAGACATTGAATAATCTCATCTTATTAACAATTTGGAAGGATTACAACTTAAGTACAAGTTTCAATAATCCTAAACATAAAAGAAGAATAATATAATTTAAAAGTCCTAAAGAGCCAATGTAGAAAAAGATCCCTCTACACGCTGACGCTTCCCTTTGAGCCTCCTAATATGATATTTCAACTTCTTATTCTCTTCCACAAACTTGTCAACAACTCTTTTCCATCCACCAGAGGAAGGAAACATATGAGAATAATATTGCTCACTAGGACCTGGCTGAATGCTAAAGGAAAAAAAATCCTCTTTCTTTTCCATCATCTCCATAACATGCCGTTCAAGAATCTTGATCAAATCATCTTTCTCCTTCAATTGTGTTGAGTGTGATACCTCTGGTATTTATTCTTCCAAGCATCTTTCTCTTGTTGCATTCTGACTAATGCTAGTTAAAGCTCTTCAACACCCTCTAAGAGAGAAGGAATAAGTTCTACAAAAATTGCAGCTAAGGGTTCTTGACGAGGATAAGGCATCTTCAACTAAATTTCTCTTGCTTGTTGTTGTACCCCAAAATTTGCCCTTTCATTTCTCAAGGAATCACCCTGGATCCTCAAGTTTGCTTTCATCCAATTGCAAATCTGAAATTACAAATTTTCCAAGAGAATCGTTCACAGGGGCAAAATGGTCATTTACACACCAAAGGAGTCAAACTATGTGTTGTACCCCAAAATTTGCCCTCCCATATTCTTCAAGATTTGGCAAGATCAAGCTTCAAAATCTCTCAAGGGTTGCACAGTCCAATTGCCTCCTAACACAGTCAAAATTAGGGTTTTGGTTCTTGCAAAGAAATTGAGGTTTCCAAGGGTCCAATCAAGTCCCATATGCCTATATACATTGTCAAGCATCCATATGTCAAGGTTCAAGACTCACAACATCAAATTGTACATGCTTCACAGTCAACTACAGGGGCAAAATGGTCATTTGACAGTCAAAAGTCAAAACTTTTGGTCAACATCTTATTTTGAAGCCACAATCATCATTTGATCAATTCTTGATCATGATTCCACAAGCATGGCTCAAAAAGTCTCAAGATGCAAAAGTTGTTATGTCTGGACAACTGAAAAGTCAACTGCAAATTGACCAAGGCATAACTTCTTCATGGTTTATCAGAAAAATCCCATCCAAAGCTCATTTTGAAGGGGATGACATTTCCTACAACTCATCTTCACACTCCAAGCCCAAGAAATGCTCTCACAAAAAGTTATCAATTTCAACATTATAGGTCATTTTCAAAAGTCAACAAAAAGGCACTTTAAGTCAAAGACCATAACTTGAGATTGGTAAATCAAAATGACATGGGACCAAAGGCATTGGTTATAGGACTTCAAGACCTTTCCAAAATGTCCACAAACATGTTCATAGCTTCAAAATTGAGCAAGATATGCATTGGAGAAGTTGGGAAATTTTTGGGAACTTTCAAAAGTCAACTTTGCCTAAAACACTTCAATTTTGCTAATGGGCCTCAAATTCTTTCTTGAATCATTACCCAAGGCCTATGCACGACCCATTGAGATTAATTTGATTTATTTTCTTATTTTTAATTAATTAATTGAATTTATATTTATATTAATTCATTTAATTGGTTTTAATTATAGGAAAATTCAAAGATATGCTTTTTAGATCTTTTTGTGCAACAAATATGACTAGGGCAAGCTGGCAACTCGTTTCTCAATCAACAAGGCAAAAAAATCCATGATTGGCAAGGTTTCATGAAAGAAAATATTGAAAAAGATATGATTAGGCAATCAAATATTCAAGTCATAATGCCATGGACTTTTGGGCTCATTCTTGACCTAATTCACATCACATACATATGCTGAGTGAAACCCTACTCAAGGACATGCACAATTGCTGCTGAACCGATAGAACAAAATTGCAAAAAACTCAAAAACATTGTGAAACTGAAATCCTATTTGCAGGTGGATTCAAGGCTTAAAAGTGATTCAAATGTATTGCCTAAGTCTCCAGGAAGCTATTACCATCAAGAACAAGCTCTCATACTCAGGGAAACGGTAAAACAAAGTCACAGTTTGAGCAAATATGTTCATAATCGAAATCTAATTTCCATGCATTATTGACATGTTTTTCTTATTGATTTGTATTGCTGAGACCCTCCTGAAGCTTTTGATATAGTTTAATTGTGCTAAAACTGCTTGAATCGAAATCCACCATGAACGACATCTAGGGTTTCTGAAGCTTGCAATTAGGGCTTTAGGCATCAGGAAAAATTGGACCATGTCATGACCATGGTTGAATTCGTCAAGGCCAGACGAATTCAACCAGCATATCGCGCCCTTTTTATATTGTCTCCACTTCTATTCTCTATTCTTGGGACGTTCACTTAGTGGGGGTTTAAAACCCCCGCTATCTTGTTTATATTTGCAGGAAAAAGATGAAGAAGATAATAGCTGTCCAAGCGCTACTGGAGCATTCAAACCTTAGCGCATTTTTTAATGTTTCAGCATAATGGGCACTTTTCATATATTATATTTCTTTATTATTATGTATACAAACGCGCTGCATGGTTCAGATGGTGGAGGACGTGTCTTGCAAACACTGGGACCTGGGTTCAATTCCCAGGTCCCCCATATATTCTTCATATTTTTCTTAATGCTTTCAGGTACATCGCTTCTTAAACGTTCCACCATGCGCACCCAAGTCTAGGCTTGCCAAGTGGCCTTGATGAACAATCTGAAGGCCACAGAATGAAGTCCACGGTATGCTGCAGTCAATAAGCGTGCATACAATCTGAAAAGTCAACAAGGCCTTGTGTTCATGGGCCTGAATTCCTCACAAACACCTCCACTTTGGGCCAGACACCCCCTTGGTTTGCATAATTATTTTCTTTTCTTTTCTTTTAATTTCTTTCAATTGTTTTTTATAATTATTATTAATTCACTAAAATAATTCTTTCCATAACAAAAATCAGAAAATCAAATTGTAAAATATTTTAATTTCATTAAATTTCATCATTAATTTATTGTAAACAAATGTTAATAATTAACTTAGTTAATTTAGGTTTAAAATTTAATCTCTTTTCTTAATAAATAAAAAATACATAGAATTAGGTTTTGACACTTTTATCTTTTTCTTAATTAATTATTATTATTATTATTAATTATTATTATCATTATTAATTACTATTATTTTTGTACATAAATATGTAAATTAAGTGATTAGTAAATTAGGTCAACTTTGACATTTTCTTTAATAATTAAATAATCTAGAATTAGGGTTGTTTATTAACTTTTAAATTCTTTTCTTTATTTCCATAATAAATACAAAAAAACATAAAAAATACTTTCTTTTCTTTAAATAACTAATTAGGTTGTAATTTAATTTCGAGCAAAGGGTCCAACACCCTTGGACGTTCAGTTTAATTTATCCTTTCGCACGTTATTCTTATTTTTCTTATTGATTATTATGTAACTGTTCAAGGATGTAATAGTAATTAGGTTTATTGTTTTTACTTTCCGCATCTTTATCAAAAACGGGTCTTTGTATTTTGGCGATGTATAGACCCGCGCCTTGTAATAGCGTAGCTTTTACCTTTCTGTATTTAATTTCCCGCACTCCTAAATTCTAAATTGCATGAAAGAATGTATGGTAATTAAAAACAACTCGTAGCTCACGACTGCCTAATCCAAGATAAATATAAACTGAAAACAACAAACAATACACACACCACTTCTAGGGTATGCCTCACTTGTTGCCTTCGAAACGTGGTCGTCAAGTATAGGACGTTTTAGCGGTCGCTCTTATGTCCAAGATTCGGTTGCCTCGAAACAGTTGCCTCGAAACGGTCGCCTCGGATTAAAAAGGATCTAGGACATAAGGGTTACTTCTAAGGTGTCCTGCTATTGCTTCGGTGACCACACTGTCCCTAAAATCGAATTGACCCGAACACCTCCAACGGTGGTGCTACCTACCTCTCAATGGTGGGATGGCACTACCTTAAGGACTTTTACACAACCTAATTCCCTAGGGTAGGTAGATGACTCATGGATACTTGCTCTCTTCAAAAACAAATCAAAAATCTTTTCACACCGACACTTTCAAAAGCTTTCAAAACGAATTTTTCAAACACTCCTGAGGACAGATACAAGAGTTATTCAGAAATCTTTCAATGAAACTTTTTCAAACCCACTCACACTTTGAAAAGCAAACATTTTGAAAACATAAGAGCAAGTATCTAAGAGCCCATGGATAACCATGGATAGAAAGGGTGCTAACACCTTCCCTTTCTATAAATCTACCTCCCGAACCGAGAAACGTTCTAATAAGGAATTTTGCTGTGCTTTTGTCCTGTCCATGTTGGAGAAAATAAAAGACGGTGGCGACTCTTGCTTCCGCGACATTTCGCGAACCAGCTTTAAACAGTCAGTTCTATTTCCAACGATCACACTATGACTTTTGAATCAAAAAATCAAGTTCCAAGAATCATATTTCATTAAGGCATGAAATTGGTTCATCAAAAATCAAAAGTCAGAAGTTACTTTGAAAATCAAATTTTCTAAACATTTAGAAAATTTTCTAAGTGTCTAGAGAATATGACACCTCAGAACTTCTGAGCCAGCCTCTATGCAAGTGCAGTCAGAAGTTGCAAACACGGTTCAGAATATGACGCTTCAATCAGAACATGCAGAAGCGATGCTCTTTGGTCAGAACATGATGCTTCAGCCAGAACATGATTCTTCAGCATATGGAGGCTATGTTCAACGCTCCGGTCAGAAGATGCCCCTTCAGCATTTGGAGGTTACACTTTTGATCTTCTGCGATCACAACATCACCAAACCTCGTTTAAGTAACCTGCTGCCCTGCTATGGCACAGTCCTGCAACTAACTGCCACAATGCTCCAAATTGCTGCTGACCCAGTCCACACCTGCACTTTCTCAAACCCCATATTTGCATCAAATTAGCATACGAAAACAATGATGAAAAAGCAAAGGAACAATATGCCAAAAGTGTTTAAAACTCATTTGTTTTCCCCCCCAAAATCACAACAAATTCACCTATAAATACTTTGCTCCATCACACATTCAAGAAGCTGGCTTTTGGAGAGAGATTGGCCAAAAGAGAGAAAGGGAAGTTGTGAAACCTTCATAAAAATCCAGATCTCTCATACACAAAAATAAAACTTTATTCTTCCTTTTGAATCAAAGAGCTTGGCATTTCCTCTTATGTTTCTCTTGCTGACTCAGAACATCCAAAGACAGCCACTCAAAAGCTCCAAGCACGTTCCAGGTTTAAGGTAAGTCTTTCTGACTTTGCTTGTTTTTCATTCAGAGCATCATTAAACATGTAAATATCATAGTATTAATGTGGTATATATCATTGCATACGTATAAAAACTGTGGATAAGAACTTCTTGATTAAGGCTAGACTCAGATTTAGGATTAGAACTTCTATAAGTTGTTGTGTTGTTATCCTTCTGATTTGCTATTTATTGAAAACTGAATGGATTACTGATGTGCTGATTGAGAGTTGAAATATGGCATAAAACTTCTGATGTTCATTCATAGTTTTAACATACATAACTTCTATAATTTTTCTCACTGTTAAACACACACAGAAATTTTGAGTTCTCCTCACTGTTTTAACATACGGAACTTCTATGATTTGTCTCACTGTTAACACACACTGGACCTCTAATTCTTATATACTGATAACGCACTGAACTGCTAATGTTCACTCACTGGCTCAGTACAACACTGAACTTCTGATGACTCACTCACTGTTCTAACACAACACAGAACTTATGAGTTCTCCCTACATGTCAAATACACTGAACTTCTGATGTTTCCATCAGCTGTTTTCAAACACTCAGAGTTTCTGATTTTCACATGCTTACAACACTTAACTGCTAACGTTTACTCACTATTTTAGTGTAATACAGAACTTCTGACTTGTGGCCCACTGTCTGAATACCACCCATAACTTCTGTGTTTTCCCTCTAACATTTTTTGCAGGACTTCAGAGTGTACCAATCCAGAACCTATGTTCCCTTTCCCTCTGACGTTTCTTGCAGGGCTTTAGAGCGTATTAATCCAAAACTTCTGATTCCACAGACAATCCTTTTTTAGTCACGCGCCTGGCTTTAGAACTTCTGATCCTTGTTTATTTTTCTTGCTTTAGCACGTTGTTTTCTATCTTTCATTCATTTTCCTTTTCAATATCAACATAAAAAGACATAAAAATATTTTTCTTTTATTAATTTATCTTTTTTTATTAAGACAAAAAACCATTTTCCAAACAAGTCCTTTTTCTCTCTTATATTGTACATTTCAATATGGTTGTAATAGTAATTTAAGACTTATTTTTACTTGCAACCCCCATTCTTAAATATGTACCCCCATCCCCTAAATATTGTAATAGCGTAGGACTTTACATTTTAGCACTCTTATCACTTTCAAATGTAAATGCTAGTAATTAGGGTGTGTGTGGCAAGATATGAAAATCAACAAATAGATCACCCTAATCAAGACTAAATGCATTCAATCAAACACACTTTTCACACATGCATCCTTAGGGTAATCTCACTTGTTTCCTATCGGAAAAATAGTCATGTCCCTCGAACATGGGCGTTTTAGAAAAAGACCCTCGATAAAAGATCGTAGTCCCTCGATGACCCTCGATGTTGCCTTCAGTAAATGATCTAGTCCCTAAAAACGACATTGCTAAAACGTCTCATAAGTTGCCTTCTATGACTATTCAAACGTCCCAATGCTCGTCCCTTCACATCCAACGATGGGGCTTCTTACCAAATCAATGATAAGATAGCAACATCTAAAGGAGGAAGAAAAGCACATTTAAGACCTTTTGAGTAGGTAGGTTCGCTCTCAGTTACTCGCTTGCTCATAACAAAAACATTTTATACACCAACACTTTCACTTTGAAACATTTTCAAAAGACAACACTTTGTATGCGTCCTTATAGAAACGAGAACCATTACAAAGACACCTTTTCAAAATCACTTTCAAAAACACATCTCACAAACGCCTCTTTGAACTATTTTCAAAATAAACACTTTGTATGCATTCTTATAGAAACGAGAACCATTACAAAGTTCCATTTTCAAAAATACTTTCAAAACCCACACCACAAACACATTTCAAAAAAAAGAAAGTGATCTAGTGAGTAACTAAGAGCCCATGAAAAACCATGGATGAAAAGGGTGCTAATATCTTCCCTTTTCATAATCTACCCCCGAACCCGAGAAAACATCTCTAAAGGTCTTTCCTGTGCGTTTTCACCTTTCCTTATTGGATAAAAGAAAAGTCGGTGGCGACTCTTGCTAAACCGCAACATTTGCGAATACAAACGCAAAACCTCAACTCAGTTCTCCCACCGTATCACAGAACTGGCGACTCTGCTGGGGAGAATTCTTAAAGTGGGGTTACCTTAGGGTTAGATCATATTTATTTGCTTACATTGTTTGATTTGTTTGCTTTATATTTTGGTTCCTTGTTTGGGTTTGTTTTAAATCTTACACCCGGATTTGGGGACACCTTTTAGGTAAGTAGCAATAAACTGTTAGGGAACTGTACGGCGTATATCGACACAGTTGAAGCAGTAGCTACATTGATGTGGCACTTTGGTTGGTACCGGTAACCCTTGAGTCGAATCAAGGAGAGTACGGGGCCGCCGCGTGGTGTCGTGAAGCATCAACTGACCTTAGAACCTTACTTGACCAACTTGGCCATTAGGACTTAGTGAGATAATCGGTTTCGATGTAGAGCTGAAAATTGGTTGATACTCGATACTACACTCATTGAGGCTGGACTTTTGGGATATCTCGGCCACAAGAAAAGATTGATTGTGCTGAGACAATGCCTAAGAGAAAGGTCGGTGATATTGAGATCCCTTAGAACCCGGTAACTATTAACTAGGACAGGTTGAGCCAACTAAACTTCAAGAGGGTACTTACCTACAAACTCCATGCAAGCCTAAACCTAAGGACTTGTTTGCTTTGTGTGAATATGATTATTTGTATATAAACTTGCTTACCTCGTATATCTGTACATAACATCATAACATCATACCATAGCATTTTCAATAACCATTTCAAGGATCTCGAGGGTCTTTGATGCAGGGTCACATTGAACCAGACGTCTATCAAGTATAACAACTTGAGTCAAGGGCTATGACCCACTTGACATGGTGAGCTTAATTCTCGTGGAAATACATCCACCGATACAAAGTTTTCCAATCCAAAACTGTAAGTGACTACTTACCCCACGAGATCCTTGAAAACATGCATCCACATATCATGCATCATATCATGACAGGTTTCTCCCACACAGGTCTCCTTATCTTCCTACTATTTATTTCAGTAAGATGGATATGGAACAGACGGTAAAAGATCTCTAAGCTCAAAACGCTCAATTCCAACAAATGTTCCTGGCTATGGCTAAGGGGAAAGAGGACCTGAAAACTCTCCTTCTCAAAGACAAGAGGAAGAAGTCCAAGAAATCAGTAGGTATCCTGAACTCGAGAAGAAGACCTGGAGGACCAGTCAAGAGAGCTCTAGATATTTCAACTCCGTCCAACATGGGGGATAGTCTTGAAGAAGACCACAGTCTGGAGATTGGTGAAGCCGAAGCTGACTGCTCTGAGGAACAATATCCTCCCACTGATGACAAGTACAAATAGTTGGAGGATCGCCTCAGTGCTATGGAGATTCAACAGATACCTGTCTTGGATTTAGGAGACATGGGTTTGGTTTCTAGAGTGGTCATCCCGCCAAAGTTCAAAATCCCTACCTTTTCCCTGTACGATGGAGTCTCTTGCCCTAAGATGCACTTAAAGTCTTATGTTCGCAAGATTCAACCATACACAACTGATCCGAAGCTCTGGATCCATTTCTTCCAAGAGAGCCTGGTAGGGACTCAACTTGAATGGTTATATCAATTGGAAAGTTCTCGCATCCACACATGGGAGGATTTAGCTGCTGCTTTCTACAAACAGTATCAGTGCAATGCTGATCTTGCACCAACTCATGTGCAATTGTAGAACATGACCATGGGTTCCAACGAAAGCTTCAAAGGGTATGCTCAAAAGTGGAGAGACCTGGCTGGTAGGGTGGATCCCTCTTTAACTGACAGGGAGTTGATTGACATCTTCATGGGAACTTTGACAGGACCTTTCTTCAATCACTTGATCGGAAGCTCCTTAGCCGGGTTCACCGAGTTAATACTGACTGGCGAAAGGGTCGAAGCTGGCATCAAAAGTGGAAAGATCCAAGGAGCTACACCTTCTGATGCTCAGAAAAAGCCATACAGTGGGAAGAAAGAGTCCAATGTTGTGTATGGTCAAAAGAGTCGTCATGATCAACATGTGGGGGCAATCCTGATCTCTAATCCTACACCTGTTCAACAAAGACAGAGCAATAGACGTAGGGTAAGATATCAAGAAAGGAAGTACACTAACATCAACATGCCTTTGTCTCAAGCGTTACAACATTTGTTGAAGTTGAAGCTGATCACGCCAAAGGATCTTCCTCAAAATCCCGATACCTCCTCTTATAAGTACAATCCAAGCGTAAGATGTGCCTATCATTCTGACAGTCCCGGACATGACACCGACGACTGTTGGACTTTGAAGAACAAGATTCAAGACTTGATTGGTGCCAAGGAGATCGAGTTTGACCCTACGAAGACTCCAAACGTGATCACTGCTCCTATGCCAAATCATTGAGAGCGTCTTGTTCATTTTGAATTTTCAATTGTAATTTCTTTTGTTGTTCAAACAATTATCTATTAATGTCAAACTTTGTTTCATTAATGCATTGCATATGTTTGTCTTAATTTGATCCACTCATTTTCATTACATTTAAACTATGATTTTTACTTTCTTTATGACATTTAACTCTTGCTAAAAGTTACAAGCCTTTAGAGGGAGGATGACGAAAAACAATGCCATAATCTCATACATTATGCTTTTGGACAGACCTTGTTGACGATGTACAAGCATTCTTTCAAATCCTAAACACTGGAGTTATAAGGAAGATAATCCCTAGTCAACCCCTGCGAGCCAAAGAAGTAGAAGTTTTCTATTTTAACACAAATTGAAACCTTTAATCAAAACCTAGGGCAGGGTAGTCTCTCAGTTAATTCAAACGTGTGTTAAGCCGTAAACTCTCATCTCGTAATACAACGAATGACGTCAAGAAACATTCCTATGGAATCAAAATACGGTGATGGTTTCCTATCACATATGCAGTCATTATCTCTCAAGAAAATCCCACTAAGTCAAAACCTATGAATGAGACTTAAAGAAAAATGGGGCATCCCGCTGACTGTAATCTCAAGACAAGAACAGTCAGGCAAAAATTAGGGATAACAAATCAAAAAGAGGTCACTACAAATCCTCAACAACATGAAAAAGGTTGCAAAAAAAAAGATTGCCTTCCGATAAACTTAACTTGTCTGAACCATCACCAAAACGTATTCCAGACTCAATTGGAGTTTCAAACGCACAATTAGCTGAGTTTAGGACCGAAGAACATCACGAAGAGCGGGTGGGTACAAATACACTTTGAGCCTTTATCCTTTGTTTCTTAAACCGTGAACCAAGTCATGTTACAACCCTTCAAAAGTCATAATTGAAGCATGGGTTAGTTAGAAAGCATACTGTTATAAAAGGTATCATGACTCCTGTTGTACCCCAAAATTTTCCCTCCCATATTTCTCAAAACATTTCAAGAAAGATCCCCAAGTTGCTCAAGGTAGTCCAAGGGTTGGCCAGACAAGCTCTCTCCTAAGGCAGTCTACCTCAAATTAGGGTTTCATGTTGCATCAAAATACTTGAGTCCAAGGGATCCCAAATGCTCACCAATGTATTAATATGTTATCAAGATCATCCATGACAAGTTTCAAGCCTTGCAGAGGAAGTTTGCTCAGTCAATTGCTCAAAGGCCTGAAAATCGACTGTGCTAGGGCAAAAGTCAACTGTGGCCCACATACAGTCAAACTTCAATATTTTTAGTCAACATTATCATTTTGAAGGATATTTCATCATTTTATCAAGGGTTGATCATGATTCATTAAGGATTGCTCATAATTCATCAAGACTAAAAACTTGCTAAATTAGGGTTTTGTAGGAAAAGTCAGCTCAACTTTGACCAAGCATAACTTTCTCATACTTTATGAGAAATGACCCATCCAAAGCTCATTTTTAAGAGGATGAAATTCTCTACAATCCATATTCAGCTCCCAAAATCAAAATATGCACTCACAATAAGTTATGAATTTAGACATTATAGGTCATTTTGAAAAGTCAACAAAAAAACATTTTTTGTCAAAGCTTCATACGTGAGAATGGAATATAAAATTGAGTTTAGACCAAAAGGGTTGCTTAGAGGACATCTCAAGATTTATAAAAAGTCCAAGAACACCTTCAAAGAGTCAAAATTGAGGAAGTTATGCATTGGTGAAGTTGACCCTTTTTGCAAAATTGCCAAAAGTCAACTATGCCTAAAACTTCAAATTTTTCCAAATGGGCCCAATCTTTTTCACTTGTTTTGAGTTGGCAACATAGCCCACGAGCTCTAGCCCTTGCCACTTGTCATTATCATGTTTTTATTATTTATTTTGATTTTTATTTAAATTAAATCAATTTTAATCAATATAAATCATGAGAAAATCTAAAGCATTGAAAACTCAAGATTTTATACTTGTTTCAGGTCACAAATCCAGTTGGAAAGTATTTGAAATCGTGCAAGGCATTAGGGTGGACAAAAATATTGATTTTAGGAAAATTTTGGAATGATATCCAAGAGAATCAAATCAAAATCAAATTCATTGATGGAGGAAGATTGAGATCAGTTTTGGAACCCTAATCTATTCCTTGATACATATAGAACGTGTGCAGACCCAAAACTAGGAGAAAAAAGAGGCACGACATCTAGAACAGAACTTGAAAAATCAAGAAAAAGTGCAAACACTATTTCATTGTGTCAGGCCAACTCAAGACTCTTTGCCCATCCCAATCGATTCCTGGGAGTGTAGGCAAGCATAAGCAATTGTAAGTGTTTGGATGTTGGCATGTTTTTTTGGTAAAACCAGTTGTGTGAATGTCATGACTGATGTCATAACATTCTGGGACACAAGGTATATTCTGCAGAAAAAGAATGTCATACAGGAGCTGCTCAATATGAGTGTTTAGCTGATCATTATGCAATGATCATATTTATTGCATTCTACCAAAATCTGTAAACAGGATTCTTGTTTTCATAACAAATGTTAAGACATCCTGTACTGAACTAACACTTGTGCAGATTTATTATTTTCTGAGAAGTTTCAGGAATCTGGTTATTCAGTCCAGATCAGATTCTCACGTGGACTTAGGTTAACTTTGCTTAACCCTAATATGGTTATTAAAGTCCCATGACCAAGTCTTGAGGTTAACCCTAATTAACCCTAGCTATTTTCGTGGAAGCCCTAACTGAAGAATAGCAGCCTATATATTCCTCATGAAGACTGTTGGTGAAAGATACTTTTGACAGAAGATCAATAAGGGACTGTATAGTTGTAACTACTGTAATCCAAACAATTATCATTGTGATAAGTGACTTGGAGTAGGATTTGATTGTAAGGGTTGTGTATCACTCAAAGCTTTGAAGCACGAGTGTTTGTGTTACTTGATTAAAAGCTGTGAAGCAAAATCAAGTGTATGTTCTGAAGAGTGTCTTCATAATTTCATTAGTCAATTGTTTAATATCACTGCTGTGATTGAGGGGGAGTGAGTAGGAACTCAGGTTTAAATTGAACTTAGATTGAAGTTGCATTGGGTAGGTCTTAAGTGAAGGAGATAAACTGGTTGGTTTATTCCTGAATTAATATCTCTTATAGTGGATTTCCTCCCTGGCTTGGTAGCCTCCAGAGTAGGTGTTGTTACACACTGAACTGGGTAAAAAATTGACTGTGTTATTTACTGCTTTTAGTTTTACTGTCTTTAAGAGTGTCAGATACGGTGTCATAACATTCACTGTGACATTAAGTATCTGCAGCCAGAATTTCAGCAATCAAGAACAAAGCCTTTCCAGTACCAAAAAGCGTTGTAAGTCATCCACGACATCCATGAATTTTTGAATTCGGTTTGCACGATTTAGGCATTGTTAGCATGAATTAACCATATATTATTGATCCATAGAACATTTGCAAGCTCTCTGTATTCTTTAATTGTGTTTTCATAGCTTGTATGAAGTTTCACCATTATTAAGGTTTACAAGCTCGATTTGGGATTTCTACGTGCAAGCAAAATGGGGCCATGAAAGGGCCATCATTGAACTCAGCAGGTCCAAACGAAGCCATTCATGGCTTTAGTTTTGATTTATCTTACCCATGCTTGATTTTGAGAAATGACAGGGATATAGCGACGGACATATGTCCGTAGGTAAAAGTTTCCAACTTTTACCAACGGAGAAAGGTTAGGGATAACCTGCGTGGCATCTCTCCATTGGCCTATTCAAACCTCTGGCGCACGTTTTTTTTATTATTTTCCATTAAATCTTTGTTTTGTATATTATTATTATTTCTTATCTTATGTACAACAAAAAGAAAATGGCGCAGTGGTAGTGGAGTGCATACAAAATGCATCAGGACCTGGGTTCGAATCCCAGGTCCCCCAATTTCTCTATATTATTTTGCTTTCCAGGTTCCAGCATGCACATAAGGCTAATCACCACCATGCTCCCTCAAGATCCAGTCTGCCAAGTGGCCAGATGGCCAAATCCAAAGGCCATACATGAAGGAGCACCATGGAGCCTAGTCAACGCAGTGCACTGGATTCAAGAAGTCAATAATGGATCAAATCTTTTGGGCCAAAAGCTTGCTATCTGCACCCCTCTGATTTACTTTCAGGCCCATTTTTCTTCACCTTTCTTTTTTTATTTTGCTTAATTTATTTATTTATTTTATTTACTAACAAATAATTATTTTCTTTTTATCAAAAATCACAAAAATATTACTTTTCATAAATTAGGTCTAGATTTTATTTTTATTAAAAAATTAGTTAATTTAATTAGATTTTAATTTTAGACAACTTTAATTCTTTTTGCACATAATTAAAATTAATTAGAACAAATAGGTTTTATTTCTAACTTAATTATTTTCTTTTTCTTAATAATAACAAAAACACAAAAAATAGGCCATGTAATTATTTTCATTAATTAATTTAATCCTTAATTATTTTTGTATTTAATTTTAAACCCTAACTCTTTTCTTTAAAAAATATTAAAAACAACAAAAAACATTTTCTCTTTTAATTAGGATAGAAGGGTCAAAACCCTAGTTCGCATTCGTTCTAATTTTTATCGCGCGCTTTATTTTATTATTTTTACCCTATTATTGTAACTGCTCACAAGATGTAATAGTTTTAATTTGGACTTTTACTTTTCATTCATCGCTTTATTTTCAAAGGGTTTATTTCTGGCTATGTAAATACCCGAAGTCTTGTAATAGCTTAGTTTAACTTCCGCATTTTAAATTCCGCAAATATTAAACTGTTAGATGTATGAATAATTAGGGTTGCATGACAATAATGTATGAAAACTTTAAAACAGATAGCAAACCCTAAATGTGCAAAGATAAATAATCTGAAATTGAGTCACTCGCACATGCGCACTCCTAGGGTACACTCCCACTTGGTTGCCTTCGGTAAACGGTCATTGAGTATAGGATGCTTTAGTGGTTGACCTTTTGTCCAAAGATCAAAGTTGCCTTGGAATGGTTGCCTCGGATAATCGATCTAAGACATTAGGGTTACTACTAAGACGTCCTAACATTGCTTTAGTGACCGAACATCCTTTCGAATTGATCCTCAAAACTACAACGATGGTGCTACCTACTCACTAATAGTGGGATAGCATTGTCTAAAGGAAACAAACATGGAACGATTCTTTTTTTCGAGTAGGTAGATTAGTTCTTAAGTACTTGCTCAATCAAAACAAACTTTTCACACTTACACTCTTTTTCAAACAAAGTTTTCAAAAACACTTCATTACTCTCTTGAAGAGAGAAGCAAGAGTTAAATCTAAGTCAAAATAAAAACTTTTCAAATCACACAAGCACACAAAGAAGAAATTTTGAAAATGATGAGCAAGTACCTAAGAGCCCGTAGATAACTACGGATAGAAAGGGTGCTAATACCTTCCCTTTCTATAATCTACCCCCCGTACTCAGAAATATCTCGAAAAAGGAATTTTTCTGTGCTTTTTTCCTTTCCTTGTTGGATAAAATAAAAGTCGGTGGCGACTCTTGCTTACCGCGACATTTTGCAAACACAAACACGAAACGCAAACCAGCAATTCCTTAAAAAGGGAAACACGTCCCGGTTCTGGCCACCGTATCACAGAACTGGCGACTCTGCTGGGGAATTTATAAGTGGGGTGTACCTTAGGAATAGTTCATCATATTGTTTTCTAATGTTTGATTTGTTTGCTTTATTTTTGTGGGTTTTGAATCGGAGTTACTATAGATCCTAACCCGGATCTGAGGATACCTTTTAGGTAAGTAGCAATAGACTGTGAGGGAACTGTACAGTGTAGACCGATACGGTTGATGCAGTAGCTACGTTGGTGTGACACATTAGTTGGTATTGATATCCCTTGTGGAGGAACAAGGAGAGTATGGGGCTGATAATGGGTCATTAAGCATCAACTGACCTTAGAACCTATAATTGACCAACTTGGCCATAGAAAGTAGAAGTATGCTACACTCATTGAGACCATACTCTCGAGATGGTTTCGGCTGCAAGAAAAGATTGCGTGACTGGAATTATGACCGATGGAGGATGGTCAGTGATATTGAGAACCTCTAGAACCCGGTTACTATTACTAGGACATGTTGAACCAACTAAACTGCAAGAGGGTAGTACCTAAACTCCATGCCAGCCTGAAATTTAAGGGCTATTATGTGACTTGTTTTCCCTTACCATGTTTGCTATCTGTGATACCTGTGGTGTGTTTTTATCATGACATCATGCATCATGACATCGCATGCATATTTCATTAGACTAACCATTTCAAAGACCGAGGGGATTCATTTTTGTTCTGTTTTGCAGATCATGGCCTCTATGCGCAGAAATACCATTCGAATCAGCTTCGTGCAGATACCTGCTCAGCTTAGAGAGTTGGTTTCAAAGGTTCCTGATACTTCTTACTTTGTTAGAAGACATGGTCATCTCCTTAGCCTGGTCACTTCCAAGTTGGATGAGCAAATGATGAGCATTTTGTTCCAGTTCTTTGACCCGTTGCATCACTGTTTCACCTTCCCGAACTTTCAGTTGGTCCCTACTTTGGAGGAGTTTTCTGATTTACTTGGTGTGATCGGTGGGAATGAGAACTGACTGTTTTTAGCTGGTTTCGCGAAATGTCGTGGTAAGCAAGAGTCGCCACCGTCTTTTATGTTCTCCAACATGGAAAGGACAAAAGCACAGCAAAATTCCTTCTTTGAGAATGTTTCTCGGTTCGGGAGGTAGATTTATAGAAAGGGAAGGTGTTAGCACCCTTTCTATCCGTGGTTATCCACGGGCTCTTAGGTACTTGCTCTTATGTTTTCAAAATTTGTTTGCTTTTCAAGTGGGTGTGGGTTTTGAAAAAGTTCCGTTTGAAAAAAATTCTAAGTAACTCTTGTATCTGTCCTCAAGAGTGTATGAAAAATTTGTTTGAAAACTTTTGAAAGTGTAGGTGCGAAAAGTTGTTTTATTTGTTTTGAAAAGAGCAAGTACCCATGAGAATCTACCTACTCTAAGGAATTAAGCTGTGTAAGAGTCCTTTAGATAGTGCTATCCCACCATTGAGAGGTAGGTAACACCATCGTTGGAGTTATTCGGGTCAATTCGATTAAGGGACATGTGTGGTCACCAAAGCAATGGTAGGATGCCTTAGAAGTAACCCTAATGTCATAGATCCTTTTATCCGAGGCAACTGTTTCGAGGCAACTGGATCTTTTGGACAGAAGGGCGACCTCTAAGACACCCTATACTTGATGACCACGTTCGAGGCAACCAGTGAGGCGTACCCTAGAAGTGACATGTGCTTGTGTGTTGTTTTTCAGTTAATTGTCTTTGTACATGTTATTTGTGAGCTACGGATTGATTTTATTTACATACATTCTTTCATGCATTTTTTAACAGTTAGGAGTGCGGAAAGTAAATTGCGGAAATGTAAATCTAGCTATTACAAGGCGTGGGTTTATACATCGCCAAAAAACAAAGACCCGTTTTGGTAAATAAGTGCGAGAAATTAAATAAAGCGGTAAAATTCCTAATTAACTATTACATATCTGGAGATAGTTACATAAATAATCAAAATAAAATAAATGCGCGCGAATAAAAATTTAATCGGGAACGTCTTAAGGGTTTTGACCCTTTTGAGAAAGAAATTGAATTTTGTCCTTTTTTAATGAAATGGAATTAAAACTAATTATTTAATTTATTAAAAGAAAAATGTTTTTGTATTTTTTTATGTTTTTAATGAAATAAAATAAAAGGAATTAAAATTAAAAGTTAATAAAAATCTAATTCTAAATTTATTTTAGTTATTAAGAAAAAAGGTTAAAGTTGCCTAATTAAAACTAATTCAATTTATTAGTATTTATTTACAAAAATAACATGAAATTAATAATAATAATAATATTAGTTCTTTTTTTGGATTTTTTATGAAAATATTAATTATGTTAATAATACTAATAATTAATAAAAAAAAAGGAGTTATAAAAGAAAAGGAAAAATAAAAAGATAAAAAGAAATAACAAAACCAGGGGGGGTTGGGCCAGATTGGAGGTGTTAATGGAATTGTGAGGCCCATGAACCTCCAAGCCCCTTTTGACTTTCCTGATTGCCTATGCCTGTGTTGACTCATGAGCACCATGGTCTGCATTCTTTGGCCATCAGATCTGTAGGACTGGACACATGGCACGCTGATTGCTTGAGACATATGGTGGACTTTCGCTGGAATGCTGCATGGGAATATGTTAGAGAAAAAATGAAACAAGTGTTTGGGGGACCTGGAAAAACTTACAGCGCGGTATGATGGACCTTAGGACGTGGCAAGGGTTGCTTTAGCTTCAAAGTATGGCAAAGAAGAGAGTCATGTTCTCCTTTTGGCCTGAAAATGCTTGCAACACTCCTTTTGATCTCACACTTTTTTTTGACACTTTTTGGATTTTGCTCTGGCCATTTTTGCACTTTTTCGTTTTTTGAATGAGGTTGGGAAGGCTTGCATATGTATGAATGAAGGGAATTAGGTCACATTATGAGCCGAAGATCCCTTGCAATTAAGTTTGGGATTTTGCCTTAACACCATTAAAGAACATTCCATCTTTGAAGCAAAACTTGAATTTTATGCTCAAAATGGCCCTAGCACGAATTTGGTAGGTGTATTATGACACATGAAAGCCATTCAAATCAAAAGATGTTATTGAATTAATTTTTTTTTTGATTTTATTTGAATTTTATGGATTTAAAATGAATTAAATCAAATAAAATTAAATAAAAATAGAAAAATTAATGTTTAATCTTGAAATTGATCATGGGACACGTGGGTGGAATGACAAGGCTGAATCAAGTGGAAAAAGTGGGCCCTTTTGTCAAAAATTGAAGTTTCAAGGATAGTTGACTTTTGCCATTTCACAAAAATTTCCCAACTTATCCAATGCATATCTTGCTCAATTTTGATCATATGAACATGTTCTTGGAAATTTTGGAAAGGACTTGAAGTCCTCTAACCAATGCCTTTGGTCCCATGTCATTTTGATTTACCAATCTCAAGTTATGGTCTTTGACTTAAAGTGCCTTTTTGTTGACTTTTGAAAATGACCTATAATGTTGAAATTGATAACTTTTTGTGAGAGAATTTCTTGGACTTGGAATGTGAAGATGAGTTGTAGGAAATGTCATCCCCTTCAAAATGAGCATTGGATGGGATTTTTCTGATGAACCATGAAAAAGTTATGCCTTGGTCAAGTTACAGTTGACTTTTCAGCTGTCCAAAAATGGAAACTTTTGCATCTTGATGATTTTTGAGCCATTCTTGTGGAATCATGATCAAGACTTGATCAAATGATGATTGTGGCTTCAAAATAAGATGCTGACCAAAAAATTTGACTTTTGACTGCCAAAGGACCATTTTACCCCTACAGTTGATTGTGGAGCAATTAGGGCTTTTGACTGTGCATCTTGATGCTGTGAGTCTTGAAACTTGACATGTAGATGCTTGACAATGTATATAGGCATATGGGACTTGATTGAGACTTTGAAAACCCCAACTTCCTTGCAAGAACCAAAACCCTAATTTGACTGGCTTAGGAGGGTGGTTTGACTGTGCAACCCTTGAGTAGACTTGAGCAAATTTAGATGATGCTTGTCAAAACTTTGAAGAATATGGGAGGGCAAATTTTGGGGTACAACACTTGGCATATCTATTCTAGAGCAGACACCCTTTACAGGTTTGGAGATAGCTCTTAGGCCCGAGGATATTGCTTCAGCCCTACATCTAAAAATGGCTGATGTAGTATCTAACTGGGAGATTCGGAGTGGGGTTAAAGGTTTCTTGGCTAAGTTTTTGATTGATCAAGCTCAACAGTTCTGGGATAGTTTGGACTTTCAAGCATTTGAAGACATCCTGGCTCTCCTCGTCTATGGCTTGGTGTTGTTCCCTAATCCATATTCTTTTATCGATGTGAACACAATCAAGATCTTCATGTCTCGTAACCCAGTGCCTACTCTCTTAGGTGATATTCTGCATGCTCTCTATACTCGTACTATGAGAAGAAGGGGAACTCTCGTGTGTTGTACACCGCTGCTGGCGAGGTGGTTTATTTATCACCTCCCCAAATCTGTATTGAAGAATGAGGAAGGTATGGGTTCGGCTTACAGAATCATGTCCTTGCTCATACGGACATCCTTTGGAGTACTAAAGATATGGAAAAAGTAGCTGTCAATGATCGCTGTGGGAAATACCACAATGTTCCATTGCTGGGAATTAGAGGAGGAATAACCTATAATCCTTGTTTGGCCTTACGACAGTTTGGACGAGTTCGAAGGGACGGTCCTCATGAGTTGCTGCTTCCAGACATTGTCTTTGACTTCAAGGGGGATGTTGAGGGACATCGCCGCAGATTTATACAAGCTTGGGACAGGGTGAATAGGTCTGATCCACATGAGCTAGGAATGAAGACTTCTCTCTCGATGCAACCATATCTCCAGTGGGTTCGAGCCTGTGCTCAAAAGATGGGGATGCCATATGAAGCTGTTTTGCCGGTGATTGTGGAGCATACTGATGAAGAAGGTGTTCCTTATATGATCCTCCATCCCTATATGCCTACTGATCTGGGGGCATTGAAGAGGTCTTGGATCCAGTTAAGGGAAGAAACGGATACTTACAGAGAGAAGTATCATGAGCAGGAAAGGAAGATCCTGAAGCTTACAAGGCAGTTGGAGAATGAGAGGACAATCAACGATTATGTCAGCACGAAAGGAAAATGACCATGGGAATTCTGATGTCTTTTATTGTTTCTAGTTTAGATTTTCTTTTTAGTATTTCTTTTGTAACGCCTTAAAGGCATTTGTTAAACATTGTTTCAAGTTTTAATCTAATAAAGTGTGTTTTATTTTGGTTTACAAATTTGAATCTCCCTAAAGTCTTTGAAATCATTTCATATGCATTCCATTACCATGCACCTCATTACAGGTACCCTTACAGGTTTCTTATCTTCTTCGCTGTTTATTTCAGCACAACATGTCTTCTGAAACACCTACTGATCAAGCTATTAAGGGTCTTCAAGCTCAGAATGCTCAGTTCCAGGAAATGTTCCTGAACCTGGCCAAAGGGAACCAAGATTTGAAGACTCTCATCTTGAAGGACAAGAAGAAGAAGAAGAAGAAGAAGAAGAAGGTGGTCCTGCTGAATATGGGTCGCAGATTCGGGAACAATTTGCGACAGGAAACTGATTTTTCCCATTCATCTGGAGGGGGAGATAATCAAGAAGAAAGGAAGGGTCCTAGCCCTGTGGTTTTTGAAAATGACACAGATTTTGATGAAGACCAGTATCCTCCTGTTGAGGATAGGTATAAGCAACTCGAAGACCGGTTGAGTGCAATGGAGATCCAAAAGATACTTGGGTTGGACTTCGGAGATTTGGGTTTGGCATCTGGGGTGGTGATCCCGCACAAGTTTAAAGCACATGTCTTTGCTAAGTATGATGAGGTCTCCTGCCCGAAGTTACACCTCCGCTCGTATGTTAGAAAGATTCAACTGTATACTGCTGATAGGAACCTTTGGGTTCATTTCTTTCAAGATAGCCTGTCAGAGACTCAACTTGAATGGTTCTATCAACTGGAAGGAGCTAACGTCCATAACTGGGAGGACCTTGCTGCTGCTTTTTATAAGCAATACCAATATAATGCCGACCTTGCTCCCACGTGTACTCAACTTCAGAGTATGTCTATGGGTACAGGCGAAGGCTTTAAGGACTACGCTCAGAAATGGAGTGATCTTGCTGGAAGAGTCCAACCCCCTCTGTCTGATAGGGAGTTGGTGGATATGTTTCTTGGGACTTTGTCTGGTCCATATTTCAATCATTTGATCGGAAGTTCATCGCCTGGGTTCACTGAATTGATTTTGATCGGGGAGAGGGTTGAAGCTGGTATTAAAAGTGGCAAGATACAGAAAGGTGCTTCGTCGAGTACAAAGAAGAAGCCTTTCAGAAAAGAAGCTAGTGCAGTTTATAGCTCGAGGAGCCAAAACCGACATGAGCGCCGCCAAGCAATTAATGCGGTGGTAATATCAAGACCAACTGTTGCCCCATAACGCAACAATCAGCAAAGAGTAGAGAGACCACAAAGGCAGTATACTCGGCTCAGTATGAATCTATCTCAAATTCTGCCGCAACTGTTGAAAACCAACTTGGTGTCTCTGAAGGAGGCTCTAAAGAATCCCAGTACTACATCACCGCTGTATAATCCGAATGCCCGCTGTGCTTATCACTTTGATAGCCCGGGGCATGATACAAACAACTGCTGGGCTTTGAAGAATAAAGTGCAGGATCTGATTGATGCTAAGGAGATTGAGTTTGAAGTGCCGGAAAAGCCTAATGTCATGACTGCTCCTTTGCCCAAGCATGGAGTAAATGTTGTGGACGACGATTCATTTGTAACTTCCATAGAAGACATTTCAACTTCGTTGATGACTGTAAAGAAGAACCTTCTGTTAGCCGGTTTATTTTCGGGTTGTGTCGAGGGTTGCCACATGTGTTCCATCCTACCTATTGGTTGCCATCTATTGAAGTCAGGTGTCCAACGCCTGATGGATAACAAAGAAATCTTGTTCGAGAAAACTTTGGTTCCGTTGATTCCTGTTGAAGATGTTTCCATAATCACCATTTCCGCCAATTCTTCCAAGGCTTCCTCGAGAAAGCCTGTTAGGATTACATCTATTCCGAGGGTTGCTCCATTGATCATTACTATCCCTGGTCCTATCCCGTAAACTTCGGATAAGGCTGTCCCGTGGCACTATGGGGCCGATGTGTATTATCATGGGATCAAACAAGATTTGAAGGTTGAAGAGGCTGATACTGATATCAACAATATTGTTGGGTCTAGCAAGGTCACCTGAAGCGGAATACTTTTCTCTCCTGAGATTTCTCCTCCAACTATTCAAAAACCTGTTGCTATTCCACCTGCCAGTACATCTGCTATTGTCCCTGTTCATGTTCCAATCATTACCCCTATCGCCGAGTCATCTGACGCTCGGGGCAAAAAGATCACCGGTGAGCCTGCCCGGATGGAGGCACCTAAGAAGATTGTTGTTGAGACCTCTAGACAGGAGATAGAGGAAATTTTGAAGATCATCGAGAAAAGCGACTACAACGTAGTTGAACAGCTGGGGCAAACCCCGTCAAAGATCTCCATGTTATCTTTATTGTTGTGCTCAGAAGCCCATGCTAAGGCTTTAATTGCTTTCCTGAAAACTGCGCATGTGCCGCAGGAGACATATGCTGATCAATTCAAAGACTGTGTGGCTAGTTTGACCGTTGACAACGGGTTGGGTTTCTCCGATGCAAATCTGACTGCCAAAGGAAAGAATCACAATGACGCTCTGCATGTCTCGATCGAGTGCAGGGGCACTACTTTGGCCCACGTACTGGTGGATAATGGGTCCTCGTTAAATGTTTTACCCAAGAAAGCGTTAGACCGGTTGGACTATGAAGGGTTGGTTCTGAAGCCAAGTAATATTGTGGTTAGGGCCTTTGACGGGTCCAAAAGGATGGTACATGGAGAGGTGGATGTCCCTATTAAGGTTGGTACCCAGACTTTTGCGTCTACATTCTATGTAATGGACATTCGACCATCTTATTCTTGTTTGCTGGGTCGTTCGTGGATCTATAAAGCTGGGACAGTAACTTCTACGCTCCATCAGATGTTGAAATACCCAGTGAAGGGGAATATTGTTACAGTACGAGGGGAAGAGGAGTACATGGTGAGCCACCTTAACTCTTTTCGGTATGTGGAGATGGATGGGGAGTTCATTGAAACCCCATGCCAGAACTTTGAAGAAGTCCCCCAGACTTTGGCGTCGACTGAAATTGTTGATGAAGATCCTCCAATGAAGATGGCTTCCCTCAAGGATGCTCGGGCTGTTATTGAAAAAGGTGGGTGTGCGAATTGGTGTCAACTCCCTGACTTTGCACACAAGACTGACAAGTTTGGTTTGGGTTTAACTGCAGAAGCTCAAAGGGTTGTTCGGCGTGCACGGATTGGAAGACCTCCCCTGCGTATCAGTAATCCGAAAGTGAATGCAATTGAAGATGATGATGAAGAGTCTGAGTTTGACAACTGGATTTACCCGACTACCGACGGCGGATTAAGCAATTGGATGGCAAAGGACTTCATGCCCATTTCTTTTATTACACAGTAATAAGACTTTTGTTTTGAGATTTGTAACAAACAATTTTAAACTTTATGGCCCGGTGCCTTGCCCAAGACACCGTGGCTTTGTTGTGAGGGTTTATCATGTGTCATTCCATATATCATCAATAAAAGCATTGGACGTTTTCTTGCATTACAAATTTTGTGCTCCTTGTTTTTTCTTTTTTGCACTTTATCAAAACAGCTATTGTCTTACACACACTCACATATCATAATACAGGTCCACATCCACTCTGGATCCCACTGATAACGACTCTGCTACTACCAGTTATGACTTTGAAAGTCCGATCAACCAAGCCAAGGACGAAGGTGAGGATGATTGTGAAGTGCCTGGGGAACTTGCTAGACTGTTACTTCTGGAAGAGAGGGCCATACAGCCGTATGAAGAGCCAGTGGAAACAATAAATCTGGGTACCGAGGAAGACAAGAAAGAGGTCAAGATCGGTGCAAATCTGGAATCTAGTATTAAGCAACGATTGGTACAGATGTTGTGTGACTATGTTGAGATCTTTGCCTGGTCTTATGAAGATATTCCTAGTTTGGATACCGATATTCCTGAAAAGGGCGAGCCCCAAAGATGATTTCCCTCTGCCTCATATTGATGTCCTGGTTGACAACACCGCACAACATAAAGTCTTCTCTTTTATGGATGGTTTTTCTGGTTACAATCAGATTAAGATGGCTCCCGAGGATATGGAGAAGACAACGTTCGTCACGCAGTGGGGTACCTTTTGCTACAAAGTCATGCCTTTCGGATTGAAGAATGCTGGGGCAACGTATCAGCGCGCCATGGTCGCTTTGTTCCACGACATGATTCATCATGAGATTGAGGTATACGTTGATGACGTGATTGCAAGGTCCCAGACTAAGGAAGAACACCTCGACCATCTTCAAAAGTTGTTTGACAGGTTGAAGTTGTACAAGCTGAGGTTAAACCCGAACAAGTGCACCTTCGGGGTGAGGTCTGGAAAGCTGTCGAGTTTCGTTGTTAGTAATAAAGGTATTCAAGTGGATCCCGCAAAGGTGAAGGCTATACAGGAGATGCCAGCTCCCCGAACAGAAAAAGAAGTCAGAGGCTTTTTGGGACGGTTTAATTACATTGCCCGATTCATTTCGCACCTAACTGCTACTTGTGAGCCAATCTTCAAGTTACTGAAGAAATATCAAGTGGTAAGATGGAACGATGAATGTCAGAACGCTTTCGAAAGGATTAAGGAATATCTCCAAGAGCCTCATATTTTGATGCTTCCGGTTGAAGGAAGACCTTTAATCCTATACTTGACAGTACTTGACAATTCAATGGGGTGCGTGCTGGGGCAGCATGACGAATCTGGCCGAAAAGAGCATGCTATTTATTACCTTAGCAAAAAGTTTACCGACTGCGAGACTCGATACTCGTTGCTCGAGAAAACTTGTTGTGCTTTGGCATGGGCTGCTCGCTGGCTGAGACAGTATATGCTGACTCACACTACTCTATTGATATCAAAGATGGACCCAATCAAGTATATCTTCGAGAAGCCTGCCTTGTCCGGAAGAATAGCAAGATGGAAGATGATCTTGACTGAATATGATATCCAATACACAACCCAAAAGGCAATCAAAGGAAGTGTATTGGCAGATCATTTGGCACATCAGGCCGTGGACGATTACCAGTCTATGAACTTCGAATTTCTGGATGAGAGCATCATGTTGGTAACTGACTGTGAAATACCTGGACCGGATGAAGGACCTGAGGAAGGATCCCGATGGTCTATGTACTTTGATGGAGCTTAAAACGCTTTGGGTAATGGAATTGGCGCCGTGATCATATCTCCTGAAGGCTCTCATACTCCGTTCACCTCCCGACTATGTTTCAACTGCACCAACAATATGGCGGAGTATGAAGCATGCATCATGGGTCTCCGAGCAGCCATTGACCTAAGGATAAAGTTTATGAGTGTATTCGGAGATTCCACTCTCGTGATCAGTCAGATCAAAGGCGAGTGGGATACGAAGCACCCAAATCTTATTCCTTACTAGGAGTATGTATTGACGTTGCTTCCGCACTTCGAGGAGATAACCTTTGAACACTTCCCAAGAAAGGAGAATCAGTTAGGGGACGCGCTAGCTACGGTGTCTTCTATGTTCAAGGTCAGATGGGCCAATGAGGCTCCCCAGATTACCATTAAAAGGTTGGACGAACCTGCACATTCCTACGACATTGAGACTGAAGAGGTAGCGGATAAACCTTGGTTTCACGAGGTAAAGAGGTATCTTGAGGCTCAGGAATACCCCGAGGGTGCATCTGTTAATGATAAGAAGTTTCAGAGGAGGTTCGCGGCGAAGTTCTTCATCAGTAATGGTATCCTTTACAAACGTAATCATGATTTAACCTTACTGCGATGTGTGGATAAGAGTGAGGCAGAAAGAATCATGGCGGAGTTACATGAAGGTACTTTCGGAACTCATTCCAGTGGACACACCATGGCAAAGAAGATCCTTCAGGCAGGATATTATTGGTCCACAATGGAAGCCGATTGTTATCAACATTCTCGGACCTCTCATAAGTTCCAAGTCTATGCTGATAAGGTGCACATACCTCCAGTTCCTCTGAATGTATTGACGGCTCTGTGGCCCTTTGCAATATGGGGAATCTATATGATCAGCGAGATCAGACCTACTGCGTCTAACGAGCATCGTTTCATCTTGGTAGCAATTGATTACTTTACGAAGTGGGTTGAGGAAGCTTCCTTTGCTACAGTAACCAAGAATGTCGTGACACGGTTTATTCAGCACAATCTGATCTATTGATATGGTGTACCAGAGAGGCTTATTACAGACAATGGTACAAATCTCAACAATACGATGATCACCAAGCTCTGCAAGCAGTTCAAGATACAGCATCACAACTCTTCTCCTTACCGACCGAAGATGAATGGGGCTGTTGAAGCGGATAATAAGAACATTAAGAAGATTGTGCAGAAGATGACGGTGACATAAAAAGATTGGCACGAGATGTTACCATTTTCTCTTTATGGGTACCGTACCTCAGCGCGAACATCAACATGGGCAACACCCTACTCTTTGGTATATGGCATGAAGGCAGTCTTACCCATTGAAGTTCAGATACCCTCTCTTCGAATTATGAAGGATGCAGGTTTGAGCGAAGATGACTGGATCCAGACCCGACCTGATCAGCTGAACTTAATCGATGAAAAGAGACTTACTGCTATTTGTCATGGTCAAACGTATCAAAAGAGGATGATCAAGGCATTTAACAAGAAAGTTAAACGACAAGAGTATCAAGTTGGGGATCTGGTGATCAAGCGCATCATCCTACCACAAGGTGATCCCAGGGGAAAATGGACCCCTACGTACGAAGGGCCATTTATGGTTAAGAACATTTTCTCAATAGGAGCCATGATTCTAACCACCATGGATAGTGACAACCTTCCTCACCCCGTCAATGCAGACATAGTGAAAAGATACTACGCATAATCAAAGACCCGCTAGGTCGACTGGCCTAGCCAAAAATAAGGGCTTCCCAGCGAACCAAAAGGGTTCGGGCAAAAATAAGGGATGAAAATGAAAAAGTCTATACACCTGGCAAGTCGAAAACCTGAAAAGGCGGCTTGGGCAAAAAAGGGTATCCCGGTGGACTGAAAACTCGAAAGGGCGGTCCAGGAAAAAATTAGGGATTAAGGCGTAACACTATGTCTCATTGGATCACCTTGCAACCAAACTTCGATATCGACTATCAAGCTCGGACGGTGCTAATCATTCTGATCCACCTTCAACTAAGTACCAAAGTGATGAGATGCTCGAGGATATAAAGGCAATAGCAGAGTTGGAACCCAGCGGGATTGTTCACATAGCTGTTTTTCTTTCTTTTACACAAATTGTATAAACTCTATTGTTCGGCGGTGTTCTCTTACTAGGACGTCAGCCTCTTGTAAAAAAACGCCTATTTACAGGACAACTTCAAAGTCAATACAATTCATTTTCACAAAAAAAAAATTCAAGTTGCTTTCCTTTTTCTGTTTTGTTTTGCAAGAACGTCCAATGTTCATTTTTGATATATGCATTTGACATTAATTGCTACTCATAAATATTCACATGCGAAACAAAAGACGATTACTCGTAATATCAGAAACAGGGGCAGACAAGAAATGTCTAAACCATACAGTTGCTCTGTCCACCAGGTAAAGGGATAAACCTAGATGAAGAATATGGCTATGGTACGTTCACTCCCCGCAGAGTAAGAAAAAGACAGTGATGTTAGCGGTCCCAAACAGGACACTATTCTCCCTAGCTAAGGATCGCAACCGCGAATGAATCAGCAAGGATCTCCCCAAGTAGAGTTTATCTATTGCCCGCACTAAAAGAATATCCCCAGTGGAGTCTGGAAGATTATCCCCAGTGGAGTCTGGAAGATTATCCCCAGTAGGGTCTAAAAGATTATTCCCAGTGAAGTCGCAATTGGAAAATTATCCCCAGCGGAGTTCATTCCTTTTACAAACAGAAACTCAATCCCCAACAGAGTTTATCATCACCGACAATGATGATTCATCCCCAGCCGGGGTTATTTCTCCAAATCAACAGATCCTCCGGCAGAGTATGTCCTCCCCACAGAGTCATTTCCTTGTCAGTCCATTCCCCAGCGGAGTTATCCTCTCCCGCAGGTTTATTCTTACAATCATCTTCATTCACTATCCCCAGCAGAAACAAAGAATTCAACTCTTTTCTCCAGCAACAATCCGAGATTTATTTTCCCCAGCTAAAAACATCACATTTCCATACATCATGACACATGCATATACGCATCATACAAACACAATCTCATTTATTTTGAGAATATCATTGCTTGATACATATCATGCATTACATACAACTAACCTTTACCTTTCAGGAAGGATATAATCAAATTCTCACAAAATTCAAGTTGTGAAGCCCGGGTACGACTGGATAATAGTTTAATCCCCAGTAAGTCACTGTAAAGCCTGGATTACGACCAGATAGCAATCAGTCTTATCACTACGAATCTTGGACCATGACCGGATAGTAGTTCATTCTCAACTTTCCTCTTCAATAGAGATGATTCCTCAGTTGAATAACGGACGACTGAAGTTCCTAAATGTCAGCAGAGATGATTCCTCAGTTGAATAACAGACGACTGAAGTTCCTAAATGTCAGTAGAGATGATTCCTCAGTTGAATAACAGACGACCAAAGTTCCTAAATGTCAGCAGAGATGATTCCTCAGTTGAATAACGGGCGAATGAAGTTCCTAAATGTCGGCAGAGATGATTCCTCAGTAGAATACGGACGATCGAAGTTCCTAAAATTCAACAGAGATGATTCTTCAGTAGAGTACGAACGATCGAAGTTCCTAAAATTCAACAGAGATGATTTCTCAGTAGAATACGGACGACTGAAGTTCCTAAAATTCAACAGAGATGATTCCTTAGTAGAATACGGACGACCGAAGTTCCTAAAATTCAACAGAGATGATGCCTCAGTAGAATACGGATGACCGAAGTTCCTAAAATTCAACAGAGATGATTCCTCAGTAGAATACGGACGATCGAAGTTCCTAAAATTCAACAGAGATGATTCCTCAGTAGAATACGGACGACTGAAGTTCCTAAAATTCAACAGAGATGATTTCTCAGTAGAATACGGACGACTGAAGTTCCTAAAATTCAACGGAGATGTTTCCCCAATAGAATACGGACGACCGAAGTTCCTAAAATTCAACAGAGATGATTCCTCAGTAGAATACGGATGACCAAAGTTCCTAAAGTTCAAACAGAGAAGACTCACCAGCAGAATAACGGATGACCGAAGCTCCTAAAATTCTACTTCTCTCAATAAAGATCAGCCTTCCCCAACGGAATCTTCCTCAACGACAGGTATAAAAGCTCTCGCTAAGGAATCTCTTATGCGATCGACACTCCTTCGGATGGCATCTTTAAGCCCATCTCCTGTCATCAGTCTCCAAATGGCATCATTAAACCCATTCCCGACATCACAAGACAATTACCACTTCATGCGAGTGCAAATTTATGGGCACTCTAGTGTTCAATCATGTTCCACCTTCAAATAACGAAAGGCAGACAAGCCAATCTAAATCTTCAGTTTTAAGAAAAATGAATAGGGGAAGTTGTTGTACCCCAAAATTTTCCCTCCCATATTTCTCAAAACATTTCAAGAAAGATCCCCAAGTTGCTCAAGGTAGTCCAAGGGTTGGCCAAACAAGCCCTCTCCTAAGGAAGTCTACCTCAAATTAGGGTTTCATATTGCATCAAAATACTTGATTCCAAGGGATCCCAAATGCTCACCAATGTCTTAATATGTTATCAAGATCATCCATGTCAAGTTTCAAGCCTTGCAGAGGAAGTTTGCTCAGTCAATTACTCAAAGGCCTGAAAATCGATTGTGATATGGCAAAAGTCAATTGTGGCCCACATACAGTCAAACTTCAATATTTTTAGTCAACATTCTAATTTTGAAGGATATTTCATCATTTGATCAAGGGTTGATCATTATTCATCAAGGATTGCTCATAATTCATCAAGACTCAAAAGTTGCTAAATTAGGGTTTTGTAGGAAAAGTCAGCTCAACTTTGACCAAGCATAACTTTCTCATACTTTATGAGAAATGACCCATCCAAAGCTCATTTTGAAGAGGATGCAATTATATACAATCCATATTCATCTCCCAAGTTCAAAATATGCACTCACAAGAAGTTATGAATTTAGACATTATAGGTCATTTTAAAAAGTCAACAAAAACACATTTTTGTCAAAGCTTCATACAAGAGCATGGAATATCAAATTGATATTATACCGAAAGGGTTGCTTAGAGGACATCTCAAGATTTCTAAAAAGTCCAAGAACACCTTTAAAGAGTCAAACTTGAGGAAGTTATGCATTGGTGAAGTTAACCCTTTTTGCAAAATTGCCAAAAGTCAACTATGCCTAAAACATCAAAATTTTCCAAATGGGCCCAATATTTTTCACTTGTTTTGAGTTGGCAACATAGCCTATGATCACTAGCCCTTGCCACTTGTCATTATCATGTTTTTATTATTTATTTTGATTTTTATTTAAATTAAATCAATGTTAATCAAAATAAATCATGAGAAAATCTAAAGCATTGAAAACTCAAGATTTTATACTTGTTTCAGGTCACAAATCCAATTGGAAAGTATTTGAAATCTTGCAAGGCATTAGGGTGGACAAAAAGATTGATTTTAGGCCAATTTTGGAATGATATTCAAGAGAATCAAATCAAAATCAAATTCATTGATGAAGGAAGATTGAGATCAGTTTTGGAACACTAATCTATTCCTTGGTACATATAGAACGTGTGCAGACCCAAAACTAGGAGAAAAAAGAGGCGCAACATCTAGAACGGAACTTGAAAAAATCAAGAAAAAGTGAAAACACTATTTCATTGTGCCAGGGAAATTCAAGACTTTTTGCCCATCCCAATCGATTCCTGGGAGTGTAGGCAAGCATAAGCAATCAAGAACAAAGCCTTTCCAGTACCAAAAAGCGCTGTAAGTCATCCACGACATCCATGAATTTTTGAATTCAGTTTGCACGATTTAGGCATTGTTAGCATGAATTAACCATATATTATTGATCCATAGAACATTTGCAAGCTCTCTGTATTCTTTAATTGTGTTTTCATAGCTTGTATGAAGTTTCACCATTATTAAGGTTTACAAGCTCGATTTGGGATTTCTGCGTGCAAGCAAAATTGGGCCATGAAAGGGCCATCAATGAACTCAGCAGGTCCAGACAAAGCCATTCATGGTTTTAGTTTTTATTTATCTTACTCATGCTTGATTTTGAGAAATGATAGGGATATAGCGACATACATATGTCTGTAGGTAAAAGTTTCCAACTTTTACCAACAGAGAAAGGTTAGGGATAACCTGCGTGGCATCTCTCCATTGGCCTATTCAAACCTCTGACGCGCGTTTTTTTATTATTTTCCATTAAATCTTTGTTTTGTATATTATTATTATTTCTTATCTTATGTACAACAAAAATCAAATGGCGCAGTGGTAGTGGAGTGCATACAAAACGCATCAGGACCTGGGTTCGAATCCCAGGTCCCCCAATTTCTCTATATTATTTTGCTTTCCAGGTTCCAACGCGCACATGAAGCTAATGACCACCATGCTCCCTCAAGATCCAGTCTGCCAAGTGGCCAGATGGCCAAATCCAAAGGCCATCCATGAAGGAGCACCATGGAGACTAGTCAACGCAGTGCACTAGATTCAAGAAGTCAATAATGGATCAAATCTTTTGGGCCAAAAGCTTGGTATCTGCACCCCTCTGATTTACTTTCAGACCCATTTTTCTTCACCTTTCTTTTTTTATTTTGCTTAATTAATTTATTTATTTTATTTAGTAACAAATAATTATTTTCTTTTTATCAAAAATCACAAAAATATTACTTTTCATAAATAAGGTCTAGATTTTATTTTTATTAAAAAATTAGTTAATTTAATTAGATTTTAATTTTAGACAACTTTAATTCTTTTTGCACATAATTAAAATTAATTAGAACAAATAGGTTTTATTTCTAACTTAATTATTTTCTTTTTCTTAATAATAACAAAAACACAACAAATAGGCCATGTAATTATTTTCATTAATTAATTTAATCCTTAATTGTTTTTGTATTTAATTTTAAACCCTAACTCTTTTCTTTAAAAAATATTAAAAACAACAAAAAACATTTTCTCTTTTAATTAGGATAGAAGGGTCAAAACCCTAGTTCGCATTCGTTCTAATTTTTATCGTGCGCTTTATTTTATTATTTTTACCCTATTATTGTAACTGCTCACAAGATGTAATAGTTTTAATTAGGACTTTTACTTTTCATTCATCGCTTTATTTTCAAAGGGTTTGTTTTTGGCTATGTAAATATCTGAAGCCTTGTAATAGCTTAGTTTAACTTCCGCATTTTAAATTCCGTAAATATTAAACTGTTAGATGTATGAATAATTAGGGTTGCATGACAAGAATGTATGAAAACTTTAAAACAGTTAGCGAAGCCTAAATGTGCAAAGATAAATAATCTGAAATTGAATCACTCGCACATGCGCACTCATAGGGTACACTCCCACTTGGTTGCCTTTGGTAAACGGTGTGATCGGTGGAAATAGAACTGACTGTTTTTTAATGCTGGTTCGCGTTTGCGTTTCACAAAATGTCGCGGTAAGCAAGAGTCGCCACCGTCTTTTATTTTCTCCAACAAGGAAAGGACAAAAGCACAGCAAAATTCCTTTTCGAGATGTTTCTCGGGTTCGGGAGGTAGATTATAGAAAGGGAAGGTGTTAGCACCCTTTCTATCTGTGGTTATCCACGGGCTCTTAGGTACTTGCTCACTATGTTTTCAAAAAATTGTTTGCTTTTCAAGTGTTTGTGGGTTTGAAAAAGTTTAGTTTGAAAAACTTCTAGGTAACTCTTGTATCAGTCCTCAAGAGTGTATGAAGTGTTTGTTTGAAAACTTTTGTTTGAAAGTGTGAGTGCGAAAAGTTTGTTTTGTTTTTGAAAGAGCAAGTACCCAGGAGAAATCTACCTACTCTAAAGAAATTAAGCTGTGTAAGAGTCCTTTAGACAGTACCATCCCACTATTGAGAAGTAGGTAGCACCGTTGTTGGAGTTATTCGGGTCAATTCGATTATAGGGACAGTGTAGTCACCAAAGCAATAGTAGGACACCTTAGCGGTAACCCTAATGTCCTAGATCCTTTTTATCCGAGGCAACCGTTTCGAGGCAACTGGATCTTTAGACAGGAGGGCGACCTCTAAAACACCCTATACTTGACGACCACCTCGAGGCAACCAAGTGAGGCCTACCCTAGGAGTGGCATGTGCATGTGTGTTGTTTCAGTTTATATTTATCTTGTACATGTTATTTGTGAGCTACAGATTGATTTTATTTGTCATACAAGTCTTGCAGGCATAATTAACAGTTAATGTTTGTGCGGGAAGTAAATTGCGGAAAGATAAATCTACGCTATTACAAGGCGCGGGTATATACATCGCCAAAAACAAAACCCGTTTGGAAAATAAATGCGAGAAAGGTAAAGAAAGCGGTAAAATCCTAATTAACTATTACATCCTCGGAAACAGTTACATCAATATAATCAAAAGGAATTAAAGCGCGAAAGAAATTAAATCGGGAACGTCTTACGGTTTTGACACTTTTTGAGAAAAGAAAGTAATTTGTCCTTTTTTGCGATTAATTAAATATTAAACCTAAACCTAATTAATTAAATAATTAAAAGAAAAAAATGTCTTTGTGTTTTTATATTTTAATGAAATAAAAATAAAAAAAGTTAGTAAAACCCTAAGTCTAATCTATTTTATTTATTGTGAAAGAAAATTGAAATTAAACCTAATTAAAACAACTAAATTAATTAGTTAGAATTTATTTATGAAAATAATAATTAAGGTGAAATTGATAATAATAATAATAATTAATAAAAATATTTACATTTTTAATGGTCTGAATTTATTATGAAAAATAATTATTTGTTAGTTAATAATAATAATGATAATAATTATAATTAAAAGAAAATAAAAAGAAAGAAAATAAAAGAGAAAATAGAAACCAGGGGGGTTGATGGACCCATTAGGAGGTGAGTTTGTAAATTCCATGCCCATTAAGCTCAAGCCCTTCTGACTTTCTGGAATTGTCCACGCTGACTTTGACTAGGGAACATGGTATTCATCATCCTTTGGCCATTGGATCACTGCTTGAAGCCACATGGCAGGCTGGGACATGAGGTCCATGGTGGAATGTTTTTGATAGCCTGCACGTGAACACGTTAAACAAAATAATATGGAATTTTGGGTGGACCTGGGAATCGAACCCAAGTCCCAATGATGCACAACCAGATCACTAACCACTCCACCACGCGCTTGCTTCTGTTAGTATAATAACCAATAAATATAATATAAAAAACATAACGCCTATGCTGGAAAGAGAAACAAGCGCGCATTTTATTTCAATGGACCAATCATGGAGCAACACATCTTCATCTCCTTCGCTGAAACCTGCAAAATATATGTTAGATAGCGGGGGTTTTTAACCCCCACAAACTGAAAAAGGAAAAATAGCGATTAGGTCTGTGCGCAATATAAATTCATCGCGAGGGTTCCATCTTGCTCGTCTTGTTCAGACGGTTTCAACCATGGGCATTAGGGGTCCTGATTTTTCCTATATAGCAAAGCCCTAATTTTGAAGCTTGGAAACCCTAAAATCCATTAATGGCGTTTTCTGTTTCAGGGCATCTTAATCCAATTATCTTGTACCAAAAGCTTCGTACAGTCCTTATGAACACAAAATAATCAATAAAAGATGTCAAATATGCATGAATCAAAGTATATGATTTTGGAAAAATAGTTCAAACCGTGGGTCTGTGTAGAACGTTTTCTTGAGCTTTGGCGCTTGGTTTCGATTGCAAAAGGTTTCTGAGTGTCCCAGCAATGTGTTTGAATCCACAAAAGCCCTTGAATTGGCCTGGAAGTGAGAAAACAGTTTTGACTTTGTTCTTGATTTTTTTTAATGTGCTTATGGTTTCTGCAGCAGTTTTTCACGTGAATGGCATTAGGGTTTGGTTATGCATATGTAATGGAAGAGAATTAGGTCAAGTCTTGGCCCAAAGATCCATGGAATTCATGTTTTCAATATTTGATTTTCAATCAAATATTTTTCAATCTTTTTGATTGAGAAAACTTGCCAAAATTGGGTATTCTTGTCTCTTTGATTGGCACACGAAATCTCCAGCTCATCTTGGTCATATTTGCTTCATGAAAAGATTTGAAAACCATATCTTCATATTTTCCTACATTTTAAATTAATTAAATGAATTAATATTAATAAAAAATTCAATTAATTAATTAAAAATAAGAAAATAAATCAATTTAAGCTCAATGGGTCGTGCATAGGCTTTGGATAAAGTTTCAAGAAGGAATTTGAGGCCCATTAGCAAAAATGATGTGTTTGGAGCAAAGTTGACTTTTGCACATTCATGAAAATTTCCCAACTTCTCCAATGCATATCTTGCTCAATTTTGATCATATGAACATGTTCTTGGACATTTTGGAAAGGTCTTGAAGTCCTCTAACCAATGCCTTTGTTCCCATGTCATTTGGATTTACCAATCTCAAGTTATGGTCTTTGACTTAAAGTGCATTTTTGTTGACTTTTGAAATTGACCTATAATGTAGAAATTGATAACTTTTTGTGAGAGCATTTCTTGGACTTGGGATGTGAAGATGAGTTGTATGAAATGTCATACCCTTCAAAATGAGCATTGGATGGGATTTTTCTGATGAACCATGAAAGAGTTATGCCCTGGTCAAGTTACAGTTGACTTTTCTACTGTCCAAAAATAGTAACTTTTGCATCTTTGATGATCTTTGAGCCATTCTTGTGGAATCATGATCAAGATTTGATCAAATGATGATTATGGACTCAAAATAAGATGTTGACCAAAATTTTTGACTTTTGACTGCCAAATGACCATTTTGCCCCTGTAGTTGATTGTGAAGCAAATGAAGCTTTTGACTGTGCAATTTGACCCTGTGAGTCTTGAGACTTGTCATGTAGATGCTTGACAATGTATATAGGCATATGGGACTTGATTGGACCACTGAAAACCTCAAATTCCTTGCAAGAACCAAAACCCTAATTTTGACTGGCTTAGGAGGATGTTTGACTAGGCAACCCCTTGAGAGATCTTGAACCAATTGAAGATGATTCTTTATGAATCTTGGAGAATATGGGAAGAAAAATTTTGGGGTACAACAGTTGCCCCTGTTCAATCTTCTTAAACCTGAGGATGTAGATTGGCTTGCGTGCCTTTCGTGATCCGAAGGTGGAAGATGATTGAACACTAGAGTGCCTAGAAATTTGCACTCACATAGTGTGGTATCAGCAATGTGATGTCGGGAATGGGCTTACAGATGCCATTTGGAGAGATGATGGATAGGAGGATGGGCTTATAGATGCCATCTGGAGATGTGACAGAATCTTATCGTGAATGGGCTTATGGATGCCATTTGGAGACTGTTGGTAGGTGGATGGGCTTATAGATGCCATCTGGAGATGTGACAGAATCTTGTCGTGAATGGGCTTATGGATGCCATTTGGAGACTGTTGGTAGGTGGATGGGCTTATAGATGCCATCTGGAGATTTTCTATTGAATTGTAATTTTGTAAGTTGAAAGAGGGAACCTGTGTATGGTTGCCTAATGATGAGCTCGTGTAAAACTGCATCTTTGAAGGAAGGAAACCTGTGTAGGGTTGACTGACGATGAGTTTGTGTGAAACTGCATCTTTGAAGGAAGGAAACATGTGTAGGGTTGACTGATGATGAGCCTGTGTGAAACTGCATCTTTGAAGGAAGGAAACTTGTGTAGGGTTTACTGATGATGAGTCTGTGTTAAACTGCATCTTTGAAGGGAGGAAACCTGTGTAGGGTTGACTGGCGATGAGCCCGTGTAAAACTTCATCTTTGGAAAGAGAGAACCTGTGTATGGTTTCTTAATGACGAGTCCATGTAAAACTACGTCTTGGAAAGAGAGGGAACCGGTGTAGGGTCGCCTGATGAGGAGTCCCTGTAAAACTTCATCTTTGGAAAGAGGGAAACCTGTGTAGGGTTTCTGGATGACGAGTCTGTGTAAGACTACGTCTGGAGAGAGAGAACCTGTGTTGGGTTTCTTGGTGACGAGTCCGTGTAAAACTACGTCTTTGGAAGGAGAGAACCTGTGTAGGGTTTCTTAGTGACGAGTCCATGTAAAACTACGTCTAGAGTTGAGAGAACCTGTGTAGGGTTTCTTAATGACGAGCCCGTATAAAACTACGTCTGGAGTTGAGAGAATGAAACCTGTGTAGAGTTTCTTGATGATGAGTTCGAGTAAGACTTCTGGAGGAACCGGGGTAAGGTTACTGCAGGATAAGTTCATGTAAAACTTCTGGAGGAACTGGGGTAAGGTTACTTCGGGATAAGTCCGTTTAAGACTTTTGGAGGAACCGGGGTAAGGTTACTTCGGGATAAGTCCGTGTAAGACTTCTGGAGGAACCGGGGTAAGGTTACTGCAGGATAAGTTCGTGTAAAACTTCTGGAGGAAGAAAAGGAACCGGTGTAGGGTTACTTTGATGATAAGTCCGTGTAATACTTCTTTTGAAAGAAAGGGAACCGGTGTAGGGTTACTTTGTGATGGGTCCGTGTAAGACTTCGTCTGAAAATTGAGAAGGAACCGGTGTAGGGTTGCCTGATGATGAGTTCGTGTAAAACTACATCTGAAGTTGAGAAGGAACCGGTGTAGGGTTGCTTCATGATGATCAAGTAGATAATTGTCCTGTCTGGTTTCAGATATTAACCCACGATCAGTCGTCCACAGAATTTTCCTGGCTTGTTACCAGTGTGGATCTGGAACTGCAGAGGTAGATGGTAATCATCTTTTGATTGACCTTTTCCTGAAAAGGCAAAACGTTAACTGTATGCAGTGTCATGATGCATGAACTGCATGATATCAAGATGTTCTCAAGAATAAATGAGATTTGTGTTGTATGATGCGTATGCATGTCATAATGTATGAAGATGTGATGTTTATGAATGTATCTTCGTCTGGGAAAATAAATCCTTGACGAATGCCGGGAAGTTCGCTCCTGGGCTGCTGTTGAAGAGTAAAGTTCTTCATTTCCACTGGGGATGATGATTTCAAGAATAAACCGGTAGGAGAAGATGACTCCGTTGGGGAATAAACTTGTTGGAGAGATTACTCTGCGGGGAATTACTCTGGAGGAGAGATACTTCGCTGAGATTTTAACGAGAACTCCGTCGGGGATTCCGTTGATAAGTTATGTTGGGGAATTTGATGAACTCCGCTGGGGGATAGGAAGAATTTCGCCGAGGATGATCTTTCTGTGGTAATTAGCTAAGGATAACCCAGTTATAAGCTTTGGTGGGGAATAACCTTTGAATATGGTCGGGGAGAGACGTATGTACTCTGCAGGTGATAAGCTTAGAGAATCTACTGGGGATAAGCTTCCAGAATCTACTGGGGAGGACTGATTCAACTCTCCTGGGGAAAATTTGGACTGTATTGGGGAAGTGGCTCCACTAGGGTGTCTGGTATTCCGCCGGGGAACAATCTTATATTAAGACTGCCGGGGATGCTTGCTTAGGAACATCTGTATACTCCGTTGGGGAATATTGGGATCTTCTGGGGGATACCCAACTTCCTTAAGGCTGACAGTAGGCTAACTCTGCTCGGGGAGAGTGTTACTGACTTGCTGGAGATATTGTGCCTTTTTAGAGCTGGGGGGAGGCCAACTCTGCTTGTCTTACTCTTCGGGGAGTGAAGGTATCTTGGTCAGATTCTTCAGCCGAACTTACCTTGGTACCTTGGTAGACAGAGCAACTAGATTGCTTGGACAACTCATTATTGCCCCTGTTTCTGTGGGAGAAGGTACCTGTGGAGGTCTTGATAACTGCTGATTGACAAATCCTCTTCTGGTAGGTAAGTGACGAGATGACAGGACATAGTCGTACGCTTTGATCCCTAATTTTTGCCTAGACCGCCCTTTCGGGTTTTCAGTCCACCGGGATACCCATTTTTGCCCAAGCCGCCTTTTCAGGTTTTCGACTTGCCGGGTGTACGAATTTTTCATTTTCATCCCTTGTTTTTGCCCGAACCCTTTTGGTTCGCCGGGGAGCCCTTATTTTTGCCTAGGCCAGTCGACCTAGCGGGTCTTTGATTATGCGTAGTGTTTTTCCGACTATGTCCACATTCTCGGAGTGTAGGGAGTTGTCACTGTCAGTAGTGTTGCCATGTTACCAGAAGATCTTCGTTTGATCATGCAGGATTCGTAGCTGGAATTCACGTCCAATGCCCCAAGTGACTCGGGCGGAGATTTGCCCCAGGCTACTTGACCTTTTGAGAGATTCTCTGAATCTTGACTGGACTGCCCCAGATGATAGACCATGATCATGCCGTGCCCCTTGATTGGAAGTGCTTTTGTTCACTAGATATTCTTCGTGCGAACTTCTATGCTGTTCAAACAAATAGTCATATGCAAGCAATGTTATATTAAAAATGCAAAGCTTATGTCTGTCTTGAAGTTTTTGAAAATGCAGTTTTTTTTTCATAAAAACAAGTGAATTTTTTGTAAACTATGATGTCAACTCGTTATTTTACCGCAAGCCTTAAGGAGTCAGGATACCTTTCGTAACAGTATGCTTTCGAACTAACCCATGCTTCAGCTAGGACTTTTAAGGGTTATAACGTGGCCTGGTTCACGGTTTAAGAAACAAAGGATAAAGGCTCAAAATTTATTTGTACCCACTCGTTCTTCGTGATGTTCTTCGATCCTAAACTCAGCTAATCGTGCGTTAGACCTTGTTTGAGTCTTTGCTCTGATATTCCGGTGATGGTTCGGATGTTGATAGTTTATTTTGAATAGGCAGCCATTTCTTTTTTGTTGAGGGTTTGTAGTACCTCTTTCTTTTTGATTTCGTTATCCCTGTTTTTTGCCTGAACTGTTTCTTTTGTGATTACAGTCAGCGGGATGCCCCAGTTTTGTAAGTCTCCTTCATAAGTTTTGACTTATTGGGCTTTTATTTTGAGAGATAATGACTGCCTGTCTTTATGATTATTCAGAACCATCATCGTCTTTTGTTTTGGAAGGACTCCTTTGATGCTGTTCATTATGCATTTGGATCAACTGAGAGAACTACCCTGCCCCAGGTTATGATTAAGGGTTTTAATTTTCGAAAAGAAAAACTCCAACTTCTTTGGCTCTGAGGGGTTGACGAGGGATTATCTTCCTTATAACTCCACTGTTTAGGATTTGAAACAATGTCTGTACTTCATCAGCGAGGTCTTTTCAAAAGCATACTGCGGAGATTTTGGTATCGTTTTCGTCATCCTCCCTCAAGAGGCTTAGAATTTTCAATCGAGAGTTTGAACATCACAAAAAAAGAAAGCGGTTTGAATATAGCGAATGCGAATATATTGATTCAAAACAGACATATGCGATGCATTAATGAAATAACAACGTTTGACATGAATAAATGTTTGAACAATCAAAGAAAAATACAACTTGAACATTCGAATGAACAAAAGTTTCCTAGTTTGAACTAGTCATCTCAGATGGAAGATTCTCAGCAGAAGATTTTCATTTTACCACCCGGCATGAACTTCAGCACCCTTCCGTTGATCAAGTCCTGGATCTTGTTCTTCAAGCTCCAACAGCCGTCGGTGTCATGTCCAGGACTGTCAGAATGGTAGGCACACCTTTCATCAGGATTGTACTTTAGGGAGGTTATGTTGAGATTCTTAGGAGGATCCTTTAAAGCAATCAGCTTGACCTCCAACAAGCGTTTCAGTATTAGTGATGATGGTATACCAGTCTCCGAGAAATGTCTTCCAGACGTATTTCGCTTACGCTGATTACCCTGTTGCTGCTGGCGAGGTTGATGCTGGACTAGTGACCCTGAAGCAAACTGAGGAGCTTTTCCCTTGTCTTTTTTCCCCAAAGGTGGTTGGACGATGATTTGATCTTCAACTCTAGTTGCTAGCCCCACTTGGTTATTTTGAAGCAGCTTGTTGAAGAGGACCCTGAGCTCTTCTTGTCTTTGAGCTAAGTCTTGAATGAGAGCCATCTGCCCCAGCATCTGGGTTCTCATTATATCTACCTCAACTTGCAGACGTTTCAGTCGTTCGTCTTTATCGTCTTCTGGACTGTTCCTGACCAAAGTCCCCATGAGGAGTGTTCTCAGCTCTTCCTGCCCCTTGGATAGATTTAAGAGGATTTCCCTGAGCTGAGTCTCTTGAGTATGGAACTCCTGGTTGTCTGGTTGGAAAGCCATGGCTGGAATAAACAGCGAAGAAGATAAGTGACCTGTGACAAAGGGTACCTGTTATGCAATGTATGATATGCATGCAATGTTTTCAAGGATCTCGCGGGGTAAACAAGAAAAATTGTTAGGATTTGAATCCGGTAGCTTGATTGAAGGAACTTCATGTTGTTGAGAGTCCTCCTTCAAGAGTCAAAGCTCACCATATCGAGTGGGTCATAGCCCCTGACTCAAGCTGTTATGTTTGGATCTCCAAACAACTTTGGCTAGAGGAAAATAAATCCCCTTTGCCCCTTGCTAGACATTTTGATTCATCATGACCTGCATCACAAACCCTTGAGATCCTTGAAATGGATTAGTTCTTATGTAGGATGTATGCAATGGTATGATGGTATGATGTTATGCTATGCGTGGAGTGATGTAAGTGAACCCTGTTATGAGTCCAGATTAAGGACTGTAAACAAAACCTGCAAGAAACCCGTGTTGCCAGATAACAAGTACGTGCAAGTAATTCAAGTTTGAAGGCACACAAGTCACACAGAGAGCCCTTAGAGTTTAGGCCAGCATGAAGTTTAGGTACTACCCTCTTTTAGTTCAGTTGGTTGAGACCTGTCCTAGAAAATAGTAACCGGGTACTAGAGGATCTCAATATCATCGACTACCCTCAATCGGTCATAACTCCAGCGTCGCAATCTTTTCTTGCGGCCAGAACCATCGCGAGAGTTTAGCCTCAATGAGTGTAGCATACTGCTACTATTCTATGGCCAAGTTGGGTCAATTTAGGGTTCTAAGGTCGGTTGGTGCTTAATGACTCCTCAGAAGACCCATATTCTCCTCGTTGCAACACAAGGGATATCGTTACAGACCAAGGTGTCACACCAACGTAGCCACTGCTTCATCCGTGTCGGTCTACGCCGGACAGGTCCCTCACAGCTTATGCTACCTAAAAGGGTATTCCCCAGATCTGGGTTAGGATCTATGAAACTCCGATGCAAGCCCACAAATATAAAAGCAGCCAAGACATACAATTGAAAACATAAGAGTGGTCTAATCCTAAGGTACACCTCACTTATTAGCATCCCCAGCAGAGTCGCCAGTTCTGTGATCGGTGGAAATAGAACTGACTGTTTTTTAATGCTGGTTCGCGTTTGCGTTTCGCAAAATGTCGCGGTAAGCAAGAGTCGCCACCGTTTTTTATTTTCTCCAACAAGGAAAGGACAAAAGCACAGCAAAATTCATTTTCGAGATGTTTCTCGGGTTCGGGAGGTAGATTATAGAAAGGGAAGGTGTTAGCACCCTTTCTATCTGTGGTTATCCACGGGCTCTTAGGTACTTGCTCACTATGTTTTCAAAAAATTGTTTGCTTTTCAAGTGTTTGTAGGTTTGAAAAAGTTTAGTTTGAAAAACTTCTAGGTAACTCTTGTATCAGTCCTCAAGAGTGTATGAAGTGTTTGTTTGAAAACTTTTGTTTGAAAGTGTGAGTGCAAAAAGTTTGTTTTGTTTTTGAAAGAGCAAGTACCCAGGAGAAATCTACCTACTCTGAAGAAATTAAGCTGTGTAAGAGTCCTTTAGACAGTACCATCCCACTATTGAGAAGTAGGTAGCACCGTCGTTGGAGTTATTCGGGTCAATTCGATTATAGGGACAGTGTGGTCACCAAAGTAATAGTAGGACACCTTAGCGGTAACCCTAATGTCCTAGATCCTTTTTATCTGAGGCAACCGTTTCGAGGAAACTGGATCTTTAGACAGGAGGGCGACCTCTAAAACACCCTATACTTGACGACCACCTCGAGGCAACCAAGTGAGGCGTACCCTAGGAGTGGCATGTGCATGTGTGTTGTTTCAGTTTATATTTATCTTGTACATGTTATTTGTGAGCTACGGATTGATTTTATTTGTCATACAAGTCTTGCAGGCATAATTAACAGTTAATGTTTGTGCGGGAAGTAAATTGCGGAAAGATAAATCTACGCTATTATAAGGCGCGGGTATATACATCGCCAAACCGTTTGGAAAATAAATGCGAGAAAGGTAAAGAAAGCGGTAAAATCCTAATTAACTATTACATTCTTGGAAACAGTTATATCAATATAATCAAAAGGAATTAAAGCGCGAAAGAAATTAAATCGGGAACGTCTTACGGTTTTGACCCTTTTTGAGAAAAGAAAGTAATTTGTCCTTTTTTGTGATTAATTAAATATTAAACCTAAACCTAATTAATTAAATAATTAAAAGAAAAAAATGTCTTTGTGTTTTTATATTTTAATGAAATAAAAATAAAAAAAGTTAGTAAAACCCTAAGTCTAATCTATTTTATTTATTGTGAAAGAAAATTGAAATTAAACCTAATTAAAACAACTAAATTAATTAGTTAGAATTTATTTATGAAAATAATAATTAAGGTGAAATTGATAATAATAATAATAATTAATAAAAATATTTACATTTTTAATGGTCTGAATTTATTATGAAAAATAATTATTTGTTAGTTAATAATAATAATGATAATAATTATAATTAAAAGAAAATAAAAAGAAAGAAAATAAAAGAGAAAATAGAAACCAGGGGGGTTGATGGACCCATTAGGAGGTGAGTTTGTAAATTCCAGGCCCATTAAGCTCAAGCCCTTCTGACTTTCTGGAATTGTCCACGCTGACTTTGACTAGGGAACATGGTATTCATCATCCTTTGGCCATTGGATCACTGCTTGAAGCCACATGGCAGGCTGGGACATGAGGTCCATGGTGGAATGTTTTTGATAGCCTGCACGTGAACACGTTAAACAAAATAATATGGAATTTTGGGTGGACCTGGGAATCGAACCCAGGTCCCAATGATGCACAACCAGATCACTAACCACTCCACCACACGCTTGCTTCTGTTAGTATAATAACCAATAAATATAATATAAAAAACATAACGCCTATGCTGGAAAGAGAAACAAGCGCGCATTTTATTTGAATGGACCAATCATGGAGCAACACATCTTCATCTCCTTCGCTGAAACCTGCAAAATATATGTTAGATAGCGGGGGTTTTTAACCCCCACAAACTGAAAAAGGAAAAATAGTTATTAGGTCTGTGCGCAATATAAATTCATCGCGAGGGTTCCATCTTGCTCGTCTTGTTCAGACGGTTTCAACCATGGGCATTAGGGGTCCTGATTTTTCCTATATAGCAAAGCCCTAATTTTGAAGCTTGGAAACCCTAAAATCCATTAATGGAGTTTTCTGTTTCAGGGCATCTTAATCCAATTTTCTTGTACCAAAAGCTTCGTACAGTCCTTATGAACACAAAATAATCAATAAAAGATGTCAAATATGCATGAATCAAAGTATATGATTTTGGAAAAATAGTTCAAACCGTGGGTCTGTGTAGAACGTTTTCTTGAGCTTTGGCGCTTGGTTTCGATTGCAAAAGGTTTCTGAGTGTCCCAGCAATGTGTTTGAATCCACAAAAGCCCTTGAATTGGCCTGGAAGTGAGAAAACAGTTTTGACTTTGTTCTTGATTTTTTTTAATGTGCTTATGGTTTCTGCAGCAGTTTTTCACGTGAATGGCATTAGGGTTTGGTTATGCATATGTAATGGAAGAGAATTAGGTCAAGTCTTGGCCCAAAGATCCATGGAATTCATGTTTTCAATATTTGATTTTCAATCAAATATTTTTCAATCTTTTTGATTGAGAAAACTTGCCAAAATTGGGTATTCTTGTCTCTTTGATTGGCACACGAAATCTCCAGCTCATCTTGGTCATATTTGCTTCATGAAAAGATTTGAAAACCATATCTTCATATTTTCCTACATTTTAAATCAATTAAATGAATTAATATTAATAAAAAATTCAATTAATTAATTAAAAAAAAGAAAATAAATCAATTTAAGCTCAATGGGTCGTGCATAGGCTTTGGATAAAGTTTCAAGAAGGAATTTGAGGCCCATTAGCAAAAATGATGTGTTTGGAGCAAAGTTGACTTTTGCACATTCATGAAAATTTCCCAACTTCTCCAATGCATATCTTGCTCAATTTTGATCATATGAACATGTTCTTGGACATTTTGGAAAGGTCTTAAAGTCCTCTAACCAATTCCTTTGTTCCCATGTCATTTGGATTTACCAATCTCAAGTTATGGTCTTTGACTTAAAGTTCATTTTTGTTGACTTTTGAAATTGACCTATAATGTAGAAATTGATAACTTTTTGTGAGAGCATTTCTTGGACTTGGGATGTGAAGATGAGTTGTAGGAAATTTCATCCCCTTCAAAATGAGCATTGGATGGGATTTTTCTGATGAACCATGAAAGAGTTATGCCCTGGTCAAGTTACAGTTGACTTTTCTACTATCCAAAAATAGTAACTTTTGCATCTTTGATGATCTTTGAGCCATTCTTGTGGAATCATGATCAAGATTTGATCAAATGATGATTATGGACTCAAAATAAGATGTTGACCAAAATTTTTGACTTTTGACTGCCAAATGACCATTTTGCCCCTGCAGTTGATTGTGAAGCAAATGAAGCTTTTGACTGTGCAATTTGACCCTGTGAGTCTTGAGACTTGTCATGTAGATGCTTGACAATGTATATAGGCATATGGGACTTGATTGGACCACTGAAAACCTCAAATTCCTTGCAAGAACCAAAACCCTAATTTTGACTGGCTTAGGAGGATGTTTGACTGGGCAACCCCTTGAGAGATCTTGAACCAATTGAAGATGATTCGTTATGAATCTTGGAGAATATGGGAGGGCAAATTTTGGGGTACAACAAACGGTCATTGAGTATAGGATGCTTTAGTGGTCGTCCTTTTGTCCAAAGATCAAAGTTGTCTCGGAATGGTTCTCTCGGATATTGTTGCCTCGGATAATCGATCTAAGACATTATGGTTACTACTAAGACGTCCTAACATTGCTTTAGTAACCGAACGTCCCTTTCGAATTGACCCTCAAAACTCCAACGACGGTGCTACCTACTCACTAATAGTGGGATAGCATTGTCTAAAGGAAACAAACATAGAACAATTCTTTTTTTTCCGAGTAGGTAGATTAGTTCTTAAGTACTTGCTCAATCAAAACAAACTTTTCACACTTACATTCTTTTTCAAACAAAGTTTTCAAAAACACTTCATTACGCTCTTGAAGACAGAAGCAAGAGTTAAATCAAAGTCAAAACAAAAACTTTTCAAATCACACAAGAACACAATGAAGCAATTTTGAAAATGATGAGCAAGTACCTAAGAGCCCGTAGATAACTACGGATAGAAAGGGTGCTAATATCTTTCCTTTCTATAATCTACCCCCGTACTCAGAAATATCTCGAAAAAGGAATTTTCTGTGCTTTTTGCCTTTCCTTGTTGGATAAAATAAAAGTCGGTGGCAACTCTTACTTACCGCGACATTTTGCAAAAACAAACGCGAAACGCAAACCAGCAATTCCTTAAAAAGGGAAACACGTCCCGGTTCTGGCCACCGTATCAAACAAACCCACCAAGGTTCTCTAGAAGTAGGGAAGGGGCTAGTTCAGAGGTTAAAGGCAGAAGGACCAGAGGTTTTCGTTCTGTTACGAAAGAACATATATTTAGAAGGAGTAACATTAACAAGGGGTTTGTGGGAGCCAAATATTTTGTGGAAGCGGTTGTTAACAAGTCTCATGAGTCTGGGCAAGAGGAGGTTGAGACAATAATCTTTAAAACCAAGGAAGAGGATATGGAACGATTGAAGAATGTGTTCGCTGGTATGGTGATTAATCCGGGTATGGTGTACATCATTCAAATTAGTTTTGAAACAGAGGGATATTTCTCAGTAAAGGTTACTCCGATCGGAGCGAATCTATGTCTTATTGAAGAAACAGAAGAAAGTGAGATCTTAGATTTAATCAAAGAAGGTAAATATTGGTGTAAGCAATGGTTTCATGAGATTAGAGCATGGAAGGAGGAAGATATTGATAATGAAAGGTTTACTTGGATTTGAGTGTTTGAAGCTCCATGACATGCTTGAAACTTAGATTTCTTTGAAAAATTTGTGAATTGCTTCGGGACTTATGTGTGTTCTGATGAGAACACCATGAAGGGTAACAATATGGATGTTTCAAGATTTATGGTGAGAGTACCGTGTAGTTATGTTTTGAAGGAATCTTTAAAGGTGTTAATTGATGGTGTCCCTTTTGTCATCTTACGGAGGGAGGATACATATGGTCCTTTACATATCTATCCAGAGATATCGAAACACAAGTTGAGTGATAGCGGTTCCTCAGATTCAGAGGAGGAATGGTCTAACTTTGAAGCTAGCGTCCGAGGAGGAGATGATAGAATTAGTCATGGAGTTTCTTTAACACAGGTAGAGGAAGATTGAGCAGAGGAAAAGGTAGATGATAGAGAGACGAATAGTATGACAGGTGTAGAAAGGAAAAAAGAATGGAAGAGTGAGATAGGTTACAAAATATTTGTCAAGTCTAAGGAGGAAGAAAAAGTGATTTTGAATGGTTCTTTTGATGATGCGATTGGTAGGGTGAAGGACCAGTCGTGTCATGCTATGAATAGCTTAAGGAACAACAAAGAAAGTTCCATTATGTCCAGTTCAAAAGGAACTAGGGTAAAATGTTCCCTTGATTATTTACCCAACCTCACGTGTGATAAACACGTGGCCAGAAAGAGGGTGATAAAAAAATGAAGTTTAAGAATTTTTTGAAGTTGGTGAGATTTCTAAAGCTAAGAAAGTAGCTCCAAGAAGAAATTATTGAAATATTTAAAGGCTTCCAATCATGACCTAGGCCCTTCAGGTGGTCCAGCGGAAACTTTTAATTCCTCTGCAACACTCGATTCTAGATCAAAATAGGGAGGGAGTTCTTATTCAAAGGATTTCTATGGTGAACAATCTGACGAATCAGACCTCATCAGGTGCAATTACAGGCTATGGGAGAACTGAATTCTAATGTGGGTTATAAGCTTTGGAAGTCAATCACAAATCTAGGGGTGGTGGTGGCGGATTCTAAGAAGGATTACAAAAGGTGAATTGATGAGATAGAAAGAGGAGATAAAATTAAAAAGTTGAGAGAAAAGGAGAGTATTAATATGTTATAATGATTTTGGGGTCATTGAATATTAGAGGGGAGGTAGCAATTTAAAGATAAGAAGGATCAATCATATAATCAAGAAGGAAAAACTGGTCTATTTTTCATTCAAGAAACCATACTTTCTTTAGTGCAAGATTGGATGGATAAGAGTTTCTGGAGTAAGGAAGATATCAATTATTCTTTTTCAGATTCTGATGGTCATTCAGGTGGCCTTTTGATTCTCTAGAAGGTTGGTAGTGTCTGAGTTTTTTGCAATTTAAAAGGAGACGGCTACTAGGAAGTTAACACTATTAAAAATATGACATTCGAGAAAAGTCTCTTATATCAGATATAAAAATAAATGATGTAAAAAATATTTTTCAAAAGATTTTACATCAGACTTTTATTTCTCCTGATATAAAAAATATATGACTTGGAGGAAAATATAACAAGCTGGCAGTTTGGTAAATAAAATGAAAATTTTTATAAGAGATTTTACACCGGGCCGTTACTATTCATCAATGTAAAAAGTCTACACCGGGCCGTTACTATTCCTCGATGTAAAAAGTCCAATAATAAAATAATACAAACATGGTGGCAGTTATGTAAATAATGTGCATTTTTATTTTTTAAAAAAAGTGACCATTTGTTGTACCCCAAAATTTTCCCTTTAATGTTTCTCAAAGTTTTTTCCTCTTATATGGGTGGTTACAAACACTTGTCTAAAGAAAATGAAATTTTTGAATGTTAGTAAAGTGTCTTTCGATTGGCAATTCAGCAATGTCCTTCGATTGGCATCTGAACAAGGTACTTCGATTGACATCTGAGCAAGCTTCTATTGGGCGCTGAACTTCCTTTGACGCAAGCTTGATTCACAAGCTTCGATTGAGTGTTGGGCCCCCTTCGATCAAGTTCAAATCACAAGTCTTCAACTGTGCATTGGTTGCTTCAGGCTTGCCTTTGATTCACAAGGCAAGAACTTCCTCTATGCCTGCTTCAATTCACAAAATAGTAGTCCCCCTGCAGACAAGCTTCAATTAGACATCTAAAGACCCATTTGAGCAAGCTTTGGTCCACAAGTATCATTCCAACAAGGAATTCTCTGTGCTTGCCTTCAACGCATAAGGCATAAACCCCATCTTCAACTTGCTTTTAGCGCACTAGGAAAATACTCCCTTTGTGCGTGCCTTCAGCTTACAAAGCAAGAATTTTCTACAAGTTTATTTTGATTCCCCAGCAGTGAACTCCTGCATACCAGCTTTGATTAGGCGTTGAGTATCCTTCGATTAAGCTTAGTTCACAAAGCTCCCACTGGGCAAAAGGACCATTCAGCTTGTCATCAACACACATATGCCTCTTCATTCTTGTTTTTGGTCTATTAGGAAAAAAGCTTCTTCATGCTTGCCTTGGTTTCACAAGGCAAAGACCCATCAGCTTGCCTTTGATCTACAAGGCAAAAGGCTCCTCTCACTGGTCTTCAATTCACAAGGCAAAGGCCCCCTCTTCAGCTTGCCTTCAGCACACAAGGCCAAGACTCCTTCAGATTTGCCTTCAATCCACTTGGCAAAAAGCTTCCTTTGACCCACAAGACATTGGCTACTTTTGTTCCAGCTTCGCCTAGGCAATGGCCTCTTTTACGCTTGCTTTGACCTGCCTCATGCTAGAATCCACAAGGTATGGGCTGCCTTTGTGCCAGCTTCGACTGGGCAATGGTCTCCTTTGAAACAGTTGTACAAACTTCAACAAGCATGATAGTCCCTTCGAAGGCGCATCCACGTGGTCCCTTCAAAGAAGAATTCATTGGTCCATTTGAAGGACACATGATTATTGAAAATAAGTTTGCTTTGTGATGGGTCTTGGTCCTACATGTGGCCAGGCTCAGGCCTCTTGTGCAATGACACTCAAAGGTGGTGACAAAGGAGGTTTTCGGTTGGCCAGATTGAAGTTTTTGTTTGAGTTGTTTGAATCAAGAAGCTAGGGAAAGTAGATAGACTCAATCGAAGAAGCTCTAGTAAGGAGGTTTCTGAACACTTCGAATCAAGACTCTAGGCTATTCAAAGGAGGCAATCAGATTTATTCGAAGGAGAGCATTCGAAAGTCATTTTCATTCAAATTCAAAAAGAGACAAGAATTCCATGTCTTTTGCCAAAATTCAAATTCTCATTCATGGCCTTGAAGAACATGTTTATGGTTGTTTACTACCTTTCTACCCTGTCCCCTCCTTCTCCTCTATTTAAATAACACACTAGCAAGCTTCAAGGGGACGAAAAAAGACAGCCTAGAGAGAACCAGACAAAATTTCCAAAAATTCTCAAAGTTGTGAAATTCAAAACTAAATTTCCAGCCATCATCCATCCAAACCAAGCGTGCTATCTTCTTCCTGAAGGTCCCATAAGCCTTTTCGATTCGTGAGGCAAGCCCAACACACGCCAGAACACCCTTACATTATCACTCTGATCGATAACTTTTTCCTTGATCTCAAACTTTCAATATATGCAGTTTTGACAAGTTCAGTGCACATATTCATAATTATATTATTGTCTTGATTTGTTCTAACGAAAAGCATGAGAGAATGGATACAAATTTAGGAACTTGCCATTGTTAGGATTTTGAAATGGGTAAGACATGAACAGGACAATACAGGCCATCTTAGACCAAATAAATGTCATCATTGAATTTATAGACCACAAATTAGGGGGTAGGGTAACTTTCGTTCTTGTTGTGTTTGATTTCTGCAGGTTAGAGATTTTGAGCAACCGGAAGGGATGACCGGAGCCACCACTCCCGGTGGCTTGACTATCGTTGACTCATGCATGGACGAACAAAACAAAATGATTGGTCCATTTAAATATTTGGACCCCACTAAAACGCGCGTGTTTGACAACTCAGCACTGTGACTCATTTTACATTATATTATAATCATTTGATATATACTCTTGAATGTAAAGCCGTCCCAACGGTTGGATGTGTATGTGTTAAGGTGTTATGTGTATGCAAGGGCAGGGTTCCATCCCTGCCTCTTGCATATTATTTTTCTATTGCTTCTTTGCAGATCTAGTGCAGCCAAGCTATACACGTGCACCATGTAGCATCAAATCTACACCATCAGAGGTCAACATATCCAGATCCAAGCGCACCAAACATGCCCCTAACATGGGAATTCAAAGGACCCTCTCACCAGATCCAATACAGCCTCTGGGTCAGCTTAACATGGGCCTCACATTTTTCATATTGCACCCCCTTTCCGCCTTGTGTCAAGTCCATTTACTTTTTTTCTTTATTTATTTGTTTAATTGTTTTTTTCTTTTAATCATTTTTTTAGAATAATATAAAATCATAAATCATAAAAATAATAGACTTAGAAATTTTCAAATTAATTTAATTTTCATAATTTAATTTAATTAATTATTTTGACTTTATTTTAATTAATTTAAAATCAACTAGATTTAGATTTATTTCATTAAAATATTTTTCTTAATAAAAACACAAAAAATATTAGAATCAGTTTTCTTTTATTTATTTAATTAATTTAGATTAAATTTAGTCTTTCTTATTTAATTTAATTTAAGTATTTTCTTAGAATAAACAAAAATCAAAAGATTTTCTTATTTCACTTAGAATTTTTTTTAGGTTTTAGATGTTTCTTTCCATTTCGCACGCGTCGTTTATTTTCGCATCTTTTTTATACTAATGTATCTGCTGATGGAATGTAATAGTTATTAGGACTTTTACTGTTTTCCTTTTTTTTCTTCCCCTAAGTTTTTGTACATTGTAAATATCCTCCTCCCTGAAGCCATGTAATAGCGTAGGGTTTATTTTCGCACTTTACATTTTTTTGTATCATATTAACTGTTAGTAATTAGGCATGTATGAACAGACTGAAATCAAACGCTAGCAAACTTAACACAAGATTAAAATAACTTAACATAACACACCATGCACATATCCACCTCTAGGGTACCCCACTTTGGTTGCCTTCGGAAAATGGTCACAATTCTCGAAACATGAGAAGTTTTAGTGACTATCCTCCAGTTTAAAGATCACTAGTTCCTCGATGATCCTCTCGATGTTGCCTCGGTTAAAAGTGACCTTAGAACTTTAGGACAGTTACTAAATTTCCTTGCCAAGTTGCCTTCGTGACCGTAACGTTCCTTTGAATGTCCCTCTTACATCCGACGACTAGGGCTACCTACTCATTAATAGTAGGATCGCACTGTCTAAAGAATAGGAGGAAAAGATAACCTTTTTCGAGTACAAGTAGATAGCTGTTAGATGTTATGCTCAAAACAAACTATTTGCATTTACACATTTCAAAAAGAACTTTCAAAAACATTTGTTTTGTCAACACTCTTGAGGACTGATATAAGAGTTATCACAAAGCGAATCGCCGCACTAAGGAATTTCAAAAAACACAAAGCACAAGCAGTTTTCAAAACATGAGCCAAGCATCTAAGAGCCCGTAGATAACTATGGATGGAAAGGGTGCTAACACATTCCCTTTCCATAATCTACCCCCTTACTCGGAAAATTCTCGAAAAGGTCTTTTTCTGTTCTTTTGACCCTTTCCTTAATTTGGATAAAAGAAAATTCGGTGGCGACTCTTGCTTACCGCAAAATTTGCAAACACAAACACAAAACCAGTATTAACAGTCGGTTCTTCCACCACATCACACCCTTACATCGGGCCCTTTTCCCAACCGATGTAAAAGAAAACACAGTGGCAGTTTTGTAAATAAAGTGAGGTTTTGTTAAAAAAAGTGGCCCTTACATCGGGCCATTTGCCCAAACGATGTAAAAGATTGGCCCTTACATCAATCCCTTTTCCCAACCGATGTAAAAACCCATGTATCTGTCACAAAACCCTAATGTTACTACAAATTTCCAATCGGCAGCCGCACTTCATCTTTAGCTGCATTTCATCTTTCTCGATCATCCACAAATTTCCTCCGTGGGCGAGTTCTCCGACGAGCGCCTTCACCTTCGTTGTAACCAGCCACACTGTGATACGGTGGGAGAACTGACTTGAAGGTTTTTCATTTTATCGCAAATGTTGCAGTTAGCAAGAGTCGCCACCGACTTTTCTTTTATCCAAAAGGAAAGGTGAAAAAGCACAGGAAAGACCTTTGAGATTATTTCTTGAGTTCGGGGGGTAGATTATGAAAAGGGAAGGTATTAGCACCCTTTTCATCCATGGTTTTCCATGGGCTCTTAGTTACTTGCTAGATCACTTGCTTTTTTGTTTGAAATTGTGCTTTGTGTGGTTTTTGGAAAGTATTTTGTAAAGAGGCCATTGTTTAGGCAATCTTTATAATGATTCTTGTTTGTAAGAATGTATACAAAGATGTTTGATCTTTTGAAAATGTTTTCAGTTTGTAAGATGTTTGAAAGTGTAGGTGTTTGTTTTGAAAATAGCAAGGATGTTTGTTTGAAATTGAACAAGTAATTAAGAGCATTCTACCTACTCAAAAGTCTTTCTTGTTCATTTCCTTTTCCTTTGACATTGTTATCTTACCATTGATTTAGTAAGTAACCCTATCTTTGGATGTAAACGGGACGGGCGTGGGTCATCGTATAACCCTGATTAGCAATGTTGCAAGGTATCTTAGCATTCTTTTTTAGGGACTAAGATCATTTGAAAGACAACTTAGATAGCGTCATCGAGGGACTATGATCTTGTATTTGCTTGTTTTTGCTAAGATACCTCACATGCGTAATATGGTCATTTTGTATAAGGCAACCAAGTGGAATAACCCTAGGGGTGCTTGTGTGAAAGTGTATTATTTTCATGCTTTATTTTGTCTTGAATTAGGGTTTTCTAAGTATTGGTTTTAGTCTTTTCATACAAACCCTAATTACTAGCATTTGTATATAAAAGCGATAAATTACAGAATTTAAAGTTACTACGCTATTACAATATTAGTGGGAGGGAGTGTACAAATTGAATAAGGATTGCAAGAATTTAAACCTAATTAGTCTATTACAACCATATTGAATTGGCACAAATATACAAGGATTTAAATGAATACAATGTACTAAAAGAATAAATATGCAACAATGTAAATGTGAAGAAAATGGATATTTTTATTTGGATATTTTAGAGAAAAGGGATTTTGTCTTAATATAATTAATTAAAGAAAATAATTAATTAAACTTAAAAGTAAACCTAATTCACTAAGAAAAGAAATTAATAAAACCCTAATTCATTAATTGATTAAAGAAAATAAGTTTTAAAAAAAGTATTTTTTGGTATTTTTGTCTTAAAAATATTTATAGTATTATAAAATATTTTTGGCCTTTTTTAATATTAAAATGATATATTTTAATTGGTGTAAAAGAAAATAACTAATAACCTACTTTTAATTAAATTTACAAGATAATAAGTAAAAATAAATAAAGTATAGTTAATAAAAAAAAAATTTTTGAGAAAAATAAAATAAAATAAATTAAAATGAAAATCTATTTTTTTTTGTATTTTTTTCATTATTTTTTAGTATTATGAAAATAATTAAGAAAATGAATGAAATAAAAATAAGAAAATAAAATAAACTGGGTCAGGGGCGTGAACAGCCTGCAAGGGGGTTATTAAGCAAAAAAAATTTAAAAAAAAAAACAAAAGCCCAACAAGGCCCAACGCCTGCCAAAAAGACCAAAATCAGAAAGCAAAATGTGAAAAAAAAATAAAAGGGTACCACTGGGGCTCGAACCCAGGTCCCAAAGGTTACAGGCGCGCGCTTCTACCACTGGGGTGGCTATACATCCGTTAACATAAGCAAAAAAATAAATATATGATACAAAACGCGCCCTGATGACTTCATCTTCAACCTCCAGCCAGACCAACTGTAACTTGCTCATTTCTTATCAAAAATGAAAACTGTAAACATGAAACTTGTAGCAAATTTCCTCACGGTTTCAGAAATGTAAAGCATTAAAACTATAGATCAAAGATAAGCATGAATTTTAATGGCCCTAATTTGAACCCTAAAACTATCATAAATTCCAGTCTCAAAATTCTCTAAGCTCAAGCAATATTAATGGAAACTATGGACATGGTTAGCTTTAGGGCAATGATATCTACATGTTTTGTTCAAAAATAAACCATTAATGATGCTTGTATGAAGAGTTCAAAGTTAAGAAAACTTACGTCAAAAATGGAAATTGTGTTTTGAGTTTGAGCTTGTTTCAAGTGATGGTGATGATCAGGTTAGCTTCCTTGAGGTCCTAGGAAGCTAATGCAATGATTAGCTTGAGCAATGGATGGCTGAAATGATATGGAGAAGTCAATATGAAGAGCTCTGTTTTTGAAAATGCAGGATGGTGTTAATGGTGTTACAGTTATGTAACAGGGTGTGGGATCACTTCTATATGATGTTTAGAAGCTTTAGAAACCAAAAGGCTGAGAAACGCACGAGTAGATTATGAGTTTCAAGTTTTTGGTCAGTTTGTGTGAAAATGGAAGTATGAGATGTGTTTCTGAGTTCTAGGTCTTTTCAGGGCATGAGCATTCATGTGTTTGTGGTCCAAGGTTTGTGTATGTATAAACAAAAGTGTTTGAGAGCTTTGGACAATCAGAAGTACAAGTTCTTAGCTTTTGGCTAAGTTACTTGATTTTGAAGAAAAGAGGAAAACAAGTTTCAAGAGGAGGTACAAGCATGGGATGGGTGATTGTAAGTGTCTAAACAATTTCTCATGAGTTCTAGGACTTGTTTGATCATAAAAGAACAAGTGCAAGGCTCAAGAACAAGTTGTGTACAAAAAGTCACTTTATCAAAATGGCAATGTAACCTTTCTTCCAAAAATGGATATAAAGCATGTCCATGCATTGAATGCTTGAAGTGAGACCTCTAACAGCTGTGTAAACCATTAATTATGGAGTGCCTAATAAGTTTGAGGCCTGTAAAGTAGAGTTTATGCATCACAACTTTGAATTTGAATTTTGTTCATCACTAAAATGACTTGTAATTAAAGTGATAAAACCCTAACTTCATCTCTTCGATTCTCCCTACTCAAGAATGATCTCAAGGAGTTCTTGGACATTTTGGAAATCTTACAATGTTCTATACAACCCATCTTTGAATTTCTTTTGAAGGTTCCCCTTGGAAATATATGAAAAAGTACCATGAAGTTGGGTCAAAATCCTGACCAAATTAGGGCAAAATTTCACCAAGTGTTTAGTTTCATGACCACATATTCATAAAATTATAACTTGAGATCCAAGCATTTTTGGAAGGAGTTGTGTAAAGAAAAGTTGTATATTTCATGGAGATATACAACTTTCATGTTTTAAGTTTCTCTTGAATCATCTTGCATCATGGTGAAAATTTTGCTCAAAGTTATGAAAAAACATGAAATTTCCAACACTTAGAAAAATTTCTAAGTTTAGAAATTTTGACTTTTCAAAATGAAATCTTGACTTTTTGATTTCTTGATGAATAAGTTTCATATTTTGACATGTTTTGATGAATTGTGATCTTTGGCATTTGAATTTGACCAAAAAGTCAAAGTTTGACTTTTCAGTATACAATTGACTTTTAATCAGTTAACTGAAAAATTCATCTGTCAATCTAATGGACTTGCAATGTTTTGAACCATGTCATTAGGTCAAAATGATGCAATTGGACTCTTGAGATCATTCCTTAAACCAATTGACCATTTGCTAGGTCAAAAATTAAAAATTGCCCTTTTCCCAATCAAAATCCTTATTTTGACCATTTTGCCCTTTTGGAGATTTGATCAAATTTCTTGAGGAATTATGGTCCAAACTTGATCAAATGATACATATGAGTCTAAAATGTTGATGTGGATAAAAAATTATGAAGTTTGACTGTAAATTGGCCATAGTTGACTTTTTCCCCAATACAGTTGATTTTTAGGACAACTGCTCAATTGATTGAGCAATAGTGTGATCCAAAGCTTGAAACTTGACATGAGTAATATTATGGATCTATAATGTTCCATGAAAGTCAAATGGGTCATTGGAAGTCCAAAAATCCTTGTGCAAACTCAAACCCTAATTTTGGTTATCAGTGCTTAAGGAGGTGTCTTGAGCTGATCAAAATCTAGTGCAGTCTTGAGCTAAGGAGATCTTGTGAGCAAATTCTTGATAAATGAGATGGAAAATTATGGGGTACAACAACTTCCCCTGTTCAATCTTCTTATGCCTGAAGAGTTAGATTGGCGGATTTTCCATTCGGGACTCGAAGGTGGAAGATGATTGGACACTAGAGTGCCCAGAAATTTGCACTCGGTGATGTGATGGTTGAGGGAATGGGCTTAAAGATGAAATTTGGAGAGGTGATGGAAATTTGTTGGAGATGGGCTTGCAGATGCCATCCATAAATGATTGTTGAACCGTAAGCTGAAACTGAACGAGTATCAGAATAGCGTCCATGTTTGGAGCGTATCTGAACTGTATCTGAAAGTTGACTCTAAATGAGTATCAAAATGGCATCCGTGTCTGGAGCATATCTGAACTGTATCTGAAAGTTGAATCTGAATGAGTATCAGAATAACATTCGTGTCTGGAGCGTATCTGAACTGTATCTGAAAGTTGACTCTGAATGAGTATCAGAATGGCATCCGTGTCTGCAGTGTATCTGAACTGTATCTGAAAGTTGAATCTGAATAAGTATCATAATGGCATTCGTGTCTGGAGTGTATCTGAACTGTATCTAAAAGTTGAATCTGAATGAGTATCAGAATGGCATCCGTGTCTGGAGCGTATCTGAATTGTATCTGAAAGTTGAATCTGAATGAGTATCAGAATGGCATCCGTGTTTGGAGCGCATCTGAATCATATCTGAAAACTTTGAACATTGTTAATGGTAGTTTTTAACCTTATCCTGAAAAGGGTAAAATGTTAGCTAAAATGCAAAGTCATGTTCTATGAAATGCATGGTATAATGCATTTGTGTTATCAACGTTTATGATATATGGATGCGATGTATGTGTATGTGAGCTAATTTGTTGCACTGCTTGTTGGATTTGGGGAAGATAAATCCCTGACTGCTGCTGAGGACATGAAGTGTAAGTCTTCATGTTGTGAAGTTAAAGTGTTGATGAATTTCCGTTTAGAGAAATAAACTCTGTTGTAACGGAAATGTCATGTACTGCTTGTAAAATCCTGTTGGGAAATCCTAAGAAATTGGACGACTTCTACTGGGGATTGATAACTGAAAGTTTTGTTCCGTTGGGGATAAAACTACAGACTGCGGGGTTTTCTGGAAATAGCTTAGGGAGATTTCCCTACCTCTTAAAGTCATTAGTGATTGTCTTTTTATTTTGTTTATTTGTAAACACTAATTATGTCCAAATGCATATGTTCAAAAATAAATCGTTGGACGTTTTTGTAAACAAAACGCAAGAGTAAAGAAAAACAGATAGTTTTTCACTTTCAAAGGGATATCTTTGTATTGACTTTGAGTAAGTATTTTTGTACAATGAGACAAACATTATAGTAAGAGAATGCTGTCATAAAAAATGAAAATTTTGATACAAAGAAAAGATAGTTATGTGCAATAATCCCATGGGGTTCCCATTCTGCTATAGCCTTCGTGTCTCTGAGCATCTTGTTTATTTGTTGCCTCGTCTAAAGATGATTGAATGATCAGAACCTCTGAGTTTGTCAGTTGAAGCCAAAGGTTGTCTGTAAAGTAATCCAATGGGACATAGTCATACGCTTTAATTCCCTAACTTTTGCCTGGACCGCCCTTTCGGGTTTTCAGTCCACTGGGATACCCTTTTTTGCCCAAGCCGCCCTTTCGGGTTTTCAACTTGCCGGGTGTACAGATTTTTTTTTTGTTTTATCCCTAATTTTTTCCCGAACCTTTTTGGTTTGCCGGGATGCCCTTGTTTTTCCTAGGTGTGTCAACCTAGCGGGTCTCTTATGCGTAGTATCTTTTGACTATGTCTGCATTCGTAGGGTGGGGCAGGTCGTCACCATCCATGGTGGTCAAGATCATTGCTCCACCAGAGAATATGTTTTTTATTACAAATGGTCCTTCGTATGTAGGAGTCCATTTTCCCCTGGGATCACTTTGCGGCAGTATGATGCGCTTGATCACCAAATCCCCAACTTGATACACTTGTCGTCTTACCTTTTTGTTGAAAGCTTTGATCATTCGTTTTTGATACATTTGAGCATGGAAAACAGTAGTAAGCCTTTTCTCATCAATTAAGTTCAGTTGATCAAGTCGAGTCTGGATCCAATCTTCTTCATTCAATCCTGCATCCTTCATAATTCTTAGAGAGGGGATCTGGACCTCAATAGGCAAGACAACCTCCATGCTGTATACCAGAGAATAATGTGTTGCCCCGGTTGATGTGCGAGTTGTGGTACGATACCCATGGAGAGTGAATGGTAGCATTTCATGCCAGTCTTTGTATGTGACTGTCATTTTCTGTATGATCTTTTTAATGTTCTTATTTGCGGCTTCGACACCACCATTCATCTTTGGCCGGTAAGGGGAAGAATTGTAATGCTGATCTTGAACTGCTCGCACCGGGCGGTGATCATAGTATTATTTATATTCGTACCATTGTCTATAATGATCCTCTCCGGGATACCATAACGACAGGTGAGATTCTGCTTGATGAACCGGGCGACAACATTCTTGGTGACGGAAGCGAAGGAGGCTGCCTCAACCCACTTTGTAAAATAGTCAATGGCCACTAAGATGAAGCGGTGTCCATTGGAGGTCGTTGGCTTGATTTCCCTAATCATATCAATCCCCCATATAGAAAAGGTCCAAGGAGCCATCAAGACATTCAGAGGATCTGGAGGTACGTGCACCTTGTCAGCATAGATCTGACACTTGTGGCAGGTTCGAGAGTGTTGATAGAAATCCGCTTCCATAGTAGACCAGTAATAGTCTGCCCGTAGGATTTTCTTTGCCATCGTATGCCCACTGGAATGAGTGCCAAAAGTGCCTTCATGTAATTCAGCTATGATCCTTTCAGCTTCAACCTTGTCTACGTACCGAAGTAACACAGAGTCATGGTTGCGTTTGTAGAGAATGTCATTACTAAGGAAGAACTTAGCAGAGAATCTCCTTAAGAACTTCTTATCGTTGATTGAAGCTCCTTATGGATATTCTTGAGTTTCGAGATACCTCTTAACTTCGTGAAACCAAGGCTGGTCCACTACTTATTCAATATTAATCTCGTGACAGTGTGTTGGTTCATCCATTCGCTCAATGATGATATGGGGAGCCTCGTTATACCATTTAAGTTTAAACGTGGATGACATTGTGGCCAGTGCGTCTGCTAGCTGATTTTCTTCTCGCGGGAAATGCTCGAAGGTAATCTTCTTAAAGTGTGGGAGCAATGTCAAAACATGTTCTTTGTAAGGGATAAGGTTAGGGTGTTTGGTGTCATATTCCCCTTTGATATGGCTAATTACCAAAGCTGAATCTCCGAATACATTCAAGGATTTGATCCCCAAATCTATGGAAGCTTTGAGACCAAAGATGCACACTTCATATTCTGCCATGTTGTTTGTACAATTGAAGCAGAGTCTTGCCGTAAAGGGAGTATGACAACCTTCGTGAGATATGAGTACAACACCAATACCATTACCGAGTGCATTAGATGCCCCTTCAAAAACCAGGGTCCATCGGGATCCTTGTTCAAGTCCATCATATGGTCTGAATTCTTCACAGTTGTTTACCATCATGAAGTCTTCATCTGGGAATTCTTCACAGTTTTCAACTAGGATGTCAATGTAGGGAAGTGGGAAATCATCCTTAGGGCTTGCCCTATTAAAATCTCTGTAATCCACTCACATTCGTACCTTACCGTCCTTTTTGGGCACGGGAACAACATTGGAAACCCATTGCGGATAGGAGGTGACGGCCAAGAATTCAGCATTAAATTGTTTCATGAATTCTGTTTTAATCTTCTCCGACATATCTGGTCGCATACGACAGACCTTTTGTTTTACTGGTGGGCAGTCCTCTTTTGTTGGTAGACGATGTACCACAATTTTTGCATCAAGTCCTGGCATGTCTTCATACGACCAGGCAAAGACCTCGACATAATCGTGCAACAAATGAATCAGACGCTCTTTGACATTGGGTTCCAGATTGGCACCCATCTTGACTTCTCTTTTGTCTTCTTATATACCTAGGTTGATTGTATTCACTGGATCCTCATGGGGCTGGATGGTTCTGTCTTCTTGTTGTAGTAATCTGGCAAGTTCCCCTGGTACTTCACAATCTTCCTCACCTTCGTCTTTGGCTTGGTAGATTAGATCTTCAGAGTCACAAAATTCCATAGCAGAATCGTTACCCATGGGATCCCGAATGGATATAGACCTACATTGTGAGTGTGAGTGTGTGCGTGAGTATAACTATCTTTGAAATAAATGAAAATGTAAAAAGAAAAAACAATGAGCACAAAGTTTGTATGCAAAAACGTCCATGATTCATTGATGTCATGTGGAAATGAGATAATAACCCTTACAATTAGACCATTGTGCCTCGGGTAAGTCACAAGGTTTTAAGAGTCTGAATTGTTTTAATATTACAGGTCCAACAAAATGTAAAGACAAATTATTGTGGGATAAAAGTGATCGGGACAAAATCTCTAGCCTCCCAGTTGCTGAGCCCTCCACTGAAAGTTGGGAGAATCCAATCCTCCAGGTTGTAGCTGTCTTCATCATCTTCCGCCGCATTGACTTCGCGGTTGCTAATCTTCAAGGGTGGTCCTCTGGCACGAGCATGGTGTACAACCTTCTGGGCACCTGAAGTGAAACCCAGACCAAACTTATCAGATTTGTATGGGATATCTGGGAGTTGACCCCAAATAGTGCACCCACCTTCTTCTATCACTGCCTTGGCATCATTCAAAGATGACAACCTGAGTGGAGGCCTCGTGATCTTGGGAACTTGAGACACAGCCTTGGTCACTGCCACATCTTGTGGGACTTCTTCAAAATGTTGGAATGGAGTTTCAATAAATTCACCATCTAATTCCACATATCTAAAGGAATTAAGATGGTTGATCATATACTCTTCTTCTTCATGAATGGTGATGATTTTCCCTTGAATTGGATATTTCAGCATTTGGTGCAACATAGAAGTAACAGCACCGACATTGTGAATCTATGGTCGTCCAGGGAGAATATCCATTACATAAAAATTTGAATCAAATGTTTGGGTTCCAACCTTTATGGGGATATCCACTTCCCCATACACCATCATTTTTGAGCCGTCAAAGGCCCTCACTACTATGTTGCTCGGTTTCAATGTCAATCCCTCACAGTCAAGCCTATCAAGAGCCTTTTTAGGCAACACATTCAGAGACGAACCGGTTTCCGCCAAAACATGAGCCAAGGTTGTTCCCCTGCATTCCACTGAGACATGTAATGCCTCATTATGCTTCCTGCCTCTTGGCGTTAAATCAACATCTGAGAAATCTAAACCATTATCTGCAGTCAAGCTGGCTACGTAGTCTTGGAACTGATCGGCAGATGTTTCTTGGGGTACATGGGCTGTTTTCAGGAATTTTACGAAGGCTTTTGCATGCGCCTCGAAACATAGTAATAAAGCCAACATGGAAATTTTTGATGGAGTTTGCCCCAATTTCCCGACTACATTGTAGTCGCTTCTTTTTATGATTTTAGAATTTCCTCCATCTCTTTCCGGGAGGTCTCAGGGATAGCCAATGATTGTGACTTCGTCCGAATAGGCTCAATCAGAATACCTTTACCTCGAGTCTTGGTTGACTCAGCAGCAGGAATGTCAGTCAGAGTGATAACAGGGATTGTAACAGCTTTGTCAGCAGGAGTATTAGCAGAGATGATTGTAAGACTGGGAACAGCCTTTGGAGGAGCAACAACAACAAGAATGATTACGGGTCCAAAAACTGCTTTTGGGGGAGCAATTTCTAGAGAGAATATCCTTCTGCTTTGGATAATCTTGCTAGTCCCTGCAATATTACTGATATTGGAGTCAACCTTCTCAGAACTTGAATCTTCAGCAACAGGCCAATCTTGCTTGATACCGTGGTAGTATACATCCCCTCCATAATTCCATGGTACGGTTTTGTCTGATGAATACGGGATTGGTCCAGGCATTGTAATTATCAAAGGAGCTACTTTAGGAACTGATGTAATTCTAACGGGTCTTTTGGTGGAGACACTGGAGGAATTGTCAGAAATGGTCACAATGGAAACATCATTATAAGAAACAGTTGGAACAAAAGTCTTTTCGAACAAAATTTCCTTGTTATCTATTAGGCACTGAACGCCTATTTTCAACAAAGGACAACTGGTTGGTGAGGACAAACAGAAATGACAGCTTTCATCACAGCCTGGGAATACACTTGCATTCAATAAGTTCTTTTTGATATTCATGAGTGGGGTCATAAGTTCATCAACTGAAGTAACAAACATATCCTCTTCAATGGCGTTGGTATTATGGCCATGTTTGGGCACAGGGGAAGAAATGACATTGGGCTTTTCTGGCGCATCAAATTCAATCTCTTTGGCTTCAAGGAGGTCTTGTACTTTGTTCTTTAGAACCCAAAAATTATTAGTGTCATGGCCAGGACTCTCAGAATGGTATGCACAGCGGGCATTGGGATGATAGTGAGGAGAGGTTGTGTTAGGGTTCTTTGGAGCTTCTTTCAAGGTCACTAGGTTGGATCTTAACAAATGCGGAAATACTTGAGATAGTGTCATATTAATTTGGGTGAATTGTCTGACTGGTCTTTCCGTTCTTGGTTGGTTATTTCTTTGCTAATCAGGCACAAGTTAAGGAATCATAACAGTCCCCACCATTGGACGGTGTTAAGCCCTATCTTGATTTCTCTGAGGATATACAACAACCACTTATTTATTTTCGATGAATGGCTTCCTTACCGCACCAGAGGATGCATCTTTTTGAATCTTTCCATTCTTTATCCCGGCTTCTACCCTTTCTCCGGTCAATATCAATTCAGTAAAACCTTCCGATGAACTCCCAATTAAGTGATTGAAGAAGGGACCAGACAAGGTGCCCAAAAACATGTCTACCAACTCTCTTTCAGATAGGGAAGGTTGAACTCTTCCGGCCAAGTCCCTCCATTTTTGCGCATAGTCTTTGAAGCCCTCACTTGAAACCATGGCCATACTCTGGAGTTGAGTACGGGTGGGTGCAAGATCAGCATTGTATTGGTATTGTTTGTAAAAGGAAGCAACAAGATCTTCCCAGTTATGAACATTGGATCTTTCTAACCGATAAAACCAATCAAGTTGAGTTCCAGACATACTGTCTTAGAAGAAGTGTACCCATAAATCCTTATCAGCGGTATGAGGCTGGATCTTCCTCACATAGGAACGGAGATGCATTTTGGGGCATGAGACTCCGTCATATTTGGCGAACACAGGTGCTTTGAATTTTAGAGGAATGACAATCCCCGAAACTAAGCCCAACTCCCCAAAGTCCAATCCAAGCACTTTTTGGATTTCCATTACGCTCAACCGCTCTTCTAGATGCTTATACTTGTCGTTGGCTGAAGGATATTGTTTGTCAGAATAATCTTCTTCTTCCTCTTCCTCTTCTGATTCTGACTGGACAACTGTTTCTTTGCCTTTCCCATCTTGATTGTCTTTCTTACCCGATGTCGTTGCAAAGTCTAAGGCCCTTCTTTTTTGTCCTTGGAATCTTCTTCCCATGTTTAGAACTCTGGTTATCTTCTTCATCTTCTTTTTCTTCTTTTCCGGCAACAAGGTCTTCAACTCTTCTTGTCCTTTGGCTAGAGTTGAGAACAACTGTTGAAACTGTGCATTCTGAGCTTGGAGATGCTTCACCATTTGCTCGAGATCCATCTTACTGAAATAAACAGTAGAAAGATGAGGAGACTTGTTGCAAGGAACCTTCTTATCTTATGATGAATGGTAAATGCATATGCAATGATTTCAAGGATTTAAAGATTGAAATTTGTTTTAGACAAAAAGGAAACACACATTATATTAATAAATTAAAGCTTGAGTACATCAGTGCTTCCTTGGGAAAAACAAATACAAAAACTCTAAGATAGAAAGGTAGTACATATCCTCTTTGGTGAAATGTAGGCATTCAGAGTCTGCTCCTCATGAAGTTGCTTAGTGAGTTTCAAAACCTTCTTCTCGCTTGCGTAGAATTGGGCTTCGAAATTATCTCGCTCCCCCTTGAGTTGTATCCAATATCTTTGTAAGTCCTCAAGAGAGGTGGGCATGTCAGGATGCAGGATAGTGTATGGAACATCTCCTTCCATGACAGGCTCAATTATTACCGGGAGAATGGAGGGGTAAGGCATCATAAGACTCTGAGCACGAGTTCGTACCCATTTGAGGTAAGTCTCAAGAGGGATGGAATTCTTGTGCCCCAATGTCTTTCTATCTACCTTGTTTAACATCCTCCAAGCTCAGATAAATCTCTGGCGAAGACCTTGATCGTCGTTCTCGTAGTCAAATACCAAACCTTGAATCAACATCTTGTGCGGGCCATCCCTTCGGGCGTAACCAAACTGTCTTAAGGCTAAGAAGGGGTTGTAGGTGATACCTCCCCTAATGCCAAGTAAAGGGACATTAGGAAATTCTCCACAATGGACAACAATAGTAACATTCACTATGGATCGGGAACACCAATGGATGTCTGAATGTTTGAGCATCATCAACCTTTGTGACCACCTTGAACCTTGCTCGTTCTTTAATATAGATTTGGGGAAGATACGAAATAAACCATCTTGCCAAGAGAGGAGTGCAACACATAAGGACACCTCTTTTCCTCATAGTGCGAGTGTGAGAAGAGTGTAGGATGTCTCCTAGCAAAGTAGGCATCGGGTTGCGGGATATAAGATTTTGACTGTGTTCACATCTATGAGTTGGTCAGGATTTGGAAACAAAACCATCCCATAGATGAGGAGAGCCATAATTTCCTCAAAATCTTGTAGGTCCAAAGAATTCCAACAGTTTTGGGCTTTCTCAAACAAGAACTTTGCTAGTAAACCTTTGACACCACTCTTTGTTTCCCAATGAGTTGTGACATCAGATGAGTGCAAGTGTAGAGCTTGAGAAATATCTTCTGGCTTTGGGTCTCTTTCCATACCGTTGAAAGGTAGTTGATTGAGAATGGGAATTCTCAAGAGTCGGGAGAATTCTTCCAAAGTAGGCACAAGTTGATAATCGGGAAATGTGAAGCAATGGCGCAAAGGATCAAAGAACTGAAAAAGCACCTTCATCATGTCCTCATCAGTGTTAGAGGTGACCAAGTTGAGTAGGCGACCATGTCTCTCAGTGAATGGAGAGTTTTCAGGAAATCTTGAAGCTATCTCCTTAAGTTGTGGAGGGATCCTTACAAGATTGACTTGGATAGTTTTTCTACGAAGAGAATCCATATCCTACAAAATAGAACAAAGATAAATCCCAAGATCCTTGAAATTGTTAGTGAATGAGTATGATGTTATGATTTCCATGATGTTATGTATAAGTATGTATATAAAAACAAAGCAAACAGGTCCTTAGGTTTAGGCTTGCATGGAGTCTCATAGGTAAGTACCCTCTTGAAGTTTAGTTGGCTCAAACTTGTCCTAGTAATAGTAACTGGGTTCTAAGGAGCTCAATATCACTGGTTCATTTCCTTGGTCATTGTTTCAGCACAATCCTCTTTAATGCCGACTGAAATATCCCAATAAACCAAACCTCAATGAGTGTAGTATCGAGTATATACCAACTTCGGACTGCACCAAAGCCGGTCATCTCACTACGTCCTAAAGGCCAAGTTGGTCAAGTAAAGGTTCTAGAAGTTCATTAGTGCTTCATGACATCACTCAGCGGCCCCGTATTCTCTTCGATTAACTCAAAGGCTACCGGTACCCACAAATATGTCGCACTAACATAGCTATTGCTTAGACCATGTTGGTATACCTCATACAGTTTCCACAATGTATTGCTACTTACCTATAATGTATCCCAAATCCGAGTAGAAGATTCAAACCCAAACAAAGAACCATAATGTAAAGCATATAAGTTAAACAATGCAAGCAAGTAAATGTGATCTAACCCTAAGGTAACCCCACTTTTAGAATTTTCCCTAGCAGAGTCTCCAGTTCTGTGATACAGTAGGAGAACTGACTTGAAGGTTTTGCGTTTTATCACAAATGTTGCAGTTAGCAAGAGTCGTCACCGACTTTTCTTTTATCCAAAAGGAAAGGTGAAAAAGCACAGGAAAGACCTTTGAGATTATTTCTTGATTTAGAGGGGGTAGATTATGAAAAGGGAAGGTATTAGCACCCTTTTCATCCATAGTTTTCCATGGGCTCTTAGTTACTTGCTAGATCACTTGCTTTTTTTTTTGAAATTGTGCTTTGTGTGGTTTTTTGAAAGTATTTTGTAAAGAGGCCATTGTTTAGGCAATCTTTGTAATGATTCTTGTTTGTAATAATGTATAAAAAGATATTTGATCTTTTGAAAATGTTTTCAAGTTTGTAAGATGTTTGAAAGTGTAGGTGTTTGTTTTGAAAATAGCAAGGATGTTTGTTTGAAATTGAACAAGTAATTAGGAGTATTCTACCTACCCAAAAGTCTTTCTTATTCATTTCCTTTTCCTTTAACATTGTTATCTTACCATTGATTTGGTAAATAACCCTATCTTTGGATGTAAACGGGACGGGCGTGGGTCATCGTATAACCATGATTAGCAATGTTGCAAGGTATCTTAGCATTCTTTTTTAGGGACTAAGATCATTTGAAAGGCAACTTAGATAGCGTCATCGAGGGACTATGATCTTGTATTTGCTTGTTTTTGCTAAGATACCTCACATGCGTAATTTGGCCATTTTGTATAAGGCAACCGAGTGGAATAACCCTAGGGGTGCTTGTGTGCAAGTGTATTATTTTCATGCTTGATTTTGTTTGAATTAGGATTTTCTAAGTATTGGTTTTAGTCTTTCCATACAAACCCTAATTACTAGCATTTGTATATAAAAGCGATAAATTGCAGCATTTAAAGTTACTACGCTATTACAAAATTTGTGGGAAGGGGTGTATAAATTGAATGGGGATTGCAAAAATTTAAACCTAATTAGTCTATTACAACCATATTGAATTGGTACAAATATACAAGGATTTAAATGAATACAATGTACAAATAGAATAAATATACAACAATGTAAATGTGAAGAAAATGAATATTTTTATTTGGATTTTTTAGAGAAAAGGGATTTTGTATTAATATAATTAATTAAAGAAAATAATTAATTAAACTTAAAAGTAAACCTAATTCACTAAGAAAAGAAATTAATAAAACCCTAATTCATTAATTGATTAAAGATATTAAGTTTTAAAAACAATATTTTTTGGTATTTTTGTCTTGAAAATATTTATAGTATTATAAAATATTTTTGGCCTTTTTTAATATTAAAATGATATATTTTAATTGGTGTAAAAGAAAATAACTAATAACCTAGTTTTTATTAAATTACAAGATAATAAGTAAACATAAATAAAATATAGTTAATAAAAATATTTTTTGTGAGAAAAATAAAATAAAATAAGTTAAAATGAAAATCTAATTTTTTTTGTATTTTTTCATGATTTTTAGTATTATGAAAATAATTAAGAAAATGAATGAAATAAAAATAAGAAAATAAAATAAACTGGGCCAGGGGAGTGAACAGCCTGCAAGGGGGTTAGTAAGCAAAAATAATAAAAAAACCAAAAGCCCAACAAGGCCCAGCACCTGCCAAAAAGACCAAAATCAGAAAGCAAAATATGAAAAAAAATTAAAAGGGTACCACTGGGGCTCGAACCCAGGTCCCAAAGGTTACAGGCGCGCGCTTCTACCACTGGGGTGGCTATACATCCGTTAACATAAGCAAAACAATAAATATATGATACAAAACGCGCCCTGATGACTTCATCTTCAACCTCCAGCCAGACCAACTATAACTTGCTCATTTCTCATCAAAAATGAAAACTGTAAACATGAAACTTGTAGCAAATTTCCTCACGGTTTCAGAAATGTAAAACATTAAAACTATAGATCAAAGATAAGCATGAATTTTAATGTCCCTAATCTGAACCCTAAAAATCTCAGAAATTTCAGTCTCAAAATTCTCTAAGCTCAAGCAAAATTAATGGAAACTATGGACATGGTTAGCTTTAGGGCAATGATATCTACATGTTTTGTTCACAAATAAATCATTAATGATGCTTGTATGAAGAGTTCAAAGTTAAGAAGACTTACTTCAAAATTGGAAACCGTGTTTTGAGTTTGAGCTTGTTTCAGGTGATGGTGATGATCAGGTTAGCTTCCTTGAGGTCCCAGGAAGCTAATGCAATGATTAGCTTGAGTAATGGATGGCTGAAATGGTCTGGAGAAGTCAATATACAGAGCTCTGTTTTTGAAAATGGAGGATGGTGTTAATGGTGTTACAGTTCTATAACGGGGTGTGGGATCACTTCTATATGATGTTTAGAAGCTTTAGAAACCAAAAGGCCAAGAAACGCACGAGTAGATTATGAGTTTCAAGTTTTTGGTCAGTTTGTGTGAAAATGGAAGTATGAGATGTGTTTTTGAGTTCTAGGTCTTTTCAGGGCATGAGCATTCATGTGTTTGTGGTCCATGGTTTTTGTATGTATAAACAAAAGTGTTTGACAAATTTGGACAATTAGAAGTACAAGTTCTTAGCTTTTGGCTAGGTTACTTGATTTTGAAGAAAAGAGGGAAACAAGTTTCAAGAGGAGGTACAAGCATGGGATGGGTGATTGTAAGTGTCTAAACCATTTCTCATGAGTTCTAGGACTTGTTTGATCATAAGAGAACAAGTGCAAGGCTCAAGAACAAGTTTTGTACAAAAAGTCACTTTATCAAAATGGCAATGTAACCTTTCTTCCAAAAATGGATATAAAGCATGTCCATGCATTGAATGCTTGAAGTGAGACCTCTAACAGCTGTTTAAACCATTAATTATGGAGTGCCTAACAAGTTTGAGGCCTGTAAAGTAGAGTTTATGCAGAACAACTTTGAATTTGAATTTTGTTCATCACTAAAATGACTTGTAATTAAAGTGATAAAACCCTAACTTCATCTCTTCGATTCTCCCTACTCAAGAATGATCTCAAGGAGTTCTTGGACATTTTGGAAATATTAAAATGTTCTATACAACCCATCTTTGAATTGATTTTGAATATTCCCCTTGGAAATATATGAAAAAGTACCATGAAGTTGGGTTAAAATCCTGACTAAATTAGGGCAAAATTTCACCAAGTGTTTAGTTTCATGACCACATATTCATAAAATTATAACTTGAGATCCAAGCATTTTTGGAAGGAGTTGTGTAAATAAAAGTTGTACATTTCATGGAGATCTACAACTTTCATGTTGGAAGTTTCTCTTTAATCATCTTGCATCATGGTGAAAATTTTGCTCAAAGTTATGAAAAAACATGAAATTCCGAACACTTAGAAAAATTTCTAAGTTTAGAAATTTTGACTTTTCAAAATGAAATCTTGACTTTTTGATTTCTTGATGAATAAGTTTCATATTTTGACATGTTTTGATGAATTGTGATCTTTGGCATTTGAATTTGACCAAAAAGTCAAAGTTTGACTTTTCAGTATACAATTGACTTTTAATCAGTTAACTGAAAAATTCATCTGTCAATCCAATGGACTTGCAGTGTTTTGAACCATGTCATTAGGTCAAAATGATGCAATTGGACTCTTTAGATCATGCCTTAAACTAATTGACCATTTTCTAGGTCAAAAATCAGAAATTGCCCTTTCCTAGTCAAAACCCTAATTTTGACCATTTTGCCCTTTTGGAGATTTGATCAAATTTCTTGAGGAATTATGGTCCAAACTTGATCAAATGATACATATGAGTATAAAATGTTGATGTGGATAAAAAATTATGAAGTTTGAATGTAAATTGGCCATAGTTGACTTTTTCCCCAATACAGTTGATTTTTAGGTCAACTGCTCAATTGACTGAGCAAAAGTGTGATCCAAAGCTTGAAACTTGACATGAGTAATCTTCGGGGTCCATAATGACCCATGAAAGTCATATGGGGCATTGGAAGTCCAAAAATCCTTGTGAAAACTCAAACCCTAATTTTGGTTATCAGTGCTTAAGGAGGTGTCTTGAGCTGATCAAAACCTAGTGCTATCTTGAGCTAAGGAGATCTTGTGGGCAAATTCTTGATAAATGAGAGGGAAAATTTTGGGGTACAACACACATGTATGCCTCCTCTTTCAACTTCCGTCCGCCCAGCCACGCGTTCTCAACACCCGTCTCCAGCAACACCCTCCCGTCTCCATACTCCAACAACCTTCGCCGTAACCACCTCCGTCCGCCCAACCACGCGACCCTTGGTCTTTTCGCATACCACAACAGCACCAGCCCTTTTGGTAAATATTTATCCACCATTTTGTTAGTTAGTTTGTTCTATTTGAAATTATGAAAATGATGATAATATTGTTGAATTAATTGGTGAAATTGGTGATGTTGTTGTTATTGTTGTGAGCTTGAAAATAACAGTGATGATTATTGTTATTGATTAATGGAGAAGTTGGTAATAGTATTGTTAATAGTTATTGTGGAAGGTAGTGATGATATTGGTTTTGAATTTGAGAATTGATAATGATTTTGTGGTTGTCATTTTAAGTTGAATGTTGAGGTTTTGGATTGATAATACCATTCCATTTGTGTTAAATTATAAGATAGATTTGTGATGTCAATAACAATGTTAGTTGAGATAATTGATTGAAATTTTTCTATTGATGATTATGGTGTTTGTTTATGTCGAATTGGAGTGAGATTTTGTTGTCAATACCACATTATTTTAGTTTAATTTGATATGAATTTTAATTGGTATTATGGTGTTATTTTTGGAGCTTTGGTGTCGACACTACATTATTTGATTTAAATTCGGGAAACCATCTCCCTCCGTCCTCATCCTCCAGACGTCGCATTATCTCTCTCCGCCCTCCGTTTCCGACAGGTTAGCTTTAACATTATTGTTACTGTTATCCAGATTTATATTATATTTTATCTAAAGGAATGAACGTATTTCTACCCAAACTAGAAACATTCAAGGACAGTTAAGTAGGACGTATTCTATTTCTATATTATTTGTGATGAAGTTTCCTATATTAAGTCATTGTGGAGTGATCTAACAAGTAAAGAATGTTAAAAAACATTAATTATTAAAAAAGTATATTAGAAATAAAAATTTCTAATGATTTAACTATGTATTTATTAATTTCGGATCATAGGTATGGATCGTAGTTGGATGAGAGCTAATCGATTAAGTGCTGAGTACGAACATGGAGTGAAGGAATTTCTACGGTTTTCTAAAAGTAATGCTGAAAAAAGTCTTCATGCACTTTTTCTTTGTCCATGTGTTCGTTGTGCAAATAAAGAACCAAAACTTATTAAGAAAGAAATCATGGATCATCTAATATGTGTAGGGATCTGTCAAAGTTATACACAATGGGTATGGCACGATGAAGTAGTAGCAAATTCAAACGTGTCCCAAAGAGATGATGTTAGTGTCGATATGGATAATTGTTTGGAAGACATGTTGCGTGATATTAGACAAGATTCGTTTACGAGGGCACATGCGTATGATACTTTATGCAGTGGCAAGGATAAACCTTTGTACCCGGGATGCACAAATTTTACACGTTTGTCAGCCTGTTAAAATTGTTTAATTTGAAGGCGAATAATGGGTGGACTATCAAAAGTTTTACGGAATTGCTTGAATTATTGACAGAAATGCTTCCAGAAGGTAGCGTAAAGCCAATTCGTTATTATGAGGCAAAGAAAATATCATGTCCGATGGGTTTGGAGTATGAAAAGATACATGCATGCCCTAATGACTGCATATTATACTGAAAAGAGTATGTAAACTATAATCATTGTCCGAAGTGCAAGGTGTCACGCTACAAAAAGAAAGATGGTGATTCTAGTAAAGATAAGGTGGTCAAAAAGGTTCCTCCCGCGAAAGTGGTATGGTACCTACCAGTAATTTCAAGGTTCAAGAGACTATTCGCTAATGTAAACGACGCAAAAAATATTAGATGGCATGCAGAAGAAAGAAATTGTGATGGACAAATTCGCCATGTAGCTGATTCTTTGTAATGGAAGAAAATAGATACTTTGTTTCCAAGCTTTGGCAAAGAGTAGAGAAACCTTAGACTTGGACTTGCTACTGATGGAATGAATCCATTTGGTAATCTAAGTACTAATCATTCTTCTTGGCCTGTTCTCTTAATGATTTACAACCTATCTCCTAGGTTGTGCATGAAGCGTAAATATATTATGCTATCAATGATGATTTCGAGCCCAAAACAACCAGGAAATGACATATACGTGTATCTAATTCCACTGATTGATGATTTAAGAGTGTTGTGTGAGGAAGGGGTGGATGTTTTTTATGCGTATTCTGGCGAACAGTTCAATATGCGTGCCATGTTGTTTTGCACCACCAGCGATTTTCCGGCATATGGAAATTTGTCTGGGTATAAAGTTAAAGGGCATATAGCGTGTCCTATATATGAACAAGACACATGTTACCATCAACGTGTAAAAGGAAAGAAGACTGTTTATCTCGGGCACCGAAAATTTCTACATCATTATCATCCATATCGTAGATTGCAGAAGCTTTCAATGGAGAACAAGAGCATGGTGTTGCTCCAAAGCCCTTAACTGGAGAGGAAGTTTATCAACTACAACAGGGCATTAATGTTGTCTTTGGAAAGTACCAAAGGCGATCTACTGTGAGGAATACATGGAAAAAGAGGTCGATTTTCTTCAATCTTCCATATTGGACTAGTCTTAATGTAAGACATTGTATTGATGTGATGCACGTGGAGAAAAATGTATGTGATAGTGTAATCGGAACACTTCTTAACATTCAAGGAAAGACAAAATATGGTATTAATGCTCGTTTGGATTTGGGTTTGATGGGCATACGAGAAGATTTAACTCCACAATATATAGGTAACAAGACATATTTTCCTCCTGCCTGCTACACTTTGTCCAAAAAAGAGAAAACAAGTTTTTGTGAGTGTTTACAAAGTATCAAAGTGCCACATGGTTACTCATCAAATGTCAAGAGTCTTGTATCAGTTAAAGATCTCAAATTAGTTGGGTTAAAATCTCACGACTGTCATGTCTTAATGCAACAACTACTACCAATGGCTATTCGTGGGATATTGCCTAACAATGTTAGGAAGACTATAACTAGGTTGTGCTTATTTTTCAATGCAATCTGTTATAAAACCATTGATGCATTAAAGTTAGATGATTTGGAAAATGAGGCTGCAGTTATATTGTTCCAATTAGAGATGTATTTCCCTCTTTCATTTTTTGACATTATGGTTCACTTGATTATTCATCTAGTTAGGGAGATTAGATTATGTGGTCCAATTTTTTTACGGTGGATGTATCCAATAGAGAGATACATGAAGATCCTAAAAGGGTACACAAAAAATCCACACTGTCCGGAAGCATCAATTATTGAGAGGTACATTGCAAAAGAAGAAATTGAATTTTGTTCTAACTATTTGCCAGGAGTGGATGTTGTATGGGTTCCCAAGTCTCGTCATGATGGAAGATGTGAGGGTGTGGGTACACAAGGTTTAAAGGTCAAGAGCCTAAGTAATGGTGTGGTTGTTCAAGCGCATTTGTATATATTGAATAACACGGATGAAGTTCAACCTTACTTATCTGCTCACAAAAGCATCATAAAGAAAAAGTATCCCAAGATGAATGAAAGAGGGTTGTTAAAACAGCATAATAAGAGTTTCTCTGAGTGGTTTAAATAAAAAATTACTAATGACGATAATGCTTCTAATACAATTAAGTGGTTGTCCTATGAGCCTAAATGTAACATAATAACTTGGAGTGGATATGATATTAATAAAACTTCCTTTTATACAAAGTCAAAGGATGACCATAGTACCACGCAAAATAATGGGGTTATGATTGTGGCTGAGTCCATGCACTTCTCTAGTGCTAAAGATAAAAACATTGTTATGGAATTTACACGTTGCTTTAGGGTGATTGAAGAGATTTGGGAAGTTAATTATGTTGTGTTTAAAGTTCCTGTATTTAAATGCAAATGGATTGATATCAACAGTGGTGTGAGAATCAACGAATTTGGAGTTACACTGGTTAATCTTAGCAAGTTAGCTTATGTGAACGAATCTTTCATCATGGCTTCTCAAGTAAAACAAGTGTTTTATGTCACAGATCCTTCTAATAAAAGGTGGCAGTGGTTTTACAGGGAAAGGTGCAAGATATTGATGAAAATCAAGATGTGAATCTTGATATTTTCGAAACTCCTCCTTTTTCAACAAATGTGCCTACCTTCATTGAAGAAAATGAAGAGGATGATGTGCATGTTGTTTGCATAGATCATGAAGAAGGGATATGGGAGGACTAGTACGGTTTTTTTATAAGTTATTTTGACATTACTTTGATTCCTAATTGTTTTTGTTTTGATCTTAACTTGATGTCTAAATGTTATTATTTTTATGCTCACTTTGATGTCTAAATATTTTTATTTTGTGCTTAATTTGATTTCTAATTGTTTTATTTTGTGTAAACAGATACATGGGTGATTCAACCGACAATCCTTCTTCATCTAGTAACCCTAATAAAAGAAGAGTTAAAGGTCCCACTTTGATGGAAAAAATTGACAAAGTTCATCAAATGGGTGAAAAGATAAAGGTTGAGTTTGATCTAAGAACCCATGAATGTACTGGTGTTGGTAAAAATGCTACAAATTTTGAGAGTTATATAGAATCTCTTGCTCGGTAGAATTGTAGTATTTTGAAAAATGAGTGGAAAGACATAGATGACGCTATAAAAGAGGCTATTTGGGTTGATGTTAAGATATTTTTAATTCAACACTTTATTATATTTTATAATCATATACTAATTAACAACATATATCGTATACTATATGTGTAGGCTCATTTCACTATTCTAAAATGTAAAGATCCAAAGAAGGATCCGTTCAAGAAAGAATGGATTAAATATGCAGGATAGAGATGGAGAGGTTTTAAGACACAAATCACAGACCAATATATTAAAAAGCCCAAGAAAGATCTCCCTCCCGCACATATCAAGTATAGTTATATTAAAGATGAAACATGGAAAGAGTTTCTCAACACTCGAGATACCCATGAATTTAAGGTTAGTAGAAGTTATATTTTTTTCGTTCATAACATTATTATTATGTTTAGTGATTAATAACTTTTTGATGTTATAATAGGAAAATAGTCGAAAGGGTATGGAAAATGTGGCCAGAAATGTATACCCACACTTATTATCTCGTGGAGGGTATCAATTACTTGAGGAGATGATTATGAAAGAAAGGAAGTCATCGACGACTGATTCAACATTAGATGATACTGGTAGTGCATGTCCACCATCACGCCATGAGTTATGGAAGAGAGCATGCCAAAATAAAGGGGGAAAATACACATCAAAGTCTACACAAATTGTTGCTAAAAAAATTGTTAATAGAATTTGGAAAATACTTCAAGTATCATTCTATTTGTGATTGATAAAAACTAATGAAATTAGTTGTGGTTATTTCCTTATGTAGGATTCTCTAGTTGAAGAGGCTGAAAAAGGCACCTTTTTTCCCAAAGGACATAACGATATCTTAACAGCAGCCATTGGAACATCTGAGTATAATGGTCGTGTTCATGGTGTTGGAAAACATCATAAACAAAGCACTTACTTTGAAAGGTCATATTCACGTCAAGGAAAACATGTAGATGTAAATGAACAATTTGCACAAATTTCATCTGAATTAGAAGCAAGAATTAGAGCTGATTTTGAGCAAAAGTTGTGTGAAGAGTGTAAGGTAATGCAACAATCTTTAATGGAGACACTTAGGTCTATCGGTTTATCGTAAAACAGAGATAATAATAAATGCATTGAAAAAATGGAAGTTGTCGATGGAAGCGGAAAAGGAAGTTAATCAGTTGCAAAAGAAAGCACAAAAGATTTTGAAGTTGACGATGTTCAGAGATTATTACTCATGGTTCTGAAAATGGATGACACACATTTGGAAATGGAATTAAGTCATTGTGTAAGTGTCACTATTTTCTATATGTCAGCTAAGTGTATCAGAGAATCATTGGTGGGCTTTCATTGGCTTGATGTTTATGTTCTGCAAGTTTGGTGCACGTACGTACATTTTCTTTTTTATTATTGTCAATGTCTATTAATGTGTTATATCTCTCATAACTTTGATTCTAATATCAATATTAAAATTATCCAGGTATATTCATTGTACGTGTATTGATAATTCCACATCCGAAGTATATGAATTTATGGATCCTGTTAGGTGTATATATGTTGATAATGTGCTGAAATCTGAAGCATATTTTTAAAAATACATACTAGATAAGTTATGTGACGAAAACAAAGTGTGTCACTTACTACCATTAGTTCATAAGTATGTTTTTTTTTAAATTGAGTTTTCTATTTTTTAATTTTGATAACATAGATATTTTATGTGACTTTTTTATTTCCACGCACGTACAGATCTCATTGGCAATTAATAGTCATTTGTCCAAGAGAAAATATTGTTGTCGTCTTTTGTTCATTTCATTGGGAAATTGATCAAATTACGAAGAAAATTATTACAAGTTAATTTTGTCCTTTGTGACTTTTGTTATAATATATTATATATCCTGTATACATAAATTGTTACAAAAGTAATTTCCTATTTTATGTGGCTTTATATGAATTTTTTTTCTTCTGAATTAGTGCTTTTGGGATTCATCAAATGGAAAATGGAAATAGAAAAAAGGCTACATGGCTTCATCCTAATGTAAGACGACAACATAACTCTAATGATTGTGGATACTATGTGATGAAAAATATGTTGGATATTGTCTCTGCCAATATAACTGATTCTTGGATGCAAGTAATAAAAAAACTTTACTTTTATATTTACTTTGTGTTTTCAACTTAATGTGAATTTTTAAAGAATAACTCTATATTGTTATGTACACATTGTAGGTATTTTATGATCCAACAAAATCAACACTAAGATGATTTGTATGATTTACGACTCTGTTGGGAAAAATGTTTCTTTGAGTTATATAAAAATTAAGCTTGAACTATTGAGTTATATAGAATTGTCTATACATATTTGATTTGAGTTTTTTGATTTTGGTGTTGTCTGCTGATGTTAATTGGTGTTATTATTTATTGTTAGCAGATGTGATTTTGGTGTTATCTACTGAAGCTACAACTCATCTTCTTGTGGATTGCATGTTGATATTTCAAGTGTGGATAATTTTGTATAATTTCATTGGTTTTATTGTTGTAGTAATCCACCTTTTGTAAACTTCCTTATAACCTAGATTAGTACTTTTATAACTCAATGGTTCATTTTGAAGAATATACATGTGCATCCTAGATATTTGGTGCAATGAAATTACCCTTTACTGGTTAGAAAAATATGATATTAGCGACCTAAATATGATCAGTGTTATATGGTAAAAATATGAGAAAAAAAAAGTGACCTAAATTTGGTCTTGTGATGTTGGAAAAATATGAAAAATTAGGTGCAAATAAATAAATTCAGAGAATGCACCCGATTTAGTTAAATATGACATATTAAAAAAATATTTTACATTGGATATATTAATCAAACCGATGTAAATTTTTTTTTATTACATCGGGTATATTGATCAAACCGATGTAAAAGCTTGATTTTATTTTTTTAATATAATTTTTATTATTTTTTATATCAGTTCTAATAACTAACCGATGTAATAGGTTGAGTTTTTACATTGGGTTGTAGCCCGATGTAAAATGTCTTTGATTTACTACATCGTTTGGATTTACATCGGACCAAGACCCAATGTAAAAAGTACTTTTCGCCTGATGTAAAATGTATTTTCTGCACTAGTGTAAGGTTAGATGGAAAAACTTTCTTTATTACATAGTTAATGTGTATTCTGCTTGCTCTCTTGTGTTGAAACGGTCTTTATGGAAACGTTTGTCGGAGTTAAAATTGAATCATTCTGATGGGGAGTGGATTATTGGCGGAGATTTTAATTCCATGAAAAATATCATGGAGAGAAAAGGGAGGACAATGTTGGGTAGGAATGCCGAGATGAGGGAGTTTGTAGAGTTTATTGAGGATAGTAATTTGATAGACATTCCATGCAAAGGGAAAAAGTTTAATTGGTTCAACAAAGACAGAAAGGCGAAAGTAGGATCAACCATTTTCTAGTGGTGGATAGAATTGTTAGTAGATGGGGGGATATGCCAATTTATTAGCTTGAGAGATATTTCAGACCATAGCCCGATTTGGTTGGTGGTCGATAGAGAGGATTGGGGTCTGAAGCCTTTCAAGGTCAATAATGAGTGGTTTAACAACTAGTATTTCATCCATTTTGTTTATAAGGAGTGGAATAAGTTAGTCGTTGAAGGAATATGTGATTATGTTCTAAAAGATTAGTTGAGGTTACTTAAAGGTAGGCTCAAGTGGTGGAATTTAGAGGTTTTTAGGAGGATTGATTTGGAGGTGGAGTTGGGTGTTAAGGTGATGAACATAGGGGATGATTTAGTAGGGAATGATGGTGATATCTTGGAGGATGTAGATATGGAGAACAAGAGGAAGGCAACTAGTCAGTTTTGGTTGAATATCAAGATTAAGGAAAATATTCTTATTCAAAATCTAGATTAAAGTGGCTTAATGACAGAGACTTTAATAGTAGATATTTCCTTTGTGTTTTGAAAGATAGGAGGAGAAGTTTCATTGGTTCCATAAATTCAATCAAAGGTTGTTTGGATTCGGTTAGTGAGGAAAAAGAGGAGGTTTAGAACTATTTTGATGCTAAGTTTACAGAATTTGACTGATGCAGGCCGATTCTAGAGTGAATTTCTTTTAAAGCACTGAATCAGTCAAATAGTTCTTTTTTTGAAGCTTCGTTTACAGAGTGTGAGATTAAGGAAGCAGTGTGGGGTTGCGAGGGTTCGAAAAGTCTGGGTCCCTATGGTTATTCTTTCTTATTTATCAAGAAATGTTGGTACTTCCTTAAACACGATTTTGTTTGTCGTTTTAAGGGTTTTCATATCGGGGCTGTTTTGTCAAAATCAATTATTTCATCTTTTTTTCCATTGATTCCTAAGTCCTTCAATCCTTTTGGATTGGAGGATTATAGGCCCATTTGTCTTGTGGGTTTCATATATAAAGCTCTTTCCAAACTCTTGGCTTCTAGATTTAAGACAGTTTTAAATTCTATTATTTCTCAGTGCCAAAGCACCTTCGTGTCGGGTAGACAATTGTTGGATGGTGTTTTGGTGGCTATCGAAGTTGTGGATTTCGCACATAAGGAGGGGAGGGGTTGTTTACTTTTCAAATTCGATTTTGAAAAAGCTTATGACAAAGTTAGTTGGAGTTTTCTTATATTCATTTTAAGGAAATTGCGTTTTAGAGAAATTTGGATGAAATGGATGAAAGCAATGATTTTCTCTAGCAAAATGTCGGTGTTGGTTAACGATAGTCCTACGAAAGAATATTCGGTAGAGAGGTTTTAGACAGGGCAGCCCGCTTTATCCTTTTCTTTATGTTATTATGGCGGAAGGTTTAAATGGTTTGGTGAGTAAATCCATGGAGATTGGTGATTTTGCAGGTTTTAACGTTAACGGTAAATGCTTAATTGATATCCTCCAATTCGCGAACGACACTTTGTTGGTGGAAGAAGGTAGTTGAAAGCATGTTTGGGCTATTAAATCAGTTCTGAGGGGTTTTGAATTGGTGTCAGGGTTAGGATTCAATTTTTAAAAAAGTAAGTTAATTGGTATCAACATTAGTGCTCATTTTATGGATCTCGCTGTCACTTTTCTCGCGTGCAGGAAGGAAGAAAAAGAATTTATTTTTCTTGGGATTCCTATTGTGTCCAACCCAATAAGGATTTCGTCATGGAACCCACTTATAACTAAGATGAAGAATCGATTATCTTGTTGAAAGGGGGTATTTCCTCAATTTTGGTGACAGGATAACTCTTCTTAAATCGGTGTTGTGTAGCCTTTCAATTTTTTTGCTTTCTTTCTATAAAGCTTCGGTGAAAGTCATTAAAGAGATTATTAAGATGCAAAGCAATTTTCTCTAGGGTGGATTAGAGGATCGTAGAAGGATCTATTGGACGAGTTGGAAGGATGATTGTCTTCCCATTTACAAAGGTGGTCTAGGTTTAAGACAGATTGATGATTTTAAGTTGGCTCTTCTCCACAAATGGAGATGAAGGATTTTAAAAGGTTTGAATGCTTTATGCTTCAAAGTTTTGAAGGCGCGTTACCGTGATATTAATTTGTAGGTTATAAATTTTGGTTGTTATCAAAAGAGGAGGGTCTTTAAATCTTCTTGGTGGATGGACATTGTTTCCTTTGTGAAGCAATCCCCCGAGGACATTTTTGTTAGAAATTGCAGGTTTCAAATTTGAAATGGATTTTCAACTTCTTTTTGGCACGCAATTTGGTTGTAAAGTAGTTTAAAGGAATTATTTTCTGCTTTGTATTCTATTTCTCATCTATAGGATATGTCGGTTGCAGGAATGAGAGGTTGGGTTGAAGGGGAATGTCAGTGAGGCGATCTAAGGATACTGGTTCCTGAAAATTTTCTGATTGTTTCTAGTATGCAAGCTGTTGTACCCCAAAATTTGCCCTCACTTTTTCACGAGAAATCACAGCTTCGGGCTTTTCCTGATCTTTCAGATTGGCTCAAGAATCGGTCAAACAGACTTTTCTTATCAGTCACACAAAATTAGGGTTTCCATTAACTTTTGAATCAGTCAAACAAATTATTAGGGTTTCTTTTGATTTGGTTGAGTTTGGCTCAGGGTTTGATCAAGCAGACGTTTCTTCGACAATAAATTCAAAATTAGGGTTTGCGCACGCATTCTCAGGAAAATTTGAATCCACAACATTTCATTTGACTGTCACATGGTTTTGACGCTTGTTCAAGATTCATGTTTGTTTCTCAAAGTCTAAACATCTGGGATAGAAGCTGAGGCTTCTGATTGAGAGTTTGAAGTGTTGGTTTAATCAATGAAGTGAAAGGCGTATGGACGTTTGTTTGTTTAACTGTGCAGTGCTTTTGGTTATTTGGAACGCCAGAAGTTTATTGATTATTTATAATTTCTAAGTTAAAATTATTGGGATAATTTCCAATTATTATAATTCAAGAAATTTAAGTAATTAAATAAACAAGTGCAGAAGAAATCAAGAATTATCTGACAAAAAAAGATTTTTATTCATTTTCAATTGTTTGTTACAAATATTATTTGAATACTGTAAATTTATTTACAGTGTTTACAATAATGTTATTACAAATGATTAGAAATAAAATAAAACTATATCCTAAATCTCTTGAAGTCTTCATCTTCTACTGTTGCATCCTTTGCTCAACTGATATTTACCTGCAAAAAGAGAAGAAAGAAGTCAATACAGTGTGGATTAAAAAGGCATTCTCAGACAGATAATTAAAAGTTCATCATTAAAGGTTGTTGGCCGGAATCAGATTGTTTTGATTTTCATCATATCTTTCTCATCCTCTTTGCAAATCACAAGAAGATATCTCTTCTTGGTTCACAAAGAGGGAAAGAAAAATTGTTTGCAAGCATGGAATTAATTAAATACAAGGCTGCATAATTTCAAACCAAATTGAAAACTGAACAAACAAGCTGCACATGTGCAAACTGAAAAATGCCAAACCAAGTCACAAGTGTAAACAATGGCAAACTAAGTTACAAGAAACTGTCAACTAAACTAAGCTGTCAACAAAACTGTCAACAAAGCTGTCAAGGAAGATATCAAAACAGAAAAACTGTCAAGAAAGATATCAAAACAGAAAAGCTAACACTAAGCCATCAAGCTGTCAATGCAGAAGAAAGTACAAAATGCATAATGAAAACCAAATTGCAAGCAACTTGTCAAAATCTCTTCATCACTTTCCAGCCAACACCTTTTCAGAAAATGAGCACTTTAAGCAATTAAATATGCTTTAATAGAGAGAGAAAAGAGAGAGAGAAGTAGAGGCTTACAGTTTTGCAGGCTTAGAATATAGAAATATATAACAAAGAGTTCAGTTCAAAACAAAATGGGGGCAGAACACATAGAAAAATATATCACAAAGCTAAAACACAAGCCTAGAAGCCTGTAACCAAAAAAACCTGCATAAACTCAAACTGCTTCAAGCCTCAAGCCTGCCCCAAGGCCTAAAAACCTGTTACAGAAACAACAGCATGCCTGTTACCAACAAGCCTGCCTTTAAACCTGTTACAGAAACCTCAAACCTGCATAAAACTCATACCAGAAACCTGCTTGCCTCAAGCCTGTCTCAAACTGCCTCAAACCAGAAGCAAACCTAACAGCATGCCCAAAACCAAGCAACCTGCATATCAACCTGCTTGCCTCAGGCCTTCTTCAAGCCTCCAAGCCTAAAAAACCTGTCAAACTGCATAGCATTCAAGCCAAAGCGCCTAAGAACCAAAGTTCATCATAGGCCAAAACAGAAACCCAATCCACAATAGCCAAAAAGACATTCTCAGAATAAGGCAATATCATCAACATCATCAAGTTATCAGAACAACAATAACCACATTCTCAGATATCATCATCATTGGAAGTCAGCCAAGCCCAAGAGAGAGGAAGTAAGTCAGAAGTTAAGCAAACAGACATCAAGATTGTTCAACATCAGAATCAAAGAACAAGCATTCAAATACTCAGAGGCAAGCATTCAGGTAAGCAAAAGAGAGAACTCAGAAGCGACTATTACAAGGGTTTTCAGAAGCATAGCATCATCATAAAACATACAAGGCTAAAGATACAAGTACCAGGAAGCCATCATCATTGCCATGTGTCTCCCGCCTCCGGCCACCGGAGAACGCCTCCTGTCCAAATCCTCTGCCTCCTCCCAAAGCAAAAACCCTAAGGTATCAATTCCTTTTCCTTTTTTCTCTACATATCATAATCCAAACAACAAATAACACAAAGATTAATAGCATGCAAGAGTAAGATATCTGAAAACCCTAAAACGCGATAGAACGATGATACCTTGTTGAAACATCACATTATACGAACGCGGGAAGGGAATATGGACGGTGGCGTCTGGTAGCCTGAGGCGAGGAGGGGAGACATCAGAGGCCATGTTTGAGAAAAGATGAAGGCGAAGAAGAAAGGAGAGAAGCGGCGCCGTTCCAAACAATGCAAACCTTATTCTGAGCAAGACACATTGAAACCCTAAACAAAAACTTGTCAAACGTTTGGGCCTTCCCCTTTGAACAAACCCCTTAGGCCTAACGATTCAGGCGTGTGCACCCCCCTTTTTTTGGTTTTAATCCATTTTTATTTTGCATTTTGGGCCATACATCCCCCTAGAGCCCATTTATCCCATTTTTATTTTCTTAACCCTTTATATAAATTAATACTTTTTTCTTACCTTATTTTCTTATTTTATATAATCTAATTCCTATTTTCTTTGGTTAAATAAAAATAGAATATTAAACTTTTGTACAAAAAGATTTTTAATGTTTATTACATTTTAAAAAAATACATAAATAACTAGTTTGTTTTGAATTAAATACTTTTCTCTTTAAAACCCTTTTTATTTATAATTAACATTAATAAAAACACAAAAATAATAATAATACTTAATAATACATTAGGTTAATATTTTGATCACTCGTAAATAATCATGTGCATTTCACAAATACTTTTGATTCTCTTTTATTCTTATACCTTTCTTACATTTTACATTGAGAACGTGACGATTCGATTTGGTTGTAAATAATATTTGGAGACTACTATCCTGATAAGACTCATCCCCATTTGTAAATATTTATACCCCCATCCCCAGATACTTATTTGTAATAGCTTAGACTTTAAATTCCCGCAATTTATCGCTTTCTATATACTGTATAGTAATTAGGGTTTGTATGCGAAGATTCAAAATCAACCGCTAGATAACCTAATACAAGACAAATGCATGAAAATCAATACACAATTCACACTTGCACCTCTAGGGTAACCTCGCTTGTTGCCTCGGAAAAATGCAATCATGTCCCTCGAGTATGAGACACTCTAGCAAATGTCCCTTCGATAAACAAAAGATCGTTAGTCCCTCGATGACCCTCGATGTTGCCTTCGATAAAACGATCTCGTCCCTTACAAAATTTCTAGAGCGTCTCACAAGTTGCCTTCAATGATTGTATACGATGACCCGCACCCGTCCCGTTAACATCCTAACGCAAGGTTGTTCACCAAATACAATGGTGAAACAACATTGTTAAAAGGGTTAAAACATAAGAAAGATCTTTGAGTAAATTAGGATAGATAGCTCTTAGTTACTTGATCAAACTTGAAAAACACACTTGCCATTTTTCAAAACACACATCACAACACAACTTCAAAACAAACTTCCAAAAAAACATTGAAACATCTTTTCAAAAAGACAAACACCCTTTGTAAAACATTCGAGTAAAGAATTGTTACAATGGTTGCCTAGACAAGGCATCTTTTTCAAAACATTTTCAAAAACCACACATAAAGCACCATTTCAAACAATTGAAAAGAAAAGGCAAGTAATCTAAGCAAGTAACTAAGAGCCCATGGATAATCATGGATAGAAAGGGTGCTAATACCTTCCATTTCTATAATCTACTCCTCGAACCCACAAAAACATCTCAAAGGTTTTTCCTGTGCTTTTTAACCTTTCCTTAGGATAAAATAAAAAGTCGGTGGCGACTCTTGCTCAACCGAAACATTTGCGAAAACAAATGCAAAACCTTAAGTCAGTTCTCCCATCGTATCACAGAACTGGCGACTCTGCCGGGGAGAAAATTAAAAGTGGGGTTACCTTAGGGTTTTAGATCACCTTTACGTACTTGCTTTGATTGCTTTGATAGCTTTACTTTTTTTTGGTTCCTTGCTTGGGTTTGATGTAAATCCTACACCCGGATTTGGGGGCACCTTTTTAGGTAAATAGCAATAAACTGTGAGGGAAATGTGCGGGGTATACCGACATGGTTGAAGCAGTAGCTATGTTAGTGTGACATATTTGTGAGTACCGGTAGCCCTTGAGTAGTAAAGGAGAATACGGGGCCGCTGAGTGACGTCATGAAGCACTAACGAACTCTAGAACCTTACTTGACCATCTTGGCCTTTTTAGGGGTAGTGAGATGACCGACTTTGATGCAGTCCGAAGTTGGTAGATACTCGATACTACACTCATTGAGGATTGTTTTCTTGGAATATTTTGGTCGCCAGTTAAGTGGCTAAACCAAAACAATGAACATAGAAAATAATCCAATGATATTGAGCTCCTTAGAACCCGGTTTCTATTCTAGAACAGGTTGAGCCAACTAACTTCAAGAGGGTACTTACCTACAAACCCCACGCAAGCCTAAACCTAAGGACTTGTTTGCTCTGTGTGAATATGATTGCCTGTATATACACTTGCTTACTTTTGCATACATGTACATAACATCATAACATCATACCATAGCATTTTCAATAACCATTTCAAGGATCTCGAGGGTCTTTTGATGCAGGGTCACGTTGAACCAGATGTCTACCAAAGGGCAAGAGGTTTTCTCCTCTAAACAAATGCCATCAAAGATCGAGTGCAACAACTTGAATCAGGGGCTATGACCCACTTGACATGGTGAGCTTGATTCCCGTGGAAAGACATCCACCGATACGAAGCTCTCCAATCAAATATGTTGATCGAAGTTCAACCTCTAACATTTTCTTGTGTCTACCCCGAGAGATTCTTGAAAACATTGCATACATATATCATACATATCATTGCATAACAGGTTTCTCCTATAGGTCTCCTTATCTTCCTACTGTTTATTTCAGTAAGATGGATATGGAACAAACGGTGAAAGATCTCCAAGCTCAAAACACTCAATTCCAACAAATGCTTCTGGCTATGGGTAAAGCGCAAGAGGATCTGAAAGCTCTCCTTCTCAAAGACAAGAAGAAGAAGTCCAAGAAGGCAGCATGCATCCTGAACTTGAGAAGAAGACCTGAAACCCTAGATCTTTCAACTCCACCCAGCATAGGGGCCAGTCTTGAAGAAGACCACAATTTGGAGATTAATGAAGCTGACTACTCCGGGGAACAATATCCTCCCGCTGATGACAAGTACAAACATTTGGAGGATCGCCTCAATGCTATGGAGATTCAACAAATACCTGGCTTGGATTTAGGAGACATGGGTTTAGTTTCTGGATTGGTCATCTCGCCAAAGTTCAAGGTCCCTACCTTTGCTATGTACGATGGAGTTTCTTGCCCTAAGATGCACCTGAAGTCTTATGCCCGCAAGATTCAACCATACACAACTGATCCTAAGCTTTGGATCCATTTCTTCCAAGAAAGCCTGGTAGGGACTCAACTCGAGTGGTTTTATCAATTGGAGAGTTCTCGCATCCACACCTGGGAGGACTTAGTTGCTGCTTTTTACAAATAATATCAGTACAATGCTGATCTTACACCAACTCGTGTGCAATTGCAGAACATGACCATGGGTTCTGACGAGAACTTCAAAGGATACACTCAAAAGTGGAGAGATCTGGCTGGTAGGGTGCAACCCCCTTTAACTGACAGAGAGCTGATTGACATCTTCATGGGAACTTTGACAGGGCCTCTCTTTAATCACTTAATTGGAAGCTCCTCAGCCGGGTTCACCGAGCTAATACTGACCGGCGAAAGGGTCGAAGCTGGCATTAAAAGTGGGAAGATTCAAGGAGCTACACCTTCTGATGCTCAGAAAAAGCCCTACAATGGGAAGAAAGAGTCCAATGTTGTGTATGGTCAAAAGAGCCGTCATGACCAACACGTAGGAGCAACCTTAATCTCTAATCCTGCGCCTGCTCAAGAAAGGCAGGGGCATCAGCGTAGGGAGGTCGCGCCTAAAAGACAATATACTATGATCAACATGTCACTAGCTCAAGCACTACAACACATGTTGAAGAAAGAGCTGATCACATTAAAGGCTCCTCATCCGAACCCTAAGACTTCTTCTCTAAACTACAACCCGGATGCAAGATGTGCTTATCATTGTGGTAGCCCAGGGCATGACACAAACGACTGTTGGTCTTTGAAGAACAAGGTCCAAGACATGATTGATGCCAAAGAGATCGAGTTAGACCCTCCGGAGACTCTAGCATAATCATTGCTCCTTTGACGAATCATTGAGAGCATCTTTGATTCATTTGAATTTTCAAGTTGTAATCTCTTTGTTATTCAAACAATTATCTTTTAATGTCAAACTCTGTTTCATTAATGCATTGCATATGTTTGTCTTGAATTCATCCATTCGTTTTCACTATTCTTATGCTTTCTTTATGATGTTTAACTCTTGATAAAAAGCTACAAGCCTTTAGAGGGAGGATGACGAAACAATGCCATAATCTCATACAGAATGCTTTTGAACAGACCTTGCTGACGATGTACAGGCATTCTTTCAAATCCTAAACATTGGAGTTATAAGGAAGATAATCCCTAGTCAACCCCTTCGAGCCAAAGAAGTAGGAGTTTTCTGTTATAAACAAATTGAAACATTTGATTTAAACCTGGGGCAGGTTAGTCTCTCAGTTAATTCAAAAAAAAAAAGATGTGCATTAAAGTCGCAAGCTCTCAGTTCGTAATACAACGAATGACATCAAAAACATTCCTTTGGAATCAAAAGACAGCGATGGTTCCTTATCTCATAGGCAGTCAATCTCTCAAAAAAGAAAAGCCCACTGAGCCAAAACCTATAAAGGAGGCTTAAGAAAGCTGGGGTATCCCGCTGACTGTAATCTCGAAAGTAGGAATAGTCAGGCAAAAGTTAGGGATAACAAATCAAAAGAACGAGGTCATTACAAATCCTCAACAACATGAAAAATGTTGCAAAAGAAAAAGGAGATGATGACTGCCATCCAAATTCAACTGGTGTGAGCCATCACCAAAAAGTCGTTCCAAACCCGAATAGAGTTCGACGCACAATTAACTGAGTTTAGGATTGAAGAACATCACGGAGAGCGGGTGGGTACAAATATAATTTGAGCCTTTATCCTTTGTTTCTTAAACCGTGAACCAAGCCACGTTACAACCCTTCAAAAGTCCTAATTGAAGCATGGGTTAGTTCAAAAGCATACTGTTACAAAAGGTATCCTGACTCCTGTAGGGCTTTGCCCTAAATCTTGTGTTGAATTTGTCTTATAAAAAGTTTTCTGCTAAAAAACACATTTTTCAAAACTTCGAGACAGACATAAACTTTGCATTGCTTGAATATCACTGTTTGCATTTGGCTATTTGTTTGACAGCGAAGAAATTCACACAATGAATATCCGATGAACGAAAGCTCTCTCAGTGAGCAAGATCACTTCAAAAAGGATGACACTTCCATTGACAAATCTACTATCAATAAGGGGGCATGACATGTCACTATCCAGTTAACCTGGGGCAGTCCAGTCAAGATTTCAACAAATCTTTCAAAGATCAGTTAACCTGGGGCAGTCCAGTCAAGGTTTCAATAAATCTCTCAATTACAGATTAACCTGGGGCAAGTCTCTGTCACCATCGCTTGGGGCATTTAAACGTCAATCTCATCAAAGGGTTACGTGCAGTCCAAGTGACCTGGCAATATCACAAGCATCCGGTGCTAGGGGCAGTGATGAAACCTCTCAGAAATCTTTCTGAAAAGAAATTCAAACGTCCTCGAGGAGTTCATCACCTCTCTAGCAGACCAGCAGTCATGGGTTTATTTCCCCAACATTTGTCAAGGATTTATTTTCCAAAAAAAATTACATTTCAAGTTTCAAGAGCGTTCAAAAATTTCCTTCATCACCTGCTGGAAGTTGCGGTCATCATCAAAAATTCCTTCATCACCTGTTGGAAGATACGGTCCATATATGCTCCAGACACGGTTGCCTTTCTTTAACCTTTTCAAGATCCCAGTTTAATACCTGTAGCAAGCCAAGAAAATATCTGTGGATGACTGATTGTAGATTAATACCTGAAACCAGCTAGGAAAACTATCTACATGAAGAGATTAAAGATTAATACCTGTAGCAAGCCAGGAAAACTATCTTTCTTTCTCAGGTCAGAGATTAATACCTGAAACCAGCCAGGACAACTATCTCATTGGCCAACCTTTCCAAGTTCCAGATTAATACATGTAGCAAGCCAGGAAAACTATCTGTGGACAACTGATTATAGATTAATACCTGAAACTAGCCAGGAAAACTATCTACATGAAGAGATTGAAGATTAATACCTGTAGCAAGCCAGGAAAACTATCTTTCTTTCTCAGGTCAGAGATTAACACCTGAAACCAGCCAGGACAACTATCTCATCGGCCAACCTTTCCAAGTTCCAGATTAATACCTCTAGCAAGCCAGGAACACTATCTGTGGACGACTGATTGTAGATTAATACCTGAAACCAGCCAGGAAAACTATCTACATGAAGAGATTGAAGATTAATACCTGTAGCAAGCCAGGAAAACTATCTTTCTTTCTCAGGTCAGAGATTAACACCTGAAACCATCCAGGACAACTATCTCATCGGCCAACCTTTCCAAGTTCTAGATTAATACCTGTAGCAAGCCAGGAAAACTATCTGCGGACGACTGATTGTAGATTAATACCTGTAGCAAGCCAGGTAAACTATCTTTCTTTCTCAGGTCAGAGATTAATACCTGAAACCAGCCAGGACAACTATCTCACCGACCAACCTTTTCAAGATTCCAGATTAATACCTGTAGGAAGCCAGGAAAACTATCTGTGGACGACTGATTGTAGATTAATACCTGAAACCAGCCAGAAAAACTATCTGCATGAAGAGATTGAAGATTGATACCTGTAGCAAGCCAGGAAAACTATCTTTCTTTCTCAGGTCAGAGATTAACACCTGAAACCAACCAGGACAACTATCTACTCGACCAACTCAAACAATTCAACAATCATTTCTGGATGGCATCTTTAAGCCCATCTCCAACAACTATCCATCATATCTCCAAATGGCATCTGTAAGCCCATTCCCGACATCACAATACCTGTAGCAAGCCAGGAAAACTATCTACGTAAAGAGAGTGAAGATTAACACCTGTAACAAGCCAGGAAAACTATCTTTCTTTCTCAGGTCAGAGATTAATACCTGAAACCATCCAGGACAACTATCTCACCGACCAACCTTTTCAAGATTCCAGATCAATACCTGCAGCAATCAAAAGATTCTTGCAATCCCCTGCAGCAGTCAAAGATTCACTTTCCCCGGCAGCAATCAAGATTCTATTACCTACAGCTATCTAGGATTCATCTATCCTCAGCAAGACAGCTACTTAGCTTACATGCGCATTCATATATCATAAACACATATATTGCATTATGCATTTCATACATCATGACATTGCATACAACTAACGTTTTACCTTTTCCAGAAAAAGGTCAATCAACAGGTGGCTACCATCAACCTTTTCAAGTTCCAGATCAATACCTGTAGCAAGCCAGGAAAACCATCTGTGGACGAGGGATTGAAGATCAATACCTGTAACGAGCCAGGAAAACTATCTTTCTTTCTCAAGTTGGAGATTAATACCTGAAACCAGACAGGACAAATATCTACTCGACCAACTCGTGTTTATTCAACTTCAAGACTTCTGAAAACGGTTTACGGATTCTCCAAACACGGATGTTAATCTATCGCTTGTTCAGATTCAACTACTGAAAATAGTTTACGGATGATTCCAAACATGGATGTCAATTCATTGCTTATTCAGATCCCCAGTTCAGAGAGGTTCCAAACATGGATACCTTTCTGATACTCACCCACTCACCAACGACATACAGTTCAACAATTTCCAGATGGCATCTCTAAGCCCATCCCCCGACAAGATTCTGTCACATATCCAGATGGCATCTTTAAGCCCATCTCCAAATGGCATCTTTAAGCCCATTCCCTCAAACAATGCTTTGACGAGTGCAAATTTTTTGGGCACTCTAGTGTCCAATCTCCTTTTACCCTCGAGTCGCGAAAGGCAAACCTGCCAATCTAACTCTTCAGGTTCAAGAAGATTGAACAGGGGCAACTGTTGTACCCCAAAATTTGCCCTCTCTTTTTCACGAGAAATCACAGCTTCGAGCTTTTCCTGATCTTTCAGATTGGCTCAAGAATCGGTCAAACATACTTTTCTTATCAGTCACACAAAATTAGGGTTTCCATTAACTTTTGAATCAGTCAAACAAATTATTAGGGTTTCTTTTGATTTGGTTGAGTTTGGCTTAGGGTTTGATCAAGCAGACGTTTCTTCGACAATAAATTCAAAATTAGGGTTTGCGCACGCATTCTCAGGAAAATTTGAATCCACAACATTTCATTTGACTGTCACATGGTTTTGACGCTTGGTCAAGATTCATGTTTGTTTCTCAAAGTCTAAACATCTGGGATAGAAGCTGAGGCTTCTGATTGAGAGTTTGAAGTGTTGGTTTAATCAGTGAAGTGAAAGGCGTATGGACGTTTGTTTGTTTAACTGTGCAATGCTTTTGGTTATTTGGAACGCTGGACGTTTATTGATTATTTATAATTTCTAAGTTAAAATTATTGGGATAATTTCCAATTATTATAATTCAAGAAATTTAAGTAATTAAATAAACAAGTGCAGAAGAAATCAAGAATTATCTGACAAAAAAAGATTTTTATTCATTTTCAATTGTTTGTTACAAATATTATTTGAATACTGTAAATTCATTTACAGTGTTTACAATAATGTTATTACAAATGATTAGAAATAAAATAAAACTATATCCTAAATCTCTTGAAGTTTTCATCTTCTACTGTTGCATCCTTTGCTCAACTGATATTTACCTGCAAAAAGAGAAGAAAGAAGTCAATACAGTGTGGATTAAAAAGGCATTCTCAGACAGATAATTAAAAGTTCATCATTAAAGGTTGTTGGCCGGAATCAGATTGTTTTGATTTTCATCATATCTTCTCATCCTCTTTGCAAATCACAAGAAGATATCTCTTCTTGGTTCACAAAGAGGGAAAGAAAAATTGTTTGCAAGCATGGAATTAATTAAATACAAGGCTGCATAATTTAAAACCAAATTGCAAACTGAACAAACAAGCTGCACATGTGCAAACTGAAAAATGTCAAACCAAGTCACAAGTGTAAACAATGGTAAACTAAGTTACAAGAAACTGTCAACCAAACTAAGCTGTCAACAAAACTGTCAACAAAGCTGTCAAGGAAGATATCAAAACAGAAAAACTGTCAAGAAAGATATCAAAACAGAAAAGCTAACACTAAGCCATCAAGCTGTCAATGCAGAAGAAAGTACAAAATGCAGAATGAAAACCAAATTGCAAGCAACTTGTCAAAATCTCTTCATCACTTTCCAGCCAACACCTTTTCAGAAAATAAGCACTTTAAGCAATTAAATATGCTTTAATAGAGAGAGAAAAGAGAGAGAGAAGTAGAGGCTTACAGTTTTGCAGGCTTAGAATATAGAAATATATAACAAAGAGTTCAGTTCAAAACAAAATGGGGGCAGAACACATAGAAAAATATATCACAAAGCTAAAACACAAGCCTAGAAGCCTGTAACCAAAAAAACCTGCATAAACTCAAACTGCTTCAAGCCTCAAGCCTGCCCCAAGGCCTAAAAACCTGTTACAGAAACAACAGCCTGCCTGTTACCAACAAGCCTGCCTTTAAACCTGTTACAGAAACCTCAAACCTGCATAAAACTCATACCAGAAACCTGCTTGCCTCAAGCCTGTCTCAAACTGCCTCAAACCAGAAGCAAACCTAACAGCATGCCCAAAACCAAGCAACCTGTATATCAACCTGCTTGCCTCAGGCCTGCTTCAAGCCTCCAAGCCTAAAAAACCTGTCAAACTGCATAGCATTCAAGCCAAAGCGCCTAAGAACCAAAGTTCATCATAGGCCAAAACAGAAACCCAATCCACAATAGCCAAAAAGACATTATCAGAATAAGGCAACATCATCAACATCATCAAGTTATCAGAACAACAATAACCACATTCTCAGATATCATCATCATTGGAAGTCAGCCAAGCCCAAGAGAGAGGAAGTAAGTCAGAAGTTAAGCAAACAGACATCAAGATTGTTCAACATCAGAATCAAAGAACAAGCATTCAAATACTCAGAGGCAAGCATTCAGGTAAGCAAAAGAGAGAACTCAGAAGCGACTATTACAAGGGTTTTCAGAAGCATAGCATCATCATAAAACATACAAGGCTAAAGATACAAGTACCAGGAAGCCAGCATCATTGCCACGTGTCTCCCGCCTCCGGCCACCGGAGAACGCCTCCTGTCCAAATCCTCCGCCTCCTCCCAAAGCAAAAACCATAAGGTATCAATTCCTTTTCCTTTTTTCTCTACATATCATAATCCAAACAACAAATAACACAAAGATTAATAGCATGCAAGAGTAAGAAATCTGAAAACCCTAAAACGCGATAGAACGATGATACCTTGTTGAAACATCACATTGTACGAATGCGGGAAGGGAAAATGGACGGTGGCGTCTGGTAGTCTGAGGCGAGGAGAGGAGACATCAGAGGCCATGTTTGAGAAAAGATGAAGGCGAAGAAGAAAGGAGAGAAGCGACGCCGTTTCAAACAATGCAAACCTTATTCTGAGCAAGAGACATTGAAACCCTAAACAAAAACTTGTCAAACGTTTGGGCCCGCCCCTTTGAACAAACCCCTTAGGCCCAACGATTCAGGCGTGTGCACCCCCCTTTTTTTGGTTTTAATCCATTTTTATTTTGCATTTTGGGCCATACATCCCCCTAGAGCCCATTTATCCCATTTTTATTTTCTTAACCCTTTATATAAATTAATACTTTTTTCTTACCTTATTTTCTTATTTTATATAATCTAATTCCTATTTTCTTTGGTTAAATAAAAATAGAATATTAAACTTTTGTACAAAAATATTTTTAATGTTTATTACATTTTAAAAAAATACATAAATAATTAGTTTGTTTTGAATTAAATACTTTTCTCTTTAAAACCCTTTTTATTTATAATTAACATTAATAAAAACACAATAATAATAATAATATTTAATAATACATTAGGTTAATATTTTGATCACTCGTAAATAATCATGTGCATTTCACAAATACTTTTGATTCTCTTTTATTCTTATACCTTTCTTACATTTTACATTGAGAACGTGACGATTCGATTTGGTTGTAAATAATATTTGGACACTACTATCCTGATAAGACTCATCCCCATTTGTAAATATTTATACCCCCATCCCCGGATACTTATTTGTAATAGCTTAGACTTTAAATTCCCGCAATTTATCGCTTTCTATATACTGTATAGTAATTAGGGTTTGTATGCGAAGATTTAAAATCAACCGCTAGATAATCTAATACAAGACAAATGCATGAAAATCAATACACAATTCACACTTGCACCTCTAGGGTAACCTCGCTTGTTGCCTCAGAAAAATGCAATCATGTCCCTCGAGTATGAGACACTCTAGCAAATGTCCCTTCGATAAACAAAATATCGTTAGTCCCTCGATGACCCTCGATGTTGCCTTCGATAAAACGATCTCGTCCCTTACAAAATAGCTAGAGCGTCTCACAAGTTGCCTTCAATGATTGTATACGATGACCCGCGCCCGTCCCGTTAACATCCTAACGCATGGTTGTTCACCAAATACAATGGTGAAACAACACTGTTAAAAGGGTTAAAACATAAGAAAGATCTTTGAGTAAATTAGGATAGATAGCTCTTAGTTATTTGATCAAACTTGCAAAACACACTTGCCATTTTTCAAAACACACATCACAACATAACTTCAAAATAAACTTCCAAAAAAAATATTGAAACATCTTTTCAAAAAGACAAACACCCTTTGTAAAACATTCGAGTAAAGAATTGTTACAATGGTTGCCTAGACAAGGCATCTTTTTCAAAACATTTTCAAAAATCACACACAAAGCACCATTTCAAACAATTGAAAAGCAAAGGCAAGTGATCTAAGCAAGTAACTAAGAGCCCATGGATAACCATGGATAGAAAGTGTAACACCCGATTTGATTAAATAATATTTATATTATTAATTTCCAAAATTATCAAATTATATCTATTTTGAGAAATATATTCATTTGATATCGATTAAAATATTAATTCGATTATATGAAATAGATATATTTATATTGTTGAAATATTATTTTGAATAAGATTAATTTGGTGTGTAATAATATTTGGCTTTGTTTGATTAATTGGTATAATTGAATTAATATGACTAATTGATATTTATTACTATCTTGGGCTATAATTTGAATTAATTATGTTGGGGTCAAATTAGAATTATAGAAAGTTGGAGGGATAGAAGTTAGTAGTAGAAAAGTTTGTTTTATAAAATAGAGAAAGAATAGTTGGTAAGAGGTAGAAAGAAAGAAAAGAGGAAAAGAGAGAAGAAGAAGAGAAAGAGAAGGAGAGCCTTGGAGAAGAGGAAGAAACAAGAACATCAAAGGCTAGGGTTTGGATTGGGTAAAAGATCATGAAGCTTTGCAAGAACACTTTGAGGTAAGGGGTTTTGGTCATTCTTTTACTATGAATAAAGTTGTGATATATTCTATATGAGTTAGGGTTTGTAGGGATGATGGATTCTTGATGCCATGGTTGTTGTGATGATGAAACATGAATGGGTATTAGTTAGGATGAAATAAGAACCATGAAATGTGGGTTTTGGTGGAAACCCCATTTGTGCCCTATTTTGCAAAACCATAGAAATGAGGAAATGATGGCATGAGATGAATGGAATTGATTGGTGTTTTGATGTGGTATTGATCCTATTGTATGCCTTAGATCATTGCTATATGGTAGGAATTCGATTTAGATGGTTTTAGGATGTTTGGGGATGATTAGGAATGGATTGGGGTGATTTCGGGAAGCATAAAAACGTGAAAAATGGTGTTGCAGAGTCATCAACACGGGCCGTGTTGATGCACACGGGCACCCGTGTTGATGCTCGGGTAGGTTTTTCCCAAAAATCGTTTCGGTCATAACTTTTGAACCGTAACTCCGATTTAGGCGCCGTTTAATGCGTTGGAAAGCTAGTGAAATTTTCTATATGATTATGAGGAATTAGGTAGATTTAAGAGCTTATTTTAATAAGTGATTATTGGAGAAAGTGTTTATGTTTATAGGTGAATTTGATTGTTATGTATTTTAGTGAAGTGTTTGGTGATGTTTGGTGTACTAAATGAATGATCTTGTGAGTTATACATCAAATGCAAAATGCATTATGTATTGATATGGTTTGAATGATTGGGTATGACAACATGTATGCTTATGTTTAATATGCATGTTTGTATGAAAATGATGATGCTACATGATGATATGGGAGGCTTGTGATGAATTGTTCATGACTAAATGATTTTTGTTGATAATGATGATATATGTCCTTGTACATGATGATGTGATGATCATATTGATATTGTCGATATATGCTTCCGATTTGTGAATGCATGACTTTTGATGATGATGAATTATTGGTGATGGTTTGCATAATGCAAATATGATGCGATGATATATTTATCATGATGTGAATTGTTGATAAATGCTTCCTATAGTGAATGCATGACTTATGTGTTGATGCGTCTGTAGACTCCAAATTTCTAATTTTCGCACTTCCTTTAGAACCCGTTTGTGTTCCGATTTCGGTAGATTCGTCGACGGAGCAAGTTGCTCCGAATCCAAAGAAAATTGACGTGCTAGTGTAATCCGACGTGTAGCTTGACGTAGTGAAGTTCGTCTTGCGAAATTTCGACTTTTAAGAATCGACCCGATTTTAGTGCGAATGAAATAAGTTGAGTTTAATCCCGAATCTAACCGTTCGAGTTACATTCCGGTGACTCGATCGCGATGAGAAACATTGAGAATAATGCCGGTTCATTGATAATGACTTTATGTTGAAATATACTTTCCGATTTGGAATTGTTGATAGTTGATGGTTTATGTTTTGGTTGAGTAAGTAATCTTGTTTGTATACATTTTACTTGACGTTGAGATTGATAAATTATATGTATGCATGCATGTACAATAGTTGATGTTCCATTGGTTGGATTTGATGGCATGTGTATGTTAAGATCATTGTGAGTCTTAATTGCATGCATTGGTTATATTGTACATTGCATGACATGGTGGTCTTGAAACAGAGACGGTGGAACTTTGGGTCCACATTATCTAGACAGTGACCCTATTGTGGGAAAAGACGTAGTGACCTTGATCCGGAAGGGAAACATAGGTGGTGGAACATTGGGTCCACAATATCTAGACGGTGACCCTATTGTGGGAAAAGACGTAGTGACCTTGATCCGGAATGGAAACATAGGTGGTGGAACCTTGGGTCCACGAGTCGGTACCGCATTTGCATACGTTGAGTCGTGTTGTGAGTCACATGTATAATTGTGCATGATATGTATGTGTGTTGATGTGTTTGATTATGTGCCAATATTGTTGTTGTTTGAATTATGGTTATGTGCCAAGGATGTGAGTATTAGGATAATCGGTTTACATGGTTAATGTGTTGGAAATGGATTCCTTAAGGATGCTACAGGTGATAAAATGAACATGATCATTATGTATTGCTTTATTTATTGTCATTTCGTTTACTTAAACTTACATGTTATATGATTATTGGAATTCTTACCCTTTTGTTGGCCAATGCTTTTGATGGCATTGTGCAGGTACCGAGGACGGTAGCGCGAGGCGCTAGCTAACGGATGCATTGGATTGCAATCTGTTTTATTTTGATTAGAGTCGAGTCGATGCTCTGGTAGTAACACATGGGGGGGATTTATTTAGTGTCGAACTCGATTATTTTGTATTTGAATTATGATGTATATAATCCTTATTCGTGTATATGATGTTTTGTATATGTGAGACTTGATAATATATGCTTATGTGAATTATGATGGCTTGATGCCTTGAATTATGTTTTGATTCCTCCATAAATGGAGATGATGTGAAATTATGAAACTCCGTTGCGTTTGCACGAGAGAATGAAGTAAATATTTATAGTATGTTTGTTTTGTGTTGGAATGCTTATACTTTCAAACATACCCTGTCTGTTTTTCCTTAAAAACTTTGGAATGTGATGTGTGTTGTGGCATCCCTTCCGTGCAATTTTATTTCTCTGATTTTAATCTTTACTTTTAATTTGGGTATTTAGAAGGGGTGTTACAATAGTGGTATCAGAGCAGGTCGGTCTATCGGCCAGGTTGTTTATGTGTTTAATCCCTTTTAGTACGCGACATGTGTGTGAAATACTGTCGGTACTTGTTTGTTTCCTTTTCATTGTCTGCAGAGGTACGTGTGATATAAGTGGGGGAGAAGTTTCTTCTCTGAAGTTTTGTGCAAGAGGTTGGTTCAGTATACCGCCGATTGTGGGATATAAGTATTGTCGAGCAGTTGATGCTTCAAGCATGGTTATGTTTAAATACCTTGAGGGGTAAGATTGAAGATGCTGTTGTGGTTTGGTAACGATGGTTAATGCCACCTCATGATTGGCGACTGTCTACTGACAAATTGAGGGACTGATCATCCTTAATCTCTTGTTGATAGTAGTCGGGAATTATGTTGTTTGGGATAGACTTGTCTTGCCAACTTAATAGTGTGTGAAGCAGATGAGTTGGCACAAGGCAGTGCATGGTTACTTGAGTTGTGGGCGAATTTGGATTTTGGTGAGAAATAAGATTTTTGGCAAGCGAGCTTCTTGTTGTGATTCTTCCGAAACCTTTTGTGGAAATGTGAGTGAATTACCGCTGTAGTGCGAGGTGAAGTTTTGATGGATTTAGTTTCTGGAACTAGTTGGGATTCGAAGTATCCTTAAGGGATGTTTGTTTCTAAATTAGAGTTAAAGAGTCAACTTGAATATTGGTTTTAGTAGAGTTTGTTTGTTCGAGTGGTTTGCCGTGGAGTGCGCCGATTGTGTTGTTCGAGAAGAGCAAAGTTTACCTAAGTTGGTGTGTCGTTTGTAGTCAAGGAATGAAGCGGATGTTGAGGACGAGTGTCTGCTTCAGAGGATTGATATTTAAGTGAAGCAGTTATTTGGAGTTTATGTGTTTAGTGAGATCGTTTTGAAGTCTGGCTGCCTATGGGTTAGTGTGAGGGTTGAAGATGTTCAGGTAATGCTTTTCAAGATAGTGTATGGTCCGGGCGAGTATAAGCTGGTGTCATTAGTGTGACTAATGCGTCAGGTAAGATTTTGAAATGTTCCAACAGTACTCTCATGAGTAGCTGAAGAGTTGTTTCGTGTTCATGGATATTATTTGGTTTACATCAAGTTAAGGGATTGTGGCAAGCATCCGAGTGTTGCGTTATCAGTAGTGGAGTTAGATTGGTGCATGTTGAGTCCTCTAAAGAAGGAGTTTTGGAACTGTTGGACATGAGTGTCTTAAGTAAGCAACTTAGACGGCAATATTTTGGACAGTTCCGCGAAGATCTATTTTGGGTCTTGTCGAAGACTTTAAAGGGCTAATTCATAGTTTAGAAGTTCTTTTGTTTTGGATGGTTAACTTTGTGAGTTTGATGGAAGATATTTTTATGAGTTGGTATTGATCGTGAGTATTTTGACCCGAAATGGTTGAGTCACTAATTGGACTTCGCAATGGGAAGCGAATTTGTTTTAGCCGGTGAAAAGTTTAGCGAATGCCTTGATTTTGGTTTCGTTTTGTACTGAAGAACCTGGTGCGACGTGTTGTGATATTTTGTTTTGGACGTAAGATATATTTCGACATAGAATTGGAAAAGTGTATTACTACCTTGGAACGATTTGATTTTTCTTATGGAAAATTATCGGATGCGGGGGTTAGAGTTTGATGCAGTTATGCTCATTGGAACCTTATAGGTACAGATGTTAACGACAAGGAGATTGGAATTGTTGAAGACAATTCAAGTTGAGTATGATCTATAAAGAGACTTCGTCTGTTGTTGAGTTTATTAAGTTGATATTGAGGATAACCCAAGAATATCTTATTTGAGATTTATTATTTTGAAAGAATGTTGCATGTTTGTTTTGAGACGCTTGTTGAGATTAAACTCAGAAGGTTATTAAGGATTCGTTCACTACTACCATATGGATTTCGCCGGATACTAATGGTCGCGGTGGATTATTAGATTACGACTAAAATAAGTCTTGGCGGTAAGGAATTTGGTGATGGTTTGGTAACCACAGGTACTTAAAGATGATTGATGTTTTATAGAGGAAGATGTTCTATTTGTGACTGAAATCGGTCGCGACGGTGTTTATGTTGGATTCCATAGAAATTGATGTTATGGTTCTAAGTCCAAACTATGTTGTAATTTCAGGAGTATGAGACGAAATTGATGAGTAGAGTTCTTGAGAGAGTGTTTTGGTTTGGATTACCACTTTAGAAGATTGAAAGATATGAGAGATGTTTCGAATAATAAACCAGTGTATTAATCGTTGCGACGATGTGAGGATAGTGATTACGTAATTAAACTTTGGGAATTGAATTGTTATAAGGGAAGACTTCGTGGAAGTCAAGTGTATACATCGAAGTTTCACAAGTGAAATATTTGGACAGTATTTGAAGAGGTCAAACTATGTCGTGTATTTCAGAGGATCAACGGACGTTGATCAATCGAGAATGAAAGAGTGATTCTTCGAGTTGATGAAGCTGATGTTGCGAGGTGTCTTGATGGGTGTACGCTTTGAACGTATCCATTTTGGGTGATTGGGAAGTTGAGGATTAACCAAGTTGTTTTACGGTTGGCATCTTATGCATAAAGTGACACAACATGGTTTAGGTATCGAGCATTGGGTTTTAGCGAGTATGCGGGATTGTTGGATTTGGGCTAGTGAGTTATAGTCGCAAGTCGTCAGTATACGTCCTAGGATGAGTGGTGTGTCGCAGTTCAGTTATGTTTGGGTAACTCGGTATTGTTCAAGGGTGGTACGTTGGTAATCTACAAGGACGATGTGACCTTGTGATTTTCTGGAATGAGAGCGATAACTGCAAGTGTAATTCTTGAGTTCGTACTTATGCGTGAATGATGGCATCTTTTCGTGTTTGCGTAGCACGCGTGGTTTTATCCTTTCTGATTGTTTCAGTTTTGGTTTGTATAACCATTTTGTTGTTTTTATTTTAGCGATGGTGTCGGTGTTGTGTCGTAGGACTTTATGTTCCTACCTTTGATGACTCGTTTCCGAGGCGTCGGTTCGAGTGTATGACTAATTCTATGGTTGAGACGTTAGGATGGTATCGATCTTGTTTGTTTAGTTCTCGATCTAACCGGTGTGTCTGCGACTTGTTTAGTTGTTGGGTGTTAGTTGATTGTCGAGTGCATTGTATGGGCTTCGCATCTCGGCATGGTTGTTCTTGTCTAAACGTTATGGCTAGGGAGATGCCCTTGTGTTAGGTGTATTTTGTATGTTGTTTAATTAACGCAAGGATTGGGTGGACGAATGCGTAGGCATGTCCCGATTTGTTCGTTTTGGTCAAAATTTTCGAGGCCGAAAATCTTTTAAGTGGGGGAGAGTTGTAACACCCGATTTGATTAAATAATATTTATATTATTAATTTCCAAAATTATCAAATTATATCTATTTTGAGAAATATATTCATTTGATATCGATTAAAATATTAATTCGATTATATGAAATAAATATATTTATATTGTTGAAATATTATTTTGAATAAGATTAATTTGGTGTGTAATAATATTTGGCTTTGTTTGATTAATTGGTATAATTGAATTAATATGACTAATTGATATTTATTACTATCTTGGGCTATAATTTGAATTAATTATGTTGGGGCCAAATTAGAATTATAGAAAGTTGGAGGGATAGAAGTTAGTAGTAGAAAAGTTTGTTTTATAAAATAGAGAAAGAATAGTTGGTAAGAGGTCGAAAGAAAGAAAAGAGGAAAAGAGAGAAGAAGAAGAGAAAGAGAAGGAGAGCCTTGGAGAAGAGGAAGAAACAAGAACATCAAAGGCTAGGGTTTTGATTGGGTAAAAGATCATGAAGCTTTGCAAGAACACTTTGAGGTAAGGGGTTTTGGTCATTCTTTTACTATGAATAAAGTTGTGATATATTCTATATGAGTTAGGGTTTGTAGGGATGATGGATTCTTGATGCCATGGTTGTTGTGATGATGAAACATGAATGGGTATTAGTTAGGATGAAATAAGGACCATGAAATGTGGGTTTTGGTGGAAACCCCATTTGTGCCCTATTTTACAAAACCATAGAAATGAGGAAATGATGGCATGAGATGAATGGAATTGATTGGTGTTTTGATGTGGTATTGATCCTATTGTATGCCTTAGATCATTGCTATATGGTAGGAATTCGATTTAGATGGTTTTAGGATGTTTGGGGATGATTAGGAATGGATTGGGGTGATTTTGGGAAGCATAAAAACGTGAAAAATGGTGTTGCAGAGTCATCAACACGGGCCGTGTTGATGCACACGGGCACCCGTGTTGATGCTCGGGTAGGTTTTTCCCAAAAATCGTTTCGGCCATAACTTTTGAACCGTAACTCCGATTTAGGCGCCGTTTGATGCGTTGGAAAGCTAGTGAAATTTTCTATATGATTATGAGGAATTAGGTAGCTTTAAGAGCTTATTTTAATAAGTGATTATTGGAGAAAGTGTTTATGTTTATAGGTGAATTTGATTGTTATGTATTTTAGTGAAGTGTTTGGTGATGTTTGGTGTACTAAATGAATGATCTTGTGAGTTATACATCAAATGCAAAATGCATTATGTTTTGATATGGTTTGAATGATTGGGTATGACAACATGTATGCTTATGTTTAATATGCATGTTTGTATGAAAATGATGATGCTACATGATGATATGGGAGGCTTGTGATGAATTGTTCATGACTAAATGATTTTTGTTGATAATGATGATATATGTCCTTGTACATGATGATGTGATGATCATATTGATATTGTCGATATATGCTTCCGATTTGTGAATGCATGACTTTTGATGATGATGAATTATTGGTGATGGTTTGCATAATGCAAATATGATGCGATGATATATTTATCATGATGTGAATTATTGATAAATGCTTCCTATAGTGAATGCATGACTTATGTGTTGATGCGTCTGTAGACTCCAAATTTCTAATTTTCGCACTTCCTTTAGAACCCGTTTGTGTTCCGATTTCGGTAGATTCGTCGATGGAGCAAGTTGCTCCGAATCCAAAGAAAATTGACGTGCTAGTGTAATCCGACGTGTAGCTTGACGTAGTGAAGTTCGTCTTGCGAAATTTCGACTTTTAAGAATCGACCCGATTTTAGTGCGAATGAAATAAGTTGAGTTTAATCCCGAATCTAACCGTTCGAGTTACATTCCGGTGACTCGATCGCGATGAGAAACATTGAGAATAATGCCGGTTCATTGATAATGACTTTATGTTGAAATATACTTTCCGATTTGGAATTGTTGATAGTTGATGGTTTATGTTTTGGTTGAGTAAGTAATCTTGTTTGTATACATTTTACTTGACGTTGAGATTGATAAATTATATGTATGCATGCATGTACAATAGTTGATGTTCCATTGGTTGGATTTGATGGCATGTGTATGTTAAGATCATTGTGAGTCTTAATTGCATGCATTGGTTATATTGTACATTGCATGGCATGGTGGTCTTGAAACAGAGACGGTGGAACTTTGGGTCCACATTATCTAGACGGTGACCCTATTGTGGGAAAAGACGTAGTGACCTTGATCCGGAAGGGAAACATAGGTGGTGGAACATTGGGTCCACAATATCTAGACGGTGACCCTATTGTGGGAAAAGACGTAGTGACCTTGATCCGGAATGAAAACATAGGTGGTGGAACCTTGGGTCCACGAGTCGATACCACATTTGCATACGTTGAGTCGTGTTGTGAGTCACATGTATAATTGTGCATGATATGTATGTGTGTTGATGTGTTTGATTATGTGCCAATATTGTTGTTGTTTGAATTATGGTTATGTGCCAAGGATGTGAGTATTCGGATAATCGGTTTACATGGTTAATGTGTTGGAAATGGATTCCTTGAGTAAGGATGCTACAGGTGATAAAATGAACATGATCATTATGTATTGCTTTATTTATTGCCATTTCGTTTACTTAAACTTACATGTTATATGATTATTGGAATTCTTACCCTTTTGTTGGCCAATGCTTTTGATGGCATTGTGTAGGTACCGAGGACGGTAGCGCGAGGCGCTAGCTAACGGATGCATTGGATTGCAATCTGTTTTATTTTGATTAGAGTTGAGTCGATGCTCTGGTAGTAACACATGGGGGGGGGGGATTTATTTAGTGTCGAACTCGATTATTTTGTATTTGGATTATGATGTATATAATCCTTATTCGTGTATATGATGTTTTGTATATGTGAGACTTGATAATATATGCTTATGTGAATTATGATGGCTTGATGCCTTGAATTATGTTTTGATTCCTCCATAAATGGAGATGATGTGAAATTATGAAACTCCGTTGCGTTTGCACGAGAGAATGAAGTAAATATTTATAGTATGTTTGTTTTGTGTTGGAATGCTTATACTTTCAAACATACCCTGTCTGTTTTTCCTTAAAAACTTTGGAATGTGATGTGTGTTGTGGCATCCCTTCCGTGCAATTTTATTTCTCTGATTTTAATCTTTACCTTTAATTTGGGTATTTAGAAGGGGTGTTACAGAAAGGGTGCTAATACCTTCCCTTTCTATAATCTACTCCCCGAATCCACGAAAACATCTCAAAGGTTTTTCCTGTGCTTTTTAACCTTTCCTTAGGATAAAATAAAAAGTCGCTGGCGACTCTTGCTCAACCGAAACATTTGCGAAAACAAACGCAAAACCTCAAGTCAGTTCTCCCACCGTATCACACAAGCGTTGAGGATTCTGCTGCAACAAGGCTTCCCAGCCTCGGGTATCAAGGACAAGGTGCTATGGGCAACAACTGGGACGTTTGATTTTTCTGTGAGCAGTTTTTATGGCTTATTTTGTAGCAATCGTATCCCGTTGGGACCTGCAAACCGGCAAGATAAAGCTTTAGTTTCAGTTTGGAAGATGGAGGTGCCATTCAAAATCAAGGGTTTTTGGTGGAGATGCTTCATTAATAGATTACCGACAAGAGACTTATTAAAAATCAGAGGTATTTTTTCTCCCACTTATGATCTTTCTTGTGTTCTGTGTAAGGCTGTAGGGGAAACTTTGGATCACTCTTTACTGTTATGTCGTGTTTCTGATTTGGTTTGGAAGGAGGTGGCGGATTGGATCGAATTTTCAGAATATTTGTCGTTGCGTTTCAAGACCATTTATTTGAGTTGGTGTTCTTTTTGCAAGACTGAGAAAGTGATAGCCGAGAAAGAAGGGTGTATTTGGTTGACAACTTGTTGGAATTTGTGGATTCTAAGAAACAATATTATTTTTAGGAATGACAATTGGAATGTTTTAGACGTGGTTTGGAGCGTTAAGGCATTGATTTGAAAGTGGTCTTTCATCGGAAAAATTACTCATCCTAATTGTAACTTTTACAAATTTAACAAAAATCTTTTGTTTTATTTATCTTAAATTGCAATTGAATTGTAATTTTTTGTTGTCGAGCTTTATCTCGCTTTTTTTTATAATCGGGATTGAAAACTTTTAGTTCTCTCATCAATATATCTCACTTAAAAAAAAAAACATTTTCCCATCCCTTTATCAAATTAACTACGAACATTTGATTATTTAAAAAAACACATCTCAAAGAAATGTATGAAGTGCAACAATTGTCGTTATTTGTTGTGTGCCCTTTTTAAGAGTAGAAGCATTTAGAGCATACATTGTAACTGTGTTCCTAGCTCAAACTCCTACCATTCCAAGACAGACAATTCAATGTTTTAACTACAAACTAGGATCGCAACGCTTTGTTGCGAATTGCAATTGAATCCATTTCACAAGGGAGTGTGGTAGAGAGCAGTGAATTGCAGAACTAGGAATTTAACTTGTTAACTATACAAAACCTATGAACTTGGCAAAGTTGTGTTTGGGAAGCAATAGTTCAGATTCTTTATTTATAAAAAGAAAAAGTCAACAACACATCACATAAAAGAAACTAGAGACAACTTTCATTGAGCTCAATGCTAAACACACTTCAATCAAATTTGTGCAGAGTAAAGTTTATTAGAAGCAGGCATCCAATAGGCAGCAGCAGCAGAGAGCAGCACAACTGCACCAATATACAAACGCGAACAAGTTAATATTAGCAGTGAAAAAATATATCATATAAAGCAGCAAACAATATTGAAAAAAATGTCATTGAAAAGAGACAAGGTTTGAAAGAGAGAAAATATTGTAAAAAAAGACATCCTTCAATCTCTTCTGCCAACTTTTTCCTTTCACTTTCATTTCGTGCTTCACACTTTTCCAATTCAATTTTTGGTTCGTCAATCTCACATTTATGAGATTCCAATTGTAATATTATCTTTTCATGATCATGAATTTGAAAGTAAGCATTGGCACAAGACTGTATTTTCTTTACCCCTTTACCATAAGCTTGAATGAACTTATTTTTTTATGCCAAAGCAATATCCACGCATTATTAGCCATACAATATTTTGATGCATAATATGAAAGCCTTCATAGTTTTTATTGATATATACATAGGAAGTTCCCAAGCAACCTCCGAAATCTCATATAAGGTTTCACTCGAACCGGTTTGAATCTCCCTAAAATCTCACATTGAAAACAAACAAAGCTTCCTTGGGTCTGAAACCTTCAAAATCTCTTATAAGGGCTTCAGTTTCCAATTCGATTAGAAAAAAAAAACCTCTAGTGTAATTATCTAGATTACTTTAGAATAGAATTGGATTTAAAAATGAATTACAAGATGAATTATGATTTGAAAGAGAATATACATCAACGTTTTTGGGGAAAAAATTAGGTTAACTAAATCCATGAAAAAGTGTAGTCTTTCTGCATGGCTTGCATGATGCGCACTACAGCATACAATGGGAAACGAGTTAACTCGTAAATAAGTCGTAAATCGTCCGGATCTGAGTCAAGGATTGAAATAAAAGGAATGCATAGAAAGAGAAACGTACCAGCCTTGTAAGCAACCAGATGAATCATTGTTGTTTTGGTGTTGATGAGGAGGTGGTTGAGCGTATTGAGGAGCGTATTGTGGAGGATAGCCCTGGGCTGGGTACGGTGGCGGAGGATATCCCTGCGGTGGATAACCCGGTGGTGGATAACCTTGAGGTGGATATCCTTGCGGTGGATATCCTTGCGGTGGATATCCTTGCGGTGGATAGCCTGGTTGTGGATATCCTCCTTCCTTTCCGTATCCCTCCGGCGGATAACCTAAACGAAAATGAGTGACAAATGAGTAAAGAAAATGAAGGAATGACATGCATGCAGAAAAAGAGATGAAACCTTGCGGCGGCGGAACTCCGACCGGTGGTTGTTGCTGATTGTAATAACTCATCGGTGCTGTGTGAGGGTGATGTGTTGCTTTCTTTGCTTTGTTAAGGAAATGAATAGTGTTATTTATGTTATTTGTTTGTTTATTTGTTCAAGAGAAAATAATGGAGTGTGGAAGAACAAAACAACTGAATCCTCGTCATCACACGTCATTAACTACTTTCCAAATCAAACGACCAAAACCTAACTATTATGCATTGATTTGTATCCCACTCGGTGTACTTTTTAAAACTAACTACGCGTACTTCTTTTTATTTTTTTAAACTAAATTATAGAAGAATTCCAATCATAGAAGAAAATACTTCTTTTTATTTTTTAATATGATGATTTTGGCAAACAGGTCAAGACCAGAAACTGATGCAACAATTTCAATCATAGAAGAAACTTAATGACCAACAAAGATAGAAGAATCAACTTCAATTTCTTATAAGATTGCGAGTATACTAAACTGTGAGTTGTTGGAGGGGACGGTCATGTGTGTTTTGCCTTTTAAAAATGGATTGGTTCAATCCCTGGAGTCCTCAGAAGGGTGATAGGATGCTTGGATCTGATGGAGGTTGGCTGGATCGAGCGTTTGTGAATTGCACCATTCTTTGAATTTTTTGATATTTGCTAGGGCTTCTCTAAGGCAGCTGCACGTATGTATGCAGGCTAGAATGTTTGTGCTTATATGTGAGACAAGATTAGGGTAACAAATATGGCACAAATTCAATGGAATTATGGTGTTTCAAAATGTTTCCAAACTTTCCATTTTTGAAGATTTTTTTCCTTTTTCATGGCCTTGCACGACTCTCTTGTCATGTTACAGTCTTGCATGAGTTGTCTTGGCTTTTAAGATACTTGGATATCAAGCCCACACGTCTTTAAGTCTCTCTTTGCATTTTATTTTAATTAAAATTGAATTTTAAAGATTTAATTCAAAATAAATTAAATAAACAAAATGAGGGCGTGTAATTGAGCTTAGAAGTTATGGGCCATGTTAGGAATAAGTTCAGATCATAAAATCCAAGGCCCATTTGGAAGAAAACCAAGATTGGTCAATATTTTCTTCATGTATTTCTTCAAAATTGGTCAACCTTAACAATATGTATCTCTCTCAATTTTAACCTTATGAGGGTGTTCTTGGACTTTTTAGAGAGTTTAGGATATCCTCTAAATAACCCTTTTGGTTTCATCTCAATTGGATCTTCCATGTTCGTGTACCAAACTTTGACCCAAAAGGTATTTTTGTTGACTTTTTGAAAGGACTCATAATGTCTGAGCTTGTATCTTTTAACTAGGGCATTTCTTGAACTTGAGGGCTGAAGAGAAGTTGTAGAGAATTGGATTCTCTTCAAAATGAATTTTGGTGGAAAATTTCTGATAAAATATGAGAAAGTTATGTCTGGTCAAAGTTTGGTTGACTTTTCCTATAGAAACCCTAATTAGCAATTCTTGACTTTTGATGAATTAGGAGCATTTCTTGAAAAATCATGATCAACCCTTGATCAAATGATGCATATCACTTCAAAATGTTGAGGTTGACAAAAAAAATCTTGAAGTTTGACTGTATATGGGCCACAATTGACTTTTGACCTAGTCCAGTTGATTTTCAAGCATTTTAGCAATTGACTGAGCAAACTTGTTGTGCAAAGCATAAAATATAGCATGGACTATCTTGAAGACATATTAGGACCATGGAAAACATTTGAGATCATTGGAGCTCACATATCTTGATGAAAATTGAAGCCCTAATCAGAGGTTCATTGCCTTAGGAGGAGAACTTGGCTGGTCAATTCTTAGTCATCCTTGAGCAATTTGAGGACCTCAATGAGCATGCCTTGAGTAAAATGAGAGGAAAATTTTTGGGGTACAACAGATGCCCCTGTTCAATCTTCTTATACCTGAGGATGTAGATTGGCTTGTATGCTTTTTGTGATCTGAAGATGGAAGATGATTGAACACTAGAGTGCCCAGAAATTTGCACTCGTCTAAAGTGATACTGTTGGTGGATAATATCGGGAATGGGCTTACAAATTACATTTAGAAAAGATAACAGAAGACTGTCATAGATGGGCTTAAAGATGTCATCCAGAGAAAATGACGAAGAGTTGTCGGAGATGGGCTTAAGGATGTCATCTAGAGAACATGTTGATTTCATGAGAGATTCCTTTGTGGGGATTCCTGTTCTTGTCGTTTGAGGAGGACTCTGCTGAGGAATTTTGGTCTCTGTATTAGGAAATAGAGTCTAGGAGCTTCAGTTATCCATTACTCTACTGGAGAGTTATCTCTTGTCGAAAACACTATTAGCTATTGTACTTGAAAAACAGAGGACACAAGTAAATTCAAAATCGAAATCAAATCCACCCTTCCACCGATAATCAAGTGAAAGGGCACAAAGGAACGAGGACCATGTCCCCGACTAGAGCCCTCACTTAAAAACAAAAGAAAAAATAGTCTCTCTCGTCGGGCACATTCGCCCTGAGCGAGAACATAAAATCCTACAAGCATCTATCCCTCCAACACTTATGGGTTGAAGTCGCTCATAGAGATTTATCGTTTCAAATGAAGATCATAAATAGAAACCCAGAAACGACCCCATGCCACTGTTCTCAGGCGACAAAACCACCGCCAGACACCAACACTCCACCGGGTTTCTCACGCTAAGTTACTCTAAACCCTAACCGCATGCATTTCTAGGAAGAGAAGCAAAAAATCTAACCTAGAACAAATGTAAACCTCATAAAGACAGAGGGAATCAGAAACCTTAACGGATTAAAAGAAGTGACTATGATGACAAACGAAAATCTGTGGCGGCGATTGGCGGAGCAAACAACAATTTTGTTAAGGAGCAACGTCGAGCAGAAACAAGTCAGTCGAGCAAAGCGAGAGCAAGCGAAAAATGTGAATGAAGTTACCTCTCTCCCTTTTATATACTGCCTGCTAGCACGTGAGCATGCACGTGCCTAAGGGATCTAAGGGCCACAATCATTACACCCTTGTTCCTAGGCTAGCCATCATTACACCTTTATGACAACATACGACTCGATACAAGCGTGGCACACAAACTCCCTAAATTATAACTGGTTGTTTCCTCTCCCCGCAAGACGGACACATCGAGCAACATTCAGATTCCTCGTACGAATTTCCCCTTAAAACACGGTAACTTACCGGAACCGCTCAATTGTTCCTCTCCCCGTGAGGTGAACACGCCGAGCCTCACTTGTGCTTCTCGTATAAAATCGACCATAGAGCACCCTCGTTTCGCGAGAATCCCTTAAAATCATCCCTCCTCTTCCCAAGAGTAATGACTTGGGTGGCTTCTGTTCTGGACCGGCCCAAAGAATAGAATTGGCCCAATCTGCTCATACCTCCAGCATGACCCAATAATTATGGCTCTGGGTCGGGCAAGTCTGGTCGACTGTCCCGTGGGACTGTGAATCATGATCATGTCCGTAACGACAACCTTCTCCCCGATCTGCTCGCTACATGTTGAGAAGACAACCAGACTAGCGCTCACAACACGTCTTCCCGACATCTCACTCTTGCTCGATGTAACGGCTAGTTACAGGCACGACTGTCCATTTTGACCAAGTCCTGGAAGTTACCTTTTTTTGTGGACCCGAATATCTAAGCCCAAAAATAGGAACCAATGGCTATGCATTGGGGGGATTATATAAACCCTCGCACTTATGAGGGCCAGGTATCCAATATTCAAACTTTAAACCCTAATATCTTGCTTGTATCTCTTTGCACCCACTCTTACTTGATCGTAGGAGTGCCTTGAAGGTACAACCTCTTTTTCTCGTCAACTTTTCAGCAAATCAGACGTCATCCTTCGGGCCACTTTCAAGTTCTAATCACAAGTACAATCAGATATATACTAGTAAACTTGAACTGCTATCTCAATTTCACACAATGTCACTACAATATTATGAAACCAAATTATTATTCTCAATCATTGAAAAGAACAAGAAATAATTCTAAAAACAAGAGATACCGCTACATTGATATATATATATATATATATATATATATATATATATATATATATATATATATATATATATATATATATATATATATATATATATATATATATATAAAGAAAACTGACACTACAATATACATATATGATAGCAAAAAGATATATGTATATAAATGAATGAATCACTATTGTTTCTATATCTTTTTCAATTATAGAAGTAATACGGATCAAATCACACGAATTTAACACCAAACATAATTAATTATCACATATCAAGGATTATCGTCAAAACCTAATAATTACAAAATTATGAGAATTTAGGGATTTCATCCTAAACATATTTCTAACCATCATACATCATTATACAATCTCAATAATCATATAAAAATCCACCTCTACCTTGATTGTCGATCCATTTCGAATTTCCTCTCTAGGGGTTCTCTTCTCTTCTTTCTCCTATTCTCTTTTCTCCACTTTTTCTTTTTTTTCTCTTATTCTCTTACTAACTCTATTATCTACTTATATATAAAACCCTTATAACAAATTAATTCTAGTAACTAATGGGCTTATTAACACACACCCTCACTTTACTCTTCATATTCTTACTATCAGGTCCAATTACCTTTATTCTATTATTTCTATATAATTATCACTAATAAAATAATTATTTACTAAACGACATCAAAATTAACTATAATTCTACAGTTTTTCATTTCAACCCGTCACATAGAACACATCAATAAATTTAAATAAAATCAATTATTCACAACACCAAATAATTAATGAATTAATATATATATATATATATATATATATATATATATATATATATATATATATATATATATATATATATATATATATATATATATATATATATATATATATATATATATATATATATATATATATATATATATATAGATATATAATTAATTTTTAAAATTGGGGTGTTACACCATGCAGACAACTTGATGACATACTTGATGATTTTTAAAGTCATATGGTACCAAATGATGCACGAAGAACACTTGCTCCTAAATCTCAGGCTTATGCACACAACTTATAAGTTCTTGAATATTGTATCGGAATTTGTTATATTTATTCTTGTAATGATGTACATATATATATATATAAGAGTACAAGGATCTGTATACTAATTGCCTATAATTGTCTAGTCTATAATTGCCTATAATAGAAATCCTATTTTAAATACAATTATGATACTATTTCCTGATATACTAATTGCCTTGAATGTCTTGATATTTGCTTTGACCTTCTTTAATGGGAATAATATGTGCTTATCCTTAACACTCCCCCTCAAGTTGGAGGTGGGATTGAAATCTCAAGAACACCCAACTTGCTGAGTAGTCGTTTATAAGTATCGCCTCCAAGAGGTTTAGTAAATATGTCAGCTAGTTGGTCAAAAGATTGGAGATAAGAAGGGCTGATAAGACCTGATTTAATTTTCTCACGAACGAAATGACAATCAATTTCAATGTGTTTTGTACGTTCATGAAAAACTGGGTTTTCGGCGATGTGAATAGCAGCTTGACTATCACAATGAACGGTGATCAGTTGAGGATGATCAATGCCGAGATCCGAGAGAAGATATTTTAACCATTGTAACTCGGAAGATAAAGTTGCAAGAGAACGATATTCTGCTTCAGCAGAGGAACGAGAAATTGTTGGTTGCTTCTTGGTTTTCCATGATATAGGATTAGAACCCAACATGGTAAAATAGCCGGTAGTGGAGCGACGAGTAGTAGGAAAACCAGCCCAATCAGAGTCGGCATATCCAACTAAATTGAGGGAGCTAGAAGCCGAAAGAAATAAGCCTTTGCCGACACTCCCTTTAAGATATCGGAGAACTCGTGTGGTCGCATCGAGATGAGTTGTACATGGAGATTGCATGAATTGACTGAGAGTGTTAACAACATATTGGATGTCGGGCTGTGTCAATGTTAAATATAATAGACGACCAATGAGGCGACGATAGATTGTCGGATCAGGAAGAGGGCTTCCTTCATTGGGCCGTAGACGAATGTGTTGCTCCATAGGAAAATCTGATGGTCGGCAACCAGTCATACCAAAGTCGGATAAAATGTCAAGTGTATATTTCCTTTGGCATAAGAATATTCCCTTTTTAGAACGGGATACTTCGATACCTAAGAAGTATGAAAGATTTCCAATATCTTTGATGGAAAAGGCCTGGGCGAGAAATTTTTTGATGTCGGAGATAACGTCTTTGTTATTTCCAGTGATGATGATGTCATCTACATAAACGAGTACAAATATAGTCGTGTGATTACTTTTGAAAGTGAATAGACTATAATCAGAGATGGATTGATGAAAACCCTTTTGAATGAGGGTGGTGGAGAATTTTGAGAACCATTGACGGGATGCCTGTTTGAGACCATAGATGGATTTGTTTAATTTGCAAACACATGGTTTCCCTTCATGAGAGAAGCCGGGTGGTAATTTCATGTAAACTTCTTCATTAAGGTCTCCTTGAAGGAAAGCATTGTTAACATCAAGTTGATGTAACTGCCAGTTTTTAATGGCAGCAATGGAGAGAAGGAGTCGAACTGTGACAAGTTTGGCAACCGATGCGAATGTTTCATGGTAGTCAATACCATGTACTTGATTGTAGCCTTTGGCGACTAAACGAGCCTTATATCGCTCAACGGTACCATTAGAGTGATATTTAATTTTGTATACCCACTTACAACCTATGGCGGTTTTGCCATTTGGGAGAGGAGATAAAACCCAAGTGTTGTTGGATTCAAGGGCGTGAATTTATTTAGCCATAGCGTCACGCCATTCAGCTGATTTGATAGCTTGAGAATAAGATGTTGGTTCTTTATTTTCAATGATATTAAGAAGAAGAGCTCGATGAGAAGTGCTCAAATTGGATAAAGAGAAATAATTATTTAATGGGAAGGCACTCTGTGATGTGACATTATTAATGTCACATACGTGGTCTGTGAGGCGAACGGAAGGAGTACAAAGACGTTGAGGATAACGATGTTCTGCAGGATTGATCGCTGTAGGTGAATGTTGTTAGGGAGTTTCTACAGGAATAGATGTAATATTGGATGGAATATTCGATGAGTTATCATCCTGAGGGGTGGAAATGTGCACAATCGTGTCATCATGATGACTAATACCGGGAGAGATACTTGATACAGGTGATAAGTTGGAAGAGGAATCATCAAATTCACAATCAAGGATTTGAGTGTTGATGCTTATGTCGTTAGCGATGGAAGGAGTTTGAAAGTCGTGATATGGAAACATGGTTTCAAAAAATTGAACATCGCGAGAGACATATATTTTGCGAGTGTGCATATCGTAGATGTGGTATCCTTTTTGATTAAAAGGGTAACCGACAAAAATACCAGGTTTGGCTCGTTCATCGAATTTGTGTTGAATGTTCATATTTTTGGCAAAACAGAGACATCCAAACACACGAAGTGATGAGTATGAAGGAGGAGAACCGAGTAAAATTTGATGAGGAGATTTATATTTCAGGATGGGAGTAGGAAGTTTGTTTATGAGATAAGCGGCAGTGAGCACGCATTCACCCCAAAAGGAAAGGGGTAATTTCGCTTGGAAACGTAATGCTCTTGCGACGTCGAGAAGATGACGATGCTTGTGCTCCACAACGCCATTTTGTTGAGGGGTTGCAACGCAGTTGCGTTGATGAATAATTCCATGATCATGAAACCATGTTTGGATTTGTTTGGACAAAAACTCCGAACCATTGTCGGAATGAATAGCTTGAAGTTGGGGAAGAAAGATGCCCCCATCGCCGGAATTAATTTTATTAATTTTAGTGTTGAATTGGCGATTGATTTGATTAAAAAATGAATTATCATAGTAAATGTTTCAGATTTATGTTGCATGAGATATAACCAAGTACATCGTGAATAATCGTCGACAATTGTTAAAAAATATCGTGATCCATTATGTGATGGAGTAGAGAATGGACCCCAAATATCGACATGAATTAACTCAAAACAATGAGCTGAATATGATGTTCTTGAAGAAAAAGGTAAACGTGATTATTTTGAACGCGGATAAACGTCACAAATAAAATCTTTATTCGCATTAATATTTGGAGAGTTCTTAACAATAAATTGAAAACGGGAAATAGATGGGTGACCGAGGCGTAAATGCCATAGGTCAGCCTTATTACATTGCTTAGAACTAAAAAAATAACTTGGTGGATGGTCAACACAATAGTGATCGTTGTCATCTTTATTTAATGGTGGTTCTTCATTCAAGTAGAAGAGTCCATTCCGAGCACTACCCCGACCAATCGTCTTCTTCGTTGCTCGGTCCTGAAATATGCAACCAGAGGATGAGAAAATAATATCACAATGTATTGATTTTGTTAATTGTGAAAGAGATAATAGATTATATTTGAAAGATGGAATGTGATAAACATTCGTGAGTGTAAGTGATGGCGAGCAATGAACATTGCCGATGTGTTTCACGGACGCGTGAGAGCCGTCGGGTAATTGAACACGTATATTTTTATGAATAGGTGAATATGAAGAAAAATAAGAAAGAGATGTGCATATGTGATTTGAAGCGCCAGAATCAATAATCCAAGAAAAAGGAACACAAGTAAAAGCGGTACCTGCTAAATTCACAGATGATCCCATAGTGTCCTCTTTGGCTAAGAGAGATAGGAGTTTTTGGTATTGTGCACTTGAGAGTTGAGTAGCGGAAGTAGATGAGAATGGTTCAGATTTCTTTGGTGGCTTATTTGGAAAGCCATGAATCTGAAGCAAGTAGCAATAGTGTGACCATGCTTATTGCAATTCTCACAGTACGGACGCTGTCGTTTGCCTTGAGTGCGATACTGCATTTTAGAAGCTTGAAGCGCTGCTGATTCCTCAGCAGGAAGGGGTCGAAAATTAATCTCTTGTTGTTTTTCTTCCTGGCGTACGATGTTATAAATACGCTGAATTGAAGGAAATGGATCCATGAGGAGAATTTGGCTGCGGACGGCCGAGAATCGGTCATGGACGCCCTGAAGAAATTCCATGGCCCGGTCCTGATTTTGTTGATCAATAATACTCTTGGCATTACCGCAGATGCGCGGATTGATAGGTGCGATGGAATGGAGTTCATCCCAGAGAGATTTCAACTGAGTAAAATACAGATATACAGACATGCCCTCTTGTTTTAGGGCAGAGATAGATTGTTTCAATTGATAGATTTTCGGAGCGTTGGACTGAGATAAACGATCCTTGAGATCGGTCCAGATTTGTGCCTCCGTTTCAGCATAGAGAATACTAGGGCGAATCTCGGTTGAAACCGAGTTGAGAATCCAGCTTGCAACCATATCGTTGCAGCGGCGCCACTTAGAGATATCATCGGACTTCTTTGGACAGATTAAGGTTCCATCGACAAACCCGAATTTGTTTTTGGCACGAAGTGCCATTGTTACGGCTCGGCTCCATGAACCATAGTTGTCGACCGTGAGCAGAGGTGTAACAAGGACAGTTGCAGGGTTGTCGGAATGATGGATGACACATGGATCGGTGTTGGAGGTGGTGGCAGATTGATCATTGATGGGTGGTGGTGGTGGTGGAACATCAGACATGATGATGCGAGTGAGCGAGTGAATCGATGAAGAAGGATTGAAACATGATGATAAACACAAACTGAGGGATATTAACCAGAGAAAAACTGATACCATATAAGTTCTTGAATATTGTATCGGAATTTGTTATATTTATTCTTATAATGATGTACATATATATATATATATATATATATATATATATATATATATATATATATATATATATATATATATATATATATATATATATATATATATATATATATATATATATATAAGAGTACAAGGATCTGTATACTAATTGCCTATAATTGTCTAGTCTATAATTGCCTATAATAGAAATTCTATTTTAAATACAATTATGATACTATTTCCTGATATACTAATTGCCTTGAATGTCTTGATATTTGCTTTGACCTTCTTTAATGTGAATAATATGTGCTTATCCTTAACACAACTACATCTAATGGTTCTATCAAGTGTCACATCCTTACATAACAATATATGCTATAGGAGCACCACCTATAAAAGTTCATCAAGAGATATGGGAAAAGGAGTATGCTAGGGATGACCATGACCATGATGTGTTGTCAGTTTGTCGGCATATCATAGACATTGAAATCAGGCATAAAGTCTGGACAGTTTCAGAAAGGCAGACATGCAATGGATATCGTACATGCCATGATGGTCGATGCACGAAATGCCTTGCACTATAGAAGGCGGAGAAGGAACCGGGGGCTTCAGTTCTACTCGGTAATTTGTGTTTTGTATTATTGTTTGTACTTGTATATTGATAACATTTGTAGTTTAAATTTGTATTAATATTTGAATTTATATATTACATTCTTGAATTATATTAATGATTATAATTTTATGATATTATTAGTATAATTACTTTAAAATATAAGTTGACCTAAAATAATATTAATTTGGGACACTCGCTGCCAAAGCAAAAACTACTAATTGCTTTCAGGGATTATTCTTTAGATGCATCTATGAAATCACTCTAGAAAAGTTACGAAAATACATCTCCAGAGTAATTTCTGAAGCATTTGGGATGAATAGTTCTCTTACGAAGCACAAAGTGTTTTTAAGGGTTAATTTGAAGACGCATCTCCATAATTTTTTCCGGATAATTCCGTAGATGAATCTCTAAATTAATTTTTGACAAATATGAAATGAATGACTAAGATGTGTGCATTTAAAATACGGCCTCTGATGCATATCAAAAATATAAAAAATGACAAATTCTAATTTTTAGTGTTCATCCTCACCCATGAGGTGGATAAAGTAAATCCTTGATATTATACTAAATAAATTGGTTCAACTTATACTGATTGGGCCTTATTTGTTTCCATTGTATTTTCCTTAGGCGCAATTTAATTTTGTTTTGTTGGCAGTACATTTATGTATATTCTTTGTATTTCTTCTAGCAGTTCCAATTTCATCAATGAAAATGAAGAACATTCAATATAACCTTCTTGATTCCCAAGTGTTTTTTCTTGACTGAGATAACACCACAAGGCTGAGCTCTCGCATGAAAAAACAGCTTTCTACACTATTAAATAATTAGATGAAAAAAACATGTTAAATATTCAAACAGTTTCTTTTTAATTGTTATTTTTTTACTACAATTAATGGTTATTGTTACTTTTAAATAATAATAATTATTTTATAATATTTAAAAAAATAGTTTATTTAATGTTTTCTCTCTCTTTTTGTAATAATAATTAAAAATAAATCTGACCAAACTACAATTAATATTATTTTAAATTTTTAAAAATGATATTTAAAAAAATAATTTTTAAAAAAAATAACAGAACGGTAATATATATATATATATATATATATATATATATATATATATATATATATATATATATATATATATATATATATATATATATATATATATATATATATATATATATATATATATAATCTTTGTATATTCTCCTTAACTTTGGAGAATTGTTTTATATGTTTGTCGATTTTGAACATAATATTCTCTTTATTTTTTTTTAATTGTTATTTTTATAAAAAAATATATATTTTTAATTATTATTTTTAAATTTTAAAGTAGTGTTAACGATAGTTTTATCAAAATTACTTTTAATTATTTATTATAGAGAGAAGAAAAAAAGTTAAAATAATAAAATATTAAGAGTATTATAATAAAAAAATATTAATTAAAAAGTAATAATAATAATTAATTTTATTAATATATATATATATATATATATATATATATATATATATATATATAAAAAGTTAAAAAATGACGATTAAAAAATAATAGAGGAAAGTAACATGTTTCTGACGTCATATCTTTCAACATGTACTAGCTAGGAAATTACCTGGAAATTTGAACTATGGGTCTATGGTGTCCAATTAATTGACATTGACTAGGTCAAAATAATAGAAGTCGGCACCATTAGCTCCATATAAAGTAGAAAAAAGTGCACGTAAAGGTAGAGAAATTCTAGTTTTATGTTCTTTATTTTAGAAGTTCGACACTAACAGGTTTGATGTTAACTTCCCACCCTTAAGATATTATGTTTGCACTGACTTCTGGCATAAATAATGAGGGATCATATATAGGGAAACAAATTTCTCTTTGAGTGGTCTATAAGGGGTAGCCATGCACGTACAGATTCATAGTGTGGGGTTTAACAAATTTCAAACGTTTAAATTTAGTGACATATGAAGTTCGTATACTCCAAAACAAAACATAAAATTTAGTGACGAACTTTGTATACTCTTGAAAACAAAACATGAGAAATATTTGTGTGTTAGATGTGAATTGTATATGGGGCGATACCTTTTTGAGGGAGTCTTGTGACAGTTAGGGTATGAAGTATATTCTAAGAAATTTAGTCGTTTATGTTGGGTTTTTAATTAGTCGAGAGTGGTTTGATTAGATATATGTCGAGTATTGTAAATGAGTCATGATCCATTAACATGAAGTATAAGTGTAAAAGTTTTATGTCAAATCTCAACCGCTAATATGATTCAATCAAATAGTTATATTAAATTAAATAAAAAAATATATAACTATTTCTTTTTCCTAAAAAATAAGTTATTTATATAACAATTTGATTTATTCATGTACACGGTCGAGATTTGGTGTAAGACTTTTACACTTACACCATTAGTTAGAATGATTTTGTTTTTAAGTACTTTGTTCATTTAGACCTCATACCTGGGAGACTATTTACATCTCAAAAATTGGTTGTTAACCTCAATGTTGGTGGGTGATAAGTGGTTTTTACACTATTGTTTACCATTAATTTTAGTTAATTGTGTCAATGTTTTTAAGTGTTTTATTTCTCTTTTTCCATATTTTATGTTTTGGTTGTGTCTCTTTAAGATTTCAGGTCCAGATAGGTATTCAAAAAGGATCGGAGTGAAAACTAGAAAAAATCGCAAGAATTGAGAAAAGTTTTCAGCATGCTCTAGGAGGTCTGCTATGGCCACCCGTGTCAGCTGACACTGGCCGTAGCAGCTGACACTGGTTGTGTCAGGCAAGCAGCAATTTCAAAATAGAAGGCAGAGGTGTAACACGAGCGCTCGTATCAGTTGACACTGCCTGTGTCAGGATGCCTGGGACCAAAAGTCAATATTTAAAACTACATAAGAGCACTATGGACGTCCGTGTTGGCTGACACGACCCGCAGCAGCGTGTGACACTAATTTCCTGATATTTTTTTAAATAATTTTGTCCATGTGTTGAGCTGTGGGATTGTTTTGGGCATTTCCATTCGATCTGAGTAAATGTTTATTTATTTATATGAGTTTTGAAGAGTAATTAGGGGTTTTTTGGCAAGCGAAGAATTACACGATTGAAGATTAGAGAAGACAAGGTTTTTGGAGAGCGAAAGATTTTCATGAGCGGTCACCATTAAAGATCAACGTTCATCTCAATCCTTGTAATGGCTAGATTTTATTTTGTATTTACTTTGAACAATATGAGTAGTTAAACCCCCCAATGCTAGGGGGTGTCCCTGATTTGATTTTGTAAACAACTTTGACTTCTTATTTGCAGTAATATATTTGTTTTTTCATAATCAATTTAATCGTACAATGTTTTAAGTCCCTTCTCTATCGGACCAATAGGGATTGATTGACGATTATCAATTAAACCAGACTACCCTTGTTAATGCTTTTGTGCGATTAAACTATAGTAGATATCACCTAGGACTAGAGATACCCTATAGTAACCAGTAAATTCTTGATAATACAAATGCTTCATTTCATCATAAATTGCTAAGGACTTAGGTTTTAGGGTGAATGATAAAAAGCTTTCCCACTAAGGATTTAGGAGAAGATAAACTAAAGAACCGGTAATTGATTATTTTGAACTTGTTAATGAAATAAGGATTTATAATTGTTGCATGATCAATCATACACCTTATCCTAGGATGCTCTCACATTTTTCAAAGACCCATTTAATATTCTATTGTTTATATTTATAACTTGCAATTCAATCCAAAATGCTAGTTTTTGTTTAATTGAACGATAATTCGAACTCAATATTTATACGCAGTCCTCGAGATTGATATTCAAAGAATTTCCCTATTATTACTACAAAGGAAAAATAATATACCTGTTATTTTATCGATCAAGTTTTTGGCGCCATTGTCGGGGAATGTCAAACTATAGAGTTTTAATTTTAGTTCAATTAAAATTTTGTTGCTCTTCAATTAAAATTTTATTTTCAGTTTTATTGTTGTTCTATTACTACTAATTTGCATATGATATTTTTATGCGAGGAGAACCCTCAACTAATTTTCCTTTTGACGCAGAAATTGAGACAACTTTGCATATGATACTCAGACAAGCTAGATTAGAAAGACTGGACTCCGAAGAAGAGAAAATCTCCGTTCATTCAGATTCAGAGTCAGAGGGAGAAATTATGGTCGAAGATTCAACAGAGAGACTTCTTGGTGACTATGGTAGGGAAAATGCATCAGGTGGTAAGTTGAAAATTGTAAACCAACCAGTGAATGTGCATAAATTTTCAATTGCATCCAAGCACAATCACTCCATTTAAGAGGATATCTTTCACCGGAAAGGTCAACGAAGATGCCAATAAACACTTACAGAGATTCCTAACCATGAGTACCACTTTGAAGATTGATGGGAATACAGATGAAGCAAGGAAATTAATAATGTTTTCTTTCACATTATCTGAAGACGCAGAAGAGTGGTTTTATTCTCTTCCAGCCGGCAGTATTACTTTTTGGGAAGAGATGGAAAAAGTTTGCTTGAATGAGTACTTTCCAGCATATGTATTCTTGAGAAAAATATAAGACATCCTCAAATTCAAGCAGAAAGAGGGTGAGTCATTGGAAGATTCTTACAAAAGATTTAAAAGAGTCCCAGTGGCTTGTCCTACTCATAATATGGATCAGACTGAGCGAATGAAAATGTTTGTTAATGGTCTTAGAATTAAGACCAAACAATTGATTGATATAGCAGCAGGTGGCTTAACTAATTTTTCAAAAGCCACTGGTATCAAAAAGATGATTGAAGTAATAGTTGCTAATAAGCATTTGGATTTGTACGATAGGTGTAAAAGCAAGCCTGAAGGAGTTATTGATATGAAGTTGGAAATAGGAAAAATAAGGATAGAAAACAGAGTTGCTACCGAGGTAGAAAAGAAATTGAAGGCAACGAATATAGGCACCCAACAGGTCGCCCAAGTTCAACCTGTTCAAAACATGAGCTATGAAACTTGTAATGGACCTCATTATACCGTGTGTTGTCTTGAGACTCCATAATAAATTGAAGAGATAAAATATTAAATCCGAATAATCCCTGCTCAAATACTTACAATCCAGAGTGGAAGAGTCATCCATACTTCTCCTGGAAAGATCAGTAGGAAAATGTCCAAAATCAGCAACAAGCTCCACATAAGGCAAATTGGGAGGTATCTATTAAAAATACAGCTTCCCACACCTCTCAATTCCAATAAGATACAAGGAGCAATCACAACAATACCACAACTTCAATAAAAAAATTGGAAGTTCAAGTGGGGTTTATTGCACAACAATTATCTTTGAGAGCTCCAGACACCTTTCCAATCTCCACCATGACAAATCCAAAAAGTCATGAGAATGTTAATGTTGTCACAAAAAAGATTCATAAGGCAAAATATGACCGTGTCATAGAGGTATATTTGGAAGTGAGATAAAACAAGAAAAAACAGGAAGAAGTGATACCACATGTGAAGCCAACTGAAGAGAAAAGTGCAAAGGAGACTAAATTAGTGATTAAGTTGTTATATCCCTCTCGAGTAGTAAAGAAGGACCCAAAAGAGAAAGACTTTGAGAAATTTGTCACATTGTTCAAAAAGCTAGAGATAAATATGCCGTTCTTTGAAGCACTCGTGAAAATGCTCATGCACCAAAAATTCATGAAGGAGGTACTGTCGAAAAAGTGACCAATAGGAGATGGATCAGTACCGGATAATGAGAAATTGTGTGAAATCTCGCCAGAGAGAAGAATCCCAGTCAAGCAGAAGGATCTTGGATTGGTTACAATACTGTGCATTATAAAATATAAAACTTTTAAGAAGGTTCTAATTGATTCGGGTGCTAGTGTGAGCTTAATGCCATTATCTATCTTCCAAAATCTTAGTATTGGAAATGTAAGCGAGATAGGGACAAATTTAAAATTTGTTGATCACACCATCAAGAAGTCATATGGGGTAGCTGAAGATGTTTTGGTGGAAATTAACAAATTTATCTTTCCATTTGATTTTGAGATCGTGGAGATTCTAGAAGATGAAGAGACGCCTATCATTCTTGGTCAACCATTATTGCTTACTAGTCGATGCAATGTTGATATTAAAAAAGGTACTATGACCTTGAAATCATTTGATGAGGAAATAACTTTAAAAGTGTTGGACATCAAGAAGCAAGGTGAAGGTGAAGATGATCAATCTTCAATTGGCATGATTAAAATAGTGGGAGAAAGTAAAAATTTAAAACCACCTCCAGAAAAAGTTTCAGGCATAATCCCTCAGGTTGCTTTATCTCATTCATCTATAAGACATATCAAAACTTCAGAGTTCATTCAAGAAGTTAAGAAGAGAAAGAAAAAAGGCACATCAAAGTAATGATATGTAAGTTGTAGGTGACTTGAGGCACAAAGTAGCATGTATCTTGAAACTAGACCATGTCTTTATTGTGAAAATGTCAAGCAACAAGGTGTGGAAGCTGAAATACCCCCATAACAATCGGGAGTGTGAGCCATCGAGCCATGTGATATTTAACGAAGCGCTATATGAGAGGAAACCCACACTTTTAATGACTGAGCATTTTCTTTTTTTTTTTTGTTTTTTTTTGTTTGCAGGTAATAAACAAGGCCTTACAAGTGTAAGCTATGATGCAACAATTGGTGTTGCATTACCTTCCGCCTCCTCAGTAAGGATCTTTGTGAGTAACCTTTCTCGCTCTTGTTCTAACATATTGGGACAATGTTTAGTTCAAGTTTGTGACAGGGGGTTTGTTTATGTTTGTTTGTTTTATGTTATTTTGTTTGTTTAAAACCACAATTCAAATTTCTCCCCGAATATTGACTGGAATTTTTTATTTTGCGCAAGAGCTTTTATTTTAAAGAAATCGAGAATAGTATATAGAGATAAATGAATGATTGTTTGAGGGTAGGAAGTCTGGAATAATGTGACAAAAATGAGTTTGTTTGAACACCTCAGGTTCCCTAAAAAGTGATACAAGTCTAACGTGTAGATTTGTACCATAGTGCTTGAATCCTGAGAAGTACTCCTTGAGTCGTTTATCTTGACAGTCTGACATAATCTAGATTCACATGCATGTATGATTGGTTTGGAAATAAATAATTGTGGCACCAAATGATGAAAAAGCGGTAAAAGGCAACCGGCCCGCTAAGCTGGGTAGCCCTATCCCGGTTATTCATCCCAAAGTTGGTTAATCCCCAAACGTCATCCAAATAAGGACAATATATAAACTGAAAAGCTTTGAAAATTTCATAGGTAATTAAAAGTAGAAATTATTGCTTATTTAGTGCTTAAACAAAAAATTCTTGATTAGTCTTGTACATGTGATGATCATCATTATTTCCATTGCCTTAATTGGATTGTCCGAATGAAAAAAGGAGGAAAATTAGAAAAAGACTTAAATACAAAGCATAAATAGAGAGGTACCCGAAAGGGGGGCTTAGGTTTAAAATGTTCTCACAAAAACTTTTCGCGGCATGTGAATACCAAACAAATTACCTCTTGGCAAATGTGAACGGAAGTCTCGCGTATGAATACCGGTATACTTTACATTTCATGAGCTATTTTCTTTGTTGCTTGAGGTTAAGCAATGGTCTAAGTTTAAGGGAGTTTGATCAATGGTTTTTACACTATTGTTTACCGTTAATTCTAGTTAATTATGTTAGTGTTTTTAAGCACTGTATTTCCCTTTTTCCGCATTTTATGCTTTGATTGTGTCTCTTTAAGGTTTTCAGGTTCAGATAGGTATTCAAGAAGTGTTGAAGTAAAAACTAGGAAAAATAACAAGAATTTGGAAAAGTTTCTAGCATGCTCTAAGAGGTCTGCTATGGTCGCCTGTGTCAGCTGACACTAATTGTAGCAGTTGACACTGACAGTGTCAGACAAGAAGCAATTTCAAAGTTGAAGGCAGAGGTGTAACACGGGCGCCCGTGTCAGGATGCTTAGGACCAAAAGTCAAGATTTAAAACTGCAGAAGAACACTACGGGCGCCTGTGTTGGCTGACACGACCCGTAGCAGCGTGTGACGCAAATTTTCGGATTTTTTATATTTTTGTCCATGTGTTGAGCTATGGGGGCGTTTTGGGAATTTCCAACTGATCTGAGTGAATGTTTTCTATTTAAATGAGTTTTCAAGAGGAATTAAGGGATTTTTTGGCAAGCAAAGAATTACACGATCGGAGATTAGAGAAGACAGTGTATTTGGAGAGGGGGAGATAATTTTCATGAGCGGACGCCATTGAAGATCAATGTTCTTCTCAATCCTTATAATCTCTAGATTTTATTTTGTATTTTATTTTAACAATATGAGTAGCTAACACCCCCCCCCCCCCAATGCTAGGGGGTGTCCCTGGTTTGATTCTGTAAACAACTTTGACTTCTTATTTGCAGTAATATATTTATTTTTCATAATCAATTTAATCGTATAATGTTTCTAGTGCTTTCTTTGTCAGACCAACAAGGATTGATTGACGATTAGCAATTAGACTGGATCACCCTTGTTAATGTTTTTGTGTGATTAAACTATAGTAAATATCACCTAGGACTAGGGATACCCTATAGTAACCGGTAAATTCTTGATAATACAAATGCTTGATTTCAGCATAAATTGCTAAGGACTTAGGATTTAGGGTGAATGATCAAAAGTTTTCCCACTAAGTATTTAGGAGAAAATAAACTAAAGAATGGGTAATTGATTATTTTGAACTTCTTAATGAAATAAGGATTTATAATTGTTGCATGATCAATCATACACCTTACCCTAACATGCTCTCACATTTTCCAAAGACCCATTTAATATTCTATTGTTTATATTTATAACTTACAATTCAATCCAAACCTCTAGTTTTTGTTTAATTGAACGATAATTCGAACTCAATATTTATACGCAGTCCTCGAGAACGATATTCCAAGAATTTCCCTATTATTACTACAAAAGCAAAATGATATACTTGCTATTTTACCGATCAAGTTTTTGGCGCCATTGTCGGGGAATGCCAAAATATAGAGTTTTAATTTTAGTTCAATTAAAATTTTGTTTCTCTTCAACTAAAATTTTATTTTCAGTTTTATTGTTGTTCTGTTACTACTAATTTGCATATGATATTTTTATGCGAGGAGAACCCTCGGCTGATTTTCCTTTTGACGCAGAAATTGAGAGAACTTTGCACGTGATACTCAGACAAGCTAGATTAGCAAGACTGGACTCTGAAGAAGAGAAAATCTTTGTTCATTCAGATTCAGAGTCAGAGGGAGAAATTATGGCTGAAGATCCAACAAAGAGACTTCTTGGTGACTATGGTGGGGAAAATGCACCTGGTGGTAAGTTGACAATTGTAAACTAACCAGTGAATATGCATAAATTTTCAACTGCATCCAAGCAGAATCACTCAATTTGAGAAGATATCTTTCACCGGAAAGGTCAATGAAGATGCCAAAAAACACTTGAAGAGGTTCCTAACCATGAGGACCACTTTGAAGATTGATGGGCATACAGATGAAGAAAAGAAATTAAGAATGTTTCCTTTCACATTATCTGAAGATGCAGAAGAGTAGTTTTATTCTCTTTCAGCTGGCAATATTACTTTTTGGGAAGAGATGGAAAAAGTTTTCTTGAATGAGTACTTTCCAGCATCTGTACTCTTGAGAAAAATATAAGACATTCTCAACTTTAATCAGAAAGAGGGTGAGTAATTGGAAGATGCTTACAAAAGATTTAAAAGAGTCCTAGTGACTTGTCCTACTCATAATATGGATCAGACAGAGTAGATGCAGATGTTTGTGAATGGTCTTAGAATCAAGACCAAACAATTGATTTATATAACAACAAGTGGCTCAACTAATTTTTCAACAGCCACTGGTATCAAAAAGATAATTAAAGTAATAGTTGCTAATAAGCATTTGGATTTGCATGATAGATGTAAAAGCAAGCCTGAAGGAGTTATTGATATGAAGTTGAAAATAGGCAAAATAAGGATAGAAAACACAGTTGCTACTGAGGTAGAAAAGAAATTGAAGGCAATGAATATAGGCACCCAACAGGTCGCCCAAGTTCAACCTGTTCAAAACATGAGTTGTGAAATATGTAATGGACCATATTATACTGTGTGTTATCTTGCAACTCCAAAATATATTGAAGAGATAAAATTATTTAAGCAGAATAATCCCTTCTCAAATACTTACAATCCAGGGTGGAAGAATCATCCATACTTCTCCTGGAAAAATCAGTAGGGAAATGTCCAAAATCAGCAACAAGCTCCACATAAGGTAGATTGGGAGGTAGCTATTGAAAAGACGGCTGCCCACACCTCTCAATTGTAATAAGATACAAGGAGCAATCACAAGAATACCACAACTTCAATAAAAAAATTGGAATTTCAAGTGGGACATATTGCACAACAATTATATCTGAGAGCTCCAGACACCTTTCCAAGCTCCACCATGACAAATCCAAAATGTCGTGAGAATGTTAATGTTGTCACAAAAAAGATTCAGAAGGCAAAATCTAATGATCGTGTCATAGAGGTAGATTTGGAAGTGTGATAAAACAAGAAAAAACAGGAAAAAGTGATACCATCTATGTAGCCAACTGAAGAGAAAAGTGCAAATGAGACTAAACAAGTGATTAAGTTGTCGTATCCCTCTCGAGTAGTAAAGAAGGACCCAAAAGAGAAAGACTTTGAGAAATTTGTCACATTGTTCAAAAATCTAGAGATCAATATATCGTTATTTGAAGCACTCAAGAAAATGCCCATGTACCAGAAATTCATGAAGGAGGTACTGTCGAAAAAGAGACCAATAGAAGATGGATCGATACCTAATAATGAGAAATTGTATGAAATCTCGCCAGAGAGAAGAATCCTAGTCAAGCAGAAGGATCCTAGATCGGTTGTAATACCGTGCATTATAAAAGATAGAACTTTCAAGAAGGTTCTAATTGACTCGGGTTCTAGTGTGAGCTTAATGACATTATCTATCTTCCAAAATCTTAGTATTGGAAAGCTAAGCGAGATTGGAACAAATTTAAAATTTGCTGATCACACCATCAAGAAGTCATATGGGGTAGCTGAAGATGTTTTGGTGGAAACTAACAAATTTATCTTTCCATTTGATATTGAGATCATGGAGATTCTAGAAGATGAAGAGACTCCTATCATTCTTGGTCGACCATTCTTGCTTACTAGTTAATGCAATGTTGATATTAAAAAAGGTATTATGACCTTGAAATCATTTGATGAGGAAATAATTGTAAAAGTGTTGGACATCAAGAAGCAAGGTGAAGGCGAAAATGATCATACTTCAGTTGGCATGATCAAAATAGTGGGAGAAAGTAAAAATTCAAAACCACCTCCAGAAAAAGTTTCAGGTAAAATCCCTCGGGTTGCTTTATCTCATTCATCTATAATACATATCTAAACTTCAAAGTTCATTCAAGAAGTTAAGAAGAGAAAGAAAAAAGGCACATCAAAGTAATAATATGGAAGTTAGAGGTGACTTGAGGCACAAAGTAGCATGTATCTTGGAACTAAACCATGTCTTTATTGTGAACATGTCAAGCAACAAGGTGTGGAAGCTGAAATACCCCCATAACAATGGGGAGTGTGAGCCATCGAGCCATGTGATGTTAAACGAAGCGCTATGTTAGAGGAAACCCACAACTTTAATGATTAAGAATTTTCTTTTTTTTGTTTTTGTTTCGTTTGCAGGTAATAAACAAGGCCTTACAAATGCAAGCTATGATGCAATAGTTGGTGTTGCATTACCTTACGCCTCCTCAATAAGGATCTTTGTGAGTAACCCTTCTCGCTCTTGTTCTAACATATTGGGGCCAATGTTTAGTTAATGTTTGTGACAGGGGGATTTGTTTCTGTTTGTTTGTTTTATGTTATTTTGTTGTTTTAAAACTACAATTCAAAGTTCTCCCCGAATATTGACCGAAAAATTTTATTTTGCGCAAGAGCTTTTATTTAAAAGAAATCGGGAATAATATATAGAGATAAAGAGATGATTGTTTGAGGGTAGGAAGTCTGGAATAATGTGACAAAAAGGAGTTTGTTTGAACACCTTAGGTTCCCTAAAAAGTGATATGAGTCTAACGTGTAGATTTGTACCATAGTGCTTGAATCCTGAGAAGTACTCCTTGAGTAGTTTATCTTGACAGTCTGGCATAATCTAGATTCATATGCATATATGATTGGTTTGGAAATAAATAATCGTGGCACCAAATGATGAAAAGGCGGTAAAAGGTAACTGACCCGCTAAGTTGGGTAGCCCTCTCCCGGTTATTCATCCCTGTAATACGGTGGGAGAAATGACTTAGAGGTTTTGCATTTTATCGCAAATGTTGCAGATAGCAAGAGTCGCCACCGACTTTTCTTTTATCCAATAAAGGAAAGGGTACAAAGAACATGAAATACCTTTGAGATATTTTATTGAGTTCAGGGGGTAGGTTATGAAAAGGGAAGGTGTTATCACCCTTTTCATCCATAGTTATCTACAAGCTCTTAGTTTCTTGCTAGATCACTTGAAAATTACTTTGTTTGAAAATGTGTTTTGTGATGAGTGCAAGTTTGAAAATATTTTGAAAACGCTTTTGTTTCGGAAAACTTTGTAATGATTCACGTCTATATAAGAATGTATACAAAGTGTTTTTTTTTAAAATAGTTCAAAGATATGTTTTTTTTAAAGATGTTTTGAAAGTGTAAGTCTGGAAATGGTTTTAGTTTGTGAGCAAGCAACTACGATTGTCCTACCTACTCAAAAAGGTCTTTGTTCTTTTCCTCCTCCTTTAGATGTGGCTATCTTACCATTGATTTGGTAAGAAGCCCAATCATTGGATGTGAAGGGACAAGCGTGGGTCATCGTATAGTCATGAATGACAATATTGCGAGATATATTAGCATTTCTCTTAAGGGACTAAGATAATTTATAAGGCAACACTCATAGTGTCATCGAGGGACTATGATCTTGTATTTTGATTATTTTTGCTAAGATGGCTCACATGCACATCATGACTATTTTTCTCAAGGCAACAAGTGGAGTTAAACCTAGAGATGTAAGTGTGCAAGTGTTTATTTATTCATTCATTGTCTTGTCTTGGATTAGGATTTTCTAAGGTTGATTTTTTTATCTTGCCATACACACCCTAATTACTAACATTTATTAAAGTGATAAAATTACGGAAAATAAATGTTCTTCGCTATTACATCATTTGGGGGATGGGGATACAAATTACAAATGGGGATTGTAAGAAATTAAACTTAATTATGTATTACAAAGCATATTGAATAGCTATGAAGCAAATATATGAAATATGTAAAAAAAAATAGTGCAAAAGAGAGAAAAAAAACAAATTTTCCGAACATGGGTCGAAGCATGTGTTGAAGCATGCTTATGTGCATCGAACATATCCTTATTTCGACCCTATAATTCCAAATCAAACTCAGTATGAGTCGAAGCATAATGTGTTGTGTCGAATCACACACCCTTTTTTCCTTCTGTTTGGGCCTTGAAGCTGGAGTTTGTGTTTCGAACTTGAGTTGCTGCCTTGAATGTTCTTGAGTTCGAAGAAAAAAACAAAGGTGTTGATTTTGGTTCTGGGTTTAAGAGTGTTTTAAGGCTTCAACATTTGTGTTCTCTCCTCTCTCTTTTTCTTTCTCCTTTTCCTTGCCAAAAGCTAGCCTTTGTGTGCTGTGAAACAACATATTTATAGAAGAGTCTTGCTGGGGTTTTGGGGTAAAAACAAATAAAATTCGAACAATTTGGGTATGCTCTTCCATTGATTTTTTTATGCAGCTCTTATGTGCTAATTTGGTGCAAATATGGGACTGAGATAATACAGGCTTGAACTGGTTTAGGAGCAGCATAGCATGACTTTTTTGCATCAGTTTTGGAGTGTTGTGGCAGCTTCGTGTAGGGTTGTTTCATAGCAGTACAACAAACTATTTTTTGACATGGTTTTAGGCAGTTATATGGACAATACAGCAAGCTTGGGCTTGGCAGCATATATGACTTTGTTCAACAAGCATCTTGAATCTGTAAAAGATGTCGAATACTCCATCCTTTCGTTTTGATTACATAGATCCACAACCTTCAACTAAACTCATCAATAGACAAATCAATATTTGTTTCCACCAATTGTTTGTTCTTCGAATGGACCAAATTCATCTGAATGTACCACTTACTTCGTCCTTTCGTTTTGATTGCATAAATCCACAATCTTCGACCAAACTTATCAACAGACGAAACAATATTTGTTTCCACCAATTGTATGTTCTTCAAATAGACCACATTCATCTGAATGTACCACTTTGAGTATGCAAGATGATCTCATTGGCATAGTCAAAACGAAAGAATTTCTGGATTGCTTTCCTACTAGTAATCATCAGTTGATTAAGTGGTCGAAAGTTCAAATGTCCAACCCTCAAATTATAATTCATAGTGTAGAAACTGTGTGTGTCAAAGGGTTTATAGGTGGATCGAAGCAAGTTGCTCGAAGGAGGCCATTGCCTTGTCGAAGCTTGTGGATCGAAGCAAGCATGAAGATAGACTTGTAATCCATAGTGTCGAAACTATGTGTGTCGAAGGGTTTAGAGGTGGATCAAACCAGGTTACTCGAAGGAAGCTATTGCCCAGTCGAAGCTTGTGGGTCGAAGCAAGCATGAAGATAGACTTGTAATCCATAGTTTCGAAACAATGTGTGTCGAAAGGTTTAGAGGTGGATCGGAGTAGGTTGCTCAAAGGAAGCCATTTCCCAGTCGAAGCTTGTGGATCGAAGCAAGCATGCTCTTCTTCGAATTGTCAAAAATCTATAAACCACTTCTTTTAATCAGTCATGTGGTTCAAACATCCTGAATCAGATTTTGAATTCGACGTGGTTATCTGCAACTGCACACCCTTTTTATCTGCTTTTCCCTTTCGATAGTTTCTCCTTCCTCCTTTCGAGGATTCAGAAGTTCCATCTTCGACCTGATGCGTGAGAGCCCAATGTGATCCATGGAAACTATATGGGGCATTAAAATTCCAATTGTACTTGTGCAAACTCAAACCCTAGTTTTGAGTCATCAGTGTTTGGGGAGGTATATTGAGTTGTTCAAACCTTGTACAGTCTTGAATCAATAGAGATCTTATAAGAAAATTCTTGAGAAATGAGAGGGAAAATTTTAGGGTACAACAGCTTCCCATGTTTAATCTTCTTGAACCTGAAGAGTGAGATTGGCGGATCAGCCTTTCATGACTTGAAGGTGAAAGATGATTGAACACTAGAGTGCCCAGAAATTTGCACTCGATGATGTGTTAGTTGATTGTGTAGGCAATGGGCTTAAAGATCCCATTTGGAGAGATGGTGGAGAGTTGTCAGAGATGGGCTTATAGATTCCATCCAAAGGTGATTGTTGATGGAAATTAGACTAAATATAAGCTTGACTATAACTGGGAGAAGTATCAGAATAAATCTTTAGTCGATTTAATTATGAATGACATGCTTGAATAGACCCGCATTAAGCCTTGTTTGGAAATGTATTAGAAGGAATCTGTGTAAGAATGCTTCAAGATGAATCCTTGTGGGACTATATCTAGAAATTCACGAGAAGGAACCCGTGTAGGGCTGCTTTGAGATGAGTCTGTGTGAAACTTTATCTAGAAATGTATGAGAAGGAGCCTGGGTAGGGTTGCTTCGGGATGAGTCCGTGTGAAACTTCATATGGAAATGTATGAGAAGAAATCTATGTAAGATTGCTTCAGGATGAGTCCGTGTGAAACTTTATCTAGAAATGTATGAGAAGAAATTTATGTAAGATTTCTTCGGGATGAGTCCGTGTGAAACTACATCTAAAAATTTATGGGAAGGAGCCTGGTGTGATCGGTGGATCTGGAACTGACTGTTTAACGCTGGTTTGCGAAATGTCGCGGAAGCAAGAGTCGCCACCGTCTTTTATTTTCTCCAAATGGAAAGGACAAAAGCACAGAAAAATTCCTTATAGAGATTGCTCTTGGTTCGGGAGGTAGGTTATAGAAAGGGAAGGTGTTAACACCCTTTCTATCCATGGTTATCCATGGGCTCTTAGATACTTGCTCATTTGTGTTTTCAAAATTGTTTGTTTGCTTTTCAACTGTGGGTTTTAAAAAGTTTCTTTGAAAATTCCAGTTCGACTCTTGTATCGGTCCTCAAGAGTGTTTGAAAAATTGCTTTCGAAAGCTTTTTGAAAATGTGTTGGTGTGAAAAGTATTTTTGATTTGTTTTGAAATTAGAGCAAGTATCTACGAGAACCTACCTACCCTAAGGAATTCGTCTGTGTAAATGTCCTTTAGAGTAGTGCCATCCCACCATTGAGAGGTAGGTAGCACCACCGTTGGAGGTGTTCGGGTCAATTCGAGGTTCGGGACATGGTGATCACCAGAGCAATGGGAAGACACCTTAGAAGCTACCCTCATGCCAGGTTCCCGGATCATGAGGACTTACTAAGACATCCTCTACTCGACGATCACCTTTCGAGGCAAGGCAACAGTGAGGCGTACCCTAGGGGTGGTGTGTGCGATTCGTGTGTCGTTTTCATTTATTTTTGTCTTTTGTCATGTCATGGGTGATCTAGCGTTCGTTTTTATTTTTGTCCATACATTCTTTCATGCCATTATTTAACAGTTAAAGATTGCGAGAAGGTAAAAATTCTAAGCTATTACAAAAGGCGCGGGTCCACATCGCCAAAATTTCTCGAACCCGATTTGACAGAAAAATAAAGAAAGTAAAAGAAAAGTAAGAATTAAAAGTGCGAGCAATTAGTTACATGGCTTCGGGAGAGATACATAAATATTTAAACGAAATAAAATAATATGCGAATTAATAAGAATTAAAACGAGGGCGTTGGACCCTTTTTTGCAAAAATAAACTACATAGAATTAATTAATAAAGAAAAAGAAAGGAGATGTTTTTGGTATTTTTTAGTATTTTAGGATTTTAATGAAAAAAGAATTAATTGAAATTAAATGCTAACCCTAATTCTATTTGTTTTTTAATTTATTAAGAAAAGAAGATTAAAACCTAATATTAACCCTAATTAATTTACATGCAAATTTAATTATAAAAGTAAATATCTAATATTTAATTATTTAATTATTATGGGAGAAAAAGAAAAAAGGATAAAAAATTAATATGAACCCTAGTTCTATGTTTTTTTAGATTTTTATTAAGAGAATTAAAATTAAAACCTAAGTTAAAACTAAATTTAATTATATACAATTTATTTATGAAAATACTAAAAATAAAAATATTTATTATTTTTCTCTTTTCTGATTTTTTATGGGTTTTTTATATTTTGTGAAAATAATAAATTAATTAAACTCAATAATTAAAATAAAAATAGAAATAATGCAAAAGAAAATATTTAAAACGGCAAACCTAGGGGGGTATCAGTCCCCAATGTGGAGGTATAGCCCAGGAATTTGAGCCCAAACAAGCCTGGCCTTGTTGACTTTGGCACTAGCGTGTATACGCGTTGACTACAATCCATGGTATTGCGCAGTTCTTGACCTTCTGATTATTCTATTGGGACGCGTGGACGTCTGATTATGAAGGCATATGGTGGTCTTCAAGGCTTGAACTGCATATGAACATGAGTTGAAAAATAATATTGAAAGCATGAAGACCTGGGGCTCGAACCCAGGTCATGTACGTTATCAACAGCTGCACCTACCACTGAACCAATTGTTTACTTTGTATATTATATGAATGACAATTATTATAAATTAAAACAAACGCTAGTGGCCTAAATCAGAAAAGCGCGCGCCAAGATTCAAAGTATCCAGTCATGGCTTGCCACGTACCCTTCTTCTTCGTTGAGCCCTGAAACATAACATATTAGACAACGTTTTTCAAGTGTTCTTTTAGGCATGTTTTGGGAAAATAGCGAATAGCCCTGTGATGCTCATAAATTGAGCGCGATGATGCCATTGTTTCCGTCCAAACGCACTGATCATGACCATGGCATCGTGGTAGGCTAATTTTACACTATTTGAAAACGCCCAATTCACAGTCCTGAAAACCCTAGAATTTGATAATGGTGAAATCGTATATAGCTTGCAAAAACTCAATCAAGATAGATGGTTAGCTTCAGAATCACACAAGGAATATGAATCAACAATTAAAATGCCATGAAAATGCATAGATGTTAAAACACGATTATGAAAAAAAAGTGGAAAAGTGTGACTTCTGTACAATGATTCAAAGGGTTATGTTTGATGTTTTTGATCCAGGAAGATTGCTTGAGGTCCTAGGAGTGCAATGGGATGAAAATTTCGCCTTGAATCGTCCTGCAAAGGTGTTTTCAGAATTGGAATTTTTTGACAAATTTCAAGCTTTGCTTTCCAGATTCTTGAGCAGCTGCGTGGTTTTTTTGAATTAGGGTTGTGTTCTCTATTTATGTAAGAGTGAATTAGGTCAAGAATTCTGATCAAAATCCATGCATTGATGGTTTATGAGATTTGATTTTCAATCATTATTTTTTCAATCTTTTTCATGCAATTTTGTACCAATCATGATCCAATCAATCCAATTCCTTCCAAATCTGATCATGCACGAATCATTGAGCCTATTACATGCACAAAAAGATTTTATTTCATTGGTTTTATATTTTTCATGTATTTTATTTGATTAAATGAATTATTAATGATAAAAAATACAACTAAATAAATAAAAATTGAGAAAAACTTCCCTTTGGACCTAATGGTCGTGTGAATGCTTGGGACAATGAATTGTGGAAGAAAAATGGGCCCATTAGCAATTTTAGGTTATTTGAATCAATGTTGACTTTTCAAAATATCCAAAAATTTCCCAACTTCCACAAGGCATAACTTGCTCAATTTTTAAGCTTTGCTCATGTTCTTGGACATTTTGGAAAGGTCTTTGAGTCCTCTAACCAATTCCTTTTGTCCCATGTCATTTTGATTTACCAATCTCAAGTTATGGCCTTTGACTTAAAGTCTCTTTTTGTTGACTTTTGAAAATGACCTATAATGTTGAAATTGATAACTTTTTGTGAGAGCATTTCTTGGACTTGAAGTATGAAGATGAGTTGTAGGAAATGTCTTTCTCTTCAAAATGAGCTTTGGATGGAATTTTTCTGATAATCCATGTGAAAGTTATGCCCTGGTCAATTTATAGTTGACTTTTTCAACTGTCCAAATAAGGAAACTTTTGCATCTTTATGATTTTTGAGCCAAGCTTTGAGAATCATGATCAAGCATTGATCAAATGATGTTTGTGGCTTCAAAATGAGATGTTGATCAAAAATTTGAACTTTTGACTGTCAAATGACCATTTTGCCCTTACAGTTGACTGTAGTGCAATTAGGGTTTTTGACTGTGCAATTTTGTGCTAAAAGTCCTGAAACTTTGTATGAGGATGCTTGACCATATTTATTGGTATATGAGACTTGATTGGACCTTTGGAAACTTTATTTTCTTGATCAGAACACAAACCCTAATTTTGACTGCTTAGGAGGCCTTTGAACTGTGCAACCCTTGGGGAGATTTTGAAGCTTTGACTTGGCAAATCTTGAAGAATATGGGAGGGCAAATTTTGGGGTACAACAGTTGCCCCTGTTCAATCTTCTTAGACCTGAGGATGCAGATTGGCTGACGTGCCTTTCGTAATCCGAGGGTAGAAGATGATTGAACACTAGAGTGCCCAGAAATTTGCGCTCACATAGTAGCAGTGTGATGGAAATGGGCTTATAGATGCCATTTAGAGATTGATGAATAGGATGATGGGCTTATAGATGCCATCTGGATGTTGATCGCGTAAGAGATTCCTTAGCGAGAACCTGCATACCTGCAAAAGGAAAATGAGTACCTGACATGTTGCAGGAGTTGGTTTTCAGATGCTTTGTATAAATGCGTCCTGACTGGTTACAGGAGCTGGATCTGGAGCTTCACAAGATGATGAATGAACCAGGGATGGTTACTACCTCAGCATGAACGGTGAGAGAACCTTGGGTGACTTTAACTTCAACAACGCTCGTTGAGAAAATCTTGGTGGGAATTACAATCTTCGCAGTATCGGGAAGAAAACCAATAGGCAATTATAATCTCAAAAGCGGACGTTTGAGAAAAACCTGGAATGGAATTAACATCTCACGCACCATCGGGGAGAGAACCATAGGAAATTATAATCTCAAAAGCGGACGTCTGAGAAAAACCTGGAATGGAATTATCATCTCACGCACCGTCGGGGAGAGAACCAAAGGAAATTATAATCTCAAAAGCGGACGTCTGAGAAAAACCTGGGCTGGAATTATCATCTCACGCACCGTCGGGGAGAGAACCAAAGGAAATTATAATCTCAAAAGCGGACGTCTGAGAAAAACCTGGAATGGAATTATCATCTCACGCACCGTCGGGGAGAGAACCAATAGGAAATTATAATCTCAAAAGCGGACGTTTGAGAAAAACCTGGGTTGGAATTATCACCTCACGCACCGTCGGGGAGGGAACCATAGGAAATTATAATCTCAAAAGCGGACGTTTGAGAAAAACCTGGGCTGGAATTATCACCTCACGCACCGTCGGGGAGGGAACCATAGGAAATTATAATCTCAAAAGCGGACGTTTGAGAAAAACCTGGGCTGGAATTATCACCTCACGCACCGTCGGGGAGGGAACCATAGGAAATTATAATCTCAAAAGCGGACGTTTGATAAAAACCTTTAATAACTTCTACTGAGTCTTCATCAGAAAAATCTGTTGGGAGTCGATTTAGCTGGACTAGAGAAGGCCTTGGACTGGATAAGAAATCTTTGGAGTTGATTAACTGAACCGGTCTAGGTCTTGAAATATGATTGAGAATTTAACTGCATCTTTCCTGAAAGGTAGAGGTCAGTCATATGCCATGCATGATATGGACCAAGCAATGATGTTCTCAACATAAATGAGATTTGTAAGATATGATGCGTCTATGCATGCTATAATGATGTATGTGATGTTTTAGGAATGTATGTTTTCGTCTAGGAAAATAAATCCTTGACGGGTGCCGGGAAGTCACTCCTGGGCTGATGTTGGCAAGTAGATTTCGCTTCCGCTGGGGATGATAATTGCAAGAATACCGGTAGGAGAAGGTGACTCCGTTGAGGAATAAACTTGGCAAATGGACTAACTCTGCGGGGAGAAGAGTACTCTGACGATCATGCTGGGGAGCGATACTCTGTGGGGAGAGAGGTACTTTGTTGAATTGTTGATGATAATTTGCTGGGGATATCCTTGTTGTGCTGGAAGTGTTTAATAGACTTTGCTGGGGATAAGAAGACTTCGTCGAGGGCGCTCTTTCCGTGGCTTTTGGCTGAGGATAACCCAGTTATATCCTGTTAAGGAAATAACTCTTTGAATAAAGCCGGACGACGCGTTCGTGCTCTTGCGAGGGTAAGCTTCCAGAATCTACTGGGGATAAGCTTACTGCTTGGGGAGATGAATTCCAACTTTCCTGGGGAACTAGATTGGACTCTCCTGGGGAAGTTTTGAACTTTATTGGAAGTGACTCCGTTGAATGTTTGATGTACCGCCGGGGAACAATCTTTAGACCAAGACTGTCGGGGATGCTTGTTAGGAATACGTATGTACTGTTGGAGACTGTTGAGATCTGCAGGAGGATACCCAACTTCCTTAAGCTTGATATCATAGCTTTGCTTGAGGAGAGTGTACTGACTTACTGGCTCACTCTCTGGGGAATTAAGATGTCTGGTTGTGTTCTTCAGCTGAACCTACCTTGATACCTTTGGAGGATAGAACCAATAGATCGCTTAGACAACTCTTTATTGCCCCTGTTTCTGAGGAGGGAGAGGAAGACCTGTGAGGTGCTGATAGTTGTTGAGGGTCAAACCTTCTTCCGGTAGGCAGGTGACAAGATGACAGGACATAGTCGTACGCTTTAATCCCTAACTTTTGCCTGGACCGCCCTTTCGGGTTTTCAGTCCACCGGGATACCCATTTTTGCCCAAGCCGCCTTTTCAGGTTTTCGACTTGCCGGGTGTACAGATTTTTTCATTTCATCCCTTCATTTTGCCCGAACCCTTTTGGTTCGTCGGGAAGCCCTTATTTTTGCCTAGGTATGTCAACCTAGCGGGTCTTTGATTATGCGTAGTATTTTTTTCTGACTATGTCAATGTTCTCAGGACGTAGGGAGTTGCCCCTGTTAGAAGTGTTTTGCCATGCCAACAGAAGATGTTTGATCAGGCAAGATTCGTTGTTGGAATGCCCCAAGTGACTTAGGCGGAGATTTGCCCCAGGCTATTTGGCCTTTGAGAGATTCTCCGAATCTTGACTTAACTGCCCCAGATGATGGACAATAGTCATGCCATGCCCCTTGATTGGAAGTGCTTATGTTCACTAGGCTTTCATCGTGCGAATTTCCCTGCTGTTCAAACAAATAGTCATATGTAAACAATGTTATATCAAAAATGCAAAGCTTATGTCTGTCTTGAAGATTTTGAAAATGCATTCTTTTTCATAAAACAAGTGAATGTTTGTAAAACATGATGTCAACTCCGTATTTACCGTAGGCCTTAAGGAGTCAGGATACCTTTTGTAACAATATGCTTTCAAACTAACCCATGCTTCAGCTAGGACTTTTAAGGGTTATAACGTGGCCTGGTTCACGGTTTAAGAAACAAAGGATAAAGGCTCAAATTTTATTTGTACCCACCCGCTCTTCGTGATGTTCTTCAAACCTAAACTCAGTTGATCATACGTTAGACCTTGTTTGAGTCTTTGCTCTGATTTTCCGGTGATGATTCGGATGTTGATAACTTATTTTGAATAGGCAGTCATTTTCTTTTGTCGTTGAGGGTTTGTAGGACCTCTTCCTTTTTTGATTTTGTTTATCCCTATATTTTTTTGCCTGAGCTGTTTCCCTTTTTTTGGAATTACAGTTAGCGGGATGCCCCAGTTTTGTAAGTCTCCTTCATGGGTTTTGACTTATTGGGTTTTGATTTTGAGAGTTAATGACTGCCTGTCTTTATTGATCGTTCGGAATCATCACTGTCTTTCTTTGTTTTGTAAGGATCTTTTTGGTGCCATTAGTTATGCACTTGGATCAACTGAGAGAACTACCCTGCCCCAGGTTATGATGAAGGGTTTTGAACTTCGAAAAGAAAAACTCCTACTTCTTTGGCTCAGAGGGGTTGACGAGGGATTATCATCCTTATAACTCCAGTGTTTAGGGATTGAAACAATGCCTGTACCTCATCAGCGGGGTCTGTTCAAAAGCATACTGTAGATTATGGTATCGTTTTCGTCATCCTCCCTCAAGAGGCTTAGAGTTATTAACCGAGAGTTGATCATCAGAAAAAATATGGAAATAATTTGCATTTAGTGAATACGAATATATTGTTTTAGAACAGACATATGCGATGCATTAATGAGATAACAATGTTTAACATGAGTAAATGTTTGAACAAAAGAAAACTGCAACTTGAACATTCGAATGAACAAAAGTTTTCTAGTCTCAAGATTTGTCACTTCAAATGGTGAACCTTGGAGGGATGGTAGAAAAATTCAGCCTGACCATCTTGTATGAACTCCAATGCCCCTTCATCAATCAGGTCCTGGATCTTGTTTTTCAAGCTCCAACAATCATCTGTAGTATGCCCCGGGCTGTCAGAGTGATAAGCGCAGCGGGCGTTGGGGTTATACTTCGGTGACGTTGTATTTTGGTTCTTCGGAGCTTCTTTTAGAGTTACCAGCTTGGTCTCCTGCAACTGTGGCAATATCTGGGATAAGGTCATGCTGAGCCGAGTGAACTGCCTTCTCTCGCTCTTTTGTTGGTTGCGATGTTGAATTTGTGACACTGGAGCCATTTGGGGAGTTCTCTCCTTGCCTCTTTGTCTCAAAGGTGGTCGAACGATGACTGGCTTTTTACCCTTAGACTTTTGCCCCAGCTGGTTACCCTGAAGCAGTTGGTTGACGAGAAACCAGAGCTCATCTTGTCTTTGAGCTAACCCTTGAATGGCAGTCACCTGTCCCAGCATCTGGACCTTCAATGCATCCACCTCAGCTTGTAGGTGTTTCAGCCTTTCATCCTCAGCACTGTTTCTGACAAAGGTCTCCATGAGAAGTGTCCTTAGCTCTTCCTGCCCCTTGGATAGATTCAGGAGGATTTTCCCGAACCTGGTCTCTTGAGCAAGAAAGTCCTGGTTGTCTTGTTGAGAAGCCATTGCTGAAATAAACAGCGAGAAAGGTAAGTGACCTGCAACAAGGATACCTGTTATGCAATGATGAGTATGACATGCATGTAATGTTTTCAAGGATCTCGCGGGGTAAACAAAAATTGTTAGAACTAGGTAGCTTAATTGAGGGAACTTCATGTTTGCTGAGATTCCTTCTTCAAGGGTCAAAGGCTCACCATATCCAGTGGGTCATAGCCCCTGACTTTAATCATCATGTCTGGTTTTGGTTTCCAGACCACCTTGGTTAGGGGAACCTTTTTCAAGGGTCAAAGCTCACCATATCAAGTGGGTCATAGCCCCTGACTACCTTGGCTAGAGGAAAATAAATCCTCTTTACCCCTTGCTGGGATAGTTGATTCACCATGACCTGCATCACAAGCCCTTGAGATCCTTGAAATGGGTTAGGATGTATGCAATGGTATGATGTTATGGTATGCATGGGGTAATGTGAATAGCCCTGTTATGAGTCCCAATTAAGGACTAAAAGCAAAACCTGCAAGAGACTTAGTGCACTCTGTTATGAGTCCTAGTTAAGGACCATGAACAAAACCTGCAAGATACTTAGTACACTCTGTTATGAGTCCTAGTTAAGGACTATGAACAAAACCTGCAAGTAGTTCATGTGTCAGATAACAAGCATGCAAGTAGTCAAGTACGAAGGCACACAAGTCACACAGAGAGCCCTTAGAGTTTAGGCCAGCATGGGGCCTGGGTATTACCCTCTTGAAGTTGGTGGGTTCAACCTGTCCTATCAAAGTAACCGGGTTCTAAGGGTCTCAATATCACGGGACTGCTTTCATTGTTCATCGTTTCGATTTAGCCACTGAACTGGCGACCGAAATATTCCAGGAAAGCAACCCTCAATTGAGTGTAGTATCGAGTATCAACCAACCTCGGACTGCACCAAAGTCAGTTATCTCACTACCCTAAAGAGGCCAAGATAGTTCAATTAAGGTTCCTAAGGTCTATTGATGCTTCACGACACCACGCGGAGGCCCGTACTCTCCTTGACTGAACTCAAGGGTTACCGGTACACACCAAAGTGCCACATCAACGTAGAAGACTGTTTCAACCATGTCGGTATACCCCGCACAGTTCCCTCACAGTCTTGTTGCTACTTTCTAAGAAAGGTATCCCCAGATCCGGGTTAGGATCTATAGAACTCCCAAGACAGTACCCACAATGATAAAGCAAACAATTCACACAATTGAAAACACAAGTGATCTTAGTCCTAAGGTACACCTCACTTTATAGTTTATCCCCAGCAGAGTCGCCAGTTCTGTGATCGGTGGATCTGGAACTGACTGTTTAACGCTGGTTCGCGAAATGTCGCGGAAGCAAGAGTCGCCACCGTCTTTTATTTTCTCCAAATGGAAAGGACAAAAGCACAGAAAAATTCCTTATAGAGATTGCTCTTGGTTCGGGAGGTAGGTTATAGAAAGGGAAGGTGTTAGCACCCTTTCTATCCATGGTTATCCATGGGCTCTTAGATACTTGCTCATTTGTGTTTTCAAAATTGTTTGTTTGCTTTTCAACTGTGGGTTTTAAAAAGTTTCTTTGAAAATTCCAGTTCGACTCTTGTATCGGTCCTCAAGAGTGTTTGAAAAATTGCTTTCGAAAGCTTTTTGAAAATGTGTTGGTGTGAAAAGTATTTTTGATTTGTTTTGAAATTAGAGCAAGTATCTACGAGAACCTACCTACCCTAAGGAATTCGTCTGTGTAAATGTCCTTTAGAGTAGTGCCATCCCACCATTGAGAGGTAGGTAGCACCACCGTTGGAGGTGTTCGGGTCAATTCGAGGTTCGGGACATGGTGATCACCAGAGCAATGGGAAGACACCTTAGAAGCTACCCTCATGCCAGGTTCCCGGATCATGAGGACTTACTAAGACATCCTCTACTCGACGATCACCTTTCGAGGCAAGGCAACAGTGAGGCGTACCCTAGGGGTGGTGTGTGCGATTCGTGTGTCGTTTTCATTTATTTTTGTCTTTTGTCATGTCATGGGTGATCTAGCGTTCGTTTTTATTTTTGTCCATACATTCTTTCATGCCATTATTTAACAGTTAAAGATTGCGAGAAGGTAAAAATTCTAAGCTATTACAAAAGGCGCGGGTCCACATCGCCAAAATTTCTCGAACCCGATTTGACAGAAAAATAAAGAAAGTAAAAGAAAAGTAAGAATTAAAAGTGCGAGCAATTAGTTACATGGCTTCGGGAGAGATACATAAATATTTAAACGAAATAAAATAATATGCGAATTAATAAGAATTAAAACGAGGGCGTTGGACCCTTTTTTGCAAAAATAAACTACATAGAATTAATTAATAAAGAAAAAGAAAGGAGATGTTTTTGGTATTTTTTAGTATTTTAGGATTTTAATGAAAAAAGAATTAATTGAAATTAAATGCTAACCCTAATTCTATTTGTTTTTTAATTTATTAAGAAAAGAAGATTAAAACCTAATATTAACCCTAATTAATTTACATGCAAATTTAATTATAAAAGTAAATATCTAATATTTAATTATTTAATTATTATGGGAGAAAAAGAAAAAAGGATAAAAAATTAATATGAACCCTAGTTCTATGTTTTTTTAGATTTTTATTAAGAGAATTAAAATTAAAACCTAAGTTAAAACTAAATTTAATTATATACAATTTATTTATGAAAATACTAAAAATAAAAATATTTATTATTTTTCTCTTTTCTGATTTTTTATGGGTTTTTTATATTTTGTGAAAATAATAAATTAATTAAACTCAATAATTAAAATAAAAATAGAAATAATGCAAAAGAAAATATTTAAAATGGCAAACCTAGGGGGGTATCAGTCCCCAATGTGGAGGTATAGCCCAGGAATTTGAGCCCAAACAAGCCTGGCCTTGTTGACTTTGGCACTAGCGTGTATACGCGTTGACTACAATCCATGGTATTGCGCAGTTCTTGACCTTCTGATTGTTCTATTGGGACGCGTGGACGTCTGATTATGAAGGCATATGGTGGTCTTCAAGGCTTGAACTGCATATGAACATGAGTTGAAAAATAATATTGAAAGCATGAAGACCTGGGGCTCGAACCCAGGTCATGTACGTTATCAACAGCTGCACCTACCACTGAACCAATTGTTTACTTTGTATATTATATGAATGACAATTATTATAAAACAAAACAAACGCTAGTGGCCTAAATCAGAAAAGCGCGCGCCAAGATTCAAAGTATCCAGTCATGGCTTGCCACGTACCCTTCTTCTTCGTTGAGCCCTGAAACATAACATATTAGGCAACGTTTTTCAAGTGTTCTTTTAGGCATGTTTTGGGAAAATAACGAATAGCCCTGTGATGCTCATAAATTGAGGGCGATGATGACATTGTTTCCGTCCAAACGCACTGATCATGACCATGGCATCGTGGTAGGCTAATTTTACACTATTTGAAAACGCCCAATTCACAGTCATGAAAACCCTAGAATTTGATAATGGTGAAATCGTATATAGCTTGCAAAAACTCAATCAAGATAGATGGTTAGCTTCAGAATCACACAAGGAATATGAATCAACAATTAAAATGCCATGAAAATGCATAGATGTTAAAACACGATTATGAAAAAAAAGTGGAAAAGTGTGACTTCTGTACAATGATTCAAAGGGTTATGTTTGATGTTTTTGATCCAGGAAGATTGCTTGAGGTCCTAGGAGTGCAATGGGATGAAAATTTCGCCTTGAATCGTCCTGCAAAGGTGTTTTCAGAATTGGAATTTTTTGACAAATTTCAAGCTTTGCTTTCCAGATTCTTGAGCAGCTGCGTGGTCTTTTTGAATTAGGGTTGTGTTCTCTATTTATGTAAGAGTGAATTAGGTCAAGAATTCTGATCAAAATCCATGCATTGATGGTTTATGAGATTTGATTTTCAATCATTATTTTTTCAATCTTTTTCATGCAATTTTGTACCAATCATGATCCAATCAATCCAATTCCTTCCAAATCTGATCATGCACGAATCATTGAGCCTATTACATGCACAAAAAGATTTTATTTCATTGGTTTTATATTTTTCATGTATTTTATTTGATTAAATGAATTATTAATGATAAAAAATCCAAATAAATAAATAAAAATGGAGAAAAACTTCCCTTTGGACCTAATGGTCGTGTGCATGCTTGGGACAATGAATTGTGGAAGAAAAATGGGCCCATTAGCAATTTTAGGTCATTTGAATCAATGTTGACTTTTCAAAATATCCAAAAATTTCCCAACTTCCACAAGGCATAACTTGCTCAATTTTTAAGCTTTGCTCATGTTCTTGGACATTTTGGAAAGGTATTTGAGTCCTCTAACCAATGCCTTTGGTCCCATGTCATTTTGATTTACAAATCTCAAGTTATGGCCTTTGACTTAAAGTCCCTTTTTGTTGACTTTTGAAAATGACCTATAATGTTGAAATTGATAACTTTTTGTGAGAGCATTTCTTGGACTTGAAGTATGAAGATGAGTTGTAGGAAATGTCTTTCTCTTCAAAATGAGCTTTGGATGGAATTTTTCTGCTAATCCATGTGAAAGTTATGCCCTGGTCAATTTACAGTTGACTTTTTCAACTGTCCAAATAAGGAAACTTTTGCATCTTGATGATTTTTGAGCCAAGCTTTGAGAATCATGATCAAGCATTGATCAAATGATGTTTGTGGCTTCAAAATGAGATGTTGATCAAAAATTTGAACTTTTGACTGTCAAATGACCATTTTGCCCTTATAGTTGACTGTAGTGCAATTAGGGTTTTTGACTGTGCAATTTTGTGCTAAAAGTCCTGAAACTTTGTATGAGGATGCTTGACCATATTTATTGGTATATGAGACTTGATTGGACCTTTGGAAACTTTATTTTCTTGATCAGAACACAAACCCTAATTTTGACTGCTTAGGAGGCCTTTGAACTGTGCAACCCTTGGGGAGATTTTGAAGCTTTGACTTGGCAAATCTTGAAGAATATGGGAGGGAAAATTTTGGGGTACAACACCTGGGTAGGGCTTCTTCGGGATGAGTCCGTGTGAAACTGTATCTGGAGATTATGAGAAGGAACCTGGGTAGGGTTACTTCAGGATGAGCCAATGTGAAGTTGCATCTAGAAATTAGAAGGAACCCGTGTAAGATTACTTTATGATGAGCCCGTGTGAAGCTGCATCTGGAAATATATGAGAAAGAATTTGTGTAAGATTGCTTTATGATGAGCCTGTGTAAAGCTAAATTTGGAAATTAGAAGGAACCCGTGTACGATTGCTTCATGATGAGCCTGTGTGAAGCTGCATCTAGAAATTAGAAGGAACCCATGTAAGATGCTTCAGCTGGTCATGTAGATAGTTGCCCTGGCTTATTTCAATAATTAATCTCTATTTGACCAAAGAGAAAGAAAGATAGTTTCCCCATCTTGTTTCGGGAGTTAATCTTCAATCTGCTCATGTAGATAGTTGTTCTGTCTTGTTTCAGGTATTAATCTACAATCAGTTGTTCACAGATAGTTGTTCTGTCTTGTTTCAGGTATTAATCTGGAACTTGTTTTTTGTTGGTCGTAGAGATAAATTTCCTTGGCTTGTTTCAGGAATTAATCTCTGACCTCTTGAGAAATGGTTGTGGTATTTGCCAAAAGAGGATTTTTGTTGATTGACTTTTCCTGAAAGGAAGAAGGTTAGTTGCATGCAGATGTATGCATGGCTTGATGATGTTCTCAAAATAAACGAGATTATCCATTTATCATGCACGTAATATGATGTATGAAATGCACTGTGTAATGGTGTTCTCAAAATAAATGAGATTGTGCTATATGGGTTTCATATGCATGTGCTATGATGTATGAACGTGAAATGTTATTGAAGTGCATCTTTGTCTGGGAAAATAAATTCCTGACTACTGCTGGGGAGTTTTAGGAAGTTAAATCCCTGACTGCTTGTTGGAGATGAAGAGTATGTGTATCTTCGAACTTTATTTAGAGTGTTTCTGTTGGGAATTCCTATTTTGTTGTTTGAGGAGAACTCCGCTGGGGCACATTTTGCTTATGGGAAACTTTGTGGAGAGTGTCAGTTTCTACTTGAGGGAAAGAGTTCAGGAGTTTAGTTATCTGTTTCTCTACCTAGGATCTATCTCTTGATTGGGGAGGAAGAAAGTTTAGTTGTTATTTGGTCGGATTCTAGGCTTCACAACAATTTGCTGGGGATAAAGAAGTTAACTGTTGTCTGGTCGGATTCCAGGATTTACAACAACTCACTGGGGATAATGGAAAACTCTATTGGGGAAGAGGAGTTTTGTTAGTGATTTGACTAAGTTAAACTATTATCTTGTTGGGTACAAGTTTCTTAGTAACTCGAACCGTTATCTAGTCGGGTCCAGGTTTCAGCAATTTTGATCTTGAGGTTAACTGGCATCTGGTTGGGTCTAGGTTTCAGCAATTGAAGAAGTTAAACTACTATCTGGTCGGGTCCAGGCTTTAGTAACTTTTTGGGATAGTAACAACTATGTTGGGGATATCAATGACTCTACCGGGGATTAAAGGGTTTTATCTATTGATTTGTATTGGTCTGGGGGATTCGTAGTTTGTTGGGGAAATAAACCCATTTGACAATCTGTTGGGGAGGTGTTTTCTTCTGGTAGAACTCCTCAAGGCTTCCTCTTAAGACCAATTCAGCTGGGGATAGGATTTCCGGAGGTTGAAACTCTAGCTGGTGATTGCATGGATCCAACTTTATGGGGATATCCATCAACTTGGCCTTGTGGGGTTTGTACCCTTATCTGTGAAGATTATTCTGTGGGGATAACCTTATAGAGGTGGCTCTGGCGACTTCAACGGGGATCAACTTATGAAAGAGACTTTGTGGAGATTTGTCGTTATCCATAGTAGTAAGTGTTATAGCGCTGTCATACATTGTGTGATTGGCCGTACGTGACCCTTTGCTGGAATTCATGTTCAACTCCCCAAGTGATTCAGATGCAGACCTGCCCCTGGTTATTCAGCACTTCTTGAGAGATTTTTTTGGAATCTCAACGTGACTGCCACAGATGAGTTGGACTATAACATATCATACCCCCTTTATTATGGGATATTTTTCATTGGAAATGTCTTCCCATTTAAAGTGATTCTGCTTCCTGAGAGAATTTTCGTTCAATGGATATTCGCCGTGCGAATTTCTCCATTGTCAAACAATTAACTATATGCAAACAACAGTATTCAAACAATGCAAAGTTTATGTTTGTCTTGAAGTTTTGAAAATGCAATTTTAACAAATAAAAGAGTTTTGTAAGAATATGAATTCAACTCAAGATTTACAGTAAGCCTTACAGGAGTCGGAATACCTTTTGTAACATTATGCTTTCGAACTAACCCATGCTTCAATTAGGAATTTTAAGGGGTTGTAACGTGGCCTGGTTCATGGTTTAAGAAACAAAGGATAAAGCTCAATGTTCATTTGTACCCACCCGTTCTTCATGATGTTCTCCAGTCCTATACTCAGTTAATTGCGCGTTTATCTCTCAACATAATCTGGAACGATATCTTGGTGATGATTTGGATATTGGAAGTTTATTTGGGAAGGAAATCATTTTCTTGCAACATTTTTCATGTTTTTGAGGATTTGTAAAGACCTCTTTTTGATTTAATGTCCCTAATTTTTGCCTGATTGTTCTTGTTTTGAGATTATAGCCAGCGGGATGCCCCCATTTTTCTTAATTAGCTCCTTCGTAGGTTTTGACTTAGTGGGCTTTTTCTTTTGAGAGATAATGAATTCCAATTTTACGGGAAACCATCGTTGTCTTTTGATTCAGAAGGATGTTTTTGATGTCATTCATTATGTATGAAGTGAAAGATTGCGAATGGATGCACATTTGAATTAACTGATAAACTACCCTGCCTCAGGTTTTGATTAAAAGTTTCGTGAAAAAGAAAATTCCTACTTCTTTGGCACAAAGGGGTTGACTAGGGATTATCTTCCTTATAACTCCAGTGTTTAGGAATTTGAAACAACGCCTGTACATCGTCAGCAAGGTCTGTCCAAAAGCATAATGTATGAGATTATGGTATTATTTTCGTCATCCTCCCTCTAAAGGCTTGCAACTTTTAACGAGAGTTGAATATCACTAAAAAGAGTGAATAAAATCACAGTTTAAATATAGTGAAAACAGATGGATTAATTCAAGACAAACATATGCAATGCATTAATGAAAGTAAACAAAGTCTGACATAAAGATAAATGTTTAAACAAACAAAGCAATTACAATAGAAAATTCAAAATGAACTGGACGCTCTCAATGATTTAGCATGGGAGCAGTGATCACGTTGGGAGTCTTAGGAGGGCCGAATTCAATCTCCTTGGTATCAATCATATTTTGAATCTTGTATTTCAGTGCCCAATAATCATTATCATGCCCAGGACTGTCGGAATGATAGGCACATATTGCATCGGGATTGTAGTTATGAGAAGAAGTTTTGGGGTTTGGATGAGGTCCTATCAACGTAATCAGATTCATCCCCAACATGTGTTGCAATGCTTGAGACAGTGGCATATTGATTTTGGTAAACTGTCTCTTGACTCGTCTTGCCTTCGCTGATTTCCCCATTTTTGTTGTCGCAGTGATGCATGAGTAGAGATCAGGACTGCCCCCACATATTTGTCATGGTTACTCGTGTTACGATCCTTTTGGTCGTGCACAACATTGGACTCTTTCTACCTATTGTACGGCTTCTTTTGGGTATCAGAGGATGTAGCCCCTTGGATCTTTCTGCTTCTGATTCCATTTTCAACTCATTCCCCAGTTAGAATCAGCTCGATGAACTCGACAAAGGAGCTTCCGATTAGGTGATTGAAGAAAGGTCCTGTCAAAGTTCCCATAAATATATCAACCAGATCCCTGTCAGTTAAGCGTGGCTGCACCCTGCCAGCCAGGTCTCTCCACTTTGGGGCGTACTCTTTAAAGCCTTCATTTGAACCCATGGTTATAATCTGCAACTGCACACGAGTTGGTACAAGATCAGCATTGTATTGCTACTAATTGTAGAAAGCATCAGCTAGATCCTCCCAGGTGTGGACATTGGTCCCTTCCAATTGGTAAAACCACTCCAACTGCGTTCCAGATAGACTCTCTTGGAAAAAGTGCACCCATAGTTTCCTATCGACGGTGTGCGGTTGAATCTTACAGACATAGGATTTTAGATGAAGCTTCAGACAGGAGACCCCATCATACTTGGAAAAATCAAGAATCTTGAATTTGTGGGGAATGACCACCCCAGGAATCAAACCCAAGTCTCCAAAGTCCAAACCAGGCGCAACTTGGATCTCCACGACTTTTAGTTCGTCTACAATCTGTTTGTATCTGTCATCGGCCAATGGGTACTACTCCTCAGAATAGTCTTCGTCCTCAGTATCTTGGTTATCTCTAGCTCTAGTGCTTCTATATTCCTCTTCTCGATTGTCTGTTCTTTAGAAGAAGCATCTTCTTTTTGAGCTAGTTGGGAAGGCCCCTTGAACCTTCTTCCCATGTTGAGGATGACAACCTTCTTCTTAGTCTTCTTCTTGCTCCCTTTAGTGAAGAGTGCTTTAAGATCTTCCTGCCCCCTGGCTAAGTTCAGGAGCACTTGTTGGAACTGGGCATTCTGCGCTTGGAGATATTTAAATTTTTATTCTAGAGCCATTTTCTTACTAAAATAAACAACGAGAAAAATGAGAAACCTATCTTGAGAATACCTGTTATGTAATGACATGCATGATACGTAAAAATACAATGTTTTCAAGGATCTCGCAGGGTAAACACAAGAAGATGTTAGAAGTTGAACTTTGATCACAGTTTTGATTGGAGAACTTTGTATCATTGGATGTCCTTTCACGAGAATCAAGCTCACCATATCAAGTGGGTCATAGCCCTTGACTCAAGTTATCGTGCTTTGGTTTTTGAGGGTATTTGGTTAGAGGAAAATAAATCCTCTTGCCCCTTGATAGATGTCTGGTTCGATATAAACCTGCATCACAGGCCCTTGAGACCCTTGAAATGGTTATTGAAAATTCCATGGTATGATGTCATGATGTTTATGTACAAGTAATCATATACACACAAAGCAAAAAAGTCCTTAGGTTTAGGCTTGCATGAGGTTCATATGTAAGTACCCTCTTGAAGTTTAGTTGGCTCAACCTGTCCTACAAAGTAACCGGGTTATAGGGGATCTCAATATCATTGATCTTTCTTCATTGGGCATTGTCTCAGCACAATCAATCTTTTCTTGTGGCCGAAATATCCCAAAAGTCCGATCTCAATGAGTGTAGTATCGAGTATCAACCAATCTTTAGATTTTCACCAAAGTCGGTTATCTCACTACTTCCTAATGGACAAGTTGTTTAATTAAGGTTCTACGGTCATTTAGTGCTTCATGACATTGCTCAGCGGCCCCATATTCTCCTCGATTCAACACAAGCGATACCGGTACCAACAAATGCGTCACACTAACATAGCCATTGCTTCAACTATATCGGTCTACGTCGTACATTTTCCAAAATCTATTGCTACTTACCTAATGATGTTCCCTAATCCAGGTAGAGGATCAAAAACCCAAACAAGGACCCAAAATGTAAAGCAAGCAAGTCAAACAAGGAAAGCATTTTAAAGGTGATCTAGCTCTAAGGTAACCCCACTTTTATGTATCTCCCCAGCAGAGTCGCCAATTCTGTAATACGGTAGGAGAACTGACTTGGAGGTTTTGCGTTTTATCGCAAATGTTGCGGATAGCAAGAGTTGCCATCGACTTTTCTTTTATCCAATAAAGGAAAGAGTGAAAAGAACAGGAAAGACCTTTGAGATATTTTCTTGAGTTCAGGGGGTAGGTTATGAAAAGGAAAGGTGTTAGCACCCTTTTCATCCGTAGTTATCTACAGGCTCTTAGTTGCTTGATAGATCACTTGAAAATTTCTTTGTTTGAAAATGTGTTTTGTGATGGGTGCAAGTTTGAAAATATTTCGAAAACACCTTTGTTTCGGAAAACTTTGTAATGATTCTCGTCTCTATAAGAATGTATACAAAGTGTTAGTTTTGAAAATAGTTCAAAGATATGTTTGTTTTTTAAAGATGTTTTGAATGTGTAAGTGTGGAAATGGTTTTAGTTTGTGAGCAAGCAACTACGAGTGTCCTACCTACTCAAAAAGGTCTTTGTTATTTTCCTCCTCCTTTAGATGTGGCTATCTTACCATTAATTTGGCAAGAAGCCCCATCATTGGATGTGAAGGGACAAGCGTGAGTCATCTTATAGTCATGAATGGAAATATTGCGAGATATCTTAGCATTTCTCTTAAGGGACTAAGATCATTTGTAAGACAACATTTGTAGCATCATCGAGGGACTATGATCTTGTATTTTGATTATTTTTGCTAAGATGGCTCACATGCACATCATGACTATTTTTCTCAAGGAAACAAGTGGATTTAACCCTAGAGGTGTAAGTGTGCAAGTGTTTATTTTTCATGCATTGTCTTGTCTTGGATTAGGATTTTCTAAGGTTTTTTTTTAATCTTTCCATACACACCCTAATTACTAACATTTATGAAGGCGATAAAATTGCGGAAAATAAATGTTCTCCGCTATTACATCATTTGGGGGATGGGGGGATACAAATGTACAAATGGGGATTGGAAGAAATTAAATCTAATTATCTATTATAAACCATATTGAATAGCTATGAAGCAAATATATGAAATATGTAAAAAAAACAGTGCAAAAGAGAGAAAAAAAACAAATATTTCGAACATGGGTCGAAGCATGTGTCGAAGCATGCTTATGTGCATCGAACATATCCTTCTTTAGACCCTGTAATTCCAAATAGAACTCAGTATGAGTCAAAGCATAATGTGTTGTGTCAAATCACACAACCTTTTTTCCTTCTGTTTGGGCCTTGAAGCTGGAGTTTGTGTTTCGAACTTGAGTTGCTGCCTTGAATGTTCTTGAGTTCGAAGAAAAAAATAGAGGTGTTGTTTTTGGTTCTGGGTTTAAGAGTGTTTTAAGGCTTCAACATTCATGTTCTCTCCTCTCTCTTTTTCTTTCTCATTTTCCTTGCCAAAAGCCAGCCTTTGTGTGTTGTGAAACAACCTATTTATATAAGAGTCTTGCTGGGGTTTTAGGGGGAAAAACAATAAAATTCGAACGGTTTGGGTATGCTCTTCCATTGCTTTTTTTGATGCAGCTCTTATGTGCTAATTTGTTGCAAATATGGGACTGAGATAATACAGGCTTAGACTGGTTTAGGAGCAGCATAGCAGGACTATTTTGCAGCAGTTTTGGAGTGTTGTGGCAGCTTGGTGCAAGGCTATTTCATAGCAGTACAACAGACTGTTTTTTGACATGGTTTTAGGCAGTTATGTGGACAGTACAACAAGCTTGGGCTTGGAAGCATATATGACTTTATTTAACAAGCATCTTGAATCTCTAAAAGATATCGAATACTTCATCCTTTCGTTTTGATCACATAGAACCACAAACTTTGACCAAACTCATCAACATACAAAACAATATTTTTTTCCCACCAATTGTATGTTCTTCGAATGGACCAAATTCATCTGAATGTACCACTTAATTCATAATTTCGTTTTGATCACATAGATCCACAACCTTCGACCAAACTCATCAACAGACGAAACAATATTTGTTTCCACCAATTGTATGTTCTTCGAATGGACCACATTCATCTGAATATCCCACTTTGAGTATGCAAGATGATCTCATCGGCATAGTCAAAATGAAAGAATTTCTAGATTGCTTTCCTAGCAGTAACCATCAGTTGATTAAGTGGTCGAAAGTTCAAATGTCCAAACCTCAAATTGTAATTCATAGTGTAGAAACAGTGTGTGTCGAAGGGTTTAGAGGTGGATTTAAGGAAGTTGCTCAAAGGATGCCATTGTCCAGTCGAAGCTTGTGGATCGAAGAAAGCATGAAGATAGACTTGTAATCCATAGTGTGATACGGTGGGAGAACTGACTTGAGGTTTTGCGTTTGTGTTTGCAAATGTTTCGGTTGAGCAAGAGTCACCACCGAATTTTTATTTTATCCTAAGGAAAGGTCAAAAAGCACAGGAAAGACCTTTGAGATGTTTTCTTGGGTTCGGGGAGTAGATTATAGAAAGGGAAGGTATTAGCACCCTTTCTATCCATGGTTATCCATGGGCTCTTAGTTACTTGCTTAGATAACTTGCCTTTGCTTTTCAATTGTTTGAAATGGTGCTTTGTGTGTGTGGTTTTGAAAATGTTTTGAAAAAGATGCCTTGTCTAGGAAACCGTTGTAACAATTCTTTACTCGAATGTTTTACAAAATTGTTTGTCTTTTTGAAAAGATGTTTCAATGTTTTTTGAAAGTTTGTTTTGAAGTTGTGTTATGATGTGTGTTTTGAAAAATGGCAAGGATTGTTTTGCAAGATTGATCAAGTAACCAAGAGCTATCTACCCTAAATTTCTCAAAGATCTTCCTCATGTTTTAACCCTTTTAACAGTGTTGTTTCACCATTGTATTTGGTGAACAACCTTGTGTTAGGATGTTAAACGGGATGGGCGCGGGTCATCGTATAGACCATGTAAGCAATAGTGTCAAGTATCTTTGGCAATTTTCTTGAGGGTGTTGGCTGAAGATTTTGATAATATTATTAGGAGCCAAGCGAATTGAACGTTTCGATCGAAATGAAACAAATTGGTCATGTTTTGAAGTAGCAGGAGCAGTGTTTCGAATAAGCATATCAAAGCTTGAAGCTTCGAGTGGCAATTATGGGAACATATCTAAAGAAGTCTCGAAATAACAACAAGGATGTGTCTGAGAAGTGCGTTCGAAACGGAGAAGTACCAAAGCATTTGAAATTCAAATGGAAGCAGGACATTTGAAGTTTGAAATTTATGTGCTGGAGCATTTGGAGGCACGTGGAAAGAAGAGAGAGGCATTGTTCTGCATGTTCTGAACGTGGCATAATCCTATAGCAAGACCGTTATGGTTGAACTAGTATAAATAGAAGTCTTAGTATTAGGATTTCGTGTGTCATATCTATTGTACTAAATACTCAGTAACATTCAAACTACCACATGGCAAGGGAAACGAATGCAAGAGCAATGTACGTATGATAGCACCACATATTTATGATTTAATGAAAACCTTTTATCACTTCCAGCACTTTCCTTTATCTTTCTGCCAAATAACATTTACAAGTTTTCTCATTCAAAGTCTTTTTATTTCGAAATCTCTTCGTTAAAGCTTTACATTTCAATGCTTTCTTTACATTTCAATCACTTTAAATTTCAGAAAACTGTCATACTTTTCATGCCTTTATCTTCAAGTTTTGTCTTTCGAAAGTCTATTTTTACTTAAAGTCATCTACAGATTTCTTGCATTAAACGCTTTCTTCATATTTCAAATCTTTTACGTTCCAGAACATCTTTTACATTAACTGTTTTTATAATTCGAAGCCATTTACTTGCCTTTTATGCAATTTTACATGTCTTTACAATTAACATTTATTCATGCAATTTAGTTTCGTACACGCATACATTTTGATTATACCTTTAGATCTTTAAGAGAGAAATCGAAATAAGCCAAACACTTATACAACACTCAAATACCAACCATGAATATCTGTTCGATCATGAGAGTAACCCTAATGACCAAGGAATCCTAGGATCAATCTAGTCGATCCTGTGAGTTACCAAAGAAATTGAATAACAGTCAGTAAGTTTATTCGATAGTTTGGAAGACTAGCGGTTGTTTACCAGAAATCACTGGAAACAAATTGGCACACCCGGTGGGACCAATAATTGGACATTAGAAATAAAGATAATTGAGACATAACCATTATAAGAACGTTGGAACCTAAGAAGTTTGTTGTTTTATGAACCTAAGAAGTGGTAAAATAACCAACAGCAACCAACCCTTATCCAGAAGAAAACGTTTGAACAAGATGTCTAGTTCTGACAATCAGAAAGGGGAACAAAATGCCCCACATACAACAGGCACTAATGTGTCCACTTCGATGGGAACATCTAATGTGATCCCTTCGAATGTACAGTCTGTTGCATCTTCAACCAGTAATATAGCCACCAATGGAGTAAGTGGCATATCAACTAATAGTTCGATCTTAGGAAATACTGGAACCATTGGTTACCCTGGGGGATTCGTTCCACCATCAGGGACACAATCCCATTTCGCCACTCCACTAACTAGACCACCCGGTTTCGATGGAAATAGAAACAGAAATTCCACTTATGGAATGCCAACTTCCTTTATGGCAGGTTTACACAATTCCACATCGAATTCATCACCACAATTAGGGTCTGGGGCGAATCAATTTATGACAAACAACCAAGGGTCAGTGGGTTATAGCACAATGCCTATTTTAACCACAGAAAACCAGTTGGCTTTTAGGCAATTAATGGATGACAGTAACCATAATATGATAGGGGTGTTAGCACAAACTATGCAGGAAATTTTTGCCCCAATAGTACAAAATGTGACTGTGACGAACAGGGAAAACGCTGACAACATGAGTCGAATAGCAGATTTCTTTGCTCCCCCAGAAAGACGTAGGCTGAATCAGGCGGGATTTCGAGCAAACATGCCTGTTATAGAACAAATTGCTAACAACCCAATTTATAGACCACCTAGAGAAGAAGTTAACTTGGGGGCAAAGGAACCAAGGTTAGAAGCCCCAATAATCCCAGGCCCACAAAGAGAAATTATGGAACCAGGGGCAAGGGTAGAAAGGCTAGAAGCCCCAGAGTTTCGAGAAGAACAACCTAGGGGGGTTGTCCTGGTTGGTCGAAATCAAGATGCCGATGCTGTCGTTCATAGAATTCGAAACGATAACATCTTGGAAGAAAACAATCTAACCACCATGATAGAGAGAGTCATGGCCCAGAATGGCCTCAACACAGGAATGAGAAGGCCAAATTATGCTTCTCCTATATTAGATTGCATAATGCATACTGATTTACCAAGGGGATATAAAGTCCCTAAATTTACAAATTTCGCTGGGGATACCAATGAGTCAACAGTCGAACACATAGCGAGATATCTAACCGAAGAGGGAGATATAGCCAATAATGAAGATCTCAGGATCAAATACTTCCCAAGTTCCTTGACTAAAAATGCTTTCACATGGTTTACCACTTTGCCTCCTGGGTCCATTGACACTTGGGCTCTCTTGGAGAGATTATTCCATGAACAATTTTACATGGGACAGTCGAAAATAAGCTTGAAGGAATTAGCCAGTGTCAAGAGAAAGTTCACCGAACCCATAGATGATTATATGAATAGATTTAGGCTTTTGAAATCCAGATGTTACACAGTGGTGCCGGAACATGAGTTAGTCGAAATGGCCGCTGGTGGCTTGGATTACTCTATTCAAAAGAAACTAGACACTCAATATTTGAGGGATATGGCTCAGTTAGCCGATAGGGTTCGACAGGTCGAAAGGCTAAAGGCCGAAAAAGCCAGAGTCTTTAAGAATAGCAAGAAAGAAAGGATCTCTTATGTTGGAACTGAGGAAGCAGAAGAATATCCTGAATTCGAATTCGAAGAGGTCGAAATCGACCTCGCTGAATTAAAACAGGCTCCACCTTATTCCTGCAAATAATTGGTTCCCACAAAAGGGAAAGAGATTTTTGAAAATGAGAAAAGTGACAAATTCCCAAAGAAGGTCTATACCTTCGATGTCACTAAATGTGACGAGATTTTTGATTTACTTGTCAAAGATGGCCAACTCATTGTGCCATCAAATGTCAAAATACCTCCTTTAGATCAGAGAAAGAAGAGAGGGTTTTGCAAATATCATAGTTTCCTGGGCCACAAAACCTCACAATGTTTTCTTTTCAGGGACCTAATTCAAAATGCAATCAAAGACGGCAGACTAAAGTTTGCTGATAAGGCAAAGATGAAAGTGGACGAAGATCCCTTGGACGTCGCAGACACCAACTACTCCGAGCCTGCATGCATTGGAGAGATCAACATGGTGGAAACTGATCAAAGCGATGCCTTAACAGGAGAGAAAGGTACTGAAACTGAAAACTGGGTGATGGTCGAAGTCGATGAGGAGGTCACTGAAGACATCCAGAAGATACCAGAGATTTCGATTGAAGCAGCACCTGTAGCTGTTGCAAAAGAAACCCAGGCTACTGAAGGCCAGGGAAATCAAAACCAAGAACTAACACAGGTCACTGAAGGCTTGAGGCTGGAATTGGAGAAAGTCCAAATCACGAAGCCAACTTCCCCTCAGAAGGAAATATGGGACACTCTAGGGGAACCCAGTGGAAAATTTGACTATTTGGTCAAATATTCTGCCCCAAAGAGTTCGAAGGTTCAGATTGAGGATATAAAGCCCACAGGATGGGGCGATGATGAAGCTAAGGGGGAAGATGTTGAGATAAATATGGTGGATATGGAGAGGCCTCGCTCTGAGATGGAGGAAGTAGAGAAATACTTAGAAAAAGAGAAGTATAAAATGGAGGATAATCACACTGGAGATGCTAGCCTCAAGGATTACCTCATGACATGCCACAAAGGAGATTCAGGCATGATATTGTGCCCGAGGTGCAGCATCCTCTGCAATCAGAGAATCACTGCGAATTTCGAAAGGGTACAGAGGACTCGAACTGGAAACAATTGGCGCCAGGATAACCAGCTTTTCAGGTGTTATCCCAAGGCTGGAGAAAGTTTGCTGGAATTTGTGTTTTGTTGCTACAAAGGGGCAACCAAGTGCTTGATTTGCCCAAGGTGTTCTACTGTATATGACCAAAGCATGGCCAGAGCCTTCGAAACGATTCCCTTCGCCCCTTGTTGGAACCATCAAGAAACTGTCCAGATGGGCCCATGTTTCGACAGCAGACACAAACAACGAAGGCCTGATAGCCCTCACCCCAAGGCTGCTCGAAGAGTGACTTTCAAACTCCCTGCTGAAGTGCCAACCGACAGATGGTTACAAGTCAGAAATGACAAAGGCAAAGATAGATGGAGAAACGCCGAACGAAATGCACGCCATGCTGTGACATACAGAAGGCAATTCAACACAGCAAAAAGGGAGGAGGTAAGATTAGAAAATTACATAGGAAGGAACCCCATGTCAAGATCCCAGTGGCGCAGGCAACAAAGGATTCGAAAGGCTGAAAGGGAAGCTGCGGCAAACAAAGGGGTCACTTCAATAAAAAACCAAGGTGAATCTAGCACCAACAAACCAAAAAATCAAACTGAAGATAAACCTCCAGTTAATAGGAGGCTTTTCTCTGAAGTACAATGGGACGAACCAAAGGAATACACTCCAGGCCCAGAAGAGGACGAAGATATGATAACAAATAACTTCGAATCAGAGGGGGAGTCTTCATTCAACCTAAACTGTAACGTGGTATCTGTGCTTCCCTGTGAATTTAGGCAGGAAATCGAAATTGATGAATATGAGGAAGAAGATACCACAGATTTGATGAAACATAGGCCTATGTGCTACTATGTGATGGACAATGGGGCTGTTGAGGAGCAAAATGCGTTCTTCGAACGCCCAGAACCTGCTATGAAGAACCATCTTAAGCCACTTTTTATTCGGGCAAAAGTTGGTGTCCATGGTGTGAACAAAGTTCTAGTGGATGGGGGGTGCTGCAGTCAATTTGATACCCAATTTCATGCTCAAAAGATTAGAGATCCGCGAAGGAGATATCAAGCCCCATAATATGGTTCTGTCCAATTATGAGGGAAAAGTGGGAAAAACACTGGGAGTGGTCCAGTTGGAATTGGCAATAGGCTCAAGCTGTAGGCCCACCATGTTTATGGTGATCTAAGCCAAAGCCAACTATAACTTATTGCTGGGAAGGGAGTGGATCCATGGCGTGGGGGCAGTTCCTTCGTCAATGCACCAGCGACTAGTTCTGTGGAGAGATGATGGAATCGTGGAAAACATCGAAGCAGACCAGAGTTACTTTATGTCAACAGTCAATTTAGTTGACAAGAGGGATTATGATAAAAATTTGGCAAAGATTGCTCCGTGCGTTCCAAATAATGAGATTAACGAAACCAGAAACGCCCACTACTACATGACCCTTCGCCATGATGGCCTTTACTGGGATAGAACAATAATCAGTGAAGAAGAGGGAGCCGAAAGCACTATACAAAAACGGCCAGCAGGCTGGGACTTCGACAACCTTATCCATGACTGAGTCCACCTTTTTCGAAAGGATTTTGGCCTATATGGCTGAGAACGAATCAAAAGCGGCCTTGGAGGCTGAAATAAATAAATCAACTATAAAGACGAACGAAGTAGATGGGGATGGCTCGAATTTCTCACCCTTCAAAGAGTTTGAGATGGATCAAAGGTTGGATGCCATCTACGATAAAGAACCCTTAGGCTTCGAAAGGGACCCCATAAACTCAGGTGCCAAAATGTTGGCACAAGATACACTCGAAGAAGTCAACTTAGGGGATGAAAAAACGAAAAGAATAACCTACATAAGTGCAAAACTCAGCCCAGGCCTCAAGAAGGAAGTAATCGAAGTCCTCAAGGAAAATAAAGATTGCTTCGCATGGGATTATGATGAAATGCCTGGTTTAAAGAGGGAGTTGGTCGAACACAGACTGCCAATCAAAGATGGCAAGAAGCCCATCAAACAAACTCCCAGAAGATTCCCACCAGCGGTTCTCACAAAAATTAAAGTTGAGATCGAAAGGCTGATGCGTTGCAAATTCATCAGAACAACAAGGTACGTCGAATGGTTAGCAAACATAGTACCTGTTATTAAGAAAAATGGTTCTTTAAGAATTTGCATAGATTTTAGGGATTTAAACACTGCAATCCCTAAAGATGAATATTCCATGCCTGTGGCAGAAATGCTAGTAGATTCTGCTGCAGGGTTCGAATACTTGAGTATGTTAGATGGATACTCTGGGTATAATCAGATTTTCATTGCTGAAGAAGATGTTGCAAAGACAGCATTTCGGTTCCCAGGAGCCTTAGGCACCTACGAATGGGTGGTGATGCCTTTTGGTTTAAAGAACGCTGGGGCAACTTATCAAAGGGCAATGAATTCAATTTTTCATGATTTTATTGAAACCTTCATGCAGGTGTATATTGATGATATAGTCATCAAATTTATATCTGCAGAAACACATTTGCATCATTTGAGCCAATCATTCGAGCGAATGAGAAAACATGGCTTAAAGATGAATCCCCTTAAATGTGCATTTTTTGTGCAGGCTGGAGATTTTCTTGGTTTTGTGGTTCACAAGAAAGGGATTGAAATCAACCAGAACAAAACCAAAGCAATAATGGAGACGAAAGCACCTACATTAAAAAGGGAGTTGCAATCTTTGCTAGGGAAAATTAACTTCCTCAGAAGATTCATTTCGAACCTAAGTGGAAGAACCCAAGCTTTCTCTCCGTTACTTCGTCTAAAGCAAGGCCAAGCCTTCGAATGGAACGAAGCCCACCAGGAGGCATTTGACAGGATAAAAAGATACCTCTCTCAGCCTCCTATTTTGTCTCCACCTTCATGGGGGAAGCCCATGAGATTGTACATATCTTCCTCTGAAGTTAGTATAGGTAGTATGTTAGCACAAGAAGATAGCAATGGTATCGAAAGAGCCATATACTATTTAAGTAGAGTACTAAATGATGCAGAGACCAGATATAGCAATTTAGAAAAGCTATGTCTCTGTTTGTATTTCTCTTGTATGAAACTCAAGTATTATATAAATCCTGTTGATGTTTATGTTTCATCTCATTTCGATGTCATTAAACATATGCTTTCAAAACCAATAATGCATAGCAGAGTTGGTAAATGGGCTTTAGCATTAACAGAATATTCTTTGACTTTCATGCCTTTAAAAGCTATGAAAGGTCAAGTGGTTTCTGACTTCATTGTGGACCATTCTTTGGTTGAGCAGACTGTCATGAGTTACGTCGAAATGCAACCATGGAAATTGTACTTTGATGGTTCAACCCACAGGAATGGAAGTGGCGTTGGAGTCCTTCTAATTTCTCCTGAAGGAATTCCAACAAAATTCAAGTATAAATTAGATGGTCCTCGTTGCTCGAACAACGAAGCTGAGTATGAAGCGCTCATTATTGGACTTGAAGCTTTGTTGGAATTGGGGGCAACCAGAGTCGAAATTAAAGGAGACTCTGAATTAGTGGTCAAACAAATTACAAAGGAATATAAGTGCATAAAGGAAAACTTAATGGTATACTTCGTCATAGTCAATAGGCTATTGAGGAAATTTGAATACATGGATATTCAACACATACCAAGAATAGAGAACCAAGAAGCAAATGACTTAGCGCAGTTGGCTTCGGGTTATAAATTTTCTACCAGGAACTTTAAGGATTTAGTTGAATTAAGGGGTAGAGTTATGGCTACTAGATTCACACCATCGGATCTGGAAAGTATGAAATTGGGATATGCTGAGAAACAAGGATTCGAAATATTAGCCATAAATACTTTGTCAGATGCAGATTGGCGAAGTCCACTGAAGAGTTATTTAGCAGACCCAACTCTGAACGTGGATAGAAAGACAAAATACAGAGCATTGTCGTATCTCCTCATGGGGAACGAATTGTTTAAAAAGACCCAAGAGGGTGTATTATTGAAATGCCTAGGAGAAAGTGAGGCATACTTAGCATTGTCAGAAGTTCACAATGGGGCATGTGGGGCACATCAAGCAGGCCATAAAATGAAATGGCTGCTATTTCGATACGGCTTGTATTGGCCTAGCATGCTCAAAGATTGCATAGACTTTGCTAAAGGATGTGAGGAATTTCAGAAACATTCAGGGATTCAACATGCCCCTGCAAGTGAGTTGCATTCGATCATCAAACCATGGCCATTTAGAGGATGGGCATTGGATTTGATAGGAGAAATAAATCCTGCTTCGTCCAAAGGACAGAAATATATCTTGGTAGGAATAGATTATTTTACCAAGTGGATCGAAGCTATACCACTGATAGTTGCTGATCAAGAGGCTATTATTGAGTTTATACAAAAGCACATTATCTATAGGTTCGGATTTCCAGAGAGCATAACCACAGACCAAGGCTTTGTGTTTACTGGTAGAAAGATGCAAGAATTTGCCCAAGAAATGGGGTTTAGATTGCTAACATCAACGCCATATTATGCTCAAGCAAACGGTCAAGTCGAAGCAGCCAATAAAGTGATAATAGGATTAATCAAGAAGCATATTGGAAAAAAGCCAAGAAACTGGCACAAAACTTTGGACCAAATATTATGGGCTTGTAGAACATCTCCTAAGGAAGCTACTAACACTATGCCTTTCCAACTTACATTTGGTCATGATGCAGTGTTGCCAGTAGAAATTCATCTACAATCAGTTCGAATTCAGAGACAAAACGAAATCCCAGCTGCATTATATTGGGAAATGATGATGAATGAATTAGTTGAGTTGGACGAAATTAGATTACATGCATTGGAAATTTTGATGAGACAAAAAGAAAGAGTGGCCAGAACATACAACAAAAGGGTGAAGAAAAAAGTATTCATTATTAATGACTTGGTCTGGAAAGTCATATTGCCCATGGACAAGAAAAATAAAGCATTAGGTAAATGGTCACCTCATTGGGAAGGACCTTTTCGAATATTAAAAGTATTCTCAAACAATGCATACGAAATCGAAGAACTGGTGGATGATAAACGTATCCTAAAGGTTAATGGGAAATATTTAAAGAAATATAAGCCACGCCTGCAGGAGATTCGAATAGTAACAACGTAACCAAGATATTATAAAAGGCCAAAATGGCAAGATAAGATGCCAAAAATGGCGTTGTTCGAATATTACATATAAGAAACCAAAATTATAGTCAAATAAACATCTGAAATTTAGAAATAAGAGTTTTTTTTCAATTAGTTGAAAGTGCTTTGAAATGATTCAAGCCTCTGCTGAGCGAACCGCCTGGCTCCTTCCAAGGTTGCCACTTCTCCTTTAAGTTGTTCTGCAGTTTCCATTTCTGCAAGCCCCTGGTTGAGAAGCTCTTCGAATTGGTTACCAGCAGTATTGGTTTCGAAGGCTATTTGTTGTTCTTTAGCCTCCTTAACTTTCTATTGAAGTTCCAGAATTTGCCTTTCCCAAAGAAGTATGGACTCAGCTCGAGCCTCATAATCAATTTTCGCCTGCTTTAGATGCATAACTTGATCCTCAGCTTCTTGAGAGAGTTTCGAAGCTTGTTCATAAGCAGCATCCATGGCAATGCGTTTCTCTTGAACCTTCTTGGCAGCAGATTCGTCTTGGAGAAGGTAACCAGTTACGTTGTCCAGCAAAGCTTGAAGATCGAACAAGAGAGTACTAACTGGCAAGGAGCAGGTAGAAAGATTGACCTTTGTGAGCAGCTCCTTCATAGTATAGCAAGCAGTACTATCTTGTTTGAGCACTTCGAATATATCCACGTTGAGAATTGTTTTCCTAATCTTATTAAGAAGTACAATTCTTTCATCTGTGGGAAGAGGATAGCTGGTCGAACTTGTGCCAGCCCTAGCAAGTGGGACGTCCCTTTGAGCCAGCTTTGCCTTCATGTACCCAATGGGGTCATTTCGTCTCAGAAGTGCAAGCTCCTCGTCAGTCATTCGAGACAAAGAGGATTGAGGGAGTTCCACACGTAGGGGAGTCACGTCCATTTCAACCTCCATGGGTTCGTTGGTTGCATCACCATCCCCTTCATTCGTTTCGTGCTCTTGATCTTCTTCATCATCATCCAATTCTACCACTTCGATGCCTTCCTTTTCACTGCTATTTGCGTTAGACTCCGTCCCAGCAGTCGAACCATCATTAGCATCCTCCTCCTCAGACTCTTCGTCTGCAGATTCTTCGTCTCTTTGGCCAGAATCAGCTTTCTCTCCTTCAGTTTGAGTGTCCTTTGGATCCTCTTGAAGAGTTTCAAGAGGAGACTTTTGAAGAGAAGCTCTTTGCAAATCCTCTGCAGATGTTTGAAGTGGTATTTCGTTTGTCTCTTTCAGAGGAATAGAGGTGCCTTGATCATCCTGTTGTTCAGAAGTTCCAGCCAGAACCGCCATATTAGACGAACCTTTATTCTGTACGAGGTTGCTGGAATCTCCTTGAGGAGAGGAGTTGAGTGGAGCAGCAGCTTTGGATGGTGAGTTCGAAGTAGTGGAAGCTGGATTCAAGATGTTCTGCAAGGAGCAACAGAATGTTAAAAAACATGAACCAAGGTAATAAGAAATTATTATTTTCAAAGAGATTTTAAAAGTTCAATTTACCTGTGGACTCTCGGAGGAGAGGTTACTAGCTATGCGTTCCAACATTGTGTCGGAGGTCGAAGGTGGAATTTTGGATTTGGGTGAGGGAGCAGCATCCCTGGAATCTAGTCCAGAGACACTAGTTAGAACGGTACTTTTCGAAATATCTTTCTTTTGCTTCTTCTTCAAAGTAGTGGTTAAGTTTCCTCCAGCCTTGGGGTCTTCCCCAGTGGTGCTTGATTTCCGCTTCTTAGGAGTGGTAGGAGGAAGTTTGTTGGTCTGAAAAGATGCAAACAAAGAGTTAGATGCAAACCATAAAACATGAGTGAATTCGAAGCATCAAGGCTAAGTGATTACCGGTGGAATTGGAACACTGGTTGTTGTTGGTATTGTTGTTGTTGTTGTGGTTGCAGCAATGGTTGTTGTTTCAGGTGGAGTCACTTTGTCAGTAGTTTCGATGGAGGCTTGAGAAGCGCTCCCTTCTTTCGACTTCGAGGCAGCTGTCTTTATCCTGATGGTTGAAAATCGAAACAATTAAAGCAAAGGTTAAAGATATGGAAAATGAAAGACGTTTGGGATTTTCCCAAGCATTCGCACCTATGCCTTGATCAGATTTAATTGACATGGCAGAAAGGTCGTATCGAAGGTGTCCTGGGAAATCATGAAGCCAGTGTCGAGCCCATGTCACAGTCTCAGATGGCTTTGGTTTCCTTTGAAGATGTTTGAACATCTCTTTGCAAGTGAACCACCAAGGATATGGGGGAAACCAAGCCAGAGCCAGTTCTGAGGTAGGTAATCTAGGAAATTTAGGTGGATGCATTTCGAATGCCAACCTATACCTATCCTCGGGTGACAACCCTGAAGGAAGTTTTAACTTAGAAACTTTTTGTTTGAATTTTTCCATCAAGGTCTCAGCCGCTTGATGCACAGTGGATTCCAAGCGTGTGGGATCATAAGTAGTTTCAAAATAATTTTGGAAAGCTTTAATCTCTTTGGCATGAGTAAACATACCTTTCTTTGCTGGTACCTGCACATCGAAGGCATCAATTAGTTTCTGTTGAATTGTAAGTGTATCGAACATATAAGTTTGATAAAACTTGGTCCACCATTCCAGAAACCCTTTAGCTGTGAGATGGGTAGGTTCGAAGGTTATCAGCTCAAACTGGGCAAAGCCTTGATATTGTTCTTGCTGTATTTTGGCTTCCCGTGCCTTGAAAGTTCGCCCAGAAGTAATGGCACTCTCAGTTTGAAATAAAGGTTCAGGAATCAGTTGGCATAAGCCAAACTGTCTCGAAACAAAGTTTGGCTGATAAGCGAAAAGAAAAATCTGATTCTTGGCTGGAGTTATTCTTGAAGAAATGAGTCTAGGTAGCAAAAAAGCTCTCCATACATCCTGAATCTCCTTGCTCTTGATAGCTTCTGAGAGAGCCATGGTGAACCAAGAAGGTCCATGAGCCCTCGAAGCGAAAGGCGCCATGCTCTCTTCAAACTTGTGCCTTTTGGAGAATATCATGATGTACTTCGAGAATAAGACTTTGAAGTCGTCTTTGTCATCATTTGGAGTTAATATTCGAAGCCTAGTGCCTTCGACTATCCTATCAGTTATCTCAGGATCTTGTTCATCAATGGTGTTGGCAGTTGACAAGGAGGGTTCGAACATGGCGTTTAGCCATAGCTGAAGTAACCAAAAAGGGCCAGCCAACAGGATATTCTTGGAGGTATGGGATTTGAGGCTCGAAACAACTGACCTCAGGCTTTCATAGAGGTCAACTAAGAGCAGTTCACTTAAGCACACTCTTCGATTTTCATGCAAATCCCTAGCTAGAGGAATGAACCTGCTGGCTACTTGTAGGGATCTACTGCAGAAAACGTATCTTGACAGCCATAGGGTTAGGAAAGCAATGTGTTCTACGTCAGACACATTGTCTCCCTCAGCATGGTAGTGACTGATAAACTTGGAAAAACTTGCTAGCTTGACTTCGAAGTCAATTATGCTTGAATGTTCTTCGTTGTCGGGGATATAAGTTTCTCCTACTGGCGATAGCCCAGTGATGGCCGCTATGTCGAAGAAGGTGGGGGTGATCATTCCACCTGGGAGATGGAAAGTATTATAGGTACTGTCCCAGAAATAGAGGGACGCGAATAGCAGAGGGTGGCTGTAAGTGAAACCAGGCTTCGATAGCTTAATCAAATTATAGATACCTAATTCTTCCCATTGCTGGGATTTCTTAGCTTCTACTTTCTTGAACCAATTTTGATAAGCAGTATCGGAGGTGGGGCAAGATCGAAACGGCTTAAAATTACTTTTTACATAGTCCAAAACAAAGGGGTCCTTAGGAGGAACAGTTGGATTTTCTATGGTGTTTGAGTCAGAAGATGCTATTGCCTTAGGGGCGTCCATTTTGTTAAACAAGGGTTTGAAACTATATCAAACTGGGAAAATCGTCCTGGTATCTTTTAAAATTTCAAAAACCGTAAGAGGGCCATTTAAAGCTAACCTCTTACCAGCAACGGTGGTAGGAATGAGTACCTGTGATGCATACAGCATTTCTTTTTCCTTTGAGATCATCTGAGGAGCAAGAACGGATTGACCTTGGTGAGTGATAATCTTACTTTCCATTGTAGTTCCTGCAGTTTTTCCCTTCTTCTTGGAAACCTTTTTGAGTTGGGATGAAGTAGAAGAAGACATTTTTGAAGGATGTTGAGAGCTTAGGGTTTTTGGCGAGAGAAGGAGGGTAAAAGATTCAGAATGTAGAAAGAAAAGGAAAAGACTAAGTGGATGATGTTTTATAATGTGGAAGTTTAAGCATCCACTGAATAAGGGTGTGATACGTGGAAATCATGGGTTGGTGTGATGAAGAGGTGGCGTAAAGTTAACATGGGTAATAGGCGTGATTTAAAGATAATCATTGTTTGTAACTGCACCATACTGTGAAGTGACTCCAGGCGGTTAAGGAATCCAAAAAGTGCTATGATTGACGTGACTGGAGTCAAATGCATTAAATGTTACGATGATTCGAAGGTCGCATCAAAATCTTGTGAAGATGTTTAAAATAGGTATTTCTCAGAGAGATCGAAATACATATTTTAAAGGGGCAATTTGTTGGCTGAAGATTTTGATAATATTATTAGGAGCCAAGCGAATTGAACGTTTCGATCGAAATGAAACAAATTGGTCATGTTTCGAAGTAGCAGAAGCAGTGTTTCGAATAAGCATATCAAAGCTTGAAGCTTTGAGTGGCAATTATGGGAACATATCTAAAGAAGTCTCGAAATAACAATAAGGTTGTGTCTGAGAAGTGCGTTCGAAACGGCGAAGTACCAAAGCATTTGAAATTCAAATGGAAGCGGGACATTCGAAGTTTGAAATTTATGTGCTGGAGCATTTGGAGGCACGTGGAAAGAAGAGAGAGGCATTGTTCTGCATGTTCTGAACGTGGCATAATCCTATAGCAAGACCGTTATGGTCGAATTAGTATAAATAGAAGTCTTAGTATTAGGATTTCGTGTGTCATATCTATTGTACTAAATACTCAGTAACATTCAAACTACCACATGGCAAGGGAAACGAATGCAAGAGCAATGTACGTATGATAGCACCACATATTTATGATTTAATGAAAACCTTTTATCACTTCCAGCACTTTCCTTTATCTTTCTGCCAAATAACATTTACAAGTTTTCTCATTCAAAGTCTTTTTATTTCGAAATCTCTTCGTTAAAGCTTTACATTTCAATGCTTTCTTTACATTTCAAGCACTTTACATTTCAGAAAACTGTCATACTTTTCATTCCTTTATCTTCAAGTTTTGTCTTTCGAAAGTCTATTTTTACTTAAAGTCATCTACAGATTTCTTGCATTAAACGCTTTCTTCATATTTCAAATCTTTTACGTTCCAGAACATCTTTTACATTAACTGTTTTTATAATTCGAAGCCATTTACTTGCCTTTTATGCAATTTTACATGTCTTTACAATTAACATTTATTCATGCAATTTAGTTTCGTACACGCATACATTTTGATTATACCTTTAGATCTTTAAGAGAGAAATCAAAATAAGCCAAACACTTATACAACACTCAAATACCAACCATGAATATCTGTTCGATCATGAGAGTAACCCTAATGACCAAGGAATCCTAGGATCAATCTAGTCGATCCTGTGAGTTACCAAAGAAATTGAATAACAGTCAGTAAGTTTATTCGATAGTTTGGAAGACTAGCGGTTGTTTACCAGAAATCACTGGAAACAGAGGGACTATGATCATTTTGTTTAGGCAACAAGATATCGTCATCGAGGGGCTATGATCATTTTGTTTGTTTTTGTTTTGCCAAAGTACTTGACATGCAAACATGGCCCATTTTTGAAGGCAACAAGTGGAATAACCCTAAGGGTGCAAGTGTGAATTGTGTATTTGATTTTCATGCATTTGTCTTGTATTAGGTTACCTAGCGGTTGATTTTGAATCTTCGCATACAAACCCTAATTACTATACAATATATAGAAAGCGATAAATTGCGGGAATTTAAAGTCTAAGCTATTACAACAAGATATAGGGAGGGGGGTACAAGTTTGCATTGGGGATATTTGACAAGGAAATAAAATCTAAGTTATTACAACCATATCGAATGTATAGGATACAAATATTTAATTGTACAATATTTAAATAAATACAATAAATATGCAAAATGTATTATGCACAAAAATGATTTTGTTATGTATGTAAAAAGGTTTTCATGTTTGAAGTATAAACAAAATAAGAAAAAGTCATTTTTTTTAATTATTTTTATGGTTTAGGGCAAAACCCTAATTTTCAAGTGAATAACATTTATTTATTAAATGTATACAAATATATATTAATTTATGCAAAAAAATAAATAAAAAGTATATTGTAAAAAGTATTTTTGATGTCAAATATTAAATAAAAAAAATAAAATGTATTATTTCTATATTTTTTGTCATAATTATCTAATAAAAATGAAATATACAAGTATTTATATATTATATATATTAAATATGCTAAATATGAACAAAAATAAAAATATTAATTATTTACAAAAAATGTATATTTTAGAAAATATTTTCAAAATGTAAATAAAAAATAATAACTAAAAATAAGTATTTTTTGTATTATTTTTAGGGTTTTAAAATGAAAAGGAAATATATTTATTTACATACATATATTCTAATAAAGCAAATAAATGCCAAATAAATGTAACAAAATGTGGAAAAATATTTTTGGAGTTTTTTATGCTTGAGCAAAAATATAAAATCAGAATCAAAAAGAAAAATGCAAAAATGACAAGTATTTCACATAATGGGCCAGGGGGGTGCAAATGGAAAAAAAAGGGTGTAAACAGCAAGACTGACTCAGGCCCAGCCCAAGCCAGTCATCTTCAACCTTCAGCATTGTCAAACGCGCGCCTCTCCTTTCAAAATACAAACTCCTGATTCCTTGATTTTTAGCAAAAACTCATAACACAAACAATGTAGAGCATCAAACCACGATTCCAAACATGTAAAAAACTTGGATTAACACTCAAAGGCCAGAGAGAATTTCTATGGCCCTAAATTTTAACCTAATTTTTTTTCTCATGTTCATGGATAAAATTCTCACAGCATGCTTAACATAAATGAAAAGTCATCATATGTATGGCTTCAGGGCTATGAGTAGGACATGTTTCATTCACAAACCTAAGCTTAACTCTTCCTAGATTGAGAGATAGAAATCCATGGTTTTACCTGTTTCAGCTTGAATCGTGTACAACAATATGGCCAACTTCAATGGAGTTTGAGCTTCTGTATAGCTTGCCTGAAGTCCAAGGAAGCTTCCTCAATACCTGGCTTGCTTTGAATCAACCTGTATCGTGCTATAGAAGTCCACCTGCAAAACTGAAAAGTGAAAATGGCAAGTGAGGTTAGAGGTGTTACAACTTGTGTTTGGGGCTTGGAATAGTTTAGGTGGATGATATGGAGTGTGTTTGAACTTGCTTTGGCCAAAACACACGAGTGAATTGAGTTGTGCAACTCAATCTGCAGGGATGCCCTGTTTTTGCAGCAAAATAGTGTTTTTGTGTTTTGGGAGGTATGAGGGATGGTTCAATCGTGTTTTAGGCTTTGCTTGATGTATGGAAAATGTTTACAAGGTTTGTTCTTGGCTGTGTTGACAGGAAGTGGAAGTTGGAGTGTTTTTTTGTAATGTTTCTTCAAAGTGAAGCAAAGAAATGTAAGTTGTGATACAAGCCAGTACAATGCCCTAATGTATGCTGCAAGTTAGGCTCTTGATAACTGGGATTTGTGGATTTGATTTGGCTCTAAGATCTGGCCCCATGCCTCAAGGATTTGGTATTTGACATAAAGTATAACTTTATCAAAATGGCATTCTACCTTTTTCCATTTAAGGGTTAATTTTGTGTACAATGTCCAAATGAACAAAATAATGCATTAGCTCAGTGGATTTGCATTCAATTAAGGAGTGTAAAAGGGTTTAGAGGCCTGCAAGCTAGCACAAACCAAGCTGATTTGAAAATGCCATTTGCTATGAACATGTATTGGTCATGAATAAAAGTGAGTTTTGGCCAACTTTGTGAATTTGATTCTCTCTAACCACAAGGGTGTTTGATGATGTATTGGACAATTTGGAAAGCTTGGAACATGTACTACAATCCATATTTGCAATTCAACTTGAAATTCCTCTTGGAACTAGGTGAAAAGTTACCATGAAGTTAGGTCAAAAACCTGCCTAAAATAGGGCAAAATTTCTCGAAGTTAAAAATGTTTTGTACCCTTGTTCCAAAAATCATAACTTGAGATACAAGCTTCCTTTGAGGAAACTTTGTGAATAAAAGTTGTAGATTTTGCAATGGAATACAACTTTCATGTTTCAAGTTTTGTTTGAATCCATTTTCATCTTGGTGAAAAAATAGGAAAAAGTTAGAAAAAAATAAAGAAATTTCATAACTTAGAAAAATTCTAAGTTATGAAATTTTTTCATTTTAAACCCTAATTTGTAATTTTGGGTTTCTTGATGAACAAGTTTCATAATTTGACATGTCTTGATGAAAAATGAATCTTGGCACTTGATTTTTACCAAAAAGTCAAAGTTTGACTTTTCAGTGTACAGTCAAATTTTGATCAGTTGACTGCAAAATTCATCTGTCAATCCTACGCATTTGAGATCTTTTGAACTTGTTTAATGGGTCAAGACAATGCCATTGAGTCCTTGAGTCCATATGTGATCTTGGTTTGCCATTGGTTAGGTCAAACAGTCAAAAATTGGCTTTGTGCAGTCAAAACCCTAAAAAATGACCATTTTGCCCTTTTGGTGATCTAATCAAATTTCTTGTGGAATTGTGATCCAAACTTGACTAAATGGTTCATATGAGTTCATTATGTTGATGTGGGTCAAAAATCATGAAGTTTGACTGTCCATTGGCCACAATTGACTTTTTCCCCAATACAACTGATTCCTAGGTCAATTGTCCAATTGACTGGGCAAAGATTGGAATCAAGGCTTGAAACTTGGTATGGATAAACTTGTGAGTCCAATATGAAGCATTAAAGTCACTTTGGGAATTTTAGGTCAAAACATCCCTGTGCAAACTCAAACCCTAATTTGGGTCAACAGTGCAAGGAGGGGTCTTGAGCAGAGCAAACCCTAACTTGATCTTGAGATCAAAGAGTATTGTGGTGAGAAATATTGATGGAATGAGAGGGAAAATTTTGGGGTACAACACATAGTGTCGAAACTATGTGTGTCGAAGGGTTTAGAGGTGGATTGGAGAAGGTTTCTTGAAGGAAGCTATTGCCTAGTCGAAGCTTATGGATTAAAGCAGGCATGAAGATAGACTTGTAATCCATAGTATCGAAACTATGTGCGTTGAAGTAGGTTGCTTGAAGGAAGCCATTGCCCAGTCGAAGCTTATGGATCTAAGTAAGCATGCTCTTCTTCGACTTGTCAAAAATCTTCCAACCACTCCTTTCAATCAGTCATGTGGTTCGAACAACCTGAACCAAAATTTGAATTCGACGTGGTTATCTGCAACTGTACACCCTTTTTTATGTTCTTTTCCCTTTCGACAATTTCTCCTTCCTCCTTTCGAGGATTCAGAAGTTCCATCTTTGACCTGATGCTTGAGAGCCCGATATAATCCATGAAAACTATATGGGGCATTAAAAGTCCAATTGTATTTGTGCAAACTCAAACCCTAGTTTTGAGTCATTAGTGTTTGAGGAGGTATCTTGAGCTGATCAAACCTTGTACAGTTTTGAATCAATAGAGATCTTGTGAGAAAATTCTTGAGAAATGAGAGGGAAAATTTTGGGGTACAACAATCCCAAAGTTGGTTAATCCCCAAACGTCATCCAAATAAGGACAATATATAAACTGAAAAGTTTGAAAATTTCATAGGTAATTAAAAGTAGAAATTGTTGCTTATTTAGTGCCTAAACAGAAAATTCTTGATTAGTCTTGTACATGTGATGATCATAATAATTTTCACTGCCTTAATTGGATTGTCCCAATGAAAAAGGAGGAAAATTGGAAAATGACTTAAATACAAAGCATAATTAGAGAGGTATCTGAAAGGGAGGCTCAGGTTTAAAATGTTCTCACAAAAACTTTTCGCGTCATATGAATACCAGACAAATTACCTCTTGGCCAATGTGAACGGAAGTCTCGCGTATGAATACCAATATACTTTACATTTCATGAGCTATTTTCTTTGTTGCTTGAGGTTAAACAACAGTCTAAGTTTGAGGGAGTTTGATCAATGGTTTTTACATTGTTGTTTACCGTTAATTCCAGTTAACTGTGTCAGTGTTTTTAAGCACTTTATTTCTCTTTTCCCGCATTTTATGCTTTGGTTGTGTCTCTTTAAGGTTTTCAGGTTCAGATAGGTATTCAAGAAGGGTCAAAGTGAAAACTAGGAAAAATCACAAGAGTTCATAAAAGTTTCTAGCACGCTCTAAGATGTCTGCTACAGCCACCGTGTCAGCTGGCACTGACTGTAGCATCTGACACTGATCGTGTCAGGAAAGCAACAATTTCAAAATAGAAGGAAGAGGTGTAACACGGGCGCCCGTGTCAGCTGACAATGCTCGTGTCAGGATGCTTGGTACCAAAAGTCAAGATTTAAAACTATAGAAGAGTACTACGGGTGCCTGTGTTGGCTGACACGACCCGTAGCAGCGTGTGACGCAAATTTTCTGATTTTTTATATTTGGAAAAATACCCTTTTTAGTCCCTTAACTTTACCTCTGGGTCCATTCTGGTCCCTTATCTTTAAAAAGTTCCAAAGTGGTCCTTTAATTGTTCAAAAAGGACCACATTTATCCTTTCCGTCTGGACCGCTAGTCAAATTAAATGGTAGAGCTTATGTGGCATATATGTGGCATTGCACGTGTTTAAATTTTTGTCCATGTGGATTAAATTATCTTTAAAAAAAGGGTTAAAGCATTGCATGGGTTTAAGAATCAAATTACATCTCCAACACTTTGAAGGAAATCCTAGGGCAGCCATTGTTGGTAGCTCCATTCTGTAAAGAAGCTGCAAGCGAAGCGAAGGCACATTCCATTCTTGAAGGTGAAATCGACCATAACACTGCTCATCATAGGTAAGTTTATGCAAAAATATGATTTTCGTAGTTAGGGTTTTTTGAAATCAATCTTTTTGAAATCTAATATCTTCCTGTCCATTTAGGACATAGTCTGAAATGGATGAATATCTGAACATTACAATACACCATAGTGGAAAATTTGTTACTGAGGACATGAGTGTTTACGAAGGAGGTGAGATTTCTGATTTGAGAGTTGATGTTGATAAGTGGAGCTATTTTGAATTGATATGTGCTATTAAAGAGCTATGTTACGTAGATGTAGAGAATATATATTATAGGGATCCTACTGCTGGGATGAATATGTTGGTTGATGCCAAGGGGGAATTAGATATTGCTGATCTATATAGGGTTCATCTTAGCGTTAAAGTATTTATTCAACACACGTTATCAAAGCCTGACTATGCTGATGAGACTGAAGTTGTGTTATATGAGGTACCCCTTAATGTGATAGTTGATGAGGTAGAAGTTGTTCTTGAAGAGATGTTGAATGAAACTGGTGGAAGGGAAGATGTTGTTAGGGAAGATGATGTTAGGGAAGATGATGTTAGCATGGATGGTGTTGGGGAAGATGATATTAGGGAAGATGGTGTTCATGCAGTAGGAATTGATGATAATGTGCCAGTGGTTGATGAGGTTGAAGGTGATGATATTGGACATAGGGCTGGTGAGATTGATGATGCTGTTAGACTAACTGATGATGATGATAGTTCTGATGATAACACCTTCAACTATGATAGTGCAACAGAGGTGGTATTTGATGATGACTCTGATGAGTATGACACTGATTTGGAAGAGGAAGAGGGTAACCTAATTAACTATGAACAAATGGAAAGCAAAAAATGTAAAGAAAAGTGTGAAGCAAACAAAGAAGATAGCAAAGGAAGTGATAATGAAAGTGATGATCTAGGAAGTGATTGTGATAATGATGATAACAGTAGAGTTAGGAGAAAGAAGTATCCAGTTTTCAAGCATCAAAAGGATATGGCCAATTACAAATGGGAAGTGGGAACCTACTTTAGTACAACAAAAACTTCCAAGGAATCCATTACCTCTTATGCAGCCCATTCTGGAAGAAATTTAAAGTTCATTAAAAATGACAAGACCAGCATTAGGGTTAGGTGTAAGGAAGGATGTGAATAAGAATCTTATTGTGCTAAATTGTCTACTGAGGATTCTTGGCAACTAAGAAAGGTAGTAGACACTCATAGTTGCAGTAGAGAATATAATGTGAAGTTAATTAAGACTAAATGGTTGAGCAAGAGGTTACAGAATTCACTTAAAACCAAACCTAGAATGAAAATTAAGGACATTAAGGAGAAGGTACAGAAGAAGTGGAATGTGGGGGTCAACAAAACCAAGGCCATAAGGGCTAGGTTTGCAGCCAGAGACATGATTGATGGGTCGTTCCTAGGGGATTATGCAAGGATATATGACTATGCACACGATTTATTAAGAGCTAACCCAGGGTCAACTGTAAAAGTGAATGTCGAAAGGATATACATATGCTTGACAACTTATAAGGAAAGCTTTAAGTTAAGCAGAAATTTCATTGGACTTGATGGATGTTTTTTGAAAGGCCTTTGTGGGGCTTCCAGCCATAGGCAGAGATCCCAATGAACAAATGCTACCAATAGCATATGCAGTGGTGGAGAGTGGGAACAAGGATAACTGAACATGGTTCTTAGAGCTGCTTATTGATGATCTTGGTGGAAGATAAGAGTGCCTCACATACAATTTTATCTCTGAACAACAAAAGGCATGGCTCTGTTTTTAATTTTGTATTAATATGTATTTCATATTACAAATTCTTATGTTACATTTTTGATGACTTAGGGATTATTGCCTGCAATGGAAGAACTGCTGCCTAGAGTTGAACAATGGTTCTGTGTTAGGCATCTCTACAATAACTTCAGGAAGAGGTATCCAGGAAAAAAAACTAAAGGAAATAATATGGAAAGCTTCCAAGTCAACTTACTACCAAGCTTGGGAAAGAGATATGAAAGTAATGAAAGAGCTCAATGGAGAAGCATACAAACACATGATTAACACCCCTCCAAGGTTTTGGAGCAGATCATACTTCAAGACTGATAACAAGTGTGATGATGTTCTCAATAATATGTCAGAAACATTTAACAGTGTCATCCTGGGGTCTAGGGCCAAGCCTTTGATAACCATGGTGGAAGAAATTAGGGTATACATGATGGAAAGATGGTCTACAAACAAGATGAAGTTTGAGAAATTGGCAGGCGTTGAAGTGTTGCCTAACATTATGAAGAAGGTTGAAAAAACAAGTTCATACACAAACATGTGGCTTATCAGTTAAATTGCTTTAAACAAATTTCTTTAAAGTATATATATTTGAAGTGTATTTATATTTGGAATGTATATTTATATGTTAGGATGTATGATGAGCATATATTTGAAGTGAGGCGTCTGGAAAACTCATCTGAAAAATTCACAGTCAACCTTAAGGAAAAGTACTGTTCATGCAGAAGACGAGAGCTAACAGGCTTGCCTTGTGTTCATTCACTTGCAGCAATCAAAAGTAGGAACCACAAGATTGATGACTACGTTCCTAATTACTACAAGAAAGCAAGATATATGCAAGTGTACAAACCTGTAATATATCATGTTAATGGCTCAAACCTGTGGATGATAACAGAGTATCGTGATATTCTGCCCCCAAATTTAGGAAAATGTCTGGAAGGCAAAAAAAAAGGAGGAATTTAGAGCAAGGTGAGATAAATTGTTCTGATAAAAAGATGATAAGGACAAGATTCATTATAAAGTGTAGCAGGTGTAAGAAAGCAAGACACAACACGATTACTTGCAAGGTACCATCTTCTAGTCAAGCATTTCATCCAGCTCAAGCATCTCAGCCAACTCAGGCATCTCATCCAGCTCAAGCATCTTAGCCAGATTAAGCATCTCAGCCAGCTCAAGCATCCCAGCCAGCTCAAGCATCTCAGCCAGCTCAAGCATCTTAGCCAACTCAAGCATCTCAGCCAGCACAAGCATCTCAGCCAGCACAAGCATCTCAGTCAGCTCAAGCATCCCATCCAGTTCAAGCATCTCAGCCAACTGCTTCTCAATCATCCAAGAAAGTGAATCCCAAATCCAAAAATTTGCAAGTTAGAAGGCCAAATGCACCTTTTGTCCCACCTGGTCCAATAACTAGGTTGAATGCATCTAAAACTGTTATAGGTCTATCAACAAGAAGGACGGCACCTATTAAGAGAGCCACAAAAAAATGGAAAGCTTAGATTAATGTCTTTACTGTAATAGTTCTGTTAGGTTATGTTAACTTTAGTTAATATATTTTAAAGTGTTTTGAACCTGTACTGTCTAGTGCTGTTTTGGATCTGTCATATCAGGTTTCTTGGACATGTAAAGTATGGTTTTTGGATATGTAATAGTAGTGTTTTTGGACCTGTAATATCAGGTTTTTTGAACATGAAAATTATGAATATTAGTGGTATCCACCACCTTATGTATTATTGTTGACTTCATTCAGTTGATTTTCTATGTTATGCCATGACTTCATTCAAAATGTTACACCAGTTACTAGAATTTACAAAATTCATCAAAAATACAGTTCCAAAATTACACCAGTTTCATACAGCTCCAAAATTCATACAGTTGCATACTGGAATTTACACCAGTCCCAAAATTCATTACAAAATGTTACAAATAAAACATACAAATTCATCAATTAACAACATCATCTTCTTTTCAAATGATATTACAAACAATACTGGAATTTAATTAACAACATCATATTCTTTTCAAATGATATTACAAACAATACTGGAATTTACAACATCACCCAAATGACAAAAATTAACAATATACAAAACATTCTTTTCCATTTTTTTCTTCCGGAATTCATCATTTTCTTCATTTCAATTTGTAACCCCCTTATCTTTTGTTTCAGTCCATCCTTTTGTTCCTTTAAAGACAGTATCTCCATTTTTGCTGCATCAAGGTCATTTTGAAGCTTCTCCAACCTACTATTTTGCTTCTTTATAAACTATTTTCTCATCCACAACATCATCATAAAACCATTGAAAGTATCCACATCCAGTTTCAGATGAACCCTGTGTCATTCCAAATTTGGATAGATAAAAAAAATATGAATAAGCCGTTTAATTTCTTTCTTACCTTATAATGACGACAACTCCAAAATTGTTTCCCAAAATTCGTGTGAGTTGAAGCCCTTCGAAGAACAGCTGTGTCTCCACAGCCGCATATGGGTTTCCATCTCAAATTTCTGTCTAAACATCCACCGTTGTTGACCTTCGAATCGTATGAACACTGACCTGAGTACGCTAATGATGATGGCTTCATTTTCCTCAAGCAGTTACAAAATCATAAGGGGAAGAAAATTGTTGAACCCTAGAATTTGGGGGTGTCTGGGGTAGAAGAGAAAGAAATGGGCGATGCAGGCTTTAAGAGAACGAAGACGATGACATAACATCCCACATCAGCTGCCACACATACAAAACAAACGTCTGTTTGTGCCTTTGGGACGGAAAGGACTATTGTGGTCCTTCTTGAACAATTAAAGGACCACTTTAGAACTTTTTAAAGATAAGGGACCAGAATGGACCTAGAGGTAAAGTTAAGGGACTAAAAAGGGTATTTTTCCTTTATATTTTTGTCCATATGTTGAGCTATGGAGGTGTTTTGGGCATTTCCAACTGATCTGAGTGAATGTTTGCCATTTAGATGAGTTTTCAAGAGGAATTAGGTGTTTTTTGGAAAGCGAAGAATTACACGATTGAAGATTAGAGAAGACAGTGTTTTTGGAGAGAGGGAGATAATTTTTATGAGCGGACGCCATTGAAGATCAATGTTCTTCTCAATCCTTGAAATGTCTAGATTTTATTTTGTATTCTCTTTTAACAGTATGAGTAGTTAAACCCCTCCCTCCCCCAATGCTAGGGGGTGCCCCTAATTTGATTTCGTAAACAACTTTGACTTCTTATTTGCAGTAATATATTTATTTTTCATAATCAATTTAATCGTATAATGTTTCTAGTGCCTTCTCTATCAGACCAACACGGAATGGTTGACGATTATCAATTAGGCTGGACCCTCCTTGTTAATGCTTTTGTGCGATTAAACTATAGTAGATATCATCTAGGACTAGAGATACCCTATAGTAACCGGTAAATTTTTTATAATACAAATGCTTGATTTCATCATAAATTTCCAAGGACTTGTGATTTAGGGTGAATGATCAAAGGTTTTCCCACTAAGGATTTAGGAAAAAATAAACTAAAGAACTGGTAATTGATTATTTTGAATCTGTTAATGAAATAAGGATTTAGAGTTGTTGCATGATCAATCATATACATTATCCTAACATGCTCTCACATTTGTCAAAGACCCATTTAATATTCTGTTGTTTAAATTTATAACTTGCAATTCAAACCAAAATGTTAGTTTTTGTTAATTGAACGATAATTCAAACTAAATATTTATACGCAGTCATCGAGATCGATATTCAGGAAATTTTCCTATTATTATTATAGAGGTAAAATAATATACTTGCTATTTTACCGATCAGTGGATCGGATTATACTCGAGTTGGGCATGGCCCATTTCCAAGTCTAGGCGCAGACATAGGTCGCCTCAAAACCGATATATATCCATAACAAGCATTTATGTGCGTGTATAACATGGTGTCAACGTGCCCAAACATGCCTCCTTAATTCAATAATAATTAGATAATTGGTTATTATGACTCTTGATTGGAATTTAATTATGTTTATATCTCCAGTATCATATCAGGTTAATAGGATAAGTATAAAATGGAGCATGCTTCAAACTGAAAAGATGAGACTCAATTCATACGAAGAAGTCACATATCATGCTTTTTTTAACCAACATCGGAGGAGTTATTCAACTAATGTTCTTTTCTTGAAAATTTGGCGCACATCATGGGACTCTGTTAAAACTTGCCTGGGCGACACAACATTGCAAACCGTCGTGCTCTTCATCCTTACACGACGAGAGCAAACAACGACAATTAGAAATCATATGCTTTCATGGAATAACTACTTGCTGTCGTGGAAGATATGTGCCTCCAAAACGAGTTATGGTTGGACAGTGTGCATGCTTTGCATCAAAATCAACGTCATTATCAACCAAAAGACGGTGACTTGGAAGACCCAATTGATCCATAATCTCTAACTTGACAGTCATGATTATGATAAGGAAACTTAAACCTTATTTCCAAGGACATCAGATCATTGTTAATACCAATTTTTCAGTCAAACAAGTACTAAAAAAATTGTGACTTGCATGCAGAATGGTGGCTTGGTTGGTGAAGCTATCTGAGTAAGACGTATCATTTGTACCCAGAAGTAGTATCAAATCTCAATCCCTAGCATACTTCTTGGTTTAGTTCAGCATTTTGACCGAATCCCTATGCATGTGGTTCTTATCAGTGAACGGGTCGTCCACCATAAAAGGAAGTGGAAAGGATATTGTGTTACATGGACTTTGTGAAGTACTGTTAGAGCAGTCTTCATGTTTCAATTTCTAGCTGGAAATAATCAGGAGGAGTCTGAAGCTCTCATAGAAGGGATGAGGTTAACCCGTGAGGCAGAAGCTACCCACCTAAGATCTATAAGTGATTCCCAATTGATCATTAACTATGTAAGGGGAGATTATCAAACGAAGGAACCATTATTGGCCAAGTATCTGCAACAGATCCTCAAGATGATGAAATACTTCGAGACCTTTGAGATAGTACATGTACCGTGCAAAGAAAATGTCTTGGTTGACCTACTAGCAAAGCTATCCAGTACCAAAAAGTCGAGTCTCAACAGAACAATGATATAAGAAACTCTAGAGATTCTGAGTATAAACATCAGTGAGATTATGATGATTAAGAGCGGTGAAAGATGGATGACTCCCATAATTGAATACTTAACCAACAAGCTTTTACCATGAGAGGAGATAGAATCTCGAAAGATACGAATGATCACTGCCCGATATGACCTGGTGGCAAGTAGACTCTACAAAATGGTGAGGTCAATTCCCATACTAAGGTGTATCACTAAGGAGGAAGTAATTTTGGTGTTGGTGAAGGTACATGGAGATGTGGAAGCCACATCGGAGGGAGAGCATTAGCAAGAAAAATCCCAAGGTCTGAGTATTATTGGCTAAAAATTCTCAAAGACAATGCTAGGTTTGTTTATTAATGTGAGAAGTATCTAACGTATGCATCATTCATCCATACCCCTACCAAGATTTTTCATTTAGTTACCTCGCCATGGTCGTTTTACAAATGGGGCTTGGACATACTAGGTCCATTTCCATTATCATCGGGTCATCTAAAATTCATATTGGACGGGGTAGATTATTTCACTAAATGGGTAGAAGAAAAATCAGTAGTCAAGATAATGGCAGATAAAGTCATGTGTTTTTATTGGAGGGATGTCATCTTTTGTTTTTTCCTACCCAAAAACACAATCTTCTACAATGGGACGTAGTTCTCCGACTCAACCATGATAGAGTTTTTGCAAATTTAGGAATTCAATGAAATTTAAATCTATCGAGAACACCCAAGCAACCAGACAAGCTAAAGTCATCAACAAATTTGTATTGTCGGGTATGAAGAAAATACTAGACAAAACCAAGGGTTTATGGGTTGAATAACTATACACAGTGTTATGGTCATATCATACAATCTCACATTCCTCAACCAAAGAGACCCCTTTCAGGATGGTTTATGGATTACACGATATACTACTAATGAAGATCAACATCCTTACATGGCGTCGAGAACACTTCAATGAAGAGGAAAACTAAGTCGAGTTAGGAAGATTTGTAGATTTAATTGAATAGGTTCAAGAAATGGCTCACATCCAGGAATATGCAGCAAAACAAAGAGCATAAAATATATATAACACTAAAGTACAACTAAGAATAATGGAGAAATGTAACCTAGTATTGAAATGGCTGGTGAATTCACCAAATAAAGGAAAAATACATCTCAACCGGGAGGGGCCGTTGATGATACTTCAAAATTTATCCCATGAGGCTTATAAGTTGGAGAGTCTATAAGGAAGGGAAGTTCCCAGGACCTAGAATGCGACGAGTTTGAGACACTACTTTAATTAAGATAACTTTTAGTTGTTGAGAATAAATTGTAAAAGTGTACTTTGAAAATCTTTAATAAATAGTGTTCTATGGTAGCACTTTTTTACCTTGCAAAGGTAGATGATTTTAACGAGGCACCATTTTCATTTCAGTAAATTTCTTTTTTTAGGTATTTGTGATACGGTGGGAAGAACTGACTGTTTTTTGGAATGTTGGTTTGCGTTTTGCGTTTATTTTTGCAAAATGTCGCGGTAAGCAAGAGTCGCCACCGACTTTTATTTTATCCAACAAGGAAAGAAAAAAGCACAGAAAAATTCCTTTTTCGAGATATTTCTCGGGTTCGGGGGGTAGATTACAGAAAGAGAAGGTATTAGCACCCTTTCTATCCGTGGTTATCCACGGGCTCTTAGGTACTTGCTCATTGTTTTCAAAATTGTTTTCTTTGTACTTGTGGGTTTGAAAAAGTTTTGTTTTGAAACTTCGATTTAACTCTTGCTTCTGTCCTCAAGAGTGTAATGAAGTGTTTTGGAAAACTTTGTTCGAAAAGTGTAAGTGTGAAGAGTTTTATTTTTTGAAAGAGCAAGTATCTAAGAATCATCTACTTACTCGAAAAAAGAATCATTCCATGCTAATTTCCTTTAGGCAATGCTATCCCACTATTGATGAGTAGGTAGCATCGTCGTTGGAGTTTGAGGGTCAATTCGAATGAGGGACATACGGTCACTAAAGCAAAGTTAGGATGCCTTAGCGGTAACCCTAATGTCTTTGATCATTTGTTTGAGGCAACAATATCTGAGGCAACCGTTTTGAGGCAACTATGATCTTTTAGACAAGAGGACGACCTATAAAGCGACCTATACTTAATGACCGTGTACGAAGGCAACCAAGTGAGGTATACCCTAAGAGTGCGCATGTGCGAGTGTGTCATTTTCAGTTATTTTTATCTTTGCACATGTTAAGGATGATCTAAGTTGATTTTAAGATTTAAACATTCAGTCTTGTCATGCGAACCCTATTATCAAACATCTAACAGTTGTAATTTGCGGAAATAAAAATGCGGAATTTAAATTACAAGGCGTCAGATATTTACATCGCTAAAGACAAACCCTTTGAAAAATAAAGTAAAGCGGTAAAAATAATTAAATGTCCTATTTAACTATTACAATCCGGAAGCAGGTATATTATTGGATAAAAATAAATAAAGCGCGCGGGAAATTAAATCGAGTGCAAATTTTAGGGTTTTGACCCTTTTGAAAGAAAATTGCTTTTTTTGTTATTTTTATTTAAGAAAAGAAATTAAACCTAAATTAAATGACTAAGTTAAATTAATGAATTAATTAAATGAAAAAATAAATTATTTTTGGAGTTTTGATTATTTAAGAAAAGAAAATAAAATTAATTAAATTAGTAGTTAAAACCTAATTAAATCTAATTAATTTTAATTATTTACAAAAATGAATTAAAGTTTTCTAATTAAAAACCTAATCAATTAATAAGTTTATTAAGAAAAATAAAAATTTAAAATTTGATTGAATAAAAATATTTTTGTGATTTCTATTTGATAAGAAAAAGAATTTTGTGATTGGTTAGAAAATTATTTAAATAAAATAAAACAATTAAATTAAATAAAAATATAAAGATATAAGAGAAAGGAGGTAATGGGCCTGATTTGAGGGTGTGAGTAGCAAATCTGTAGGCCCAACAATGCTGGCCCTTTGGACTTTTTTGGATCTGGTACACATGCATTGACCAGCACTTTGGTGGACCTTCAACTCTTGGCCACCAGATCTGGCCATTGGCCATCTGGCGCTTGGATTGATGAGGGTGCATGGTATGGATCAAGCCTGAGCGTGCATACAATCACCTGAAAAACATGAAGAAAATACAAAGTGCTGGAGGCAGGGATCGAACCCCTGACCTCCAGCGTTGGAATACTTTGAAGCTGACATGGCAACCGCTGGGGCGTGTTGTTGTTTGTTTGTTAATAACACAAAGAATATAATATATATGAAAACAAAACAATTTCCAGGAAAAAAAAAGAAACGCGCGTTTCATTTGAATGGTCCAATGAGCGAGTGACAGCTCTTCGTCCCTGTCCTCCCACTACTGTAATATTACTTGCGGATTTGAATCCGCAGCTAAAAGCGCAGCTTGCTCCTAAAATCGTCCTTAGGCAATAAAAATGACTTTCAAGGGCATGGTCGTGTTCGTCTCAATCTCCTAGATACAACCATGCCCATCGCGTGGACCAATTTTACCTGAAATAAGAACCCCTAAAAACAGAAACAAAACCCTAGCCATGGCATTTCATGGTTATAGTGCATATAAATCAAATTGATTATTGCCAATAGCTTGCAAATGATATGAGGGTCAGAAATATGCAGTTATTTCATTCAAATGATGCCAGAATAAACCAAATCGAATTCAAGAACATGGACGAGTTGCGTGAGACTTACAGCGCGTATGGAGGCTTGATAATGCTTGGTTTGGATCCAGGTAGCTTGTGTGAACGGCCAGGAATCGATTGAGACAACTCTCGCGTCCTGAAACTGCCTTTAACCCGGACTTTGATCTCTAACTTTTTTGTGAATTTTTGCAAAGTGGTTCTGCCTCTTCCAACGATTTTCAACCCTTATTTCGTGTGCTTTAGCTTGCTTATGTATTACTCAGTGCATTAGGTTTACAAACTTGGTCCAAATCTTGCCTTATCAATGCTTGCATATTTGATTTGATCTCCATTTACAAACTTGCCAAATTTGCTTAATTCCAATCTTTTTGCACATGATTCACTTGATACGAATTTGATGATGATAATAGCTGTATTTGGATCCTGAAATCAACACAAGATCTTGGTTATCAATGCCTTTTGATTTTTATTTGATTTATTTTGATTTAAATCAAATTAATTCAAATAAAATCAAAATAATTAATAAAAAAATGATATGGACACATGGCTGGAGCTAGGGAACGTAGGCAATAATGCAAACTTAAATCAAGTGAAAAAGAATGGGCCCATTTGGCAAAATTTGAAGTTTTGGGGATAGTTGACGTTTGGCAATTTTGCAAAAATTCCAACTTCAACAATGCATAACTTCTTCAATTTTGAACTTTTGGAAGTGTTCTTAGACTTTTTAGAAAGATTGAGATTTCATCTGACCAACCCTTTTGGTATCATCTCATTTTGATATTCCATGCTCAAGTTATAAGCTTTGGAAAAAAAGGTGTTTTTGTTGACTTTCAAAAATGATCTATAATGTCCAAATTCATAACTTCTTGTGAGTGAATTTTTTGGATTTGGGGTATGAATATGGATTGTATGGGATTGCATCCTCTTCAAAATTAGCTTTGGATGGGTCATTTCTCATAAAGTATGAGAAAGTTATGCATGGTCAAAGTTGAGTTGACTTTTCCTACAAAACCCTAATTTAGCAACTTTTGAGTCTTGATGAATTTTGAGCAATCCTTGATGAATCATGATCAACACTTGATAAAATGATGAAATGTCCTTCAAAAGTAAAATGTTGACAAAAAATCTTGAAGTTTGACTGTATGTAGGTCACAGTTGACTTGTGCCCTAGCACAGTCGATTTTTGGACCTTTGAGCAATTGACTGAGCAAACTTTCTCTGCAAGGCTTGAAATTTGACATGGATGATATTGAGACTATATTAGGACATTGGGGAGCACTTTAGGTCATTTGGAATCAAGGATCTTGATGGAACACAAAACCCTAATTTGGGGTAGACTGCCTTAGGAGAGAGCTTGTCTGACCAATTCTTGGGCTACCTTGAGCAACTTGGAGATTTTTCTTGCAATGTTTTTGAGAAATATGGGAGGGAAAACTTTGGGGTACAAAAACTTCCCCTGTTCAATCTTCTTAAACCTGAGGATGTAGATTGGCTTTTATGCCTTTCGTGATCCGAAGGTGGAAGATGATTGAACACTAGAGTGCCCAGAAATTTGCACTCGCATGAAGTGGTATCAGCCTTGTGATGTCAGGAATGGGCTTACAGATGCCATTTGGAGGGTTTTCCATCGCGTAAGAGATTCCTTAGCGAGAGCTTGCATACCTGCTATTGAGGAAGATTCCACTGGGGAAGTCTGATCTTTGTTGAGATCTAGGAACTTGCCTATACTTCAACTGAGAGAACATCTCTGCTGAGTTTCAAGAACTTGTCCATAATTCAACTGAGGGGGAAACATCTTCATCGATATTTAAGAACTCGCCTGTAATTCAACCTAGAAAACTTCTCTGCTGAGATTTAGGAAATGTCTGTAATTCAATGGAGGAACTTCGTCGAGATTTAGGACCTTATCTGTAATTCAACTGAGGATAATTCTGTTGAGATTTAAGAAATGGTCGGTAATTCGACTGAGGGAAACATCTTCATCGAGATTTAAGAACTTTCCCGTACTTTAACTGAGAGAACTCTGCTGAGATTTAGGAATTGTCTGTAATTCGACGGAGGAACTTGTCGAAATTTAGGACCTTATCTGTAATTCAACTGAGGATAATTTTGTTGAGATTTAAGAACTGGTCGATAATTCGACTAAGGGAAACATCTTCATCGAGATTTAAGAACTTGACGGTACTTCAACTGAGAAAACTCTGCTGAGATTTAGGAACTCGTCTGTAATTCGACGGAGGAAAATTGTAGAGATTTAGGACCTTGTCTGTAATTCAACTGAGGATAATTCTGTTGAGATTTAAGAACTGGTCGGTAATTCGACTGAGGGAAACATCTTCATCGAGATTTAAGAACTTGGTCGTACTTCAACTGAGGGAACTTCTCTGCTGAGATTTAGAAACGGTCTGTAATTCAATGGAGGAACTTCGTCGAGATTTAGGACCTTATCTGTAATTCAACTGAGGATAATTCTGTTGAGATTTAAGAACTGGTCGGTAATTCGACTGAGGGAAACATCTTCATCGAGATTTAAGAACTTTCCCGTACTTCAACTGAGAAAACTCTGCTGAGATTTAGGAACTCGTCTGTAATTCGACGAAGGAAAATTGTCGAGATTTAGGACCTTGTCTGTAATTCAACTGAGGATAATTTTGTTGAGATTTAAGAACTTGTCAGTAATTCGACTGAGGGAAACATCTTCATCAAGATTTAAGAAATTGTCTGTAATTCAACTGAGAAACTCTGCGGAGATTTAGGAACTCGTCTATAATTCGACGGAGGTAACAATTGTCGAGATTTAGGACTTTGTCTGTAATTCAACTGAGGATAATTATGTTGAGATTTAAGAACTTGTCAGTAATTCGACTTTGGTAAAAGCTTCATAGCTTTTGATTTTGTGAGAATTTAACCGCATCCTTCCTGAAAGGTAAAGGTTAGTTATATGTAATGCATGATATGTACCAGGCAATGATGTTCTCAACATAAATGAGATTGTGCCGTATGATGCGTATATGCATGTGTCATGATGTATGAAAATGTAATGTTTTCAGCTGGGGAAAATAAATCCCGGATAGCTGTTGGAGAAAAGAGTTGAATCCTTCGTTTCCGCTGGGGATGACGAGCAAAGATGACTGTGAGAATAAACCTGCAGGAGAGGATAACTCCGCTGGGGAATAAACTGATGAGGAGACTAACTCTGTGGGGAAGAGATGCTCTGCTGAGGATTCCACCGATAAATTCCGTTGGGGATGAATTACCGTTGCTGGTGATACTGAATCCTGTTGGGGATTGAATTCCTGTTTGTGAAAGGCATGAACTCCGCTGAGGATGATCTTTCAGCTGCGACTTCACCGGGGATAACTTTTTAGACTCTAATGGGGATAATCATTTGAGCTCTGCTGGGGACAATCTTCCAAAGTCTATTGGGGAAGCTTTTTCAGACTGTGCTGGGAGAAATTTCAGACTCCACTGGGGATATCTTGTACTCTGCCAGGGAATATTCTCATACTCCGTTGGGGAATATTAAGACCTTTCAGTGTTGATGGTAAATAAACTCTACTTGGGGAAAATATTACTGATTCATTCACAGTTGCAAGTCTCAGCTGGGGAGAGCTATCATTACTGCCTTTTCTTACTCTGCAGGGAGTGGAAGTATCTTAGCCATATTCTTCAGCTAATTCTACCTTGTACCTGGTAGACAGAGCAACTGTACAGTTTGGACATTTCTCGTTTTCCCCTGTTTCTGATATTATAAGTAATGGTCTTTGTTTCACATGTAAATATTCATGAGCAACAATTAATGTCAAATGCATATATCAAAAATGAACATTGGACGTTCTTTGCAAAACAAAACAGAAAAAGGAAAAACAATTTCAAATTTCTATGAAAGTGAATTTGTATTGATTTTGAAGTTTGTCCTGTAAATATGCGTTTTTGTACAAGAGGCTGACGTCCTAGTAAGAGAACTCCGCCAAATAATAGAATTTACATAATATGTGAAAAACTAAACAAAACAGCTATGTGAATATTCCTATTGGGTTCCAACTCTGCTATTGCCACTATGTCCTTGAGCATCTCATCACTTTGCTACTTGGTTGAAGGTAGATCAGATTGATTAGCGCCGTCCGAGCTTGATAGTCGATACCGAAGTCTGGTTGCAAGGTGAACCAATGAGACATAGTGTTACGCTTTGATCCCTAATTTTTTCCTGGACCGCCCTTTCGGGTTTTCAGTCCACCGGGATACCCTTTTTTGCCCAAGCCGCCTTTTCAGGTTTTCGACTTGCCGGGTGTATAGTTTTTATTTATTTTCATCCCTTATTTTTGCCCAAACCCTTTTGGTTCTCTAGGAAGCCCTTATTTTTTCCTAGGCCAGTCAACCTAGCGGGTCTTTGGTCATGCGTAGTATTTTTTCACTATGTCTGCATTGACGGGGTGAGGAAGGTTGTCACCATCCATGGTGGTTAGAATCATAGCTCCTCCTGAGAAAATGTTCTTAACCACAAATGGCCCTTCGTAAGTAGGGGTCCATTTGCCCCTAGGGTCACCTTGAGGTAGTATGATGCACTTGATAACGAGGTCCCCAACTTGATACTCTTGTCATCTGACTTTCTTGTTAAATGCCTTGATCATCCGTTTTTGATACGTCTGACCATGACAAATAGCAGTGAGTCTTTTCTCGTCGATTAAGTTCAGCTGATCAAGCCGGGTCTGAATCCAGTCATCTTCGCTCAAACCTGCATCCTTCATAATCCGAAGAGAGGGTATCTGAACTTCAATGGGAAAGACTGCCTCCATGCCATAAACCAAGGAATAGGGTGTTGCCCCTGTTGACGTCCGCGCTGAGGTACGGTACCCATGAAGAGCAAAAGGTAACATCTCGTGCCAGTCTTTGTATGTCACCGTCATCTTCTGCACAGTCTTCTTAATGTTCTTATTAGCCGCCTCTACAGCCCTATTCATCTTCGGCCGGTAAGGAGAAGAGTTGTGATGCTGTATCTTGAACTGTTTGCAGAGTTCGGTGATCATCTTATTGTTGAGATTTGTACCATTGTCTGTAATGATCCTCTCTGGTACACCATATCGATAAATCAGATTGTGCCGAATGAACCGTGCGACGACGTTCTTGGTTACAGTAGCAAAGGAAGCTGCTTCAACCTACTTCGTAAAGTAATCAATAGCTACCAGGATGAAACGATGCCCGTTGGATGTCGTAGGTCTGATCTCGCTGATCATGTCAATGCCCCACATTGCGAAAGGCCAAGGAGCTGTCAAGACGTTCAAAGGAACTGGAGGTATGTGCACCTTATCAGCATAAACTTGGCACTTGTGCCAGGTCCGAGAATGCTGATAACTGTCGGCTTCCATTGTAGACCAAAAATATCCTGCACGAAGGATTTTCTTTGCCATGGTGTGTCCACTGGAATGAGTTCCGAAGTTGCCTTCATGTAACTCTACCATGATTCTTTCTGCTTCGTCCTTATCCATACATCGCAAGAAGGTTGAATCATGGTTACGCTTGTAAAGGATGCCATTGCTGATGAAGAACTTTGCCGCGAACCTCCTCAGAAACTTCTTATCATTAACAGATGCACCCTCGGGGTACTCCTGAGCTTCAAGATACCTTTTCACTTCATCAAACCAGGGTTTATCTGCTACCTCTTCAGTCTCAATGTCGCAACAATGTGCAGGTTCGTCCAACCTCTAAATGGTAATCCGGGGAGCTTCGTTATCCCAATTGACTTTGAACATAGAAGACATCGTAGCTAGCGCGTCCGCCAACTGATTCTCCTCTCTAGGGAAGTGTTCAAAGGTTATCTCCTCGAAGTGCGGAAGCAACGTCAACACATACTCCTTGTAAGGAATAAGATTAGGGTGTTTCGTATCCCACTCGCCTTTGATCTGACTGATCACGAGAGCGGAATCTCCGAAATCACTTAAGAACTTAATCCTTAGGTCAATAGCTACTCGAAGATCCATGATGCACGCTTCATACTCCACCATATTGTTGGTGCAGTTGAAACATATTCGGGCAGTGAATGGAGTATGAGAGTCTTCAGGAGATATGATCACGGCGCCAATGCCATTACCCAAAGCGTTTGAAGCTCCATCAAAGTACATAGACCATCAGGATCCTTCCTCGGGTCCTTCATCCAGTCCAGGTGTCTCACAGTCAGTCACTATCATGATACTCTCATCCGGGAATTCAAAGTTCATAGACTGGTAATCGTCCACTGCCTGATGTGCCAAATGATCTGCCAACACACTTCCCTTGATTGCCTTTTGAGTTGTATACTGGATGTCATACTCAGTCAAGATCATCTGCCATCTTGCTATTCTTCCGGACAAAGCAGGATTTTCGAAGATATACTTGATTGGATCCATCTTTGATATCAATAGAGTAGTGTGAGTCAACATATACTGTCTCAGCCGGCGAGCAGCCCATTCCAAAGCGCAACAAGTTTTCTCGAGCAACGAGTATCGGGTCTCGCAGTCGTTAAACTTTTTGCTAAGGTAATAAATATCATGCTCTTTTCGGCCAGACTCGTCATGCTACCCCATCACACACCCCATTGAATTGTCGAGTACTGTCAAGTATAAGATCAAAGCTCTCCCTTCAACTAGCGGCATCAGAATAGGAGGTTCTTGGAGATACTCTTTGATTCTTTCGAAATAGGCCTGACATCCATAGTTCCATCTTACCACTTGATCTTTCTTCAGTAGCTTAAAGATTGGCTCACGAGTAGCAGTCAAGTGTGAGATGAATCGGGCAATATAGTTCAGACGTCCCAGAAAGCCTCTGACTTCTTTTTCTGTTCGGGGAGCTGTCATCTCCTGTATAGCCTTCACCTTTGCAGGATCCACTTGAATACCTTTATCACTTACGACGAAACCCAGCAGTTTACCAGATCTCACCCTGAAGGTGCACTTGTTCGGGTTTAACCTTAACTTGTACAACCTTGTCGTACCCCAAATTTTCCCTATCTCTTTATTTTTGGTCTAGCTTTGAACTTTGCATTCCATTTGCATCATTTTATCATTCAGTCATTTACATATCCCGCATCTCATGGAATCAGGCACTTTGGTTTGAAGTATTAGGGCTACGCCCTCTTTTGTTTAATCTTGTTTTGAGGTTTTCTTATCAGGTAAAAAGGAAGCGCATCTGGTTCTCGATTAGTGGATTGTGGATCAAATTTTTTTCATCACGTTACAAGGTTGGTTCTCGCTCAATTTTGTTAGAGCCTGGATTAGGGTTTATTTCCCTATGTGTGCTGGTCAAGATGCTAGGGTTTCGAGTTTTTGGTTTCTGTGAAGATTTTTCTGTCGCCTGCCTCGAGGGTGGCTCAAAGCTCAGTACATTAGGCCTTTCTCACAAGGATTCTCAGGGTTTAAGTTTGCACAAGTGCATTGGGATCTTCCAGTACCAAAATTAAAAGGAAACTGTCAAAAAGAGAGAAAACAGATAAAAATATTATTTTGACAAATTTGGAGGAAAACATGTCTCCTTCGATTCAGCACCCTTCGATTGACTCTTAGCCTCCTTCGATTCAGAACCCTTCGATTTACTTTTAGCTTCCTTCGATTCAGCACCCTTCGATTGACTCTTAGCCTCCTTCGATTCATCATTCTTCGATTGACTCTTAGCCTCCTTCGAATGCAACTTGGGCATGTCCTTCATTTTGAACTTAAAGCCTCCTTCGAATGCAACTTAGGCATGTCCTTCATTTTGAACTTAAAGCCTCCTTCGAATGCAAGTTTAGGTACATCCTTCGTTTGGACTTGAAACCTCCTTTGATTCAGCCTTTCGATTGGACAAGTATGCTGCCTACATGCTTGCAATCACAGGCCTTGACATGTTGGCCACACATGCCCCCTACAAGGAAACCTTTTCGATTCACCAAGCGTGCTGCCTGCAAGCCTACTTCGATTTGGACAAGTTTACTGCCTACAAACCTACTTCGACTGGACAAGTTTGCTTCCTGCAAGCCTACTTCGATTTGGACAAGTTTACTGCCTACAAACCTGCTTCGACTGGACAAGTTTGCTGCCTGCAAGCCTACTTCGATTTGGACAAGTTTACTTCCTACAAACCTGCTTTGACTGGACAAGTTTGTTGCCTGCATGCTTGCTTCATTTGGACAAGTTTCGATGGGACAAAGTAACCATCTCTATGCACCCTTAGAATCCACTTGCACCAAGGGCCTCTTGCATACTTTGCTTCATACAAGTTTCGTTTGAGCCAAGAGGTATCTTCATACAAGATTTGACTAAGTTCTTGCTTCCCTTGAAAAAGCGCCCTTCAATTTAGAAGCCAGGAACTTCCCTCATGCTAAAAGACACAAGGCAATGACTCCCTTTATGTTTGTTTCGATCCACATGCTTCGATTGGGAAATGTGCTTCCTTCGAGCTTGAGCTTTCGATTTGACAGTATGTTTCCTTCGATACAAGCTTCGAATGGGCATTAGCTTGTTTCGACCACAAGCTTCGACTGAGGGAAAGGCTTCCTTCGAACAAGTGTGTTTCGATCTCATTCTTGCATTCGACTCAAGACCAAGTCTCATTTTCAATGTTAAGTTGCTTCCAAATCTTTACATAATCAGAGGCTTACACAAGTTTGTGATACATTTCCTAAGGGTTCGAAGGTTTATTCATGGGATAATACCATTCTTGGACAAATAGTCAAATACAACACTCCAAAAATCTGTTGTTGCTGCTCCAATGCCTGCTGTAAGATGCCAAAACAACACAAAAAAAACTGCTACAAAGCAGTCCTGCCACGCTGCTCCCATACTTGCACCAAATTGACATATAAGCACTGTCCCTCGAAGGCTACAAAGAGCATTTTACTCAAAAATTTCAAATTATTTTGTTTTCCCTCCAAAAGCTTCAGTCAACTTTGCCTATAAATAAGAGGCTCCAACACATGTTTAAGGGAGGATCTTTGGACCAGAGGAACGAATCCCCCAAATTTTATCAAACACAACAAAACTTCTCAAGTTCATCAACACTTGAGAAATCAAAACCCAGAATCCCAAAACACTCACCTCTTTCGATTCTGAAGAACACCCCACACATAGAAGTTTGTTCAAACTCAAAGACAACCTTCTGTGACAACTCTTCGAACCAAAAGCAAACCCCCCGTGACTATTCTTCAAATTTCAGAAACGTCTAGGTAGCAGTTCAAGTTCGAATCCCACATCCATTCAAGGCTTGAAGCAAGGTAAGTTATTCTTACCTTTGAACTTTTCGTTTCATAACATGTAAATACAATTCCTTTTCGTTTGATACACTATACATACCATTGTTCCTTTCGTTTCTATATTTGTAACATATCTTTCAGAGCTACCTCTTTCGTTTTTGCTTTCTGTTTACTTGAACTAGCTTTAACTATTAAACTGTTTGAAAGACAAATACTAGCATGGCCTCAGGCCATGTTGCCATTTAATGCTTTAAATGAAAGAAACAGGAACAGGAAATAGGAAACGAAGCTTCTGGCTTCTACCCTCTTTCTCCAGGTCAAACGAAAGAGACAACCAGGAGGAAAACCATGTTGACTTCTAAGCCCAAACGAAAAGTATGCCTTCACTAACTTCCAGGCTCAGTCTAAAGGCATTCCCTCACTGCTTTCAACCTCTAGTCGAAGAAGACAATAAAGCAGACTTCGCCATACACTGACTTCCAGGCCAATCGAAAGATAGAACCTCACTGGTGCCACCCCCTAATCGAAGGCCATAACCTCACTTGTGCTAGCCCCAATCGAAGGAGGCCAACAAAATGCAAGTCGAAGGGTGCTACTGCCTGGGTCGAAAGACACTCATTTTTCTTACTTTTATCTTATTTTTTTCATATTTTTTATGCCTTTTGATATGGTTGTAATATCGTAGGATTTTATCTTTCTGCATTTTATTTACTTTGTACAAATGCTAGTAATTAGGCGTGTATGGCAAGATAAAATCAACAAGTAAACAAACCAAAAAAATCCAAAAAACAGTCTTTAATCATTACTTGAATATATCTTAAAACCCGCAAAACACTCAACAAATCAAAACTCACCCCAAGGGCATGTTATCTCCGTTCTACCGCGATAGCGGCCGTGCCTATTTCTAGAATGCGTGCGTTAATATCGCCCACTAAAAAACATAAACAAATCACCTTTTTTTTAGAGGAACTACGGTGTTCTGATTCCTTCATTGGATACATAGGCAAAGGGTCGTGAAACCCTCACGAACGCAATAATCAAAAACCTTTCATTTCCCCTTAAGCAAGCATAGTTGTAGATAAATACACCCTTTAAGACAAACAAACAAAATGGATCCCGTTGAGTACAACGGATGTGAGGGGTGCAAATACCTTCCCCTCACATAGCCGACTCCCTTACCCTTTCTCTTGGTCTCAAGACCATCTTATCCATTCCCTTGTGGTTTTATCGATATTTCCCCTTCCTTCGGGATAAATAAAGTTCGGTGGCGGCTCTGTGTTTTCTGCCGGCGGTTTCAGCTGGCGACTCTGCTGGGGAGTTTTAGCGAGTCTCTCCTAGTTTTGTTTATTTGTATTTTTGGGTGTTTATTTATTTGCTTTACCTTGCTTTACTATTTTATTTCTTTATTTATTTATTTTATCCTTTTGTATGTATTGCATATTTTGTTGCTACTCACATATTCTGGATACATTGTGATGTTGTGTTTGGTGATTACTTTTGATAAGTCCTCTACCCGGACTTGGGTTACATATAGGATTAGGACGAGCGGTATAGTCATGTTAACTTTGAGGGAGTAATCCCGAAGAAGGAGGCATGAGAATCCCCCACTCAGTGGAGGTCCCCTTGAAAGTAATGATGTTTACCGAGTAATCGAGAAGACATCGTTGCTTTCGACCTGGGAGCTCAAGAAGCTGAGGGCCGTAGAACCATTAACCCATCTTGGACTTTTAGGTGTAATACGGAGACTGTAACAGAGTAATCCGGAAGTAGTCTTCACGCGATATTGCGCTCAGACGAGTTTTTCCTGCGAATATTACTGATTACCAAGTAATTAGGACATCGGTAATATCCAAAGGAAGAGCGTAGACTTCGAGAACTCTTTAGAACCTTGTTCGGCAGGTGATAAACCCCTAGTACATACCTCGTGGGTGGTTACTTTGACTCCATGCCTGTGACGTCAAACTTTTGATCCTGTTACTTTCAGCCTGTGCAACGGACTACGCAATGGTTATCCAGAATATGTGGAGCTGAGACTTCATGCCATAGCATACCATAACATCACATCATCATGTATATATATCTCATATCTAGAGAAATCCAAAGACAAGTCTTGTTGATATAACTTTTCAAAAGGGAAATTTTAAAAAGATAGACGAGTCTTTGGGTCTCATTAGAAATGAAGATAAGGCATTCATCCATGTTACCATGCATTCATTTTTTCACAACAAAAACTCATTGGGGTCCCCTTTCTCAGAACCCAATAAACAGCAAAGACGACTCATCCACATCCTTACCGTACCAGAGACAACTGTATGTTCAACGAGCACGATCTGGGTCTTTTCAGCTGAGTCATCAACCCCAGGGGCAACAAGGACGAAAGAGGAAGAAAGTTATTGAACGGAGGGTGGATCCCATTCCCATGTATCATGCTCAACTTCTCCCTCAGTTGTTGGACAATCAGTTGGTTCAACTGCGTGAACTAGGTCCAACACCAAATCCTTTCCCACGAGGGTATGATGTCAGTGCTCGTTGCGAATTCGATTCAGGCGCTCCAGGCCACACAATTGAGAATTGTAGGGAATTAAAAAACAACGTTCAAGACCTCCTTGATGCCAAAGTTATCACGTTCACTCTAAAGGGTCTGATAATGGATTGAATCCCCTAGCTGAGATAGGTGTCAAGACTGCAAGATAGTCTCCTCATTTGAGCCAGGGCTGAAGAAGTCTCCTGAGCATGGAAATTTCTAATTTCATTTTGCATTATCATTTGTAACCTTTCTCGTTTTGTTCAGTACCCACTGTATACAAAATTGTTTGTCTTTTTATATTGAATCACCATGCACTGACTGTGTTTGTCTTGAACTAATCCATTCGTATTCACTCATTTAAGTTTTGTTATTGATTTTGATGCTTAACTCTTTTTAATTTAAAGAAAAAAATAACTCTTGAGGGAGGATGATGAAGATCTGATACTTAGATTCTCAAACGGTATGCTTTTGAATAAAACCTTGCTGACGATGTACAGACATTGTTTCAAATCCCCAAACACCGGAGTTATAAGGAAGATAGACCCTCGTGAACCCTTTTGAGCTTTGAAGTAGGAGTTTCTTTTACACAGAAAAACCCTCAATTTTAACCCCGGGGCGGGTAGATTTCAGTTAATTCGATCGAGCATCCAGAACTCGTCAAGAGGGAGTTCCTAGGGATACAACAATGGTTATCCATTAAAGGGCTAGGAGAAGTCAACACCACAATGATAAACCGTCACCTACCAGCAGCGTGCATCGAAGAGAACGATATCCGGATGGGTATCTCTTGCACAATCAGGAGGTCAGCAGATGACGATACCATAACAGTTATTCTTCATCTATCCAGGACTCAGACAACCACAACCACTTCCCACCAATCAAAGATGGCGCAAAGATCAATAACTTGTTCAAAAAGAAAGAGACAAAAAGCCCCGTTAAGTCAAAACTTGAAAAACAGGAGACTTAGGCAAAAGTCAGGGCATCCCGCTGGACTACCACTTTAAAATCAAGAAATTGTCCAGGAAAAAATTAGGGAAAGCGAAATTAAAAAATAATAATAATCCTCAGCAAAGAACAAGATCGAGTGATCAGACGCCAAGAAGCCAGTGATTGTCGGGTCTTAGAAACCCCTGTGGTTCCTCAATCATCGCAAACTCTCTTCTCGGGAGATGAGTGCTCGTATTGTGTTAACTGAACATAGGAATGGAGAACATCATGGAGAATGGGTGGGCACCAAATAATTTTGAGCCTTAAATTTTTTTTTTTTTAAAAACCGTGAACCAGGCCACGTTACAACCCTTAAAAGTCCTAACTTAAGCATGGGTTAATTCAAAAGCAATATTGTAGCAAGAGTATGGTAACCTGACTCCTCGGAGATGTACTAAAATTTGATTTGGTAACACGTCACCTATTCTTAAAAACAAAAAAAATGATGCTTCGACATCATTTCAATAAAAGTTTTTGAACTTCAAGACAAGCATATAATTTGCATTAGAATCATCATTCTTAGACAAACATTCATTGCATATAAATAAGTTTTTGAACATCAAGTAAGCTTGCGTGATGAGCATCATTTGAAAACATGGTCATCTCGAAGGACGATTGCTGCAGAAACTTGTCAAAAAACAAAGATGGATCTTATTCTGGGGCATTCCCTCAAGCTGCCAATCAGAGGCTATCACGTTGATAAATCTCTTCCATATTTTTCCAGTCAATCAGAAGAAACCATGTTGATAAATCTCTTTAAAGTTCAAACTGGGGGAATAAGGCTGAGTAACCTATTCAAAATTTGTGCAACCTGGGGCAGTTACGTCGAGATTCGACAAATATCTACGAGAATCCATGATCAGAGGCGGATATTGAGGCACACCACTTTGCACCGTATTATGACACAAATCTTCCAGCATTCCACTCAAAGAGATCCTTGCAGACAGGGGAATTCCTCCTCCCCTCTTACGGAGCTACTCGAGCAAATCCCTATCATCCGTACAAATTCAATCAAGCTAAGAGTGTCATGACGTTCACTTTGGTTCAGTTAACATCCTCGGGATTATCATCATTCCTTGCAGATGTTTAAATACGCAACTCCCCAGCAATGAAGTGAACTCGGGGCATATGAAGACACTAATGGACATTTCCTAATCCCCAAGTGGTTCGTGAAGTAAGGAAAGTCAGACGGGGCCCTTTCCTCCCTGGCAATAGAGAAAACTTGGGGAATTTGGTGAGATCCATGTCTCTATTCAGTCATTCACAAGCAGTCTAGTACATGAAGGAAGTCAGATCAAGCTACTCCTCCTCAACAAGATTTAATCCCCAGTGAACTCGACAAGGATATAACTCAATTCTCTCAATTTCAAGCACCAGTCCATATTGGTACCTCAAGAGGACGAACAATAGATCCCAATGAGTTTTTAACATTTTGCATACAATAATCATCACAACATACTGCATTGCATCCTCAAACGCATAGCATATCCATGGATCATCATGTCACACCTCAAATGCATATGAAACATGAGCTAAATTAATCCCAAATCAATCTCCAAATAAACAAAACATCCTCACAAAGAGTTCCATCCTCATAATTCCCAGTTAACATCTGTTATTACACTACCAACTAAAATAAACCATGGTGCCAGTACGTCGTACTTCTCCCCAACTCTCAATGTTCATGTTATCTTTACTAGGGTCGTAGGTCGCTCGTAGGTCTTACCCTCACGTTATCTTTACTAGGGTTGTAGGTCGCTCGTAGGTCTTACCCTCACGTTATCTTTACTAGGGTCGTAGGTCGCTCGTAGGTCTTACCCTCACGTTATCTTTACTAGGGTCGTAGGTCGCTCGTAGGTCTTACCCTCACGTTATCTTTACTAGGGTCGTAGGTCGCTCGTAGGTCTTACCCTCACGTTATCTTTACTAGGGTCGTAGGTCGCTCGTAGGTCTTACCCACACGTTATCTTTACTAGGGTCGTAGGTCGCTCGTAGGTCTTACCCTCACATTATCTTTCATAGGGTCGTAGGTCGCTCGTAGGTCTTACCCTCACGTTATCTTTCATAGGGTCGTAGGTCGCTCGTAGGTCTTACCCTCATGTTATCTTTCATAGGGTCGTAGGTCGCTCGTAGGTCTTACCGTCATGTTATCTATTATAGGGTCGTAGGTCGCTCGTAGGTCTTACCCTCACGTTATCTTTCATAGGGTCGTAGGTCGCTCGTAGGTCTTACCCTCACGTTATCTTTTCATAGGGTCGTAGGTCGCTCGTAGGTCTTACCCTCATGTTATCTATTATAGGGTCGTAGGTCGCTCGTAGGTCTTACCCTCACGTTATCTTTCATAGGGTCGTAGGTCGCTCGTAGGTCTTACCCTCACGTTATCTTTTCATAGGGTCGTAGGTCGCTCGTAGGTCTTACCCTCACGTTATCTTTTCATAGGGTCGTAGGTCGCTCGTAGGTCTTACCCGCACGCTATCTTTCTTAGGGTCGTAGTTCGCTCGTAGGTCTTACCCTCACGTTATCTTTGCTAGGGTCGTAGGTCACTCGTAGGTCTTACCCGCACGTTATCTTTTATAGGGTCGTAGGTCGCTCGTAGGTCTTACCCTCATGTTATCCTTGCTAGGGTCATAGGTCGCTCGTAGGTCTTACCCTCATGTTATCTTTGTTAGGGTCATAGGTGGCTCGTAGGTCTTACCCCCATGTTATCTTTTTTAGGGTCGTAGGTCGCCCGTAGATCTTACCCTCACTTTACTTTTCTCTTGGGTCATAGATTATACGCTGATCTTTATCCATTATCTTTACCTTTCTTTTTGGATCGTGAAATATCGCTTGTTAGATTCTGTATCGTCATCAAGTTCTACTCATTGCATTTAAGTTATCATTTTGTCAAGTAATTCTACTTTCAGTCATCACGACATCGTCAACCATATCCTTTCAGTCACTTTACCGCCCACTCCCTCAAGAACCTTGTATTGGCACCATTACCCTAGTACGAGCTACCCTCTTTCAACCATGTTTTATCCATCATGACCAGTCCACCAGAAGACTAGTTTGTCTTTCTCCAGCAGACATCCGCACCAGTGAATAACACTTATACCATCTCTCCAGGGCAAATTTCGGGTCCTGGTATTTAATCATCTTCCACCTTGAACTCTCAAAAGGCTGACGCCAATCTCGCCTTCAGGTTTAAGACGATTAAATAGGGGCAGCTGTCGTACCCCAAATTTGCTCTATCTCTTTATTTTTGGTCTAGCTTTTAACTTTGCATTCCATTTGCATCATTTTATCATTCAGTCATTTGCATATCCCGCATCTCATGGAATCAGGCACTTTGGTTTGAAGTATTAGGGCTACACCCTCTTTTTATTTAATCTTGTTTTGAGGTTTTCTTATCAGGTAAAAAGGAAGCGCATCTGGTTCTCGATTAGTGGATTGTGGATCGAATTTTTGTCATCACGTTACAAGGTTGGTTCTCGCTCAATTTTGTCAAAGCATGGATTAGGGTTTATTTCCCTATGTGTGCTGGTCAAGATGCTAGGGTTTCGAGTTTTTGGTTTCTGTGAATATTTTTCTGTCGCCTGCCTCGAGGGTGGCTCAAAGCTCAGTACATTAGGCCTTTCTCACAAGGATTCTCAGGGTTTAAGTTTGCACAAGTGCATTGGGATCTTCCAGTACCAAAATTAAAAGGAAACTGACAAAAAGAGAGAAAACAGATAAAAATATTATTTTGACAAATTTGGAGGAAAACAGGTCTCCTTCGATTCAGCACCCTTCGATTGACTCTTAGCCTCCTTCAATTCAGAACCCTTCGATTGACTCTTAGCTTCCTTCGATTCAGCACCCTTCCATTGACTCTTAGCCTCCTTCGATTCAGCACTCTTCGATTGACTCTTAGCCTCCTTCGAATGCAACTTGGGCATGTCCTTCATTTTGAACTTAAAGCCTCCTTCGAATGCAACTTGGGCATGTCCTTCATTTTGAACTTAAAGCCTCCTTCGAATGCAAGTTTAGGTACATCCTTCGTTTGGATTTGAAACCTCCTTTGATTCTGCCTTTCGATTGGACAAGTATGCTGCCTACATGCTTGCAATCACAGGCCTTGACATGTTGGCCACACATGCCCCCTGCAAGGAAACCTTTTCGATTCACCAAGCGTGCTGCCTGCAAGCCTACTTCGATTTGGACAAGTTCACTGCCTAAAAACCTGCTTCGACTGGACAAGTTTACTGCCTGCATGCTTGCTTCGTTTGGACAAGTTTCGATGGGACAAAGTAACCATCTCTATGCACCCTTCGAATCCACTTGCACCAAGGGCCTCTTGCATACTTTGCTTCATACAAGTTTCGTTTGAGCCAAGAGGTATCTTCATACAAGATTTGACTAAGTTCTTGCTTCCCTTGAAAAAGCGCCCTTCAATTTAGAAGCCAGAAACTTCCCTCATGCTAAAAGACACAAGGCAATGACTCCCTTTATGTTTTTTTCGATCCACATGCTTCGATTGGGCAATATGCTTCCTTCGAGCTTGAGCTTTCGATTTGACAGTATGTTTCCTTCGATACAAGCTTCAACTGGGAATTAGCTTGTTTCGACCACAAGCTTCGACTGAGGGAAAGGCTTCCTTCGACTCAAGACCAAGTCTCATTTTTAACGCTAAGTTGCTTCCAAATCTTTACATAATCAGAGGCTTACACAAGTTTGTGATACATTTCCTAAGGGTTCGAAGGTTTATTCATGGGATAATACCATTCTTGGACAAATAGCCAAATACAACACTCCAAAAATCTGTTGTTGCTGCTCCAATGCCTGCCGTAAGATGCCAAAACAACACAAAAAAATGGCTACAAAGCATTCCTGCCACGCTGCTCCCATACTTGCACCAAATTGGCATATAAGCACTGTCCCTCGAAGGCTACAAAGAGCAGTTTACTCAAATTGTTCAAATTATTTTGTTTTCCCTCCAAAAGCTTCAGCCAACTTTGCCTATAAATAAGAGGCTCCAACACATGTTTAAGGGAGGATCTTTGGACCAGAGGAACGAATCCCCCAAATTTTCTCAAACACAACAAAACTTCTCAAGTTCATCAAAACTTGAGAAATCAAAACCCAAAATCCCAAAAGAATCACCTCTTTCGATTCTGAAGAACACCCCACACATAGAAGTTTGTTCAAACTCAAAGACAACCTTTTGTGACAACTCTTCGAACCAAAAGCAAACCCCCTGTGACTATTCTTCGAATTCCAGAAAAATCCAGGTAGCAGTTCAAGTTCGAATCCCACATCCATTCAAGGCCTGAAGCAAGGTAAGTTATTCTTACCTTTGAACTTTTCGTTTCATAACATGTAAATACAATTCCTTTTCGTTTGAAACATTGTACATACCATTGTTCCTTTCGTTTCTACATTTTTAACATATCTTTCAGAGCTACCTCTTTCGTTTTTGCTTTCTGTTTACCGGAACTAGCTTTAACTATTAAATTGTTTGAAAGACAAATACTAGCATGACCTCAGGCCATGTTGCCATTTAATGATTTAAATGAAAGAAACAGGAAACAGGAAATAGGAAACGAAGCTTCTGGCTTCTACCCTCTTTCTCCAGGTCAAATGAAAGAGACAACCAGGAGGAAAACCATGTTGACTTCTAAGCCCAAACGAAAAGTATGCCTTCACTAACTTCCAGGCTCAGTCGAAAGGCATTCCCTCACTGCTTTCAACCTCTAGTCGAAGAAGACAACAAGGCAGACTTCGCCATACACTGACTTCCAGGCCAATCGAAAGACAGAACCTCATTGGTGCCAGCCCCTAATCGAAGGCCATAACCTCACTGGTGCTAGCCCCAATCGAAGGAGGCCAACAAAATGCAAGTCGAAGGGTGCTACTGCCTGGGTCGAAAGACACTCATTTTTCTTACTTTTATCTTATTTTTTTCATATTTTTTATGCCTTTTGATATGGTTGTAATAGCGTAGGATTTTATCTTTCTGCATTTTATTTACTTTGTACAAATGCTAGTAATTAGGCGTGTATGGCAAGATAAAATCAACAAGTAAACAAACCAAAAAAATCAAAAAAACACTCTTTAATCATTACTTGAATATATCTTAAAACCCGCAAAACACTCAACAAATCAAAACTCCCCCCAAGGGCATGTTATCTCCGTTCTACCGTGATACCGACCGTGCCTATTTCTAGAATGCACGCGTTAACATCGCCCACTAAAAAACACAAACAAATCACCTTTTTTTTAGAGGAACTATGGTGTTCTGATTCCTTCATTGGATACGTAGGCAAAGGGTCGCGAAACCCTCACGAACGCAATAATCAAAAACCTTTCATTTCCCCTTAAGCAAGCATAGTTGTAGATAAATACACCCTTTAAGACAAACAAACAAAATGGATCCTATTGAGTACAACGAATGTGAGGGGTGCTAATACCTTCCCCTCGCATAACCGACTCCCTTACCCTTTCTCTTGGTCGCAAGACCATCTTATCCATTCCCTTGTGGTTTTATCGATATTTCCCCTTCCTTCAGGATAAATAAAGTTCAGTGGCGGCTCTGTGTTTTCTGCCGGCGGTTTAAAACCTCAACCTGTCAAATAACTTCTAAAGATGGTCAAGATGCTCTTCTTCAGTATGGGATCTCGCAATCATGTCGTCGACGTATACATCAATCTCATGATGGATCATGTCATGGAACAAGGCGACCATGGCGCACCGATATGTTGCCCCAACATTCTTCAATCCAAATGGCATGACCTTGTAGCAAAAGGTACCCCATTGAGTAACAAAGGTTGTCTTCTCCATGTCTTCGGGAGCCATCTTAATCTGATTATAACCAGAGAAACCACCCATAAAGGAGAAGACCTTATACTGTGCGGTGTTGTCAACCAGAATGTCGATATGAGGCAGAGGGAAATCATCATTGGGGCTTGCCCTGTTCAGATCCCTATAGTCAACACACATTCAAACTTTACCATCCTTCTTCGGCACAGGAACCACGTTGGTAATCCACTGCGGATATGAAGTAACTGTTAGAAAACCGGCGTCAAACTGTTTCATAACTTCAGCCTTGATTTTCTCAGATATCTCCGGGCGCATTCGGCGGACCTTCTGTTTCACTGGAGGACAGTCTTCCTTGGTAGGCAGGCGGTGAACCACAATATTGGTATCCAACCCAGGCATATATTCATAAGACCAGGCAAAGATCTCAACAAAGTCACGCAGCATCTGAATCAACCGTTTCTTAACACTAGCTTCTAGATTTGCACCGATCTTGACCTCTTTCTTGTCTACCTCTGTACCCAGATTTACCGTTTCCACTGACTCTTCATGCGGATGTATGGCCCTCTCTTCCTGAAGTAACAGTCTAGCAAGTTCACCAGGAACTTCACAATCATCTTCACCTTCGTCTTCGGCTAAGTTGATTGGACTTTCGAAGTCATAACCGGCAGTAGCAGAGTCGTTATCAGTGGGATCTAGAGTGGATGTAGACCTGTATATGTGAGTGTGTGTAAAATAGTTGTTTTGCAATATGTAAAAAGAAAAACAAGGAGCACAAAATTTGAAATGCAAGAAACTTCCAATGCTTTTATTAATGATATATGTAGATGACACACATAAAGCCCTCACAAACAAAGCCACGGTGCCTCGGGTAAGACACCGGGCCGTAAAGTTTAAAACATTGTCTGTTAAAAATTCAAAACAAAAGTCTCATTACTGGGTAATAAAAGAAATTGGGACGAAGTCTTTTTTTGTCCAATTGCTTAGTCCCCCATCAGTAGTAGGATAGATCCAACTATCAAACTTAGATTCTTCAACATCGTCTTCAATGGCATTTACTCCTGAGTTGCTGATAAACAGGGGAGGTCTTCCGATCCGTGCGCTCCGAACAGCCCTCTGAGCTTCTGCAGTGAAACCTAAACCAAACTTGTTAGTTTTATGTGCAAAATCAGGGAGTTGGCCCCAATTTGCACACCCACCTTTCTCAACAACAGCTCGGACATCCTTGAAGGAAGCCATCTTCATTGGAGGATCTTCAACAACAGTTTCAGTTGATGCTAGTGTCTGGGGTACTTCTTCAAAATGTTGAAACAAAGTCTCAATGAACTCCCCATCCATCTCCACATACCGAAAAGAGTTGAGGTGGCTCACCATGTACTCCTCTTCTCCTTGTACTGTCACAATTTTCCCTTTCACTGGGTACTTTAGCTTCTGGTGGAGCGTTAAGGTTACTGCCCCAGCTTTGTGGATCCACAGACGACCCAAGAAACAAGAATAAGATGGGCGAATGTCCATCACATGGAATGTAGACACGAAGATCTAAGAACCAACCTTAATCGGAATATTTACTTCTCCATGTACCATCCTCTTGGACCCGTCAAAGGCCCTGACTACAATGTTACTCGGCTTCAGCTCCAACCCTTCACAGTCCAACCGGTCTAAAGCTTTCTTAGGCAAAACGTTCAACGAGGACCCAGTATCCACCAATACATGAGCTAGAGTAGAGCCCCTGCATTCAATGGAGACATGCAGGGCGTCATTGTGATTCTTCCCCTTGGCAGTCAAGTCTGCGTCGGAGAAACCCAACCCATTATCTGCTCTCAGACTAGCCACACAATCTTTAAACTGATCAGCTGATGTCTCATGCGGCACATGCACTGTCTTCAGGAAAGCAATCAGAGCCTTAGCGTGGGCTTCTAAGCATAGCAACAAAGAAAACATAGAGATTTTGGATGGGGTTTGCCCCATCTGCTCGACTACATTGTAGTCGCTCTTTTTGATGATCTTCAAAATTTCCTCCATCTCTTGTCTAGAGGCTTCAATAGTAATTTTCTTTGGTGCCTCCATCTGGGCAGGCTCACCGGTGGTCCTTTTTCCCCGAGTGTCAGATGACTCGGCAATAGGGGTAAGAATTGGAACTTGAAAGGGGACAGTAATAGGTGTACTGACAGGTGTAGTAACAACAGGCTTCCGAACAGTTGGTGGAGAGATCTCAGGGGAGAAAAGTCTTCCGCTGCGGGTGACTTTGGCAGGTCCAACAATATTGCTGATGTCAGTATCAACCTTTTCAGCACTCAAGTCTTGCTTAACTCCGTGATAGTAAACGTCAGCCCCGTAGTGCCATGGGATAGCTTTATCTGATGTATATGGGATAGGCCCAGGAACAATGATGATCAAGGGAGTGATTCTTGGAATAGATGTAATTCTAACAAGCTTTCTCGAGGAAGCCTTGGAAGAATTGTCGAAAATGGTGATTATAGCAACTTCTTCAGTAGGAACAAAAGGAACAAAAGTCTTCTCAAACAGAATTTCTTTATTATCCATCAGGCGTTGGACACCTGACTTCAAAATATGGCAACCAGTAGGTAGGACGGCACACAGATGGCAACCTTCGCCATAGCCCAGAAATAAACCGGCTAATAAAAGGTTCTTCTTCACAGTCATCAATGGAGTAACAATGTCTTTCACAAAAACCAAAAACGAGTCTTCATCTACAACATTCACTCCATGCTTGGGCATAGGAGCAGTCACAACATTAGGTCTTTCAGGTGCTTCGAACTCAATCTCCTTAGCATCAATCAAGTCATGTACCTTATTCTTTAAAACCCCACAATCATTCGTATCATGCCCCGGGCTATCAGAGTGAAAAGCACAATGAGCGTTTGGATTGTACATCGGCGATGTTGTGTTGGGATTCTTCGGGGCCTCCTTCGGAATCACCAAGTTGGTTTTCAATAACTGTGGCAAAATTTGGGATAAAGTCATGTTGAGCTGAGTGAATTGTCTTTGCGGCATCTCGGCCCTTGGCTGATTGTTGCATTGTGCGGCAACAGTTGGTCTTGAAATAACAACTGCATTAACAACTTGGCGGCATTTAGGTCTATTATGGTTCTTTGAACTGTAAACTGCGCTGGACTCCTTCTTAAAAGGCTTCTTTTCGGTACTTGATGAAGCACCCTTCTGTATCTTACCGCTCTTGATACCCGCCTCAATTCTTTCCCCGGTCATAATCAGCTCAGTAAACCCGGACGATGAACTTCCAATCAGATGGTTGAAATACGGACCAGACAAGGTCCCCAAAAACATATCCACTAGCTCCCTATCAGCCAACAAGGGTTGAACTCTTCCAGCAAGGTCCCTCCATTTCTGAGCATAGTCTTTGAAACCTTCGCTCGCACCCATAGACATACCATGAAGTTTGGTACGTGTGGGAGAGAGGTCGGCATTGTATTGGTACTGCTTGTAGAAAGCAGCAACCAAATCCTCCCAATTACGGATACGAGCTCCTTCCAGCTGGTAAAATCATTCAAGCTAAGTCCCTGAAAGGCTGTCTTGAAAGAAGTGGATCCAGAGGTTCCTGTCAGCGGTGTATGGCTGAATTTTTCTAACATACGAATGGAGGTGCAACTTTGAGCAAGAAATCCCATCGTATTTAGAAAAGGCTGGTGCTTTAAACTTGTGGGGAATCACCACCCCAGATGACAAACCTAGATCACCAAAGTCCAACCCAGGGACCTTCTGAATCTCCATCGCACTTAACCGGTCCTCAAGCTATTTATACCTATCCTCAATCGGAGGATACTGGTCTTCGTCAAAGTCAGTCTCGTTGTCTGAAACCACAAGGCTAGGAGCCTTCCTTTCTTCCTGATTATCTCCCCCTCCAGATGAGTGAGTCAAATCAACCTCTTCCCGCAAATTGTTTCCAAATTTGCGACCCATATTCAGTAGGACCGTCTTCTTCTTCTTCTTCTTATCTTTCAGGATAAGGGTTTTCAGATCTTGCTGACCCTTGGCCAAACTCATGAACAATTCTTGGAACTGAGTGTTTTGAGCTTGCAGAGCCTTGATATCTTGATCAGTTGATGTTTTAGCAGACATGATGTGCTGAAATAAACAACGAAGAAGATAAGAGACCTGTAATGGGTACCTGTGATGAGGTGCATGGAATGAAATGCGTATGATATGATTTCAAAGACGTCGAGAGATTCAAATTCGTAAACCAAAATGAAACACACTTTTAATAGATAAACTTGAAACAAATGTTTGACAAATTCCCTTAAGGCGTTACAAAAGGAAATACTGAAAAGTAAATCAAAACTAGAAATAATCAAAAGACATCAGCGCTCCCATGGTCGTTTCCCTTTGGTGTTGACATAGTCGTTGAGGATATGCTTATTCTCCAATTGCCTTGTCAACTTTAGGATCTTCCGCTCTTGTTCGTGATACTTTTCTCTATAACTATCCCGCTCTTCCCTTAGCTGCATCCAGGACCTCTTTAATGCCCCAATATCAGTAGGCATGTATGGATGTAAGATGGTAGGAGGAACCCCTTCTTCATCAGCAACCTCAATAATTACAGGCAAGATAGCTTCGTACGGTATTCCTAGCTTTTGGGCACGTATACGAACCCATCAGAGATATGGTTCCATTAGAAGAGAAGTCTTCACACCTAACTCGTGCAGATAAGACCTGTGCACCCTATCCCAGGCTCGTATAAATCTGCGACGATGCTCGTCACTATCCCCTTGGAAGTCAAAGACAATGCTTGGAATCAGCAACTCATGAGGTCCTTCCCTCCTAGCTCGCCCAAATTGCCGTAAGGCCAAACACGGATTATAGGTGATCCCTCCATTGATTCTTAGAAGCGAACATTAGGGTATTCCCCACATCGATCAATTATAGCTACGTCTTCCATGTCCTTATTAGTCCAAATGATGTCCATGTGAGAAAGAGACATAATCTTGTGAGCCCAACCCATGCCTTCCTTGTTCTTCAAAACTGATTTGGGGAGGTTAGAAATAAACCACCTCGCCAGCAATGGTGCACAACACATAAGGGTTCCCCGTTTCCGAGCAGTACGGGCATAAAGAGCGTGCAGAATGTCACCCAAGAGAGTGGGTACCGAATTATGGGAAATGAAGATCTTCACCGCATTCACGTCAACAAAGGAATCTGAGTTAGGAAATAGAACCAGACCATAAATGAGAAGAGCCAGGATGTCTTCGAACGCCTAAAAGTCTAAGCTGTCCCAAAACTGATTAGCCCGATCAACCAAGAATTTAGCCAAGAAGCCCTTTGTCCCACTCCTAGTCCCCCAGTTTGACATTACCTCAGCCTTTGTCAGATGGAGGGCTGAAGCAATCTCTTCCGGCCTAAGGATCTTCTCCCAACCTATAAATAAGGTCTGCTCTAGAATGGAGATACCAAGTAGATCAGAGAACTCTTCCAAGGTAGGGACCAACTGGTAGTCCGAAAAAGTAAAGCAATGGTACAATGGATCAAAGAATTGGACTAAGACACTCATCATCTGTTCATCCATTTTGGAAGTGACCAAACCCAGGAGGTGACCATGTCTTCTGATAAAGGAGGAAGTATCTGGAATCTTTGCAACCAATTCCTTGAGCTGAGTGGGAATCTGGACAAAGTTGATCCGAATAGTGTTTCTACGCATAGGTGACATGACCTACAAAACAAAACAAAGATGAATCCCCTCTGTCTTTAAAATAGGTTAGTCTTGATGCAAGATGCATACAATGTCATGATGCATGATGTTATGATAGAAAGACATCACAAGTATTAACAAATAGCAAACATGGTAAGGGCACACAAGTCACACAGACAACCCTTAGATTTCAGGCTGGCAAGGAGTTTAGGTATTACCCTCTTTCAGTTTAGTTGGTTCGAACCTGTCCTAGTAATAGTAACCAGGTTCTAGAGGATCTCAATATCACTGACTACCCTCGATCGGTCATAATTCCAGTTTAGTAACCTTTTCTTGCAGCCGAATCATCGCGAGAGTTTAGTCTTAATGAGTGTAGCATACTGCTACTGTTCTATGACCAAGTTGGTCAATTAAAGGTGCTAAGGTTAGTTGGTGCTTAATGACCCCTTAGAAGACCCATATTCTCCTCGTTGCACCACAAGGGATATCGGTACAAACTGAAGTGCCACACCAACGTAGCTATTGCTTCAACCGTATCGGTCTACACCGTACAGTTCCCTCACAGTTTATTGCTACTTACCTAAAGGGTATCCCCCAGATCCAGGTTATGATCTATAGTAACTCCGATTCAAACCCACAAAGATAAAGCATACAAGTAAAGCAATTGAAAACACTGTGAACTATTCCTAAGGTACACCCCACTTATAATCATCCCCAGCAGTCGCCAGTTCTGTGATACGATGGGAAGAACTGACTGTTTTTTGGAATGCTGGTTTGCGTTTTACGTTTGTTTTTGCAAAATTCTGCGGTAAGCAAGAGTCGCCACCGAATTTTATTTTATCCAACAAGGAAAGGAAAAAGCACAGAAAAATTCCTTTTTCGAGATATTTCTCGGGTTCGGGGGGTAGATTATAGAAAGGGAAGGTATTAGCACCCTTTCTATCCGTGGTTATCCACGGGCTCTTAGGTACTTGCTCATTGTTTTCAAAATTGTTTTCTTTGTGCTTGTGGATTTGAAAAAGTTTTGTTTTGAAACTTCGATTTAACTCTTATTTCTGTCCTCAAGAGTGTAATGAAGTGTTTTGGAAAACTTTGTTCGAAAAGTGTAAGTGTGAAGAGTTTTGTTTTTTGAAAGAGCATGTATCTAAGAACCATCTACTTACTCGAAAAAAGAATAGTTCTATGCTAATTTCCTTTAGGCAATGCTATCCCACTATTGATGAGTAGGTAGCATCATCGTTGGAGTTTGAGGGTCAATTCGAATGAGGGACATACGGTCACTAAAGCAATGTTAGGACGCCTTAGCGGTAGCCCTAATGTCTTTGATCATTTGTTTGAGGCAACAATATCCGAGGCAACAGTTTCGAGGCAACTATGATCTTTTAGGCAAGAGGACGACCTATAAAGCGACCTATACTTAATGACCGTGTACGAAGGCAACCAAGTGAGGTATACCCTAAGAGTGCGCATGTGTGAGTGTGTCGTTTTCAGTTATTTTTATCTTTGCACATGTTAAGGGTGATCTAAGTTAATTTTAAGATTTAAACATCCAGTCTTGTCATGCGAACCCTATTATCAAACATCTAACAATTGTAATTTGCGGAAATAAAAATGCGGAATTTAAATTACAAGGCGTCGGGTATTTACATCACCAAAGACAAACCCTTTGAAAAATAAAGTAAAGCGGTAAAAATAATTAAATGTCCTATTTAACTATTACAATCCGGAAGCAGGTACATTATTGGATAAAAATAAATAAAGCGCGCGGGAAATTAAATCGAGTGCGAATTTTAGGGTTTTGACCCTTTTGAAAGAAAATTGCTTTTTTTGTTATTTTTATTTAAGAAAAGAAATTAAACCTAAATTAAATGACTAAGTTAAATTAATAAATTAATTAAATGAAAAAATAAATTATTTGGGAGTTTTGATTATTTAATAAAAGAAAATAAAATTAATTAAATTAGTAGCTAAAACCTAATTAAATCTAATTAATTTTAATTATTTACAAAAATGAATTAAAGTTTTCTAATTAAAAATCTAATCAATTAATAAGTTTATTAAGAAAAATAAAAATTTAAAATTTGATTGAATAAAAATATTTTTGTGATTTTCATTTGATAAGAAAAAGAATTTTGTGATTGGTTAGAAAATTATTTAAATAAAATAAAATAATTAAATTAAATAAAAATATAAAGATATAAGAGAAAAGAGGTAATGGGCCTGATTTGAGGGTGTGAGTAGCAAATCTGTAGGCCCAACAATGCTGGCCCTTTGGACTTTTTTGGATTTGGTACACATGCATTGACCAGCGCTTTGGTGGACCTTCAACTCTTGGCCACCAGATCTGGCCATTGGCCATCTGGCGCTTGGATTGATGAGGGCGCGTGGTATGGATCAAGCTTGAGCGTGCATACAATCACCTGAAAAACATGAAGAAAATACAAAGTGCTGGAGGCAGGGATCGAACCCCTGACCTCCAGCGTTGGAATACTTTTAAGCTGACATGACAACCGCTAGGGCGTGTTGTTGTTTGTTTATTAATAACACAAAGAATATAATATATATGAAAACAAAACAATTTCCAGAAGAAAAAAAAAACACGCGTTTCATTTGAATGGTCCAATAAGCGAGTGACAGCTCTTCGTCCCTGTCCTCGCACTACTGTAATATTACTTGCGGATTTGAATCCGCAGCTAAAAGCGCAACTTACTCCTAAAATCATCCTCAGGCAATAAAAATGAATTTCAAGGGCATGGTCGTGTTCGTCTCAATCTCCTGGATACAACCATGCCCATCGTGTGGACCAATTTTACCTGAAATAAGAACCCCTAAAAACAGAAACAAAACCCTAGCCATGGCGTTTCATGGTTACAGTGCATATAAATCAAATTGATTATTGCTAATAGCTTGCAAATGATATGAGGGTCAGCAATATGCAGTTATTTCATTCAAATGATGCCAGAATAAACCAAATCGAATTCAAGAACAAGGATGAGTTGCGTGAGACTTACAACACGTATGGAGGCTTGATAATGCTTGGTTTGGATCCAAGTAGCTTGTGTGAACGGCCAGGAATCGATTGAGACAACTCTCGCGTCCTGAAACTGCCTTTAACCTGGACTTTGATCTCCAACTTTTTTGTGAATTTTTGCAAAGTGGTTCTGCCTCTTCCAACGATTTTCAACCCTTATTTCGTGTGCTTTATCTTGCTTATGTATTACTCAGTGCATTAGGTTTACAAACTTGGTCCAAATCTTGCCTTATCAATGCTTGCATATTTGATTTGATCTCCATTTACAAGCTTGCCAAATTTTCTTAATTCCAATCTTTTTGCACATGATTCACTTAATACGAATTTGATGATGATAATAGCTGTATTTGGAGCCTGAAATCAACACAAGATCTTGGTTATCAATGCCTTTTGATTTTTATTTGATTTATTTTGATTTAAATCAAATTAATTCAAATAAAATCAAAATAATTAATAAAAAATGATATGGACACATGGCTGGAGCTAGGGAACGTGGGCAATAATGAAAACTTAAATCAAGTGAAAAAGAATGGGCCCATTTGGCAAAATTTGAAGTTTTGGGGATAGTTGACGTTTGGCAATTTTGCAAAAAGTCCAACTTTAACAATGCATAACTTCTTCAATTTTGAACTTTTGGAAGTGTTCTTGGACTTTTTAGAAATCTTGAGATGTCCTATAACCAGCCCTTTTGGTCTCATCTCATTTTGATATTCCATGCACAAGTTATAAGCTTTGACAAAAAAGGTGTTTTTGTTGACTTTCAAAAATGACCTATAATGTCCAAATTCATAACTTCTTGTGAGTGAATTTTTTGGATTTTGCGTATGAAGATGGATTGTAGGGGATTGCATCCTATTCAAAATGAGCTTTGGATGGGTCATTTCCCATAAAGTATGAGAAAGTTATGCTTGGTCAAAGTTGAGTTGACTTTTCCTTCAAAACCCTAATTTAGCAACTTTTGAGTCTTGATGAATTTTGAGCAATCCTTGATGAATCATGATCAACCCTTTATAAAATTATGAAATTTACTTCAAAATGAGAATGTTGACAAAAAATCTTGAAGTTTGACTGTATGTAGGTCACAGTTGACTTTTGCCCTAGAACAGTCGATTTTTGGACCTTTGAGCAATTGACTGAGCAAACTTTCTCTGCAAGGCTTGAAATTTGACATGGATGATCTTGAGACCATATTAGGACATTGGGGAGAACTTGAGGTCATTTGGACTCAAGGATCTTGATGCAACACAAAACCCTAATTTGGGGTAGACTGCCTTAGGAGAGAGCTTGTCTGACCAATTCTTGGGCTACCTTGAGCAACTTGGAGATTTTTATTGCAATGTTTTTGAGAAATATGGGAGGGAAAATTTTGGGGTACAACAGTATTAATGGAACATTGGTCGAAACACGCTAGGCTTTTCGATTCGTTTAACCTAAGAATTCAACGGGAGAATTGGCGAGAACCCACTGGAATCTCTGAGTCGTTTAACTCAATACTTCCACAAGGATCATTGGTCGGGACCCACTGGGCTCCCAAAGTTGTTTAACTTAAGTCTTCCATATATAACATTAGTCGGAACCCACTAGGATCTTAGAATCGTTTAACTCAAGACTTCTAGAGGGAGCATTGTTCAAAACTCACTGGACTCTGTGAGTCGTTAATCCAAGAATCCCACAAGGAGCGTTGGCCAGAACCCACTGAGATTCCCGTGTCACTTAATTTGAGATAATCGCAAGAACAGAGATTGTTAATCCCCGGGTTCAACGAGGAGTGTTTAATAAACACTCAAGGATAAGACTTTCATGACTCTCTACGGTATAACTAAGCAACTCTAAAATCTAAACAAATGTATGAACAATGCGTAAAACAAAAATTTAAGAAGGGAAAAACCATTATGCATTATATGATACAAGTCCTAAAAAGTTGATTAAAATAACAAAAGAGTAACGTTACATCAAGCCCTCAAAGGGCCAAAAATCCATAAAACAACAAAGGAAAAAACCTAGTTCCAAGGTCGGATGTCGTAGTCTTCTTGCCTCTAACCTCCTCATCATTAGTCTTATTGGGTGGCTAATCCTCAATGAAAAATTTAGTTTCATTGGAAGCATCTGGCTCGAGAGTCGACTCAGGGTCAACTTCCTTTACCAGACGAACACCCACCACCTCCTTGAAATAATCTAACTCAAATAAGTAAAGGTTGGGGTAGAGGTAAAGAGCCCAAGTCATGGATTTTTCAAAGCCTAGGTCTCTGTACATGAGAAGATTTATACGTTCTTCCTTAAGGTCCTTTTTAAGGACCTTAACAACCCCTTTGTGTGAAGTTACCTCCTGCTCGACTTAAGAAAATTTCTTGCAGTTTGACTTGAAGCCAACATACAAAGACTTCTTCTACTCTTTGAGAGAGTTGTGCTCATCCTAGGATAATTTGAGTTCTATTTCAAGCCCAATAATTCTTTCGTTAGTATAGGCGAGCATAGTCTGATCGATACCTTGAGCTTCTTTCACCCTGGAAAGCTCAAGCCTTAACTCATCCACGTGATGGTTAGATAAATATCACACTTCAAACTATGCCAACCCTAGAATGTAGCCCCTTATAATGAAAGTGCGCACATGTGGAAAAATTATTTAGGAACCCATAGTTTTAGCCTTCTCGTATCTTTTTTTGGTAGCATGAAGACGATCATACAAAAAGCCTAGGCCGTCGAAGCTCTAATTCCAAAACTTGAATTCTTCACTACCTTTGGAAGAGGGCCCTCATACTTTCACTATTTATCTTTCCATCCACTGGCTTCCTGATCAATAAAGATCGTTGTTGTACCCCAAAATTTTCCCTCCCATTCTACGCAAGATATGCTCATTAGGGTCCTCAGTTGCTCAAGGTTGACCAAGAATTCACAAGACAAATTCTCCTCCTAAGCAATGGATTTCCAACTAGAGTTTTCATTTCTCACAAAGAATTTTGGTTTGCAAAGGCTCCAAGTGATTTCCATGGCACCCTATACGCCTTAGCATAATGGCATGGCTAAAAGAAAGAAAATAAGTGTACTGAACATGACGAGATGTATGTTGAGAGCTAAGAATATGCCTAAGAGATTTTGGGCTAAAGCAGCTTTGACAAGCAGGATACTTGCTCAAAGAAGAAGATGGTCAAAAAGACACCGCATGAGGCTTAGACTGGGCCGAAGCCAAGTGTAAGTCATGTTAGAGTTTTTGGATCAATGTGTTTCAGGCATGTACCTGAACAATTGAGAAACAAGCTGGATGATCAAAGTGAAGTCATGGTGCTCATAGGTTATCCTTCGACTGGTGCATACAAGTTGTATTCACCGACTAAAGATAAACTAGTGATCATTAGAGATGTGCTTAAAGATGAAAGCAAAAGGTGGGATTGGAGTCAAAGTTCGACAAGAATCAGACACAATCACAACTTTGTTCGAAGAAGATGAACAAAATGAAGCTTCGACAAGTCAAAATGAACAAGGTGATACTTCGACTGGTCGAATCGAAGAACCACCTGTGCAGAAGGAAAGAAGATCCACAAGAACAAGAACTGAGTTCAACTAGGCTGATTGGATATGAGAGGTTTCTAGATCAAGCAATCGATGCAGATGGTGACTTAATCGAAAAAGCCATGATGGTGAATCCTTGAGTAATTCGAATTGGTGTGAAGCCATGAAAGAAGAACTTAGAGCCATTGAGAAGAACAAAACATGGGAGCTTTTCGAAAGAACTAACAAAAAACCAATTGATGTGAAATGGAGCTACAAGTAGAAACGAAAACCTAGTGGGATGAAGCTTGTTGGGCTTGGACTGATTAGCTTGAGGCCCAAATTCGAGCAAGACACCAACCACAACATGTCTAGGTTCATTATGTTTCCAGAATTGCAAGAAAATTATTAAAATGACAACTTTTCAAATCTTTTGTTTCTGCTTTCAATGCCATGGTTAATGGGTGATTCATACCATATTTGTTCACCACTACACCCCTATATAAATACAAGACCAAATCAGAAGTAGATGACACACACATATTGCATATCAAAGCTCCACGAAAAAAATCATCAAAGTTGTGAAACTCCCAAAATCCTTCCTCCATCCAAACCAGTGTTGCATTCGCATTCTTGAGACTCCCAGGAGTTTATTTCAGTCCATATCCACACCTGAAGTGCCCAAAAGCTAGCCAATCGAATTGCTTCACTTTGGTAAAACTCTCCCTATTGAATCTCTTAATACATATAGCTTAAACGAATTCAACAAGTATATTCTTGTATATATCATTATTTTGATTTGTTCTAACGTAATACATGAGAGATTAGATGCAGAATTAGGGATTTACCAGGTTTAGGGCATAATCTGGATCGTGGCTCGAACTGGATGATATAGCCAAGATCTATCGAATCCAATACCAGATTCTAACCCTGGTCTGGAATTTTGTCTTTCTAATAAGTTTCTTGTAAATCCAGTGTTCGCAGATCGAAGGAGTGCACCGTACACCATCATTCCCCTACTTCCAGATGTTGGCCAATCCAGATCCAGTGCCCTCAACGTGCAGTCCATCATGCACTTTCGACAACCTCCTTCATTGGATCGAAAGGTAACCAGGGCCTCTTCTTGATCTGAGCCTATGTTTTGCAAACTATACCCCCTCTATCTCTGTTGCTATCAGGCCCATTTTCATATTTCTTTTATTTATTTGTTTTAATTATTTATTTTAATTATTTATTTCTTTTAATCATTTTTTAATAACAATATAAAATTAGAGAAAAAAATCTTAAAAAATATAATTTTAGGTTTTTTCATTAAATTAATTTTTGTAAATTAATTAATAATTATTTAACCATTTTCTTTAATTTAAAATTAAATAGATTTAGGTTAATTCACTTTCTTTGCATAATAAAAATTCCAAAAGAAAATTATATTTGTTTAGAATTATTTTCAATTAATAACTTTTCTTTTCTTTCAATTAACTAGTCTAATTTTAACATTTTCCAAATAAGCAAAAAAAAAAAGAGTTTTCTTTTAACTTAGAATTTTCTAGGGTTTTATATGTTATTTTCAATTTGCGTGCGTTTATTGCTTTCGCACATTTTTTCATATTATTGTAACTGCCTACCGGGATGTAATAGACAATAACTAGGACTTTTACATTTACTGATTTATTTCCCCCATGTTTTGGACATGTAAATAATCCCATCCCCAAAGACTTGTAATAGCTAGATTTACAATTCCCGCACTTTTAATTTATGCAAATTATTAACTGTCTAGATGTATGCTAACTAGGATTATATGGCAAGAATAAAAAAAAACTATCAAACCTAACACAAAACAAAAATAACTAAATTCAAACACTCTCACATATACACCTCTATGGTATCCATACTTTGGTTGCCTTTGGAAAACAATTACAACTCTCGAAACGTGAGAGATTTTAGTGGCTACCCTCCTATTTAAAGATCATAAGTCCTTCTATGACCCTCTCGATGTTGCCTCGGTATGATCTTAAAACCTTAGGGTAGTTACTAAAGTTTCTCGCTCAGTTTCCTTTGCGACTGTATAAACGTCCCTTCAAATGTCCCTCAAACATCCAACGACTAGGGATACCTACCCACTAATAGTAGGATAGCTCTGTCTAAAGGAAAAGAGGAAAAGAAGAATCTTTCGAGTAAAGTAGATAGCTGTTAGATGCTTGCTTAAACAATTTTTTACACTTAGACAAAACTTCTTTAGAAAACATTTTTAAACACTTTGTATATGTTCTCTACTATTTCGAGAAACATTACAAATTTTGCCGCACTAAGGCGCTTTCAAAAATACTTTTCAAAAGACACAAAGCACAAGGTATTTCAAAATGAGCTAAGCATTAAGAGCCCGTAGAAAACTACGGATGGAAAGGGTGCTAACACCTTCCCTTTCCATAATCTACCCCTTTACTCAAACAAATCTCGGAAGGTCTTTTTCTGTTCTTTTCACCCTTTCCTTTGTTGGATAAAAGAAAAGTCAGTGGCGACTCTTTCTTACCGCAACATTTGTGAATACAAATGCAAAACCAGTATAACAGTCAGTTCTCCCACCATATTAGAGAACTGGCGACTCTCCTGGGGAAAGACAAAGTGAGGTTACCTTAGAGTTTAGTTCATTTTTAAATTAATTTACATTGTGTGGTTTGTATGCTTTACTTTTGAGGGCTTGTTTGGTTTGTTACTAAAAGATCCTACACCCGGATCTGGGGAACCTTTTTGGTAAGCAACAATAGATCATGGAGACTGTACGGCGTAGACCGATATGTTTGAAGATATGGTTGTATTAGTGTGACATATTTGTTGGTACCGGTATCTCTTGTGTTAAATCGAGGAGAATACGGGGCCGCTGTGTGGTGTCATAAAGTAGTAACAGACCTTAGAACCTTAGTTGAACAAACTTGGCCATTAGAAAGTAATGAGATGGTCGACCTCGGTATAAAGCTAAGGATTGGTTGATACTCAATACTACACTCATTGAGATCGGACTTTTAGAATATTTCGGCCGCGAGAAAAGATCGCCTGAGCTGAAACAATGCCTGATAAAGAAAGATAAGTGATATTGAGACTCCTTAGAACCCGGTTAATTTTTTAAGACAGGATGAACCAACTAAACTTCAAGAGGGTATTTGCCTATAAACCCCATGCAAGCCTAAGCCTAAGGTCTTGTGTGTTTTGCTTGTGTGTGATTACTTTATTTAAACATAACATCATGCATCATAACATCCATTTTCATCACACTAACCATTTCAAGGACCAAGGGAATTTATCTTTATTCTGTTTTGTAGATCATGACTTTCGTTCATAGAAATACCATCCAAATCAGCTTTATGAGAATACCTTTCCAACTCAAAGAGCTAGTATCAAGGGTTCCTGAGACTTCTTCATTCACCAAGAAATATGGTCGATTTCTCAACCTAGTTACCTCAAGCTTTAATGAAAATATGATGGGTGTACTCTTTCAATTCTTTAAACCCAAACACCATTGTTTCACATTTCCCGATTATCAGTTGGTACCCACCATGGAAGAGTTCTCTCAATTATTGGGTATATCTATTCTTGATCAGATGTGTGATCGGTGGATCTGGAACTGACTGTTTAACGCTGGTTCGCGAAATGTCGCGGAAGCAAGAGTCGCCACCGTCTTTTATTTTCTCCAAATGGAAAGGACAAAAGCACAGAAAAATTCCTTAAAGAGATTGCTCTCGGTTCGGGCGGTAGATTATAGAAAGGGAAGGTGTTAGCACCCTTTCTATCCATGGTTATCCATGGGCTCTTAGATACTTGCTCATTGTGTTTTCAAAAGTTTGTTTGCTTTTCAACTGTGGGTTTTTAAAAAGTTTCTTTGAAAATTCCAGTTCGACTCTTGTATCGGTCCTCAAGAGTGTTTGAAAATTTGCTTTCGAAAGCTTTTTGAAAAGGTGTCGGTGTGAAAAGTATTTTTTGATTTGTTTTTGAATTTAGAGCAAGTATCTAGAGTCGTCTACCTACCCTAAGGAATTCGTCTGTGTAAATGTCCTTTAAAGTAGTGCCATCCCACCATTGAGAGGTAGGTAGCACCACCGTTGGAGGTGTTCGGGTCAATTCGAGGTTCGGGACATGGTGATCACCAGAGCAATGGGAAGACACCTTAGAAGCTACCCTCATGCCAGGTTCCCGGATCATGAGGACTTACTAAGACATCCTCTACTCGACGATCACCTTTCGAGGCAAGGCAACAGTGAGGCGTACCCTAGGGGTGGTGTGTGATTTGTGTGTCATATTCATTTATTGTTTGTCTTGTCATGTATTGGTGATCTACGCTTTGATTTTATTTTTGGGCATTCATTCTTTCATGTTATTGTTTAACAGTTAAAGGTGCGGGAATTTAAAGTGCGGAAAAGATAAAGGTCCTACGCTATTACAAAGGCGCGGGTCTACATCGCCAAATTAATCCAGACCCGATTTAAAATAAAATGCAGAAAATAAATGTCTAATTAACTATTACAGGGCTTTGGAGCAAATACATTATATTCACAAAAAGAAATAAATAAAACGCGCGAAACAAAAATGTAATCGAATGCGAGGGCGTTGGACCCTTTAAAGGAATTAAAATAAAATTAATAAAATAATTAAGTTAAATAAAAAGAAAGAACTTATTTTTTCATATTTTTGTATTTATGACATTAAAGAAAAATTAAATTAATTAAAAGTTAAATAATTCTAATTCTAATTGTTTTTAATTTATTGAAGAAAATGCATTAAAGTTAAAACCTAGAATTAAAACTAAATTAATTATAAAATTTATTTACAAAATTAATGGTTAATGATACTTATAATAAAAATATTTAATAAAAAAAAAGAAAATGCTAAAGGTCTATTTTTATTATTTTTGGTTATTGTGAAAAAGAATTAAATTAACAACCTAAAATTAAATCTAAATTAATTATGGGATTTATTTACAAAATTAATACTAAAATAAAATATTTATTATTTTTATCTTTTCTGATTTTTTTGTATTTTTTTTTTATATATGTCATGAAAATATTAATTAATTAAAAAAAACAATAATTAAAAGAATATAAAAATAAAAGAAACAAAGAATGAAAAGAAATGCAAAACCTAAGGGGGTCTCCCCCTAATTTGGAGGGTGAGATCCAGTAATCTGAGCCCAATAAGCCTTAAGCCTGGCTGACTCCTCCACTCACGTACCCAAGCGTTGACTCGTGTGTACCGTGCTCCTCAGATCTGGGCCTTTGAATTGATGAGATTGAACGCGTGGCAGGTTTGATTTTGGAGATGCATGGTGTGCCTTAATATTGAAGCTGCATGGGAATGTTAATTGAAAAATAATATTGAAAGGGGTGAGGACCTGGGTCTCGAACCCAGGTCATGAACGTTGCCAACGCCTATGCTTACCACTGAACCATCCAACGCGCCTTGTATATCATATGAGAAACAAAAAATATAAAATAAAATGGTCGTTAGTGTTATAAAATAAAAAAAAGACGCGCTGGATTCAAACCAGCCATTCACAGCGTGACACACAGTCGTCTTCCCCAATGTACCTGTAATGAAAATGAAATAGCGGGGGTTTTAAACCCCCCCAAAACTCAAGCTATTTGAAAATAGCGAATAGGCCATGCCTAAACATAAATTAAGCGCGACAACAAAAATGGAATCCTCATGTTGCCACGATTTCGTTCATGCTGGTGTTAAGGTCCAATTTTACCACATAACCAAAGCCCTAATTCTAAGTTTCATGAACCCTAGTTTTTGTTCATGGTAGAATCGGATTCAGACACCTATAATCCAATTGGATGACACCAAAAGCTTCAGAGGACAATTGTTAGTACAAATCAATCAATAAAAATCAATGGAAATGGATGATTCGTGCTATGCATTTCTGAAAAAATATACAAACCGTGTAGCTTTGTGGGACTGATTCCTTGCACGTTTGAGTGTGGTTTTGATCGCTGGAGCTTCCTTGGGAACTCAGGAATATGTTTTGATCAAAATGGAGGCTCAACAAATGCTCCAAGGCAGTTTTCAGTTTTCAAAAAAAATGGCCAAAAATGTGAGTTTGCTTTTTGTGTTCTTGCGCAGCTTAGGTCTCAATTTGGTTTCTGATCACTTGTATATACCTTAGGCAATGTGTATGAAGAGGAATTATGGCTCCATAATGTATAGCATTCAAGTTCAAAATCCTCCATAAACCTCCATAACCAAACTTCCTTTTTTGGATCATTTTTTGAATTCTTGCTTCTTTGAGCCTTGGCACGAAAATGGGATATACATAATGGTGCTTCAAGGTTAATCAAAGCCAAATATTCCCTTAAATTAATTTTTTTGAATTTCTCTTGATTTTAAAAGATTTAAAATTAATTAAATCCAATAAAATCAATAAAAAATGAAAAAATTAATTAAAAAATCTGACATAAAAGTTGGGACACGTGGGAAGCATGGCTAGGCTAATTCAAGTGGAAAAAGTGGGCCCCTTTTGTCAAAAAAATGAAATTTCAAGGATAAATGATTTTGGCCATTTCACAAAAATTTCCCAACTTCTCCAATGCATATCTTGCTCAATTATTAAGCTTTGATCATGTTCTTGGACATTTTGGAAAGGTCCTGAAGTCCTCTAACCAATGTCTTTGGTCCCATGTCATTTTGATTTACCAATCTCAAGTTATGGTCTTTGACTTAAAGTCCCTTTTTGTTGACTTTTGAAAATGACCTATAATGTTGAAATTGATAACTTTTTGTGAGAGCATTTCTTGGACTTGGAGTGTGAAGATGAGTTGTAGGAAATGTCTTCCCCTTCAAAATGAGCATTGGATGGGATTTTTCTGATGAACCATGAAAAAGTTATGCCTTGGTCAAGTTACAGTTGACTTTTCAACTGTCCAAAAATAGAAACTTTTGCATCTTGATGATTTTTGAGCCAAGCTTTGAGAATCATGATCAAGCATTGATCAAATGATGATTGTGGCTTCAAAATAAGATGTTGACCAAAAATTTGAACTTTTGACTGTCAAATGACCATTTTGCCCCTACAGTTGACTGTAGTGCAATTAGGGTTTTGACTGTGCAATTTTGTACTGAAAGCCTTGAAACTTGGTATGAGGATGCTTGACCATATTTATAGGCATGTGGGACTTGATTGGACCCTTGGAAACTTCATTTTCTTGATCAGGACCAAAACCCTAATCTTGACTGTTAGGAGGCCCTTGAACTGTGCAACCCTTGGGGAATCTTGAAGCTTGACTTGGCAATTTTCTTGAAGAATATGGGAGGGCAATTTTTGGGGTACAACAGTTGCCCCTGTTCAATCTTCTTAGACCTGAGGATGCAGATTGGCTGACGTGCCTTTCGTAATCCGAAGGTGGAAGATGATTGAACACTAGAGTGCCCAGAAATTTGCGCTCACATAGTAGCAGTGTGATGATGGGAATGGGGTTATAGATGCCATTTAGAGATTGATGAATAGGATGATGGAAGGTGGATGGGCTTATAGATGCCATCTGGATGTTGATCGCATAAGAGATTCCTTAGCGAGAACTTGCATACCTGCATAAGAAAAATGAGTACCTGACATGTTGCAGGAGCTGGTCTTCAGATGCTTGATATAGATATATCCTGACTGGTTACAGGAGCTGAATCTGGAGCTTCAAAAGATGATGAATGAACCAGGGATGGTTACTACCTCAACAGGAACGGTGAGAGAACCTTGGATGACTTTAACTTCAACAGCAATCGTTGAGAAAATCTTGGTGGGAATTATCATCTCCGCAGGATCGGGGAGAGAACCATAGGAAATTATGATCTCAAAAGCAACCATTTGAGAAGAACCTAGAATGGAATTATCGTCCCCGCAGGATCGGGGAGAGAACCATAGGAAATTATAATCTCAAAAGCAAATATTGAGAAAAACCTGGAATGGAATTATCGTCTCCGCAGCATTGGGGAGAGAACCATAGGAAATTATAATCTCAAAAGCAGACGTTTGAGAAAAACCTGGAATGGAATTATCGTCTCTGCAGCATTGGGGAGAGAACCATAGGAAATTATAATCTCAAAAGCGGACGTTTGAGAAAAACCTGGAATGGAATTATCGTCTCCGCAGCATTGGAGAGAGAACCATAGGAAATTATAATCTCAAAAGCGGACGTTTGAGAAAAACCTGGAATGGAATTATCGTCTCTGCAGCATTGGGGAGAGAACCATAGGCAATTATAATCTCAATAACATTCATTGAGAAAAACCTCTGATAACTTCTACTGAGTCTTCATCAGAAAAATCTGTTTGGGGTCGATTTAGCTGGACTAGAGAAGGCCTTGGACTGGATAAGAAATCTTTGGAGTCGATTTAACTGAACCAGATAAGGTCTTAGAGTCTTGAAATATGATTGAGAATTTAGCTGAATCTTTCCTGAAAGGTAAAGGTCAGTCCTATGCAATGCATGATATGGATCAAGCGATGATGTTCTCAATATAAACGAGATTTGTATGATGCGTCTATGCATGCTATAATGATGTATGCGATGTTTAGGAATGTATGTTTTCGTCTAGGAAAGTAAATCCTTGACGGGTGCCGGGAAGTCATATCCTGGGCTGATGTTTGAAGAATAGATTTTGCTTCCGCTGGGTGATAGTTGCAAGAATACCGGTAGGAGAAGATAACTCCGTTGGGGAATAATCTTGGCGAATGGAATATTCTGCGGGGAGAAAAGTACTCTGACGATCTTGCTAGGGAGCAATACTCTGTGGAGAGAGGTACTTTGTTGAGCTGTTGATAGTAACTTGCTGGAGATACCCTTGTTGTATCGGAAGTGTTAATAGACTTCGCTGGGGATAAGAAGACTCCGTCGAGGACGCTCTTTTCGTGGCTTTTGGCTGAGGATAACCCAGTTATATCCTGTTAAGGAAATAACTCTTTGAATAAAGCCGGACGACGCGTTCGTGCTCTGCGAGGATAAGCTTCCAGAATTTACTGAGGATAAGCTTACTGCTTGGGGAGATAAATTCCAACTTTTCCTGGGGAAGCTGGATTGGACTCTTCTGGGGAAGTTTTGAGATGCACTGGAAGTAACTCCACTGGATGTTTGATATGCCGTCGGGGAACAATCTTAGCTCAAGACTGCTGGGGATGCTTGTTAAGAATGTATGTATACTGCTGGAGAATGCTGAGATCTGCGGGAGGATACCCAACTTCCTTAAGGCTTGATAATAGCTTCGCTTGAGGAGAGTGTACTGATTTGCTGACTCACTCTCTGGGGAAGTAAGATATGCTGGCTGTGTTCTTCAACCGAACCTACTTTGATACCTTGGAGGAGAGAACAATTAGATTGCTTAGACAACTCTTTATTGCCCCTGTTTCTAATGTTACCTGTAATTAATCCTTTGTTTCGTATGCAAATATTCATGAGTTAGCAAATTATTGTCAATGCATATATCACAAATTGAACCCTGGACGTTCTTCGCAAAACAAAACAGAAAAAGGAAAAACAATTGGCAATTTTAACTAAAAAGTGTATTTGTATTGATTTTGAATTGCCTGTAAAATAGGCGTTTTATGTACAAGAGGCTGACGTCCTAGTAAGAGAACGCCGCCGAACAAAAGAGTTTATACAAATTTTGTACAAGAGAAAATAAAAACAGCTGTGTGAAATGAATGATCCCACTGGGTTTCATCTCTGCTATTGCCTTTATAACTCCGAGCGTCTCATCACTTGATGACCTTGGTTGAAGATGAAGCTGACTGATCGATGCCGTCTGAACTTAGTGTAGATACCGGATTCTGGATGCAAGGTGATCCAATGAGACATAGTATTACGCTTTATCCCTAACTTTTGCCTGGACCGCCCTTTCGGGTTTTCAGTCCACCGGGATACCCATTTTTGCCCAAGCTGCCTTTTCAGGTTTTCGACTTGCCGGGTGTACAGATTTTTTTCATTTCATCCCTTCATTTTGCCCGAACCCTTTTGGTTCGACGGGAAGCCCTAATTTTTGCCTAGGCATGTCAACCTAGCGGGTCTCTTTTCATGCGTAGTATCTTTTTACTATGTCTGCATTAGCGGGGTGAGGAAGGTCGTCACCATCCATGTTGGTTAGAATCATGGCTCCTCCTGAGAACACATGTTTAACCACAAATGGCCCTTCGTACGTAGGGGTCCATTTGCCCCTTGGATCACTCTGAGGAAGGATGATTCGCTTGATTACCAGATCCCCAACTTGATATTCCTGTGGTTTGACCTTTTTGTTAAATGCCCTGATCATCCGTTTCTGATACGTCTGACCATGACAGATAGCAGCAAGTCTCTTTTCATCAATAAGGTTTAATTGATCAAGTCGTGTCTGGATCCAATCATCCTCGTTCAGATTTGCATCCTTCATTATCCGGAGAGAGGGTATTTGTACTTCGATCGGTAAGACTGCTTCCATACCATAAACCAGAGAGAAGGGAGTTGCCCCGGTTGACGTCCTAGCTGAGGTACGGTACCCATGTAGAGCGAACGGTAACATCTCGTGCCAATCCTTATAAGTCACTGTCATCTTCTGCACGATTTTCTTGATGTTCTTATTTGCCGCTTCCACAGCCCCATTCATCTTCGGTCTGTAAGGAGAAGAATTGTGGTGCTGTATCTTGAACTGCTCGCAGAGCTCAGTGATCATCTTGTTATTCAGATTGGTACCGTTGTCTGTAATAATTCTCTCAGGGACGCCGTACCGACAGATCAGATTATGTCGAATGAACCGTGCCACAACAGTCTTGGTTACCGTAGCATAGGACGCTGCTTCGACCCACTTCGTAAAATAATCAATCGCCACTAGGATGAAGCGATGCCCATTAGATGCCGTAGGTCTGATCTCACCGATCATATCAATGCCCCACATTGCAAAAGGCCAAGGTGCAGTCAGGACATTCAGAGGAACTGGAGGAACATGCACCTTGTCTGCATAAACCTGGCACTTGTGACACGTCCGAGAATATTGGTAACAATCAGCTTCCATTGTGGACCAGAAATACCCTGCCCGAAGGATCTTCTTAGCCATAGTGTGTCCACTGGAATGTGTTCCGAAGGTACCCTCATGTAGCTCTGCCATAATCCTTTCTGCTTCAGTCTTATCCACACAACGCAGTAAGGTCGAGTCATGGTTTCGTTTATACAAGACGTTGTTGCTAAGGAAGAACTTTGCTGCGAACCTTCTCAGAAACTTCTTATCGTTGACAGATGCACCTTCAGGGTATTCCTGAGCTTCCAAGTATCTCTTCACCTCATAGTACCAAGGCTTCTCAGTCACCAATTCAGTCTCGAGATCGCAACAGTATGCCGGTTCGTCCAGTTTCCAGATGATGACCCGGGGAGCCTCATTGTCCCACTTGACTTTGAACATAGAAGACATTGTAGCTAACGCGTCCGCTAACTGATTCTCCTCTCTCGGGAAATGTTCAAAGGTTATCTCTATGAAGTGGGGGATCATTGTCAACACACATTCTTTATAAGGAATAAGATTCGGATGTTTCGTATCCCACTCGCCTTTGATCTGGTTGATCACGAGAGCGGAATCTCCGAAGACACTCAGAAACTTGATCCTTAAGTCAATTGCAGCTTTGAGTCCCATGATGCACGCCTCATACTCCGCCATATTGTTGGTGCAGTTGAAACATAGCCGGGCAGTGAGTGGAGTATGAGTGCCTTGAGGGGATATGATCACAGCGCCGATACCGTTACCCAAAGCATTGGAGGCTCCGTCAAAGTGCATAGACCATCAGGACCCTTCCTCAGGTCCTTCATCCGGTCCATGTACTTCACAATCAGTTACTATCATGATGCTTTCATCTGGAAACTCGAAGTTCATTGACTGATAGTCATCTACGGCCTGATGTGCCAAGTGGTCTGCCAACACACTTCCCTTGATGGCTTTCTGGGTTGTGTACTGAATGTCGTATTCCGTCAAGATCATTTGCCATCTTGCAATTCTCCCAGACAGAGCAGGCTTTTCGAATATGTACTTTATAGGATCCATCTTTGAGATCAACAAGGTAGTGTGAGTCAGCATATACTGTCTCAGCCGACGAGCAGCCCATACCAAAGCGCAGCAAGTTTTCTCAAGCAGTGAGTATCGGGTCTCACAGTCGGTAAACTTTTTGCTAAGGTAATAAATCGCATGCTCTTTTCGGCCAGACTCGTCATGCTGCCCCAGCACACACCCCATTGAGTTATCAAGTACTGTCAGGTAAAGTATCAGAGGTCTCCCTTCAACCGGTGGCATAAGGATGGGTGGTTCTTGGAGATACTCTTTGATTCTGTCGAAAGCAGCCTGGCATTCATCATTCCAACGTACTACCTGATCTTTCCTCAGCAGTTTGAAGATTGGCTCACAGGTAGCAGTTGGGTGTGAGATGAACCGAGCAATGTAATTCAGGCGTCCTAAAAAGCCTCTGACCTCTTTCTCTGTTTTAGGAACTGGCATCTCTTGAATAGCTTTGACCTTGGCAGGGTCCACTTGAATGCCCTTATCACTTACCACGAAGCCTAGCAACTTTCCCGATCTTACCCCGAAGGTGCACTTGTTCGGGTTCAACCTCAGCTTGTATAGTTTCAACCGGTCAAACAACTTCTGCAGATGATCTAGGTGTTCTTCCTCAGTCTGGGACCTTGCGATCATGTCGTCAACGTACACTTCTATCTCATGCTGGATCATGTCATGAAATAAAGCAACCATGGCACGCTGGTAGGTTGCCCCAGCGTTCTTTAGTCCAAAAGGCATGACCTTGTAGCAGAAGGTTCCCCACTGAGTAACAAATGTAGTCTTTTCCATGTCTTCAGGTGCCATCTTGATCTGATTGTAACCTGAAAAGCCATCCATGAAAGAGAATACCTTGTGCTGAGCTATATTGTCAACAAGGACATCAATGTGAGGTAGAGGGAAGTCGTCCTTGGGGCTGGCCCTGTTCAGATCCCTGTAGTCGACACACATTCTGACCTTACCGTCTTTCTTTGGTACCGGCACCACGTTAGCAACCCACTGAGGGTATGAAGTCACTGCAAGGAACCCAACATCAAACTGTTTCATAACCTCGGCTTTAATCTTCTCAGACATTTCTGGACGCATACGGCGGACCTTTTGCTTAACCGGAGGGCAGTCTTCCTTAGTAGGCAAGTGATGGACCACAATATCAGTATCCAACCCGGGCATGTCTTCGTAGGACCAGGCAAAGATTTCCATATAATCATGCAGCATCTGAGTCAACCGTTGCTTCACGCTGAGCTCTAGGTTGGCACCAATCTTTACCTCTTTCCTGTCTTCTTCAGTACCCAAGTTTATTGTTTCCACTGGCTCTTCATGGGGTTGAATTGCCCTTTCCTCTTGAAGTAACAGTCTTGCAAGCTCGCCAGGTACTTCGCAATCATCTTCACCTTCGTCTTCGGCTAAGTTGATCGGATTTTCGAAGTCATAACTGGCAGTAGCAGAGTCGTTACCAGTGAGATCCGGAGTGGATTGAAACCTGTATGAGTGAGTGTGTGTAAATACAGCTGTTTTGCAATATATAAAGAAAGGAAAGAAAAAGAGCGCAAGATTTGAAATGTGAAAAACGTCCAATGCTTTTATTTATGATATATGACAGTGACAAACAAAAGCCTTCATAAATAAGACCACGGTGCCCCGGGCAAGACACCGGGCCATACAGTTTCAATTGATTGTTTATTACAAATCCACAACAAAGAAGTTCATTACTGGGGAACAAAAGTTATGGGTGTAAAGTCTTTAGCAGTCCAATTGGTCAATCCACCATCAGTCGTCGGGTAGATCCAGCTATCGAACTTTGACTCCTCCACTTCGTCTTCCTCTCCAATAGCATTCACTCCTGAGTAGGTGATGAGCACAGGAGGTCTTCCAATTCTCGCCTTGCGCACAGCCTTCTGAGCCTCCGTAGTGAAACCCAGCCCAAACTTGTTAGTTTTAGGAGTAAAATCAGGGAGTTTGCCCCAGTTTGCACATTCACCTCTTTCAATCACAGCCTGGGCGTCCTTTAAGGAGGCCATCTTCAAAGGAGAAACCTCTTCGACCACTGCTTCTGCTGCTGCCAATGTTTGTGGTACCTCCTCAAAATGTTGAAAGGGGGTCTCAATGAACTCCCCGTCCATTTCCACGTACCTGAAGGAGTTGAGGTGGCTGACCATGTATTCCTCTTCCCCTTGCACTGTTACAATCTTCCCCCTGACCGGGTACTTGAGCTTCTGATGCAACGTGGAGGTCACAGCTCCAGCTTTGTGGATCCACGGGCGACCCAGCAAACAAGAATAGGATGGACGGATGTCCATCACATAGAATTTTGAATCAAATACCTGTGACCCAACCCTGATTGGGATGTCAACCTCACCATGTACCATTCTTTTGGACCCGTCGAAGGCCCGGACAATAATGTTACTTGGTTTGAGCTCTTGACCCTCACAGTACAGCCTATCCAGAGCCTTCTTGGGCAGCACATTTAATGAAGAACCAGTGTCAACCAACACATGAGCAAGAGTAGTGCCCCTGCATTCAACGGAGACATGCAGGGCATCATTATGGTTCTTCCCTTTTGCTGTCAGATCGGCATCAGAGAAACTCAGGCCATTATCAGCGGTTAGGTTGGCCATACAGTCGGTGAACTGATCAGCAGACGTCTCTTGGGGTACGTGGGCCGTTTTTAAGAAAGCAATCAGGGCCTTGGCATGGGCCTCTGAACACAGCAGCAGTGACAGCATGGAGATCTTGGAGGGGGTGTGCCCCAGCTGTTCTACAACGTTGAAATCACTTTTCTTTATTATCTTGAGGATTTCTTCCATTTCCTGCCTGGAAGCCTCAACAATGGTCTTCGGTGCCTCCGTCCGGGCAGGCACATCAGCAGCAATCCCCTTGCCCCGAGCATCAGATGACTCGGCAGCAGGGGTGGATACTTGGTCAGGGGGAGAAACAGGCACACTGGCAGGTGTGATGATCAAAGGCCTCTGAATTACCGGAGGAGTAATGTCTGGTGAGAATAGTCTTCCACTACGAGTGACCTTAGCAGGCCCGGTGATGTTGGTGACACCAGTATCAGCGTTGAACTCTTGTTTCACCCCCAGAACATAAACATCTGCCCCATAGTGCCATGGGACAACCTTATCAGATTTGTAGGGGATGGGTCCCGGAACAGTAATGGTGATGGGAGCAATCTTGTGGACAGGCACAATTTGGACAGGCTTCCTTGAAGGAGCCTTGGAAGGGTTGTTGAAGATGGTAATAATTGAGACTTCTTCAACAGGAGCAGCAGGAACAACAGTCTTTCTAAACAAAATTTCTTTACTATCCATCAGGTTTTGGACGCCTGACTTCAGCAAAGAACAACCAGCAGGGGAAGCAACACATAGAGGGCAACCTTTGCTACATCCCCGAAATAAACCGGCTAGCAACAGGTTCCTCTTGACCGTCAGCAGCGGAGTAACAACATCATCCACCGAAGCTACATACAAATCCTCCTCAACAGCATTCACTCCATGCTGGGGCATGGGAGCGGTTACAACATTTGGCCTCTCGGGCGCCTCAAACTGTATCTCCTTTGCATCAATAAGGTCCTGAACCTTATTCTTTAGGGCCCAACAGTCATCTGTGTTATGCCCCGGGCTATCAGAGTGATAAGCGCAACGGGCGTTGGGGTTGAACCTGGGGGATGTAGTATTCACACCCTTCGGAGCCTCTCTGATAGTCACTAAATTGGTGGATAGCAACTGTGGCAGGATCTGTGATAAGGTCATGCTCAAACGGGTAAACTCTCTCCGGGGTCTTTCAGCCCTTTGAGGATTGGTCGGCCGAGGAGCGGCAGCAGGCTTGGCAATCATTACCACACTGACAGATTGGCGACGCTCAGATCTCTCTGGTCTCCGGGAGCTATATACAGCACTAGCCTCCTTTTTGAAGGGTTTCTTTTCAGCATTGGAGGAGGCAACCTTCTGTATCTTCCCCGACTTTATACCGGCCTCGATTCTTTCACCAGTTAGGATCAGATCAGTAAACCCAGCAGAGGAATTACCAATGAGATGATTGAAAAATGGACCAGATAGGGTCCCCAAAAACATATCCACCAGCTCCCGGTCCGTCAATGGTGGCTGCACTCTGCTAGCCAGATCTCTCCATTTCTGGGCGTACTCCTTAAAACCTTCGCCCGACCCTAGCGACATACCCTGGAGTTGGGTACGCGTAGGAGCGAGGTCGGAATTATATTGATACTGCTTGTAAAAAGCAGTGGCCAGATCCTCACAGTTACGAATGTTGGTTCCATCCAACTGATAGAACCATTCGAGGTGAGTCCCTGAAAGACTCTCCTGGAAGAAGTGGATCCAAAGGTTCCTGTCTGCTGTGTAAGGATGGATCTTCCTTACATAAGAACGGAGGTGCATCTTGGGACAGGAAGCCCCGTCATACTTCACAAAGGCAGGTGCCTTGAACTTGTGTGGAATCACCACCCCAGTAGATAATCCCAAGTCTCCAAAATCCAGTCCCGACACACGCTGAATTTCCATAGCTTTTAATCTGTCCTCCAGCTGCTTGTACCGGTCTTCAGCAGGAGGGTATTGTTCGCCGTTGAAGTCTGTTTCAGTATCAGAGACCACAGGAGTAGGGACCTCCCTTTCTTGGTGACTACCTTCCCCCACAGATGGAGTAGTCCTCTCAGCCTCATTTTGCAAGGTGTTCCCGAGTCTACGCCCAGTGTTAAATAGCACAGTCCTCTTCTTCTTCTTATTCTTCTTCAGAAGCAGAGCCTTCAGCTCTTTTTGACCTTGAGCCAGACCCATGATCAGCTCCTGAAATTGGGCGTTCTGCGCCTGAAGGGCCTTGATAGATGCCTCGGTTGATGATTCAGGGTTCATGATGCTGAAATAAACAGCGAAGAACAGTCAGCAGCCTGAAAAGAAGAGTACCTGTGATGCATATGATGAATGGAATGCGTATGATTTATGTTTTCAAAGACAATCGGGAATCAACTTTGTAAACAAAAAGGAACACACTTCATTAGATTCAACTTTGCGACTGAAATTATTCAACAGGTTGCCCTTAGGCGTTACATGAAAAGAAATACTGAAAAGGAAACTAAAATTGAAAAGAACATCCGGAGCTCCTTATTGATCCCATGGCCTTCTCTTCTCAGTATGGATATAGGCATTCAGAGTTCGCTCATTCTCCAACTGCTTTATCAGCTTTTGGATCTTTAATTCCTGCTCGTTGAACTTTTCCCGGTAAGAATCCCGCTCTTCTCGCAGTTGCGACCAAGATCTCTTCAACGTCTCATAATCAGTAGGTATCTGAGGATGAAGGACAGTTGGAGGGACACCATCCTTGTCAGGACACTCAAGAATGACGGGTCTGACAGCTTCATACGGCATACCTAACTTCTGAGCACGGATGCGAACCCATTTGTAGTAGGCTTCCATAGGTAAAGAAGTCTTTGGCCCTAACTCTTGTGGGTCAGCTTTATGAACTTTGTCCCAAGCCTTGATGAACCTACGACGCAGCTCGTCACTATCCACCTGAAACTCAAAACTGATGTGAGGCACCAACATCTCATGGGGGCCTGCCCTTCTTGCTCTTCCAAACTGACGGAGCGCTAGACATGGATTGTAAGAGATCCCTCCTTGGGTACCAATCAGAGGAACATTAGGGTATTCCCCGCATCGATCAATGACAGCTATCTCATCCAAACCTCTGCAAGTCCAAATGATGTCTTTGTCGGTGAGAGACATTAACCTGTGAGCCCAACCTCTTCCTTCTTGGTTCTTCAGCACGAACTTAGGGAGGTGCGAAATAAACCACCTCACCAACAAAGGGATACAACACCATAAGGTTCCTCGTCTTCGGGTAGTACGAGCATGAAGTTGTTGCAATATGTCACCCAAGAGAGTGGGTACGGGATTCTGAGACATAAAGATCCTTATAGCAGTGACATTGATGAAGTTGTCAGGATTGGGAAACAAGACTAACCCATAGATTAGGAGAGCCAAGATGTCTTCATATCCCCTAAAGTCCAGGTCATTCCAGAAACTGTTAGCTTTACCAATCAGAAATTTGGCCAAGAAACCCTTAACTTCGCTTCTAGTTACCCAATTGTCCATTACCTCTTGATGTGTCAGGGGAAGAGCTGCAGCAACATCCTCAAGCCTGAGGGTCTTTTCCCAACCAGTAAAGGGAGTCTGATCCAAGATAGGGATACCAAGCAAATCAGAGAACTCCTCCAGGGTAGGGACCAGCTGGAAGTCTTGAAAGGTGAAGCATTGGTATAGAGGGTCATAGAACTGGGTCAGAACACTCATCAACTGTTGATCCCGTTTTGCAGTGACCAAACTGAGAAGAGAACCATGCCTCTGAATGAAGGAAGTGGTATTTGGAATTCTGCTAATCAACTCATCAAGCAACTCAGGGGAGTGAACAAAGTTGAACCAGATAGTATTCCTTCGCACAGGCATCATGATGTCCTACAAAACAGAGCAAAGGTGAAACCCTCTTGTCTTTGAAATGGTCAGTCCTTATGCAGGATGCACGCAATGCTCATGATGTTATGATGTTATGATAAAGCACACCACAAATAGATACAAAGGCAAACATGGTAAGGCACACAAGTCACACAAGGCAAGCCCCTAAAGTTTAGGCCAGCATGAGGTCTAGGTACTACCCTCTTTCAGTTTGTTGGTTCATACCTGTCCTATCAAAGTAACCGGGTTCTTAGAGGATCCCAATATCATTGACTACCCTCAATCGGTCATAACTCCAGCATCGCAATCTTTTCTTGCGGCCAGAACCATCACGAGAGTTTAGCCTCAATGGGCGTAGCGTACTGCTACAATTCTAAAGGCCAAGTTGTGTCAATTAAGGTTCTAAGGTTGTTGGTGCTTAACGACTCCTTAGAAGACCCATATTCTCCTCGTTGCAACACAAGGGATATCGGTACAGACCAAGGTGCCACACCAACGTAGCCACTGTTTCACCCGTGTCGGTCTACGCCGGACAGGTCCCTCACAGCTTATGCTACCTAAACAGGGTATCCCCAGATCCGGGTTAGGATCTATGTAACTCCGATGCAACCCGCAAATTTAAAGCAGACAAGTCAATACAATTGAAAACACAGTTATGAACTAACCCTAAGGTACACCTCACTTTATAAGTTTTTCCCCAGCAGAGTCGCCAGTTCTGTGATCGGTGGATCTGGAACTGACTGTTTAACGCTGGTTCGCGAAATGTCGCGGAAGCAAGAGTCGCCACCGTCTTTTATTTTCTCCAAATGGAAAGGACAAAAGCACAGAAAAATTCCTTAAAGAGATTGCTCTCGGTTCGGGAGGTAGATTATAGAAAGGGAAGGTGTTAGCACCCTTTCTATCCATGGTTATCCATGGGCTCTTAGATACTTTCTCATTGTGTTTTCAAAAGTTTGTTTGCTTTTCAACTGTGGGTTTTTAAAAAGTTTCTTTGAAAATTCCAGTTCGACTCTTGTATCGGTCCTCAAGAGTGTTTGAAAATTTGCTTTCGAAAGCTTTTTAAAAAGGTGTCGGTGTGAAAAGTATTTTTTGATTTGTTTTTGAATTTAGAGCAAGTATCTAGAGTCGTCTACCTACCCTAAGGAATTCGTCTGTGTGAATGTCCTTTAAAGTAGTGCCATCCCACCATTGAGAGGTAGGTAGCACCACCGTTGGAGGTGTTCGGGTCAATTCGAGGTTCGGGACATGGTGATCACCAGAGCAATGGGAAGACACCTTAGAAGCTACCCTCATGCCAGGTTCCCGGATCATGAGGACTTACTAAGACATCCTCTACTCGACGATCACCTTTCGAGGCAAGGCAACAGTGAGGCGTACCCTAGGGGTGGTGTGTGATTTATGTGTCAGATTCATTTATTGTTTGTCTTGTCATGTATTGGTGATCTACGCTTTGATTTTATTTTTGGGCATTCATTCTTTCATGTTATTGTTTAACAGTTAAAGGTGCGGGAATTTAAAGTGCGGAAAAGATAAAGGTCCTACGCTATTACAAAGGCGCGGGTCTACATCGCCAAATTAATCCAGACCCGATTTAAAATAAAGTGCAGAAAATAAATGTCTAATTAACTATTACAGGGCTTTGGAGCAAATACATTATATTCACAAAAAGAAATAAATAAAACGCGCGAAACAAAAATGTAATCGAATGCGAGGGCGTTGGACCCTTTAAAGGAATTAAAATAAAATTAATAAAATAATTAAGTTAAATAAAAAGAAAGAACTTATTTTTTCATATTTTTGTATTTATGACATTAAAGAAAAATTAAATTAATTAAAAGTTAAATAATTCTAATTCTAATTGTTTTTAATTTATTGAAGAAAATGCATTAAAGTTAAAACCTAGAATTAAAACTAAATTAATTATAAAATTTATTTACAAAATTAATGGTTAATGATACTTATAATAAAAATATTTAATAAAAAAAAAGAAAATGCTAAAGGTCTATTTTTATTATTTTTGGTTATTGTGAAAAAGAATTAAATTAACAACCTAAAATTAAATCTAAATTAATTATGGGATTTATTTACAAAATTAATACTAAAATAAAATATTTATTATTTTTATCTTTTCTGATTTTTTTGTATTTTTTTTTTATATATGTCATGAAAATATTAATTAATTAAAAAAAACAATAATTAAAAGAATATAAAAATAAAAGAAACAAAGAATGAAAAGAAATGCAAAACCTAAGGGGGTCTCCCCCTAATTTGGAGGGTGAGATCCAGTAATCTGAGCCCAATAAGCCTTAAGCCTGGCTGACTCCTCCACTCACGTACCCAAGCGTTGACTCGTGTGTACCGTGCTCCTCAGATCTGGGCCTTTGAATTGATGAGATTGAACGCGTGGCAGGTTTGATTTTGGAGATGCATGGTGTGCCTTAATATTGAAGCTGCATGGGAATGTTAATTGAAAAATAATATTGAAAGGGGTGAGGACCTGGGTCTCGAACCCAGGTCATGAACGTTGCCAACGCCTATGCTTACCACTGAACCATCCAACGCGCCTTGTATATCATATGAGAAACAAAAAATATAAAATAAAATGGTCGTTAGTGTTATAAAATAAAAAAAAGGCGCGCTGGATTCAAACCAGCCATTCACAGCGTGACACACAGTCGTCTTCCCCAATGTACCTGTAATGAAATGAAATAGCGGGGGTTTTAAACCCCCCCAAAACTCAAGCTATTTGAAAATAGCGAATAGGCCATGCCTAAACATAAATTGAGCGCGACAACAAAAATGGAATCCTCATGTTGCCACGATTTCGTTCATGCTGGTGTTAAGGTCCAATTTTACCACATAACCAAAGCCCTAATTCTAAGTTTCATGAACCCTAGTTTTTGTTCATGGTAGAATCGGATTCAGACACCTATAATCCAATTGGATGACACCAAAAGCTTCAGAGGACAATTGTTAGTACAAATCAATCAATAAAAATCAATGGAAATGGATGATTCGTGCTATGCATTTCTGAAAAAATATACAAACCGTGTAGCTTTGTGGGACTGATTCCTTGCACGTTTGAGTGTGGTTTTGATCGCTGGAGCTTCCTTGGGAACTCAGGAATATGTTTTGATCAAAATGGAGGCTCAACAAATGCTCCATGGCAGTTTTCAGTTTTCAAAAAAAAAGGCCAAAAATGTGAGTTTGCTTTTTGTGTTCTTGCGCAGCTTAGGTCTCAATTTGGTTTCTGATCACTTGTATATACCTTAGGCAATGTGTATGAAGAGGAATTATGGCTCCATAATGTATAGCATTCAAGTTCAAAATCCTCCATAAACCTCCATAACCAAACTTCCTTTTTTGGATCATTTTTTGAATTCTTGCTTCTTTGAGCCTTGGCACGAAAATGGGATATACATAATGGTGCTTCAAGGTTAATCAAAGCCAAATATTCCCTTAAATTAATTTTTTTGAATTTCTATTGATTTTAAAAGATTTAAAATTAATTAAATCCAATAAAATCAATAAAAAATGAAAAAATTAATTAAAAAATCTGACATAAAAGGTGGGACACGTGGGAAGCATGGCTAGGCTAATTCAAGTGGAAAAAGTGGGCCCCTTTTGTCAAAAAATGAAATTTCAAGGATAAATGATTTTGGCCATTTCACAAAAATTTCCCAACTTCTCCAATGCATATCTTGCTCAATTTTTAAGCTTTGATCATGTTCTTGGACATTTTGGAAAGGTCTTGAAGTCCTCTAACCAATGTCTTTGGTCCCATGTCATTTTGATTTACCAATCTCAAGTTATGGTCTTTGACTTAAAGTCCCTTTTTGTTGACTTTTGAAAATGACCTATAATGTTGAAATTGATAACTTTTTGTGAGAGCATTTCTTGGACTTGGAGTGTGAATATGAGTTGTAGGAAATGTCTTCCCCTTCAAAATGAGCATTGGATGGGATTTTTCTGATGAACCATGAAAAAGTTATGCCTTGGTCAAGTTACAGTTGACTTTTCAACTGTCCAAAAATAGAAACTTTTGCATCTTGATGATTTTTGAGCCAAGCTTTGAGAATCATGATCAAGCATTGATCAAATGATGATTGTGGCTTCAAAATAAGATGTTGACCAAAAATTTGAACTTTTGACTGTCAAATGACCATTTTGCCCCTACAGTTGACTGTAGTGCAATTAGGGTTTTGACTGTGCAATTTTGTACTGAAAGCCTTGAAACTTGGTATGAGGATGCTTGACCATATTTATAGGCATGTGGGACTTGATTGGACCCTTGGAAACTTCATTTTCTTGATCAGGACCAAAACCCTAATCTTGATTGTTAGGAGGCCCTTGAACTGTGCAACCCTTGGGGAATCTTGAAGCTTGACTTGGCAATTTTCTTGAAGAATATGGGAGGGCAAATTTTGGGGTACAACAAGATGCCTTTCACTGATTTAGAGGAAGCTCCAAAGCCAGAGGTCATTGCAGCATCTTTGCATCTGAAACGGTCCGACATTGTATCCAACTGGCACTATGCCAAAGAAGGCATTATATAGCGCTTAAAAGCGCTCCCTATTCCAGCACTTCTATAAGTAAAGCCAGCGCTTTGGTTAAATGAGAAAGCGTTGTCTAAAGCAACCCTTTATGCTGCACTTTACTTTAGACAACGCTTTTAGTTATCTTTTAGGCATCACTTTAGACATCTCTTTGTCTGTAAAAGTGTTGTCTAAATCTCCCCTTTAGGCAGCACTTTCACTTTAGACAACGCTTTTGGTTATCTTTTAGGCAGCACTTTAGACAGCACTTTAAAAGCGCTGTTTAAAGCCCCCTTTAGGCAGCACTTTCACTTTACACAACGCTTTTGGCAATGCTTTAGACAACATTTTTCCTTCAAAGTGCTATATATTCCCTACTTTAAGCAGCACCTTTTATTTGAAGCGCTGTCTAATGTCCATAAAAATTTTTATATATAAAACTTAAAAAAAGCGCTGCATGATTTATACAATAAATTTTTGACCAAATTTTCACCATATTTTGCACCAGGTTTTCACCATATTTTACACCAGGTATTCACCATATTTTGCACCAGATTTGGTAGCTTCAATCCAATATATATGCATCAAATTTGCATATACAAAAAATATACATATATATAAATGATGATATATACAACAACAACTTGAAAATTGATGATACAACTTGAAAATTCTAAAAATTCTAAATTGATGTTTAATCTACATATTACTATCTTCGAGAATTTCTAAAAACAACAACAAAGAACTTGTTAGCTCTATCTTCTACATCTGCACCTATAACCTGAAACAAAACCAAAAGATCGAAATTCATACCATGATAAAACAAAACTTTATTCCAATTTATACTTAAAACTCAAAAGTTGTACTCAAAATTCTCATCAATGAAAGAAAGACAATATACCTTATAAAATTCTCAACTCCATAATGAATTGACACCATTCCTCCATAAGTTCATCCAATTGATCTTTTGAGTAATGAGCACAATTGAGTTTGTCAAAGTACTACATAGTAAAATAACATAGTATGTGATTTAGTTAAAACACTATGCCATTTTATGAGAAATATTAAAATAATTCCTAAGTTAGAAATTCATATCGTGGATGGAATCTCTATTCGGTCTAAAAGAAGTGTTTCTTTCATAAACTTCAACATGAAATAACCACAATTTATACCATTATGTTGACAAGGACACTACACATGGAAAGAAAATACAAATATATATCAGGATATACCGCTTAACTTGTTTTATCAAGTATCATCACTAATATAATCAAAATTGTGAAAATATACCTGCACTTTGATCCACGTAATGTTGTTGGCTCTACTCTTTAGTACTTGAATACCGCTTTGTGATCTAAAAGCTTGTAGAACGCTATAGTAAAATATAAACGTCTTTTTAGAACAATCTCACATAGATAAACAAATATACACACGAATATTTAAAACAATCTCACTTACGTATCAATCATATTCTTCAAATCTGGATATGTTGTCCAATCACTGTATAACGAACAACAACTTCTGAAACTACACTGTGTAATATTCTTGGAAAGGCTCATAAACTCCACTCTTCACAAGTAACCTATATAAATGATCAATTAATTTTATTATAATAAAAAAAATCTATAGATTAATAATTACATTAGAATATTTATACAACATTAAACATATATGTATACACCATTAAATAATCACTATTATTCTTTTTAACATATATTTTACTAATAAAACAATATTAAACATATATATTTAATATATATTAAACAATATTTTTAACATATATATTATTGTTTCTATTTTATATTATCACTAATATTTATATTATTATTTCAACTTTACATTATCATCAAATAATCACTTATATTATCAACTTTACACCATCAACTATATGAGTTCTTTTAATTTCATTTTCAACTATATGTGAAGTACTTTCAATTTCAACACTATAAGTGTTATTATGAAAACCTCTCAAACCAAAATGTATAGCTCGATTAATTATATAGGAACATATTTTATCTCAATCAATACATGCAATATTCATTGTGACATTTACACAAACACCTTACATGCAAAACTCATTGTGACATTTTCACAAACACCTTACATACAAAAACCACATGCCACACAAAACACAATATAATGCAACATTATCAACACTAAATCAACACTAAATCAACACTAAATAAACACTATCAACTAAACCAAATGCAAAATTATATATCAACATTATCAAATATGTCAAATATAAAAAAAATATACCTAGAGAAGAAGAGAACCTTGGTTGTGAATGGAAGAAAGAATGAAACAGTCTTGAATGGAAGAAGGATGAGAACCTTGAAGAAAGGATGCAACAATTTTGTCAAGAATCAAACGGAAATAGCTTGTGAAAAAGGGTTTTCTTCATAACTGTGTTGTTGTGTGAAAATGGGTTTTGGCAAAATAATAACGTTATTGTAATAGAAATGTTGGGCGCGTGTTTTATTTTTTTATAACATGACTTTAGGAAGCGCTTTGAGAAAGCACTGCTTAATCCCACCCATAGCCAGCGCTTGTAGTAGAAAGCGCTACTTAATCCCCCCTTTAGGCAGCGTTTTAACAAAGCGCTGCTTAATCCCCCCTTGGACAGCGCTTCTCCAAAGCGCTATAGTATATACCCCCTTTAGCAGCGCTTTATAAATTCACATTAACCCCCTTTAGGCAGCGCTTTCACAAAGTGCTGCTTAAGCCCACCCTTTAGGCAACGCTTCAGTACCTACCTCCCTTTAGTAGCGCTTTCTCAAATCATATTCACCCCATTAGGTAACGCTTTTTTTAGAAAGCGTTGTCTAAGGTATACGACAAAATTTCTGTGTTTTTTAAATGCAGTTTTAGCAGCGCTTTTGAAAAGAAGCGCTGCCTTAGGTGTGTTGTCTAAAATTATTTTTCGTGTAGTGTGGGAAACAAGAAGTGGAATCAAGGGTTTCCTAGTCAAGTTCCTATTAGAAAAGACTCAGTTGTTTTGGGATGACTTAGATTTCCAAGCTTTCGAGGAAGTCATGGCTCTTTTAATCTATGGATTAGTATTATTCCCTAACCCGGACTTACTCATAGATTTGAATGTTTTCAAGATTTTCCTCTCTCATAACCATGTGCCTACTTTACTCAGAGATATCTTGCATTCCCTCCACACTCCTACCATGAAGAGAAGATGGGCTCTTATATGTTGTATACCATTGTTGTCTAGGTGGTTTATTTCACACCTTCCTCAATCAGTATTGAAGAATGAAGAAAGTTTGGGTTGGTCGCAAAGGATAATGTCACCTTTTCACTCGGATATTCTTTGGTACTCTTGGTCTCTGGGAGATATTTCTGTCATCGACCGCTGTGGGGAATTCCATAATGTCCCACTCCTTGGCATTAGGGGAGGTATAACTTATAATCTCTCTCTGGCTCTGCGATAATTCATTTATGCTCGAAGGGATGGTCCCCATGATATGCTTATCTAAGGAATTATGTTCAACTACGAGGATGATGTTCAAGGGTATCGTCAAAGGTTCTTACGAGCTTAGGACATGGTAAACAGATTTGATAGCAAGACTTTGGGGCCTAAGACTTCCATCCCTATGGGGCCTTATCTCAAATGGGTACGAGCTCGCGCCCAAAATCTTATGATGTCGCATACAGCCATCTTACCAATAATTGTAGAGCCTATCACCGAAGGGGATATTCCTTATACAGTTCTCTAACCTGACATGCCCACTGATCTTGAAGAATTGCAGAGGTCTTGGATTCAGTTGAAGAAAGAACAGGATACCTTTAGAGATCAACTCTACACCAATGAGAAGAAAGTGTTGGAGCTCACAAAGTGACTTCACGAAGAAAAAAATATATTAATGTCTACCTTGGCACGAAGAGGAAACACCCATAGAAAACCTGATTTTTTATAGAATTTTTTAAATTGTAAGCCTAAAAGGCAGTTGTAATTTGAATTCTACTAATAAAATCTTTGTTTTGTTTTGGTTCGCAAGTTTAAATTTCCCGAAGTCCTTGAAAACATTGCATAAGCATATCATGTATATCATCACATAAACAAGCTTCAGGACAAGTTTCTTATCTTTTCGCTGTTTATTTCAGCAAAAAGAAATGGCTCTCGAACAAAATATCAAGGACCTCCAATCCCAAAATGCTCAATTCCAGCAGATGTTCCTGGATCTGGCTAAGAGACAAGAAGAAGACAAAGAAACCAATGGGTGTCCTGAATATGGGAAGGAGATTTAGAGGACCAGCAAAGCGGGCTCTAGAATTTGCAACTCCGTTAAATGAGGGAGACAATTAGGAAGAGAAGACAAAGGGAGAAGATCACAACCCAGGGACCGATGAAGAAGAAGATGATTAATCTGAGGAACAATATCCCCCTACTGATGACAAATACAAACAACTGGAGGATCGTCTTAGTGTAATGGAAATTCAGAGGGTACTTGGTCTGAATTTCGAAGAATTAGGGCTGGTTTCTAGAGAGGTTATCCCACTAAAATTCAAAGTTTCCACTTTTGCAAAATATGACAGTGTTTCATGTCCCAAGCTTTATCTAAGATCTTATTTCAGGAAGATCCATCCTCACACTGCTGATAGGAATTTATGGGTGCATTTCTTCCAGGAAAGTTTATCAGGGACTCAATTGGAATGTTTCTATCAGCTGGAGGGAACCAACATTCGTAACTGGGAGGATTTGGATGTTGCTTTCTACAGGAAGTACCAACACAATGCTGACCTCGCTCCAACCCGTATACAACTTCAAAGCATGTCTATGGGTTCTAGCGAGGGCTTCAAAGATTATGCCCAGAAGTGGAGAGATCTTACGGGAAGAGTCCAGCCTCCTCTGTCTGATAGAGAACTGGTAGATATGTTCTTGGGTACTTTGTTCGAACCATTTTTCAATTATTTGATTGGAAGCTCTTCAGCTGGGTTCACTGATCTGATATTGACCGGTGAAAGAGTAGAATCTGGTATCAAGAGTGGTAAGATTCAAAGGGATGCCTCTTCGAGTATAGTGAAGAAGCCTTTCATGGAGAAGAAGGAAGTAAGTGTTGCCTACAGTCAGAGGAATCAAAGCAAAGCTGAACACCGTCCAATGGTAGGAGCTATGATGATTTCCAAACCTACACCAAATCAATAACAAAACAATCAGCGCAGACAAGATGCACCCAGAAGATAGTTCACCCAGATTAACATGTCCTTATCTCAGGTTTTTCCACACCTGTTAAACTCTAATTTGGTTACTCTAAGGGAGGCTCCTAAAAATACAAATACTACATCTCCCCGATATAATCCAAATTCTCGATGTGCCTACCATTCTGATAGTCTGGGGCATGATACAAACGATTGTTGGGCTCTGAAAAACAAAGTGCAAGATCTCATTGAGGCAAAGGATATTGAATTTGACCCTCTGGAAACTCCCAATGTAATAACTGCACCAATGCCCAAGCTTGGCCAGGATGTTAATGCTGTTGATGATGACTTGTTTGTTTCTTTTATTGATGAACTAGCTACTCCTCTTCCGATTGTTAAAAAGAATCTATTACGAGCTAGTTTATTTCCGGGTTGTGATGAAATTTGCCACTTGTATACGTCTCTACCCAATGGTTGTTTGTTGTTGAAGATAGGTGTCCAACACCTGATGAACAACAAAGAAATTCTGTTTGAAAAGACTCCCTCTACAAGAAGTCTGTGTGAAGATATATCAATAATTACCATTTCTGACAATACTTCCAGGGTGTCCTCTAAAAGACCCGTTAGGATTACATCCGTTCCTAAGGTTGCTCCTTTAATTATCACTTTTCCTGGGCCAATACCATATTCCTCAGATAAAGTTGTTCCTTGGAATTATGGGGCCGATGTTTACTACCATGGCATCAAGCAAGACTTATTGGCCATGAAGAATGAAGATACTGAAGATACTGATCCTAACATCGACAACATTGTTGGGACCAGTAAAATTACCAGAAGCAGAAGGATTTTCTCTCCCAAAATTTCTCCGAAGACTATTGCCACTCCTTTGGTTATTCTTGTTGGCACTCCTGCTACTACTCATGTTTCTACTCCCGTTATTACTCATATTGCTACTCCCACTGTCATTCATGCTACTGAGTCATCTGAGACTCGAGGCAAAGAAGTACTGGTTGAGCCTTCCCAGACGGAGGCACCTAAAGAAACCATTCCTGATGCCTCTAAAAAAGAAATGGAGGAGATTTTGAAAATCATACGGAAAAGTGACTACAATATTGTGGAACAATTGAGCAGATCACATCAAAATTTCAATGATGGCCTTACTGCTACGCTCTGAAGCACATGCTAAGGCTTCGGTAAAGTTCCTAAAGTCTGCTCATGTGCCTCAAGAGACTTCTGCCGACCAATTCGAGAATTGCGTTTCTAGTTTGACAACTGACAATGGACTTGGTTTTTGTGATGCTGATTTAACGTCCAGAGGAAGAAAGCATAATGATGCCCTGTATGTCTCTATTGAGTGCATGGGAACTGTGATACGGTGGAAGACCTGACTGTTTTTGAAATGCTGGTTTGCGTTTTGCGTTTGTTTTTTCAAAATGTCGCGGTAAGCAAGAGTCACCACCGTCTTTTATTTTATCCAACAAGGAAAGGAAAAAAGCACAGAAAAATCCCTTTTTTCGAGATATTTCTGAGTACGGGGGGTAGATTTATAGAAAGGGAAGGTATTAGTATCCTTTCTATCCGTAGTTATCTACGGGATCTTAGGTACTTGCTCATCATTTTCAAAATTGTTTTCTTTGTGTTTGTGCACTTTGAAAAGTTTTTATTTTAACTTCGATTTAACTCTTGCTTCTGTCTTCAAGAGTGTAATGAAGTGTTTTTGAAAACTTTGTTTGTAAAGGAGTGTAAGTGTGAAAAATTTGTTTTGGATGAGCAAGTACTTAAGAACTAATCTACCTACTCGAAAAAGGAATCATTTTATGTTTGTTTCCTTTAGACAACGCTATCCTACTATTAGTGAGTAGGTAGCACCGTCGTTGGAATTTGAGGGTCAATTCGAAAGAGGGACATACGGTCACTAAAGCAATGTTAGGACGTCTTAGCGGTAACCCTAATGTCTTAGATCATTTATCTGAGGCAACGATATCCGAGGCAACCTTTCTGAGGCAACTATGATCTTTTAGACAAGAGGGCGACCTCTAAAAAAACCTATACTCAATGACCGTTTACGAAGGCAACCAAGTGGGGTGTACCCTAGGAGTGCGCATGTGCGACTGTGTTGATTTCAGTTATTTTTATATTTGCACATGTTTAAGGTGATCTAACTGTTTTAAAATTAGACATTCATTCTTGTCATGAAACCCTATTATCAAACATCTAGCAGTTGAATATTTGCAGAAATTAAAGAGCGGAAATTAAACTAAATTATTACAAGGCGTCGGGTATTTACATCGCCAAAGACAAACCCTTTGAAATTTAAAAGCACAAAAGTAAATAAATGTCCTAATTAATTATTACAAACTGGGAGCAGATACAATAATTTGGATAAAGAAAAATAAAGCGCGCGAGAGTATTGAATTGAATGCGAAACTAGGGTTGTGACCCTCCTAATTAAAAGAAAATATTTTTGTTGTTTTTATTTATTTAAGAAAAAGAAATTAATTCCTAAAGTTAAATTCTAAATCAATTAGTTATTAATTTAATAAATGAAAAATAATTAAGTGACATATTTTTGGAGTTTTGTTAATTTAGGAAAGAAATTAAATAATTAAATTAGTGTTGAAACCTAATTATTCTAATTGATTTTTAATATTTGCAAAATAAATTTAAGTTACCTAATTAATCTACCTAATCAAATTAATTAATATTTATTAATGAAAAAAAATAAAGTTCTGAAATTTAATTGGGTAAAAAATATTTTTTGTGATTTTTGTAAAAGAAATTATTTTATGGGTTAATGATTAATTAAAAATAATTAAATGAAAATAAATAAAATATAGAAAGATAGAGGAATGGGCCTGATTTAGGGGGTGCAGAAAGCAAGAATATTGGCCCAATTGTGCTGATCCATTTGACTTTTTGGATCCTGTACGCAAGGGTTGACTTGGCCCTTGGGTGCACCTTCAATGACATCTGGCCATCTGGCGTGCTGGATGGTGAGTGTCCATGGTGGAAGCTTGGCTTGAGTATGCACTAGATTACCTGAAAACAAATATTATGAAGAAAATAGGGGGACCTGGGATTCGAACCCAGGCCCTAAGGCAAATTCCAATGGCTTGTGACCAGCTGAGCTGCTGGTTGTCTTTGTACATAGGCTAAGCATTAATTATAATATAAAAAAATACGTTAGTGGTCAAAAGCAAAAAAACGCGCACTTCATTCAAACCAACCAATAGGATTTAGCCACACCTTCATCCCTGTCATGGCACCGTTGCTAAAAGTCCAAATTCCTATACCTACAGACAAATGTTCGTCGCTACAAGCCTATCCACTCTCCAAATCTCATACAGGCCATGTAAACGAATTCTAAGACCATAGTTAGACTCGTCATCTTCTTCTGATCACAACCATAGCCATTATTAGGGCCAATTATTCCTGAAAAGAAAAACTCTAAAAGAAAACTCGAAACCCTAGCTATGGTGAATTTCGATTCAGTCCAGATAAATGAAATTGGCTATTGGAAAAAGCTTGCAAACATCATTGTGATCAAGAATATGAAATTATTTTTCATTATAGATGCAAGAATGAAGTTAATCGAAATCAAGAAAATGGTGGTTCCGTGAATGACTTACAGTGCACTGGAGGGCTCGAAAACGCCTGCTTTTGGTTGCTTTCGCTTATGGAGATTGCCAGGAGACGATTGGGACAATTGCCAAGCCTTGAGGATGTCTCTAAGTGGGATTTTGATCTCACACTTTTCTTTGATTTTTTTTCAGATTTTGTTTTGGCCCTATGCTTGATCTCCAACCCTTATTTTGGTCTGCCTCTCATCCTTATGTATTGTACAATACATTAGGGTTGCAAACTCAGTCCAAATCTCTCTTTCAATGCTTTGAATTTGATTTGATTCTTCTTTAACAACCTTCCAAAATTGTCTTCTTTTCAATCTTTTTGTACACAATTGGCTTGATGCGAATTTGAATGCCTTGCTAGTTGTGATTAAAGCCTGAAATAATCAAAAGATCCATTGTTATCAATGCTTTGGATTTTATTTGATTTTATTTGAAACATGGCCAAGGCTAGAGCACTTGGGATATAATGCCAACTCAAAACAAGTGAAAAAGAATGGGCCCATTTGGCAAAATTTGAAGTTTTGGGCATAGTTGACTTTTGGCAATTTTGTAAAAAAGTCCAACTTCAACAATGCATAACTTCCTCAATTTTGACTCTTTGGATTTGTTCTTAGACTTTTTAGAAATATTGAGATGTCCTATAATCAACCCTTTTGGTCTCATCTCATTTTGATATTCCATGCTCATGTATGAAGCTTTTACAAAAAATGTGTTTTTGTTGACTTTTCAAAATGACCTATAATGTCCAAATTAATAGCTTCTTGTGAGTGCATATTTTGAACTTGGTAGATGAAGATGGATTGTATGTAATTGCATCCTATTCAAAATGAGCTTTGGATGGGTCATTTATCATAAAGTATGAGAAAGTTATGCTTGGTCAAAGTTGGGTTGACTTTTCCTACAAAACCCTAATTTAGCAACTTTTGAGTCTTGATGAATTGTGAGCAATCCTTGATGAATCATGATCAACCCTTGATAAAATGATGAAATATACTTCAAAATGAGAATGTTGACAAGAAATATTGAAGTTTGACTGTATGTGGGTCACAGTTGACTTTTGCCCTAGCACAGTCGATTTTTGGACCTTTTGAGTAATTAACTGAGCAAACTTCCTCTACAAGGCTTGAAACTTGACACATATGATCTTGAGAACATATTAGTACATTGGTGAGAACTTGGGGTCACTTGTACTCAAGGATATTGATGCAACATGAAACCCTAATTTGGGGTAGAATGCCTTAGGAGAGGGCTTGTCTGGCCAACCCTTGGACTACCTTGAGCAACTTGGGGATAATTCTTGCAATGTTTTGAGAAATATGGGAGGGGAAATTTTGGGGTACAACAGCTTCCCCTGTTCAATCTTCTTAAACCTGAGGATATAGATTGCCTTTCGTGCCTTTCGTGATCCGAAGGTGGAAGAGGATTGAACACTAGAGTGCCCTGAAATTTTCACTCGCATGAAGTGGTAGTTATCCTGCGATATGGGGAATGGGCTTACAGAGTCCATTTGGAAATTTCTGACGAGGGGATGGGCTTCAAGATGCCATCTGACGGAGTGTCGATCGCATAAGAGATTCATTAGCGAGAGCTTGTATACCTGTTGTTGAGGAAGATTTCGCTGGGGAACGTTGATCTCTGTTAAGAGAAGTAGAACTTTAGGAGCTTTGATCGTCCGTCATTCTGATGGTGAGTCGTCTCTGTTGATATTTAGGAACTTCAATCGTCCGTACTCAACTGAGGAAATATTTGTGTCGAGATTTAGGAACTTATCCGTAATTCAACAATTTTGCTGAGATTTAGGAACTCGTCCGTAATTCAACCGAGGAAACATCTCTGCTGAGATTTAGGAACTCATCCATAATTCAACCAAGGAAATATCTGTCGAGATTTAGGAACTCGTCCGTAATTTGACTGCTTTGCTGAGATTTAGGAACTTTCCCGTAATTCAACTGAGAAAATAACTTCGATGAGATTTAGGAGCTCGTCTGTAATTCAACTACTTTGCTGAGATTTAGGAGCTCGTCCGTAATTCAACTGAGAAAACATCTCTGCTGAGATTTAGGAACTTGTCTGTAATTCAACTGAGGAAATATTCTTTGCTGAGATTTAGGAGCTCGTCCGTAATTCAACTGGAGAAACATCTCTGCTGAGATTTAGGAACATCGTCCGTAATTCAACTAAGGTAATATCTTCACTGAGATTTAGGAACATCGTCTGTAATTCAACTGAGAGGGCATTTGTCGATATTTAGGAACTCGTTCGTAATTCAACAACTTTGCTGAGATTTAGGAGCTCGTCCGTAATTCAACTTGAGAAACAACTTTGCTGAGATTTAGGAACTCGTCCGTAATTCAATTGGAGAAACATCTCTGCTGAGATTTAGGAGCTCGTCCGTAATTCAACTGAGGAAATATCTGTCGAGATTTAGGAACTCGTCCGTAATTCAACTGGGGAAACATCTCTGCTGAGATTTAGGAGCTCGTCCGTAATTCAACTGAGGAAACATCTATGCTGAGATTTAGGAACTTGTCCGTAATTCAACTGAGGAAATATCTGTCGAGATTTAGGAGCTCGTTCGTAATTCGACTGAGGTAGAAGCTTCATAGCTTAAACTTTGTGAGAATTTAACCGTATCCTTCCTGAAAGATAAAGGTTAGTTGTATGTAATGCATGATATGTATCAAGAAATGATGTTCTCAAAATAAATGAGATTGTGTCGTATGATGCGTATGCATGTCATGATGTATGAAAATATGATGTTTTGAGCTGGGGAAAATAAATCCTGGATTGCTGCTGGAGAACAGACATGAATTCTTCGTTTCCGTTGGAGATAGTGGAGGAAGATGTTTATGAGAATAAACCTGCAGGAGAGGATAACTCTGTTGGGGAATAAACTGACGAGAGAATGACTCTGTGGGGAAGAGATGCTCTGTCGGAGGATTCCACTGATAAATTTAGCTGGGGATGAATTACTGTTGCTGGTGATAATGAACCTTCTTGGGGATTGAATTCCGGTTTGTGAAAGGAAAGAACTCCGCTGGGGAAGACTTTCCAATAGCGACCTTACTGGGGATAGTCCTTTAGACTCTACTGTGGATAATCTTCCAGATTCTACTGGGGACAATTCTTCAAACTCCACTGGGGATATTTTTTATACTCCGCTGGGGATGATAAGACTTTTTAGTGTTGATGGTAGATAAACTCTGCTTTGGGGGAGAATATCGCCAATTCATTTACAATTGTGAGTCTCAGTTGGGGAGAGCTAACACCATTATCTTTCTCTTACTTTGCGGGGAGTGAATGTTACTGGGATACGTGCTAAGGATATGACGATGGCTTTGCATCGAGACTTTTCTGCCCCTGTATCTGCGGGAGAAGGTGCCTGCGGAGGCCTTGTGGATCGAGTATTATCCCAACCTATGAGGTTCTTGGTAACTGCCGATTGAAATGACAAATCTTCTTCTGGTAGGAAAGTGATGAGATGACGGGACATAGTCATATGCTTTAATCCCTAATTTTTTCCTGGACCGCCCTTTCGGGTTTTCAGTCCACCGGGATACCCTTTTTTGCCCAAGCTGCCTTTTCAGGTTTTCGACTTGTCGGGTGTACATTTTTTGTTTTTATCCCTAATTTTGGCCGAACCTTTTTGGTTCGCCGGGATGCCCTTATTTTTTCCTAGGTGTGTCAACCTAGCGGGTCTTTGTTCGTGCGCAGTATTTTCTGACCATGTCCACGCTCTCAGAGCGTAGGGAGTTGTCACTGTCGGTAGTTTCGTGTTGCCATACTACCAGAAGATGTTGCAAGATTTGTTGCTAGAATTCATGTCCAATGCCCCAATTGACTCAGATGGAGATTTGCCCCTGGCTATTTTGGCATCTTTGAGAGATTGCTTGAATCTTGACTTGACTGCCCCAGATGATGGACAATTATCATGTCATGCCCCTTGGTTGGAAGTGTTTTTTTTTCACTTGAGGTGATCCTTTTTATTGAGAAGGTTTTCGTTCACTAGATGTTCGTCGTGCGAATTTCTCTGCTGTTTGAACAAATAGTCATATGCAAACAATGTTATTTTAAGAATGCAAAGCTTATGTTTGTCTTGATGTTTTTGAAAATGCATTTTTTCAGTAAGATAGGAAAATTTTGTAAAATGTGACGTCAACTCAGGATTTACAGCAAGCCCTGTAGGAGTCAGGATACCTTTTGTAACAGTATGCTTTCGAACTAACTCATGCTTCAGCTAGGACTTTTAAGGGTTATAACGTGGTCTGGTTCACGGTTTAAGAAACAAAGGATAAAGGCTCAAATTTTATTTGTACCCACCCGTTCTTCGTGATGTTCTTCGATCCTAAACTCAGCTAATCGTGCACTAGATCCCGTTTGAGTCTTTGCTCTGATATTCCAGTGATGGTTCGGATACTGATAATTTAATTTGAACAAGCAGTCATTTTTGTTGAGAGTTTGCAGGACCTCTTTCTTTTTGATTTTTATTATCCCTGTCTTTTTCCTGAACTGTTTCTTTTGTGATTACAGTCAGCGGGATGCCCCAGTTTTTCTTAAGTCTCCTTCATAGGTTTTGACTTAATGGGCTTTTATTTCTGAGAGATAATGACTGCCTATCCTGATGATTATAAGGAACCCTCACCATCTTTTATTTTGGAAGGACCTCTTTGATGCCATTCATTATGCACTCAAATTAACTGAGAAACTACCCTGCCCCAAGTTGTGATTAAGTGTTTTAATTTGTGTGAAAAGAAAAACTCCAACTTCTTTGGCTCAAAGGGGTTGACTAGGGATTACCTACCTTATAACTCCACTGTTTAGGATTTGAAACAACGCCTGTACATCGTCAGCAGGGTCTGTTCAAAAGCATACTGTAGAGATTTTGATATAATTTTCGTCATCCTCCTTCTAAAGTCTTAGAATTTTTAATCGAGAGTTGAACATCACAAAAATGAAAGCAATTTGAATATAGTGAAGATGAATGGATTGATTCAAAACAGACATATGTAATGCATTGATAAAGTAACAAAGTTTGACATGAATAAATGTTTGAACAAATCAAAAGAAAATTACAAATTGAAAATTTTAATGAACAAAAAGTCTTCTCGTCTCAGGACTTGTCACTTCAAATGGTGAGCCTTGGAGGGATGGCAAAAGAACTCAGTCTGACCATCTTGTGTGAATTCTAATGCTCCTTCATCAATCAGGTTTTGAATTTTGTACTTCAACTTCCAACAGTCGTCAGTATCATGCCACGGGCTGTTAGAATGGTATGCACACCATGCATCAGGATTGTAGTTGGGTGAAGAAGTCTTAGGATTTGTATGAGGTCCTACCAACGTCACCAGATTCAATCTCAACAGGTGTTGCAAAGCTTGGGACAATGGCATGTTGAGCTTGGTAAACCTCCTCTGATTAACCCGTTGTTTATGGCACGGTTGTTGTTGGACCCGTGAGGTAGTAACAACTTGGAGAGGTCCTTTCTTTACCAAACCAAATCTTTGTCTTCTTGGAGGCTGATCAATGACTTGGTCCCCGGCCTCGTCTGTTTGCTTCATGTTGTTGTATTTGTCTTGATGAAGCTGGATGATAATTGTTCTCACCTCTTCTTGTTCCCGGGCTAAGCCTTGGATAAAGGCCATCTGTCCCAGCATCTGGGTTCTTATTGCATCTACCTCAGCTTGCAATTATTCCAGTCGTTCGTCCTTATTGTCTTCAGGATTTTTCTTGACCAAGTTCCTAACGAGGAGTGTTTTCAACTCTTCCCGTCCCTTGGATAGGTTTAGGAATATTTCCCTGAACTGAGTTTGTTGAAGATCTCTGTTATCTTGTTTGAGAGCCATTGCTAAAATAAACAACGAGGATATGAGAGACCTGTACTGGGAGACCTATTATGCAATGATATATATGATATATGTATGCAATGTTTTCAAGGATCTCGCGGGGTAAACAAGAAACTGTTGGATTTTGAATTTTGCAGCTTTGATTGAAGAAACTTTGTGTCGTCAAGAGTCCTTCTTCAAGAGTCAAGCTCACCATATCGAGTGGGTCATAGCCCCTGACTCAAGTTATCTTGTTTTGATCTCTAGACGACATTGGCTAGAGGAAAATAAATCCCCTTTACCCCTTGCTAGACGTTTGATTTACCATAACCTGCATCACAAACCCTTGAGATCCTTGAAATGGTTAAGGAAATGTTAAGGCATGATGTTATGATGTGCATGCTATGTGTTTAAGCAAAAGTACGAGGTGATGTAAACAAGTAAATCCGGCAAGAAATCCAAGTTATTGGATAAGGACTGTAAACAAAACCTGCAAGGAACTCATGTTGTCAGATAACAAAAATGTGCAAGTAGTTCAAGTTTGAAAGCACACAAGTCACACAAACAACCTTAAGTTTAGGCTTGCATGGGTCTAGGTATTACCCTCTTTCAGTTTAGTTGGTCCAACCTGTCCTAGTAATACTAACCGGGTTCTAGAGGTTCTCAATATCACTTACCATCCTCGATCGGTCATAATTCCAGTTTAGCAACCTTTTCTTGCAGCCAGAATCATCGCGAGAGTATGGTCTCAATGAGTGTAGCATACTGCTACTTTTCTATGACCAATTTGGTCAATTATAGGTTCTAAGGCCAGTTGATGGTTAATGACCCATTAGCAGCCCCATACTCTCCTTGTTCCTCCACAAAGGATATTAGTACCAACTAATGTGTCACACCAACGTAGCTACTGCTTCAACCGTATCGGTCTACGCCGTACAGTTCCCTCACAGTCTATTGCTACTTACCTAAAAGGTATCCCCCAGATCCGGGTTAGGATCTATAGTAACTCCGATTCAAACCCACAAAGATAAAGCATACAAATCAAGCAATTGAAAACATTATGATGAACTATTCCTAAGGTACACCTCACTTATTAATTTCCCCAGCAAAGTCGCCAGTTCTGTGATACGGTGGAAGAACTGACTGTTTTTGAAATGCTGGTTTGCGTTTTGCATTTGTTTTTGCAAAATGTCGCGGGAAGCAAGAGTCGCCACCATCTTTTATTTTATCCAACAAGGAAAGGAAAAAAGCACAGAAAAATTCCTTTTTTCGAGATATTTCTGAGTACGGGGGTAGATTTATAGAAAGGGAAGGTATTAGCACCCTTTCTATCCGTAGTTATCTACGGGCTCTTAGGTACTTGCTCATCATTTTCAAAATTGTTTTCTTTGTGTTTGTGCGCTTTGAAAAGTTTTTATTTTAACTTCGATTTAACTCTTGCTTCTGTCTTCAAGAGTGTAATGAAGTGTTTTTTAAAACTTTGTTTGTAAAGGAGTGTAAGTGTGAAATTGTTTTTGGATGAGCAAGTACTTAAGAACTAATCTACCTACTCGAAAAAGGAATCGTTCTATGTTTGTTTCCTTTAGACAACGCTATCCTACTATTAGTGAGTTGGTAGCACCGTCGTTGGAATTTGAGGGTCAATTCGAAAGAGGGATATACGGTCACTAAAGCAATGTTAGGACGTCTTAGCGGTAACCCTAATGTCTTAGATCATTTATCTGAGGCAACGATATCCGAGGCAACATTTCTGAGGCAACTATGATCTTTTAGACAAGAGGGCGACCTCTAAAACAACCTATACTCAATGGCCGTTTACGAAGGCAACCAAGTGGGGTGTACCCTAGGAGTGCGCATGTGTGAGTGTGTTGATTTCAGTTATTTTATATTTGCACATGTTTAAGGTGATCTAACTGTTTTAAAATTATACATTCATTCTTGTCATGCAAACCCTATTATCAAACATCTAGCAGTTGAATATTTGCAGAAATTAAAGAGCGGAAATTAAACTAAATTATTACAAGGCGTCGGGTATTTACATCGCCAAAGACAAACCCTTTGAAATTTAAAAGCACAAAAGTAAATAAATGTCCTAATTAATTATTACAAACTGGGAGCATATACAATAATTTGGATAAAGAAAAATAAAGCGCGCGAGAGTATTGAATTGAATCCGAAACTAGGGTTTTGACCCTCCTAATAAAAAGAAAATATTTTTGTTGTTTTTATTTTTTTAAGAAAAAGAAATTAATTCCTAAAGTTAAATGCTAAATCAATTAGTTATTAATTTAATAAATGAAAAATAATTAAGTGACATATTTTTGGAGTTTTGTTAATTTAGGAAAGAAATTAAATAATTAAATTAGTGTTGAAACCTAATTATTCTAATTGATTTTTAATATTTGCAAAATAAATTGAAGTTACCTAATTAATCTACCTAATCAAATTAATTAATATTTATTAATGAAAAAAAATAAAGTTCTGAAATTTAATTGGGTAAAAAATATTTTGTGATTTTTTGATAAAAAGAAATTATTTTATGGGTTAATGATTAATTAAAAATAATTAAATGAAAATAAATAAAATATAGAAAGATAGAGGAATGAGCCTGATTTAGGGGGTGCAGAAAGCAAGAATATTGGCCCAATTGTGCTGATCCATTTGACTTTTTGGATCCTGTACGCAAGCGTTGACTTGGCCCTTGGGTGCACCTTCAATGATGGCCACCAGATTTGGCCATCTGGCCATCTGGCGTGTTGGATGGTGAGTGTCCATGGTGGAAGCTTGGCTTGAGTATGCACTAGTTTACTTAAAAACAAATATTATGAAGAAAATAGGGGGGCCTGGGATTTGAACCCAGGCTCCAAGGAAAATTCCAATGGCTTGTGACCAGCTGAGCTGCTGGTTGTCTTTGTACATAGGCTAAGCATTAATTATAATATAAAAAAAGACGTTAGTGGACAAAAGCAAAAAAACGCGCGCTTCGTTCGAACCAACCAATAGGATCTGGCCATGCCTTCACCCCTGTCATGGCACCGTTGCTAAAAGTCCAAATGCCTATGTGATCGGTGGAAATAGAACTGACTATTTTTTAGCTGGTTCGCGAAATGTCGCGGTAAGCAAGAGTCGCCACCGTCTTTTATGTTCTCCAACATGGAAAGGACAAAAGCACAACAAAATTCCTTATTCGAGAATGTTTCTCGGTTCGGGAGGTAGATTATAGAAGGGGAAGGTGTTAGCACCCTTTCTATCTGTGGTTATCCACGGGCTCTTAGGTACTTGCTCTTATGTTTTCAAAAATTTGTTTGCTTTTCAAGTGTGTGTGGGTTTTGAAAAAAAGTTCGTTTGGAAAACTTCTAAGTAACTCTTGTATCAGTCCTCAAGAGTGTATGAAGTGTTTTGTTTGAAAACTTTTTGAAAGTGTGGGGTGCGAAAAGATGTTTTTGTTTGTTTGAAAAGAGAGCAAGTACTTAAGAGAAGTCTACCTACCCTAAAGAATTAGGCTGTGTAAGAGTCCTTTAGATAGTGTTATCCCACCATTGAGAGGTAGGTAGCACCATCGTTGGAGTTGTTCGGGTCAATTCGATTATAGGGACAATGTGGTCACCGAAGCAATAGTAGGACACCTTAGAAGTAACCCTAATGTCCTAGATCCTTTTATCCGAGGAAACCGTTTCGAGGCAACTGGATCTTTAGACAGGAGGGCGACCTCTAAGACACCCTATACTTGATGACCAAGTTCAAGGCAACCAGTGAGGCGTACCCTAGGAGTGGCATGTGCATGTGTGTTTGTTTTCATGTTATGTTTATCTTGTACATGTTATTTGTGAGCTACGGATTGGTTTTATTTTACATATATTCTTGCAGGCATTGTTAACAGTTAGGAGTGCGGAAAATAACTTGCGAAAATGTAAATCTAGCTATTACAAGGCGCGGGTCTATACATCGCCAAAAGACAAAAACCTGTTTTGAAAATGAAGTGCGAGGAAAGTAAATAAAGCGGTAAACCTAATTAACTATTACATTTCCGGAAGCAATTACATAAATATAATGAATTAAAATAAACTGCGCGCGAAAGAATGAATCGGGACGTCACGAGGGTTTTGACCCTTTTTTTTTAATAAGAATTGAATTTGTCCTTTTTTTGTTTGTAATTAATGAAATTAAACCTAATTATTAATTAATTAATTAATTAAAAAAAATGTTTTTGTATTTTTATGTTTTTAATGAAAATAAAACAAAAGGAATTAAAATTAAAAGAAGAAAAAAACCTAGTTCTAAATTGTTTTTATTTATTATAAAGAAAAGAGATTAAAATTAACCTAATTAAACTATTTTATTTGTTAGTATTTTATTTACAAAAATAACATGAAATTAATAAATAATAATAATATTAGTTTTTTTGATTTTTTATGAAAAATATTAATTATGTTAATTTTGGTGGTAATAATGATAATTAAAAAAAAATAATTAACAACTAAATTAGAAAATATAAAACAAAAAGAAAAAGAATGAACCAAGGGGGGTTTGGGCCAGATTGGAGGTGTTAGGCAGCAATTTCAGGCCCACCAAGCTTTCAGCCACGTTTGACTTTTGTAATTAGATGCATAAGCTTTGACTGAGGATCATGGTGGTTATCCTCTCTTGACCTTCAGATCTGACTTTTGAGACACTTGGCGCCCTGATTTGTGAGAGTCCATGGTGAAATGCTCTTCAGCGCCTACACATGATTACACCATGTGCCTGGATTTGTAATTAAAACAAGTAATGAAAATAATATATTAAGAACAACACGTATGCTGGGAACAACAAAATGCGCGCTGATTTTTGAATGGATCACTAGCCCCTTGCCAGCTCACCGTCTTCTTCATTTTGCCTGTAAAAAAGAAAACAATTAGCGGGGGTTTTTAACCCCCACAATATGGAATGGCAGAAAATAGCGAATAGGCCTCTATGCAAGATAAATTGAGCACGAGGATAGTTTTGTGTTCGTCTTGTCCTTCTGAGTTCAACCATGGGTATCATTGGTTCTGATTTTACTTGTACTGTAAAGCCCTAATTGAGAGCTTCGAAAACCCTAGCATTCAACAATGGTGGTTTTCGTTCCAGGGCACCATAATCAAATTGAGTTGTACCAAAAGCTTCAGAAGAGTGTTAGCAATGTAAAGCACACAAAAAATTTCATCAATAATGCGTGAATAATGAATTATGATTGTGAGACAAATATGCAAACCGTATTACTGTGGTGGATGATTCCTTGAGTTCTAGCAAGTGGTTTTGATCCCAAATCACTCTTGAAGCTTCCAGCAATATGTCTGAACCTTTAAATCTCCTTCCAAGGGCCTCTAAGGTGGAATTCAATTTCAAACTTTCTTTGACTTTTTTCAATATAGTAATGGCCGTTTGTGCAGTGTTCAGGTCGTGAATGAGGCTTGGCTTGCTTGCATATGTACATGTGAATGCATTTAGGTCATATTATGAGCTTGGGATCCATTGCAATTAAGTTTGGAGATTCCCCTTAACCACCATTGAAAGCTTTCCCTATTTGGAGCAAAAACCATGATTTTGTGCTCAAAATAGCTTGGCACGAAATTGGTAAGTGGAATATGCCACATGAAAGCCATTCAAACCTCAAAGATGCCATTTAATTAATTTTTTGATTTTATTTGAATTATTATGGATTAAAATGAATTAAATCCATAAAAATTAAATAAAAATGAAAAAATAAATGTTTGGTCTTGAAATTAATCATGGGACACGTGGGTGGCATGACAAGGCTGAATCAAGTGGAAGAAAGTGGGCCCTTTTGTCAAAAATTGAAGTTTCAAGGATAGTTGACTTTTGCCATTTCACAAAAATTTCCCAACTTCTCCAATGCATATCTTGCTCAATTTTGATCATATGAACATGTTCTTGGACATTTTGGAAAGGTCTTGAAGTCCTATAACCAATGCCTTTGGTCCCATGTCATTTTGATTTACCAATCTCAAGTTATGGTCTTTGACTTAAAATGCCTTTTTGTTGACTTTTGAAAATGACCTATAATGTTGAAATTGATAACTTTTTGTGAGAGCATTTCTTGGACTTGGAATGTGAAGATGAGTTGTAGGAAATGTCATCCCCTTCAATATGAGCATTGGATGGGATTTTTCTGATGAACCATGAAAAAGTTATGCATTGGTCAAGTTACAGTTGACTTTTTAGCTGTCCAAAAATGGAAACTTTTGCATCTTGATGATTTTTGAGCCATTCTTGTGGAATCATGATCAAGACTTGATCAAATGATGATTGTGGCTTCAAAATAAGATGTTGACCAAAAATTTTGACTTTTGACTGCCAAATGACCACTTTGCCCCTGTAGTTGATTGTGAGGCAATTAGGGCTTTTGACTGTGCAATTTGATGCTGTGAGTCTTGCAACTTGGCATGTAGATGCTTCACAATGTTTATAGGTGTTGTACCCCAAAATTTGCCCTCCCATTTCCTCAACATTTTCTCATCACAAGACCCTTGAGGATCAAGACCTAGTTAGGGTTTCCTCTGCTCAAGACTTCTCCTTTCACTGTTGACCCAAATTAGGGTTTGTGTTTGCACAAGGATATGTTGACCTAAAATGCCTAAAATGACTTTCATGCTTCATGTTGGACTCCCAAGATTATCCATGCCAAGTCTCAAGTCCTGATTCCAAATTTTGCCCAGTCAATTGGACAGTTGACCTAAAAATCAACTATATTGGGGAAAAAGTCAACTGTGGCCAATTGACAGTCAAATCTCATGAAAATTGACCCACATCAACATTATGAACTCACATGGACCATTTGATCAAGTTTGGATCACAATTCCACAAAAAATTTGATCAGATCATCAAAAGGGCAAAATGGTCATTTTTAGGGTTTTGACTGCACAAAGGCAATTTTTGACTGTTTGACCTAGCCAATGGCAAACCAAGCTCACATATGGACTCAAGGACCCTATGGAATCATCTTGATATGCTCAACAAGTTCAAAAGATCCCAAATACACAAGATTGATAGTTGAATTTCCCAGTCAATTGATCAATTTTGACTGTATACTGAAAAGTCAAACTTTGACTTTTTGGTCAAAATCAAGGGTCAAGATTAATTTTTCATCAAAAACATGCCAAATCATGAAACTTGTTCACCAAGAAATCAAAATTACAAATTAGGGTTTGAAATGAGAATTTTTCATAACTTAGAATTTTTCTAAGTTATGAAAAACCCTAATTTTTTCCCAACTTTGCCCCACTTTCTCACCAAGATTCATTTGGATTCAAGCAAAAGTCAAAACATGAAAGTTGTAGCTTGTTGCAAACTCTACAACTTTGATTCACAAAGTTTTCCCAAAAGAGGCTTGTATCTCAATTTACAATTTTTGGAACAAGTGTGCCAAACCATTCTTAACTTAGTGAAAATTTGACCTATTTTGGACAAGTTTTTTACCTAACTTCAAGACCATTTTTCATACACTTCCACTTAGAATTTCAATTTGCATTTCAAAGATGGATTGTAGTACACATTCCAAGATTTCCAAAATGTCCAAGAACTTCTCAAACAAACTCATGGTTAGGGAGAATCGAATTTTGCAAAATGGGAAAAAGTCACTTTTGTTCTTGGCCAAGGCATGTTCATACATTGGTGCCATTTTGAATTCCGCATGCTTAAGCTACATTGCAGGCCTCTAATCCTATTTTCACTCAATAATTCAATGCAAAACCATTGTGCCAAGATGTTGTTCTATGCATTTGGACATTACATGGAGAATTAACCCTTAATTAGAAAAAGCATTATTTCCATTTTGAAAAAGTAGAACTTTATGTCCATTTTGCAAATCCAAGTGGTACAGTCCAAATCTTCTTGGCACAAGTTTATGAGCAAATTGCACTGATCAAGGCCAATGTATGCAACATAGTGTGAGGGCCTGTACAGGCTAGAAACATCAAGTGACCATTGTTTGCTTAAAATTCAAGAAAGAGAGCATAACATATACCAACTTCCATTCCTGCAAACCAGGCCTGAGAGAAAGTTATCACACACATTCTAAACATCAAACACAAGCTGAAGCACGACCCTAAGACCACCAATATCTCCCCATTGCCAAAATCACTCTCAAACTGCAAAAATAGAGCAACCTCTGCAGATTGAGTTCCAACTCTTAATCCTTTCAAGCATTCTTGCCCAAACCACTTCAAACACCTTCCCTACCATCAATCCAAACTATCCAAATTATTAGAAGCAACCTGTAACTCCTCTAATCCTTTTGGCCATTTTCACTTTTCTGATTTGCAGGTGAAGTGCTATAGCACGATTCAAAAGGTTTCAAGACAAAGTAAAGCTTGGAATAGCATCCCTGGACATCAAGGAAGCTATACCAATCATCACCTTGCACTGAAAGCTTCTCCATTGCCAGATAGAACTTCAACTGAACAGGTAAGTTCATGAACTCGTATCTCTCTTATTAAGCATTGTTAGCTTTAGGTCTGTGAAGAGAATATGTCACATACATAGCCATGAACATGCACATGTAATTAGATTTCATTTATATTATGTGTGCTGCAAGAATTTTGAGTCTGAACATGGCATAAAAACTAGGTCAGAAATTGGGGGAGAAGAAATTCTCCCTCATCTTAGAGAGTTAAGTCAAGTTCTTTACATGGTTGGATTCGTTTTCTCATGCTCTACATTTTTCATGTTGTGAGTTTTGCTTGAAAGTCCAGGAATCAAGAGATGGAAAACGCGTGTTCTGGTTGTTCATACAGGTCTGAGGTTGAAGACAAAGTCTTCTTGGGCTGGGCCTGAGTTGACTTTTCTATTTGCACCCTTTTGTTACTTTTACACCCCCCAAGCCCATCTTGCTTATTTTTATGATTTTTTGACATTTTCTTTTTTGTCCTGACTCATTTATTTTTTCTAACAATATTAAAAATATCAAAAATATTTTTCTCACCATTTTTGAATTTATTAGGCATTTATTTGGTTTCCTTTAGTTTTTGTACATAAAATAAATACATAAAACCATTTTTACTTAAAATATAAAGAAAATAATGTAAACACATTTATTTTTCATTTTTATTTTATTTTATCTTCTGAAAATATTTTACACAAAATATACCTGTTTTCATAAATATTAAATATTATTATTTTTGTACATATAATATATATTTAGTAAATAATAATAATGCATACATATTTATTAGTATATTTAGGAAAAAGATGCAAAATATACACATTTTTATTTTTATTTAATATTTAATATAAAAATACCTTTTGACAAATATACTTCATTTTATTTTATTTTTTGTATACAATAAATAAATGCTTGTACATAATAAATAAATAATGCATTTTATTTAATAGAATTAGGGTTTAACCCTAAACATGAAAAACTCCCAAAAATAATACTTTCCTTTTGTTTATTTTGACACAATAAAAATATCTTTTTTCATACATACAAAAAAAACATTTTTGCATCTTGCATATTTATTCTTATTTTATTTAAATTATGCAATTAAATTATCTTGTAAATAATTCAATGTTGATGTAATAGTTTAGGTTTAAATTCCTTGTCAAAATCCCCATTTGAACATTTGTACCCCCCTTCCCATATATGGTTTTGTAATAGCTTAGTAAAGTTATTTTCGCACTTTATTGCTTTCTAATTATACCATGTTAGAATTAGGGTTTGTATGTGAAAAAACAACGAAAATAGTTTTGACCTAATTTCAAGATAAACAAGCATGAAAATGGACACACAAATCACACTTGCACCCCCTAGGGTATTCCACTTGTTGCCTTTTAAAATTGGGCCATATTGCATGTTAGGTCTCTTTGGGCAAAACAAACAATCAAATGATCATAGTCCCTCGATGACGCTTTCAAAATGTTGCCTAAATAAATGATCGAGTCCCTTAAGGAAAATTGCCCAAAGATACTTGGCACCATTGCAATTATGGTCTAAACAATGACCCGCGCCCGTCCCTTTCACATCCTAACATGAGATTGTCCACCAAATACAATGGTGGAACAAACTTGTGAAAAGGGTTAAAACATAGCAATAATCTTTGAGAAATTTAGGAGTAGATAACCTCTTAGTTACTTGAATCAAACTTGCAAAACAAAGCACTTGCCTATTTTCTAAAACCACACATCACTACACTTTCAAAACAACTTTCAAAAAAAAAATGAAAACCTTTTCAAAAGACATACACCTTTGTATACATCCCAACATGGATCATTACAAAGGTTGCCACCACATTGGCCTCTTTTCAAAACAACTTTCAAAAACAAATGAAAACCTTTTCAAAAGACATACACCTTTGTATACATCCCAACATGGATCATTACAAAGGTTGCCACCACATTGGCCTCTTTTCAAAACATTTTCAAACCCACACACACAAGAGCACCATTTCAAACAATTGAAAACAAAAGGCAAGTGATCTAAGCAAGTAACTAAGAGCCCATGGATAACCATGGATAGAAAGGGTGCTAATACCTTCCCTTTCTATAATCTACTCCCCGAACCCAAGAAAACATCTCAAAGGTTTTTGCTGTGCTTTTTAACCTTTCCTTAGGATAAAATAAAAAGTCGGTGGCGACTCTTGCTCAACCGAAACATTTGCAAAAACAAACGCAAAACCATAGTCAGTTCTCCCACCGTATCACAGAACTGGCGACTCTGCTGGGGATAAATTTAAAAGTGGAGTAACCTTAGGGCTTAGATCACCTTTGTTTTCAATTTTTTGCTTTGTTTGCTTTTATATTTGTGGGCTTTGCATCGGAGTTTCATAGATCCTAACCCGGATCTGGGGAATACCCTTTTTTAGGTAGCATAATCTGTGAGGGACCTGTCCGGCGTAGACCGACATGGGTGAAGCAGTGGCTATGTTGGTGTGGCACCTTGGTCTGTACCTATATCCCTTGTGTTGCAATGAGGGGAATATGGGTCTTCTAAGGAGTCATTAAACACCAACCGACCTTAGAACCCTAAATTGACCAAACTTGGCCATTAGAACAGTAGCAGTATGCTACACTCATTGAGGCTAAACTCTCGCGATGGTTCTGGCCGCAAGAAAAGATTGTGATGCTGGAGTTATGACCGATTGAGGGTAGTCAATGATTTGAGATCCTCTAGAACCCGGTTACTTTTGATAGGACAGGTTTTAACCAACGAAACCAAAAGAGGGTAATACCTAAACTTCATGCTGGCCTGAAACCCAAGGGTTGTCTTGTGTGACTTGTGTGCCTTATCATGTTTTCCTGTGTGAATACTTATGGTGTGCTTCATCATAGCATCATGCCATCATACCATTGCATGCATCCTGTATAAAGGACTAATCCATTTCAAAGACAAAAAAGTTTCATCTTTGCTCTGTTTTGTAGGACATCATGATGCCCGTGCGTAGGAATACTATCCGGCTCAACTTTGTTCAACCACCAACTTTGCTCAAGGATTTGGTTTGTAGGATTCCAAACAATTCTTCCTTCATCAACAGGCATGGTTCTCTCCTTGGTTTGATTACTTCAAAATGGGACCAACAACTGATAAGTGTCCTGACCCAGTTTTATGACCCTTTGTATCATTGTTTCACCTTTCAAGACTTCCAGCTGGTTCCTACCCTGGAAGAATTCTCTTATTTGCTTGGGATCCCTGTCTTGGATCAAACTCCATTCACTGGTTTGGAAAAGACTCCTAGGCCTGAAGAGGTTGCTGCAGTCCTCCCCTTGACCAAAGAAGAGGTATTGGCTAACTGGGAAACTAGAAGTGGAGTAAAAGGCTTTTTGGTCAAATTTCTGGTTGGCAAGGCTAATGATTTCTGGGATGACTTGGACTTCAAGGCGTACGAAGATATTCTGGCTCTTTTGATCTATGGTCTGGTACTGTTTCCCAATCCTGACACCTTTATCAGTATCCATGCCATAAGGATTTTCATGTCTCGGAACCCTGTACCCACTCTTTTGGGTGATATCCTGCAACAACTCTATGCTCGTACTGCTCGAAAACGGGGAACTTCGTGGTGTTGTGCTCCTTTGCTAGTAAGGTGGTTTATTTCGCACCTTCCTAAGTTCGTGCTGAAGAATGAAGAAGGAAAGGGTTGGGCTCATAGGTTAATGGCTCTCACTGATTAGGACATCACTTGGACTCTCAGAGGTTTGGATGAGGTAGCTGTTATTGATTGTTATGGAGAATACCCCAATGTTCCGTTGATTGGTATCCAAGGAGGAATCTCTTATAATCCGTGCTTAGCTCTCCGCCAGTTTGGAAGAGCCAGAAGAGTAGGGCCTCATGATATGTTGGTTCCTCACTTCCATTTTGAGTTTCAGGCAGGCAGTGACAAACTACGCCATGGATTCATTAAAGCTTGGGACAGAATTCACAAAGCTGACCCACATGAGTTGGGACCAAAGACTTCTCTACCAATGGAACCCTATTGCAGATGGGTCCGCATCCGTGCTCAGAAGTTAGGTATGCCGTACGAAGTTGTCAGACCGATCATTCTTGAATCTCTTGATGAAGATGGGGTTCCTCCAACTGTCCTCCCTCCTCAGATACCTACTGATTTTGACACAATGAAAAGATCTTGGGCGCAGCTAAAGGAAGAACGGGATTTCTATCGGGAAAAGTTCAACGAGCAGGAACGGAAGATCCAGAGGCTGACTAAGCAATTGGAGGAAGAGCGGGTCCTGAATAACTACATCAACACTGAGAAAAGGAGGCCATGGGAGCACTGATGGGCTTTGGATATTTCCTTTTACAGTTTTTTATTTCCTTTCAGTATTTTTCATTCCTGTAATGCCTAAGGGCAAGTTGTTGAACAATTTAAAATTTGAATCTAATGAAGTGTGTTCCCCTTTTGCCTACAAAGTTGAATCTTGTTTGTCTTTGAAAACATAAAACATACGCATCTCATTGCACCATATGCATAGCAGGTACCCTATTTCACAGGTTGCTTAATCTTCTTCGCTGTTTGTTTGAACAGTCATCATGAATCCAGACTCATCCAGTGAGCAAGCAATCAAGGCCCTTCAGGCCCAAAGTGCCCAGTTTCAAGAAATGGTCCTAATCCTGGCCCAAGGTCAGCAAGAGTTGAAGGCTCTACTCCTGAAGAAGAAGAAGAAAAAGAGGACTGCGTTATTCAACACCGGACACAGATTTGGGAACACACTCCACAACGAAGCTGATCCAACTACTTCTTCTGCTGAGAAAGATAGTCCCCAAGGGGGAGGAGCTCCTAGTCCTGCAGTCTCTGACAACGAGACGGACTACAATGACGAACAATACCCACCTGCTGCTAACAGATACAAGCAATTAGAAGACCGCTTGAGCGCCATGGAGATTCAGAATGTGCCGGGGCTGGATTTCAGAGACTTGGGGTTGTCTTCTGGAGTAGTAATTCCACACAAGTTTAAGGCGCCTGCCTTTGCCAAATACGACGGGGCTTCATGTCCAAAGCTGCATCTAAGGTCGTACGTAAGGAAGATCCAACCTTACACGGCAGATAAAAATCTCTGGATTCACTTCTTCCAAGATAGCCTTTCGGGGTCACAGCTTGAGTGGTTCTACCAACAAGATGGAACTAGCATCCGACACTGGGAAGATTTGGCAACCGCATTCTACAGACAATACCAATACAATTCTGATCTCGCTCCTACGCGTACCCAACTTCAGGGTATGTCTCTAGGAACGGGCGAAGGGTTCAAAGAATATGCACAAAAATGGAGGGATTTGGCTGGCAGGGTGCAACCTCCATTAACTGATCGTGAGCTGGTTGATATGTTTCTAGGGACTTTGTCTGGTCCATTTTTCAATCATTTGGTTGGTAACTCCTCCGCTGGGTTTACGGATTTGATTCTGACGGGAGAAAGGATTGAAGGTGGCATCAGGTCAGGAAAGATACAAAAAGCTGCCTCCACAAGTACTGAGAAAAGGCCTTTCAAGAAAGAAGCAAGTGTCGTCTATGGTCCTAGAAGACAAGTCAAGCCAGAAAGTCGCCAAGCCGTCAATGCCTTAGTCATTTCAAAACCTGTTGCTGCTCCTCAGCAGTACAATCAACAAAGAGGTGAAAGGACCAAGAGGCAATATACTAGGCTGAGTATGACCTTGTCACAAATCTTACCGCAACTGTTATCAACCAACTTGGTGACCATCAAAGAAGCGCCAAAGGTCGTGAATACTGCATCTCCTAAGTATAACCCAAATGCCCGGTGTGCTTATCATTCTAATAGTCCCGGGCACACTACTGATGATTGTTGGGCCTTGAGAAATAAGGTACAAGACCTTATCGATGCGAAGGAAATTCAGTTTGAAGCGCCTGAGAGGCCAAATGTTGTAACTGCTCCTATGCCCCAGCATAGAGTAAATGCCATTGAGGAAGATTTGTATGCTGTTTCGGTGAATGATGTTGCTACCCCTCTTTTGACTGTTAAGAGGAACTTACTACTAGCCGGTTTATTTCCGGGTTGTAGCAAGGGTTGCCTCCTGTGTGCTGTTATCCCTACCGGTTGTCCGCTGCTGAAATCAGGCATCCAAAGCCTGATGGATAGCAAGGAAATTCTGTTCAAGAAAACTGTTGTTCCATTTGTTTCCGCTGAAGAAGTATCTGTTGTCACAATTTATAATCCTGCCAAAGCTCCCCCGAGGAAGCCAGTCCAAATTATGTCTGTTGCACCCATCACTATTACCGTTCCGGGACCTCTCCCCTATGAGTCTGATAAAGCTGTCCCATGGCATTATGGGGCCGACGTGTATGTGCTTGGAGTGAAGCAGGAGTTCAACACCAATACCAGTATCAGTAACATCACTTGTCCCGCCAAGATTACCCGCAGTGGCAGGCTCTTCTCGCCTGACATTGCACCGCCAGTTATCCAAAAACCTCTCACCATCACACTCGCAAATGTGCATGTTCCGAATCAAGTTCCTGTGTCCACTACTGCCGCCGAGTCCTCTGATACTCGGGGCAAAGAAGTTGCTACCGATTTTCCTGCCAGGACGGAGGCACCAAAAAAGACCGCTGTTGAAGCCTCCCAACAAGAAATGGAGGAAATCCTTAAAATCATTAAAAAGAGTGACTTCAATGTTGTTGAACAGTTGGGGCATACTCCCTCCAAAATCTCTATGCTATCATTGCTGCTATGCTCAGAGGCCCATGCAAAAGCCTTGATTTCATTTCTGAAAACGGCCCATGTCCCTTAAGGAAAATTGCCCAAAGATACTTGGCACCATTGCAATTATGGTCTAAACAATGACCCGCGCCCGTCCCTTTCACATCCTAACATGAGATTGTCCACCAAATACAATGGTGGAACAAACTTGTGAAAAGGGTTAAAACATAGCAATAATCTTTGAGAAATTTAGGAGTAGATAACCTCTTAGTTACTTGAATCAAACTTGCAAAACAAAGCACTTGCCTATTTTCTAAAACCATACATCACTACACTTTCAAAACAACTTTCAAAAAAAAAATGAAAACCTTTTCAAAAGACATACACCTTTGTATACATCCCAACATGGATCATTACAAAGGTTGCCACCACATTGGCCTCTTTTCAAAACAACTTTCAAAAACAAATGAAAACCTTTTCAAAAGACATACACCTTTGTATACATCCCAACATGGATCATTACAAAGGTTGCCACCACATTGGCCTCTTTTCAAAACATTTTCAAACCCACACACACAAGAGCACCATTTCAAACAATTGAAAACAAAAGGCAAGTGATCTAAGCAAGTAACTAAGAGCCCATGGATAACCATGGATAGAAAGGGTGCTAATACCTTCCCTTTCTATAATCTACTCCCCGAACCCAAGAAAACATCTCAAAGGTTTTTGCTGTGCTTTTTAACCTTTCCTTAGGATAAAATAAAAAGTCGGTGGCGACTCTTGCTCAACCGAAACATTTGCGAAAACAAACGCAAAACCATAGTCAGTTCTCCCACCGTATCACAATAGGCATGTGGGACTTGATTGAGCCCTTGAAAACCTCAACTTCCTTGCAAGAACCAAAACCCTAATTTGACTGGCTTAGGAGGATGTTTAGACTGGGCAACCCCTTGATCCATTTGAAGATTGATCTTGACAAACTTTGAAGAATATGGGAGGGAAAATTTTGGGGTACAACAGTTGCCCCTGTTCAATCTTCTTAAACCTGAGGATGTAGATTGGCTTGTGTGCCTTTCGTGATCCGAAGGTGGAAGATGATTGAACACTAAAGTCCCCAGAAATTTGCACTCACATAGTGGAGTATCAGCAGTGTGATAGCGGGAATGGGCTTACAGATGCCATTTGGAGAGATGGTGGATAGGAGGATGGGCTTATAGATACCATATGGAGATGTGACAGAACCTTGTCGGGAATGGGCTTATAGATGCCATTTGGAATTGTAATGGATATTTGTGGAGATGGGCTTAAAGATGCCATCGGGGTGTCGATCGCGTAAGAGATTCCTTAGCGAGAACTTGCGTACCTGAGAAAGAAAGATAATTACCTAGCCTGTTACAGGGGTTGATCTTCAAACTCTTCGTGCAGATATGCCCTGTCTGGATACAGGAATCGAATCTACTCACAGATATGCCCTGGCTGGATACAGGAATCAAATCTGGAATTAGTCGTCTACAGATATGCCCTGGCTGGATACAGGTATCGAATTTCTAAACTCTTCATGCAGATATGCCCTGGATGGATACAGGAATCGAATCTACTCAATCACTCACAGATATGCCCTGGCTAGATAGAGGTATCGAATTTGGAATTGGTCGTCTACAGATATGCCCTGGCTGGATACAGGAATCGGATCTCTAAACTCTTCATGCAGATATGCCCTGGCTGGATACAAGAATCGAATCTACTCACAGATATGCCCTGGCTGGATACAGGAAACGAATCTGGAATTGGTCGTCTACAGATATGCCCTGGCTGGATACAGGAATCGAATCTCTAAACTCTTCATGTAGATGTGCCCTGGCTAGATACAGGTGTCGAATCTACGATCAGTCACTCACAGATATGCCCTGGCTAGATACAGGAATCGAATCTGGAATTAGTCATCTACAGATATGCCCTGGTTGGATACAAGTATCGAATCTTCAAACTCTTCAGATATGCCCTGGATAGATACAGGAATCGAATCTGGAATTAGTCATCTACAGATATGCCCTGGCTGGATACAGGTATCGAATCTTCAAACTCTTCAGATATGCCCTGGCTGGATACAGGAATCGAATCTGGAATTTGTCGTCTACAGATATGCCCTGGCTAGATACAGGAATCGAATCTGGAATTAGTCATCTACAGATATGCCCTGGCTGGATACAGGTATCGAATCTTCAAACTCTTCAGATATGCCCTGGCTAGATACAGGAATCGAATCTGGAATTAGTCATCTACAGATATGCCCTGGCTGGATACAGGTATCGAATCTTCAAACTCTTCAGATATGCCCTGGCTAGATACAAGAATCGAATCTGGAATTGCGACAGTTGATAGTAATCATCTTCGGATTGACCTCTTTCCTGAAAAGGCAAAACATCAGTTGTATGCAATGTCATGATGTATGAAATGCATGATGTCATGATGTTCTCAAGAATAAATGAGATTGTGTGTTATGATGCGTATATGCATGCGTCATGGTGTATGATAATGTGATGTTTATGAATGTATTTTTGTCTGGGAAAATAAATCCTTGACGAATGCCGGGAGATTGAATCCTGGGCTGAGGTTGAAGAGTAGAGTTCTTCGTTTCCATTGGGGATGATGGTTGCAAGAATAAACCGGTTAGGAGAAGATGACTCCGTTGGGGAATAGACTTGTTGGAGAGATTACTCTGCGGGGAATTACTATGTAGGGAGAGATATTTCGCTGAGTTTTTGATGATAACTCCGCTGGGGATACCGTTGATCTGTTATGCTGGGGAATTGATGAACTCCGCTGGGGGATAGGAAGAACTTTGCCGAGGACGATCTTTCCGTGGTAATTAGCTGAGGATAACCCAGTTAGACCCTGGTGGGGAATAACCTTTGAATAAAGCCGGGGAGACGCGTTCGTGCTCTGTAGGGGATAAGCTTCCAGAATCTACTGGGGATAAGCTTCCAGAATCTACTGGGGAGGATAATTCAACTCTCCTGGGGAAACTTTTGGACTGTACTGGGGAATGGCTCCACTGGGGTGTCTGGTATTCCGTCGGGGAACAATCTTAGATCAAGACTGTCGGGGATGCTTGCTTAGGAACATCTGTATACTCCGCTGGGGAATATTGAGATTTTCTGAGGATACCCAACTTCCTTAAGGTTGACAGTTGCCTAACTCTGCTTGGGGAGAGAGTATTGCTGACTTGCTAGAGATACTGTGCCTTTCTAGGGCTGATGGATGACCAACTCTGCTCGGGGAGAGTATTGCTGAAATCTGTCTTCCTCTACGGGGAGTGGAGGTATCTTGGTTACGTTCTTCAGCCGAACCTACCTTGGTACCCTGGTGGACAGAGCAACTAGATCGCTTAGACAACTCATTATTGCCCCTACTTCTAATGTCACCTGTAATTAGTCCTTTGTTTCGTATGCAAGTATTTATGAGTTAGCAATTAATGTCAAATGCATATATCAAAAATGAACATTGGACGTTCTTCGCAAAACAAAACAGAAAAAGGGAAAAATAATTGGCAATTTGTCTGAAAAAGTGAATTTGTATTGATTTTTTAATTTGCCTGAAAATAGGCGTTTTGTGTACAAGAGGCTGACGTCCTAGTAAGAGAACGCCGCCGAACAAAATAGAGTTTATACAATTTGTACAAAGGAAAGCAAAACAGTTATGTGAAAACAATAATCCCACTGGGTTCCAACTCTGCTATCGCCTTTATGTCTTCAAGCATCTCATCACTTTACTGCTCAGTTGAAGATGAAGCTGACTGATCGATGCCGTTTGAACCTGATAGTTGATACTGAATTCTGGATGCAAGGTGATCCAATGAGACATAGTATTACGCTTTATCCCTAACTTTTGCCTGGACCGCCCTTTCGGGTTTTCAGTCCACCGGGATACCCATTTTTGCCCAAGCCGCCTTTTCAGGTTTTCGGCTTGCCGGGTGTACAGATTTTTTTCATTTCATCCCTTATTTTTTCCCGAACCCTTTTGGTTCGCCGGGAAGCCCTTATTTTTTCCTAGGTGTGTCAACCTAGCGGGTCTTTTGTCATGCGTAGTATCTTTTTACTATGTCTGCATTGGCGGGGTGAGGAAGGTCGTCACCATCCATGGTAGTTAGAATCATAGCTCCTCCTGAGAAGATATGTTTAACTACAAATGGCCCTTCGTACGTAGGGGTCCATTTTCCCCTGGGATCACTTTGAGGAAGAATGATGCGCTTGATTACCAGGTCTCCGACTTGATACTCTTGTCGTCTAACTTTCTTGTTAAATGCCCTGATCATCCCTTTTTGGTACGTTTGACTATGACAAATAGCAGTGAGTCTCTTTTCGTCAATTAGGTTTAATTGATCAAGTCGAGTCTGGATCCAGTCATCTTCGCTCAAACCTGCATCCTTCATTATCTGGAGAGAGGGTATCTGGACTTCAATGGGTAAGACTGCCTCCATGCCGTATACCAAGGAAAAGGGTGTTGCCCCTGTTGACGTCCATGCTGAGGTGCGGTACCCATGAAGAGCAAACGGTAACATCTCGTGCCAATCTTTGTAGGTCACTGTCATCTTCTGCACAATCTTCTTAATATTCTTATTTGCCGCTTCGACAGCCCCATTCATCTTCGACCAGTAAGGAGAAGAGTTGTGGTGCTGTATCTTGAATTGCTCATAGAGCTCAGTGATCATCTTGTTGTTAAGATTGGTACCATTATCCGTAATGATCCTCTCAGGTACACCGTATCGACAGATCAGGTTGTGCCGAATGAACCGTGCCACAACGTTCTTAGTTACGGTGGCATAGGAAGCTGCTTCAACCCATTTTGTGAAGTAATCAATCGCTACCAGGATGAAGCGATTCCCGTTAGATGCCGTAGGTATGATCTCGCCGATCATATCAATGACCCACATTGCAAAAGGCCAAGGTGTTGTCAAGACGTTCAGAGGAACTGGAGGAATGTGCACCTTATCAGCATAGATCTGGCATTTGTGACACGTCCGAGAATGTTGGTAACAGTCAGTTTCCATTGTGGACCAGTAATATCCTGCCCGAAGGATCTTCTTTGCCATGGTGTGTCCACTAGAATGCGTTCCGAAGGTACCTTCATGTAGTTCTGCCATGATCTTTTCTGCTTCAGTCTTATCCACACAACGCAGTAAGGTTGAATCATGATTTCGCTTGTACAGAATGTCATTGCTGAGGAAGAACTTTGCAGCAAACCTTCTCAGAAATTTCTTGTCATTGGCAGATGCACCCTCGGGGTATTCTTGAGCTTCCAGGGACCTCTTCACTTCATGATACCAAGGTTTCTCAGTTACCTCTTCAGCCTCAAGATCGCAGCAATGTGCAGGTTCGTCTAACTTCCAGATAATGATCCGGGGAGCTTCGTTATCCCATTTGATTTTGAACATAGAAGACATCGTAGCTAACGCATCCGCCAACTGATTCTCCTCCCTTGGGAAGTGTTCAAAGGTTATCTCTGTGAAATGGGGGATCAATGTCAACAGATACTCTTTGTAAGGAATAAGATTTGGATGTTTCGTATCCCACTCGCCTTTGATCTGATTGATCACGAGAGAGGAATCTCCGAAGACACTCAGAAACTTGATCCTTAAGTCAATTGCAGCTTGAAGACCCATAATGCACGCTTCATACTCCGCCATGTTGTTGGTGCAGTTGAAACATAGCCGGGCAGTGAGTGGAGTATGAGTGCCTTTTGGGGAGATTATCACAGCGCCGATACCATTACCCAAAGCGTTTGAGGCTCCGTCAAAGTGCATAGACCATCGGGATCCTTCCTCAGGTCCTTCATCCGGTCCAGGTATTTCACAATCAGTTACTACCATGATATTTTCGTCTGGAAATTCAAAGTTCATCGATTGGTAGTCGTCCACTGCCTGATGTGCCAAATGGTCTGCCAATACACTTCCCTTGATTGCTTTCTGAGTCGTGTACTGGATGTCGTATTCGGTCAAGATCATTTGCCATCTTGCTATTCTTCCGGACAAGGCATGCTTTTCGAAGATGTACTTTATTGGATCCATTTTTGAAATCAAGAGAGTAGTGTGAGTCAACATATACTGTCTCAGCCGGCAAGAAGCCCATACCAAAGCGCAGCAAGTTTTCTCGAGCAATGAGTATCGGGTCTCACAGTCGGTAAACTTTTTGCTAAGGTAATAAATAGCGTGCTCTTTTCGGCCAGACTCGTCATGCTGCCCCAGCACACACCCCATTGAGTTGTCAAGTACTGTCGAGTATAAGATTAGAGGTCTCCCTTCAACCGGTGGCATAAGAATGGTTGGTTCTTGGAGATACTCTTTGATTCTGTCGAAAGTGGCCTGGCATTCATCGTTCCAACGTACTATTTGATCTTTCTTCAGTAGCTTGAAGATTGGTTCACAGGTAGCAGTTAGATGTGAGATGAATCGGGCAATATAGTTCAGCCGTCCTAGAAAGCCTCTGACTTCTTTCTCTGTCTTGGGAGCTGGCATCTCTTGTATGGCTTTCACCTTGGCAGGGTCCACTTGAATACCTTTGTCACTTACGACGAAGCCTAGCAGTTTTCCAGATCTTACTCCGAAGGTGCACTTGTTCGGGTTCAACCTCAGCTTGTACAATTTCAGACGGTCAAACAGCTTCTGTAGATGGTCAAGGTGTTCCTCCTCAGTTTGGGACCTTGCAATCATATCGTCAACGTATACCTCAATTTCATGATGGATCATGTCATGAAACAAAGCAACCATGGCACGTTGGTAGGTTGCCCCAGCATTTTTCAACCCAAAAGGCATGACCTTGTAACAAAAGGTGCCCCACTGAGTAACAAAAGTGGTCTTCTCCATGTCTTCAGGAGCCATTTTGATTCGGTTATAACCTGAGAACCCATCCATGAAGGAGAATACTTTATGCTGAGCAGTGTTGTCAACTAGAACGTCGATATGAGGCAGAGGGAAATCATCCTTGGGGCTCGCCCTGTTCAAATCCCTGTAGTCAACACACATTCGGACCTTACCATATTTCTTTGGCACTGGAACCACGTTGGCAACCCACTGAGGATAAGAAGTCACTGCTAGAAAACCGGTGTCAAATTGTTTCATAACCTCAACTTTGATCTTCTCGAACATCTCTGGACGCATACGGCGGACCTTCTGTTTTACCGGAGGGCATTCTTCCTTGGTAGGCAGGTGATGAACCACGATGTCGGTATCTAACCCAGGCATGTCTTCGTAAGACCAGGCAAAGATTTCCACGTAGTCATGCAACATCTGAATCAACCGTTGTTTCACGCTAGCCTCCAGATTGGCACTAATCTTGACTTCCTTTCTGTCTGTCTCAGTACCCATATTTATCGTTTCCACTGGCTCTTCATGTGGCTGAATGGCCCTCTCTTCCTGGAGTAGCAGTCTTGCAAGCTCACTAGGCACTTCGCAATCATCTTCACCTTCGTCTTCGGCTAAGTTGATCGGATTTTCGAAGTCATAACTGGCAGTAGCAGAGTCGTTACCAGTGAGATCCAGAGTGGATTGGAACCTGTATAGGTGAGTGTGTGTAAATATAGCTGTTTTGCAATATATAATAAAGAAAGAAAGGGAGCGCAAGATTTGAAATGTGAAAAACGTCCAATACTTTTATTCATGATATATGAAAATGACAAATATTAAGCCCTCACAAATGACGCCACGGTGCCCCGGGTAAGACACCGGGCTATAGAGTTTCAAATTATTGTTCGTTACAAATTTAAAACAAAGGAGTCAATTACTGGGTGACAACAGTAACAGGTATGGAGTCTTTGGCAGTCCAGTTGCTTGGTCCACCGTTAGTCGTCGGGTAGATCCAGCTGTCAAATTCGGATTCTTCCACTTCATCATCCATCCTGATAGCATTTACTCCATGGTTGGGCATGGGAGCAGTCACAACATTGGGCCTTTCGGACGCCTCGAACTGAACCTCTTTAGCATCAATAAGGTCCTGAACCTTATTCCTCAGAGCCCAACAATCATCTGTGTTATGCCCCGGGCTATCAGAGTGATAAGCGCAGCGGGCGTTGGGGTTGTACTTTGGATAGGTTGTGTTTACGACCTTCGGAGCTTCCTTGACAGTTACCAGATTGGTTGATAGCAGTTGCGGCAAAATCTGAGACAGGGTCATGCTGAGCCGAGTATACTGCCTTTTAGGTCTCTCACCCCTTGGCTGGTTGTATTGTTGAGGAGCAGCAGCAGGCTTTGAAATTACCACCGTGTTGACAGCTTGGCGGCGTTCCGGTTTGTTCTGTCTTCTGGGACCATACACAGCACTAGCTTCCTTCTTGAAGGGCTTCTTTTCAGAACTTGAGGAGGCACCCTTTTGTATCTTCCCCGATTTGATACCAGCTTCGATCCTCTCACCAGTCAGGATCAGGTCTGTAAACCCAGCAGAGGAATTACCAATCAGGTGGTTAAAGAATGGACCAGACAGGGTCCCCAAGAACATGTCCACGAGTTCACGGTCAGTCAACGGTGGCTGCACCCTGCTAGCCAGGTCTCTCCATTTCTGCGCGTACTCCTTAAAACCTTCTCCCGTCCCTAGCGACATACCCTGGAGTTGGGTACGTGTAGGAGCGAGGTCGGAATTATACTGATACTTCTTATAAAAAGCAGTAGCCAAGTCCTCCCAGTTACGAATGTTGGTTCCATCCAACTGATAGAACCATTCGAGTTGAGTCCCTGAAAGACTCTCCTGGAAGAAATGGATCCATAAGTTCTTGTCTGCAGTGTAAGGCTGAATCTTCCTTACATAGGATCTGAGATGCAGCTTAGGACAGGAAGCCCCGTCGTACTTCACAAAGGCAAGTGCCTTGAACTTGTGTGGGATCACCACCCCAGAAGATAAGCCGAGGTCTCCAAAGTCCAACCCAGGCACACGTTGAATCTCCATAGCATTTAACCGGTCCTCCAGCTGTTTGTACCTGTCCTCAGCAGGAGGGTACTGCTCATCATTGAAATCTGTTTCGGTGTCAGAGACCACGGGAATAGGAACCCTTCCCTCTTGGTTACTGCCTTCCCCAACAGATGGAGTAGTCCGCTCAGCTTCATTCTGTAGTGTATTCCCGAGTCTGCGTCCAGTGTTGAACAGCACAATCCTCTTCTTCTTCTTCAGGAGTAAAGCCTTCAACTCCTGTTGTCCTTGGGCTAAGCTCATGACCAGCTCCTGAAACTGGGCGTTCTGGGCCTGGAGGGCCTTGATAGCTTGTTCGTTGGTAAGTTCAGGATTCATGATGATTGCTGAAATAAACAGCGAAGAAGATTAAGCAACCTGTAGAAAAGAGAACCTGTTATGCATATGATGCATGGAATGTGTATGATTTATGTTTTCAAAGACAATCGGGAATCAACTTTGTAGACAAAAGGAACACACTTTATTAGATTTAAACTTTGGAATTTAAATTGTTCAACAAATTTCCCTTAGGCGTTACAGGAATGAAAATACTGAAAAGGAAATAAAAGTTGTAAAGGAAACATCCAAAGCCCATCAGTGCTCCCATGGCCTCCTCTTCTCAGTACGGATATAGTCATTCATGATCCGCTCGTTCTCCAATTGCTTGGTCAGCTTCTGGATCTTCTGTTCCTGTTCGTTGAACCTTTCCCGATAAGAATCCTGTTCTTCCTGTAGTTGCGCCCAAGACCTCTTTAGTGTATCAACATCAGTGGGTATCTGAGGAGGGAGTATGGTTGGAGGAACCCCATCTCTATCAGGAATTTCAAGAATGATAGGCCTGACAGCTTCATATGGCATACCTAACTTCTGAGCACGGATGCGGACCCATCTGTAATAGGGTTCCATTGGTAGAGAAGTCTTCGGTCCCAACTCATGTGGGTCAGCTTTGTGAATTATGTCCCAAGCTTTGATGAATCTACGGCGCAGTTCGTCACTATCTACCTGAAACTCAAAACTGGTGTGAGGTACCAACATCTCATGAGGCCCTGCTCTTCTGGCTCTTCCAAATTGACAGAGAGCTAAACATGGATTATAAGAGATTCCTCCCTGGGTACCGATCAATGGAACATTAGGATACTCTCCGCAACGATCAATAACAACCACCTCATCTAAACCTCTGAGAGTCCAAATGATGTCATTATCAGTGAGAGACATTAACCTATGAGCCCAGCCTCTTCCTTCTTGGTTCTTCAACACGAACTCGGGGAGGTGCGAAATAAACCACCTCACTAACAAAGGAGCACAACACCACAGAGTTCCCCGTCTTCGGGCAGTACGAGCATAGAGTTGTTGCAGGATATCACCCAAGAGAGTGGGTATAGGGTTCCGAGACATGAAGATCTTTATGGCATTGATATTGACAAAGTTATCAGGATTTGGAAACAATACCAGACCGTAGATTAAGAGAGCCAGAATGTCTTCATACGCCCTGAAGTCTAAATCATTCCAGAAACTGTTAGCTTTACCAATCAGAAACTTAGCCAAAAAGCCCTTGATTCCACTTCTAGTCACCCAGTTATCCATTACCTCCTTGTCGGTCAAGGGAAGGGCTGCAGCAATCTCCTCAAGCCTAAGAGTTTTTTCCCAACCAGTGAATGGGGTCTGATCCAAGATAGGGATACCAAGAAAATCAGAGAATTCTTCCAGGGTAGGGACCAGCTGGAAGTCTTGAAAGGTGAAGCAATGGTATAGGGGATCATAAAACTGGGTCAGGACACTCATCAGTTGTTGGTCCCACTTTGAAGTGACTAAACCGAGAAGAGAACCATGCCTCTGGATGAAGGAAGTAGTGTTTGGAATTCTGTTAACCAATTCTTTGAGCAGATCAGGTGGGTGAACAAAATTGAGCCGGATAGTATTCCTTCGCATGGGCATCATAATGTCCTATAAAACAGAGCAAAGATGAAACCCTCTTGTCTTTGAAATGGGTCAGTCCTTATGCAGGATGCATGCAATGGTATGATGGTATGATGTTATGATAAAGCACACCACAAATATTCACAAAGGCAAACATGATAAGGCACACAAGTCACACAAGACAGCCCTTAGGGTTTAGGCCAACATGAAGTTTAGGTACTACCCTCTTTCAGTTTCGTTGGTTAAGACCTGTCCTATCAAAAGTAACCGGGTTCTAGAGGATCCCAATATCACTGACTACCCTCAATCGGTCATAACTCCAGCGTCGCAATCTTTTCTTGCGGCCAAAACCATCGCGAGAGTTTAGCCTCAATGGGTGTAGCATACTGCTACTGTTCTATGGCCAAGTTGGGTCAATTTAGGGTTCTAAGGTCGGTTGGTGCTTAATGACTCCTCAGAAGACCCATATTCTCCTCGTTGCAACACAAGGGATATCGGTACAGACCAAGGTGCCACACCAACGTAGCCACTGCTTCACCCGTGTCGGTCTACGCCGGACAGGTCCCTCACAGCTTATGCTACCTAAAAGGGTATCCCCAGATCCGGGTTAGGATCTATGAAACTCCGATGCAATGCCCACAAATATAAAGCAAACAAAACATTCAATTGAAAACATAAGTATGATCTAATCCTAAGGTACACCCCACTTATTATGTCCCCATCAGAGTCGCCAGTTCTGTGATCGGTGGAAATAGAACTGACTGTTTTTTAGCTGGTTCGTGAAATGTCGCGGTAAGCAAGAGTCGCCACCGTCTTTTATGTTCTCCAACATGGAAAGTACAAAAGCACAGCAAAATTCCTTATTCGAGAATGTTTCTCGGTTCGGGAGGTAGATTATAGAAGGGGAAGGTGTTAGCACCCTTTCTATCCGTGGTTAACCACGGGCTCTTAGGTACTTGCTCTTATGTTTTCAAAAATTTGTTTGCTTTTCAAGTGTGTGTGGGTTTTGAAAAAAAGTTCGTTTGGAAAACTTCTAAGTAACTCTTGTATCAGTCCTCAAGAGTGTATGAAGTGTTTTGTTTGAAAACTTTTTGAAAGTGTGGGGTGCGAAAAGATGTTTTTGTTTGTTTGAAAAGAGAGCAAGTACTTAAGAGAAGTCTACCTACCCTAAAGAATTAGGCTGTGTAAGAGTCCTTTAGATAGTGCTAACCCACCATTGAGAGGTAGGTAGCACCATCGTTGGAGTTGTTCGGGTCAATTCGATTATAGGGACAGTGTGGTCACCAAAGTAATAGTAGGACACCTTAGAAGTAACCCTAATATCCTAGATCCTTTTATCCGAGGCAACCGTTTCGAGGCAACTGGATCTTTAGACAGGAGGGAGACCTCTAAGACACCTTATACTTGATGACCACATTCAAGGCAACCAGTGAGGCGTACCCTAGGAGTGGCATGTGCATGTGTGTTTGTTTTCATGTTATGTTTATCTTGTACATGTTATTTGTGAGCTACAGATTGGTTTTATTTTACATACATTCTTGCAGGCATTGTTAACAGTTAGGAGTGCGGAAAATAACTTGCGAAAAATGTAAATCTAGCTATTACAAGGCGCGGGTCTATACATCGCCAAAAGACAAAAAGCCGTTTTAAAAATGAAGTGTGAGGAAAGTAAATAAAGCGGTAAACCTAATTAACTATTACATTTCCGGAAGCAATTACATAAATATAATGAATTAAAATAAACTGCACGCGAAAGAATGAATCGGGACGTCATGAGGGTTTTGACCCTTTTTTTTTTAATAAGAATTGAATTTGTCCTTTTTTTTTGTAATTAATGAAATTAAACCTAATTATTAATTAATTAATTAATTTATTAAAAAAAATGTTTTTGTATTTTTATGTTTTTAATGAAAATAAAACAAAAGGAATTAAAATTAAAAGAAGAAAAAAACCTAGTTCTAAATTGTTTTTATTTATTATAAAGAAAAGAGATTAAAATTGACCTAATTAAACTATTTTATTTGTTAGTATTTTATTTACAAAAATAACATGAAATTAATAAATAATAATAATATTAATTTTTTTGATTTTTTATGAAAAATATTAATTATGTTAATTTTGGTGGTAATAATGATAATTAAAAAAAAATAATTAACAACTAAATTAGAAAATATAAAACAAAAAGAAAAAGAATGAACAAGGGGGGTTTGGGCCAGATTGGAGGTGTTAGGCAGCAATTTCAGGCCCACCAAGCTTTCAGCCACATTTGACTTTTGTAATCAGATGCACAAGCTTTGATTGAGGATCATGGTGGTTATCCTCTCTTGACCTTCAGATCTGACTTTTGAGACACTTGGCGCCCTGATTTGTGAGAGTCCATGGTGAAATGCTCTTCAGTGCCTACACATGATTATATGGGAAAAAACAGAAACAAGGAAATTGGGGGACCTAGGATTCGAACCCAGGTCCCAATGGTCCTTGGACAGCGCAGTAGCCACTACACCATGTGCCTGGATTTGTAATTAAAACAAGTAATGAAAATAATATATTAAGAACAACGCCTATGCTGGGAACAACAAAAGGCGCGCTGGTTTTTGAATGGACCACTAGCACCTTGCCAGCTCACCGTCTTCTTCATTTTGCCTGTAAAAAAGAAAACAATTAGCGGGGGTTTTTAACCCTCACAATATGGAATGGCAGAAAATAGCGAATAGGCCTCTATGCAAGATAAATTGAGCGCAAGGATAGTTTTTTGTTCGTCTTGTCCTTCTGAGTTCAACCATGGGTATCATTGGTTCTGATTTTACTTGTACTGTAAAGCCCTAATTGAGAGCTTCGAAAACCCTAGCATTCAACAATGGTGGTTTTCGTTCCAGGGCACCATAATCAAATTGAATTGTACCAAAACCTTCAGAAGATTGTTAGCAATGTCAAGCACACAAAAAATTTCATCAATAATGCGTGAATAATGAATTATGATTGTGAGACAAATATGCAAACCGTATTACTGTGGTGGATGATTCCTTGAGTTCTAGCAAGTGGTTTTGATCCCAAATCACTCCTGAAGCTTCCAGCAATATGTCTGAACCTTTAAATCTCCTTGCAAGGGCCTCTAAGGTGGAATTCAATTTCAAACTTTCTTTGACTTTTTTCAATATAGTAATGGCCGTTTGTGCAGTGTTCAGGTCGTGAATGAGGCTTGGCTTGCTTGCATATGTACATGTGAATGCATTTAGGTCATATTATGAGCTTGGGATCCATTGCAATTAAGTTTGGAGATTCCCCTTAACCACCATTGAAAGCTTTCCCTATTTGGAGCAAAAACCATGATTTTGTGCTCAAAATAGCTTGGCACGAAATTGGTAAGTGGAATATGCCACATGAAAGCCATTCAAACCTTAAAGATGCCATTTAATTAATTTTTTGATTTTATTTGAATTATTATGGATTAAAATGAATTAAATCCATAAAAATTAAATAAAAATGAAAAAATAAATGTTTGGTCTTGAAATTAATCATGGTACACGTGGATGGCATGAAAAGGCTGAATCAAGTGGAAGAAAGTGGGCCCTTTTGTCAAAAATTGAAGTTTCAAGGATAGTTGACTTTTGCCATTTCACAAAAATTTCCCAACTTCTCCAATGCATATCTTGCTCAATTTTGATCATATGAACATGTTCTTGGACATTTTGGAAAGGTCTTGAAGTCCTCTAACCAATGCCTTTGGTCCCATGTCATTTTGATTTACCAATCTCAAGTTATGGTCTTTGACTTAAAATGCCTTTTTGTTGACTTTTGAAAATGACCTATAATGTTGAAATTGATAACTTTTTGTGAGAGCATTTCTTGGACTTGGAATGTGAAGATGAGTTGTAGGAAATGTCATCCCCTTCAAAATGAGCATTGGATGGGATTTTTCTGATGAACCATGAAAAAGTTATGCATTGGTCAAGTTACAGTTGACTTTTCAACTGTCCAAAAATGGAAACTTTTGCATCTTGATGATTTTTGAGCCATTCTTGTGGAATCATGATCAAGACTTGATCAAATGATTATTGTGTCTTCAAAATAAGATGTTGACCAAAAATTTTGACTTTTTACTGCCAAATGACCATTTTGCCCCTACAGTTAATTGTGAGGCAATTAGGGCTTTTGACTGTGCAATTTGATGCTGTGAGTCTTGCAACTTGGCATGTAGATGCTTGACAATGTTTATAGGCATGTGAGACTTGATTGAGCCCTTGAAAACCTCAACTTCCTTGCAAGAACCAAAACCCTAATTTGACTGGCTTAGGAGGATGTTTAGACTGGGCAACCCCTTGATCCATTTGAAGATTGATCTTGACAAACTTTGAAGAATATGGGAGGGCAAATTTTGGGGTACAACAGCCTATACCTACGGACAAATGTCCGTCGTTACAAGCTTGTCCACTCTCCAAATCTCGTACAGGCCATGTAAATGAATTCTAAGACCATGGTTAGACTCGTCATCTTATTCTGATCACAACCATAGCCATTATTAGGGCCAATTATTCCTGAAAAGAAAAACCCTAAAAGCAAACCCGAAACCCTAGCTATGGTGAATTTTGATTTAGTCCAGATAAATGAAATTGGCTATTGGCAAAAGCTTGCAAACATCAATGTGATCAAGAATATGCAATTATTTTTCATTATAGATGCAATAATGAAGTTAATCGAAATCAAGAAAATGGTGGTTCCGTGAACGACTTACAGTGCACTGGAGGGCTTGAAAATGCCTGATTTTGGTTGCTTTCGCTTGTGGAGATTTCCAAGAGACGATTGGGACAATTGCCAAGCCTTGAGGATGTCTCTAAGTGGGATTTTGATCTCACACTTTTATTTGATTTTTTCAGATTTTGTTTTGGCCCTATGCTTGATCTTCAACCCTTATTTTGGTCTGCCTCGCCTCCTTATGTATTGTACAATACATTAGGGTTGCAAACTCAGTCCAAATCTCTCTCTTTCAATGCTTTGAATTTGATTTGATTCTTCTTTAGCAACCTTCAAATATTGGCTTCTTTTCAATATTTTTGTACACAATTGGCTTGATGCGAATTTGAATGCCTTGCTAGTTGTGATTAAAGCCTGAAACAATCAAAAGATCCATTGTTATCAATGCTTTGGATTTTATTTGATTTAAATCAAATTAATTAAAATAAAAATCAAAATAATTAATAAAAATATGATATGGACACATGGCCAATGATAGAGAACGTGGGATATAATTCCAACTCAAAACAAGTGAAAAAGAATGGGCCCATTTGGCAAAATTTGAAGTTTTGGGCATAGTTGACTTTTGGCAATTTTGCAAAAAAGTCCAACTTCAGCAATGCATAACTTCATCAATTTTGACTCTTTGGAGGTGTTCTTGGACTTTTTAGAAAGCTTGATATGTCCTCTAAGAAACCCTTTTCGTCTTATATCATTTTGATATTCCATGCTCATGTATGAAGCTTTGACAAAAATGTGTTTTTGTTAACTTTTCAAAATGACCTATAATGTCCAAATTCATAGATTCTTGTGAGTGCATATTTTGAACTTTGGAGCTGAATATGGATTGCATGGAATTTCATCCTCTTCAAAATGAACTTTTGATGGGTCATTTCTCATAAAGTATGAGAAAGTTATGCTTGGTCAAAGTTGGGTTGACTTTTCCTGCAAAACCCTAATTTAGCAACTTTTGAGTCTTGATGAATTGTTGGAAATCCTTGATGAATAATGATCAACCCTTGATCAAATGATGAAATATACTTAAAAATAAGAATGTTGACAAAAAATCTTGAAGTTTGACTATATGTGGGTCACATTTGACTTTTGCCCTAACACAGTCGATTTTTGGATCTTTTAAGCAATTGACTGAGAAAACTTCCTCTGCAAGGCTTGAAACTTGACATGGATGATCTTGAGAACATATTAGGACATTGGTGAGCACTTGGGGTCACTTGGACTCAAGGATCTTGATGCAACATGAAACCCTAATTTGGGGTAGACTGCCTTAGGAGAGGGCTTGTCTGGCCAACCCTTGGACTACCTTGAGCAACTTGAGGATCTTTCTTGCAATGTTTTGAGAAATATGGGAGGGCAAATTTTGGGGTACAACAGGAACTACCCTAGATTATGTTCTGGTGGATACAGGTTCATCATTGAATGTCTTACCTAAGAATGCTTTGGACATATTGGACTGCAAATGATTGACTTTGAAGCCCAGTAATATTGTGGTGAGGGCTTTTGATGGTTCTAAAAGAATGGTACATGGGGAGATGGACATCCCTATTAAAGTTGGTTCTTAGACCTTTGACTCCACCTTTTACGTAATGGACATCCACCCGTCTTACTCCTTTTTATTGGGTCTCCCTTGGATCCATGGGGCCGGTGCTGTTACTTATACTCTGCATCAAATACTAAAGTACCCAGTTAATGGAAAGATTTTTACAGTCCATGGCGAGGAAGAATATATGATGAGCCACTTGAAAATTTTCAGGTATGTTGAGATGGACGACAAGTTCATTGAGACCCCCTACCAAAATTTTGAAGAGGTTCCTCAGACAATTTCTGCAACCAAGATTGCTATCGATGTCCCAAAGTTTACCAGACCTCCATTGAAGATGGCTTCTCTAAAGGATGCCAAAGAGTAGTCAAAGAAGGTTGGTGTACCATTTTGATCCAACTTCCTGATATCCCCTACAAATCTGACATGTTTAGCTTGGGTTTTACTTCAGGAGCCCAAAGAGTTGTTCTTCGTGCTCGCACCGGAGGACCACCGCTACGCATCAGAAACCATGGAATCAATGCTTTGGAGGACAGTGATAGTGACCATGACATGGAAAAATGGATCTTCCCAACTATCAACGGTGGACTCAACAATTGGGAGGCCAAGGATTTTGTTCCCATTACTTTATCCAGGAGTAATTGTCTTTTTGTTTTTGGAATATGTAATATTTGAATAATTTAAACTTTAAAGCCTTGTGCTTTACCTGAGGCACAATGGTCTATATGTGAGGGTTATTTCTTCATCTTCATATATCATTAATAAATCATTTGACGTTTTGCATACAAACTTTACACTCTGTATTTCTTTTCTGCTTTTAATTAAATAGCTACACTCTTTTACATACAGCCACATATCAAACTGCAGATCCACATCCACTCTGGATCCCATTGATAACGGTTCTGCTATTGCCAATTATGATTTTGAAAATCCGATCTACCAAGCCAAGGACAAAGGTGAGGAAGATTTCGAAGTACCAGGAGAACTTGCTAGACTGTTACAACAGGAGGAAATAGCAATATAGCCTCATGAAGAGCCGATTGAGACAGTAAAGTTGGGTACTAAAAAGAATAAAAAGGAAGTCAGGATAGGTGCCAACTTGGAGAATAGTGTCAAAGAACGGTTAATTCAGATGTTACATGACTACATTGAGATCTTTTCCTGGTCATAGGAAGACATGCCGGGTCTGGACACTGATATTGTGGTTCATCATCTGCCAACGAAAGAAGACTTCCCTCTAGTGAAACAAAAGGTTCGTCGTATGTGTCCTGAGATGTCAGAAGATATCAGGGCTAAAGTTATGAAACAGTTCAACTCCGGTTTCTTAGCTGTTACCTCTTATCCATAATTGGTTGCTAATGTTATTCTGGTACCTAAGAGATACGGTAAGGTATGTATGTGTGTGGATTACAGAGACTTGAATAGGACAAGCTTCAAGGATGACTTACCGCTTTCCCATATTGATATTCTGGTTGACAACACCGTGTAACATAAGGTATTCTCCTTCATGGATGGTTTCTATGGGTACAACATTCGTATTATGGTAGCTTTGGATTGAAGAATGTCGGGGAAACCTATCAGCGTTTTATGGTAGCTTTGTTTCATGATATGATCCATCACGAGATAGAGGTTTATGTTGACGATATGATAGCCAAGTCTCAGACTGAAGAAGAGCACCTTGATCACATGCAAAAACTATTTGAATGATTGAAGAAGTACAAGCTGAGACTGAACCCGAACAAGTGCACCTTTGGAGTAAGATCTGGTAAGCTCTTAGGATTCATTGTCAGCGGCAAATGTATTGAAGTAGGCCCTGCAAAGTTTAAAGCTATACAACAAATTACAACTCCCTACACTGAGAAGGAGGTTAGGGTATTCTTGGAACGTCTAAACTACATTTCCAGATTCATTTCCCATCTAACCGCTACTTGTGAGCCAATCTTCAAATTATTGAAGAATGATCAAGTCGTGAAGTGGAATGACGACTACCAGACTGCCTTTGACAAAATCAATGAATATCTTCAAGAGCCTCCAATTTTGATGCCGCCAATTGAAACCTCTGATCATGTACTTAATAGTATTAGAGAATTAAATGGAGTGTATGCTGGGGCAACATGATGAGTCTAGTCGAAAAGAGCATGCAATATACTACCTTAGCAAAAAGTTTACCAACTGTGAAACAAGATAATCACTGCTCAAGAAAACTTGATGCACTTTGGCATGGGCTGCTCGCCGACTAAGACAGTTTATGTTAACTCACACTACTTTGTTGATATATAAAATGGATCCTATCAAATACATCTTTGAGAAGTCCGCTCTCTCCAGAAGAATGGCAAGATGGCAAATGGTCCTGACCGAATATGATATTCAGTACACAACCCAGAAAGCAATCAAGGGAAGTGTATTAGCTGATCATTTGGCTCATCAAGCTGTGGATGACTACCAATCTATGAATTTTGAATTCCCGAACGAGAGCATCATGTTAGTAACTGATTATGAAAAACCTGGACCAAACGAAGGACTTGAAAAAGGATCCTGATGGACTATGGTTTTTGACGGAGCTTCCAATGCACTTGGCAATGGAATCGGTGCTATGATCATATCCCCCGAAGGCTTCCATACACCCTTCACTGCCAGGTTGTGTTTCAATTGTACCAACAATATGGCTAAATATGAAGCATGTATCATGGGTCTCAAGACTGCTATCGATTTGAGAATCAAATTTCTAAGCGTATATGGAGACTCAGCCATGGTAATCAATCAAATCAAAGGAGAATGGGACATAAAGCATCCTAATATCATCCCTTACCAGGAGCATGTGCTAACACTGATTCCATATTTTGAAGAGGTTACCTTTGAGCATTTTCCACGAGAGGAAAATTAATTAGCAAACGCGCTAGCTACTATGTCATCCATTTCCAAAGTCAGATGGGATAACAAAGCCCCTCAGATCACTATTGAGTGATTGGATGAACCGACATACTTTTATGAGATTGATACTGGAGAAACAATGGATAAACCTTGGTTCCATGAAGTAAAAAGATACCTCAAAGCTCAAGAGTATCCTGAGGGGGCTTCCGTCAATGATAATAAGTTCCTAAGAAGGTTCTCTGCCAAGTTTTTCCCCAGTAATGGAATTCTATGCAAGCGCAACCACGATTCTACTTTGCTTCGGTGTGTAGACAAGAGTGAAGCAGAGAAGATTATGGAAGACATGCACGAAGGCACCTTTGGCACCCATTCTAGTGGGCACACAATGGCTAAAAAGATCCTACAGGAAGGATACTATTGTTCCACTATAGAAGCAGACTGTTATCAACATTCCTGAACTTGTTACAAGTGCCAAATCTATGCTGATAAAGTACATGTACCTCTGATTCCCTTGAACGTCTTGACTACTCCCTGGCCTTTCGCAATGTGGGACATTGATATGATCAGAGAAATTAGACCTACCGTTTCTAATGGGCATCGCTTCATCCTGGTTGCCATTGATTACTTCACAAAGTGGGTCGAGGCAGCCTCATTTGCTTCTGTTACCAAGAATGTGGTGGCCCGGTTCATCAGACATAACCTTGTCTGTCGGTACGATATTCTAGAAGGAATCATTACAAATAATGGTACCAATTTCAATAATACTATGATCACTGAAATATGTACGTAATTCAAAATTCAGAATCATAACTCTTCTCCTTACGGGCCGAAGATGAATGGCGCTTTAGTGGCTTCTAATAAAAACATTAAGAAGATCATACAGAAGATGACGGTGACATACAAAGACTAACATAAGATGTTACTATTTGCTCTTCATGGTTACCGTACCTCAGTATGTACGTCAACATGGGAAACTCCTTTCTCTCTAGTATACAGTATGGAAGTTGTCCTACCCATCAAAGTCCAGATCCCTTCCTTGAGAATCATGAAGGATGCAGGTTTGAATGAAGACGAATGGGTCCAGACTCGACTTGACTAGTTGAACCTGATTGACGAGAAGAGGCTCGCGGCTGTCTATCATGGTCAGATGTACCAAAAACGTATGCTTAAAGCTTTTAACAAGAAGGTCAGACGTCAGTTATATCAGGTAGGTGGCCTAGTAATCAAGCACATTATCCTGCCGTAAGGTGACCCCAGATGAAAATGGACTCCCACATGCGAAGGGTCATTTGTGATCAAGAACATATTTTTTGGTGGAGCTATGATCTTAACTACTATGGACGGTGACGACCTTCCGCACCCTGTAAACACGGACATAATTAAAAGATACTACGCATGAACAAAGACTCGCTAGGTCGACTGGCCTAGGACAAATTAAGGGCACCCCGATGAACCAAAAGGGTTCAGGAAAAAGTTAGGGATACATATGTGAAAATTTATACACCCGACAAGTCGAAAACCTGAAAAGGCGGCTTGGGCAAAAAAGGGTATCCCAGTGGACTGAAAACCCGAAAGGGCGGTCCAGGAAAAAGTTAGGGATTAAAAGCGTATAACTATGTCCCGTGGGATCATCTTACAGACAGACTTCGGTAAAAAGTGTCAAGTTCAAATTGTAATAATCGATCCAGTCAGCTTTGGACAAGCAACAAAAGGATGAGACGCTCAAAGATATAAAGGAAATAGGAGAACGGGAACCCAATGGGATCATTCCACATAAATGTTTTTCTTTGTATACTATTTTTGTATAGTTTTCATTCTTACGATGACATTATCTTACTATAATATCTGTCTCTCTGTACAAAAACGCCTGTTATAGGCAGAATTCTTCAGATTAATACAAAACTATCTCTTTGAAAGTGCAAAACTACTTATTTTTATTTTTCTGTTTTGTTTGCAAAAACGTCCAGTGATTATTTTTGAACATATGCATTTGAAGGTGATTACCGTTTACAAATACACGCATAAAAACAGAAAGAAAGTTACTAATGACTTTAAGAAACGGGACAATGTATAAAAAGTCATTTGAAAACCCCCGCATATACTTTCTCCAGCCGGTACAGAGGTAGAGGCGTCCTCCTACAAAGTCATTGCTACATATTCAACATACATCCTAATAATGTCAGGTGTTCCAATACCCCCTGCAGAGCAAGGATCTCCAATCATCTCCACAGCGTCTGAAAGAATTCCTCAGCATGGTTCATAAATTTCTTGGGTTCCCCAACAGGGCTCAACAAAAATCGCCAGGCAGTCTACAAAGTTTCCTTTCCCCAACAGAACTTCATAAAATCCCCAAGCAGTTTGTGGAGTTTCCTTTCCTCAATAGAGTTTATTCCTCTAGCAACAGAAATCCATCTCCCAACAGTTCAACTTCAACAAATAATGAAAACTTACATTCTTCATCCCCAGCAACAATCAGGGATTTATTTCCCCAGTCCAACAACACTGCAATAGAACAACTGATACGTTCATACATTGCATTCATACACCATTTTACAAACGTCATAGCATATCCAACACAAATGCATATATCACAATCTCATTTATTTTGAGAACATCATTATCCAATTCACTTCATGCATCATGATATTGCATACATCTAATTCCTTACCTTTTCAAGAAAGATCAACAGACGAATATCATCAACAATTTTCAAAAGTTCCAGATTAAATTCCTGAAACTAGACAGGGAAACTATTTGTGAACGACTGATTATAGATCAATTCTCGAAACAAGACGGGGCAAATATCTACAAGACCAGGTTAGAGATTAATTCCTGAAACCAAACATGGAAACTATCTCAACAACCAGAAAGAGAAGATTCCAGATTAATTCCTAAAACCAGACAGGGCAACTATCTATGAACGACTGATTGTAGATCAATTCCCAAAACAAGATGGGGCGACTATCTACAAGACCAGGTTAGAGATTAATTCCTGAAACCAGACAGAGCAACTATCTCAACAACCAGAAAGAGAAGATTCCAAATTAATTCCTAAAACCAGACAAGGCAACTATCTATGAACGACTGATTGTAGATCAATTCCCGAAACAAGACGGGGAGACTATCTATAAGACCAGGTTAAAGATTAATTCCTGAAAACCAGACAGGGCAACTATCTCAACAACCAGAAAGAGAAGCTTCCAGATTAATTCCTGAAACCAGACAGGGCAACTATCTGTGAACGACTGATTGTAGATTAATTCCCGAAACAAGATGGGACGACTATCTACAAGACCAGGTTAGAGATTAATTCCTGAAACCAGATAGGACAACTATCTCAACAACCAACAAAAGCAAGTTCCAGATTAATTCCCGAAACAAGACGGGGCAACTATCTGAGATAAAAATTCAAGACACTGAAGCTTGGACCCGACCAAATAATAGTATAAGTTGTTGCGAAGCCTGGAGTCCACCAGATAGAAGTTTAATCTGTCAATTACTATGAAGCCTCGACCTGACCGAATGACAGATTAATCTACAACATTGTGAAACCTGGACCAGACCAGATAATAGTTAACATCATTACTAAAGCTCGGAATCTGACCGGATAACAGTTCAATTTTGTCAATTACTATTAAACCTGGACCCGACTAGATGAAAATATACCTCAAGTTTAAGTTGAAGCCTGGACCCGACCAGATAACAGCTTAATTTCTTCAAATCACTGAAGCGTGGACCCAACCAGATAAACAATTCAACCTCTTCAATTACTGTAAAGCCTGGATCCGACCAGAGAATAATTTAATTTCAACTAACAACGAATCCTGGAATCGGACTAGATAGTAGTTCACTTCATCTAAGTTGTTGCGAAGCTTGGAATCCAACCAGACAGTAATTAACTTCTATCCTTTCAAGAAAGTTACTACAAATCCTGGAGACCAACCAGATAACAGTTAATTTCATTTTCCCCAGTAAGTCACTGTGAAGCCTGTTATACGACCAGATGACATTCAACTTTATTATTCTTAGCAAGTCACGGTGAAGCCTGAATTTCGACCAGAAAACAATTAACTTTCATCTCCTCAGTCAAGAGATAACTCCCCAGTAGAGTAATGGACAACTAAATCTCATAGACTCTATTCCCCGAACAGAAATCAACATTCCCCGACGGAGTCCTCAACCAACAACAAGAACAAGATTCCCTAAAAAGAGACTTCTTATGGCTCAGAATACATCGACTAAATATTTATTCTGATACTTCTTCCAGTTCAAAGTCAACATTTATTTTGGATGGCATCTATAAGCCCGTCTCTGAAGACTCTCCGTCATCTTCCCCAAATGGCATCTATAAGCCCATTCCCGATACCATCAACCAACAACGTTACTTCATGTATATGTGAGTGCAAATTTCTGAGCACTCTAGTGTTCAATCATCTTCCACCTTCAGATCATGAAAGGAAGACAAGCCAATCTAAATCCTCAAGTTTAAGAAGATTGAACAATGGCAGCTGGTATACCCCAAAATTTGCCCTCCCATTCTACGCAAGATATGCTCATTAGGGTCCATAATTGCTCAAGGTTGAACAAGAATTGACCAGACAAATTCTCCTCCTAAGCAATGTATTTCCAACTAGGATTTTCATTTCTCACAAAGAATTTTAGTTTCCAAAGGCTTCAAGTGATTTCTAAGGCACCCTATACGCCTTAGCATAATAGCACGGCTGAAAGAAAGAAAAGAAGTGTACTGAGCATGACGAGATGTATGTTGAGAGCTAAGAATATGCCTAAGAGATTTTGGGCTGAAGTAGCTTCGACAACCAGGATACTTTCCCAAAGAAGAAGATGGTCGAAAAGACACTGCATGAGGCTTGGACAGGGTCAAAGCCAAGTGTAAGTCATCTTAGAGTTTTTGGATCAATGTGTTTCAGGCATGTACCAGAACAATTGAGAAAGAATCTGAATGATCAAAGTGAAGTCATAGTTCTCATTGGTTATCCTTCGACTGGTGCATACAAGTTGTATTCACCGACTGAAGATAAACTAGTGATCAATAGAGATGTGCTTAAAGAAGAAATCAAAAGGTGGGATTGGAATCGAAATTCAGTTCGACAAGAATCAGACACAATCACAACTTTGTTTGAAGAAGATAAACAAAATGAAGCTTCAACAAGTCAAAATGAACAAGGTGATACTTCGACTAGTTGAATCGAAGAACCACCTGCGCAGAAGGAAAGAAGATCCACAAGAACAAGAACTGAGTTCGACTAGGTTGATTGGATATGAGAGGTTTCTAGATCAAGAAATCGATGCAGATGGTGACTTAATCGAAAAAGCCATGATGGTGAAGCCTTGAGCAATTCGAATTGGTGTGAAGCCATGAAAGAAGAACTTAGAGCCATAGATAAGAACAAAACTTGGGCGCTCGTTGAAAGAACCAATAAAAAACCAATTGATGTGAAATGGAGCTACAAGTCGAAACAAAAACCTAGTGGGATAATTCTTTTTGGGCTTGGACTGATTAGATTGAGGCTCAAATTAGAGCAAGACACCAACCATAACATGTCTAGGTTCATTATGTTTCAAGAATGGCAAGAAAATTATAAAAATGGAAACTTTTCAAATCTTTTGATTTTGCTTTCAAAGCCATGGTTAATGGCTGATTCATACTATATCTGTTCACCACTACACCCCTATATAAATACAAGACCAAATCAGAAGCAGAAGACACACATACATTGCCTATCAAAGCTCCACACAAAAAAATATCAAAGTTGTGAAACTCCCAAAATCCTTCCTCCATCCAAACCAGTGATGCATTCACATTCTTGAGACTCCCAGGAGTTTATTTCAGTGTATATCCACACCTGAAGTACCCAGAAGCTAGCCAATCAAATCGCTTCACTTTGGTAAAACTCTCCCTATCGAATCTCTTAATACATACAACTTAAACAAATTCAACACATATATTCTTGTCTATATAATTATTTTGATTTGTTCTAACGTAATACATGAGAGATTAGATGCAGAATTAGGGATTTACCAGGTTTAGGGCTCAAACTGGATGATATAGCCACGATTTGTCGAATCCAAGACCAGATTTGAACCCAGGTTTGGAATTTTTTTTCCTAATAAGTTTCCTGCAGATCCAGTGTTCCCAGATCGAAGGAGTGCATCATACACCATCATTCCCCTACTTCCAAATGTTGGCCAATCTAGATCCAGTACCCTCAACGTGCAGTCCATGATGCACTTTCGACAACCTCCCTCATTGGATCAAAAGGCAACCTGGGCATCTTCTTGATTTGGGCATGTGTTTTGCAAACTATACTCCTCTGTCTCTGTTGCTATCAGACCCATTTTCATATTTCTTTTATTTATTTATTTTAATTATTTATTTATTTTAATCATTTTTTAATAACAATATAAAATTAGAAAAAAATCATTAAAAAAATAGTTTTAAGTGTTTTTATTAAATTAGTTTTTGTAAATTAATTAATAATTATCTAACCATTTTCTTTAATTTAAAATTAAATAGATTTAGGTTAATTCACTTTCTTTACATAATAAAAATTCCAAAAGAAAATTAGATCTGTTTAGAATTATTTTCAATTAATAACATTGTTTTTCTTTCAATTAACCAGTCTAATTTTAATATTTTCCAAATAAGCAAAAAAAAAAGAGTTTTCTTTTAACTTAGAACTTTCTAGAATTTTAGATGTTGTTTTTAATTCACGTGCGTTTATTGCTTTCGCACCTTTTTTCATATTATTGTAACTGCATACCGGGATGTAATAGACAATAACTAGGACTTTTACATTTACTGCTTTATTTCCCCCCAAGCTTTGAACATGTAAATAATCTCCTCCCCGAAACCTTGTAATAGCTAGGATTTACAATTGTCGCACTTTTAATTTCTGCAAATCATTAATTGTCTAGATGTATGCTAACTAGGATTATATGGCAAGAATAAAACAAAATGCTAGCAAACCTAACACAAGACCAAAATAACTGAATACAAACACTCTCACATATACATCTCTAGGGTATCCCTACTTTGGTTGCCTTCAGAAAATAGTCACAACTCTCGAAATGTGAGAGATTTTACTGACTACCCTCCGATTTAAAGAACATAAGTCCCTCGATGACCCTCTCGATGTTGCCTCGGTATAATCTTAAAACCTTAGGGTATTTACTAAAGTTTCTCTCCCAGTTGCCTTTGTGACTGTATAAACGTCCCTTCGAATGTCCCTCAAACATCCAATGACTAGGGCTACCTACTCACTAATAGTAGGATAGCTCTGTCTAAAGGAAAAGAGGAAAAGAACAACCTTTCGAGTAAAGTAGATAGATGTTAGATGCTTGCTCAAACAATTTTTTACACTTACACAAAACTTATTTCAAAAACATTTTCAAACACTTTGTATACGTTCTCTACCATTTCGAGAAACATTACAAAGTTCGCCGCACTAAGGCGCTTTCAAAAATAATTTTAAAAACACACAAAGCACAAGGTATTTCAAAAAGAGCTAATCATTAAGAGCCCGTAGAAAACTACGGATGAAAAGGGTGCTAACACATTCCCTTTCCATAATCTACCCCCTTACTCAGAAACAAATCTCGAAAGGTCTTTTTCTGTTCTTTTCACCCTTTCCTTTGTTGGATAAAAGAAAAGTCGTTGGCGGCTCTTGCTTATCACAACATTTTCAAATACAAATGCAAAACCAGTATAATAGTCAGTTCTCCCACCGTGTTACAGTCGGGTTTACGTATCCCATGATAGATTTTCCAGCATTTTTATTGTTCTTCTTTGTCGGGGTGATTTAGAGGTCCCGGTGGCGAGTTAGTTCGTAATAGGGACGACCTTCAACATGGTGCCTTCTGACATGTTCTTTCTCTTTTTTGTAAGCCAGGTTTAAACCCATCAATGTCACTTTGGTGCACAAGTTGGACCTCTGAATGATATGCTTTATTCTTAGGCATTAGGTTTTTCTTCTCGGCCACTATAACGTTAAGTCATTTTTAGAAACACATAAGACCGAGAGTCTAATGGCCGACACATATTCCCTCGAGATAAGAGGCCTGGTTTTTTTAAAGAAAATTTCCCCTAAGGACCTAATGGGCAGAGATATGATCCTGGAGCCTCCTCAAAGGACATCACTGGTTGCTAAAAGCGCTAGAGAAAAACTGAGACATTCAAGGGGAGAGTTTTGAAGGGAAGGAGTAGTGTATATGAATACATCAATCTAGTGTCTGAGTCGCTCATAGTGAGAAAGGAGTAAGGATTAGAGAGTTCACCTCACTGGATCATAAGAGGTTTAAGTTCCATGAGAATAATGTGGAACTTTATGCTATGAAGTTTAACAATAAAGGACTTTCTTACAAACTTCTTGGTGGTATCGTTATTTGGGAATATAGTGGCCCAAGGAAATCACAAGATCCAGATCAACAATTTGATTAAAGCAACATGGTGAGATTAGTCCAGATGTATTTGCTCTTAAGCATTTCAACTTACAAGGCCTCATGCTTGGGGACTATGCACATCCCAAAAAATTACATTAGTCAAAATTAGAGTTTGGGGACTGTGTACATTATGGGAATTTGAGGTTAAAATTAATGTTGGCTGGCCAAGTTATAGCTGAGTCAGGCATAGACTATTTCCAAGTTTAGGAATGATATATGCCACCTCAAAATCGAAATATCCAGAACAAGAATTTATGTGCATTTATCACGTGACGTCAACATGTATAAACATGTCTCCTTAATGTAATAATCAGATAATTGGTTATTATGGCTATTGATTAGTATTTAACTGCATTTGTATCCCATGTCTCATATCAGGCTAAATGGATCAATATTAAAGGGAGCATACTTTCAACAAAAATATAAGACTCAATTCATTTGAAGAAGTCACCTAGTATGGCTCTTTCTGACCAGCATCAAAGGAGTTATTTAACTAGTGTTCTTTGTGTGAACAAGTATTTAAACATGTGTTGTCTGCACAAGATCGAGATGTATGGTTGGGAGACTCACACATGAATCATTATGTGGTAATTTTATATATTACATCTGTACCTACTTCCCACGCCTTAAAGAGAGCCATAAAAAATGTTGAGGAAGAAGAATTTGTAGAGCAAATAACATAATAAGAGGACAACAATGATGGTAGTCTGACCCTTGCATATGTGTGTATCAGATACTTGGCAACTGAGATACTATTTGATGGAGATGTATAATGAGACACTACAGTTCAGGATATCGTGCAAGCAAACTCAAAAGGAGTCTCAGAATGCCTTGAAGTGTAAGTGGTTAAGGGGAAATTAAGGTAATTCAGACGCTAAACAATATAATGTATTTTGATTTTATGTATTTTGTTTATGAATTTTTTGATATTATGTGTTTGTATAAGATATTATCTATTATATATGTACTATAGAAGACATGTTATATTACATATTTCACAAAGTACTTTTAGTTATAATATTACTATATGTTGTGATGTTATAATTATGGTTGATGTTTGTGCAAATTAAAGGTGTAAATATAAGTAAAACATGTATTTTGTTGTAAAGCACAAGTTCAAATTCTATAATCTGAACACAGACTGAGAGAGAATTTTAATTTTTCAGATTATAAAATCTAAATCCGTGTAAAACACAAGAATTTTATGTTCAAATAATAGATTGAGAACCTTATCGATACATGCTTTTTTAGGTGGTCTAAATTACATTGAAACTTGTATATATCAATCACTACCACGAAAAGGGTTACCATCATGGTTACAAAAGGGATACTGTTGTACCCCAAAATTTTCCCTCTTATTTTATCAACATTTCTCATCACAAGGCTCTTTGAACTCAAGACCAAGCTAGGGTTTGCTCTGCTCAAGACATCTCCTTGCACTATTGACCTAAATTAGGGTTTGAGTTTGCATAGATAATTTTGGACTTCTAATGCTCAAAGTGACTTTCATACTTCATGTTGGACTCATAAGTTTGACCATACCAAGTTTCAAGCCTTGAATCAAATTTTTGCCCAGTCAATTGGACAGTTGACCTAGAAATCAGCTGTATTGGGGAAAAAGTCAACTGTGGCCAATTTACAGTCAAACCTCATGAATTTTGACCCACATCAACATTATGAACTCATATGAACCATTTTATCAAGTTTGGACCACAACTCCACAAGAAATTTGATCAGATCACCAAAAGGGCAAAATGGTCATTTTTAGGGTTTTGACTGTACAAAGGCAATTTCTAATTTTTAACCTAGCCAATGGCAAATTGGGTTCAACCATGGACTCAAGGACTCAATGGCATCATCTTTACCTATTCAACAAGTTTAAAAGATCTCAATTGCAGTGGATTGACAGATGAATTTTTCAGTCAACTGATCAAAATTTGACTGTACACTGAAAAGTCAAACTTTGACTTTTTGGTCAAAATCAAGTGCCAAGGGTCATTTTTCATCAAGATGTGTCAAAACATGAAACTTGGTCATCAAGAAACCCATTTTTGCAAATAAGGATTTAAAGTTGAAAAAATTTCATAACTTAGAATTTTTCTAAGTTATCATTTTCTTAATTTTTCCTAACTTTGCCCCACATTTTCACCATGATGCAATTGGATTCAAACAAAACTTCTAACATGAATATGTAGTCCTCTACAAATTCTACAACTTTGATTCACAAAGTTTTCTCAAAAGAAGCTTGGATCTCAAGTTATGATTTTTGGAACAAGGGTCCCTAAAACTTTTAACTTAGTGAATGTTGCCCTAGTTTAGGCAGGATTTTGACCTATCTTCATGGCCATTTTTCACATAGTTACACTTGGAATCTCAAGTTTCATTTCAAAGATGGATTGTATAGCATGTTGCAATCTTTCAAAAATGTCCAAGAACTCTCCCAACACATTTGTGGTTAGAGAGAATCGAAGGCTTGAAGTTGGCAAAAACTCACTTTTTATCCATGGCATATTCATGTTCATACAAGTTGCAATTTCAAGTCAGCATGCTTTGCACTAGATTACAGGCCTCTAAACCACTTCACACTATATAATTTAATGCAAATTCGTTGGTCTAAGGAATTGTTTTGGTCATTAGGGCATTTTACACAAAATTAATCCCTAAGTAGAAAAAGGTACATTGCCATTTTTGCCATAATCTTGCTTTATGTCAAACCACAATCTTTGAGAATTGGTCCAGATATTTTGCAGCTAATCAAATCCACAAGTTGGAGGGGCCAAAGGAAAAGGGTGCAAGCATAAGGATAGCCTGTACAGGCCTGTTTCAATCACTTCCCACATTTTTCTTCAAAAACAAGAAACTTGTCCAAAACAAAAAAAACTTGAACATCAGCCAAAAGAAACTTGTGCAAGCATTTTGAACATCTTTCACACATCCCTCTGAGCCAGAAACACGACCTCTTAAGCCCTCAAACATCCCATAGCCAGAAATCACATTCCATTGGCAAAATAGGGCAGAACCTGCAACTTGACTTCCATAGCTCAATTGGCTCGTGCGTTTTGCCCCAAGTTGCTTCAAACATCTTCTACATAACTCATCCAAGCTATCCCAAACCTTAAACACCAACTGTAACTCCATTTACATGGTTTGCCATTTTTATTTTGAGCTTGTGCAGGTTGAGTTATGTAGGCTTATTCAAGCATATTCAAGGCAAGCAGGGTATTGGAGAAGGTCAAGTGAAGTTCAGGCAAGCTCCCAGACATCTCAAGCCTTGTTGAAAAGCTCCACATTGCCATACACGAAGTCAGCTGAAACAGGTTTTTGTCAACTTCCTATCTCTCTATTTAGGAACATTTAGCCTTAGGTTTGTGAATAAGAAATGTAGTATTCATTGCCATGAAGCTGTACATATGCTCAGTTTTCATTTATATTAAGCATGCTAAGAGAATTTCATCCATGAACATACTGAAAAAATTAGGTTAGATTTTAGGGCCAGAGAAATTCTCTCTGGTCTTTGAGAGTTAGGACAAGTTGTTTATATGGTTGGATTCGTCTTGAAATGCTCTACAACTTTGATGTTATGTGTTTTTGCAATAGAGCTCGTATACAGGATCTGGCAATTGTACAGGGCGCGCATGTTTTCAAAGTCAGAGGTTGAAGATGAAGTGGTTTGGGTTGGGCTTTGGTCCTTTCACTTTTGACACCTCCCTTTTCCTTTTTGCACCCCCTGGCCCAATTTCTTGTTATTTTATATTTTTGCATTTTTATTTTCATTTCTGATTATATTTTATCATTTCCAAATATAAAAAATACTCAAAAATATTTTTATAATTTTTTCACATTTATTTTGCATTTTATTTTTATTTTTCTAACATGAAAAGCAATTTAATTACTTTTATCTTATTTATTAAAAACTTGAAAATAATATATAAATTATAATTTTATTTTTATTCTTTATTTTTATTCACACTGAAAATATTTCTCTAAATATATTTTTATTTTTTGTATATATTTCATTTATTATATATATATATATATATATATATATATATATATATATATATATATATATATATATATATATATATATATATATATATATATATATATATATATATATATATATATATATATATATATATATATATATATATATATATATATATATATATATATATATATATATATATATATATATATATATATATATATATATATATATATATATATATATATATATATATATATATATATATATATATTATTAAATACTTTAGAATAAAAATATAAAATATTACATTTTTACTTTTATTATTATTTATACTAAAAAATACTTTTTTCTAAATATATTTTATTTTTGTACATATATTATTTTATTGAATATAAATAATATAATTTTTTTATTTTCTTAAAGAAAATTAGGGTTTTACCCTTAACCTAATAAAATTAATCTTTTATTTATTTCTTTATTTTTACATTAAATATTTTTACATACATAAATAAACAAAAACCTTTTTTGCATAATTCATATTATTTGATATATTTATTTATTTTATTTATTTAAATATTGTCCATTTATTATTTATGCATTTGAATTCAATTTGGATGTAATAGTAAATTAGGGTTTATATTTCTTGTCAAATACACCCCCATTCAAAGATTGTACCCCCATCCCCATAATCATGTTGTAATAGCTTAGACTTTTAATTCTCGTATTTTATGCTTTCAATTATGCCATGATTAGAGATTAGGGTTCGTATGCAAAAATCAAAATCAACAAGTAGCTTGACCTAATACAAAGACAAAAATGCATGAAAATCAATACACAATGCACACTTGCATCCCTAGGGTTACAATCCACTTGTTGCCTTAAAAAAAAGGCCATGTTATGCATGTTGGGTACTTTGGCAAAACAAAAACAAAACAAAATATCATAGTCCCTCGATGACGCTATCTTAGTTTCCTAAACAAAAATGATCGAGTCCCTCAAAATTTTTCCAAAAATACCTAACACAATTGCTATCATGGTTTGTACGATGACCCGCGCCTGTCCCGTTTAACATCCTAATACAAAGTTGTTTACCAAATGCAATGGTAAAACAACACTGTCAAAAGGGTTAAAAACATTAGGAAAGATCTTTGAGTAAATTAGGGTAGATAGCTCTTAGTTACTTGATCAAAAGTTTGCAAAACATCCTTGTTATTTTCAAACACACTTCACGACATAATTTCAAAACATTTCCCAAATCAAACTTTCAAACATTGAAATCTTTTCAAAAGACAAAACACCTTTGTATACATTCAAACAAGAATCATTACAAAGGTTGCCACAATGATGGCCTCTTTTCAAAACATCTTTCAAAACCACACACAAAGCACCATTTCAAACAATTGAAAAGCAAAAGCAAGTGATCTAAACAAGTAACTAAGAGCTCATGGATAACCATGGATGAAAAGGGTGCTTGCACCTTCCCTTTTCATAATCTACTCCCCGAACCCAAGAAAACATCTCAAAGGTCTTTCATGTGCTTTTTAACCTTTCCTTAGGATAAAATAAAAATTCGGTGGCGACTCTTGCTAAACTGAAACATTTGCGAGCACAAATGCAAAACCTCAAGTCAGTTCTCCCACCATATCACAGAACTGGCGACTCTGCTGGGGACTAAGTATAAAAGTGGGGTTACCTTAGGGTTTAGATCATATTTATTTGTTTACATTTTTTGACTTGTATGCTTTACTTTTGGGTTCCTTGTTTGGGTTTGTTTTAAATCCTACACCCGAATTTGGGGGCACCTTTTAGGTAAGTAGCAATAAACTGTGAGGGAACTGTGCGGGGTATACCGACATGGTTGAAGTAGTGGCTACATTAATGCGACATATTTGTGGGTACCGGTAGCCTTTGAGTCAATCAAAGAGAATACGGGGCCGCTGAGTGATGTCATGAAGCACTAATGAACTCTTAGAACCTTACTTGACCATATTGGCCTTTTTAGGGGTAGTAAGACGACCGGCTTTGGTGTAGTCCGAAGTTGGTAGATACTCGATACTACACTCATTGAGGGTTGTTTTCTTGGAATATTTAGGTCGCCAGTAAAGTGGCTAAACTGAAAGAATGAACACAGAAAATAATCCAGTGATATTGAGCTCCTTAGAACCCGGTTACTATTTCTAGGACAGGTTGAGACAACTAACTTCAAGAGGGTACTTACGTACAAACTCCATGCAATCCTAAATCTAAGGACTTGCCTGCTTTGTGTGAATGTTATTATTTGTATATACACTTGCTTACTTTTGCATATTTGTACATAACATCATAACATCATACCATAGCATTTTCAATAACCATTTCAAGGATCTCGAGGGTCTTTGATGCAGGGTCACGTTGAACCAGACATCTACCAAAAGGCAAGAGGATTTTCCTCTAAACAAACGCCATTAAAGATCAAGTACAAAAACTTGAATCGAGGGCTATGACCCACTTGACATGGTGAGCTTGATTCTCGATACAAAGTTCTCCAATCAAAGATGTTGATCTAAGTTCAACCTCTAACATTTTCTTGTGTTTACCCCGCGAGATCCTTGAAAACATGCATCCACATATCATGCATCTTATCATGACAGGTTTCCCCTTTTCTAGTCTCCTTATTTTCCTACTGTTTATTTCAGTAGAGATGGCTCTAGAGAGGACTTTCAAAGATATCCAGGCTCAAAACGCTCAACTTCAAGAAATGTTCTTGAACCTGTCCAAGGGGCAAGAAGAAGTGAAAGCTCTCCTCACAAGGGGCATGGTCCTAGGGAATCCAGGGGGCATCAGGAATGATCAGTTGAAAGGGCTACTGATTGATATGGCAACAATGAGAATCCAGATGATGGGACAACTGGTGGTCCATATGGCACTCATCCAAAACCTGGCTCAAGGACAAGAAGAGTTAAAGGTCCTCATCAACAAGCTGCATCAAGATGGATGTAACCAAGTGGGGCAACAACAAGGGTTGAGGACCAAGTCATCATTCAACCTCCCTTGAGACAAGAAGTCAAGGGAAAATCTCCCCAATTTGCTTCAGGGTCACAAGCCTAACAACAACCTCATCATTATCAACAGGATAATCAGCGTGAGCAAAATACATCTGAAAGGCACTCCACTAAGATTAACATGCCATTATCCCAAGTGCTGCAACGCTTGTTGGAAGTCCAGCTGATTGAATTAAGGGACCTTCCTCGACATCCCAAAACATCCTCCTCAGGGTACAATCCAAATGCGAGATGTGCGTATCATTCCAACAGTCCTGGGCATGACACCGATAGCTGTTGGGAATTCAAAAACAAAATTCAAGACCTGGTTAAAGAAACAATGCTGGAATTCATGCAAGTTGGTCAAATGAAAATCTTCTGCTGAGGGTTCTCCACCTAAAGTGACAAGTTCAGACTAAGAGGCTTTTGTTTCATTTGAATTTTCAAAGTTGTAATTTCTTTTGTTATTCAAACAATTATCTGTTAATGTCAAACTCTGTTTCATTAATGCATTGCATATGTTTGTCTTGAATTCATCCATTCGTTTTCACTATTCTTGAACTATGATTTCTACTTTATTGATGATATTTAACTCTTGCTAAAAGTTACGAGCCTTTAGAGGGAGGATGACGAAAACAATGCCATAATCTCATACAGTATGCTTTTGGACAGACCTTGCTGACGATGTACAGGCGTTTCTTTCAAATCCTAAACATTGGAGTTATAAGGAATATAATCCCTAGTCAACCCCTTCGAGACAAAGAAGTAGAATTTTTCTATTTAAACACAAATTGAAACCTTTAATCAAACTTGGGGAAGGGTAGTCTCTCAGTTAATTTAAAATGTGTGTTTCGTCGCAAACTCTCAGTTCGTAATACAGCGAACGACATCAAAATTTACTTTAGAACCAAAAGACAGTGATGGTTCCTTATCTCATAGGCAGTCATTATCTCCCAAAAAAAGAAAAATCCCACTGAACCAAAACCTACAAATGAGGCTTAAGAAAGCTGGGGCATCCCACTGACTGTAATCTCAAAAATAAGAACAGTCAGGCAAAAATTAGGGATAACAAATCAAAAGAAAGAGGTCATTACAAATCCTCAACAACATGAAAAATGTTGCAAAAAAAATGATAATGACTGCCTTCCAACAAATTCAACTTGTGTGAACCATAACCAAAAACGTCGTTTCAGACTCATTTGGAGTTCAAGTGCACAATTAACTGAGTTTAGGATTGAAGAACATCACGAAGAGCGGGTGGGTACAAATATACTTTGAGCCTTTATCCTTTGTTTCTTAAACCGTGAACCAAGCCACATTACAACCCTTCAAAAGTCCTAATTGAAGCATGGGTTAGTTCGAAAGCATACTGTTACAAAGGTATCCTGACTCCTGTAAGACTTTGCTCTAAATCTTGTGTTGAATTTGTCTTATAAAAGTTTTCTGCTAAAAAACGCATTTTTCAAAATTTCAAGACAATCATAAACTTTGCATTATTTGAAAATCATCATTTGCATATGGATATTTGTTTGACAGCGAAGAAATTCACACAGTGAAAGTTCCTATGAACGAAAGTTCTCTCCGTGATCAAAATCACTTCAAGTGGAATGACACTTCCGTTGCAAAAATCTCCTATCAACAAAAGGGGACTTGGTATGGCATTGTCCAGTAAACCTGGGGAAGTCCAGTCAAGATTTCAACAAATCTCTCAAGATCCAGTTAACCTGGGGCAGTCCAGTCAAGATTTCAAGAAATCTCTCAATTGCAGAGTAACCAGGGGCAAGTCTCTGTCACCATCACTTGGGGAATTGAACATCAATCTCATCAAAGGGTTACGCACAATCCAAATATCTTGGCAGTGCCACAAACACTTGATACTAGGGGCAATGACGAATCTCTCCAAAATCTTTCTGAAAAGAAATTCAAGAATCCTCGAGAAGTTCATCACCTCTCTAGCAGGCCAGCGATCATGGGTTTATTTCCCCAACTCTTGTCAAGGGTTTATTCTCCAAAACAAAATTACACTTCAACAATATTCATAACATATGCAGATTGATCGGCAGATAAAGGTTCATTACCTTTTGGAGTAGCAGTCGTCAAAGATTCCTTCATCATCCGGTTGAGTCAAAGTTATTTCAAGACTTTCGTCTGGCTCAGTTAAATCGATTCTAAGATTTTTCTGATTCTTATCCAGCCAAAGTTAATTCAAGACCTTCTCTGGCTCAGTCAGATCGATACTAAGATCTCCCTGATTCTTATTCCAGTTGAAGATATTCCAAGACTTTCGTCTGGCTCAGTTAAATCGATTCTAAGATTTTTCTGATTCTTATCCGGTCAAAGTTAATTCAAGACCTTCTCTGGCTCAGTCAGATCGACACTAAGATCTCCCTGATTCTTATTCCAGTGGAGAATATTCCAGGTTTTGCGGTTTCAGATAAATCTCTCAACGATTTGTTCTGATTCACTTCCAAATTTTTCACTATCAGAGACGAAAAATCCAACTCTTTTCTCCATCACCAGTTTGGGATTTATTTTCCCCGGTGAGAGGTTGTCTTGAAAAATATTACACATCCGTGCATCAGGACATCATATAATGCAAGCTCATTTATTTTGAGAACGTCATTGTTTGATATATGTCATGCCACTAACCTTTATCTTTCAGGAAAAATGCAATCAAATTCTCATAAAATTCAAGTTATAAAGCCCGGGTACAACCAGATAGTATCTTGATCTCTACAGCATATTGTGAAGCCCGGATTACGAACAAATAACAGTACCAGTTTACCGCGAAGCCTGGATTACGACCAGATAGTGGTATCTCTTAAAAGCAAGCTATGAAGCTCGGATTCGACCGAATAATAGTTTAATCCCCATCAAGTTTCTGTGAAACCTGGATTACGACCAGATAGCAGCCAAGAATACTACGAAGCCTGGAGTCGACCAAATGGTGGTATGTCTTTAATACAAGTTATGAAGCTCGGATTCGACCGAATAATATCTTGATATCTCCGAACGCCATGAAGCCTGGATTCGACCAGATAATGGTATGATACATCGTGAAGCCTGGACCACGACCAGATAGTAGTGCATCCAAATTTCATCTTCAAACAAAGATGATTTCTCAACAGAATAACGGACGATCGAGGTTCCCAAAATTCAATGGAGATGATGCCCCAGCAGAACAACGAACGACTGAAGCTCCTAAAAATCTATTTATCTCAAGAATGAAGATTCTCATCCTTAAAACCTCAGAAGATTGGCATACTCCCAAGCTCCTGATATCATTAACAGAATGAAGATTCTCATCCTTAAAACCTCAGAAGATTGGCATACTCCCAAGCTCCTGATATCATTAACAGAATGGAGATTCTCATCCTTAAAAGCTCAGAAGATTGGTATACTCCCAACCTCCTGACCCAAACGCCCGAATGAAGATTCTCATTCTTGATTCCCCAGTAGATTGGCATAGCCCCAACCTCCTGACCCAAACGCCTGAATGAAGATTCTCATTCTTGCTTCCCCAGTAGATTGGCATACTCCCAACCTCCTGACCCAAACGCCTGAATGAAGATTCTCATTCTTGCTTCCCTAGTAGATTGGCATACTCCCAACCTCCTGACCCAAACGCCCGAATGAAGATTCTCATTCTTGCTTCCCCTGTAGATTGGCATACACCCAACCTCATAACCCAACAGAATGAAGATTCTCATTCTCAAAGTGGCACACACCCAAGTTCCTGATATTCCCGACAGAATGAAGATTCTCATTCTCAAAGTGGCGTACAACCTGAATTCTCGATATTCCCGACAGAATGAAGATTCTCATTCTCAAAGTGGCATATAACCTGATATTCCCGACAAAATGAAGATTCTCATTCTCAAAGTGGCATATAACCTGATATTCCCGATAGAATGATGATTCTCATTCTCAAAGTGGCATACAACCTAAGCTCCTGAATTTCTTCCAAGCAGGAATAAGCTTTTCCCAGAGTCTTGAGCTTACTCTCCAGCATGATAGCTACCCCCAACAGTATAGCTATTCCCCACAGAGTTTTTACTCCCCAACAAAATCAAGATTCTCATCCTTAATTCTCCAATGAAGTTGCCAAGGCCTTCTTTACTCTCAGCATAAATCTGTCAGAGTTTTTAATCCCCTGCAGATCGAAGATTCTCATTCTTGACTTCTCAGCACAATTTCCCCTAGCAGAATGAAGATTCTCATTCTCAATTCCTCACAGAGTTTTCAAATATTCCCCAGCGGAGTTCTCCTCAAACAACAAAACAGAAATCCCCAGTAGATTGGCATACAACCCAAACTCCTGATTTCCCCAGCAGTATAGCTTCTCCCCACAGAGGTTTTCAAAAAGCTTGAAGACACACATACTCTTCAATAGTGGTCTAGGATTTATCTTCCCCGACAGCGGTCAAAGATTTTATTATCTCCAGCTATCCAGGATTTATCTTCCTCAGCAAGACAGCTCATCAGCTTACATGCGCATACATTACATTCATATATCATAAACATTGATAGAACACATTTTATTACATCATACATGTCATAGAACATAACTTTATGTTTTAGATAACATTTTACCCTTTTCAGGATAAGATTAAAAGCTATCTTTAACAAATATTCGAAGATCTCAGATACAATATGGATACACCCCAGACACGGCGGTCATTCTATTACTCATTCAGACTTCAGCAATCAGATACAGACTAGATACGCTCCAGACACGGAAGCCTTTCTATCTCTCATTCAGATTCAACTATCAACTTCAAGTTCAGATACACTCCAAACATGGAAGTCATTCTGTCACTTGTCCAGATCCCAGTTACAGTATGGATACCCTCCAGACATGGAAGTCATTATGCTACTCATACAGATCTCAATTTCAGATACAGTCCAGATACACGCCAAACACGGTTTCCATTCTGCCACTCATTCCCCTGCCCAGAAGTACTCCAGACACGGATGTATTTATGTCACTTATTCAGACTTCAGATTTCGGATACAATACAGATACACTCCAGACACGGCAGTCATTCTGATATTCATTCGAGAATCAAATATAGTTACATCCTGGATACGCTCCATACACAGACGCCATTCCTTTGCTCATACAAATCCAATCTCCAGATACAACTCAGATACGTTCCAGATACGGATACCGTTCTGATTATCATGCTCTTGATTTTCAACAAACAAGTTTTGGATGGCATCTTTTAAGCCCATCTCCAGCAAGATTCTATCATCTTTAAAATGGCATCTTTAAGCCCATTCCCTCAGCTACATTTTTGACGAGTGCAAATTTACGGGCACTCTAGTGTCCAATCCTCTTATACCTTCGAGTCACGAAAGGCAAACTTGCCAATCTAACTCTTCAGGTTCAAGAAGATTGAACAGGGGAAATTATTGTACCCCAAAATTTGCCCTCTCATTTTATCAACATTTATCATCACAAGGCTCTTTGAACTCAAGACCAAGCCGGGGTTTGCTCTGCTCAAGACATCTCCTTGCACTATTGACCTAAATTAGGGTTTGAGTTTGCACAGAGAATTTAGGACTTCTAATGCTCAAAGTGACTTTCATACTTCATGTTGGACTCATAAGTTTGACCATACCAAGTTTCAAGCCTTGAATCAATTTTTTGCACAATCAATTGGACAGTTGACCTAGAAATCAACTATATTGAGGAAAAAGTCTACTGTAGCCAATTTACAGTAAAACCTCATGAATTTTGACCCACATAAACATTATGAACTCATATGAATCATTTGATCAAGTTTGGACCACAACTCCACAAGAAATTTGATCAGATCACCAAAAGGGTAAAATGGTCATTTTTAGGGTTTTGACTGTACAAAGGCAATTTCTGATTTTTGACCTAGCCAATGGCAAATTGGGTTCAACCATGGACTCAAGGACTCAATGGCATCATCTTGACCTATTCAACAAGTTCAAAATATCTCAATTGCAGTGGATTGACAGATGAATTTTTCAGTCAACTGATCAAAATTTGACTGTACACTGAAAAGTCAAACTTTGACTTTTTGGTCAAAATCAAGTGCCAAGGGTCATTTTTCATCAAGATGTGTCAAAACATGAAACTTGGTCATCAAGAAACCCATTTTTGCAAATTAGGGTTTAAAGTTGAAAAAATTTCATAACTTCGAATTTTTCTAAGTTATGAAATTTTCTTAATTTTTCCTAACTTTGCCCCACATTTTCACCATGGTGCAATTGGATTCAAACAAAACTTCCAAGATGAAATTGTAGTCCTCCACAAAGTCTACAACTTTAATTCACAAAGTTTTCTCAAAAGAAGCTTGGATCTCAAGTTATGATTTTTGGAACAAGGGTTCCTAAAACTTTTAACTTAGTGAAATTTTGCCCTAGTTTAGGCAGGATTTTGACCTATCTTCATGGCCATTTTTCACATAGTTCCACTTGGAATATCAATTTGCATTTCAAAGATGGATTGTAGAGTATGTTTCAAGATTTCCAAAATGTCCAAGAACTCTCCAAACACATTTGTGGTTAGAGAGAATCGAAAGCTTGAAGTTGGCAAAAACTCACTTTTTATCCATGGCATATTCATGTTCATATAAGTTGCAATTTCAAGTCAGCATGCTTTGCACTAGATTACAGGCCTCTAAACCACTTCAAACTCAATAATTTAATGCAAATCCATTGGTCTAAGGCATTGTTTTGGTCATTAGGGCATTGTACACAAAATTAATCCCTAAGTAGAAAAAGGTACATTGCCATTTTTGCCATAATCTTGCTTTATGTCAAACCACAATCTTTGAGCATTGGTCTAGATATTTTGCAGCTAATCAAATCCACAAGTTAGAGGGGCCAAAGGAAAAGGGTGCAAGCATAAGGATAGCCTGTACAGGCCTGTTTCAATCACTTCCCACATTTTGCTTCAAAAACAAGAAACTTGTCCAAAACAAAAAAAAAACTTAAACATCAGCCAAAAGAAACTTGTGCGAGCATTTTGAACATCTTTCACACATCCCTCTGAGTCAGAAACACGACCTCTTAATCCCTCAAACATCCCATAGCCAGAAATCACATTCCATTGGCAAAACAGGGCAGAACCTGCAACTTGACTTCCATAGCTCAATTGGCTCGTGCGTTTTGCCCCAAGTTGCTTCAAACATCTTCCACATAACTCATCCAAGCTATCCCAAACCTTAAACACCAACTGTAACTCCATTTACAGGGTTTGCCATTTTCATTTTGAGCTTGTGCAGGTTGAGTTATATAGGCTTATTCAAGCATATTCAAGGCAAGCAGGGTATTGGAGAACGTCAAGTGAAGTTCAGGCAAGCTCCCAGACATCTCAAGCCTTGTTGAAAAGCTCCACATTGCCATACACAAAGTCAGCTGAAACATGTTTTTTTCAACTTCCTATCTCTCTATTTAGGAACATTTAGCCTTAGGTTTGTGAATAAGAAATGTAGTATTCATTGCCATGAAGTTGTACATATGCTGAGTTTTCATTTATATTAAGCATGCTAAGAGAATTTCATCCATGAACATACTGAAAAAATTAGGTTAGATTTTAGGGCCAGAGAAATTCTCTCTGGTCTTTGAGAGTTAGGACAAGTTGTTTATATGGTTGGATTCATCTTGAAATGCTCTACAACTTTGATGTTATGTGTTTTTGCAACAGAGCTCATATATAGGATCTGGCAATTGTACAGGGCGCGCGCGTTTTCAAAGTCAGAGGTTGAAGATGAAGTGGCTTGGGTTGGGCTTTGGTCCTTTCACTTTTGACACCTCCCTTTTCCTTTTTGCACCCCCTGGCCCAATTTCTTGTTATTTTATATTTTTGCATTTTTATTTTCATTTCTGATTATATTTTATCATTTCCAAATATAAAAAATACTCAAAAATATTTTTATAATTTTTTCACATTTATTTTGCATTTTATTTTTATTTTTATAACATGAAAAGCAATTTAATTACTTTTATCTTATTTATTAAAAACTTGAAAAGAATATATAAATTATACTTTTATTTTTATTCTTTATTTTTATTCACACTGAAAATATTTCTCTAAATATATTTTTATTTTTTGTATATATTTTATTTATTATACATATTTAATATATATATATATATATATATATATATATATATATATACACTTTCATTTTATTAAATACTTTAGAATAAAAATATAAAATATTACATTTTTACTTTTATTATTATTTATACTAAAAAATACTTTTTTCTAAATATATTTTATTTTTGTACATATATTATTTTATTGTATATAAATAATATAATGTTTTTATTTTCCTAAAGAAAATTAGGGTTTTACCCTTAACCTAATAAAATTAATCTTTTATTTATTTCTTTATTTTTACATTAAATATTTTTACATGCATAAATAAACAAAAACCTTTTTTTGCATAATTCATATTATTTGATATATTTATTTATTTTGTTTATTTAAATATTGTCCATTTATTATTTATGCATTTGAATTCAATTTGGATGTAATAGTAAATTAGGGTTTATATTTCTTGTCAAATACACCCCCATTCAAAGATTGTACCCCCATCCCCATAATCATGTTGTAATAGCTTAGACTTTTAATTCTCGTATTTTATACTTTCAATTATGCCATGATTAGAGATTAGGGTTTGTATGCAAAAATCAAAATCAACAAGTAGCTTGACCTAATACAAAGACAAAAATGCATGAAAATTAATACACAGTGCACACTTGCATCCCTAGGGTTACAATCCACTTGTTGCCTTAAAAAAAGGGCCATGTTATGCATGTTGGGTACTTTGGCAAAACAAAAACAAAACAAAAGATCATAGTCCCTCGATGACGCTATCTTAGTTTCCTAAACAAAAATGATCAAGTCCCTCAAAAATTTTCCAAAAATACCTAACACAATTGCTATCATGGTCTGTACGATGACTCGAGTCTGTCCCGTTTAACATCCTAATACAAAGTTGTTTACCAAATGCAATGGTAAAACAACACTGTCAAAAAGGTTAAAAACATTAGGAAAGATCTTTGAGTAAATTAGGGTAGATAGCTCTTAGTTACTTGATCAAAAGTTTGCAAAACATCCTTGCTATTTTCAAACACACTTCACAACATAATTTCAAAACATTTCCCAAATCAAACTTTCAAACATTGAAATCTTTTCAAAAGACAAAACACCTTTGTATACATTCAAACAAGAATCATTACAAATGTTGCCACAATGATGGCCTCTTTTCAAAACATCTTTCAAAACCACACACAAAGCACCATTTCAAACAATTGAAAAGCAAAAGCAAGTGATCTAAACAAGTAACTAAGAGCCCATAGATAACCATGGATGAAAAGGGTGCTTGAACCTTCCCTTTTCATAATCTACTCCCCGAACCCAAGAAAACATCTCAAAGGTCTTTCCTGTGCTTTTTGACCTTTCCTTAGGATAAAATAAAAAGTCGGTGATGACTCTTGCTAAATCGAAACATTTGCGAACACAAACGCAAAACCTCAAGTCATTTCTCCCACCGTATCACAGATACCATAATAAATTACCGATCATTGTGAGGTAATGGATGATTGTAAGTATGATATTTTCCACCACAGACGCGCGGCCGTAATAATATATCACGTAGCATGCTACCTACCACAACGGTTATTCTAAATAACTGCTGTGATATATTTTTAAGAAAAAATTAACAACGGTTTTTCTAACCAACTGTTGTGGTATACACACTGAGTTTACCATAAATCACGTGAAATACTAATTTCACCAATGTACACTAAATATATAACCTTTCATTCTGATCTAGAACGTTATAATATGATAAATAAAGTTATATTAGAAGAACACATTACACGTTCAATGTTAGACAATAACTCTTCATCTCCTTATCTGTATTTTGTTCTCTAATAGTGAGAACTTATTTTAATGCTCCTAGTTGTTTAACTCCCCTTCTTTCTTCTTTATTTCTTTTTGCAGCATATTATTAACATTGCAAACTAAATTAGAGGTAAAGGAATGATAGGTTGAAAAATAAGAAGCATTAAACCAAGTTTTCATTGTTAAAGAACAAAATATTGATAATGGACTAAAAGATTCTTGTCTAGAATTGAACGTGTAACTTATTTTAAAATATAACTTTCTCTATCATATTATAATTTTTTAATGCAATCTAAAAAAGTTATATATTCAGTAAGGTGTTGGAAAAACAAGCAAATCACATAAGATATATTAAACTCATCTAGAACAAATATTAACAATATTTATGAATAACAAACCCTTAAACAACATAGAACATATATATCCCATAATGGTATCCAAATAAAAGGAGGATGAATATGAAGTGAGAGCATCAAACATGTGTTTGTAGCGCTTGTAACACTCTTCTAACACCCCGCAAAATATTATAGAATAATCAGAGTAAATATAATATGCATATCACATAACGGTGTCACACATAATTCAAAATCACACGTTACATCTGTCATGCTCAATAAAATTAAATTAAATTCATGTTTTTCATACACTTTACATAAGCATGTCACAGTGGAATCACATTTTGAATAAACTCATAATATTCAAGTCTCAAATAAACTTCATTCATTAAATTAACTTAGGCATAAAAATCCACTTCACCTAAATTCAAATCCAATTAACAAAATAAATAGAGTATACAATTGTATCTCTCATAACATGAATCTAACTTTTTCCCCAGTGTTACATGACCAGAGCATGACTCAAAACCCAAAATGCAAAATAAAATAAATTAGCTTTTCTAGAGCTACTCTTCTGCTTAAAGCAACTCTAATCTTCAGTACCTGAGCGATGTCGTATAAAACATCATTCCAAAATAAGGGTGAGAATTCACATGATTATTAAGAATCATATAATAATATATAATATTTAGCATACATGCATAAAATAATATTCTCACACTTCATATGCTGTATAAATATAACATCACCCAATTAATCATACTATTCACAAGTATATACCAACAACTCACAATTTCATAATCATATCACTTTCACATGATTTCACATAATCTCATGTTATGACATAACACACCATGTTACTTGATGCTAGACTCAAATGCAAACTCATGTATGTGGTACCAATCACTGTTATTATTTTTCGATTTTTACTTTAAACTGGGTTCATCCTCTAGATCAATAACATACAAAAACTCGTCTTCTAAGTTTAAAACCCCTCTCTAGATTTGTGACAAGTCACTAGTTCTCACATAACTAACAAGTATTGCCTTCTGACAAAATAATGCATGTGCAATCACAACAATCATATGCAATTATTACCGTCCTTTAATCTTAACATTCACTCATATCTTCAATAATTCACCACGCTTGAATTAACACACAATTGCATATACAAATACATATTCATAATCATATCACCCCTGCTCCAAATATCCGCAATAATTAAATTCAATAATCATATTATTACTAAAAATTATCAATAATTTAGTAAACTTGTATTATTACTCGACAGCTCAAAAATCAACTATATGTGCCTGAAACATCTTAATAGAGTATTTTATTAATTTAATCTATACTCTTAACTCGTAAAAAGGTTATAACATTATATAATTATAACTCGACATAATAGTCAAGGAACTCGAAACCACTCTACATCAATCCCTACAACTCTAAAGTAACTCTAAGGTGTTCAAAATTTCTCTCCTGACAACGCTCATATATAAAAATAAATTATATGGACTTAGTTGGTTGACGGTCTGACTAAAGTAATAATAAAACAAGGGTTAATACCTATTTTCACCCCTGACATATGGGGTGTATTTGAAAACCCCCCCTGCCAAAAAAAAGTTCCAATTGTTACCTTGACAAATTTTAAAAGTTTCAGTTTTTACCTTGAGGATGCCACATCACCTCTTTCTTGAATCTAATGCCCCTCACTTCCTTCAATCTTTCACTGACTCTCTTTCTTGATCGCTTCCAAGGCACGGCCACGGCCTTTTTCCTAGCTGAAGGTTTTTTGACATTAGTAGCAGCAGGGTCAAGTTGCATTGCAGCAGGTTGTGAATCATGTGTTGGGGGAGGTTGCATTGCAGCAGGTTGTGATTCATGTGTTGGGGGAGGTTGCATAGCAGTAGGTTGTGTGGAAGTGAGGGGTATTAGATTCAAGAAAGAGGTGATGTGGCATCCTCAAGGTAAAAACTGAAACTTTTAAAATTGTCAAGGTAACAATTGGAACTTTTTTTTTGGCAGGGGGGTTTTTCAAATACACCCCATATGTCAGGGGTAAAAATAGGTATTAACCCATAAAACAAATATAAAACAACACAGACAACTCTAAACATATCAGAGTTACACAAAACAAATAAAAGTACGACTCTTCATATCTCAAAACAATTCTGACAACTTTATTGTCAACTCTAACAACTCTATTGACAACTCTAATGGAACTGAAATTAATTTAAATTAACTAAATAAGCCAAATATTTATTTATAAACTCAAAACTCTTAAAACTTTGATAGTAATAATATTAACTCATTCTTAGTAGTAGTATTATTATACTAATGAAGTATAAATATATATATATATATATATATATATATATATATATATATATATATATATATATATATATATATATATATATATATATATATATATATATATATATATATATATATATATATATATATATATATATATATATATTAATCAAAATGTAATATAATTACATTAATCAAATCACACAAATGTAATTATCAATAAAATCAGCAACACATCAACTTCTCATAAAACCCAAAATTAATCAAAATTATCATTTCTATTGGAAGTTAAAGACTCATTTTTCCTACCCCTCATGCCAATCATAATCAATCACAATTACTCATTATATTCAAGGATTTCTCATCAAAACCTAACAATGTCAAAACCATAAAAATTAAGGATTTCAACCTAAACATGTTTCTACCCATCATTTATTATCATGCAACCCCAATGATTAAGTACAAATCCATGCTTACCTTGATTGTCGATCCTTTTTGAATTTCCTCCTTAAGATTTCTCTTCTCTTCCTTCTCCTATTATCTTTTCTCCATTTTTGCTCTCTTCCTCTTTTTCTCTTACTAACTCTATTTCCTCTTTTATATAAACCCCTTATAACAAACTGATTCTAGTAACTAATATGCTTACTAACACACACCCTCATTTTACTCTTCCCTTTCTCACCCAATAGGCTCTATTACCTTATTTTTATTATTTCTATATAATTATCACTAATAAAATAATTATTTATTAACTGACACCAAAACTAATTATAATTTTACGGTTCTCCATTTCAACTTGACTAATTTGTCACATAGCCCACATCAATAACATCAATTATTCACAACACTAAATAATTAATAATTAATATAAATATATATATATATATATATATATATATATATATATATATATATATATATATATATATATATATATATATATATATATATATATATATATATATATATATATATATATATATATGTGTGTGTGTATAGTTCTGGAATGTCTCAATGACTAGAATTGGTCCAATCTGCTCCTACCTCTAACATGGCCCAACAAGCACTGACCCAATAACTACGACCCTGGATCGGGCAAGTCTGGTCCATTGTACCGTGGGGACTATGAGACTAACGACAACGAAATCATGCTCATGCATGTAACAACAACCTCCTCCCTGATCTCCTCGCTACACGTCAAGCAGACAACCAGACTAGCGCTCACAACACGTCTTCCTGTCATCTCACTCTTACTCGATGCAACGACTAGTTACGAGCACGACTGCCCGTTTTTACCATGTCCTGACAATTACCTATTTTTGCGGATACAGAAATATATGCCCAAAAATAATAACCAATGGCTATGCGCTGAAGCATTATATAAATCCTAACACTTGTGAGAGCCATATATCCAATATTCAAATCTTAAACCCTAATATCTTGCTTGTATCTCTTTGCACCCATTCTTACTTGATCGTCGGAGTGCCTTACAGGTACAATCCCCTATTTCTGCTCATCTTTCTAGAAAACATGGCATCATCCTTCGGCTGAATTTCAAGTTTTGATCACAGGTACGATCAGTGGCACCCTTTGTTGGAACCTATCTTCCCCGTCTTCCTTTTCCCCTTAAAACTGAAGACCAATGATACCTTCACTATTTCAATCATGGTCGGCCATGATGACCATTACCTCTATGGAAAGACAATACTCTCTCTTGTCCATAAAATCGACAGAAGCCAGGAGCATCCTCACCTCGAGGATGACATTAACGTCATAGATCGATAAACTGTGTCCCCAAATTTAGTCGATGTCAAGCACGAGAATCTCTAGTTCTTGGACAAGCAGAGGCCTAAGAACCTGTCCGAGGAGCTGCCAGAGATCTTGCAACCAATTCATATTCCTTAGAATACTGATCCGGCCATGGCGGCATTGCTCGCTGCCCTCAACCAAAGCAACTCCATAATCCTACAGTTGAGCAAAGAGGATTTGATCCTGGGAGAATAAGTGATCGAAGTCTCCTTCACGGAGACACCAATAGTGCAACTCTTCAAGCCTTTCTCCACCAAGTCGTGGTCATCAAACTAGAAGGGAGCAACAAGACGTTTCCTTCCTCAAGAAAAGTGATCGCACACTTCCCCAAAGGGATCAAGTCTCTCCATCTTCCAAGAAGACAAAAAGCGATCACCGAATTCACCGCGACCGATCACTGTCGCCCAAGCCAAGACAACAACAAAGAGGTACATCTCCCACAGGAAAACAACCCCCGACAAGAAAGGGAACATAATTCCCAGCCGCCATCTCCCGAGGGAAGCGAAGATGACGAGCCACGAGGCCCGTTATCAAGAGAGATCACGGAAGCTACGCTCCCAGTCGGCCTGGAGAAACCTCCCTCGTTGGGAACATACGACGGTACAATTGATCTCGACGAACACATAGAAAATATCGACGCCATACTCGATTATCGAGGCATTGGAGGCGCCATCAAATACAGGCTATTCCCAACTACCCCGAGGAAAGTTGTCATGTCGTGGTACAAAAGTCTTCCTAATGAATCCATTACTTCTTGGAGGCCGTTGGTAAAGATGTTCTTAAGACACTTCATAGCGTCTCGCCGACAACATGAAAAAATATCTCCTCGAGCATGGACTCTGATCTCACAGTGACTTCGCCAAATCGGTTGGCATAGTATCACCAACCACCTTGGATTCTCTCTTGCTCAAGGCACAAGCGTACCTCCAGTACGAAGAAAGAGAGGCAACTAACAACGCGAGGGACTCACGACATTTAGAGAATGCGAAACTCCTAAAGAAAGACGAGCCTTCGACATCCTGTTGAGGAGGATAAAACGAAAGGAAGACAAGTCCCGGGATTCTAGAGACTACAAGGGACCAGCTGGTCGTTTTCACGACTACACCCCTCTCAATGCTTCACGCGAGTGTATCCTTACCGATTGCGCCAACGCAGAATTCAATACCATCGGGGTCCATTTTCCCCAACAAACAACATTCAATCTAGGAAATAAAAGCAAGTATTGTAGATTCCACAAGAGTCATGGGAACATGACGGAAATCTGCATCCATCTTAAAGATGCCATCAAGATCCTCATCTGGGAAGGGCATCTCAAATAGTATAAGAAGAAATATACTCCCCGGGAAGACGCTTCTGAAAAAAAGAAGGGCGAAGAAGAAAATCCATCCCCCGACAAAACTCTCATGCTCGTTGCTATGAGCATCACAAGGCCAAAGGATTTCTACTTTCCCGACATGGAAGAAGTCCTTTTGTACTTCTTATCGCACAACCCTTGGGAATCCTTCCTAATAGCAATGGTCATCTCTAGTGGGGGATTTAACAAGTACACGGTGGGCTCAGTAAATAGGAAGTTTGAGCAACTAATTGAAGCCAACTCTGACATGAGGGCCACCCTCAAAAAATTCAGAGGAGGCTCTCACCCCCTCGCATTTTATCGAGAAGAACTGCATGGAAGAGATCCCAAACTCCAGCATCCCATTGCTCATTTAAGCGCGCATGATAAACTTCAACGTCAGGCACATACTGGTCGAACAAGGTAGCTCAGTGGACATAATGTACACCCAACTGTTCAACACTCTACAGCTGAACAAGACCCATCTAACCCCATACACAGGCTCAGATCTCTAGTCATTTAAAGGTTCTATCACCCAACCCTGGGGATATGTTGAGATGATCGTTACCTTCTGAGCATATGAAACGGCCAGAGCCATCAAGACCCAATTTCTGGTAGTGGATTTCCTGTCACTCTATCAATGCATCTTCAGAAGACCCATTTTGGCCAAACTGATAGAGGTCCCCTTCATCGTGCATCTGAAAATGAAGCACTACACTACACAAGGACTGGTTTCCACCCTCCACGGAGATGCCCAAGACGCAAGAAGATGTTTCGAAGAAACTGGCAGAGGTTTGAGCTCCATAAGCACTCAAACCAGGGCAGCCAACAAGCCCACTCTCCCAGCAGCTCCGAGAAGCCAAAGCCACTACCATATGTCGACACAGTCGATCTAGACAGCCGCTTTACGAAAGAGGATCTTAGAGAATAGAAGAAGAAGTGGAAAGAGCCCATAAAAGACGCTGAAGATCCCTCCTCGTCTATAAGCAGTGAGGAACCCTCACACCTGATGTGACCAATTCTGGACGGGGAGTTCAAAATCATCCCCCTCAGAAGCGACCCCTCTAGAGAAGTCAAAATTGGCACTGATCTCCCCGACTTGGCGAAGAGACAGCTTAAAGCATGCCCGAAGGAGAATGCAGACTTATTCTCTTGGAGCACAACAGACATGCCCGGACTAGATCTTGAGATAACTTGTCATCATATGACAATAGATCCTGCCCTTAATGAAGTTGCTCAGCATAGGCGGAAGCAGTCTCCAAAGAAAATAGAGGCTGCCGAGCAGGCTGTAAAAGACCTCTTAGAGAAAAATTTTATCTGTGAAGCTCAGTACACAACCTAGCTCTCTAATGTAGTCCTCGATAAAAAATATAATGGAAAATGACACATGTGTGTTGATTATACTGATCTTAATAGGGCTTTCCCTAAAGACGCTTATCCTTTGCCCAACATAGATAAATTGGTAGACAACTCTGCAAATTACTTTTGTTCATGGATGCGTACTCTGGATACAACCATATCCCCATGGCTAAAACAAACAAAAAATATACGGCCTTCATGACCAAATCGGGCAACTATTACTACAATGTAATGTCCTTTGTTCTGAAGAACGCCGATGCCACATATCAGCGAATGATGAACAAAGTTTTTCGAGAAAAAATTGGGGACATGCTCGAAGTCTACATGGAAGACATGATATTAAAATCCCATGAGGAAACCGATCACGCAGTCCACCTCAGGAAGGTCTTCGATCAGGCAAGAAGAGTCAAAACGCGATTCATTCCTGACAAGTGCACCTTCAGAGTACGGGCAGGAAAATTCCTCGGCTTCTACCTCAGTGTGGGGAATCAAAGTTAACCTCGACAAATGTAGAGCATTTTCTGAACTCCTGACGTCTAACTCGAAAAAATCAATCCAGACCTTGAACGAGATGCTCACCCTGTTGTCCCATTTTGTGGAAAAATTTGCCCAACACGCGCGCCCTTTTTCAAGCTTCTCAGTAAAGAAGCTGCTTTTGAGTGGACCAAGGAGTGCGAGCGCGCCCTCCTCTATCTCAAATGACCGTTATCTCAACTTCCAGTCCTATCGAGGCCAGATAAGGGAGAGACTCTCTACCACTATCTGACCGTAGCTTTCGAGGCCATTAGCGCTGCTCTTATTCGGGAAACCCTCTAAGGGAAAAAGCCGATCTACTTCACGAGAAAATCCCTACAAGGCCCTGAAGTGTGATACCAACAGATATAAAAAGTGGCCCTCACACTCATCAATGCAGCAAGAAGGCTGAGATAGTACTTCCTAACACACACCGTCTTAGTCCAAATCGACCACCAATAAAGCAATTACTTGGTCTCCCCGACATGGCGGGCAGGATGCTCAAATGGTCACTAGAACTCTCCGAGTTTGACATCAAATATGAGAGAATAAAAGCCCTTAAAGCAAAAGTGTTAGCCGACTTTATAGCAGAGATTACCTCGCCAGCCTCCACAAGTGGTACACATAAGTGGACCATATTCGTGGATGAAGCTTCTAGATCCATCGGAAGCGGGAAAACTATCATCCTAGACAACGAGGAAGGGATAATGGCCAAAGTATCACTGGCACTATCTTTCCCAACCTCGAAAAACCAGGCAGAATATGAAGCTTTTCTCACAAGACTCCGCCTGGCCGAAGATCTGGGGGTCGAGGAAGTAAAGATCTTCACAAACTCCCAGTGCATTGCCTCTCAAGTACGAGGAGAGTACTAAGTCAAAAACGACAAAATCTAAGAATATTGGACTCTAGTCCAAGAAAAAATGAAGAGATTCAACTATGAGGAAGTACAACATATTCCCCGCGAACACAACTCTCGAGTAGATATCTTGTCAAAATGGCCAGCACGCAGAAGAAATGAGAGAACAAATTGGTAATACATGAAATGCTTCCTCATCGAAAAACCCTCCTTAATTCTATACATGCTCGCCATTAAAGGTAGTAACTTCTGGATGACCCTAGTGTACAATTACCTCAAAAAGGGGGAGCTACCAATCGATCAGAAGGAAGTTAACATAGTCAAACAGAGAGTCCGCTCCTATGTTCTGGTAGAAAGGAATTTATATAGAAGAGGATTATCCATCCCTCTCCTCAAATGCATCGACGAAAGCAAATTTGCCCACATCCTACACGAGATCCACGAAGGAATTAATGCCTAACACATGGGAGGAAAGTACCTCTCCAGGAAAGCATTGCGAGCAGGATACTACTGGCCCACCATATAGCACGACGCCAGAGAACATGTGAATAAGTGCGACAAATTCCAACTTCACAGGGATATGCACTTAGCACCTCCAAATAAGCTCAAATCTCTCTCATCCCCCTGGCCTTTCACTTGGTGGGGCATGGATCTCCTCGAATCATTTATGGTCGGAACCAACCAAAAACAAATACTTGATAGTGGCCTACGACTACTTTACCAAGTGGATAGAGGCAGAAGCGTTAACCATAATCACAGTGCAAAACGTCTTTCGTTTCTATAAAAGAAACATCCTCGCCAAATTTGGTGCACCACAAGCCATTGTCACCGACAATGGAACACAATTCACAGACAAGAAATTCCAAGAATTCGTTACAAAGTTAGGCACCATCTAACACTTTCTCTCTGTCGAACATCCTCAAATGAACGAGAAGGCAGAGGCTGCGAACAGGGTAATCTTACGAGGTCTCAAATGAAGACTAGATGAAACTAAGAAGAGATGGGTCGAAGAGCTACACAACGTACTCTGGGGATACCGAACGACATTTCACTCATCAACTGGGGAGACCCCTTTCTGACTAACATACGGAACCGAGACTATCATCCCCGTCGAAATTAGAGAACCGTCAAGGCGGACTGAAGCGCCCCTCGACATAGAAATGAATGACAAATACATATACATATTCATAATCATAACATCCATGCTCCAAACATTCTCAATAAATAAATTCAATAATAATATTATAACTAAAAATTATCAATAATTTAGTAAAACTGTATTATTATTCTCAATAAATAAGTTCAATAATAATATTATAACTAAAAATTATCAATAATTTAGTAAAACTGTATTATTATTCGACAACTCAAAAATCAATCGTATGTGCCCGAAACGTCTTAATAGTGTATTTTTTATTAATTTAATCTATACTCTTAACTCGTAAAAAGGTTATAACAGTATATAATTATAACGACATAATACTCAAGAAACTCCAAACCGCTCTACAATAATCCCTACAACTCTAAAGTAACTCTAAGATGCTCAAAATTTCTCTACTGACAACTCTTGTATATAAAAATAAATTTTATGAACTTAATTGACTGACACTCTGACTCAAGTAATAATAAAACAAGTCTAAAGAAACACTGACAATGTTAAACATGTCAGAGTTACGCAAAACAAATAAAAGTATAACTCTTAATAACTCAAAAACAATTCTGACAACTTTATTAACAATTCTAACAACAACTTTAACGAAATTAGAATTAATTTAAATTAGCTAAATAAGTCAAATATTTATTTATAAACTCAAAGCTTTTAAAACTTTTATAGTAATAATATTAACTCATTGTTACTATTATTATATATATATATATATATATATATATATATATATATATATATATATATATATATATATATATATATATATATATATATATATCAATCAATCAGTAACTTGTAATACTAAAACTGATTTTTAAATTGATCTCATAATTTATGCTACAGTACATACTAGAATCTTATTGTCAATTTAACTCATATAATTCATAGTACCATAATTTAATTATCAAAGAACATGATATAATACCTTAGTTTGGTTTGATGCTACAGTTAACTCATAGTTTAATTATCAGAGAAACATGATATAATGCCTTAGTTTTGACGCTATAGTGCCTATAGGAATGACGAAGCATTATATGTATAAGAAAGGATGAAATCGCTTCTGTATAACTTTTCTTATTATCTAACCAATATATATATATATATATATATATATATATATATATATATATATATATATATATATATATATATATAATATATATATATATATATATATATATATATATATATATATAATCAAAAGTGACACCATAAACATATGATCATACAAATACCGGTATATAATTATATTAATCAAATCACACAAATTTAACATCAATCAAATCAACAACACATCAATTTCTCATAAAACCCAAAGTTAATCAAAATCATCATTCCCATGGGAAGTTAAGGACTCATCTCGCCTATCCTTCATGTCAATCATAATCAATCACAATTACTCATTATATTCAAGGATTACTCATCAAAATCTAATAATGTCAAAACCATAAAAATTATGGATTTCAACCTAAACATGTTTCTACTCATCATATAATCCCAATAATTAAGTAAAAACTCACTCTTATCTTAATTGTCGATCTTTTTCAAATTTCCTCCTTAAGATTTTTTCTTCTCCTCCTTCTCCTATTCTCTTTTCTCCACTTTTGCTCTCTTCCTCTTTTTTTCTTACTAACTTTATTTTCCTCTTTTATATAAAACCCTTATAAAAAATTAATTATAGTAATTAATAGGCTTACTAACACACACCCCTACTTTACTCTTCCCTTTCTCACCCAATAGGTCCAATTATCTTATTTATGTTATTTTTATATAATTATCGCTAATAAAATGATTATTTACTAACCGACATCAAAACTAACTATAATTCTAGGATTCTCCATTTCAACTCGACTAACCCATCAGATAGCACACATTAATAAATTTAAATAAAATCAATTATTCACAACACCAAATAATTAAATTATATATATATATATATATATATATATATATATATATATATATATATATATATATATATATATATATATATATATATATATATATATATATATAACTAATTACTAAAATTGGGGGATTACAGTGCTCACACAAGTTTGTTCCGCTCACTTTAATTTATCCTCTTTAATTTTTTTCTTCCATCCAACCATATCTACAAGTAAATAAAAAGCAGAAACATACACAGAACATCAAATCTCAGGGTTTGAAACAAAAACAATAACTAAAATTTAAATATTATATGTTAGGGCTTGAAATATAAACAACATGGTAGAAAGAAACTAAACAATAAAAAAACGAAAACATAAATGAAATCAAAACATAAGTTTAATGAACGAACCTGAAGGTAGCCATTGGTGAAGACGAATTTAAAGGTTAAGTATGTGTGATGAGTGACATGGATGTTAGGGTTATATTTTGGGAGATAATAGTGAAATATTTATAGGTTTTCTTTTGAAAGAAAAATGACTGTTATTTGCCCAAATCAATGAATTTTTACCCACTAATCTGAAAAACCAACTAGACCACCTGAATCATTGTCTCAACCACCTCGACACAAGAAAGGTGGTTATTTCGGTGTGGGATAAGAAATTAATTATATGATAATTAATGTCACCATATAATCTCTCTGACACGGTGGAAATAGTGTCTGATGGATGGAGAATGGGTGTTCCTTCAAGCAAGGCACTCTAAGGCCCAAGTCAGTAAGTTTAAAGAGGTGTAACTTGCAAGAGTAGATGAATCATACCTTGGTATGCCACGTGATCATGCTTATATGTGAGTGGCGATTAAAATTTCCACTGATGAGCACATCATGGAATACGGGAGTTTGATTAATTCCAACAATTGCAATGAGTGTGGTGTTGAGTTCTGTTGTACGGCCTCTTGGAGAGAGTTTATATATTTTTCATCTTTAATCAAGCTAAATTATAGATTGAGCCTTCGAATTGGGTCAATATTATTTGGCTATTTGGTCGATACAAAATATTTTCCCCTAGTCCTTATTGAATGGAACATAGCTAGGATTGTTATGGAAGTATTTAGACTGACCTCTAAAATTATCATCTTTTTCGTATCAAGGCCTCTAGACGAACCTTCATTTTGTAGAGGAAATTAGTGGCGTATTAAGTGGGAGTTGGTAGTCTCAAAAACATGTGCATTAAATGATTATCTTTTATCTAAAATGTTTCATTATGAAATTCCTATACACGGCCCTAACCTTCTAGAGTATGGGAGGGTGACATTAATATAACACTTGAGTACACTTAAGTGCCATTATGGAATCAAGGTTTATATTTGGCCGTTTATTGCATCTTATGATATCCTGTTGATTGTTGACCTAGATATATGCTCAGTGGCTGCCTATATATTGGTATAATATAGTCAATTACTCATTTCACTTTATTTGTTCCAAATTTCCATATCTCTAATTTAATGTGATCTTCACTTTACCAACGGGCTACTTATTTCCTTTGATTTCCATCTTTGCATGTCCAACATTTCTAAGTCTTTGGCGGTCTTCTTTTTTCGTTTCTTCAATTCAAAACCTACAATTTCTAAAGGTAACATTATATTTCCCCGCTCTTTTAGTTGTTCCCATTTATTTGTAGACATGACCAATATAGGAAACTTAAATATTCCCTTTGTATAATTGTTGAGTAAGGAATAAATAAGTGACTTCTCCTTGCAAAATGAAGTGATAAATCGATAAGTATTGCATGTGTCCCCTTTAGCTGTGAGGTATCCTTATGTATACTTTATAGAGATTCGTGGTAGTTCTAGTATCATAGGGAGAATAAGTGAGGATACCTAAGATTTTAAGGGTCTCCATGAAACTAAAGACTTTAAAATGAATGTGAACGGGTAGGATGTAGTTTCTTCTTTAAGGATTTAGATAAAGGAAGTTGGTTGTGGCTTCGCCTTCCATGAGCTACCTACATAATATCTAGATATTATAAAGGTGTACTTGGATATGTTAAAGGATCATGTTTATATCAAGTTTTTTTGATGATAAAATGGTTGAGTGTTAAGTGATATTGATGTTAGATAGTGGACAGATTCTCAATCGAGTTCCAAAACTCATGGTCATAATTTTTTACTTATTACTGAAGTGGTAAAGCGATAAGAAAAGGTAAGCATTTTTATAGGGTCATATAGGTTATATCGCATCCTCTCCAAAAGGATTAGTGCTACTGAATTGTCATTCGACAAATCTCTCGCGTTTATGAGTTTGGGTTTCAATGGATTGTTTGTATGGAAATGAAAAAGGTATCAGTAGAAAATAAATTCATTCTTCACATGGGAAATATATCAGGCATGCATATAATCCACTCCTCACAGACTTAAATCTACCAACCAATTATACTTAACCTACAATACTCATAAATGTCATCACGTGTCAGACACAACACCCAGTATATCACCTCGGTGGCGATCTCTCAACCAACCTCAACAACACAAAAGTCAACTGTGCTAATCGCGTCAACGATCTCTCAGAACAACACAACCAACACAGAGGCATTAATCACACACACCCAAGTGAATAATAGAACTAAATCTATCTCTAGAATCTAGACATTGTTAAACAATCATCCTAGATAAGAATTCGAGCAGTATATGTCAATAACAACCCAAACCCCTAGCACAAAGCAAAAATCCAAGACAACAATCGACAAATATTTGTAAAGCAAGTTTTATACAATGTCATGGGAGACAAATATACATGAGTTCAAAGTAAATATATATAAAAACTCAACAAATAAAGAATACACAAAGAAGAAGAGAAATGAACCACAAATCTCATGGTTTGTTAGTGTTGATCGAAGAGCAATCCACTCTGAATAATCCATATGCAAGCTTCAATGTTGTTTTCTAAGCTAACCCTAAGGAAAAATATGATGAATTTTGGGAGTTAAAACTATCCTCAAAACCATCACTGTAACAAATGAAATAAAATAGAAATGAAAAAAAAATCCGTTTGGCACGCATCACACGACGCTAGAATTGTGTCGCCTGACGATGCACCTTTATTACTTGGCCCATCCCGCGCCATGCAGGAAACTGGGGAAAAATATCTTCCATTACCCGGTGAAGGAAAGCTTTGCCCGGTGAAACCTTTATTCCTCGCCCGGCGACACAGCAGCGAAGCAAGGTAGAGGAAATTGGAAATATGATTAACTTCTCTCGCTCGACGCTCGTCCAACGACGAAGAAGCTCAAGCTCATTGCCCGGTGCTGCAAACTAGAACAATAACTTTTGTTGTTTTCTCTATACAACTTGAAATGGCTTTTCCTCTTTTGCCTTATTCCTTTATTGATCAAAATTGCATCTTGGAGCTTTTATTCCTCTTGCTCCAACAATGCTCAAATACCTACAAAATGAATACAATAAATATTAAACGATACACGATGTACACGAAAACACAAATATATACAAACTAAACAAATTTACATAAAAGTCTGGTATATTCAACCGATATTAACAACAAAGTGTCGATAAGTGCAACAAAAAGTATATACACAAATAGCAACAATTTGCACTTATCAAACTATCCCCAACTTGAACTTGTTTGTCCTCAAAGAAGGCTAAATAAAATTAAAGAAGAAAAAGGAATCAACCAAAGAACCATGAATCGACAAGTTTGAAAAACGAAAACAAATGTATGGTTCAAACAAAAATGCACTCGCAAAGTTCATACTTACCACAATCCTAGAACGACAACATGTAAACGAAACAAATCCTAAGTGCAAAAATTATACTAAATATTCTAAAACAAAACAAGCTCAATCATGAATCACACCTAGTAAAAATTCGTCGGTAGATGAAAAACACACAAAAGTGAGGGACATAGACACTCATCCAACAATCTTGCAATCAAAAGACTAAATTATGCATTCAAACAACAACTTATGTTAAAAATACAAAGGCACAAATCACAAGGGTTTTTCAAGGTTTTAACGTGGCTTGGTTAACAAACAAGGGATAAGTCCTAAAGTTATTCGAAACAAAAACTTTCCTAAACCTAAGGGAGTGATTAGCTCACAAAAGTTCAAACACAAAATTTTCATCAACTTTCTTCTTTATCCCAAATTTTCACACCAATCACATGCTTATTAACACAACATTATTTCATACTCTTTTAGTTTTTATTTTTTTCAAATCTTTTTCAATTATTTCTTTCTTTTTTCTAATATTTTCCTTTCACTTTTTTCTTTTTCTTTTCTTTTTCACAACCTCATAGTAATACACATAAAAGCAAGCTAACAATTCTCTCCCCAACTTGAATTGAATCAACATTAAAGTGAATACTCTCTACTTTCTAAGGCAAGGTAAAAATTCAACTAAAAATCATAGTTGAGGGTTCAAGAAAATAAAGAATCAACATCCATTCAAAAAGGAAAACTAAACACTCATAGATAAGTATTAAGTTCAAAAATAACATGGACATTGAGAAAAAAAAGCTCCAAAGGGGTTAACAAAGGTTCACACACTCACAAGGTAAATTGACTATTTGAATAGATAGTTGTGCTCAAAATTAAACAAAATGCCTTGATCACTTTCATGCTTTCATATAGTCAACACAAACAAAATATTAAACATAATGAAATCCAGGTAAAACAAGAATTGTGGCCTCCAACATATATGAATAATGGAAAGCTTCCTCACATTTGGAGGTAAACAGGGAACTAAAGTGATTCAAGTCATGATCAAGTAATGCAAAAGAATGAACGGTATGGTAATTCTACAACTGAAAATTTTCCTAAACATGTTATGCTATAGAAAGCGATAGACGAGTACATGGCGTGTACCAACTTCAAAAACTATCATTACCATACATCCGTAAGTTGAAACACTCAAATTCGGAAAATCATCAAAAGCGACCTCAAGCTATCGAACCAAAATTGGAGTCTAAACAACAACAAAAGAATTAACACAACTAAACAATCGGGTGAAATTAAATAAACAAGTTGAAAAGTGAAGAATTAAGAATTTAGAACAGGTCCAATTTCAACTTGTTTAAACAGAGATCACCACACTACCTAAACTAAAACATTGAAAAATAATAAAACATGCTTGTTTTACGTTGTAAGTTTGATGCCTGTTATTTATACATATTCCTCCAAGTTGCTTCTGCTCGGATATTCCTAACCAACACACAAGCAAACGCGAAAGGAACCAAACAAGTATACGACATTCACAAGTAAAGAAAACACGTTCAAATTCACAAGTAAAATAAACATATACAAGTATCAATATAAACAAGTGAAAATAGACAATATATATATGATATCTACAAAACTAAAAAAAACTATCGCGATGATTCAATAAAAACACCAATGCTTGGCAACGACGCCATTTTGCTTAAGCGGTAAAACGACAAGCAAAAGTAAGTATTTTTATAGGGTGATATAGGTTATATCGTATCGTCTCCACATGGATCAGTGTTACTGAATTTCCATTTGACAAATCTCTCGCGTTTATGAGTTTGGGTTTGAATGTTTATTTGTGAGGAAAGGTAAAAGGTATCAACAGAAAATAAATTCATTCTTCATAGGGGAAACTTATCAGGCATGCATATAACCTACTCCTCACATACTTAAACCTATCGACCAATTATACTGAACCTATAATACTCATCAATGTCTTCACGTGTCAGACACAACACCCACTATATCACCTCAGTGGCGATCTCTCAACCAACCTCAACAACACAGAAGTCAGTCGTGCTAATCACATCGATAATCTCTCAGAATGACACAACCAACACAGAGGCATTAATCATAAACGACCAAGTGAATAATAACATTAAATCTATCTTTAGATTCTAGAAACTATTAGAAAATCATCCTAGATAAGAATTAGAGCAATATATGTCAATAGAAACCCAAACCCCTAGCTCAGAACAAAAATTCAGGACAACAATCGATAAAGATTTTTAAAGCAAGTTTTATATGACGCCATAAGCAACAAATATACATGAGTTTAAAGAAAATACATATAAAAACTCAACAAATAAAGAATACACAAAGAAGAATAGAAATGAACCACAAATCTCACAGTTTGTCAGTGCCGATCGAAGAGAAATCCACTCCGGATCATCCATATGCAAGCTTCGATGTTGTTTTCTAAGCTAACCCTAAGGAAAAGTGAAGGTGATGAATTTTGGGAGCTAAAAATATCCCAAAACCATCACCCTAATAAATGAAATAAAATATAAAGAAATACAAAAATTTGTTCTGCACGCATCGCCCGATGCTAGAATTGCATCGCCCAACGACGCACCTTTATTACTTGGCCCAGCCTGCGCCATATAGGCAACTGGGGAAATTTTCCCTCCATGCTAGGGTTAACCTCCCTTTTCCCTCCAAATGCTTCAGTGAATTTGAGATATATGGATAAATTTTCCAAAATTTGGAGAAACAATCACTTTCTATAATTATTGTGATCTGCCTTTGAAAGAGTAGGTTTTGTAGATAAAACTAGTTCTCCTAATGGCCAGGCTACAAAAGTAAAAGAGGCACTGTATAAAAAATTGGTCGTTGGTTGAGGTGACCACCAAACAAGATAGCCATAGAATATTTGGTTTAAAAAGGTACTTTAGTTTTCTTAGTTTCACTATTTCCTATTTTTCGTTGCATATTCATCATTTATTTTTGTCTTAGAGGTAGCATGAGTATTCTCAAATAACGGATGGAATAAGAAAAGATATTACCAAAATCACTCCACCTCCTTTGATCCCACCTCTGGGGAAAATCGTAGAGGTGTCTGTATAGCCTCAAAAAGAGATCGAGTGAGAAATACATCAACAGGTTTCAAAGTTACCAAAGGATCAACCGCATGGGAACAAACCGTAAGAAATGAAGACAAAGATACAGAGAAGCCATCAGGAAGAGAATTAGTGATGATTCTTCCATGCTAGACAAAGAGAAAATGTTTGTTCATAGTGGACTTGCCTCAAAGAAACTTAAGACGGGGATACCCGAGACCGAGAAATTGATAACAAGAGAACCAAAACTGCACCTCCTTCCTATTTTATGTAGTCTTTCCTTCTCACTATTGATCCTAAATACGCCAAATATGTTTAAGTTAGATTCTCAGACAATGATTACAACTATTTTACTTGTTTGACTAAGCCAAACTGAAAAAGAAGTAATGATGGAGATGTCCTACCTTTTTATTGAGAGATTTCCTTATTTTATATTGGTGCCAATGGAAATAGTGAATTATTGGCTCTATATAGTCCTAAAAAGTATAAAAGGTATTTCAAAAAATGCTTAACCCTTTTTTTGAAAGAGACAATATTTTGAAGGAGGTTGGTGATGAAGTTGCCTTTTCTTCCCAGAGTTTATATTTTGTTGCTTGTCATTTAGCTTTTGGTTTTAGTTTTATCATTATTGAGTTTCCTCACATGATACCCCATAGTAGGATTCAGTTGTTAATCTGTTTTTATGCATGCATAAGTCAAATTGTTTTATTATAGACCTATCAATATGTATTTAGTCAAAATTTTGAAATTTTAAATCAAGATCTACATTTGAGAATGGTTAAAGTTATGTCAAGTTTGGATTTAGAAAAAACACTTCATATTTTTAAAAAATAAAGTTTTATAAGTATGATTGGAGTCACAACCTTACATTATTTAAATCAAAGATAGAATGAAGCCATCAGTTTCTTCTGTAAGGTGCTAATTTAAATCACAAATGTCCTAACTTGAATCAAACATATTTTTGAAAAGAAAGATTTTCTTCTATTTGTATGATTTGAATCACAATAATCCATGACTCGAATCAGAGTGGTTTGATTAGAGTCACATATATGTTTGACTTTGATCAAACATAAATTATAGTTTTTTAGTTTTGGTTATGTGGATCTAATTTGAATTCAAGGTTTTCTTGACTATAATCACATGACTCATATAACATGAATCTTGACTTAAATCACATATCACCTTTTCTTGGTTCTTGGGTCTTGATTAAAATCATTTGATCTCTTGATTCGACTCAAACGTTTTACTTATGACTCGAATCAAATAGCATTTTTATCTCATTTTTGTGCTAAATCTCCAACACATATATAAACCTTTTTTTCTTTCTAAAATCCCATTTACAATGTTGAAAAATATACACATCCACTTTATGATTTAGAATTTACAATGCATATTTTCTCTCAATTTTAAAAAAGGTTTTGAATCTTATTTGATTTTTACAACAAAAGAATCCCCCTATCTTCAACCTATTGCATAATATATTGTCGTTTGGATCTAGCTCTCATCTTAGGGTATGAGATCTGTGAGGGGGATCATTATTGTGATACACATTTTCTTTGAATATTTCTTGAGGATTCTAGGGGTTTGCATATATGTGTGTGTGTGTGTTGTGGTTGGAATTAACAAATCCAATGGAAAAGGAGAATATTATTCTCTCTAGGATCACCTTGGAATATTTATGTAGAAGCCTACATAAAAAGTTTGAGTTTTTATCTTCTTCAGATAGACTAAGTCACAAGATACGGGTAGGATCGAGTAAAGATCTTTGTAGTATGAAGACTTGGAAAAAAATTCTTTGAGCTGGAAGATTTAAGACAAAATTGACTGAATATTTCGCTAGAGCTCAGTGCCAGATACTATGTATAAGTCAACAAGGATTCAAATTTATTTTTTTAGCATTATTTGAATTGTGATTGTACAAAATAACTCTATATAAATTTTTCAAAATCATAGTGGAAGAATAATTAATTTCAATGGCCAACCAATGGAGACCAAATTAGGTGCAAGCAAGGACAAAAGTTTTGAACCAATATAAATAATGGTGAAATTTTCTCTATCACTATCCTTTTAATTTTTTGTATAGTTTACAATTTTAAGTTTGTCGATTTCATAGAATCACATGTGGTTAGGGTTTATTGCATTAATAACAATTTCGTTGATAAGCTCATGTTTTGTTATAATGGGACTTTGAAACACTCTTGTTGATTAAAATTGTACATTGTAATATTATATTTCTTATTCTATAGAAATTATTCGTCTTACAAAACTTGTGTAACCTGATTGCCTTAAGAGGATGCAAGGATCCTTCTTAGAGATCCAACGTTTTGATTGCTTCCAAGGGCAGAAAAGATATTTACCAAGAGTTAAATTATACAAAATATTACCTTAAGAGGAGGAAATGATCCTTATTAGGGATCCAATATTTTGATATCCTCCAAGGGCGATAAGGATCTTCACGAGGATGTCCATCATATAAAATATTTCCTTAAGAGACGACAAGGATCTTTACCAAGAAGTCCAACATACAAAATATTACCTTAAGAGGAAGCAAGGATCCTTAGGTGTCCAACATTTTGATTTCCTCCAAGGGAAGCAAAGATCTTCACCAAGAAATTTAGCATACAAAATATTTCCTTAAGAGGCGACAAGGATGTTCACCAGAAAGTCTCACATACATAATATTGAGTGTCACCATAAGGGTGTGTCAATCTCTATGGGCAGCATAACATTTTCTCTGTATATCATGGCGAATGAAGTTTACTTGGTAGAATGAGGGTAGTGTGATATGACCATAATATTTCATGGAGGAATTCTGAACAAAGGCCTTTGGCATTATCAAGCTTCTTCTTGAGCCTTTTCTGAATCACATTATTCTCCAATTTAACTTGTCCATTGGCTTTAGGATGGACAACATATACAAAATTTGTTTGTACCCCTAATTTTTGACAAAAGTAGGTGACTATTGAACTGGAAAACTGGGTCATGTTGTCCAAGACAATACCCCCAGGAAGTCTGAAATTGCACATAACTCTTTGCCCTTAGAAGTGTCAAACTCTTTTAGCTGTGATCTTGACGATGACTTCTGCCTTTATTCACTTTTTGAAGTAATCTACTCTTACGATAAAGAATTTTAGTCGGTTTGAAACTTGGGGGGACGGGCCTAAGATATCCATTCCCTACTAAAATAAAGGTCAAGGCAACATCATTGAGTGAAGAAGTTCTGCCAGGGTGTGATGAATGTCAGCATGTCTATGAAATTGGTTTCACTTCTTAACAAAAGTCATGGTATCCTTTATTAGAGTAGGCCAATAGTATCTTGCCCGAATTAATTTGTGGGCAAGAGCCCTCATGCCTATGTGATTTTCCGTAAGCTATTTTGTAAACTTAGACAAGTACCAAGAGGTTTCATGCTCTCCTAGACATTACAACATTAGGGAGGATCTCCCTATCTAATAAAGTTTTCCTATGATAATGATGTACTTGGTGACTTGTTTTGGGACCTTCCTTGACTCTCCTTCATCTGGTAGGAGTTTTTCCTCATGCAGATATCGTAGTACTGGAGACATCCAACTAGACTCAGTGATTACTTTCATGGAGTAAACTTCTCATGCCTCAATGTTAGAGGCGGAGAGAGTCTCCTAGATCATTGTTCTGCTTAACCCTTTTATTTTTTAACTATCAAGCTTGGACAAGAGGTCTATTGTGAAGTTCTACTTCAAAATATGTAAAGCATGAGGATAGACTTCGAACCTTGTGTAGATATTTTATCAGTTAAGGTTCTTTGGCCTGGTACTATCTAGAGACTTAGTTGGCGACTGATTGGGAATCATTCTTGGATTTTAATCAAAAGGATCCCATCTCTAGGACGAGGACCATTCCGTTAATGAGTGATTTATATTTTACCTAATGTTTTGTAGCTTTAAACTTAAACTTCAATACTTGCTTGATCAGTAGGTTGCCAGGACATTCCAAGACTATTATTGCATCTATCCCTTTCACGTTTGAGGTTCCATCAAATGATATTTTCCACTCTGGCGGTGTCTCTTCATATTCATGTAAGATAAATTATACCATAAAACATACTAGAGCTTGGAATTCTATGCTTCTAATTCGCCAACATGTACCAAAATAATTTCTTGACTTGAACTATGAATGAACACTTGGCAGGATTCAAACGTATGTTATACTTCCTGACTGAATGCATGACATCCTCTAAGTCCATAACATAATTGCACCCTTCTATAGTTTGCCCTACCATGTCATCAATATATACCTCTAGGTTCTGCCCTATCTAGGGGTAGAACAGAGCGTCCATGAGTCGCTAGTAGATGGCGCTCAAATTCTTGAGGCTAAATGGCATGACATTATATTAGTAGTAGTTGCCATGATTCTACATAAAGTCCATCTTAGGGGAGTCTAGGGGATCCATACGAATCTGGTTGTGCCCTAAGTAGTCATCCATGAAACTCAATTTTCCTGAGGATCCATCAATCATGTGATCAATGTCTAACAAAGAATATTGGTTCTTATGGAATATGGTATTTAGGTCGGTGAAGTCCACGCACATGCGCCACTTTTTTCTATTTTCCTCACCAACGCTACATTATCTAACCAGGTATGATATTTCCTTTATGTGATGATGTAATACGGTGGGAGAACTGATCTTTTTGGTTTTATCCAAATTTGCAGATAGCTAGAGTCTCCGTCGACTTTTCTTTTATCCAATATTTAGGAAAGAGTGAAAAGAACAGGAAAGACCTTGATAGATTTTGAGTTCGAGGGGTAAGTTATGAAAAGGGAAGGAGTTAGAACCCTTTTCATCCGTAGTTATCTACGGGCTCTTAATTTCTTAGCTCACTTTTTTAAACTTGCTTTTGTGTGTGTCATTTGAAAATATTTTGAAAAAGCTAACTTTGTAATGATTCTTGAATCAGTCCTCAAGAACGCGTACAAAGTGTTTGAAAATAATTTTTTTGAAAAGGTGATGTGTAAAATGTTTATTTTTTAGAAAAGAGTTATGAGCAAGAAATTAAAAGTTCCTTACCCACTCAAGGTCGTTCTTATTATTTTCTTTCTCCTTTAGAGATAGTGTTATACATACCATTAGTTGGTAGGTAGCCATATCTATTGGATGTGAAGGGACATGCGAAGGGTCATCGTTTGCTCATTGAAGGAATTAGATAGAGATACTTTAGCAATTGTATCGGAAGAACTAGATCATTTTTCATAGGCAACATCGAAGGGTCGTCGAGGGACTATGATCTTTATTCGTAAGGGTATTTTGCTAAAGTATCCCTACTTTTGAGGGACATGAACATTGTTTCCAAAGTAAACAAAGAGAGGTTACCCTAGAGGTGTGAGTGTGAAAAGTGTCTTCAGTTCAGTTATATTTATCTTGAGAATTAGGGTTTTCTATCGATTGATTTTAGTCTTGCCATACAAACCTTAGTTACTAGCAATAAAAAATATAGAAGGAAACGTAAAGGTGCGGAAAGTAAACCCTACGCTATTACAAGACTTTGGGGCAGTTACATAAAGATACAAGAATGCGAGAAATAAACCTATACTATTATAAAATAAAAACATGCGGCCTATGCAATTGTTTCTAGGAATTTAAATGCAAAATAAAATAAAATAAATGTTAGGAAAAAATGTCAAATGCCCTAAAATTCTAAGAGTTAGGAAAAATATCTTGGTGTTTTTGTTTAGAAAATGAATTGAGTGTTAATAAGTAATAAAACCTAATTCTAATCAATTTAAAGAAAATTAAGTTAATAAAAACCCTAATGTCTGATTGATTTTAATTAATAAAAAAAATCTAAAGACTAATTGATTTTAATATTTAAGAAAAAGTTGATTAATTAATTAAATAAAACTAAACCTAATTTGTTAGGGTTTTGAAAAAGGATTAGGGTTTATAGAAGTTAATTAAGAAATAAATAAGAAAAATAAATAAATAATGGTTAGTGAAAAAATAATGTTTGGGGTGGGTGTTGAACCCACGCCCTTTAGCTTTCACGCTGCATTGTTTACCACTACGCTAGCGTGTTGTTGGTGTTAGGAATTAGAATGTGATGATTATATTTGAGACCTGTACATTAATCTGGAAAAACACAAAAAATGAAAAACGCATGGAATCGAACCCACACCCCTTCGTTCATCATGCACGCCTTCCACCAACTGAGCTAATGCGTCCATCTGTTAATATAATAAAACAAAAACAATATATATAAAACAAAATCAATGCACCAGAGAAGTGCCGGAGCCCTAGCTCCGATCGTCTTCTCTGACTAGGTGTTTCATGGTCCTGCAAAAACAACGTGTGTTAGAAAGAAAAGAGGACCCTATGCCCCTAAATCCATGGCTGTGAATTCATTGGTGGTCTTATCTTGGCCTGAAAGTGCCTGTAAAAGGAGATACGATGAAGCCGGAGCTTCACACCCTAACAATGGAATTTTCTTATCCCTACATCAAAACTCCAAATCAATGGTTCTAAAATATTCCAAACATCAGTATGAATATATATGAATTCTTATAAACGATTTACATTATGAGAATTAAGAGTTTGTAATTGAGAAAGTTTACAAAAACCGGTGGGCTTGAATGAACGATTCTAGACGTGGACATGCTTGCTTCTTGGTTTGGTAGTGATCTTGGGAACTTCAGGAATGCGTTTGGATGCTTGGTTTCGATTGAAGGAGGCTGCAAATAGGGTTTTGTGTTTTCCCTATTTTGAAAAAATTTGAGATTTTTTTTAGAGTTCTTGGAGGTAGTAATTCGTGTCTTGAGCATCTGAAGGTGTTGTGCTTATATAGAGGATGAAATTAAATTAACAAAGTAGAAAGGAACCCATGTGATCATCTTAAAACTTTCTAATTTTGGTCAAGATTTTCTTCAAAAATACTTCACATAATTTCTATTAGTTGTCACGGTCTTTTTGGGCTTCAATTCTGATCAAAACAAATATACATGCGCCTATTACCATTTATCTTATATTTTATTATTTTATTTTGTATTTAATTGAATAAAAATAAAAATAAAAATAAAAATAAAAATTATTGTGTTATGAACATATTTGAACCTAAAAACTTGGCCCATTAGCCCAAAAGTTCAACTTTGCTAAAAGTGGACTTCATGCATTTCTTAAAAATTGCTCAACTTGCACAAATCATATCTCACTCAATTTTTATCATATGAAGGTGATCTTAGACTTTTTGGAAACCACAAGATATACCCTACAATATTCATGTTGGTCATTTTCTTATTTGAGGATTTTTACTTGATGTAAATTGCTTTGACAAAGAGTGACTTTTTGTTGACTTTTAAAATGACATGTAATGTTTTGGCCTATATGTCTCAAATGAAGCATTTTTTGGACTTGAGCTTAGAGATAAAAAGATGTAGATAATTGAATTTCCATAAAAATGGTCTTTGCTTGAGAATTTTATGATGAAGTATGTGAAAGTTATGCTTGGTCAAAGTTTAGTTGATTTCTAAAGAAAACCCTAATTTAGTAACTTTTAACTTTTGATGAATCTTGAGTTTTCTTGATGAATCATGATCAACCCTTGATCGAATGATGAATGTGAACTCAAAATATTGATGTTGTCCAAATTTTTTGAAGTTTGACTGTATGTTGACCATAATTGACTTTTTGTCTAATATGGTTGATTTTCACTCATCTGAGCAATTGACTGAGCAAATTTATGATGTAAGGTTTGAAACTTGACATGAGGATTCTTTGAAGCATATGTTGAACCATGAAACTCACTTGAGGCATTAGAAGCTCCATTTTCTTTTAGAAACCCAAAACCCTAATAGTAGGCCACTGCTTAGGAGGAGGGTTCATCTGACCAATTATTGAATAGTCTTGAGTACTTGAGAACCTTAGGAGCATGAGGAGATCTTGAACCAATTTGTATTAATAAATGGGAGGGAAAGTTTTTGGGTACAAAAGATGAACCTGATATTGGATAATTTTCCTACTTCCTTATCAATGGAAACTCTCTTCTCCTAGCCAAATTTTCACTTCCTCTACGCCACTGGCTTGGCAGAAGTATCAACGACGAGGCGATGTCACACAAATTAAGTGTCTATTGATATAATTCCATAGGGAGACCAGGAGAACAAGTCAATATTTCTAATGAGTTGGTTGACTAGCTCACGTTCTTCTTCCTTAGTAAGCAAAGTTACTATCTCCATAACTTAATGGGATGATGGGCCTATCCTGACTTCTTTTAAGTCTTCGGTGGGCGTGAGTCTCTTGTTAGCACCCAACCTAGGATCCCAACAATAAATGTATGCATATGGGTCTTTGGGGAGGGGGCACCCATAAGGTAAAGAAATTCCCTTTTTATGTCAGGATTTTCTTCTAACACTCTTGAGTGTGTTGTTGGTCTCCTTGAATTGTCCCGACTTTCCCACCAAGAAGTGGGTACTTCAGGACCAGATTTCGGGTGGAAATAATCACCTCTAACACATTGATGGTGGGTCAGTCTAGGATGATGTTGCAGGGTGACAATGCGTGTATTATGAGAAAGCTGACTTCAATCGACTTGGAATTTTCCCCCTCACCATAGGTTATTTCTAGGCTTACATGTCATTTCACTTTTATTTGTTCATTTGTCAGTCCTATTAATAAACCCTGGAAGGTTTTGATGTCATTGGGATCAAGCTGAAGCCTCTTGAAAGCATCCCAAAATAGGACGTCTATAGAACTCCCAAGATATATCAAGAATAGCTTGATATTCCCATCTTTCATGTTTGCTAGTGATAACCAGCAGGTCATTATTATGAGGAAAGATTCTTTAGGCATCAGTGCCACAAAAGGTGATGTCAATTCCTTTCCATGTTCCCTCTTGGGGAAACCTGAGGCTATGATGTTCATGGTCATTATATGTCTAGCATATTTCCTCTATGAGGAGTTGGAGCTTCCTCCACTAGTGAAACCCTTTGATAAGGTGTTGATCCTATAATGTAGAGATTTATAAGGCATCGTTAAATTAAGATGGAACAGATGCTGATGATGATGAAAGAGGTGTGGCTCAGGTTAGTTTTACCAGAGCCCCACAGTAGACGCCACTGTACTTGTAAGAAAGTACATGTATGCACAACATCCCTACATGGGTATGGGATACTCATATGCCTTGGTAAATGAGGGTGGTTAGGGCTTTCTCGCAGCGGTGAGAGGCCCTATTTAGTGATGTTTATGGTTTTTATTTGATTAAGTAAGGTCAACTCATGCAAGATGAGAGGCTCTCTATTATGTGTGTATGAGCATTATGTTTGTTAAGTTATGATCCCAATTTATCCCATTAAGAGAGAATTATATATAAAGGCCCTTGGGCCTATGGTTTACTTTGGAATAATAATCTTTCACTCAATCAATGATGGACCGTTGAATCCTTAATTTCTAGGAGGACGTGTATCGGTTTTTGACTATAGCTTCTCTCTGACCAAGAAACATCTCTCTCCATTTTTCCCATAACTTGGCGAGTGAGAGAAACTTAAGGGAGTCGATTTCCACCATGGGGCGGAATATAGTCCTAGACCCTTCTGAGGGCTACAACCCTCCTGCCTTTATTATGCCTTTTACAAATATAACATTACACACATTGATTGCTATCACTGGTGGATTTTTATTCCTAAAAGGGAAATGAATGGTGTTTTTATTGAAAAAGTCTACAAGGATTGGTCATATGTGGAAATAAAAAAGGTATCCTATGATTTGAAGGCTAGGATTATGCTTATATTTGTGTTAAGTGTGAAGGTATATTACTCAATCTCACATTATAAGAGTGCACAATTAATGTGGAATTCTTTTCAAGTGCCCCGAGAGGGTATTAGGGATGTTAAGGAATATAAAATTAAAATGTTAATAGTGTTAGACAATAGGATACGATCTAGAAGGGGGTGAATAGATCACAAATGAATTTTTCTTATTTAAAAAACTGTTTTAAAAATATTTAACTATGGAACGCAAAAACAATTCTGGATTGATAATCGTCTATCCCGAATTGTTATAAAAAAACTATTTGATATGCGTTAAACTGGTAGAAAAAATACACAAAATGAGAAAAAAATTCAATGAATAGTAATCGATTTTCAATTAAATATCAAACAAAAATGACTTAAGCAATTTGTAGAACACTTGGTGTGCAATCAATTCAAACAAGAATTTTTCTTTGATTTTGTTGATATGAGAAACCAATTACAATCACATATATTGCAATCAACTCAACAAAAGTTTTTGATGTATTAGACAAAAAAATTATCTCTATGTATCAATTGCACGATATATGATCTTACCGGTTGAACAGAACCTGAGAAGTGGCCGGAAGATGATCTGTAGTCGGGTTGTGATGTCGGGGAAAAATGGGGTTGTACCTGCAAGGCACTCCAACGATCAAGTAACAGTGGGAACAAAGAGATACAAGCAAAGTATTAGGTGGTGAATAGTGAATATTTGATACCTGGGCCTCACAGGTGTGAGGGTATATATAATGCCCCTGGCGCATGGCCATTGGTTCCTGATTTCGCACCTGTATATGCGAATTTGTGAAATCAGGTAACTGCCAAGACTTGGTCAAACGGGGCAGATGTGCCCGTAACTAGCTGTTGGTCCCGAGGAGGGGGCCAATTACAGGCATCTCTCTAGTCAGTTCCGGGTTGTGATACGGTGGGAAGAACTGACTGTTTTTGGAATGTTGGTTTGTGTTTTGCGTTTGTTTTCGCAAAATGTCGCGGTAAGCAAGAGTCGCCACCGACTTTTATTTTATCCAACAAGGAAAGGAAAAAAGCACAGAAAAATTCCTTTTTCGAGATTATCTCTGAGTACGGGGGGTAGATTATAGAAAGGGAAGGTATTAGCACCCTTTCTATCCGTAGTTATCTACGGGCTCTTAGGTACTTGCTCATCATTTTCAAAATTGTTTTCTTGGTGCTTGTGGGTTTTTTGAAAAGTTTTTGTTTTAACTTCGATTTAACTCTTGCGTCTGTCTTCAAGAGTGTAATGAAGTGTTTTTGAAAACTTGTTTGTAAAGGAGTGTAAGTGTGAAAAAGTTTTGTTTTGGATGAGCAAGTATCTAAGAACTATCTACCTACTCGAAAAAAGAATCGTTCTATGCTAATTTCCTTTAGACAATGCCATCCCACTATTGATAAGTAGGTAGCACCGTCATTGGAGTTTGAGGGTCAATTCGAATGAGAGACATACGGTCACTAAACAATGTTAGGACGCCTTAGCGGTAACCCTAATGTCTTAGATCATTTGTTTGAGGCAACAATATCCGAGGCAACTGTTTCGAGGCAACTATGATATTTTAGACAAGAGGGCGACCTCTAAAACGACCTATACTCAATGACCGTGTACGAAGTCAACCAAGTGGGGTGTACCCTAGGAGTGCGCATGTGCGAGTGTGTTGATTTCAGTTATTTTTATCTTTGCACATGTTAAGGGTGATCTAATTTGATTTTAAGATTAAACATTCATTCTTGTCATGCAAACCCTATTATCAAACATCTAACAATTGAATAGTTTGTGGAAATTAAATTACAAGGCGTCGGGTATTTACATCGCCAAAAGCAACCCTTTGAAAATAAAATAAAGCGGTAAAATAAATAAAAGGTCCTAATTATCTATTACATACCGGAAGCAAATACATTAATTGGATAAAGAAAATAAAGCGCGACGTGAAATTAAATCGAATGAATTAGGGTTTTGACCCTTTTTAAAAGAAAATGCTTTTTTGGTTGTTTTTTATTTTAAGAAAAGAAACTAAATCCTAAATTAAATATTAAATTAATTATTAAATAAATAAATTAAAATTAAAATAATTAATGACATATTTTTTGGAGTTTTGGTTAATTTAAGAAAGAAATTAAAATAATTAAATTATGTTAAAACCTAAGGATCTCTAATTGATTTTAAATATTTACAAAATAAATTAAAGTTTCCTAATTAATATCCTAATTAATTAATAATGTTTATTAATAAAAGAAAATAAAAAATCTGAATTTTAATTGGACAAAATGTTTTTTTTTTGTGATTTTTTTATAAAAAAAGAAATTAATTATTGGTTGGAAAATTAATTAAACAAAATAAAACAATTAAATTAAATAAATAAAAGTGTGAGGGAAAGAGAGTTTGGGCCTGGATTTAAGGGTGTAGGTAGCAATTTGTTGGCCCATTAAGCTGGTCCGTTTGGACTCTTGTGATCCAATGCATGAGCGTTGACTGAGTCCATGATGTGCCCTCAAGGCTTGGCCACCAGATCTGGCCATCTGGCGTGTTGATTGATGAGGGAGTATGGTGCGTCTTAGACTGGCATGTGCACTGGATTATCTGAAAACAAATAAGAAAATGTAGTTTTGCTGGAGGCAGGGATCAAACCCATGACCTCCAGCCTTTGGATCCTTGAACGCTTATGTGGCCACCACTAGGTCAAGCTGCTTCATTTGTAATAACAATACAAACATAAAATAATATATAAAAAAACAAAATATATGGCCAGAAATAAAAAAAAGCGGGCAAAATATTTGAGCGGGCAAATGAATGGACAACACGTCTTTGTCCCTGTCCTCTAAACCTGCAAATTTTACCTGCGGATTTTCATCCGCAGCTAAAAGCGTAGCCTCGTTCTAAAATCCTCTCCAGGCCATGAAAATGATTTCCAAGGACATGGTTAAGTTCGTCTCAACCTGCTGATCACAACCATGCCCATCATGTAGATCAATTTTACCTGAAACGAAAACCCCCAAAAACTCCAAGAAAACCCTAACTATGGTGGATTACAATATAAGTCAGATAAACAAAATCAAGTAATACAAAAAGCTTGCAAATGATGAGTGGATTCAGAATATGCAATTATTTTAATCAATGGATGCAAGAATAAAGATCTTCGATTTCAAGAACATGGTGGATCTGTGAGGTACTTACAGTGCTCTAGGAAGCTTGAAAATGCGTGGTTTGGATTGGTTTTGCTTGTGGAGGTTGCCAGGAAGCGATTGTGATGCTTGCCAAGCCCTGAAAACGCCTCTAACCTTGATTTCAATCCCACACTTTTTCTTTGTTTTTGCAAGTTTTGTACTGCCTCTACCAGTGATCTCTAACCCTTATTCTTGTGTCTTTCGCTTGCTTATGTATTGCACATTGTATTAGGGTTCAAACATCTGTCCAAATCTCCCTTTATCAATGATTTTGATGTGGATTTGATTTGCCTTTACAATCTTTCTAAATTTGATCCAAATCACATCTTCTTGTGTATAATGACCTTGATACGAGTTTGATTGCAAAGCTAGCTGTAATTGGAGCCTGAAATGATCACAAGATCTTTAACTTTCAATGTTTTTGATTTTATGTGATTTTATTTGATTTAAAATGGATTAATTCAAATAAAAATCAAATTAAATAATAAAATAAGATATGGACACATGGCCAAAGCTGGAGCACGTGGGCAATAAGGAAAACTCAAAACAAGTGAGAAAGAATGGGACCATTTGGCAAAATTTGAAGTTTTAGCGATAGTTGACTTTTGGCAATTTTGCAAAAAAGTCCAACTTCAACAATGCATAACTTCTTAAATTTTGAAACTTTGGAAGTGTTCTTGGACTTTTTAGAAAGCTTGAGATGTCCTATAATCAACCCTTTTGGTATCATCTCATTTTGATATTCCATGCTCAAGTTAGAAGCTTTGACAAAAAAAGGTGTTTTTGTTGACTTTCAAAAATGACCTATAATGTCAAAATTCATAACTTCTTGTGAGTGCATAATTTGATCTTGGGGTATGAATATGGTTTATAGGTAATTTTATCCTCTTCCAAATGAGCTTTGGATGGGTCATTTCTCATAAAGTGTGAGAAAGTTATGCTTGGTCAAAGTTGAGTTGACTTTTCCTACAAAACCCTAATTTAGCACCTTTTGAATCTTGATGAATCTTGAGCAATCCTTGATGAATCATGATCAAACCTTGATTAAATGATGAAATATCCTTCAAAGTAATAATGTTGACAAAAATTCTCAAAGTTTGACTGTATGTAGGTCACAGTTGACTTTTGCCCTAGCACATTCAATTTTTGGACCTTTTGAGCCATTGAGTGAGCAAAATTCCTCTGCAAGGCTTGAAACTTGACATGGATGATCTTGAGAACATGTTAGGACACTGGTGAGCACTTAAGGTCACTTGGACTAAAGGATCTTGATGCAACACAAAACCCTAATTTGAGTAGACTGCCTTAGGAGAGAGCTTGTCTGGTCAACCCTTGGACTACTTTGAGCAACCTGGAGATTTTTCTTTCAATGTTTTGAGAAATATGGGAGGGAAAATTTTGGGGTATAACAGCTGCCCCTGTTCAATCTTCTTAAACCTGAGGATGTAGATTGGCTTCCGTGCCTTTCGTGATACGAAGGTGGAAGACGATTGAACACTAGAGTGCCCAGAAATTTGCACTCGCATGAAGTGGTAGTTGCTTCGTGATGTCGGGAATGGACTTACAAATGCCATTTGGAGGGGTGTAGATTGCATAAGAGATTCCTTATAGAGAGCTTGCATACCTGCTGTTGAGGAAGATTCCGCTGGGGAAGTCTAATCTTTGTTGAGATTTAGGAACTTGCCCGTAATTCAACTGAGGGGAAACATCTTCGTCGAGATTTAAGAACTTGCCTACAATTCAACTGAGAAAATTTCTCTTATGAGATTTAAGAACTTGTCTGTACTTCAACAGAGGAACTTTGTCGAGATTTAGGACCTTGTCTGTAATTCAACTGAGGAAAACTCTGTTGAGATTTAAGAACTTGTCAGTAATTCGACTTGGGGAAACATCTTCGTCGAGATTTAAGAACTTGCCCGTAATTCAACTGAGAGAACTTCTCTGCTGAGATTTAGGAACCTGTCTGTAATTCAACGGAGGAACTTTGTCGAGATTTAGGACTTTGTCTGTACTTCAACTGAGAAAAACTCTGTTGAGATTTAAGAACTTGTCAGTAATTCGACTGGAGGGAAACATCTTCGTCGAGATTTAAGAACTCGCCCGTAATTCAACTGAGAGAACTTCTCTGCTGAGATTTAGGAACCCGTCTGTACTTCAACGGAGGAACTTTGTCGAGATTTAGGACTTCGTCTGTAATTCAACTGAGGAAAACTCTGTTGAGATTTAGAACTTGTCAGTAATTCGACTGGAGGGAAACATCTTCGTCGAGATTTAAGAACTCGCCCGTAATTCAACTGAGAAAACTTCTCTGCCGAGATTTAGGAACCTGTCTGTAATTCAACGGAGGAACTTTGTCGAGATTTAGGACTTTGTATGTACTTCAACTGAGAAAAACTCTATTGATATTTAAGAACTTGTCAGTAATTCGACTGAGGTAAAAGCTTCAAAACTTTGCATTTTGTGAGAATTTAACCGCATCTTTCCTGAAAGATAAAGGTTAGTTGTATGTAATGCATGATATGTATCAGGAAATGATGTTCTCAAAATAAATGAGATTGTCTTGTATGATGCATATGTGCATGTGTCATGATGTATGGAAATATAATGTTTTTAGCTGGGGAAAATAAATCCCGGATAGCTGCTGGAAAAAAGAGCTGAATTCTTTATTTCTGTTGGGGATAGCGAATGAAGATGCTTGTGAGAATAACCCGCAGGAGAGGATAACTTCGCTGGGGAATAAACTGATGAGGAGATTACTCTGTGGGGAAGAGATGCTCTGTAGAGGATTCCTGTTGATAAATTATGATGGGGATGAATTACCGTTGCTGGTGATACCGAATCCTGTTGGGGATTTGAGTTTCTACTTGTGAAAGGAACGAACTCCGCTGGGGGATGATTTTCCAATAGCGACCTTACTGGGGATAACCTTTTAGGCTCTACTGGGGATAATCTGCCAGAGTCTACTAGGGATGATTCTCCATACTCCACTGGGGATGCTTTTTCAGACTGCGCTGTGGAAACTTTCCAAACTCCACTGGGGATATCTTATACTCCACCGGGGATGATAATACTTTTCAGTGCTGATGGTAGATACACTCTGCTTGGGGAGAATATTACTGATTCATTCGCGGTTGTGAGTCTCAGCTGGGGAGAGCTACCATTGTTGCCTTCTATTACTCTGCGGGGAGTGAAAGTATTTCAACCATATTTTCAGCTGAATCTACCTTTGTACCTGGTGGACAGAGCAACTGTAAAACTCTAACAATTCTTATTGCCCCTGTTTCTGATATTACGAGTAATCGTCTTTTGTTTCACATGTAAATATTCCTGAGCAGCAATTAATGTCAAATGCATATATCAAAAACTTGAATAATTGGACGTTCTTTGCAAAACAAAACAGAAAAAGGAAAAACAGTCTGAAATTTCTTTGAAAATGAATTGTATTGACTTTTAAGTTTGGCCTGTAAATAGGCATTTTTGTACAAGAGGCTGACGTCCTAGTAAGAGAACGCCGCCGAACAAATAGATTTTATACAATTTGTAATAAAACAAGAAAAACAGCTATGTGAATAGTCCCACTGGGTTCCAACTCTGCTATTGCCCTTATGTCCTCGAGCATCTCATCACTTTGCTACTTGGTTGAAGGTAGATCAGATTGTTTAGTGCCGTCCGAGCTTGATAGTTGATACCAAAGTTTGGTTGCAAGGTGATCCAATGAGACATAGTGTTACACTTTGATCCCTAATTTTTGCCTAGACCGCCCTTTCGGGTTTTCAGTCCACCGGGATACCCATTTTTTCCCAAGCCACCTTTTCAGGTTTTTGACTTGCCGGGTGTACAGATTTTTTTATTATTTTCATCCCTTATTTTTTCCCGAACCCTTTTGGTTCGCCGGGAAGCCCTTATTTTTGCCTAGGCCAGTCAACCTAGCGGGTCTTTGATTGTGCGTAGTATTTTTTCAATATGTCTGCATTGACGGGGTGAGGAAGGTCGTCACCATCCATGTTGCTTAGTGTTGCACCCCAAAATTTGCCCTCTCATATTCTTCAAGATTTGTCAAGATCAACCTCCAAATGGTTCAAAATCTCTCAAGGGTTGTACAGTCCAATTGCCTCCTAACATAGTCAAAATTGGGGTTTTGGTTCTTGCAAGGAAGTTGAGGTTTTCAAGGGGCCAATCAAGTCCCATATGCCTATCTACATTGTCAAGCATCTACATGTCAAACTTCAAGGCTCACAGCACCAAGTTGCACAGTCAAAAGCCCTAATTGCTTCACAGTCAACTACAGGGGTAAAATGGTCATTTTACAGTCAAAAGTCAAAAATTTTGGTCAACATCTTATTTTGAGTTCACAATCATCATTTGATCAAGTCTTGATCATGATTCCACAAGAATGGCTCAAAAATCATCAAGATGCAAAAGTTACTATTTTTGGACAACAGAAAAGTCAATTGTATCTTGACCAGTGCATAACTTTTTCATGGTTCATCAGAAAAATCCCATCCAATGCTAATTTTGAAGGGGATGACATTTACTACAACTCATATTCACATTCCAAGTCCAAGAAATGCTCTCACAAAAAGTTATCAATTTCTACATTATAGGTCAATTTCAAAAGTCAACAAAAATGCACTTTAAGTCAAAGACCATAACTTGAGATTGGTAAATCCAAATGACATGGGACAAAAGGAATTGGTTAGATGACTTCAAGAAATTTCCAAAATGTCCAAGAACATGTTCATATGATCAAAATTGAGCAAGATATGCATTGGAGAAGTTGGGAAATTTTTGTGAACTTTCAAAAGTCAACTTTGCCTAAAACACTTCATTTTTGCTAATGGGCCTCAAATTCCTTCTTGAATCTTTACCCAAGGCTTATGCACGACCCATTGAACTTAAAATGATTTATTTTCTTATTTCTTATTAATTAACTGAATTTTTATTAATATTAATTCATTTAATTGATTTTAATTGTAGGAAAATTCAAAAGATATGATTTTTAAATCATTTGTGAAGCAAATAAAGCTAGGGCAAGCTGGCAATTCGTGTACATATCAAAGACCTCAAAATCTCCATAATTGGCAAGGTTTTATCAAAGAAAAAGATTGAAAAAGATTTGATTGGCAATCACACATTCAAACCATAATGCCATGGATTGTTGGGCCAAGATTTACCCTAATTCTATTGTGCTATATGTACTGAAGCTTAACCTAAAACCCTACACGTGAAAAAGCTGCTGAAACCATAGAACCAAAATTCAAAAAAGTCAAGAAAAGTGTGAAACTGAAATCTCACTTGCAACATAATTCAAAGCCTAAAAAAGATTCAAACGTATTGCTGACATTGCCAGGAACCTGTTGCCATCAAGAACAAGCCCTAACGCCATCAGAATCGTTCACAACAAGTCACTCGGTTTGCATTATTTTCCAAAATTGCATATCATTATTCATGCGTTTTTAACCATTTTTTTGGATTGATTTATGTTAATAGGGACCTCCTGAAGCGATTGGTATAATCCAATTTGGTTATAGCCTTCTGAATCGAAAACCACCATGGAAGAACATTAGGGTTTCGAAGCTGTTAATTTAGGGCTTTGCACATACAGAACAATTGGACCATGAAACGTACATGGTTGAATTCGTCAAGGCCAGACGAATTCAATCCAACCTTCGCGCTCAATTTATATGCATCCTAACTCTAATCGTTATTTTTCGTTGTTGTAGTTAGTGGGGGTTAAAAACCCCCGCTATCTTGTTCTTAATTTTACAGGAAACGAAGAAGACGAAGGGCGTGGCAACGTGTGACTGGATGGTTCAAACTTAGCGCGCGTTATTTTGTTTTATATCATAATGTTTGTTTTTTTTATATAATATTTGTCATCCGTTTATTTAAAAAACACGCACCAAAGTTCAACTGGCAAGGGCACTGAGGCAAGGAGTGCTGGGACCTGGGTTCGATTCCCAGGTCCCCCATATAATTCTTCATATTTTTCATAAAGCGTTCATGTGCAGCATTCATCAAGAGTCCCATCATGTACCCTCACGCAGCAGCACGCCAAGTGGCCACAAAGATACATCCAATGGTCAGAAGATGAAAACCATGGTGTGTTCCAGTCAATGCACGTACTGACAACCAGGAAAGTCAACCAGGCTTAGAGTCTTCTTGGGCCAGAATTGCTTCACAAAAACCTCCCCTTGGACCTACATACCCCCTTGGTTTGCAATTTTATTTTCTTTTCTTTTAATTCCTTTAATGTTTATAATTATTATTATTAATGCACAATAAACTAATTTTTCACAATAAATCCAGAAATCACAAAATTGTAAATATATTTTATTATTTATTAAATTCATTAACTATTATTTTTTTTGTAAATAAATACTAATAATTAACTTAGTTTAATTTAGGTTTTAATTTTAACTTTTTTCTCAATAAATAAAAATTATATAGAATTAGGTTTTGACATTTTTAATCATTTTCTTATTATCATCATTATTAATTATTATTTTTGTACATACAAATGTAAATTAATTAATTAGTTTAAATTAGGTTAACTTTAACATTTTATTAATAATTAAAATAAACTTAGAACTAGGGTTATTGACCTTTAATTTCCTTTTTCTTTATTTTCATTAAAAACAAAAAACACAAAAAACATCTTTCTTGTAAGTAATTAATTAAATAATTAGGTTTAATTTTAATTAAAAGCAAAGGACAAAAAACTCACAATCTTTCAAAAAGGGTCAAAACCCTAAGGACGTCCGATTTAATTTCTTTACGCGCACTTTAATTTATTTTAATCATATTTATGTATCTGTTTCCAAGGATGTAATAGTTAATTAGGCTTTATCGCTTTCTTTAATTTTCCGCATTTATTTTCCAAAACGGGTTATGTTTTTGGCGATGTATAGACCCGCGCCTTGTAATAGCGTAGATTTACCTTTCCGCACTTTATTTTCCGCACTCTTAACTCTTAATATGCATGCAAGACTTGGATGAAAATTAAAAACAACTCGTAGATCACCATGATACATGTACAAGATAAACATAAACTGAAACAACACACGTGCACATGCCACTCCTAGGGTACGCCTCACTGGTTGCCTCGAACGTGGTAGTCAAGTATAGGGTGTTTTAGAGGTCGCCCTCTTGTCTAAGATCCAGTTGCCTCGAAACGGTTGCCTCGGATACAAAGGATCTAGGACATTAAGGTTACTTCTAAGGTGTCCTACTATTGCTTCGGTGACCACACTGTCCCTATAATCGAATTGACCCGAATACCTCCAACGACGGTACTTCCTACTTCTCAATAGTGGGATAGTACTGTCTAAAGGACTCTTACACAGCCTAATTCCTTAGGGTAGGTAGACTTCTATTAAGTACTTGCTCTTTCAAACAAAAAAACAATCTTTTCACACTGACACTTTCAAAAAGTTTTCAAACAATTTTTTCATACACTCTTGAGGACAGATACAAGAGTTACCTAGAAATTTTTCAAACGAAACTTTTTCAAAACCCACACGCACTTGAAAAGCAAACAAATTTTGAAAACATAAGAGCAAGTACCTAAGAGCCCGTGGATAACCACGGATAGAAAAGGTGCTAATACCTTCCCTTTCTATAAATCTACCTCCCGAACCGAGAAACATCTCGAATAAGGAATTTTGTTGTGCTTTTGTCCTTTCCATGTTGGAGAACATAAAAGACGGTGGCGACTCTTGCTTACCGCGACATTTCGTGAACCAGCTTTAAAACTGTCAGTTCTATTTCCACCGATCACAGAACTGGCGACTCTACTGGGGATACTTTTAAAGTGAGGTGTACCTTAGGATAGATCATACTTATGTTTTCAATTGCCTGTTTTGATTGCTTTAAAATTATGGGCCTGTTTTGGGAGTTCTATAGATCCTAACCCGGATCTGGGGGATACCTCTTAGAAAGTAGCAACAGAACTGTGAGGGAACTGTACGGGGTATACCGACACGGTTGAAGCAGTTTGCTACGTTGATGTGGCACTTTGGTGAGTACCGGTAACCCTTGAGTCAAGTCAAGGAGAGTACGGGGCCGCCGCGTGGTGTCGTGAAGCATCAACTGACCTTAGGAACCTTACTTGACCATCCTGGCCTCTTTAGGGTAGTGAGATGACCGACTTTGGTGCAATCCGAAGTTGGTTGATACTCGATACTACACTCATTGAGGGTTGTTTTCTTGGAATATTTTGATCGTCAGTTCAGTGGCTAAATCGAAACAATGAACACAGAAAACAACCCAATGATATTGAGATCCTTAGAACCCGGTTACTTTTGATAGGACAGGTTTTTGAGCCCACCAACTTCAAGAGGGTAGTACCCCAAACTTCATGCTGGCCTAAACTCTAAGGGTTGTCTGGTGTGACTTGTGTGCCTTATCATGTTTGCTTTTGTGAATATATGTGGTGTGTTTTTATCATAGCATCATAACATCATACAGCATCATATGCATCCACTAACCACTTCAGGGGTTCGAATCTTCATCTTTGTTCTTGTTTTGTAGGACATGGAAACTATCCGCAGAAAGACAATTCAGATCAACCTTGTAAGGATCCCTCCTCAGCTTAAGGAGCTTACATCCAGGATTCCCGAGAGCTCTTCTTTCAGTGAGAAACATGGCAGACTCATCAGCTTGGTCAACACCAACATTGAGGAAGATATGATAAAGGTCCTCTTCCAGTTCTTTGACCCTTTGCACCACTGCTTTACTTTCCCGGATTATCAACTGGTGCCTACCTTGGAAGAGTTCTCCCATCTTCTGAAGATCCCTATCCTTAGTCAACTACCCTACAACGGTACGGAAAGGGAACCAAAACTTGAAGAGGTTGCTAAAGCATTACGTCTACAACCATCTGACATCAAGGGACATTGGGAATTTAGAAGTGGTATCAAAGGATTCTTGGCAAAGTTCCGGTTTGAGAAAGCCCAAGAAGTTTGGAATTCCCTTGACCTACAAGCCTTTGAAGAAGTTATGGATCTCCTTGTCTATGGGTTGGTGTTGTTCCCGAATCCAGATCAGCTTATAGATATCAATGCTGTCAAGATCTTCATGTCCAGGAATCATGTACCTACGTTGCTTGGGGACATCCTTCACTCATGTTACACTCGAACCATGAGAAAAAGAGGTGTTCTTATGTGCTGCACTCCTCTCCTGGCAAGGTGGTTTATTTTGCACCTTCCACAATCAGTTTTGAAGAACGAGCAGGATTTGAGATGGTCACAACGATTAATGACTCTTACGCATGCTGATATACATTGGTGTTCTCGGTCCAGAGAAGATGTCGCTATCATTGATCGTTGCGGGGAGTTTCCTAATGTTCCTTTACTTGGAATCAGAGGAGGTATTACTTACAACCCATGTCTGGCTTTGAGACAGTTTGGATATGCTCGGAGGGATGGCCCTCATGACATGTTGATCCCTGATATAGTTTTTGACTTCGACAACGATGCACAAGGACTTCGCCAGAGATTTATCAAAGCTTGGAAGATGCCCAACAGGGTAGATAGCAAGACACTGGGGCACAAGAACTCCATCCCTTTGGAGCCTTATCTCAAGTGGGTACGAGCCCGCTCCCAGAAGCTGATGATGCCATATCCTCATGTTCTCCCTGTGATCAAAGAGCCAGTGTTGGAAGGAGAGGTCCCGTACACCATTCAACATCCGGACATGCCAACATCTTGGGAAGAAATGCAAAAAAGCTGGATCCAGCTTAAGGAAGAACGAAATTCTCTTGAAGCCAACCTGCATGCCAGTGAGAAGAAGGTCTTGGAGCTCACCCGCCTACTGCACGAGGAAAAGACTCTCAATACTTACATAGCTCCAAAGAGGATGTGCAGTGTCTTTTGGGATTAAATTATTTTGTAATGTTTTGCCCATGAGGCCTTGATGTACTGAACATATTATTTCTTAATGATAACGTGTGTTCCTTTTTGTCTACAACAAATTTGAACTTTCGAACCCTTGAATGCATTGCATAAATAGCATATCATGTATCATGTGCATAACAGGTACTCTTTTCCTACAAGTTGCTTAATCTTCTTCGCTGTTTATTTCAGCAATCTCATCATGAATCCTGAATCATCTACTGAGCAATCCATCAAGTCCCTCCAGGCCCAGAACGCCCAGTTCCAAGAGTTTATCATGAGTTTAGCCCGAGGTCAAGAGGAATTGAAGACTCTGCTGGTGAAGAAGAAGAAGAAGAGAACTGTACTGTTCAACACTGGATGAAGGTTTGGTAATACACTGCGTAATGAGGCTGATCAAGCTGCTTCCTCTGTAGGGAAAGGCAGTCCCCAAGGGGGAAGGGTTCCTAGTCCTGTGGTCTCCGACAACGAGACAGATTTCAATGATGAGCAGTACCCTCCCGCTGAAGACCGGTACAAGCAGTTAGAGGATCGTCTGAGTGCCATGGAAATTCAACAGGTGCCTGGGTTGGATTTTGGAGATCTGGGTTTATCTTCTGGGGTGGTGATCCCACACAAGTTCAAGGCACTTTCTTTTGCGAAGTATGACGGGGCTTCCTTCCCTAAGCTACATCTCAGATCTTATGTGCGGAAGATCCAACCATATACTGCAGACAAGAACTTATGGATCCATTTCTTCCAGGAGAGTCTTTCAGGGACTCAACTCGAATGGCTCTATCAGCTGGATGGAACCAATATTCATAACTGGGAGGACTTGGCTACTGCTTTTTATAAGCAGTATCAGTATAATGCCGACCTCGCTCCTACACGTACCCAACTCCAGGGTATGTCGCTAGGATCGGGAGAAGGTTTTAAAGAGTACGCACAAAAGTGGAGAGACCTGGCTGGCAGGGTGCAGCCACCGTTGATTGACCGTGAACTCATGGACATGTTCTTGGGGACCCTGTCTGGGCCGTTCTTCAACCACATGATTGGTAATTCTTCTGCAGGGTTTACAGACCTCATTATAACTGGTGAAAGGATAGAAGCTGGTATGAAATCAGGGAAAATACAGAAAGGTGCATCCTCAAGTTCTGAAAAGAAGCCTTTTAAGAAGGAAGCTAGTACTGTGTATGGTCCCAGAAGACAAAATAAACTGGAACGCTGCCAAGCTGTCAATGCGGTGGTAATTTCAAAGCCTGTTGCCACTCCTCGGCAACCTAACCAACCAAGGGGTGAGAGACCCAGAAGAGAATACACTCGGCTTAGTATGGCCTTGTCTCAGATCTTGCCGCAACTGCTATCAACCAACTTGGTAACTGTCAGAGAAGCTCCGAAGGTGGTAAACACAACCTCTCCGAAGTACAATCCCAACGCCCGCTGTGCTTATCACTCTGATAGCCCGGGGCATTCTACTGATGATTGCTGGGCTCTAAGGAATAAGGTGCAAGACCTTATTAATGCTAAGGAAATACAGTTTGAGGCACCCGAAAGGCCCAATGTTATGACTGCTCCCATGCCCCAGCATGGAGTGAATGCTGTTGAGGAAGACCCGTATGTAACCTCTGTGGATGATATTGTTACTCCATTGTTGTCCGTCAAAAGGAACCTGTTGCTAGCCGATTTATTTCCGGGTTGTAGCAAGGGTTGCCTTCTATGTGCTGTTTCACCTACTGGTTGTCCGTTGCTGAAGTCAGGCGTCCAAAACCTGATGGATAGAAAAGAGATCTTGTTCAAGAAGATTGTTGTTCCTATTATTCCTACTGAAGAAGTATCCGTTGTCACCATTTTCAACAATCCTACCAAGGCTCCCCCGAGGAAGCCCGTCAAAATCATGTCTGTTGCACCTATCATCATTACTGTTCCGGGGCCCCTCCCCTATAAGTCTGACAAAGCCATCCCGTGGCACTATGGGGAAGATGTTTATGTGCTCGGAGTGAAGCAGGAGTTTAACACTAGTACCAGCATCAGTAACATCACCGGTCCTGCTAAAGTTACTCGCAGTGGCAGGCTCTTCTCGCCTGACATTGCGCCACCAGCCATCCGAAGACCTCTTATCATCACGCCTACAAGTGCGTCTGTTTCCCCTCCTGATCGAGTTTCTACCCCTGCTGCCGAGTCATCTGACACTCGGGGCAAAGGGATTGCTGATATGCCTGCCCAGATGGAGGCACCGAAGACTGTTAGTGTTGAAACTTCCCATCAAGAGATGGAAGAGATTCTCAAGATTATCAAGAAAAGTGATTTCAACGTCGTTGAGCAGCTGGGGCACACCCCCTCGAAAATCTCTATGCTATCACTGTTGTTGTGCTCAGAGGCCCATGCCAAGGCCCTGATTTCATTCCTAAAGACGGCTCATGTGCCACAAGAAACGTCGGCTGGTCAATTTCTGATTGTGTGGCCAACTTGACCGCTGACAATGGGTTGGGTTTCTCTGATGCTGATCTGACCGCTAAGGGAAAGAACCATAATGATGCCCTGCATGTCTCCATTGAATGCAGGGGAACTACTCTTGCACATGTGTTGGTAGAAACCGGTTCTTCACTGAACGTATTGCCCAAGAAGGCCTTAGACAGGTTGGATTGTGAGGGTTTGGAGTTGAAGCCTAGTAACATCGTTGTCCGAGCCTTTGACGGGTCGAAGAGGATGGTACATGGTGCGGTAGATATTCTGATTCGGGTTGGTTCTCAAATCTTTGATTCAACATTCTATGTGATGGACATCCCTATTCTTGTTTGCTGGGTCGTCCTTGGATCCACAAGGCTGGAGCTGTGACCTCCACTCTACATCAAAAGCTTAAGTACCCGGTCAGAGGGAAGATTGTTACAGTGCAGGGGGAGGAAGAATATATGGTTAGCCATCTTAACTCGTTCCGGTATATAGAGATGGACGGGGAGTTCATTGAGACCACCTTTCAACACTATGAAGAGGTTCCTCCAACATTGGCGTCAGCAGAGACTGTGACTGAAGAAGACTCTCCTTTAAAGATGGCTTCCTTAAAGGATGCCTGGGCTGTGATTGAGAAGGGGGAATGTGCAAACTGGGGTCGACTTCCTGATTTTACTCCAAAGACTGACAAGTTTGGGCTGGGTTTCACTGCAGAGGCTCAGAGGGCTGTGCGTAAAGCAAGGATTGGAAGACCTCTCGTATTCATCACCAACCCGGGAGTGAATGCTATTTAGGGCGATGCGGAGGAATCTGAATTTGATAGCTGGATCTACCCGACGACCGACGGTGGACTGAACAATTGGACTGCCAAAGATTTCATACCTGTTACTTTTGTTACTCAGTAGTGAACTCCTTTGTTTTTAAATTTGTAACGAACAATAATGTGAAACTTTATGGCCCGGTGTCTTACCCGGGGCATCGTGGCTTCATTTGTGAGAGCTTATTACTTGTCATTTCCATATATCATGAATAAAAACATTGGACGTTTTTCGCATTTCGAATCTTGTGCTCCCTTTCTTTATTTATATATATTGCAAAACAGCTATATTTACACACACTCACTTATACAGGTTCCAATCCACTCTGGATCTCACTGGTAACGACTCTGCTACTGCCAGTTATGACTTCGAAAATCCGATCAACTTAGCCGAAGACGAAGGTGAAGATGATTGTGAAGTGCCTGGCGAGCTTTCCAGACTGTTACTTCAGGAAGAGAGGGCCATTCAGCCACATGAAGAGTCAGTGGAAACGGTAAATCTGGGTACTGAGACAGACAGAAAGGAAGTCAAGATTGGTGCCAACCTAGAGCTCAGCGTGAAAAAACGGTTGATTCAGATGCTGCATAATTATGTGGAAATCTTTGCCTGGTCCTACGAAGACATGCATGGGTTGGATACCGACATGGTGGTTCATCACCTGCCTACCAAGGAAGAATGCCCTCCGGTAAAACAGAAGGTCTGCCGTATGCGTCCAGAGATGTCCGAGAAAATCAAAGCTGAGGTTATGAAACAATTTGATGTCGGGTTTCTAGCAGTGACTTCTTACCCTCGGTGGGTTGCCAACGTGGTTCCAGTACCGAAGAAGGATGGTAAGGTCCGAATATGTGTTGATTACAGGGATTTGAACAGGGAGAGCCCTAAGGATGACTTCCCTCTGCCTCACATTGACGTTCTGGTTGATAATACTGCTCAGCACAAGGTGTTCTCCTTCATGGACGGTTTCTCCAGATATAATCAAATCAAGATGGCTCCTGAAGACATGGAGAAGACCACTTTTGTTACTCAGTGGGGCACCTTTTGCTATAGGGTCATGCCTTTTGGGTTGAAAAATGTTGGGGCAACGTGCCATGGTTGCTTTATTTCATGACATGATCCACCATGAGATCGAAGTGTATGTCGACGATATGATTGCAAGGTCCCAAATTGAAGAAGAACACCTGGACCATCTACAGAAGCTGTTTGACCGGTTAAAGTTGTACAAGCTAAGATTGAATCCAAACAAATGCACATTTGGGGTAAGATCTGGAAAGTTGCTAGGCTTCGTCGTGAGCGACAAAGGTATTCAAGTGGACCCTGCCAAGGTTAAAGCCATATAAGAGATGCCAGTTCCCAAGACAGAGAAAGAAGTCAGAGGCTTTCTAGGACGACTGAACTACATTGCCCGATTCATCTCACACCTAACTGCTACCTGTAAACCAATCTTCAAGCTACTGAAGAAAGATCAAGTAGTATGTTGGAACGATGAATGTCAGTCCGCTTTCGACAGAATCAAAGAGTATCTCCAAGAACCACCCATTCTTATGCCACCGGTTGAAGGGAGACCTCTAATCTTATACTTGACAGTACTTGACAGCTCAATGGGGTGTGTCCTGGGGCAGCATGACGAGTCTGGCCGAAAAGAGCATGCCATCTATTACCTTAGCAAAAAGTTTACCGACTGTGAGACCCGATACTCATTGCTCGAGAAAACTTGCTGCGCTTTGGTATGGGCTGCTCGCCGGCTGAGACAGTATATGTTGACTCACACTACTCTCTTGATTTCAAAAATGGATCCAATAAAGTACATCTTCGAAAAGCATGCCTTGTCCGGAAGAATAACAAGATGGCAAATGATCTTGACCGAATACGACATCCAGTACACGACTCAGAAAGCAATCAAGGGAAGTGTATTGGTAGACCATTTGGCACATCAGGCAGTGGACGACTACCAATCGATGAACTTTGAGTTCCCAGACGAGGACATCATGGTAGTGATTGATTGTGAAGTACCTGGATCGGATGAAGGACCTGAGGAAGGATCCCGATGGTCTATGCACTTTGACGGAGCCTCAAACGCTTTGGGTAACGGTATCGGCGCTGTGATCATATCCCCCAAAGGCACTCATACTCCACTCACTGCCCGGCTATGTTTCAACTGCACCAACAACATGGCAGAGTATGAGGCATGCATCATGGGTCTTCAAGCTGCAATTGACCTAAGGATCAAGTTTCTGAGTGTCTTCGGAGATTCCGCTCTCGTGATCAATCAGATCAAAGGCGAGTGGGATACGAAACACCCAAACCTTATTCCTTACAAAGAATGTGTGTTGACATTGATCCCCCATTTCACGGAGATAACTTTTGAACACTTCCCAAGAGAGGAGAATCAGTTGGCGGACGCGCTGGCTACGATGTCTTCTATGTTCAAAGTCAAATGGGACAACGAAGCTCCCCGGATCATTATTTAGAAATTGGACGAACCTGCATATTGCTGTGATCTTGAGGCTGAGGTGGTAACTGAAAAACCTTGGTATCATGAGGTGAAGAGGTACCTAGAAGCTCAAGAATACCCCGAGGGTGCATCTGTCAATGACAAGAAGTTTTTGAGAAGGTTCGCGGCAAAGTTCTTCCTCAGCAATGGCATTCTATACAAGCGAAACCATGATTCAACCTTACTGCGTTGTGTGGATAAGACTGAAGCAGAAAGAATCATGGCAGAGCTGCATGAAGGCACCTTCGGAACGCATTCACGTGGACACACCATGGCAAAGAAAATCCTTCGGGCAGGATATTTCTAGTCCACAATGGAAGCCGACTGTTACCAACATTCTTGGACATGTCATAAGTGCCAGATCTATGCTGATAAAGTGCACGTTCCTCCAGTCCCTCTGAATGTCTTGACAGCACCTTGGCCTTTTGCAATGTGGGGCATTGATATGATCGGCGAGATCAAACCTACGGCATCCAACGGGCATCGCTTCATCCTGGTAGCGATTGATTACTTCACAAAGTGGGTTGAAGCAGCTTCCTACGCTACGGTAACCAAGAACGTCGTGGCACGGTTCATTCGGCATAACCTAATCTGTCGATACGGTGTACCTGAGAGGATCATTACGGACAATGGTACCAATCTCAACAACAAGATGATCACTAAGCTCTGCGAGCAATTCAAGATACAACACCACAACTCTTCTCCTTATCGACCGAAGATGAACGGGGTTGTCGAAGCGGTAAATAAGAATATCAAGAAGATTGTGCAGAAGATGACAGTGACGTACAAAGATTGGCACGAGATGTTACCGTTTGCTCTTCATGGGTATCGTACCTCAGCAAGGACGTCAACCGGGGCAACTCCCTTTTCCTTGGTCTATGGAATGGAGGAAGTCTTGCCGATTGAAGTCCAGATACCCTCTCTCCGGATAATGAAGGATGCAGGCTTGAGCGAAGATGACTGGATCCAGACTCGACTTGATCAGTTAAACCTAATTGACGAAAAGAGACTCACTGCTATTTGTCATGGTCAAACGTATCAAAAACGGATGATCAGGGCATTTAACAAGAAAGTCAGACCACAAGAGTATCAAGTTGGGGACCTGGTAATCAAGCGCATCATTCTCCCTCAAAGTGATCCCAGGGGAAAATGGACCCCCACATACGAAGGGCCATTTGTGGTTAAACATATCTTCTCAGGAGGAGCTATGATTCTAACCACCATGGATGGTGACGACCTTCCTCACCCTGCCAATGCAGACATAGTAAAAAGATACTACGCATGAATTAAAGACCCGCTAGGTTGACACACCTAGGCAAAAGTAAGGGCTTCCCGGCGAACCAAAAGGGTTCGGGCAAAAATAAGGGATGAAAAATGAAAAATATGTACACCCGGCAAGTCGAAAACCTGAAAAGGCGGCTTGGGCAAAAATGGGTATCCCGGTGGACTGAAAACCCGAAAGGGCGGTCCAGGCAAAAGTTAGGGATTAAAGCGTAATACTATGTCTCATTGAACCACCTTGCATCCAGAATCCGGTATCAAATATCAGGTTCAGACGGCATCGATCAGTCAGCTTCATCTTCAACTAAGCAGCCAAGTGATGAGACGCTTGAAGACATAAAGGCGATAGCAGAGTTGGAACCCAGTGGGATTATTCCTTTCACATAGCTGTTTTGTTTTCCTTTTCACAAAATTGTATAAACTCTATGTTATTCGGCGGCGTTCTCTGACTAGGACGTCAGCCTCTTGTACATAAACGCCTATTTACAGGCAAATTTCAAAATCAATACAAGTTCATCTTTTTCAGATAAATTGCCAATTATTTTCCTTTCTCTGTTTTGTTTTGCAAAGAACGTCCAATGTTCATTTTTGATATATGCATTTGACACTAATTGCTAACTCATAAATATTTGCATGCGAAACAAAGGACTAATTACAGGTGACATTAGAAACATGGGCAATAATGAGTTGTCTAAGCGATCTAGTTGCTCTGTCCACCAAGGTACCAAGGTAAGTTCGGCTGAAGAATGTAACCCAGATACCTTCACTCCCCGCCGAGTAAGATAAGATGCAGCCATACTCTCCCCCGAGCAGAGAAGGTACAGTATCTCCAGCAAGTCAGCAACACTCTCCCCAAGCAGAGTTAGCCTACTGTCAGCCTTAAGGAAGTTGGATTATCCCCATAAGATCTCAATATTCCCCAGCGGAGTATATATTTGTACCTAAGCAAGCATCCCCGACAGTCTTGATATAAGATTGTTCCCCGATGGAATACAGACATCCCAGTGGAGCCACTTCCCCCAGTACAGTCTCAAAAAGTCTCCCCAGGAGAGTTGAATCAATCTCCCCAGTAGGAAGCTTATCCCCAGTAGATTCTGGAAGCTTATCACCTGCAGGATACGAGCGCCTCTCCCCGGCTTTATTCAAAGGTTATTCCCCACCAGAGCTTATAACTGGGTTATCCTCATCTAATTGCCATGGAAAGATCGTCCTCGGCGAAGTTCTTCCTATCCCCCAGCGGAGTTCATCAATTCCAACAGAGCTTATCAACGGAATCCCCAGCGGAGTTATCATCAAAACCTCAGCGAAGTATCTCTTCCCACAGAGTATTTCCCCGCAGAATAATCTCTTCAGCAAAGTTTATTCCTCAACGGAGTCATCTTCTCCTACAGGTTTATTCTCGCAATCATCATCCCCAGCAGAGACGAAGAACTCTACTCTTCAACATCAGCCCAGGATTTGACTTCCCGGCATCCGTCAAGGATTTATTTTCCTATACAAAAATACATTCATAAACATCACATCTTCATACATTATAGCATGCACATACGCATCATGAACATACAATCTCATTTATTTTGAGAACATCACGCATTTCATACATCATGACATTGCATACAACTAATGTTTGCCTTTTCAGGAAAAAGGTCAATACAAAGATGATTACTATCAACTGTTGCAATTCCGAATTCGATACCTGTATCTAGCCAGGGCATATCCGTAAGCGATTACTTGTAGATTCGACACCTGTCTCTAGTCAGGGTATATCTACATGAAGAATTCCAGATTCAATTCCTGTATCCAGCCAGGGCACGTCTGAAGAGTTTGAAGATTCGATTCCTGTATCTAGCCAGGGCATATCTGTTGACGACTAATTCCAGATTCGATTCCTGTATCCAGCCAGGGCACGTCTGAAGAGTTTGAAGATTCGATTCCTGTATCCAGCCAGGGCATATCTGTTGACGACTAATTCCGGACTCGATTCCTGTATCCAGCCAGGGCACGTCTGAAGAGTTTGAAGATTCGATTCCTGTATCCAGCCAGGGCGTATCTGTTGACGACTAATTCCAGATTCGATTCCTGTATCCAGCCAGGGTACGTCTGAAGAGTTTGAAGATTCGATTCCTGTATCCAACTAGGGCATATCTGTTGACGACTAATTCCATATTCGATTCCTGTATCTAGCCAGGGCACGTCTGAAGAGTTTGAAGATTCGATTCCTGTATCCAGCCAGGGCATATCTGTTGACGACTAATTCCAGATTCGATTCTTGTATCCAGCAGGGCACGTCTGAAGAGTTTGAAGATTCGATTCCTGTATCCAGCCAGGGCATATCTGTTGACGGCTAATTCCAGATTCGATTCCTGTATCCAGCCAGGGCACGTCTGAAGAGTTTAAAGATTCGATTCCTGTATCCAGCCAGGGCATATCTGTTGACGACTAATTCCATATTCGATTCCTGTATCTAGCCAGGGCACATCTGTGAGTAACTGATTGTAGACTCGATACATGTATCCAGCCAGGGCATATCTACATGAAGAGTTTAGAGATTCGATACCTGTATCCAGCCAGGGCATATCTACATAAACAGTTTGAAGATCAACCCCTGTAACAGGCCAGGTAATTATTTTTCTTTTTCAGGTACGCAAGTTCTCGCTAAGGAATCTCTTACGCGATCGACACCTAGATGGCATCTATAAGCCCATCCACATACCAACAGTCCCCAAATGGCATCTATAAGCCCATTCCCGACAAGGCTCCATCGCAGCTCCAGATGGCATCTATAAGCCCATCCTCCTATCCATCATCTCTCCAAATGGCATCTGTAAGCCCATTCCCGCCATCACGCTGCTGATACTCTACTATGTGAGTGCAAATTTCTGGGCACTTTAGTGTTCAATCATCTTCCACCTTCGGATCACGAAAGGCACGCAAGCCAATCTACATCCTCAGGTCTAAGAAGATTGAACAGGGGCAACTGTTGCACCCCAAAATTTGCCCTCCCATATTCTTCAAGATTTGTCAAGATCAACCTCCAAATGGTTCAAAATCTCTCAAGGGTTGCACAGTCCAATTGCCTCCTAACACAGTCAAAATTGGGGTTTTGGTTCTTGCAAGGAAGTTGAGGTTTTCAAGGGGCCAATCAAGTCCCATATGCCTATCTACATTGTCAAGCATCTACATGTCAAACTTCAAGGCTCACAGCACCAAGTTGCACAGTCAAAAGCCCTAATTGCTTCACAGTCAACTGCAGGGGTAAAATGGTCATTTTACAGTCAAAAGTCAAAAATTTTGGTCAACATCTTATTTTGAGTTCAAAATCATCATTTGATCAAGTCTTGATCATGATTCCACAAGAATGGCTCAAAAATCATCAAGATGCAAAAGTTACTATTTTTGGACAGTAGAAAAGTCAACTGTATCTTGACCAGGGCATAACTTTTTCATGGTTCATCAGAAAAATCCCATCCAATGCTCATTTTGAAGGGGATGACATTTACTACAACTCATATTCACATTCCAAGTCCAAGAAATGCTCTCACAAAAAGTTATCAATTTCTACATTATAGGTCAATTTCAAAAGTCAACAAAAATGCACTTTAAGTCAAAGACCATAACTTGAGATTGGTAAATCCAAATTACATGGGACCAAAGGAATTGGTTAGAGGACTTCAAGAACTTTCCAAAATGTCCAAGAACATGTTTATATGATCAAAATTGAGCAAGATATGCATTGGAGAAGTTGGGAAATTTTTGTGAACTTTCAAAAGTCAACTTTGCCTAAAACACTTCATTTTTGCTAATGGGCCTCAAATTCCTTCTTGAATCTTTACCCAAGGCTTATGCACGACCCATTGAACTTAAAATGATTTATTTTCTTATTTCTTATTAATTAATTGAATTTTTATTAATATTAATTCATTTAATTGATTTTAATTGTAGGAAAATTCAAAAGATATGATTTTTAAACCATTTGTGAAGCAAATAAAGCTAGGGCAAGCTGGAAATTCGTGTACATATCAAAGACCTCAAAATCTCCATAATTGGAAAGGTTTTATCAAAGAAAAAGATTGAAAAAGATTTGATTGGCAATCACACATTCAAACCATAATGCCATGGATTGTTGGGCCAAGATTTACCCTAATTCTATTGTGCTATATGTACTGAAGCTTAACCTAAAACCCTACACGTGAAAAAGCTGCTAAAACCATAGAACCAAAATTCAAAAAAGCCAAGAAAAGTGTGAAACTGAAATCTCACTTGCAGCATAATTCAAAGCCTAAAAAAGATTCAAACGTATTACTGACATTGCCAGGAACCTGTTGCCATCAAGAACAAGCCCTAACGCCATCAGAATCGTTCACAACAAGTCACTCGGTTTGCATTATTTTCCAAAATTGCATATCATTATTCATGCGTTTTTAACCATTTTTTTGGATTGATTTATGTTAATAGGGACCTCCTGAAGCGATTGGTATAATCCAATTTGGTTATAGCCTTCTGAATCGAAAACCACCATGGAAGAACATTAGGGTTTCGAAGCTGTTAATTTAGGGCTTTGCGCATACAGAACAATTGGACCATGAAACGTACATGGTTGAATTCGTCAAGGCCAGACGAATTCAGTCCAACCTTCGCGCTCAATTTATATGCACCCTAACTCTAATCGTTATTTTTCGTTGTTGTAGTTAGTGGGGGTTAAAAACCCCCGCTATCTTGTTCTTAATTTTACAGGAAACGAAGAAGACGAAGGGCGTGGCAACGTGTGACTGGATGGTTCAAACTTAGCGCGTGTTATTTTGTTTTATATCATAATGTTTGTTTTTTTTATAGAATATTTGTCATCCGTTTATTTAACAAACACGCACCATAGTTCAACTGGCAAGGGCACTGAGGCAAGGAGTGCTAGGACCTGGGTTCGATTCCCAGGTCCCCCATATAATTCTTCATATTTTTCATAAAGCGTTCATGTGCAGCATTCATCAAGAGTCCCATCATGTACCCTCACGCAGCAGCACGCCAAGTGGCCACAAAGATACATCCAATGGTCAGAAGATGAAAACCATGGTGTGTTCCAGTCAATGCACGTACTGACAACCAGGAAAGTCAACCAGGCTTAGAGTCTTCTTGGGCCAGAATTGCTTCACAAAAACCTCCCCTTGGGCCAACATACCCCCTTGGTTTGCAATTTTATTTTCTTTTCTTTTAATTCCTTTAATGTTTATAATTATTATTATTAATTCACCATAAACTAATTTTTCACAATAAATCCAGAAATCCCAAAATTGTAAATATATTTTATTATTTATTAAATTCATTAACTATTATTTTTTTGTAAATAAATACTAATAATTAACTTAGTTTAATTTAGGTTTTAATTTTAACTTTTTTCTCAATAAATAAAAATTATATAGAATTAGGTTTTGACATTTTTAATCATTTTCTTATTATCATCATTATTAATTATTATTTTTGTACATACAAATGTAAATTAATTAATTAGTTTAAATTAGGTTAACTTTAACATTTTATTAATAATTAAAATAAACTTAGAACTAGGTTATTGACCTTTAATTTCCTTTTTCTTTATTTTCATTAAAAACAAAAAACACAAAAAACATCTTTCTTGTAAGTAATTAATTAAATAATTAGGTTTAATTTTAATTAAAAGCAAAGGACAAAAAACTCATAATCTTTCCAAAAAGGGTCAAAACCCTAAGGACGTCCGATTTAATTTCTTTACGCGCACTTTAATTTATTTTAATCATATTTATGTATCTGTTTCCAAGGATGTAATAGTTAATTAGGATTTATCGCTTTCTTTAATTTTCCGCATTTATTTTCCAAAACGGGTTATGTTTTTGGCGATGTATAGACCCGCGCCTTGTAATAGCGTAGATTTACCTTTCCGCACTTTATTTTCCGCACTCTTAACTCTTAATATGCATGCAAGACTTGGATGAAAATTAAAAACAACTCGTAGATCACCATGATACATGTACAAGATAAACATAAACTGAAACAACACACGTGCACATGCCACTCCTAGGGTACGCCTCACTGGTTGCCTCGAACGTGGTCGTTAAGTATAGGGTGTTTTAGAGGTCGCCCTCTTGTCTAAGATCCAGTTGCCTCAAAACGGTTGCCTCGGATACAAAGGATCTAGGACATTAGGGTTACTTCTAAGGTGTCCTACTATTGCTTCGGTGACCACATTGTCCCTATAATCGAATTGACCCGAATACCTCCAACGACGGTACTTCCTACTTCTCAATAGTGGGATAGTATTGTCTAAAGGACTCTTACACAGCCTAATTCCTTAGGGTAGGTAGACTTCTCTTAAGTACTTGCTCTTTCAAACAAAAAAACAATCTTTTCACACTGACACTTTCAAAAAGTTTTCAAACAAATTTTTCATACACTCTTGAGGACAGATACAAGAGTTACCTAGAAATTTTTCAAACGAAACTTTTTCAAAACCCACACACACTTGAAAAGCAAACAAATTTTGAAAACATAAGAGCAAGTACCTAAGATCCCGTGGATAACCACGGATAGAAAGGGTGCTAATATCTTCCCTTTCTATAAATCTACCTCCCGAACCGAGAAACATCTCGAATAAGGAATTTTGCTGTACTTTTGTCCTTTCCATGTTGGAGAACATAAAAGACGGTGGCGACTCTTGCTTACCGCGACATTTCGCGAACCAACTTTAAAACAGTCAGTTATATTTCCACCGATCACAGTTAGAATCATAGCTCCTCCTGAAAAACTGTTCTTAACCACAAATGGCCCTTCGTAAGTAGGGGTCCATTTGCCCCTGGGATCACCTTGAGGTAAGATAATGCGTTTGATTACCAGATCCCCAACTTGATACTCTTGTCGTCTGACTTTCTTGTTAAATGCCTTGATCATTCGTTTTTGGTACGTCTGACCATGACAAATAGCAGTAAGTCTTTTCTCGTCAATTAAGTTCAGCTGATCAAGCCGGGTTTGAATCCAGTCATCTTCGCTCAAAACTGCATCCTTCATAATCCGAAGAGAGGGTATCTGAAATTCAATGGGCAAGATAGCCTCCATACCATAAACCAAGGAATAGGGTGTAGCCCCTGTTGACGTCCGCGCTGAGGTACGATACCCATGAAGAGCAAACGGTAACATCTTGTGCCAATATTTGTATGTCACCGTCATCTTCTGCACAATCTTCTTGATGTTCTTATTAGCCGCTTCTACAACCCCATTCATCTTCGGTCGGTAAGGAGAAGAGTTATGATGTTGTATCTTGAATTTCTTGCAGAGCTCAGTGATCATCTTATTGTTGAGATTTGTACCATTGTCAGTAATGATCCTCTCTGGTACACCATATCGACAAATCAGGTTGTGCCAAATAAACTGTGCCACGACGTTCTTGGTTACGGTAGCAAAGGAACCTGCTTCAACCCACTTCATAGAGTAATCAATAGCTACCAGGATGAAACGATGCCCATTAGATTCCGTAGGTCTGATCTCGCCGATCATGTCAATGCCCCATGTTGTACCCCAAAATTTTCCCTCCCTTTTTCACAAGAAAATCACAATCTCAGGGTTTTCTCTGATTTTTTAGATCGGCTCAAGAATCGGTCAAAAAGACTCTTCTTTATCAGTCAAATCCAGAATTAAGGTTTCCACTGATTTTGTTGAGATTGGCTCAGGAATTGATCAGACGGATCTTTCTTTGGCAGTAATCCAGAATTAGGGTTTTCTCTGATTTGTTAAGGTTGACTCAAGAATCGATCAGACAGATCTTTCTTTGGCAGTAACCCAGGATTAGGGTTTGCGCTCGCATTTCTCAGAAGAAACTGAATCCTCAGAAATTTAGTTGACTGTTATATCATTTTTACGATTGTTTAAGATTACTGGTTATTTCTCAAAACCTAGTTATCTGGGGTAGGAGATGAGACTGTTGTTTGGAACCTTAAGGCATTTGCTTGATCAGTAGAGTGAAAGGTGTATGGAATGCTTGTTTGTTTAACAGTAAAACGCATATGTTAATTGGAATACCAGGCGTATTATGATTAATGCAAGGTTGCGAGACGACAAAGTTTGTTGATTATTTATTTCATCTGGATTAAAGTTATTGGGATACATTTCCAGTTGTTTTAATTTAAGAGTCTTAAATAATTAAATAGACAATACAAGGAAAGAATGGAATATTTGACAGTAGAAAATTCTTATTTGACAAAGACTTTTTTTTATTTATTTATTTCAAATGTTGTTACAAATTTTATTTGAATATTGTAAATTTACAATTTATAGTGTTTACAATAATATTTGTTTACAATAAATAAATAAAAGATATAATAAATCTAAGCCTAAATCTCTTGAGATCTTTGACTTCTACTTCTACCGCTTCCTCTATCATCCAACTGTTACTTACCTGCAAAAGACAGAAAGAAGTTAGTATAAGAATTTTCAAGCAGAAGCAGATAAATAAAAAAATCATCATTAAAGTCTGCTGGCCGGAATCAGAAATGCTATGTTCATCATGTTTCATTTTCCTCTCTGCAAATCACAAGAAGATTTCTCTTCTCGGTTCACAGAGAGAAAAATAAAATATATAAAATTGCAAGCATATAAGTTATTCAAAATGCAAAGGCACAAGGCTGCACACAAGGCAAACTGTACTACAAACTAAATTCCAAGCTGCATTAGTTAAACTACAATGCAGTAACCAAGTATGTCAAACTGAGTTGCAAGCCAACTAGGTGCAAAAGGCAAAAGTACACAAAGCTGTCCAAGAAAGTACAATACAGGAAATATGGAAACAAGTACAACAATGCAGAGATGAACCAAGTTACAAGCAAGATCTTGTCCTAGCCCTCATCATATTTTGGCTAGCAGCTTTTCAGAAAAAATATATAATAAGCAATTAAAAGTGCTTTCGAGAAAGAGATACCTTCTAAACCACCGCCTTGTACCGTCGTGGAGGGGGTGGATGAAGGTGGCGCTCTGGCGGCTTGAAGGTTTTAAGAAAGATCAGAAGCCCCTTGGTTGAGAGAGAAGATGAGAGAACGAAGAAGAAGGAGGCGCCGCTGTGGCCAAAAGACTGTAAACCCTAAATTCCTAACCAAATGAAACAACCCTAAAAATGTTGTACAACATTTCAATTGGGCCCGTGCGCCCCATTCTGCTGAAGCCCAAACATTTTTCAGCACCCACCTCCTTTTCCCTTTTCTTCCTCCTAATTATTTGTTCTTCTTCATTCTCTTTGGGCCATAACTCATAGGCCCATCATCTTTCCCTTTTCAATTTTTAAATTAATATTCAAACTTTTCTTTTACTAATTAATTTCCTTTGAACCAATACTTTTCTTTTTTATTTCTATTCTAAAAAATTTTGTTTTGTTAATAATAAAGAGAAATAATAGATTAAAGTTTGTTTTGATATAATTTATTTAATATTTGTATATTTAATTAAATACAAAAAATACTATGTTTAACTAATCTTTTTGTATAAGTTCCTAAAAAACATAAAACACAATAAAAATAAATAATAATACATAATCTTCACTAGGTTAAATTTTGTTTGTTCATTTGTGAATAAATACATGCATCTCATATTTCTTTGATTTTCATTATCTTATGCTTTGTTATAATTTCACATTGAAAATGCGACAGTTCGATTTGGTTGTAACATATACTTGGACATTATTATTCTGATAAGACTCGTCGCCATTTGTAAACATTTGTACCCCCATCCCCGGATACGGTTTTGTAATAACTTAGACTTTAAATTCCCGCAATTTATCGCTTTCAATATACTGTATAGTAATTAGGGTTTGTATGCAAAGATTCAAAATCAATCACTAGATGACCTAATACAAGATAAATGCATGAAAATCAATACACAATTCACACTTGCACCTCTAGGGTAACCTCGCTTGTTGCCTCGGAAAATGCAATCATGTCCCTCGAGTATGAGACAATCTAGCAAATGCCCCTTCGATAAACAAAGATCGTAGTCCCTCGATGACCCTCGATGTTGCCTTTGATAAAACAATCTCATCCCTTACAAAATTGCTAGAGCGTCTCACAAGTTGCCTTCAATGATTGTATACGATGACCCGCGCCTGTCCCGTTTAACATCCTAACGCAAGGTTGTTCACCAAATACAATGGTGAAACAACACTGTTAAAAGGGTTAAAAACATAAGAAAGATCTTTGAGTAAAATAGGGTAGACAACTCTTAGTTACTTGATCAAAAACTTGCAAAACACCCTTGCCATTTTCAAACACACTTCACAACACAACTTCAAAACAATTTCAAAACAACTTTCAAAACATTGGAATATCTTTTCAAAAAGACACGCACCTTTGTATATATTCAAACAAGAATCATTACAAAGGTTGCCTAGACAAGGAATCTTTTTCAAAACATTTTCAAAACCACACACACAAAGCACCATTTCAAACAAGTGAAAAGCAAAGGCAAGTGATCTAAAACAAGTAACTAAGAGCCCATGGATAACCATGGATGAAAAGGATGCTAGCACCTTCCCTTTTCATAATCTACCCCCCGAACCCAAGAAAACATCTCAAAGGTCTTTCCTGTGCTTTTTGACCTTTCCTTAGAATAAAATAAAAAGTCGGTGGCGACTCTTGCTAAACCGAACAAGTGCGAAAACAAACGCAAAACCTCAAGCCAGTTCTCCCACCGTATCACACCCCACATTGCAAAAGGCCACGAAGCTGTCAAGACAATCAGAGGTACTGGAGGTATGTGCACTTTATCAGCATAGACTTGGCACTTATGACAAGTCCGAGAATGCTGATAGCAGTCGGCTTCCATTATGGACCAATAGTATCCTGCCCGAAGGATCTTCTTTGCCATGGTATGTCCACTGGAATGAGTTCCGAAAGTACCTTCATGTAAATCTACCATAATCCTTTCTGCTTCATTCTTATCCACACAATGCAGTAAGGTCAAATCATGGTTACGCTTGTAAAGAATGCCATTGCTGATGAAGAACTTCGCCGTGAACCTCCTCAGAAACTTCTTATCATTAACAGATGCACCCGCAGGATACTCCTGAGCCTCAATATACCTTTTCACCTCATGAAACCAGGGTTTATCTGCTACCTCTTCAGTCTCAATGTTGCAACAATGTGCAGGTTCGTCCAACCTTTCAATGGTAATCCAGGGAGCTTCATTGTCCCATCTGACCTTGAACATAGAAGACATCGTAGCTAGCGCGTCCTCCAACTGATTCTCCTCTCTAGGGAAGTGTTCAAAGGTTATCTCCTCGAAGTGTGGAAGCAATGTCAACACATACTCTTTGTAAGGAATAAGATTAGGGTGTTTCATATCCCACTCGCCTTTGATCTGACTGATCACGAGAGCGGAATCTCTGAAAACACTTAAAAACTTAATCCTTAGGTCAATAGCTGCTCGAAGACCCATAATGCGAGCTTCATACTTCGCCATGTTGTTGGTGCAGTTGAAACATAGTCAGGCGGTGAACGGAGTATGAGAGCCTTCAGGAGATATGATCACGATGCCAATGCCATTATCCAAAGCATTTGAAGCTCCATCAAAGTACATAGACCATCGGGATCCCTCCTCAGGTCCTTCATCCGGTCCAGGTGTCTCACTGTCAGTTACCAACATGTTGTTCTCATCTGGGAATTCGAAGTTCATAGACTGGTAATCATCAACTGCCTGATGTGCCAAATGATCTGCCAACACACTTCCCTTGATTGCCTTTTGGGTCGTATATTGGATGTCATACTCAGTCAAGATCATCTGCCATCTTGCTATTCTTTCGGACAAGGCAAGCTTTTCGAAGATATACTTGATTGGATCCATCTTTGATATCAATAAAGTAGTGTGAGTCAGCATATACTGTCTCAGCCGGCGAGCAGCCCATGCCAAAACGCAACAAGTTTTCTCAAGTAACAAGTATCGGGTCTCGCAGTCGGTAAACTTTTTGCTAAGGTAATAAATAGCATGCTCTTTTCGGCCAGACTCGTCATGTTGCCCCAGCATGCACCCTATTGAATTCTCAAGTATAAGATCAAAGGTCTCCCTTCAACTGGCGGCATCAGAATGGGTGGCTCTTGGAGATATTCTTTGATCCTTTCAAAAGTGGCCTGACATTCATCGTTCGATCTTACCACTTGATCTTTCTTCAGTAACTTGAAGATTGGCTCACAAGTAGCAGTCAAGTGTGAGAAGAATCGGGAAATATAGTTCAGACGTCCCAGAAAGCCTTTGATTTCTTTTTCAGTTCGGGGAGCTGGCATTTCCTGTATAGCCTTCACTTTTGCAGGATCCACTTGAATACCTTTGTCACTTACGACAAAACCCAGCAGCTTGCCAGACCTTACTCCGAAGGTGAATTTTTTCGGATTTAACCTCAGCTTGTACAACTTTAACCTCTCAAATAGCTTCTGAAGATGGTCAAGGTGTTCTTCCTCAGTCTGGGATCTTGCAATCATTTCGTCGACGTATACCTCAATCTCATGGGGGATCATGTCATGGAACAAAGCGACCATGGCGCACTGATACGTTGCCCCAGCATTCTTCAATCCGAAAGGCATGACCTTGTAGCAAAAGGTACCCCATTGAGTAAAAAAGTTTGTCTTCTCCATATCTTCGGGAGCCATTTTAATCTGATTGTAACCGGAGAAACCATCCATAAAGGAGAAGACCTTATGTTGCACGGTGTTGTCAACCAGAACGTCGATATTAGGTAGAGGGAAGTCATCCTTGGGACTTGCCCTGTTCAGATCCCTATAGTCAACACATATTCGAACTTTACCATCCTTTTTCGGCACAGGAACCACGTTGGCCACCCACTGTGGGTAAGAAGTAACTGCTAGAAAACCGGCATAAAATTGTTTCATAACTTTAGCCTTGATTTTCTCAGACATCTCGGGGCGCATTCGACGAACTTTCTGTTTCATTGGAGGACAGACTTCCTTAGTAGGCAATCAGTGAACCACGATATCAGTATCCAACCTAGGCATATCTTCATAAGACCAGGCAAAGATCTCAACACAGTCACACAACATCTGAATCAACCGTTGCTTAACACTATGCTCCAGATTTGCACCGATCTTGACCTCTTTCTTGTCTATCTATGTACCCAGATTCACTGTTTCCATTGGCTCTTCATGCGGCTGTATAGCCCTCTCTTCCTGAAGTAACAGTCTAGTAAGTTCACCAGGCACTTCGCAATCATCTTCACCTTCGTCTTCGGCTAAGTTGATCGGACTTTCGAAGTCATACCCGGCAGTAGCAGAGTCGTTATCAGTGGGATCCAGAGTGGATGTAGACCTGTATATGTGAGTGTGTGTAAAATAGTTGTTTTGCAAGATAAAAAAGAAAAACAAGGAGCGCAAAATTTGAAATGCAAGAAAATGTCCAATGCTTTTATTAATGATATATGGAAATGACGCACATAAAGCCCTCACAAACAAAGCCACAGTGTCTCAGGTAAGGCACTGAGCCGTAAAGTTTAAAGATTGTTCGTTACAAACTCAAAACAAAAGTCTCATTACTGGGTAATAACAGAAACGGGCATAGAATCCTTTGCTATCCAATTGCTTAATCCATCATCAGCAGTCGGGTATATCCAGCTGTCAATATCAAACTCTTCTTCGTCATCCCCAATAGCATTCACTCCCGCGTCATGTTTGGGCATAGGAGCCGTTATGACATTAGGCTTTCCTGGCGCTTCGAACTCAATCTCCTTAGCATCAATCAAGTCCTGTACTTTATTCTTTAAGACCCATCAGTCATTCGTATCATGCCCCGGGCTATCCGAGTGAAAAGCACAGCGGGCGTTCGGATTGTACATGGGTGATGTTGTATTGGGATTCTTCAGGGCTTCCTTCGGAATCACCAAGTTGGTCTTTAATAACTGCGGCAGAATCTGAGACAGGGTCATATGAAGCTGAGTGAATTGTCTTTGCAGCCTCTAGGCTCTTGGATGATTGTTGCATTGTGAGGCAACAACAGGTCTTGATATAACAACCGCATTGACTGTTTGGCGGCGCTCAGATCTATTATGGCTCTTTGAACTGTAAATAGCGTTGGATTCCTTCTTAAAAGCCTTCTTTTCGGTAATTGATGAAGCACCCTTATGTATCTTTCCGCTCTTGATACCGGCCTTAACTCTTTCCCCGATCATAATCAGCTCAGTAAACCCGGACGATGAACTTCCAATCAGATGGTTGAAATACGGACCAGACAAGGTCCCAAGAAACATATCTACTAACTCCCTGTCAGCCAGCGGGGGTTGTACTCTCCCAGCAAGGTCCCTCCATTTATGAGCATAGTCTTTGAAACCTTCGCTCGCACCCATGGACATACCCTGAAGTTAGGTACGCGTGGGAGCGAGGTCGGCATTGAATTGGTACTGCTTGTAGAAAGCAGCAGCAAAGTCTTCCCAATTACGGATACTAGCTCCTTCTAGCTGGTAAAACCATTCAAGTTGAGTCCCTGAAATACTGTCTTGAAAGAAGTGGATCCAGAGGTTCTTATCAGCAGTGTATGGCTTGATCTTTCTAACATACGAGCGGAGGTGCAGCTTTGGACAAGAAACCCCATCGTATTTAGAAAAGATTGGTGCTTTAAATTTGTGGGGAATCACCACCCCAGATGACAAACCTAAATCACCAAAGTCCAATCCAGGTACCTTCTGGATCTCCATCGCACTTAACCGGTCTTCAAGATGTTTATACCTATCATCAACCGGAGGATACTGGTCTTCGTCAAAGTCAGTCTCGTTGTCAGAAACCACGGGGCTAGGATCCCTCCTTTCTTCCTGATTCTCCCCCCTCCAGATGCGTGAGTCAAATCAACATCTTCTCGAAAAATGTTTCTGAATCTGCGACCCATATTCAGGAGGACTGTCTTCTTCTTCTTCTTCTTATCCTTCAAGATAAGAGTCTTCAGATCTTGCTGACCCTTGGCCAAATTCATGAACATTTCTTGGAACTGAGCGTTCTGAGCTTGCAGAGCCTTGATAGCTTGTTCAATTGATGTTTAAGCAGACATGATGTGCTGAAATAAACAACGAAGAAGATGAGAAATTATAAGGGTACCTGTGATGAGGTGCATGGGAATCATATGTGTATGATATGATTTCAAAGACTTTAGGGATTCAAATTCGTAAACCAAAATGAAACACAGTTTATTAGATAAACTTGAAACAATGTTTGACAAAGGCCCTTAAGGCGTTACAAAAGGAAATACTGAAAAGTAAATCAAAACTAGAAATAACAAAAACATCAGTGCTCCCATGGTCGTTTTCCTCCGGTGCTGAGATAGTCATTGAGGACCTTCTCATTCTCCAGCTGCCTTGTAAGCTTTAGAATCTTCCGCTCCTGCTCGTGATACTTTTCTCTGTAAGTATCCCGATCTTCTCTTAGCTGCATCCAAGACCTTTTTAATGCCCCAATGTCAGTAGGCATGTATGGATGGAGGATGGTAGGAGGAACCCCTTCTTCATCAGCAATCTCAACAATCACAGGCAAGACAGCTTCGTACGGCATTCCCAGCTTTTGAGCACGTGTACGAACCCATCGGAGATATGGTTCCATCAGAAGAGAGGTCTTCATCCCTAACTCATGTGGATCAGACCGGTGCACCCTGTCCCAAGCTCGTATGAACCTGCGGTGATGCTCGTCACTATCCCCCTGGAAGTCAAAGACAATGCTCGGCATTAGCAACTCATGAGGTCCTTCCCTCCTAGCTCGGCCAAACTGACGTAAGGCCAAACAAAGATTATAAGTAATCTCTCCTCGAACTCCCAGCAATGGCACATTGGGGTACTCCCCAGAATGATCAATAATAGCCACTTCTTCCATGTCTTTAGTGCTCCAGATAATGTCAGTGTGAGCGAGAGACATAATCATGTAGGCCCAACCCATGCCTTCATTGTTCTTCAAAACTGATTTGGGGAGGTGAGAAATAAACCACCTCGCCAGCAATGGTGCACAACACATAAGGGTTCCCCGTTTCCGAGCAGTACGGGCATAAAGAGCATGTAGAATATCCCCTAAGAGAGTGGGCACCAGATTACGGGACATGAAAATCCTCACCGCGTTCACATCAACAAAGGAATCTGAATTGGGAAACAGAACCAACCCATAAATAAGAAGAGCCAGAATGTCTTCAAATGCCTGAAAGTCTAGACTGTCCCAGAACTGATTAGCCCGATCAACCAAGAATTTAGCCAAGAAGCCTTTTGTCCCACTCCGAGTGTCCCAATTAGACATTACCTCAGCCTTTGTCAGATGGAGGGCTGAAGCAATGTCTTCCGGCCTAAGAGCTTTCTCCCAACCGGTAAATAATGTCTGCTCTAGAATAGAAATACCAAGTAGATCAGAGAACTCTTCCAAGGTAGGGACCAACTGATAGTCTGGGAAAGTGAAGCAGTGGTATAATGGATCAAAGAAATGGAACAAGACACTCATCATCTGCTCATCCATCTTGGAAGTGACCAAACCCAGGAGGTGACCATGTCTTCTGATAAAGGAGGAAGTGTCAGGAACCTTTGCAACCAAATATTTAAGCTGAGTAGGAATCTATGCAAAGCTAATCCGAATAGTGTTTCTACGCATAGAGGCCATGACCTACAAAACAGAACAAATATGAATCCCCTCTGTCTTTGAAATGGGTTAGTCTGATGCAATATGCATGCAATGTCATGATGCGTGATGTTATGATAGAAACACACCACAAGTATTCACAGATGGCAAACATGATAAGGGCAAACAAGTTACACAGATAGCCCTTAGATTTCAGTCTAGCAAGGAGTTTAGGTATTACCCTCTTTCAGTTTAGTTGGTTCAAACCTGTCCTAGTAATAGTAACCGAGTTCTAGAGGATCTCAATATCACTGACCACCCTCGATCGGTCATAATTCCAGTTTGGCAACCTTTTCTTGCAGCCGGAATCATCGCGAGAGTTTGGTCTCAATGAGTGTAGCATACTGCTACTTTTCTATGGCCAAGTTGGTCAATTATAGGTTCTAAGGTCAGTTGGTGCTTAATGACCCTTAGAAGATCCATATTCTCCTTGCTCCACCACAAAGGATATCGGTACAAACTAAAGTGCCACACCAACGCAGCTACTACTTCAACCGTATCGGTCTACGCCGTACAGTTCCCTAACAGTCTATTGCTACTTACCTAAAAGGTATCCCCAGATCCGAGTTAGGATCTATAGTAACTCCGATTCAAACCAACAAATATAAAGCATACAAACTAAGCAATTGAAAACATTATGATGAACTAATCCTAAGGTACACCCCACTTATTAATTCCCCAGCAGAGTCGCCAGTACTGTGATACGGTGGGAAGAACTGTCTGTTTTTGGAATGTTGGTTTGCGTTTTGCGTTTGTTTTTGCAAAATGTCGCGGTAAGCAAGAGTCGCCACCGAATTTTATTTTATCCAACAAGGAAAGGAAAAAAGCACAGAAAAATTCCTTTTTCGAGATTATGTCTGAGTACGGGGGGTAGATTATAGAAAGGGAAGGTATTAGCACCCTTTTTATTCGTAGTTATCTACGGGCTCTTAGGTACTTGCTCATCATTTTCAAAATTGTTTTCTTGGTGCTTGTGGGTTTTTTGAAAAGTTTTTGTTTTAACTTCGATTTAACTCTTGTGTCTGTCTTCAAGAGTGTAATGAAGTGTTTTTGAAAACTTGTTTGTAAAGGAGTGTAAGTGTGAAAAAGTTTTGTTTTGGATGAGCAAGTATCTAAGAACTATCTACCTACTCGAAAAAAGAATCGTTCTATGCTAATTTCCTTTAGACAATGCCATCACACTATTGATAAGTAGGTAGCACCGTCGTTGGAGTTTGAGGGTCAATTCGAATGAGGGACATACGGTCACTAAACAATGTTAGGACGCCTTAGCGGTAACCCTAATGTCTTAGATCATTTGTTTGAGGCAACAATATCTGAGGCAACCGTTTCGAGGCAACTATGATCTTTTAGACAAGAGGGTGTGATCGGTGGATCTGGAACTGACTGTTTAACGCTGGTTCGCGAAATGTCGCGGAAGCAAGAGTTGCCACCGTCTTTTATTTTCTCCAAATGGAAAGGACAAAAGCACAGAAAAATTCCTTATAGAGATTGCTCTCGGTTCGGGAGGTAGATTATAGAAAGGGAAGGTGTTAGCACCCTTTCTATCCATGGTTATCCATGGGCTCTTAGATACTTGCTCATTGTGTTTTCAAAAATGGTTTGTTTGCTTTTCAACTGTGGGTTTTAAAAAGTTTCTTTGAAAATTCCAGTTCGACTCTTGTATCGGTCCTCAAGAGTGTTTGAAAAGTTGCTTTCGAAAGCTTTTTGAAAAGGTGTCGGTGTGAAAAGTATTTTTGATTTGTTTTGAAATTAGAGCAAGTATCTAGAGTCGTCTACCTACCCTAAGGAATTCGTCTGTGTAGATGTCCTTTAAAGTAGTGCCATCCCACCATTGAGAGGTAGGTAGCACCACCGTTGGAGGTGTTCGGGTCAATTCGAGGTTCGGGACATGGTGATCACCAGAGCAATAGGAAGACACCTTAGAAGCTACCCTCATGCCAGGTTCCCGGATCATGAGGACTTACTAAGACATCCTCTACTCGACGATCACCTTTCGAGGCAAGGCAACAGTGAGGCGTACCCTAGGGGTGGTGTGTGATTTGTGTGTCATGTTCAGTTATTTTGTCTTATTCATGTCAAGGTGATCTATGCGTTTGTTTTTATTTAGACATTCATTCTTGCATGCAATTATTAACAGTTAAAAAAGTTGCGAGAAAAGTAAATTCTAAGCTATTACAAACGGCGCGGGTCCACATCGCCAAAATTAACCAAGACCCGATTTGACAGAAAAATAAAGAAAGTAAATAAAGAGTGCGAGAAAGTTAAAAGGTTACATGGCCTTGGGAGAGATACATAAATATTTACAAGAATATTTAAAATTAATGAATTAATTAAGGAGGAATTTAAAATTAAAATTAAATGAGAATGATATTTTTGTGTTTTTTAGATTTAATGAGAAAAAGGAATTAATTCAATTAAATTAAACGGCAAACCCTAATTCTAATATTTTTTTATTTATTATGAAAGAATTAAAATATGATCTAAATTAAAACCTAATTTATTTATGCACAATTTTTAATTTATGAAAATAACTAAATAATATTATTCTAAAAAAAAAAAGGGAAAAATTAAAAGAAAAATCAAAAAAAAGATATTAAACCTAAATTCTATTTTTGGTGTTTTTTTATTAAAAAGATTAAAACTATAACCTAATTAAACTAAATATTTACATATATTAATTTATTGAGGAAAATAATTAGAATTAAAAATTATATTTTTATTTGGGCATTTTTTATTTTTATGATGTTTTTTTGTATTTTTTGTAAAAAGGATACTTAATTAAATCAGAAAATAAATAAACAAATAAATAATTAAATAATAAAAGATAAAAGAAAATTAGAAAAGATAGAACCAGGGGGGTTTTCTGTCCCATTATGGAGGTGTAAATTTGAGAGGCCTGGCCCAATTGAGTTTGCATCCGTTGACTTTTCTAATCATGTGCTAGTGCATTGACCACGTTCACCATAGGCCTGGGATCTGAGCCCTTGATCTGCCTCTCCTGGACACCTGTGCGTTTGGATCTTGTGGACACACGGTATGCATCATTGCTGACGCTGCATAGGAAATTGGTTGGAAAAATAATAATGAAATTTGCAAGACCTGGGACTTGAACCCAGGTCTTGAGAGTCACATGCATAGCGTGTTACCAACTGAACCAAACGCTTTTAGTTAACATATAATATCAAATAAATATAATAAATAAAGCATGGTGTTAGTGGACAATCTGGCGCGCATTTTCAAACTAGCCAATCATGTAGTGACAACGAGGTTGTCTTCTTCGTTCTTTCTGAAACACAAGCGTATGGCCACGGTTTTTATAGCGTTGTTTTAGAGGTGATTCAAGAAAATAGCGAATAGCTCCATTCTCAACATAAATAGGGCGCGATGGTATGGATCTTTTCGTCTCTAAGCACTGAGTTCAACCATGGTATTCAGAGGTCCTAATTTTTCTTCTACACAAAATCCCCAATTTCAGAAACCTGCAACCCTAAAAATCGCATATGGTGGAATCGTGTATGATCCATGAAAACGCAATTAAACACCACAGTTAGCTTTAGAACATTAATATGAACATGAATCAACAAAGAAAAATGCAAAAGGATGATGGAATCATGCTGTGCGATTTCAAAGATTTCAAGGTACAATTGGACTTAGGGGTACCAGTTCAGGGCCTTTTGATTGATGTTAATGATTGAGAAACGTTCAAGGGCGTCTCAGGATGCTAATGGGACAAGAATTGGGGTCTGAATCGAGCTTGAAACTGGTTTTCAGTGTTTGAGTTTTTGTGAAAAATTTTCAATATGCAATGCTTGTTTATGCGCAGCTTTCAGTCTCTAATCATTAGGGTTATGATGCTGAGTATGTATAGAGCATGTTAGGTCAAAAAGATTGAATAAAATCCATTGAATTCATTGTTTGAAGATTTGATTTGCTTAAGGATCTTTTCTAATCTTTTTTCAAGGTTTTTTGTGTCAATTAGTTCCAATCAAGCAAAAACCTTCTATATTAGCATGTGCACGAAATCTCAAGTTCAAATCATGCATAAAAAGATTTGTTTAGGTTAAGTTTATATTTTTCATGTATTAAAATGATTTAAATGAATATAAATTAATATAAATTCAAATAAATAATTAAAAAATATGAAAATACCTCCCTTTGGGCCTAGTGGTCGTGCATAGGCTTGGCATGAAGAAACTTGGAAGAAAAATGGGCCCATTTGCATTTTTAGGCCTTTTGCATCAATGTTGACTTTCAAAAATTTCCAAAAATTTCCCAACTTCCACAAGGCATAACTTGGTCAATTTTTAAGCTTTTCACATGTTCTTGGACATTTTGGAAAGGTCTTTGAGTCCTCTAACCAATGCCTTTGGTCCCATGTCATTTTGATTTACCAATCTCAAGTTATGGCCTTTGACTTAAAGTCCCTTTTTGTTGACTTTTGAAAATGACCTATAATGTTGAAATTGATAACTTTTTGTGAGAGCATTTCTTGGACTTGGAACATGAAGATGAATTGTAGGAAATGTCTTTCTCTTCAAAATGAGCTTTGGATGGAATTTTTCTGATAATCCATGTGAAAGTTATGCCCTGGTCAATTTCAGTTGACTTTTTCAGCTGTCCAAATATAGCAACTTTTGCATCTTGATGATTTTCTGAGCCAAACTTTGAGAATCATGATCAAGCATTGATCAAATGATGTTTGTGGCTTCAAAATGATATCTTGACCAAAAATTTGAACTTTTGACTGCCAAATGACCATTTTGCCCCTACAGTTGACTGTAGTGCAATCTAGGGTTTTGACTGTGCAATTTTGAGCTGAATGCCTTGAAACTTGACATGAAGACACTTGACCATCTTTTTAAGCATGTGAGGCTTGATTGGGTCTTTGAAAAGTTCATTTGCTTGACCAGAACTCAAACCCTAGTATTGACTGTATAGAAGACAGTTGAGCTGCACACCCTTGGGGAATTTTGTGACCTTGACTTGGCAATTTCTTGATGAATATGGGAGGGCAAATTTTGGGGTACAACAGTTGCCCCTGTTCAATCTTCTTAGACCTGAGGATGTAGATTGGCTGACGTGCCTTTCGTAATCCGAGGGTAGAAGATGATTGGACACTAGAGTGCCCAGAAATTTGCGCTCACATAGTAGCAATGATGATGAGGGAATGGGCTTATAGATGCCATTTGGATGTTGCTGGATGTGATGATGGGCTTATAGATGCCATCGGGATGTTGATCGCGTAGGAGATTCCTTAGCGAGAACCTGCATACCTGCAAAACAGAAAAATGAGTACCTGACACGTCGCAGGAGCTGATTTTAGATGCTTGATATAGATATGTCCTGACTGGTTACAGGAGCTGGGTCTGGAGCTTCAAACGCTGATGAATGAACCAGGGATGGTTACTGCCTTAGCATGAATGGTAAGAGAATCCTGACTGATTTCAACCTCAACAACGCTCGTTGAGAAAATCTTGGTGAGAATTACCATCTTCGTAGTGTCAGGAAGAGAACCGAAGGATATTATAATCTCAAAGGGAGTCACCTCGCTCACCGTTGGAGAGGGAACTATAGGAAATTATAATCTGAAAGGAAATATCACCTCACTCGCCGTTGGAGAGGGGACCATAAGGGAATATCACCTCACGCTCATGCCGGAGAGGGAAACATCTGAAAAAGGAATTACCACCTCACACGCCGTTGGAGAGGGGACCACAAGAGAATATCACCTCACGCTCATGCCGGAGAGGGAAACATCTGAAAAAGGAATTACCACCTCACACGCCGTTGGAGAGGGGACCATAAGAGAATATCACCTCACGCTCATGCCGGAGAGGGGAACATCTGAAGAAGGAATTACCACCTCACACGCCGTTGGAGAGGGGACCACAAGAGAATATCACCTCACGCTCATGCCGGAGAGGGAAACATCTGAAAAAGGAATTACCACCTCACACGCCGTTGGAGAGGGGACCATAAGAGAATATCACCTCACGCTCATGCCGGAGAGGGGAACATCTGAAGAAGGAATTACCACCTCACACGCCGTTGGAGAGGGGACCATAAGAGAATATCACCTCACGCTCATGCCGGAGAGGAAAACATCTGAAAAAGGAATTACCACCTCACACGCCGTTGGAGAGGGGACCATAAGAGAATATCACCTCACGCTCATGCCGGAGAGGGAAACATCTGAAGAAGGAATTACCACCTCACACGCCGTTGGAGAGGGGACCATAAGAGAATATCACCTCACGCTCATGCCGGAGAGGGAAACATCTGAAGAAGGAATTACCACCTCACACGCCGTTGGAGAGGGGACCATAAGAGAATTTCTACTGAGTTTTTATCAGAAAAATCTGTTTGGAGTCGATTTAACTGGACTAGAGAAGTCCTCGAAATATGTTTGAGAATTTCAACTGCACCCTTCCTGAAAGGTAGAGGTCAGTTATATGTGATGCATGATATGGATCAAGCAAACATGGATACGATTTATATGATATGATATGTACATGCATGCTATAATGATGTATGTGATGATTCATGTATGTTTTCGTCTAGGAAAATAAATCCTTGACGGGTGCCGGGAAGTCATATCCTGGGCTGATGTTAAGGAGGAGATTTTGCTTCCGCTGTGGATGATTGTTGCAAGAATACCGGTAGGAGGAGATATCTCTGCTGAGGAATGAAATAATTCTGCGGGAGAAAAGATACTCTAGCGATCATGCTGGGGAGTGCTACTCTGTGGGGATAGCGATGTTTTGCTGAGTTGATGAAGATAACTCCGCTGGGGGTACCGTTGATGAGTTATGCTGGGGGCTGGGGGTATTTGATGAATTCCGCTGGGGATATCCTTGTTGTGCTGGAAGTGTTGATAGACTTCGCTGGGGGTAGGAAGATACTCTGCCGAGGACGCTCTTTCCGTGGCTTTTGGCTGAGGATAACCCAGTTATATCCTGTTACGGAAATAACTCTTTAAATAAAGCCGGACGGCGCGTTCGTGTTTTGTGAGGGGTAAGCTTCCGTAACTTACTGGGGATACGCTTACTGCTTGGGGAGATAGATTCCGTTTTTCCTGGGGAACTGGATTGGATTCTCTGGGGAAGTTTTGATATGTTGGGATGTTCTTCAACGGAACCTACCCTGATGCCTTGGAGGATAGAACAATCAGACTGCTCAGACCACTCTTTATTGCCCCTGTGGGATGCTGATAGTTGTTGAGGGTCAAACCTTCTTCTGGTAGGCAGGTGATAAGATAACAGGACATAGTCGTACGCTTTGATCCCTAACTTTTGCCTGGACCGCCCTTTCGGGTTTTCAGTCCACCGGGATACCCATTTTTGCCCAAGCCGCCTTTTCAGGCTTTCGACTTGCCGGGTGTACAGATTTTTTCATTTCATCCCTTCATTTTGCCCGAACCCTTTTGGTCCGTCGGGAAGCCCTTATTTTTGCCTAGGTGTGTCAACCTAGCGGGTCTTTGACTTTGCGTAGTATTTTTTCGACTATGTCCACGTTCAGGGAATGTGGGGAATTGCCCCTGTTTAGAAGTGTTTTGTCACCAGAAGATGTTTGATCAGGCGAGATTTATTGTTGAAATGCCCCCAGTGACTCAGGTGGAGATTTGCCCCAGGCTGGTTGGCCTTTTGAGAGATTCTCCGAATCTGGACTGGACTGCCCCAGATGATGGACAATAGTCATGCCATGCCCCTTGATTGGAAGTGTTTTTGTTCACTAGGTATTTCTCGTGCGAATTCCTATGCTGTTCAAACAAAAAGTCATATGCAAACAAAGCTATGTTAAAAATGCAAAGCCTATGTCTGTCTTGAAGATTTTGAAAATGCATTCTTTTTCATAAAACGAGTGAATGTTTGTAAAACGTGATGTCAACTCCTTATTTATAGTAAGCCTTAAGGAGTCAGGATACCTTTCGTCACAGTATGCTTTCGAACTAACCCATGCTTCAGCTAGGACTTTTAAGGGTTATAACGTGGCTTGGTTCACGGTTTAAGAAACAAAGGATAAAGGCTCAAAGTATTTGTACCCACCCGCTCTTCGTGATGTTCTCCAAACCTAAACTCAGTTGATCATACGTTAGACCTTGTTTGAGTCTTTGCCCTGATTTTCCAGTGATGGTTCAGATATTGATGATTTATTTTGAATGGGCAGTCATTTCCTTTTTGTTGAGGGTTTGTATGACCTCTTTTTTGTTATCCCTTTCTTTTTTTTTTGCCTGAACTGTTTCCTTTTCGGAATTACAGTCAGCGGGATGCCCCAGTTTCATAAGTCCCCTTTGTAGGTTTAGACTTTTTGGGTTTTTCATTTATGAATTTTTTTGATAATGACTGTCTGTCCTTTTGATTGTTCTGAACCAATCACTGTCTTTGTTCGTTTTGTAAAGATCTCTTCGGTGCCATTCGTTATGCACTTGGATCAATTGAGAGACTACCCTGCCCCAGGTTATGATTAAGGGTTTTGATTTTCGAAAATAAGAACTCCTACTTCTTTGGCTCTGATGGGTTGACGAGGGATTATCATCCTTATAACTCCAGTGTTTAGGGATTGAAACAATGCCTGTACCTCATCAGCGGGGTCTGTTCAAAAGCATACTGTAAAGATTGCGGTATCGTTTTCGTCATCCTCCCTCAAGAGGCTTAGAATTTTAGATCAAGAGTTGACATCAGAAAAAATATGGAAATAATTTGCATTTAGTGAATACGAATATATTGTTTCAGAACAGACATATGCGATGCATTAATGAAATAACAATGTTTAACATGAGTAAATGTTTGAACAAAAGAAAATTGCAACTTGAACATTCGAATGAACAAAAATTTCTCAATCCTAGCCATGATTTGGCAAGGGAGCAGTGATTATGTTCGGAGTCTCAGGTACTTCAAACTGAATCTCTCCGGCGTCGATCATGTCTTGAATCTTGTTTTTGAGAGGCCAGCAGTTGTCCGTAGTATGCCCCGGGCTATCAGAATGGTATGCGCACCTATCATTGGGATGATAGTTAGGAGCAGAAGTGTTTGGATTCCGGAGAGGAGCCCTTAAGGTGATCAGCCCTGCCTCTAACATTTGTTGTAGTGCTTGATCCAGCGACATGTTGATCTTGGTGAACTGCCTTTTAGGCTTGTCTGGTTTGCTCTGATCAGCCTGTTGTTCTGGGTGAGGTCGTTGTTGGACCTGTGAAGTAAAAGCAGCTTGGAGAGGCCCAAACCTTTGACTTCTTGGAAGTTGATTAATGACTGGGTCCCTGACTTGGGCTGGTTGCTTCATATCTTGATGAAGCTGACTGATCATGGCCCTCAGCTCTCCTTGCTCCTGAGCTAAACCTTGAATGAGTGCCCTTTGCCCCAGCATCTGGGTTTTTAGTGTGTCTACCTCAGCTTGTAGATGTTTCAGCTGTTCGTCCTTGTCATCTTCAGGACTCTTTCTGATCAGATTCCCCATGAGGAGTGTCCTCAACTCTTCCTGCCCCTTGGATAGGCTTAGGAAGATCTCTTTGAACTGAGTCTCTTGAGTGTGAAGGTCCTGGTTATCTTGTCGGGAAGCCATGGCTGAAATAAACAGCAGGGAGGGTAAGTGACCTGCAAAAAAAAGGGTACCTTTAATGCAAAGATGTGTATGATATGCATGCAATGTTTTCAAGGACCTCGCGGGATAAACAAAGAAAATTTGTTAGCATTTGGATCCGGTAGCTTGATTGAAAGAAACTTCATATTTGTTGAGAGTCTTTCTTCCAAGGGTCAAAGGCTCACCATATCAAGTGGGTCATAGCCCCTGACTCAAGTCATCAACCTTATTTTGCTTTCCAAACAACCTTGGCTAGGGGAACCTTCTTCAGGAGTCAAAGCTCACCATATCAAGTGGGTCATAGCCTCTGACAACCTTGGCTCGGGGAACTTTCTTCAAGTGTCAAAGCTCACCATATCAAGTGGGTCATAGCCCCTGACCACTTAGGCTAGAGGAAAATAAATCCTCTTTGCCCCTTGCTAGATGTTTGATTTATCATGACCTGCATCACAAGCCCTTGAGGTCCTTGAAATGGGTTAGGATGTATGCAATGGTATGATGTTATGGTATGCATGGGGTAATGTGAGTAAACCCTGTTATGAGTCCCTAACTAAGGACTACAAATCAGAACCTGCAAGAAACTTAGGATACCCTGTTATGAGTCCCAATTAAGGACTATAAACAAAAGCTGCAAGAAATTTAGTACACCCTGTTATGAGTCCCAATTAAGGACTATACACAAAACCTGCAAGAAACTTAGTAAGCCCTGTCATGGGTCCCAATGAAGGACTAAAACAAAACCCGTAAGTAGTTCATGTGTCAGATAAAGCATGCAAATAGTCAAGTACGAAGGCACACAAGTCACACAAAAGAGCCCTTAGAGTTTAGGCCAGCATGGGGTCTGGGTATTACCCTCTTGAAGTTGGTGGGCTCAACCTGTCCTATTAGAAGTAACCGGGTTCTAAGGGTCCCAATATCACGGGATTGCTTTCATTGTTCATCGTTTCGATTTAGCCACTGAACTGGCGACCGAAATATTCCAGGAAAGCAACCCTCAATTGAGTGTAGTATCGAGTATCAACCAACCTCAGACTGCACCAAAGTCAGTTATCTCACTACCCTAAAGAGGCCAAGATAGTTCAATTAAGGTTCCTAAGGTCTGTTGATGCTTCACGACACCACGCGGAGGCCCCGTACTCTCCTTGACTAAACTCAAGGGTTACCGGTACACACCAAAGTGCCACATCAATGTAGCAGACTGTTTCAACCATGTCGGTATACCCCGCACAGTTCCCTCACAACCTTGTTGCTACTTTCTAAGAAGGTATCCCCAGATCCGGGTTAGGATCTATAGAACTCCCAAGACAGTCCCACAATTTAAAGCACACAAGGAAAACAATTGAAAACACAGTTATGAACTAGCCCTAAGGTACACCTCACTTTAAGTTTGGTCCCCAGCAGAGTAGCCAGTTCTGTGATCGGTGGATCTGGAACTGACTGTTTAACGCTGGTTCGCGAAATGTCGCGGAAGCAAGAGTCGCCACCGTCTTTTATTTTCTCCAAATGGAAAGGACAAAAGCACAGAAAAATTCCTTATAGAGATTGCTCTCGGTTCGGGAGGTAGATTATAGAAAGGGAAGGTGTTAGCACCCTTTCTATCCATGGTTATCCATGGGCTCTTAGATACTTGCTCATTGTGTTTTCAAAAATGGTTTGTTTGCTTTTCAACTGTGGGTTTTAAAAAGTTTCTTTGAAAATTCCAGTTCGACTCTTGTATCGGTCCTCAAGAGTGTTTGAAAAGTTGCTTTCGAAAGCTTTTTGAAAAGGTGTCGGTGTGAAAAGTATTTTTGATTTGTTTTGAAATTAGAGCAAGTATCTAGAGTCGTCTACCTACCCTAAGGAATTCGTCTGTGTAGATGTCCTTTAAAGTAGTGCCATCCCACCATTGAGAGGTAGGTAGCACCACCGTTGGAGGTGTTCGGGTCAATTCGAGGTTCGGGACATGGTGATCACCAGAGCAATAGGAAGACACCTTAGAAGCTACCCTCATGCCAGGTTCCCGGATCATGAGGACTTACTAAGACATCCTCTACTCGACGATCACCTTTCGAGGCAAGGCAACAGTGAGGCGTACCCTAGGGGTGGTGTGTGATTTGTGTGTCATGTTCAGTTATTTTGTCTTATTCATGTCAAGGTGATCTATGCGTTTGTTTTTATTTAGACATTCATTCTTGCATGCAATTATTAACAGTTAAAAAAGTTGCGAGAAAAGTAAATTCTAAGCTATTACAAACGGCGCGGGTCCACATCGCCAAAATTAACCAAGACCCGATTTGACAGAAAAATAAAGAAAGTAAATAAAGAGTGCGAGAAAGTTAAAAGGTTACATGGCCTTGGGAGAGATACATAAATATTTACAAGAATATTTAAAATTAATGAATTAATTAAGGAGGAATTTAAAATTAAAATTAAATGAGAATGATATTTTTGTGTTTTTTAGATTTAATGAGAAAAAGGAATTAATTCAATTAAATTAAACGGCAAACCCTAATTCTAATATTTTTTTATTTATTATGAAAGAATTAAAATATGATCTAAATTAAAACCTAATTTATTTATGCACAATTTTTAATTTATGAAAATAACTAAATAATATTATTCTAAAAAAAAAAAAGGGAAAAATTAAAAGAAAAATAAAAAAAAAGATATTAAACCTAAATTCTATTTTTGGTGTTTTTTTATTAAAAAGATTAAAACTATAACCTAATTAAACTAAATATTTACATATATTAATTTATTGAGGAAAATAATTAGAATTAAAAATTATATTTTTATTTGGGCATTTTTTATTTTTATGATGTTTTTTTGTATTTTTTGTAAAAAGGATACTTAATTAAATCAGAAAATAAATAAACAAATAAATAATTAAATAATAAAAGATAAAAGAAAATTAGAAAAGATAGAACCAGGGGGGTTTTCTGTCCCATTATGGAGGTGTAAATTTGAGAGGCCTGGCCCAATTGAGTTTGCATCCGTTGACTTTTCTAATCATGTGCTAGTGCATTGACCACGTTCACCATAGGCCTGGGATCTGAGCCCTTGATCTGCCTCTCCTGGACACATGTGCGTTTGGATCTTGTGGACACACGGTATGCATCATTGCTGACGCTGCATAGGAAATTGGTTGGAAAAATAATAATGAAATTTGCAAGACCTGGGACTTGAACCCAGGTCTTGAGAGTCACATGCATAGCGTGTTACCAACTGAACCAAACGCTTTTAGTTAACATATAATATCAAATAAATATAATAAATAAAGCATGGTGTTAGTGGACAATCTGGCGCGCATTTTCAAACTAGCCAATCATGTAGTGACAACGAGGTTGTCTTCTTCGTTCTTTCTGAAACACAAGCGTATGGCCACGGTTTTTATAGCGTTGTTTTAGAGGTGATTCAAGAAAATAGCGAATAGCTCCATTCTCAACATAAATAGGGCGCGATGGTATGGATCTTTTCGTCTCTAAGCACTGAGTTCAACCATGGTATTCAGAGGTCCTAATTTTTCTTCTACACAAAATCCCCAATTTCAGAAACCTGCAACCCTAAAAATCGCATATGGTGGAATCGTGTATGATCCATGAAAACGCAATTAAACACCACAGTTAGCTTTAGAACATTAATATGAACATGAATCAACAAAGAAAAATGCAAAAGGATGATGGAATCATGCTGTGCGATTTCAAAGATTTCAAGGTACAGTTGGACTTAGGGGTACCAGTTCAGGGCCTTTTGATTGATGTTAATGATTGAGAAACGTTCAAGGGCGTCTCAGGATGCTAATGGGACAAGAATTGGGGTCTGAATCGAGCTTGAAACTGGTTTTCAGTGTTTGAGTTTTTGTGAAAAATTTTCAATATGCAATGCTTGTTTATGCGCAGCTTTCAGTCTCTAATCATTAGGGTTATGATGCTGAGTATGTATAGAGCATGTTAGGTCAAAAAGATTGAATAAAATCCATTGAATTCATTGTTTGAAGATTTGATTTGCTTAAGGATCTTTTCTAATCTTTTTTCAAGGTTTTTTGTGTCAATTAGTTCCAATCAAGCAAAAACCTTCTATATTAGCATGTGCACGAAATCTCAAGTTCAAATCATGCATAAAAAGATTTGTTTAGGTTAAGTTTATATTTTTCATGTATTAAAATGATTTAAATGAATATAAATTAATATAAATTCAAATAAATAATTAAAAAATATGAAAATACCTCCCTTTGGGCCTAGTGGTCGTGCATAGGCTTGGCATGAAGAAACTTGGAAGAAAAATGGGCCCATTTGCATTTTTAGGCCTTTTGCATCAATGTTGACTTTCAAATATTTCCAAAAATTTCCCAACTTCCACAAGGCATAACTTGGTCAATTTTTAAGCTTTTCACATTTTCTTGGACATTTTGGAAAGGTCTTTGAGTCCTCTAACCAATGCCTTTGGTCCCATGTCATTTTGATTTACCAATCTCAAGTTATGGCCTTTGACTTAAAGTCCCTTTTTGTTGACTTTTGAAAATGACCTATAATGTTGAAATTGATAACTTTTTGTGAGAGCATTTCTTGGACTTGGAACATGAAGATGAATTGTAGGAAATGTCTTTCTCTTCAAAATGAGCTTTGGATGGAATTTTTCTGATAATCCATGTGAAAGTTATGCCCTGGTCAATTTCAGTTGACTTTTTCAACTGTCCAAATATAGCAACTTTTGCATCTTGATGATTTTCTGAGCCAAACTTTGAGAATCATGATCAAGCATTGATCAAATGATGTTTGTGGCTTCAAAATGATATCTTGACCAAAAATTTGAACTTTTGACTGCCAAATGACCATTTTGCCCCTACAGTTGACTGTAGTGCAATCTAGGGTTTTGACTGTGCAATTTTGAGCTGAATGCCTTGAAACTTGACATGAAGACACTTGACCATCTTTTTAAGCATGTGAGGCTTGATTGGGTCTTTGAAAAGTTCATTTGCTTGACCAGAACTCAAACCCTAGTATTGACTGTATAGAAGACAGTTGAGCTGCACACCCTTGGGGAATTTTGTGACCTTGACTTGGCAATTTCTTGATGAATATGGGAGGGCAAATTTTGGGGTACAACAGTTGCCCCTGTTCAATCTTCTTAGACCTGAGGATGTAGATTGGCTGACGTGCCTTTCGTAATCCGAGGGTAGAAGATGATTGGACACTAGAGTGCCCAGAAATTTGCGCTCACATAGTAGCAATGATGATGAGGGAATGGGCTTATAGATGCCATTTGGATGTTGCTGGATGTGATGATGGGCTTATAGATGCCATCGGGATGTTGATCGCGTAGGAGATTCCTTAGCGAGAACCTGCATACCTGCAAAACAGAAAAATGAGTACCTGACACGTCGCAGGAGCTGATTTTAGATGCTTGATATAGATATGTCCTGACTGGTTACAGGAGCTGGGTCTGGAGCTTCAAACGCTGATGAATGAACCAGGGATGGTTACTGCCTTAGCATGAATGGTAAGAGAATCCTGACTGATTTCAACCTCAACAACGCTCGTTGAGAAAATCTTGGTGAGAATTACCATCTTCGTAGTGTCAGGAAGAGAACCGAAGGATATTATAATCTCAAAGGGAGTCACCTCGCTCACCGTTGGAGAGGGAACTATAGGAAATTATAATCTGAAAGGAAATATCACCTCACTCGCCGTTGGAGAGGGGACCATAAGGGAATATCACCTCACGCTCATGCCGGAGAGGGAAACATCTGAAAAAGGAATTACCACCTCACACGCCGTTGGAGAGGGGACCACAAGAGAATATCACCTCACGCTCATGCCGGAGAGGGAAACATCTGAAAAAGGAATTACCACCTCACACGCCGTTGGAGAGGGGACCATAAGAGAATATCACCTCACGCTCATGCCGGAGAGGGGAACATCTGAAGAAGGAATTACCACCTCACACGCCGTTGGAGAGGGGACCACAAGAGAATATCACCTCACGCTCATGCCGGAGAGGGAAACATCTGAAAAAGGAATTACCACCTCACACGCCGTTGGAGAGGGGACCATAAGAGAATATCACCTCACGCTCATGCCGGAGAGGGGAACATCTGAAGAAGGAATTACCACCTCACACGCCGTTGGAGAGGGGACCATAAGAGAATATCACCTCACGCTCATGCCGGAGAGGAAAACATCTGAAAAAGGAATTACCACCTCACACGCTGTTGGAGAGGGGACCATAAGAGAATATCACCTCACGCTCATGCCGGAGAGGGAAACATCTGAAGAAGGAATTACCACCTCACACGCCGTTGGAGAGGGGACCATAAGAGAATATCACCTCACGCTCATGCCGGAGAGGGAAACATCTGAAGAAGGAATTACCACCTCACACGCCGTTGGAGAGGGGACCATAAGAGAATTTCTACTGAGTTTTTATCAGAAAAATCTGTTTGGAGTCGATTTAACTGGACTAGAGAAGTCCTCGAAATATGTTTGAGAATTTCAACTGCACCCTTCCTGAAAGGTAGAGGTCAGTTATATGTGATGCATGATATGGATCAAGCAAACATGGATACGATTTATATGATATGATATGTACATGCATGCTATAATGATGTATGTGATGATTCATGTATGTTTTCGTCTAGGAAAATAAATCCTTGACGGGTGCCGGGAAGTCATATCCTGGGCTGATGTTAAGGAGGAGATTTTGCTTCCGCTGTGGATGATTGTTGCAAGAATACCGGTAGGAGGAGATATCTCTGCTGAGGAATGAAATAATTCTGCGGGAGAAAAGATACTCTAGCGATCATGCTGGGGAGTGCTACTCTGTGGGGATAGCGATGTTTTGCTGAGTTGATGAAGATAACTCCGCTGGGGGTACCGTTGATGAGTTATGCTGGGGGCTGGGGGTATTTGATGAATTCCGCTGGGGATATCCTTGTTGTGCTGGAAGTGTTGATAGACTTCGCTGGGGGTAGGAAGATACTCTGCCGAGGACGCTCTTTCCGTGGCTTTTGGCTGAGGATAACCCAGTTATATCCTGTTACGGAAATAACTCTTTAAATAAAGCCGGACGGCGCGTTCGTGTTTTGTGAGGGGTAAGCTTCCGTAACTTACTGGGGATACGCTTACTGCTTGGGGAGATAGATTCCGTTTTTCCTGGGGAACTGGATTGGATTCTCTGGGGAAGTTTTGATATGTTGGGATGTTCTTCAACGGAACCTACCCTGATGCCTTGGAGGATAGAACAATCAGACTGCTCAGACCACTCTTTATTGCCCCTGTGGGATGCTGATAGTTGTTGAGGGTCAAACCTTCTTCTGGTAGGCAGGTGATAAGATAACAGGACATAGTCGTACGCTTTGATCCCTAACTTTTGCCTGGACCGCCCTTTCGGGTTTTCAGTCCACCGGGATACCCATTTTTGCCCAAGCCGCCTTTTCAGGCTTTCGACTTGCCGGGTGTACAGATTTTTTCATTTCATCCCTTCATTTTGCCCGAACCCTTTTGGTCCGCCGGGAAGCCCTTATTTTTGCCTAGGTGTGTCAACCTAGCGGGTCTTTGACTTTGCGTAGTATTTTTTCGACTATGTCCACGTTCAGGGAATGTGGGGAATTGCCCCTGTTTAGAAGTGTTTTGTCACCAGAAGATGTTTGATCAGGCGAGATTTATTGTTGAAATGCCCCCAGTGACTCAGGTGGAGATTTGCCCCAGGCTGGTTGGCCTTTTGAGAGATTCTCCGAATCTGGACTGGACTGCCCCAGATGATGGACAATAGTCATGCCATGCCCCTTGATTGGAAGTGTTTTTGTTCACTAGGTATTTCTCGTGCGAATTCCTATGCTGTTCAAACAAAAAGTCATATGCAAACAAAGCTATGTTAAAAATGCAAAGTCTATGTCTGTCTTGAAGATTTTGAAAATGCATTCTTTTTCATAAAACGAGTGAATGTTTGTAAAACGTGATGTCAACTCCTTATTTATAGTAAGCCTTAAGGAGTCAGGATACCTTTCGTCACAGTATGCTTTCGAACTAACCCATGCTTCAGCTAGGACTTTTAAGGGTTATAACGTGGCTTGGTTCACGGTTTAAGAAACAAAGGATAAAGGCTCAAAGTATTTGTACCCACCCGCTCTTCGTGATGTTCTCCAAACCTAAACTCAGTTGATCATACGTTAGACCTTGTTTGAGTCTTTGCCCTGATTTTCCAGTGATGGTTCAGATATTGATGATTTATTTTGAATGGGCAGTCATTTCCTTTTTGTTGAGGGTTTGTATGACCTCTTTTTTGTTATCCCTTTCTTTTTTTTTTGCCTGAACTGTTTCCTTTTCGGAATTACAGTCAGCGGGATGCCCCAGTTTCATAAGTCCCCTTTGTAGGTTTAGACTTTTTGGGTTTTTCATTTATGAATTTTTTTGATAATGACTGCCTGTCCTTTTGATTGTTCTGAACCAATCACTGTCTTTGTTCGTTTTGTAAAGATCTCTTCGGTGCCATTCGTTATGCACTTGGATCAATTGAGAGACTACCCTGCCCCAGGTTATGATTAAGGGTTTTGATTTTCGAAAATAAGAACTCCTACTTCTTTGGCTCTGATGGGTTGACGAGGGATTATCATCCTTATAACTCCAGTGTTTAGGGATTGAAACAATGCCTGTACCTCATCAGCGGGGTCTGTTCAAAAGCATACTGTAAAGATTGCGGTATCGTTTTCGTCATCCTCCCTCAAGAGGCTTAGAATTTTAGATCAAGAGTTGACATCAGAAAAAATATGGAAATAATTTGCATTTAGTGAATACGAATATATTGTTTCAGAACAGACATATGCGATGCATTAATGAAATAACAATGTTTAACATGAGTAAATGTTTGAACAAAAGAAAATTGCAACTTGAACATTCGAATGAACAAAAATTTCTCAATCCTAGCCATGATTTGGCAAGGGAGCAGTGATTATGTTCGGAGTCTCAGGTACTTCAAACTGAATCTCTCCGGCGTCGATCATGTCTTGAATCTTGTTTTTGAGAGGCCAGCAGTTGTCCGTAGTATGCCCCGGGCTATCAGAATGGTATGCGCACCTATCATTGGGATGATAGTTAGGAGCAGAAGTGTTTGGATTCCGGAGAGGAGCCCTTAAGGTGATCAGCCCTGCCTCCAACATTTGTTGTAGTGCTTGATCCAGCGACATGTTGATCTTGGTGAACTGCCTTTTAGGCTTGTCTGGTTTGCTCTGATCAGCCTGTTGTTCTGGGTGAGGTCGTTGTTGGACCTGTGAAGTAAAAGCAGCTTGGAGAGGCCCAAACCTTTGACTTCTTGGAAGTTGATTAATGACTGGGTCCCTGACTTGGGCTGGTTGCTTCATATCTTGATGAAGCTGACTGATCATGGCCCTCAGCTCTCCTTGCTCCTGAGCTAAACCTTGAATGAGTGCCCTTTGCCCCAGCATCTGGGTTTTTAGTGTGTCTACCTCAGCTTGTAGATGTTTCAGCTGTTCGTCCTTGTCATCTTCAGGACTCTTTCTGATCAGATTCCCCATGAGGAGTGTCCTCAACTCTTCCTGCCCCTTGGATAGGCTTAGGAAGATCTCTTTGAACTGAGTCTCTTGAGTGTGAAGGTCCTGGTTATCTTGTCGGGAAGCCATGGCTGAAATAAACAGCAGGGAGGGTAAGTGACCTGCAAAAAAAAGGGTACCTTTAATGCAAAGATGTGTATGATATGCATGCAATGTTTTCAAGGACCTCGCGGGATAAACAAAGAAAATTTGTTAGCATTTGGATCCGGTAGCTTGATTGAAAGAAACTTCATATTTGTTGAGAGTCTTTCTTCCAAGGGTCAAAGGCTCACCATATCAAGTGGGTCATAGCCCCTGACTCAAGTCATCAACCTTATTTTGCTTTCCAAACAACCTTGGCTAGGGGAACCTTCTTCAGGAGTCAAAGCTCACCATATCAAGTGGGTCATAGCCTCTGACAACCTTGGCTCGGGGAACTTTCTTCAAGTGTCAAAGCTCACCACATCAAGTGGGTCATAGCCCCTGACCACTTAGGCTAGAGGAAAATAAATCCTCTTTGCCCCTTGCTAGATGTTTGATTTATCATGACCTGCATCACAAGCCCTTGAGGTCCTTGAAATGGGTTAGGATGTATGCAATGGTATGATGTTATGGTATGCATGGGGTAATGTGAGTAAACCCTGTTATGAGTCCCTAACTAAGGACTACAAATCAGAACCTGCAAGAAACTTAGGATACCCTGTTATGAGTCCCAATTAAGGACTATAAACAAAAGCTGCAAGAAATTTAGTACACCCTGTTATGAGTCCCAATTAAGGACTATACACAAAACCTGCAAGAAACTTAGTAAGCCCTGTCATGGGTCCCAATGAAGGACTAAAACAAAACCCGTAAGTAGTTCATGTGTCAGATAAAGCATGCAAATAGTCAAGTACGAAGGCACACAAGTCACACAAAAGAGCCCTTAGAGTTTAGGCCAGCATGGGGTCTGGGTATTACCCTCTTGAAGTTGGTGGGCTCAACCTGTCCTATTAGAAGTAACCGGGTTCTAAGGGTCCCAATATCACGGGATTGCTTTCATTGTTCATCGTTTCGATTTAGCCACTGAACTGGCGACCGAAATATTCCAGGAAAGCAACCCTCAATTGAGTGTAGTATCGAGTATCAACCAACCTCAGACTGCACCAAAGTCAGTTATCTCACTACCCTAAAGAGGCCAAGATAGTTCAATTAAGGTTCCTAAGGTCTGTTGATGCTTCACGACACCACGCGGAGGCCCCGTACTCTCCTTGACTAAACTCAAGGGTTACCGGTACACACCAAAGTGCCACATCAACGTAGCAGACTGTTTCAACCATGTCGGTATACCCCGCACAGTTCCCTCACAACCTTGTTGCTACTTTCTAAGAAGGTATCCCCAGATCCGGGTTAGGATCTATAGAACTCCCAAGACAGTCCCACAATTTAAAGCACACAAGGAAAACAATTGAAAACACAGTTATGAACTAGCCCTAAGGTACACCTCACTTTAAGTTTGGTCCCCAGCAGAGTAGCCAGTTCTGTGATCGGTGGATCTGGAACTGACTGTTTAACGCTGGTTCGCGAAATGTCGCGGAAGCAAGAGTCGCCACCGTCTTTTATTTTCTCCAAATGGAAAGGACAAAAGCACAGAAAAATTCCTTATAGAGATTGCTCTCGGTTCGGGAGGTAGATTATAGAAAGGGAAGGTGTTAGCACCCTTTCTATCCATGGTTATCCATGGGCTCTTAGATACTTGCTCATTGTGTTTTCAAAAATGGTTTGTTTGCTTTTCAACTGTGGGTTTTAAAAAGTTTCTTTGAAAATTCCAGTTCGACTCTTGTATCGGTCCTCAAGAGTGTTTGAAAAGTTGCTTTCGAAAGCTTTTTGAAAAGGTGTCGGTGTGAAAAGTATTTTTGATTTGTTTTGAAATTAGAGCAAGTATCTAGAGTCGTCTACCTACCCTAAGGAATTCGTCTGTGTAGATGTCCTTTAAAGTAGTGCCATCCCACCATTGAGAGGTAGGTAGCACCACCGTTGGAGGTGTTCGGGTCAATTCGAGGTTCGGGACATGGTGATCACCAGAGCAATAGGAAGACACCTTAGAAGCTACCCTCATGCCAGGTTCCCGGATCATGAGGACTTACTAAGACATCCTCTACTCGACGATCACCTTTCGAGGCAAGGCAACAGTGAGGCGTACCCTAGGGGTGGTGTGTGATTTGTGTGTCATGTTCAGTTATTTTGTCTTATTCATGTCAAGGTGATCTATGCGTTTGTTTTTATTTAGACATTCATTCTTGCATGCAATTATTAACAGTTAAAAAAGTTGCGAGAAAAGTAAATTCTAAGCTATTACAAACGGCGCGGGTCCACATCGCCAAAATTAACCAAGACCCGATTTGACAGAAAAATAAAGAAAGTAAATAAAGAGTGCGAGAAAGTTAAAAGGTTACATGGCCTTGGGAGAGATACATAAATATTTACAAGAATATTTAAAATTAATGAATTAATTAAGGAGGAATTTAAAATTAAAATTAAATGAGAATGATATTTTTGTGTTTTTTAGATTTAATGAGAAAAAGGAATTAATTCAATTAAATTAAACGGAAAACCCTAATTCTAATATTTTTTTATTTATTATGAAAGAATTAAAATATGATCTAAATTAAAACCTAATTTATTTATGCACAATTTTTAATTTATGAAAATAACTAAATAATATTATTCTAAAAAAAAAAGGGAAAAATTAAAAGAAAAATAAAAAAAAAGATATTAAACCTAAATTCTATTTTTGGTGTTTTTTTATTAAAAAGATTAAAACTATAACCTAATTAAACTAAATATTTACATATATTAATTTATTGAGGAAAATAATTAGAATTAAAAATTATATTTTTATTTGGGCATTTTTTATTTTTATGATGTTTTTTTGTATTTTTTGTAAAAAGGATACTTAATTAAATCAGAAAATAAATAAACAAATAAATAATTAAATAATAAAAGATAAAAGAAAATTAGAAAAGATAGAACCAGGGGGGTTTTCTGTCCCATTATGGAGGTGTAAATTTGAGAGGCCTGGCCCAATTGAGTTTGCATCCGTTGACTTTTCTAATCATGTGCTAGTGCATTGACCACGTTCACCATAGGCCTGGGATCTGAGCCCTTGATCTGCCTCTCCTGGACACCTGTGCGTTTGGATCTTGTGGACACACGGTATGCATCATTGCTGACGCTGCATAGGAAATTGGTTGGAAAAATAATAATGAAATTTGCAAGACCTGGGACTTGAACCCAGGTCTTGAGAGTCACATGCATAGCGTGTTACCAACTGAACCAAACGCTTTTAGTTAACATATAATATCAAATAAATATAATAAATAAAGCATGGTGTTAGTGGACAATCTGGCGCGCATTTTCAAACTAGCCAATCATGTAGTGACAACGAGGTTGTCTTCTTCGTTCTTTCTGAAACACAAGCGTATGGCCACGGTTTTTATAGCGTTGTTTTAGAGGTGATTCAAGAAAATAGCGAATAGCTCCATTCTCAACATAAATAGGGCGCGATGGTATGGATCTTTTCGTCTCTAAGCACTGAGTTCAACCATGGTATTCAGAGGTCCTAATTTTTCTTCTACACAAAATCCCCAATTTCAGAAACCTGCAACCCTAAAAATCGCATATGGTGGAATCGTGTATGATCCATGAAAACGCAATTAAACACCACAGTTAGCTTTAGAACATTAATATGAACATGAATCAACAAAGAAAAATGCAAAAGGATGATGGAATCATGCTGTGCGATTTCAAAGATTTCAAGGTACAGTTGGACTTAGGGGTACCAGTTCAGGGCCTTTTGATTGATGTTAATGATTGAGAAACGTTCAAGGGCGTCTCAGGATGCTAATGGGACAAGAATTGGGGTCTGAATCGAGCTTGAAACTGGTTTTCAGTGTTTGAGTTTTTGTGAAAAATTTTCAATATGCAATGCTTGTTTATGCGCAGCTTTCAGCCTCTAATCATTAGGGTTATGATGCTGAGTATGTATAGAGCATGTTAGGTCAAAAAGATTGAATAAAATCCATTGAATTCATTGTTTGAAGATTTGATTTGCTTAAGGATCTTTTCTAATCTTTTTTCAAGGTTTTTTGTGTCAATTAGTTCCAATCAAGCCAAAACCTTCTATATTAGCATGTGCACGAAATCTCAAGTTCAAATCATGCATAAAAAGATTTGTTTAGGTTAAGTTTATATTTTTCATGTATTAAAATGATTTAAATGAATATAAATTAATATAAATTCAAATAAATAATTAAAAAATATGAAAATACCTCCCTTTGGGCCTAGTGGTCGTGCATAGGCTTGGCATGAAGAAACTTGGAAGAAAAATGGGCCCATTTGCATTTTTAGGCCTTTTGCATCAATGTTGACTTTCAAAAATTTCCAAAAATTTCCCAACTTCCACAAGGCATAACTTGGTCAATTTTTAAGCTTTTCACATGTTCTTGGACATTTTGGAAAGGTCTTTGAGTCCTATAACCAATGCCTTTGGTCCCATGTCATTTTGATTTACCAATCTCAAGTTATGGCCTTTGACTTAAAGTCCCTTTTTGTTGACTTTTGAAAATGACCTATAATGTTGAAATTGATAACTTTTTGTGAGAGCATTTCTTGGACTTGGAACATGAAGATGAATTGTAGGAAATGTCTTTCTCTTCAAAATGAGCTTTGGATGGAATTTTTCTGATAATCCATGTGAAAGTTATGCCCTGGTCAATTTCAGTTGACTTTTTCAGCTGTCCAAATATAGCAACTTTTGCATCTTGATGATTTTCTGAGCCAAACTTTGAGAATCATGATCAAGCATTGATCAAATGATGTTTGTGGCTTCAAAATGATATCTTGACCAAAAATTTGAACTTTTGACTGCCAAATGACCATTTTGCCCCTACAGTTGACTGTAGTGCAATCTAGGGTTTTGACTGTGCAATTTTGAGCTGAATGCCTTGAAACTTGACATGAAGACACTTGACCATCTTTTTAAGCATGTGAGGCTTGATTGGGTCTTTGAAAAGTTCATTTGCTTGACCAGAACTCAAACCCTAGTATTGACTGTATAGAAGACAGTTGAGCTGCACACCCTTGGGGAATTTTGTGACCTTGACTTGGCAATTTCTTGATGAATATGGGAGGGCAAATTTTGGGGTACAACAGAGGGCAACCTCTAAAACGACATATACTCAATGATCGTGTACGAAGGCAACCAAGTGGGGTGTACCCTAGGAGTGCGCATGTGCGACTGTGTTGATTTCAGTTATTTTTATATTTGCACATGTTAAGGGTGATCTAATTTGATTTTAAGATTAAACATTCATTCTTGTCATGCAAACCCTATTATCAAACATCTAACAGTTGTATAGTTTGCGGAAATTAAATTACAAAGCGTCGGGTATTTACATCGCCAAAAGTAACCCTTTGAAAATAAAATAAAGCGGTAAAATAAATAAAAGGTCCTAATTATCTATTACATACCGGAAGCAGATACATTAATTGGATAAAGAAAATAAAGCGCGACGTGAAATTAAATCGAATGAATTAGGGTTTTGACCCTTTTTAAAAGAAAATGCTTTTTTGGTTGTTTTTTATTTTAAGAAAAGAAACTAAATCCTAAATTAAATATTAAATTAATTATTAAATAAATAAATTAAAATAAAAATAATTAATGACATATTTTTTGGAGTTTTTGTTAATTTAAGAAAGAAATTAAAATAATTAAATTATGTTAGTACCTAATGATCTCTAATTGATTTTAAATATTTACAAAATAAATTAAAGTTTCCTAATTAATATCCTAATTAATTAATAATGTTTATTAATAAAAGAAAATAAAAAATCTGAATTTTAATTGGACAAAATGTTTTTTTTTTGTGATTTTTTGATAAAAAAAGAAATTAATTATTGGTTAGAAAATTAATTAAACAAAATAAAAAAATTAAATTAAATAAATAAAAGTGTGAGAGAAAGAGAGTTTGGGCCTGGTTTTAAGGGTGTAGGTAGCAATTTGTTGGCCCATTAAGCTGGTCCGTTTGGACTCTTGTGATCCAATGCATGAGCGTTGACTGAGTCCATGATGTGCCCTCAAGGCTTGGCCACCAGATCTGGCCATCTGGCGTGTTGATTGATGCGGGAGTATGGTGCGTCTTAGACTGGCATGTGCACTAGATTATCTGTAAACAAATAAGAAAATGCATTTTTGCTGGAGGCAGGGATCGAACCCCTGACCTCCAGCCTTTGGATCCTTGAACGCTTATGTGGCCACCACTAGGCCAAGCTGCTTCATTTGTAATAACAATACAAACATAAAATAATATATAAAAAACAAAATATATGGCCAGAAATAAAAAAAGCGCGTAAAATATTTGAACAGGCGAATGAATGGACGATGCGTCTTTGTCCCTGTCCTCTAAACCTGCAAATTTTACCTGCGGATTTTCATCCGCAGCTAAAAGCGTTGCCTCGTTCTAAAATCCTCTCCAGGCCATGAAAATGATTTCTAAGGACATGGATGAGTTCGTCTCAACCTGCTGATCACAACCATGTCCATCATGTAGATCAATTTTACCTGAAACGAAAACCCCCAAAAACTCCAAAAAAACCCTAACTATGGTGGATTACAATATAAGTCAGATAAACAAAATCAAGTAATACAAAAAGCTTGCAAATGATGAGTGGATTCAGAATATGCAATTATTTTAATCAATGGATGCAAGAATAAATATCTTCGATTTCAAGAACATGGCGGATCCGTGAGGTACTTACAGTGCCTTAGGAAGCTTGAAAACGCGTGGTTTGGATTGGTTTTGCTTGTGGAGGTTGCCAGGAAGCAATTGTGATGCTTGCCAAGCCCTAAAAACGCCTCTAACCTTGATTTTGATCCCACACTTTTTCTTTGTTTTTGTAAGTCTTGTTCTGCCTCTACCAGTGATCTCTAACCCTTATTCTTGTGTCTTTCGCTTGCTTATGTATTGCACATTGTATTGGGGTTCAAACTTCTGTCCAAATCTCCCTCTATCAATGATTTTGATGTGGATTTGATTTGCCTTTACAATCTTTCCAAATTTGATCCAAATCACATCTTCTTGTGTATAATGACCTTGATACGAGTTTGATTGTAAAGCTAGCTGTAATTGGAGCCTGAAATGATCACAAGATCTTTAACTTTCAATGTTTTTGATTTTATGTGATTTTATTTGATTTAAAATGAATTAATGCAAATAAAAATCAAATTAAATAATAAAATAAGATATGGACACATGCCCAAAGCTGGAGCACGTGGGCAATAAGGAAAACTCAAAACAAGTGAAAAAGAATGGGCCCATTTGGCAAAATTTGAAGTTTTAGGGATAGTTGACTTTTGGCAATTTTGCAAAAAAAGTCCAACTTCAACAATGCATAACTTCTTCAATTTTGAACTTTTGGAAGTGTTCTTGGACTTTTTAGAAAGCTTGAGATGTCCTGTAATCAACAATTTTTGTCTCATCTCATTTTGATATTCCATGCTCAAGTTAGAAGCTTTGACAAAAAAAGGTGTTTTTTTTACTTTCAAAAATGACCTATAATGTCAAAATTCATAACTTCTTGTGAGTGCATAATTTGATCTTGGGGTATGTCGATTGTTTATAGGGAATTGCATCCTATTCAAAATGATCTTTGGATGGGTCATTTTTCATAAAGTATGATAAAGTTATGCTTGGTCAAAGTTGAGTTGACTTTTCCTACAAAACCCTAATTTAACAACTTTTGAATCTTGAGCAATCCTTGATGAATCATGATCAACCCTTGATAAAATGATGAAATATACTTCAAAATAAGAATGTTGACAAAAATTCTTGAAGTTTGACTGTATGTAGGTCACAGTTGACTTTTGCCCTAGCACAGTCGATTTTTGGACCTTTTGAGCCATTGAGTGAGCAAAATTCCTCTGCAAGGCTTGAAACTTGACATGGATGATCTTGAGAACATGTTAGGACATTGGTGAGCACTTAAGGTCACTTGGACTCAAGGATCTTGATGCAACACAAAACCATAATTTGAGTAGACTGCCTTAGGAGAGAGCTTGTCTGGTCAACCCTTGGACTACTTTGAGCAACCTGGAGATTTTTCTTGCAATGTTTTGAGAAATATGGGAGAGCAAATTTTGGGGTACAACACTGGTGGCCTACACGACATTGATATCGGGAATTCTGAGAGGATGCTCGTCGGTCATCCTATGACAGTGCTGACTTGGGAGGCCAAATGATTGATATTGCCCTATGGATAGTGGAAGGTTTGGGTTACGGGCGTGTGAGCCATACCAAGGGAAAGGTCTAGACTGGGCCCATTCAAGCTGTCGGGCCAGTCCAGAACAGTAGCTCCCCAAGTCGTTGCTTCAAGTTACATGAGTGATGACTTTAACACTTGCTCGAGGAACGGGTGCGTCTTACAGGTAAATGGGTGTTTCCCATTGCGCGTTTCTCGTGGGGAGATGGGGAGTTAGATGTTAGGACCTTTGAATTTGGAGAAGTAGCGTGTTTTGGGAAGCGTACTAGCAAAACGGCACAATGATGACCTAGGGCTAGGGTGTAATGATGACGACCCTAGGGTTCCCCAGGCACGTGTCTTGTATGTGCGGATTGTTTTAGCTATAAATACGAGAGGAATAGGGTGTTTAGTATTTTTCGTCTTCTCTCTCAACTGCTCGTATTAGCTCGACTTTCGGACACCGTTGTTCGTTTGAATTTTTCTTCTCGCAGCTGCTTACTTCCATCCTTTCTTCCACTATTAACTAGTAAGTTTCTAATCCTTTATTGTTGTTCCCTCTTATTAGTTTGCATTTTCGCCTGTTACTTTCTAGAGATGTATGTTGTTAGGATTTAGGGTTCCGTTTGCGAGGAAGCCGTTGGAAAGGGTTAGCAGTAGACAATGTTTCTGTAGTTTAGAATCGTCAGAGCCGTCGTGAGGTCTCCTCGGGGACCTCATGGTGTGTTCTAGACTGCTCATTAGGGCTTAGCAATTTTTCTACAATTATTGCCCGTCGTTACACCGGAGTGAGGGTTCTGGTCCGGTATATGATCCTCATTTCCCAGCGCCCTTTCGCTTGTTTAGTGGTGGAAGGGTGGTTCTGGCATTGATGTCGAGCTCATCTTTTTCCTATGCTTTTCAGGTGTTATGGCTGATAATGCCCGGGTCTATATTTCGAGTGAATCCACACTGTCCTCGGGAAATTCCTCAGACGAGACGAGTAGTTCGTCGAGCATCCTAGAAATTTTCGGGGATGTGCATAATCAAATGGAACAACAAACGGGAAGGGGTGATATGAAGATGACTCCCGCCGAATAGGGTTTCCTGTTTACTCCTGTGAACGAGGAGGAGCCTCGGGATTGGGTCGCGAACGACCCTTGGGTTTGGCTATCATTTTTTTATGAGCACCGAGAGGATGTCTTTACAGACGTGTACACTCACGAGGAGGGGGCCCAGGTGGAATGTTCGTTATACATCCCCGAGAAGGAGAGAAGAATTTGCTCGAAATACTACAAGAGGAGGATCCCAATGTATTACATCGTATTTCATGAGATGGGTCTTCGCCTCTCCTTCTCTGACTTCGAGGTGGCCGTATTCATGCATTTGTGTGTGGTTCCTTCCCAACTGCATCCGAACGGCATCACGTTTATGCGAGTGTTCGAGATAGTTTGCGATCATTTAAAGATAGGGGCCACCATTCCCTTGTTCTTTTACTGCTTCCACCTTTAGAGGAGCAAGGTGGACGGAAAGTAAGGATGGTTTCCTTGAAGAAAGGAAATGGGAAGCTATTTAAAGCCTATTTGGAGTCTCTCCACTTTAAAGATAAATACATTCTGGTGTAACCTTCGCTAAACTAGGAAGGTACTCCTCGACTGAACGAGCTAGGAGAGCCCATTGCAAAGTTGGTTTATAAGTTCCTATTCCAATGGACGAGGAAGCATTTTGATAGCGAATTGGGCTCCTATATCTGAAGAGAAGAGGAGCTTTGAGAAGAGGATATGGAGAGCTTCGTAGTCCTGACCGTGTTCGTGGATCGAATACCTCGCGTCCAACGAGTTGGTTGGGGAGGTAGATCTGTATTGGACAAAAGCATGGAGCTTGTATATGAGTCGGGCCTCATAAACATCAAGGAGATCCTCGAAAGCGAGGACCCCGTTAGATACTTGGGTATATATATATATATATATATATATATATATATATATATATATATATATATATATATATATATATATATATATATATATATATATATATATATATATATATATATATATATATATATATATATATATATATATATATATATATATGTGTGTGTGTGTGTGTGTGTGTGTGTGTGTATGTGTGTGTGTGTGTGTTTCTAATAGTAGTAAGTGGTCGTCATTTGTTTGGCTCCTTGTTTACTGACTATGCTTCTTTTTGTTTGTTTTGCAGATAACATGAATCCTGCTCGGGAGTGCTTGGCTAAGACTCTTGCTTCCAGAGCGAGGAGGGCCCTAAAGGATGCACAGACTGGTTCGGGGCCAGCTCTTTCCTCGAGGTCGGGTGACTCATCTTTGGCCTAGGCTACAATCGCTCTTTCCCCTGTTGTTGTTTCCTCGAAGGCGAAGAGGCCGCAAGCCGAGGCGAGTGTTGACCTGACCGGTGAAAAAGGGAAAGGGACGTATGACCTTCCTCCCAGCTGGTTGGAGAAGTCTTTTTTCGAGGGCACGACCCTCCATCTTCCCCGGGCCAAATCTCTTCACCTCGAGGGAATGGGCCACCTGAAGAAGAGGGTGATGTTGGCGCAAGATGCTAGCGGTCTGATGCGGATTTTGGAGATGGAGGTTGCTCACACCGAGGGGATTTCCTCTCAGGAGACATAGATGAAGAACCTTTGGGCCAAGCTGGCTACGAGCGAGAAGGCCTTGGTCGAGAAAGATAAAGCCCTGAAGATGTCTGAGGAAGAATCAGGGAGGCTCTCCGAGGAACGCATGATTCTCTTGCTCGAAAAAAAGGACCTTTAGGGAAAGGTGGCGGCCCTGACTGCTGAGATTACGCCCGCTGAAGATGAGCCGGAGGATACAAAGGATATGAAGACTCGGGCTGAGCTGGTTTCTCATTTCCAGTTGGTCGTGGACGATGCCCAGGCTGCTTCAGAGGGGAGCTTCCAAAATACTGTAAAGCAGCTACGCGTGTTGAACCCCGGTGTTAAGCTTAACACCTCAAAAATGGGGGACAATTATTCTGTAGCTGCCGGTCAGATTCTGGTCCCTGATTATCTCAAGGATATCGTCACCCAGCCGACCAAAGGTCCCGCCCAACTGTCGCTCGTTGCTGAGGGAGAATCGGAAGGATGATTGTTTTATGTTTATATCGGCCTGCATGCCGCATTCGTTGTATTTTTTTTGGGCTATTTCCCGTTTATGTGATATTCGCACATCATCGGCCCAAGTGGTTGTTTTATTTAAATTCTGGCCAATGGTCGTTTACTATGAATATCTAACTTGTGTTTTTTGCATGTTTGTTGATAAACTAGCCCGTTTAGGACGTTTTTCATGTTGCTAAGAGTTTATAGAAGGGATTTGCTTGTTCGGAATGTTTGTCAGTGTGGGGAAACTGATCAAACGATTAGGATGAATACTGGGTGAGGGCCGAAACTCAGGTCTGGTTTCAAGGGACCCGGGTTCGACGGCGTGAACTTCCCGTCGCGAGTTGGGCATTCTACTGTCATGGCATAAGGACTATGGAGCTCGGTCGAGTTATCCACATTTGCCTGAAGGTGAGCTTATCAATAGAGCGGAGCGGAGCCCCCTCTGAATACTTTGGGTGCTATGCTTGTTCCTAGGCATGCATGCATGGTCGGGCCTGGGTGAGTTTGTCTTTGTCGACCAAACTCACCGATTGATCAGTGTTTTTAACAGTAATATTATTTTAACTTTTCAGCGTTCCATGACCAAACGACTTGTTCCCCTTGTAAGTTTTCCAAGTAGTATGCTCCAATCCCCATTTTTGCGTAGATGCGATAAGGACCTTCCAGTTCACTACGAGCTTGCCTTCACGGGATTCTTTGTGATTTCTCTTTAAGACAAGGTTTCCGACCTTAAACTCTCGTCTTACGACCTTGGCGTCGTAGCGCATGGCTATTTTTTGTTTGACTGAGGCCTCTCGTAGGGCCGCTTCTATTATGATTTCTTCCACCAGATCAAGTTCTTCGTGGAGGGAGGTGTCATTCATCTCCTCGTCGGGAGGTGCCTCGGTTCTCTCGGAAGGTTCCTCGATCTCTACAGGAATGACGACCTCCGTCCTATAAGCTAGTTAGAAGGGATTCTCCCCTATGGACAAATGTGAAGTTGTTCGATATCCCTAGAGTACATTGTAATTACTCGACCCGTCACTTCTTGGTTTCATCCAACCTTCACTTGAGGTCCCTGAGTATTACTCTGTTCGAAGACTCGGCTTGGCCATTCATCTGGGAATGCTCCACGGAGGCGGAGTATTGGGTTGTGCCCAGTCTGGTGACAAATTCATTAAAGGTGTAGTCCGTGAACTGGGTCCCATTGTTGGTGACTATCGCTTGTGGGATGCCAAAGAGAGCGATTATATTTCTTTTATAGAAGCGGAGGACGTTTTGGGCGGTGATTTTGGCTAAAGCTTCGGCTTCTATCCATTTGGTGAAGTAGTCGAACGCTATGATTAAGTATTTGTTCTGATTGGTCCCGACCATGAATGGACCGAGGAGATCCAGTCCCCACTAGGAAAAGGGCCAGGGAGAAGAGAGGGATTTAAGCTCATTAGGAGGAGCTAAATGCATGTCTACATGCCGCTGGAATTTATCGCATTTCTTCACGTTCTCTTTTGCATCATGCTGCATGGTGCGCCAGTAATATCCTTCCCGCAAGGCTATTCTTGTGAGGGATCTCTGGCATAGATGTTGGTCACTGATGCCCTAGTGGATTTCGAGTAAGACGCGCTTTGCCTTGCTTCGGTCGATGCATTTGAGAAGTGGAATGGAAAATCCTGTTTTGTAAAGTTTGCCTTTGACCAAAACGTCCGAGCAAGCTCTCTGCCTAACAACGGCCACTTATTTCAGGTCGTCGGGGAGTTTTCCCTTAGTGAGATAGTTGTGTACGGGGGTCATCCAACAATCGTTGTCTCTGATGGCAAAAACTTCTAAGGTAGAACATGGATTTTGGGTGCACGGTCGAGGAAGTATTTCCTGTATCACCGATTTATTCCCTCCTTTTCTCTTCGTGCTCGCCGACTTAGATAACATATCTGTAGGGGCGTTATGCTCGTGGAGAACGTGTTGTATGTCCATAGATTTAAATTTCTTTTTCCTCTCCTGGACTAGGGCCCAATATTGGGCGAGTTGGTCGTTTTTGACCTGATATTTTCCCTGGACTTGAGAGGCGACCAACTGAGAGTCGATGAAGATTTTCACTTCCTCGGCTTCCAGTTCTTTGGCCAGTCATAAACCCGCAAGGAACGCCTCGTATTTGGCCCGATAGTTGGAGGTTGAAAAGGAAAGGGCGAGGGATACATCGATTAGGGTCCCTTCCTCGTTTTCCAATATAATTCCCGCGCCTCTGTCGGTCGAACTGGAGGTGCCATCAATGAAGATCGTCCAACAACGTGATCCGTCAGGATCAGTGGGTGATGTCATTTCAACTACGAAGCTGGACAAGGCTTGGGCCTTAAGGGCTTTCCTTCTCTCGTATTGGATATCGAATTAAGAGAGTTCCAGAGACCATTTCAACATTCTGCTGGCCATATCTTGTCTTCTGAGTAGTTGTTTCATTGGTTAATATGTCCGGACCACTATTGTGTGGGCCAATAAGTAGTGTATGATTCTCCTTGTTGTGTTAACGAGGGCTAGAGATACTTTTTCAATTTGTTGATATCTTTCCTCTGGGCCCCGCAGGGCCTTGCTCGTAAAGTAAATTGGTCTTTATCATTCTAGAGTTTCTCTTATCAGTGTCACGCTTATTACCTCGGAGGCGACAACCAGATAGAGGTAGAGGACCTCGTCTTTCTCGATTCAAGAAAGGACGGGTGGCTGCGACAGTGCTCGTTTCAAATGAACGAGGGCTTGTTCGCATTCGGGCGTCCACTCGAAGGTGGATTCCTTGCACAGGAGATTGAACAAGGGAAGCGCGTGCTGAGAAGACTTTTCCACGAATCGAGAGAGGGAAGTGAGCATGCCATTCAAGATCTGGATTACCTTTTTCGAGGTGGGCATCGGAACTTCAAAAAATGCTAGATATTTGTCAGGGTTTGCCTCAATGCCTCGTTTCGTCAGATGGAATCCGAGGAACTTTCCTGCATGTACGCCGAAGGTACATTTTTCCGGGTTGAATCACATCCGACATTTTCGAGCTTGCTCGAATACTTTCTTTAAGTTGGCGGCATGGTCGAGCTCTTCGGTGGACTTGACGATCATGTCATCTATATAGACTTTGAGCATGTCACCTATCTCGTTTGGAAAGACTTTGTTCATCATGCGTTGATATGTAGCGCCCATGTTTTTCAGGCCGAAGGGCATTACATTGTAGTAATAGTTGCCCGACTCTATCATGAAAGTGGTTTATTTTTTGTCTATTTTTTCCATGGGGATCTAGTTGTAACCAGAGTATGCATCCATGAATGATAGAAATTTAAAATCGACCGAGTTGTTGACCAGTTTGTCAATATTGGAGAGAGGATAAGCATCTTTCGGGCAAGCCCGATTGAGATCAGTATAATCAATACACATGCGCCACTTTCCATTAGATGTTTTCATAAGAACTACATTTGAGATCCAGGTTGTGTACTGGGCTTCATAAATAAAATGTGCCTCTAGGAGGTATTTTACAGCTAGTTCAGCAGCCTATGCTTTCTCGGACGACTGCTTTCTTCCGTGTTGCGCGACCGCCTTGAGGGCAGCATCTATATTCAAGTGATGGCATGCGATCTCTAGATCTAAACCAGGAATCTCAGCCGCATTCCAGACGAACAGATCAACATTCTCCTTTAGGCAAGCTTTGAGTTTCTTTTTTGTCCTAGCAATCGATTTCCAATGAAATATCAAACAAAAATGACTTAAGCAATTTGTCGAACACTTGGTATGAAATTAATTCAAACAATAATTTTTCTTTGATTTTGTTGATATGAGAAACCAATTACAATCACATATATTGCAATCAACTCAACAAAATATTTTGATGTATTTGACAAAACAATATCTATATGTATCAATTGCACGATGAATGATAGAGAGAGAGAGAGATAGAGAGAGAGAGAAATTTTTTTAGGTAGTTCCCTAATCGACCTTGTTATGGGTACGTTTGCCCCCAATTCCAATGGAATTTAGATAATGAAAATAAACCTTTGCAAATGTAGTTTACAAGAGAAAAAGTAGAAATTCAACCCTCCAAACCCTATGGTTGATGTTGATCCTATTTTCTTCTCTTACCTTGATCTTGAGCAAGAGAAAGTAAATCAATACTTCCAATTTAATCCTCCGGTTACCGCTAATCCTTTGACAAAATCTCATTTCTTTAAAGCTTTCACCCGGATGAATCTAAATTGTGAACGTATTATGACCCAAGATTACCAAAGTGATACTTCGGTTACCGTTACTCCATTGAAATAAACCTCATTCTTCAAAGCTTTCACTCGGTTGAATCCAAATTGCGCAATCTTGTGAAAAACTCCCAAATTAATCCTTGATCTTAAAAGAAAATCCCAATTGGATTTATCTTGAAACCCACAAAGAATTCTCAACCCAATTTGATTACAACAATCCTAAATTGGACCTTATCAACCTAAATCTAGATGGAACCCAACAAAAATGATTATGTATAATTATTGTGTGTATGAATAGAGAGAGGTTGAAGGTGATGGCAATGCTTTATATATATATGGTTTCAATGAATGAGAAAAGACACATGAATTCTATTTATATGATGTGTGTTAAGTGAGAAAAAAACAGAAAAAGCATTAGATATTTTTACATGTTTTTGAAAAATAACAGTATGTGTTCACCTGAGCCATTTATGTCTCAGCACATAGTAAAAAATTTACTGCTATATGTCAACTTGAAAGTCGTATGTGTCGACCTATGATGAACATAAACTTCTGGTTTTGAAAACATAAAGCATATGCCGACCTGTGGCTCATATGTGTCGGCCTATAGAAGTATTTTTACTTCTATGTGTTGACCTATAACACGTATGTGCCAACATATACTAAACATAAAGTAATTTTCAAAAAATGTTTCGACATGTGTCGACCTATGGACTTTATGTGTCGACCTATAGTGAACAAAATGTAGATTTTCAAAAATTGATTTAGTATAGGTTGACCTAAAGAAGGTGTGTGTCGACCTATGCATATCTTTTTCATAAAAACACTTGATTTTCAACTTGTAAAACATATCTAACATGATTTTAAGTTTCCTAAAGATAAAAGGAACATCTAGACATAGGAAGAAAGGTCTAATGTACTTAAATACTACTTCCTAGTTTTGACATCATTCAAAACATCTAAAAGGATAATGCATTCACATACTCCCATTTTTTGATGATGGCAAAACATTCAAAGTATTTGTTGTCTTGATCATAGCTCCCCGTGAATATATTCATCTTAAACTTTGATCTTGCATAAACTTCTCCCCCTTTGACAACACTAAAAAGAAACAAAGCCATATGGAAGACGTGATAAGTATCATACAAAAATTTACAACAACATATATATCACTCAGAGGCGTTGCAAAGATAAATTATTCAATGATAATGTGCACTCACATAAAATCACATTAAAGTGAAAATGCATAAACATAAGTAATCATTCAACTCAGACAAAACCCAACATAAATTCATTACAAATTTACTAGAATGAAGTTAGAATAGAACATAAATCATAACATGCTCAATCACAATAGCATCACATATACTTCAAATGTGAAGAATTTATATCATGGAATACATATAATGTTGAATTACAAATGATTAAAACATGACATCACTATAACTATATGAATTGAAAACACTTATTGGTTAACAATATTTTTTTTTGGAAATGAGAAGCCATGGGATTGAATCATACATCAAATATATCACATATTTTCGAAACATAAACACGTAATGCAATTACAAGTGACATAGATAGCAACACGAGAGAATAAAAACTTACGAACAAAGAGATAAGTAAAATGATATTACCTCATTGGACGAAATACGAAGGAAGCACTTTCATGACAAGGAACTTTCGAATGAATGTTGAAACAACTGTAAGGCGTGCCTTTAAACTATATGAATTTAACGTTCATACCACCTTCATCTTTCTCTAAGATCCCATTTGATAATTTGAGTGTCAAATGACACATAAACATTCCTTCTTTGAGTTATCTTAGAGTGTGTAGTCACGTTTGGTGATGTCTCTAAGAATATTGTCGATTTGATATCAGAATATCATCTACTTTAGATGGAGTTCCATTCTTTTCATATTTAGGATCATCTTCCTCCTCCTCACGTTTACCACTTCAGGCTGATCAATTTCGTCTTTGGTATCTTTGAGTGTGTATTCTGAAGATACACCTACATCATGAAAAGAAATACCTTTCTCAACTTTTCTGGGTTAATATTTATCAAAAGTGACATGAAAGAATTCTTCAACAACAAGTAACAATAATGATAGTAGTAGAAGAGGGATTTACCTACACTACCTTTACCAAACATAACACCCTTGATTTTGTCTTTGTAAGTCACATATCAATTTTCCTTGGCACAAAGTGATAAGTGGTTTCTCCACCTATATTCAAAGTCAATTTTAGTTATAGTTTCTTTATTATGTCAAGTGTTTTATTTCATTCTTCTAGGTTTGGTTGTGTATTTTGTTTTTTTCAGACTTAGAGGAATAAAACCAGGAAAATCAGTGCAAAAAGTGCAAATTTGGAGTTTCAGAGGAAGTCTTAAAAAACCAAGCTATATGGTGACTGACATGGCCACCTGTGTCACCTGACACAGGCCGCGTCAGAAGAGAATGCAAAGCTTCAATTTGGAAGAAGAGGCAAAGGATGACACGGGTGCCCGTGTTAGATAACACGACCCGTGTTAAAAGGTCTCCACAAGATGTGTTTTGTGAGAGATGGACAGAGGCCAACACGGGTTCCTGTGTCAGGTGATACGACCCATGTTGGCCAGTGTGATCGGTGGATTTAGAACTGACTGTTTAACGCTGGTTCGCGAAATGTCGCGGAAGCAAGAGTAGCCACCGGCTTTTATTTTTCTCCAACATGGAAAGGACAAAAGCACAACAAAATTCCTTATGAGAATAGTTCTCGGTTCGGGAGGTAGATTTATAGAAAGGGAAGGTGTTAGCACCCTTTCTATCCATGGTTATCCATGGGCTCTTAGATACTTGCTCTTATGTTTTCAAAATGTTTGTTTGCTTTTCAAAATGTGAGTGGGTTTTGCAAAAGTTTCTTTGAAAGATTTCTGAATAACTCTTGTATCTGTCCTCAAGAGTGTTTGAAAAATTGTTTTGAAAGTCTTTTGAAAGTGTCAGTGTGAAAAGGTTTTTGTTTTGTTTTTTAGAAGAGATCAAGTATCTATGAGTCATCTACCTACCTTAAGGAATTAGGCTGTGTAAATGTCCTTAAGGTAGTGTCATCCCACCATTGAGAGGTAGGTAGCACCACCATTGGAGGTGTTCGGGTCAATTTGATTGTAGGGACAGTGTGGTCACCAGAGCAACAGTAAGACACCTTAGAATCTACCCTTATGTCCTAGATCCTTTTTTAATCCGAGGCAACCGTTTCGAGGCGACTGGATCTTAGACATAAGAGCGACCGCTAAAACGTCCTATACTCGACGAAGACGTTTCAAAGGCAACAGGTGAGGCGTACCCTAGAAGTGGTGTGTGTATTTGTGTGTTGTTTTCATGTATTGTTTTATCATTGATCATGGCATCGTGAGCTACACGTTGTTTTTAATTGACATACATTCTTTCATGCGAGTTTAGCAGTTAGGAGTGCGGAAAATTAAAAGACGGAAATATAAAAGCTACGCTATTACAAGGCGCGGATCTATACATCGCCAAATTACAAAGACCCGTTTCTGATAAAATGCGGAAAGTAAAACCTAGTTACTATTACATCCGGAAGGCAGTTACATAATGATCGATAAGAAAATAATGCGCGAAAAGAATAAATTAGAACGTTCGAGGGTTTTGACCCTTTTGAGAAATTAAATTGAATTAAAGCCTAATTAATTATTTAATTGGAAAGAAAATGTTTTTTATGTTTTTGAAATAAAGAGAAGAACTTACAAGGAAACCCTAATTCTAGATTATTTTTAGTTATTAAAGAAAATATTAAAGTTACCCTAATTTATACTAATTAATTAATTTACACGTTTATTTACAAAAATAGTAGTAATTAATAAGAATAAATAATGATAATAATAATTAATTATGAAAAAGATGAAAGTGTCAAAACCTAATTCTACGCATTTTTTATTTACTAAAAAAAAGTGTTAAAATTAAACCCTAATTTAACTAAGTTAGTTATTGAAATTTATTTACAAAAATATTTTAATGATGAAATTAATAATAATTAAATATAAAACACATTTTTTTGGTTTCTGATTTTTTATTATGAAAATTATTTTATGGTGAAAAAAACAATTAAAACATTAAAAAGAATTAGAAAAGAAAATCAAATAAAATAAAAAAAGATGCAAACCAAAGGGGGTATCAGGCCCAGAATGGAGGTGTTTGGAAGTAATTCAGGCCCATTAGACAAAGGCCTCGTTTGACTTTCCAGATTGAGTGCATGCTGTTGACTGGAGTGTACTATGGAATTCGTTCAGTGGCCCTTGGATTATTGATCAGGACATCTGGCAAGCCAACGCGTGAGGATGCATGATGGAGCTTTGAAGGAGGCGCTGCACTAGAATACATTAAGACAAAAATTATGAATTATATGGGGGGACCTTGGAATCGAACCCAGGTCCCAGAACTCACCAAGCCTCGTCCCCTACCAATTGAGCTATTGCGCGCGTTTGTACGTATAAGGGAAAACAAATATTATATAAGAAAACAAAGATTAATGGTATAAAACAAAAAAAACGCGCCAGATATTTGAATCACCCAACCACGCTTGGACACCTCAGCTTTCTTCTTCGTTTGCACCTGTAACATGAATGAGATAGCGGGGGTTTTAAACCCCCACTAAGTGTAATAATGGAAAATAGCGATTAGAAGAGGGGTTAATATAAATTGAGCGCGAGGGTTTCAATTGATCAGGCTTCTTGCAACGAGTTCATCCATATTGGTCTTGAGGTCCAATTTTACAATATATGGAAACCCCCAATATTGAAGCTCTGAAACCCTAAAACATGTTAATGGCAAATCACGATACAGGGCCTTATAATGCAATCAAATCATATCATTAGCTTCAGAAGGTTCCTGTGAATACCAAACAACCAACAATATGCATCAAATGCGCATGAATTATGATATGAATTTCTGGAAAATATGGCAAATCGTATAGCTTATGTTCTTCGATTCCTTGCGTGTTTGGACTGGTTCTTGATGCTAGTAGACTCCTGGAAGGTCCAACAATGTATTAGAATCCTTTTTATGCTTTGAAACATCCTGCAACTATGAAATCAGTTTCCAAGTTTTTGTTGAAATTTTTCAATTTGGTTATGAGTTTTCAGCAGCTTTTTCGTGTCCTGTGGAATAGGGTTAGGTTGTGCATAAGTATGTGATCAGAATTAGGTCAAAAATAAGCCCATGGATCCATGAATTTATGATTTGAATATTTGATTTTCAATTATGTGTTTTTCAATCTTTTTTCCATGAAAACTTTGCCAATTATGGAAGATCTTGTCCCCTTGGATGATGCACGAAATCTTTAGCATATTTGGAGTATATTTGCTGCACAAAAAGATTTGAAAAAGCATATCTTTGAATTTTCCCATAATTAAATCTAATTAAATGAATTAATATAAATATAAATTCAATTAATTAATCAAAAATAAGAAAATAAATTATTTTGAGCTCAATGTGTCGTGCATAGGCTTTGGGTAATGATTCAAGGAAGAATTTGAGGCCCATTAGCAAATTTGAAGTGTTTTAGGCAAAGTTGACTTTTGAAAGTTCCCAAAAATTTCCCAACTTCTCCAATGCATAGCTTGCTCCATTTTGAAGCTATTAACATGTTCTTGGACATTTTGGAAAGGTCTTGAAGTCCTCTAACCAATTCCTTTAATCCCATGTCATTTTGATTTACCAATCTCAAGTTATGGTCTTTGACTTAAAGTGCCTTTTTGTTGACTTTTGAAAATGACCTATAATGTTGAAATTGATAACTTTTTGTGAGAGCATTTCTTGGACTTGGAGTGTGAAGATGAGTTGTAGGAAATGTCATTATCTTCAAAATGAGCATTGGATGGAATTTTTCTGATAAACCATGAAGAAGTTATGCCTTGGTCAATTTGCAGTTGACTTTTTCAACTGTCCAAAAATAGAAACTTTTGCATCTTGAGACTTTTTGAGCCATGCTTGTGGAATCATGATCAAGAATTGATCAAATGATGATTGTGGCTTCAAAATAAGATGTTGACCAAAAATTTTGACTTTTGACTGTCAAATGACCATTTTGCCCCTGCAGTTGACTGTGAAGCATTTAGGGTTCTTGACTGTGCAACTTGATGCTGTGAGTCTTGAAACTTGACATATGGATGTGTGATACGGTGGGAGAACTGACTTGTGTTTTGCGTTCGTATTCGCACTTGTGCGGTTGAGCAAGAGTCGCCACCGACTTTTTACTTTATCCTAAAGGAAAGGTTAAAAAGCACAGCAAAAACCTTTTGAGATATTTCGTGAGTTCGGGGGGTAGATTATGAAAAGGGAATTAGCACCCTTTTCATCCATGGTTATCCATGGGCTCTTAGTTACTTGGTTTTTTAGATCACTTGCCTTGTTTTTCGATTGCTTTGAAAATGGTGTGTGTGTGGGTGCTTTTTGAAAATGTTTTGGAAAAAGATGCCTTGTCTTAGGCAACTAATGTATTTGAATCGTGTTTGAGTGTTTTACAAAAGTGTGAATCTTTTCGAAAAGATGTTTTCAAATGTTTTTGAGAGTTTGTTTGAAAGTGTTGTGGATCGTGGTTTTTGAAAAGAAGGCAAGTGTTTTTTGCAAGTTTGATCTCAAGTAACTAAGAGTCTTGTCTACCCTATTGTACTCAAAGGTTTTTGTCATGTTTTAACCCTTTTTTAACAATTTTGTTCCACCATTGAAATTGATGGACAATCTTGCGTTTAGGAAGTTTATTCGGGACAGGCGCGGGTCATCGTATGGACCATGAATGCAATGATGCCAAGTGTCTTTGGCAATTTGTTTTGAAGGGACTATGATCATTCCGTTTAGGCAACACTTTGAGACTTATGATCATTTGATTTTGTTTTGCCAAAGATACTCGACGTGCAAGCATGGCCCATTTTGGAAGGCAACATGTGGGATTACCCTAGGGGGTGCAAGTGTGATTGTGTATTGATTACATGTATTTGTCTTGTATTAGGTTATCTGGCGCCTGATTTTATGTACATACAAACCCTAGGTCTAACCATGGTATAATTTGGAAAACTGTAAATTGCGGAATGTAAATCTACGCTATTACAAAATAGTGTCCGGGAGTGGGGGTATAAATGTACAAGGGGATGAGACTTATAGTACCCAATAATTTACAACCAAATCGAATGTGCGATCAATATGTAAATATCAAATATACAAATATAAGATAAAATGTGTATAGGGCAATGTGAATGTATTTGTGTAAGTGTACAAGTGTATATGTATGTGAATTGTGTATGTGTAATTATGTACAAGTGCGAAGTGTGAAGTTGAATCGTATTAGGGTTTGACCTAGAGAAATGTTTTAAATGAATTTTTGATTTTTGTATGTTTAATTATGTACAAAAGAAAAATGAAGTGTTTTTGATTAAAATGTTAAGTTTTAATTGGAGAGTTTTTTAGTCAAATGTTTGTGAGTTTAATATTAGAGAAAATGAATGTATTGAATTATTATGTACAAAAATGTTAATTAAAAAGTTGCAATTTTAATTATGTGTGAAAAATGTATAATGTGTACAAATATGCATTTTAAATAAAAAAAGTATTTTCAATTTAATTATGTATATAAAAAAAAAAGAAAAGATAATATATACAAATTAATGTTTTAAAATGTATGTACAAAAAGTATTATGTCCAAAATTGAATTATGTGTGTTAAGAAATATATTTTATTTTTATGTACAAATCTCTATCTAAAAAGATGTTTTAATCATATGATAATAAAAAAAATGTTTTAATTAGGTTAGTATTTTTAATTAAATTAAGTATATATAAAATGCTTTAGTTAAATTGTAAATAAAAAAGAAAGTATTTGCATTAAAATGATTTTTTTTTGTAAAGCAAATGAAATGTTTTCATAAAAATATTAAAGGGTTAGTATTAATATATAAAAGAAGAATAGGTTAAATGAATATTGTTGATGAAAATGAAAAGAGGTTAATGTTTAATGGGCTTTGGGGTAATCAGGAAACGGGTCAGGCCCTTTGTCAAGTTTGAAATGAAATTAGGGTTAGGCGTTTGGCAGTTCAGAACAAGGGCTAGGGTTAATCAGCGGCGGCGCGTTCGTGGTATCCGTCTTCTCCGATCAAACTTCACTTCCCTGAACGCTGAATGTGATGCCTAGTGATGCCGAGCCAACCCAACGCCACCTCCGGTTCCTCTCATCTCCGCGATTGGACTAAACCTAAACGGATAGGGTAACGATCTCACCTTCTCTATTTTAGAATTTTCACTCTTCTTCTTGCTTAGTCTGAGTTATAATCTCACTCGTTATTATCGTTTGTTTTTCTTTTCTTGAGATTGAGAAGGGGACGAAAAGCTACCTTAATTTTGGGAGATGGAGGAAAGGGAACCGGAACTGGAGGCGTTGAGGCGGAGGCCCGGTGGCGAAGCTGGAAACAAGCTTGGGAAAGTTTGGTACTTTTACATTTGTTACCGTTTTAGGGTTTGCTGATGATATGTACTGAGGAACCCTAATGTTCACTTCTTTACCTCTTCTTCTTTATGTCCCTTTGCCTATGATTTGTTTCTGCTTCTCCTTCTCTCGTGTTGCCTTGATATCTTTATCTCTTCCACTTTCGTGTTGCCTTTTGGATTTGTATGTTGCCTGAGATGCTGCCTTGAGCTTACCCCATGATGTGTTTCACTGAGTTCACCTCTTTCTTTTCTCTTGAGCACTGTATACTTTCTTGTATCGCCCTGTGATGACCTCAAAGGTCTGAGGGTCTAGGTTGCCTTCAAATCTTTGTTTTCCTCTGAGCCCCTGATGCCTTGAATGATTTTGAACAATTATTGCCTTGAGTGTTTAGAACATTGCTACCTTGATGTTGCCTTCTGAGATGCCTAAAGCTTTTGCCCAATGATGTTATACTGAGGGCCTGGAACTTTTGTGTGCTTTGATTATGCTTGAGATTGGGTTGCCTTGACAGTTTTGGTACTGGTATGACAGGATACTGGTATGGTTTTTGAATTGAACTGTGTGTTTTATGGTTTTGAACTTCTGTTGAGGGGTTTGGGCTTTTTGATGTAGGTAGGTGGTTATGGCATTTGTGTGTTCTTGAGGGTGATGCAGGCTTGATAGCTTAGTTTTTGGTTATGTTGGACTGAGTTTTGTATTGGCTCAGTATGTTTGTGTTTGAGAATGTGTTATGTGTTTTGTGATTCTGGACAGTAGGCTTTGGCTTGAGTTTGTATATTTTCTCTCTTCTAACCTTTGCTTCTTTGTATTAGCTTCTGTTTGTATTGAGGTAGAGTGGGTAAGTTTTGTATCTCTTTTTCTTCTGTCCTGCTATGCTGGACTGCTGCCTGCTATCTGAACTCAGTCTTGGCTTTTGATTTTGTGTATCTTTTTTCTGACCTGCTACTGCACTGTCTAGTGGATCTTCTATTATGCAGAGTTGATGAAATTTGTACACATTCCTCTCTCTTCCTTTTGCCTGCTGTGCTGATGTCTATGCCTAACCTGAACTGAGTTTGCTTTATCTCTCTTTACTCTCTCTTTACAGTACAGCAAAGAATTTTTATATAATTTAAGTTGTACTTTTCTGAAGGGGCTAACTATGGGAAGTGATGATTCTAGATTGCTTGCATCTTACATTTTGCATCTTTATCTCTTTTGACAGTTTATGTGTGCTGACTTCCTTTTCCTTGATATCTTGGCTAAATCTTTTCATGACAGCTTGGGTACTTGTGATTTTCTTTGAGTGGACTTTGGGCATTTTGACAGTAGTCTTTGCTTTTGGATAGAAAGTTTGGATTTGAACTTTTCAGTTTGGATTTTGAATTGGAAATTGAGATTCTTATGTAGCTTGAATTTTATAACTTATGCATTTTTGACATTTGCATTCATGAAATAAAATAATCTTCCCTCTCTGTGAACCGGGAGAAATCCCGTGATTTGCAGAGAGGGTCAACTGATCCCAGTCAGTGGCCCCTAATGATGAGCACTTTTTATCTGTCCTTTCCAATTTAATGCTTTCTGACTTTTTTTGTTTCTTTTTGCAGATGAAAAATGGAATACCGGAGCGGAATGAAGAACGAAGAATATTAGAAAATAGGATAGTTTTTTTCATTCTATGTAATATTTAAATTAAATGTAAATTATTGTCTGTAACAACAATTTGTACAAATAATTCAAATATCAATAAAAGTTTAAATTATCCCATTAATTCTAATTTCTTTATTGTTTATTTATTTATTTAAAATTCTTAGAATTAGAACAATTGAAAAATAAATTCAATCATTCAATTTCAGAATAATAAATAACTAAAATAAAACAACATTGATCAATTAAAGTCTGTCTTATTCAACAACCAGAGCAAAGCAGCAGTCGATCCAAAAAGACTGATCAAACGCATAAGCACTGTGAATCCAACACTGCATATATCTTTTGACTGATGAATTCAAACCAATCGCCTCCTCTTACTGATTTGTCATAAACACTGATTCTTTGCAAGTACTGTAAATCCAACTGCAACCCTTCTTTGACTGGCCCAAACAAAATGAATTTACGCCACTGTCTCTTTTGCTGATTAAACCAAGATAACGCGAATTTTAATCCGAATCTTGAAATAAACCGCAAAGTGCTGTGGAATTCAAATCCTTCTGAGAATATGCCCATAAAACCCTAATTCCCGATTAAATGCCCAATCACGCTCGCTTGATCAAAATTGAACCAAAAATCAATCAAACCCTAAGCCCACTGTATGAAACAATTCAGATCTCTGAAAATCAGTAAAACCCTAATTCTGCTTGACTGTCAAGAAAAGTCCGTTTGTCCGATTCTTGAGCCAGTTTGAAAAGTCAGGACATGTTTGAAGCTGATATTTCTTGTGAAAAAGTGCGAGGGCAAATTTTGGGGTACAACAGTTGCCCCTGTCCAATCTTCTTGGACCTGAAGAGTTAGATTGGCAAGTTTGCCTTTCGCGACTTGAAGGTAAAAGGAGATTGGACACTAATGTGCCCAGAAAATTTGCGCTCGTCGATGTGACGGTGGAGGTGAATGGGCTTAAAGATGCCATTTGGTGATGGGCTTAAAGATGCCATCTAGTGCGAGAGAATTTTGTCGGGGGATGGGCTTAGAGATGCCATCTGAGAATGGGCTTACAGATGCCATTCGGCGACTGCTGGTAGGAGGATGGGCTTATAGATGCCATATGGTGATGTTGAACTGTACGTCAATGGTGAGTGGACGAGTATCAGAAGGGCATCCCTGTTTTGGAATATCTCTGAATTGGGGTCTGAACAAGCAACAGATTGACGTCCATGTCTGGAGAATCTGTAAACTATTTTCAGGAGTTGGGACTGAACAAGCAATGGAGCAGCATCCGTTGTTGGGAAGCGTCCGTAACCTATTTTCAAAAATTGAGAAGAGTCTGAATCAGTCGGTAGATTGACCTCCGTTGTAGGGAAGAATCCGTAAACTGTCTTCAGAAGTTTGAGAAGAGTCTGAACAAATCGGTAGATTGACATCCGTTGTAGGGAAGAATCCGTAAACTTGTTTCAGAAGTTGAGAAGTTGAAGAGGAACCGGTGTAAGGTTTCTGCTGATGCGTCCGAATGAATCTGGAATAAGTATCAAAATGTTGCCGTGTCCGGGTCACATCTGAACTATTTTTGGACGAATCTCAGGAGATGATTCGTGTCTGTCGACTGATCTTACCTGAAAAGGTAAAGGGTTAGTTATATGTAATGTTATGATGCATGATGCAATGCATGTGTCATCAATATTTATGAATGTGATGGATGCGCATGTAAGCTGATGAGCTAATCTTGCCAAGGATACATGATTCCGAGATGGCTGAAGATAAAAGCATCTTGACTGCTGCCGGGGAGAATAAATCCTTGGCTGTCGCTGGGGAAGAGAATTCCTGATGACCTCTACTGGGGAGTCCCAAACTAGCAGACTCATGCCGGGGAGACCAGATTGAGAGTCTTTGGCTTGATGGGAAATAACTCTGGAGACTTCACTGGGGAACTCAAAAAAATTGCTTCCTCAAAACCCTGTGGGGAGAAGGTTTGAAAGTCTGACTCCGCTGGGGATTGAAGGAACTCCGCTGGGGATAGGGAGAATTTAGGCGAGCGCGATCTTCCGGGGTGGTTAGCTTTGAGAAGAATCTGAACAAGCGATAGGTTAACATCCGTTTACTTGGAGAACCCGTGAACTGTTTTCAGAAGTCTTGAAGTTGAATCAGCAATAGAACAACATCCGTTGTTGGGAAGTGTCCGTAAACTAAATTCAAAGGTTGCATCTGAACAAACTGATAGATTAACATCCGTTGTTGGGATGAATCCATGAACTGCTTTCAGAAGTCTTGATAAGAATCTGAACAAGTCGGTAGATTGGCGTCCGTTGTTGGGAAGAATCCGTAAACTTGTTTCAGAAGTCTTGAAGGGGAACCGGTGTAGGGTTTCCTGATGATGAGCTTGTGTAAAACTGCATCGGGTTTTGAACACTTTTGACATTCGAATGCCCCAAGTGGTGATGTAGATAAAAATCCTGGTTTATTACAGGTGTTGGTCTACAATCGGTCGTTCACAGATGTTTCCTGGGTTGTTGCAGGTGTTGATCTGGAATTCTTCAGACGTGCCCTGGCTGGATACAGGAGTCGAATCTGGAAAGGTGATAGTTGATAGATATGCCCTGGCAGGATACAGGAGTCGAATCTTCAAACTCTTCAGACATGCCCTGGCTAGATACAGGAGTCAAGTCTGGAAATGTAGTCAACAGATATGCCCTGGCTGGATACAGGAATCGAATCTGGAAATAGTCGTCAATAGATATGCCCTGGCTGGATACAAGAGTCGGATCCTCGAACTCTTCAGACGTGCCCTGGCTAGATACAGGAATCGGGTCTGGAAATAGTCGTCAATAGATATGCCCTGGCTGGATACAGGAATCGAATCTTCGAACTCTTCAGACGTGCCCTGGCTAGATACAGGAGTCGAGTCTGGAAATGTAGTCAACAGATATGCCCTGACCGGATACAGGAGTCGAATCTGGAAATGTTGTAGTTGATTTGTTGAACACTTTTGACATTCGAATGCCCCAAGTGGTGAAGAAGGAGTCTTGAATCAGATTACCCTGCATATTGAGAGATTTCTTGAAATCTTGACTGGACTGCCCCAGGTTAACTGTACTTTGAAAGATCTGTTGGACCTTGACTGGACTGCCCCAGGTTAACTGAATTGCGACATGTCATGCCCCTTGTTGATAGGAGATTTGACGGAAGTGTTATCCTCTTGAAGTGACTTTGACTTACTGAGAGAGTTTTCGTTCCTCCGAACATTCGCTGTATGAATTTCTTCGCTGTCAAACAAAAGGGTCAAATGCAGACAGTGATATTCGGATAATGCAAAGTTTATGTTTGTCTCGAAGTTTTTGAAAAATGCGTTTTTTAGCAGAAAACTTTTCATAAGACAAGTTAACACAAGATTTAGAGCAAAGCCCTACAGGAGTCAGGATACCTTTTGTAACAGTATGCTTTCGAACTAACCCATGCTTCAATTAGGACTTTTGAAGGGTTGTAACGCGGCCTGGTTCACGGTTTAAGAAACAAAGGATAAAGGCTCAAAGCATATTTGTACCCACCCGCTCTTCGTGATGTTCTTCAACCTAAGCTCAGTTAATTGTGCGTCGCACTCTGTTTTGAGTTTGGAACGACTTTTGGGCGATGGTTCACCAGTTTGAATTTTGGGAGACAGTCATCATCTCCTTTTTATTTTTCAACACTTTTCATGTTGTTGAGGGTTTTGTAATGACCTCACTATTTTGATTTTGATTTGTTATCCCTAACTTTTGCCTGACTGTTACCGTTTTTCGGGATTACTGTCAGCGGGATGCCCCAGCTTTCTTAAGCCTCCTTTATAGGTTCTGGCTCAGTGGGCTTTTCTCTTTTGAGAGATTGACTGTCTATGTGATAGGGAACCACCCTTGTCTTTTGATTCCGGAGGAATGCTTTCTTTTTCGACGTCGTTCGTTGTATTACGAACTGAGAGTTTGCGACTTCAATGCGCGTTTTCTTTTGAATTAACTGAGAGACTACCCTGCCCCAGGTTTATATCAAAGGTTTTGATCGTTTAGAACAGAAAACTCCTACTTCTTTGGCTCGAAGGGGTTGCCTAGGGATTAACTTCCTTATAACTCCAGTGTTTGGGAATTGAAAGAAATGCCTGTACATCATCAGCAAGGTCTGTCCAAAAGCATACTGTATAAGATCACGGTATTGTTTCGTCATCCTCCCTCTAAAGGCTTGCAGCTTTTTATCAAGAGTCAAATATCATAAAGAAAAGCATAAGAGTAGTGAAACGAATGGATGAATTCAAGACAAACATATGCAATGCATTAATGAAAACAGAGTTTAAAATCAACAAATAATTGTTTTGACAGTAAAAGAAATTACAACTTTGAAAAATTCAAAAAGAAGCAAAAGTCTTTCAGCTTCGAGCCTCGTCACTTCAAGCGGAGAACCCTTTAACGGAAGATCTTCATCTCGCCGTTTGGCATGAACCTCAGTACTCCAATGTCAATCAGATCTTGAATCTTGTTCTTCAAGGCCCAACAGTCGTTGGTACTGTGTCCCGGGCTGCAGGAGTGGTAAACACAGAATTCGTCGGGATTAAAGCGAGGAGATGAGATATTGAGCTTCTGAGGAGGGTCCTTTACAGTGAGCAAATTGACCTCCAACAGGCGCTTCAGTATGAAGAATGATGGTATTTCAGTCTCCGTAAACTGTCTTCCCGACTTTTCTTGTTTACGCCGATTGCCCCGTTGACGCTGGCGAGGTTGTTGATGGGTTTGTGACCCTGAAGCTAGCAGAGGAGCTTTCCCCTTGTCCTCTTGAGTGGATGGAGGCTGAGCGGTGACTTGCTCTTCGACCTCAGATGTTTTCCCCAGTTGGTTGTTTGGAAGCAGTTGGCGGACAAGAACTCTGAGTTCCTCTTGTCTTTGAGATAGGTCTTGGATGAGAGCCATCTGGCCCACCAAATATCCCATCACTTGGGTCCTCAGTGTTGTCAGATCAAACTGCAGCTCCGCAATCTGATCACTCCTGGCATTGTTGGAATTCCCCAAGCCTTTGGTGAGGAGAGCTTTCATCTCTTCTTGCCCCAGAGACAAGTTCAGGAACATCTCCTGCAGCTGAGCAGTCTGGTCTTGGATGTCTTTGACAGACCGTTCTAGTGCCATCTCTTGCTGAAATAAACAGCAGGAGAGTAAGGAAACCTGAAAAAGGAAAGATTGTCAAAATGCAATGCATGATATGTGGATGCATGCTTTCAAGGATCTCTTGGGGTAAGCACAAGAAAATGTTAGAGGTTGAACTCTGCTCTTGGATTGGAGATCTCTGTACCGGTGGACGTCCTTCCACGAGAATCAAGCTCACCATGTCGAGTGGGTCATAGCCACTGATTCAAGTTGTTGCTCTCGATCTTTGTTTGGAGAGCTTTGTGTTGGTGGATGTCTTTCCACGAGAATCAAGCTCACCATGTCGAGTGGGTCATAGCCACTGATTCAAGTTGTTGCACTTGAACTTTGACTGGATTGGTTAGAGGAGAAACCTCTTGCCCCTTGATAGACGTCTGGTTCAACGTAACCCTGCATCAACAGAACCCTCGAGATCCTTGAAATGGTTATTGAAAATGCTAAAATGCTATGGTATGATGTTATGATGTTATGTACATGTGGGCACAAGCAAGTAAGTGTATATACAGGCAAACAATATTCACACAAAGCACACAAGGCCTTAGGTTTAGGCTTGCATGAGGTTCAGGTACTACCCTCTTTCAGTTTGTTGGTTAAAACCTGTCCTATCAAAAGTAACCGGGTTCTAGAGGATCTCATATCATTGGCTACCCTCAATCGGTCATAACTCCAGCATCGCAACCTTTTCTCGCGGCCGGAACCATCTCGAGAGTTTAGCCTCAATGAGTGTAGCATACTGCTACTGTTCTAATGGCCAAGTTGGTCAATTAGGGTTCTAAGGTCGGTTGGTGCTTAATGACCCCTTGGAAGACCCATATTCTCCCCGTCTGAACACGAGGGATATCGGTACATACCAAGACGCCACACCAACGTAGCCACTGCTTCACCCATGTCGGTATACGCCGGACAGGTCCCTCACAGATTATGCTACCTAAAAAGGGTTTCCCCAGATCCGGGTTAGGATCTATAGAACTCCGATACAAAGCCCATAAATGTAAAGCAAACAAAGCAATCAATTGAAAGTAAAGGTGATCTAAGCCCTAAGGTAACCCCACTTTTAAAAGATCCCCAGCAGAGTCGCCAGTTCTGTGATACGGTGGGAGAACTGACTTGTGTTTTGCGTTCGTATTCGCACTTGTGCGGTTGAGCAAGAGTCGCCACCGACTTTTTACTTTATCCTAAAGGAAAGGTTAAAAAGCACAGCAAAAACCTTTTGAGATATTTCGTGAGTTCGGGGGGTAGATTATGAAAAGGGAATTAGCACCCTTTTCATCCATGGTTATCCATGGGCTCTTAGTTACTTGGTTTTTTAGATCACTTGCCTTGTTTTTCGATTGCTTTGAAACTGGTGTGTGTGTGGGTGCTTTTTGAAAATGTTTTGGAAAAAGATGCCTTGTCTTAGGCAACTAATGTATTTGACTCGTGTTTGAGTGTTTTACAAAAGTGTGAATCTTTTCGAAAAGATGTTTTCAAATGTTTTTGAGAGTTTGTTTGAAAGTGTTGTGGATCGTGGTTTTTGAAAAGAAGGCAAGTGTTTTTTGCAAGTTTGATCTCAAGTAACTAAGAGTCTTGTCTACCCTATTGTACTCAAAGGTTTTTGTCATGTTTTAACCCTTTTTTAACAATTTTGTTCCACCATTGAAATTGATGGACAATCTTGCGTTTAGGAAGTTTATTCGGGACAGGCGCGGGTCATCGTATGGACCATGAATGCAATGATGCCAAGTGTCTTTGGCAATTTGTTTTGAAGGGACTATGATCATTCCGTTTAGGCAACACTTTGAGACTTATGATCATTTGATTTTGTTTTGCCAAAGATACTCGACGTGCAAGCATGGCCCATTTTGGAAGGCAACATGTGGGATTACCCTAGGGGGTGCAAGTGTGATTGTGTATTGATTACATGTATTTGTCTTGTATTAGGTTATCTGGCGCCTGATTTTATGTACATACAAACCCTAGGTCTAACCATGGTATAATTTGGAAAACTGTAAATTGCGGAATGTAAATCTACGCTATTACAAAATAGTGTCCGGGAGTGGGGGTATAAATGTACAAGGGGATGAGACTTATAGTACCCAATAATTTACAACCAAATCGAATGTGCGATCAATATGTAAATATCAAATATACAAATATAAGATAAAATGTGTATAGGGCAATGTGAATGTATTTGTGTAAGTGTACAAGTGTATATGTATGTGAATTGTGTATGTGTAATTATGTACAAGTGCGAAGTGTGAAGTTGAATCGTATTAGGGTTTGACCTAGAGAAATGTTTTAAATGAATTTTTGATTTTTGTATGTTTAATTATGTACAAAAGAAAAATGAAGTGTTTTTGATTAAAATGTTAAGTTTTAATTGGAGAGTTTTTTAGTCAAATGTTTGTGAGTTTAATATTAGAGAAAATGAATGTATTGAATTATTATGTACAAAAATGTTAATTAAAAAGTTGCAATTTTAATTATGTGTGAAAAATGTATAATGTGTACAAATATGCATTTTAAATAAAAAAAGTATTTTCAATTTAATTATGTATATAAAAAAAAAAAAAGATAATATATACAAATTAATGTTTTAAAATGTATGTACAAAAAGTATTATGTCCAAAATTGAATTATGTGTGTTAAGAAAGATATTTTATTTTTATGTACAAATCTCTATCTAAAAAGATGTTTTAATCATATGATAATAAAAAAAATGTTTTAATTAGGTTAGTATTTTTAATTAAATTAAGTATATATAAAATGCTTTAGTTAAATTGTAAATAAAAAAGAAAGTATTTGCATTAAAATGATTTTTTTTTGTAAAGCAAATGAAATGTTTTCATAAAAATATTAAAGGGTTAGTATTAATATATAAAAGAAGAATAGGTTAAATGAATATTGTTGATGAAAATGAAAAGAGGTTAATGTTTAATGGGCTTTGGGGTAATCAGGAAACGGGTCAGGCCCTTTGTCAAGTTTGAAATGAAATTAGGGTTAGGCGTTTGGCAGTTCAGAACAAGGGCTAGGGTTAATCAGCGGCGGCGCGTTCGTGGTATCCGTCTTCTCCGATCAAACTTCACTTCCCTGAACGCTGAATGTGATGCCTAGTGATGCCGAGCCAACCCAACGCCACCTCCGGTTCCTCTCATCTCCGCGATTGGACTAAACCTAAACGGACAGGGTAACGATCTCACCTTCTCTATTTTAGAATTTTCACTCTTCTTCTTGCTTAGTCTGAGTTATAATCTCACTCGTTATTATCGTTTGTTTTTCTTTTCTTGAGATTGAGAAGGGGACGAAAAGCTACCTTAATTTTGGGAGATGGAGGAAAGGGAACCGGAACTGGAGGCGTTGAGGCGGAGGCCCGGTGGCGAAGCTGGAAACAAGCTTGGGAAAGTTTGGTACTTTTACATTTGTTACCGTTTTAGGGTTTGCTGATGATATGTACTGAGGAACCCTAATGTTCACTTCTTTACCTCTTCTTCTTTATGTCCCTTTGCCTATGATTTGTTTCTGCTTCTCCTTCTCTCGTGTTGCCTTGATATCTTTATCTCTTCCACTTTCGTGTTGCCTTTTGGATTTGTATGTTGCCTGAGATGCTGCCTTGAGCTTACCCCATGATGTGTTTCACTGAGTTCACCTCTTTCTTTTCTCTTGAGCACTGTATACTTTCTTGTATCGCCCTGTGATGACCTCAAAGGTCTGAGGGTCTAGGTTGCCTTCGAATCTTTGTTTTCCTCTGAGCCCTTGATGCCTTGAATGATTTTGAACAATTATTGCCTTGAGTGTTTAGAACATTGCTACCTTGATGTTGCCTTCTGAGATGCCTAAAGCTTTTGCCCAATGATGTTATACTGAGGGCCTGGAACTTTTGTGTGCTTTGATTATGCTTGAGATTGGGTTGCCTTGACAGTTTTGGTACTGGTATGACAGGATACTGGTATGGTTTTTGAATTGAACTGTGTGTTTTATGGTTTTGAACTTCTGTTGAGGGGTTTGGGCTTTTTGATGTAGGTAGGTGGTTATGGCATTTGTGTGTTCTTGAGGGTGATGCAGGCTTGATAGCTTAGTTTTTGGTTATGTTAGACTGAGTTTTGTATTGGCTCAGTATGTTTGTGTTTGAGAATGTGTTATGTGTTTTGTGATTCTGGACAGTAGGCTTTGGCTTGAGTTTGTATATTTTCTCTCTTCTAACCTTTGCTTCTTTGTATTAGCTTCTGTTTGTATTGAGGTAGAGTGGGTAAGTTTTGTATCTCTTTTTCTTCTGTCCTGCTATGCTGGACTGCTGCCTGCTATCTGAACTCAGTCTTGGCTTTTGATTTTGTGTATCTTTTTTCTGACCTGCTACTGCACTGTCTAGTGGATCTTCTATTATGCAGAGTTGATGAAATTTGTACACATTCCTCTCTCTTCCTTTTGCCTGCTGTGCTGATGTCTATGCCTAACCTGAACTGAGTTTGCTTTATCTCTCTTTACTCTCTCTTTACAGTACAGCAAAGAATTTTTATATAATTTAAGTTGTACTTTTCTGAAGGGGCTAACTATGGGAAGTGATGATTCTAGATTGCTTGCATCTTACATTTTGCATCTTTATCTCTTTTGACAGTTTATGTGTGCTGACTTCCTTTTCCTTGATATCTTGGCTAAATCTTTTCATGACAGCTTGGGTACTTGTGATTTTCTTTGAGTGGACTTTGGGCATTTTGACAGTAGTCTTTGCTTTTGGATAGAAAGTTTGGATTTGAACTTTTCAGTTTGGATTTTGAATTGGAAATTGAGATTCTTATGTAGCTTGAATTTTATAACTTATGCATTTTTGACATTTGCATTCATGAAATAAAATAATCTTCCCTCTCTGTGAACCGGGAGAAATCCCGTGATTTGCAGAGAGGGTCAACTGATCCCAGTCAGTGGCCCCTAATGATGAGCACTTTTTATCTGTCCTTTCCAATTTAATGCTTTCTGACTTTTCTTGTTTCTTTTTGCAGATGAAAAATGGAATACCGGAGCGGAATGAAGAACGAAGAATATTAGAAAATAGGATAGTTTTTTTCATTCTATGTAATATTTAAATTAAATGTAAATTATTGTCTGTAACAACAATTTGTACAAATAATTCAAATATCAATAAAAGTTTAAATTATCCCATTAATTCTAATTTCTTTATTGTTTATTTATTTATTTAAAATTCTTAGAATTAGAACAATTGAAAAATAAATTCAATCATTCAATTTCAGAATAATAAATAACTAAAATAAAACAACATTGATCAATTAAAGTCTGTCTTATTCAACAACTAGAGCAAAGCAGCAGTCGATCCAAAAAGACTGATCAAACGCATAAGCACTGTGAATCCAACACTGCATATATCTTTTGACTGATGAATTCAAACCAATCGCCTCCTCTTACTGATTTGTCATAAACACTGATTCTTTGCAAGTACTGTAAATCCAACTGCAACCCTTCTTTGACTGGCCCAAACAAAATGAATTTACGCCACTGTCTCTTTTGCTGATTAAACCAAGATAACGCGAATTTTAATCCGAATCTTGAAATAAACCGCAAAGTGCTGTGGAATTCAAATCCTTCTGGGAATATGCCCATAAAACCCTAATTCCCGATTAAATGCCCAATCACGCTCGCTTGATCAAAATTGAACCAAAAATCAATCAAACCCTAAGCCCACTGTATGAAACAATTCAGATCTCTGAAAATCAGTAAAACCCTAATTCTGCTTGACTGTCAAGAAAAGTCCGTTTGTCCGATTCTTGAGCCAGTTTGAAAAGTCAGGAAATGTTTGAAGCTGATATTTCTTGTGAAAAAGCGCGAGGGCAAATTTTGGGGTACAACAGGATGCTTGACAATGTATGTAGGCATATGGGACTTGATTGGACCCTTGAAAATCTCCATTTCTTTGCTAGAACCAAAACCCTAATTTTGACTGTGTTAGGAGGCAATTGGATTGTGCAACCCTTGAGGGATTTTGAACTATGATCTTGCCAAATCTTTAAGAATATGGGAGGGAAAATTTTGGGGTACAACAGTTGCCCCTGTTCAATCTTCTTAAACCTGAGGATGTAGATTGGCTTGTGTGCCTTTCGTGATCCGAAGGTGGAAGATGATTGAACACTAAAGTGATGTCGGGAATGGGCTTACAGATGCCATTTGGAAAGATGATGGATAGGAGGATGGGCTTATAGATGCCATCTGGAGATATGACAGAACCTTGTCGGGAATGGGCTTATAGATGCCATTTGGAACTGTTGATAGGTGGATGGGCTTATAGATGCCATCTGGAGGTGGTCTGTCGAATTGTAATTTTTGTAAGTTGAACGAGAGAACCTGTATAGGGTTTCCTGATGATGAGCTCGTGTAGAACTGCATCTTGGAAAGAAGGACACCTGTGTAGGGTTACTTTGATGACGAGTTCGTGTAAAACCGCATCTAAAGCTGAGAAGGAAACCTGTGTAGGATTTACTGATGACGAGTCCGTGTAAAACTACGTCTGGAGTTTTAGGAGGGAACTTGTGTGGGGTTACTTTGATGATGAGCCCGTGTAAAACTGCATCCTGGAAGAAGTAAAACCTGGGTAGGGTTTCTGATGACGAGTCCGTCTAAAACTGCATCTTTGGAAAGAGAGAACCTGTGTAGGGTTTCTTTGACGACGAGCCCGTGTAGAACTACGTCCGGAGAGAGAGAACCTGTGTAGGGTTTCTTTGGGATAAGTTCGGGTAAGACTTCTGGAGGAACCGGGGTAAGGTTACTGCAGGATAAGTTCGTGTAAAACTTCTGGATGAACCGGGGTAAGGTCATCTTGAGATAAGTCCGTGTAAGACTTCTGGAGGAACTGGGGTAAGGTTACTGCAGGATAAGTTCGTGTAAAACTTCTGGATGAACCGGGGTAAGGTCATCTTGAGATAAGTCCGTGTAAGACTTCTGGAGGAACCGGGGTAAGGTTACTGCAGGATAAGTTCGTGTAAAACTTCTGGATGAACCGGGTAAGGTCATCTTGAGATAAGTCCGTGTAAGACTTCTGGAGGAACCGGGGTAAGGTTACTGCAGGATAAGTTTGTGTAAAACTTCCGGATGAACCGGGGTAAGGTCATCTTGAGATAAGTCTGTGTAAGACTTCATTTGAAAATTGAGAAGGAACCGGTGTAGGGTTGCCTGAGGATGATCAAGTAGATAATTGTCCTGTTTGGTTTCAGATATTAACCCACTATCAGTCGTCCACAGCATTTTCCTGGCTTGTTACCAATGTCGATCTGGAACTGTAGAGGTAGATGGTAATCATCTTTTGATTGATTTTTTCCTGAAAAGGCAAAGTATTAGTTGTATGCAATTTCATGATGCATGAACTGCATGATTTTAAGATGTTCTCAAAAATAAATGAGATTTGTGTTGTATGATGCGTATGCATGCTATAATGTATGAGGATGTGATGTTTATGAATGTATTCTCGTCTGGGAAAATAAATCTTTGACGAATGCCGGGATCTTGTTGAATCCTGGGCTGATGTTTGAAGAGTAGAGTTCTTCATTTCCGCTGGGGATGATGATTGCAAGAATACCGGTAGGAGAAGATGGCTCTGTTGGGGAATAAATCTGGCGAATAGATTACTCTGCAGGGAGTGAACTCTGTGGGGAAAGAGGCACTTTGCTGAGATGCTGATGATAACTCCGCTGGGGATACCATCGATAAGCTTTGTTGAGGGAATTGATGAACTCCGCTGGGGAGAGGAAGACTTCGCCGAGGACGATCTTTCCGTGGCAATTGGCTGAGGATAACCCAGTTATATCCTGGTGGGGAAATACCCTTCTGAATAAAGCCGGGAGGGGCGTTCGTGCTTTGCAGGGGTAAGCTTCCAGAATCTACTGGGGATAAGCTTCCTACTGGGGGAATTGATTCAACTCTCCTGGGGAAACTTTTCAGATTGGACTGGGGAATGGCTCCACTGGGGTGTCTGATATTCCGCCGGGGAACAATCTTATATTAAGACTGCCGGGGATGCTTTCTTAGGAACATCTGTATACTCCGTTGGGGAATGTTGAGATCTTCTGGGGATATCCTCCTTCCTTAAGGTTGACAGTGGACTAACTCTGCTTGGGGAGAGTGTTGCTGACTTGCTAGAGATATTGTGCCTTTTCGGGCTGATGAGAGACCAACTCTGCTCGGGGGAGAGTATTGCTGAATCTTGTCTTACTCTGCGGGGAGCGGAGGTATCTTGGTCATGTTCTTCTGCTAAACTTACCTTGGTTCCTGGTGAACAGAGCAACTGGATCGCTTGGACAACTCCTTATTGCTCCTGTTTCTGAGGTGAGGGAAGAAGATACCTTGTGGAGGTGCTTGATGACTGCCGATTGACAAATCTTCTTCTGGTAGGCAAGTGACAAGATGTCGGGACATAGTCGTACGCTTTGATCCCTAATTTTTGCCTGGACCGCCCTTTCGGGTTTTCAGTCCACCGGGATACCCATTTTTGCCCAAGCCGCCTTTTCAGGTTTTCGACTTGCCGGGTGTTCGTATTTTCATTTTATCCCTTATTTTTGCCCGAACCCTTTTGGTTCGCCGGGAAGCCCTTATTTTTGCCTAGGTGTGTCAACCTAGCGGGTCTTTGATTATGCGTAGTATTTTTTCGACTATGTCCGTGCTCTCAGGATGTAGGGACGTGCCCCTGTTGTTGTGTTGCCATACCACCAGAAGATCTTCGTTTGATCATCCAATGCCCCAAGTGACTCAGACGGAGATTTGCCCCAAGTTGATTGGCCTTTTGAGAGATTCTCCGAATCTTGACTGGACTGCCCCAGATGATGGACAATGATCATGCCATGCCCTTGCTTGGAGGTGCTTTTGATCATTAGACATTCGTCGTGCGAACTTCTATGCTGTTCGAACAAAAAAGTCATATGAAAACAATGTTATTTTAAAAATGCAAAGCTTATGTCTGTCTTGAAGTTTTTGAAAATGCGTTTTTTCATAAAACAAGTGAATTTTTTGTAAACTGTGATGTCAACTCATTATTTTACCGCAAGCCTTAAGGAGTCAGGATACCTTACGTAACAATATGCTTTCGAATTAACCCATGCTTCAGCTAGGACTTTTAAGGGTTATAACGTGGCCTGGTTCACGGTTTAAGAAACAAAGGATAAAGGCTCAAAATTTATTTGTACCCACCCGCTCTTCGTGATGTTCTTCAATCCTAAACTCAGTTAATCATGCGTTAGACCTTGTTTGAGTCTTTGCTCTGATATACCAGTGATGGTTCGGATGTTGACAATTTATCTTGAATAGGCAGTCATTTTTTTTGTCGAGGTTTTGTAGGACCTCTTCCTTTTTTTTTATTATCCCTGTCTTTTTCCTGAACTGTTTCTTTTGTGATTACAGTCAGCAGGATGCCCCAGTTTTGTAAGTCTCCTTCATAGGTTTTGACTTAATGGGCTTTTATTTTGAGAGATAACGACTGCTTGTCTTGACGATTATAGGGAACCATCACTGTCTTTAGTTTTGTAAGGACTTCTTTGATGTTGTTGATTATGCACTTGGATCAGCTGAGAGAACTACCCTGCCCCAGGTTATAATTAAGGGTTTTAATTTTCGAAAAGAAAAACTCCTACTTCTTTGGCTCAAAGGGGTTGACGAGGGATTATCTTCCTTATAACTCTAGTGTTTAGGGATTGAAACAATGCATGTACCTCAACAGCGGGGTCTATTCAAAAGCATACTGTAAATTGTGGTATCGTTTTCGTCATCCTCCCTCAAGAGGCTTAGAATTTTAAAAGCGAGCGTTTGAACATCAAAAATAAAAAGCAATTTTGAATATAATGAACACAATTACTTCAAAATAGACACGTAGAATGTATTAATGAAATAACCAAGTTCGACATGAAATAAAATGTTTGAACAATCAAAGAAAATTACAATTTGAATATTCGAATGGACAAAATTTTCAATCCTAGCCATGTTTTGGTAGGGGAGCAGTGATCACATTGAGAGTCTCAGCAGGCTCGAATTCGATCTCCTTAGCGTCAGTCATATTTTGGATCTTGTATTTTAACGCCCAACAATCCTCAGTATCGTGCCCCGGGCTATCAGAATGATAAGCACACCTCGCTTCTGGGTTGTAGTTTGGAGAGGAGGTCTTGGGATTTGCAGGAGGGTTGATCACTGCAATCAGATTCATTTTCAACATGTGCTGCAATGCTTGTGACAATGGCATGTTGATGTTGGTGAATTGTCTTTTAGGCTCGTCCGGCCTTCGCTGATCTCCCTTTTGTGGTTGGAGGCGTGGTGCAGAATCAGAGATCATGACTGCCCCTGCATGTTGGTCACGACGACTCTTTTGGCTGTATGCAGCATTAGACTCTTTCTTCCCCATGTAAGGCTTTTTGTGAGTATCAGAAGGTGCGGCCTCTTGAATCTTCCCAGCCTTGATACCAGCTTCAATTCTTTCCCCAGTCAAGATCAAATCTATAAACCCAACTGAAGAATTCCCAATCAAATGGTTGAAGAAAGGTCCAGACAGGGTCCCCAAGAACATGTCCACAAGCTCACGGTCAGTTAGAGGTGGCTGCACCCTTCCAGCAAGGTCTCTCCACTTTTGCGCGTATTCTTTAAAGCCTTCGCCTGCACCCATAGACATTCCCTGAAGCTGAGTGCGCGTGGGAGCAAGGTCGGCATTGTACTGGTACTGCTTGTAGAATGCAGTGGCCAAGTCCTCCCAGCTGCGGACGTTGGCTCCATTCAGTTGATAGAACCAGTTGAGTTGAGTTCCTGATAGACTATCCTGGAAGAAGTGAATCCACAAATTCTTATCAGCCGTGTAGGGCTGGATCCTCCTCGTGTATGACCTGAGATGCAGCTTAGGACGGGAGGCTCCATCGTACTTTGCAAAGGCAGGTGCCTTGAACTTGTGTGGGATCACCACCCCAGAAGACAGACTTAGATCTTCGAAGTCCAGGCCGGGCACCTTTTGTATCTCCATAACACTTAGCCGGTCTTCCAACTGTTTATACCTGTCCTCAGCTGGAGGGTACTGTTCGTTATTAAACTTTGTCTCGTTGTCGGAGACCAGTGGACTAGGAACCTCTCTCTCATGGGGGTTGTCCTTTCCCACAGATGGGGTAGTCTGCTCCACTTCATTTAGTGATCCATTCCCAGATTTGCGTCTCGGGTTGAACAACACCGTTCTCTTCTTCTTCTTCAAGAGCAAAGTCTTCAAATCCTGTTGACCTTGGGCTAGACTCTTAATCAACTCCTGGAACTGGGCGTTCTGAGCCTGGAGGGCCTTGATGGAATGCTCAATAGATGATTCAGGATTCATAATGAGACTGCTGAAATAAACAGCAAAGAAGGTAAGTGACCTGTAAACAGTGGTACCTGTAATGCCATGATATGTATGATATGCATGCAATGTTTTCAAGGATCTCGCGGGGTAAACAAGAAAGTTGTTAGAATTTGAATTTTGTAGCTTGATTGAAGGATCTTCATGTTGTTGAGAGTCCTTCTTCAAGAGTCAAGGCTCACCATATCGAGTGGGTCATAGCCCCTGACTTAAGTCATCAACCTGGCTAGAGGAAAATAAATCCTTTTTTCCCCTTGCTGGACAGTTGGTTCATCATGACCTGCATCACAAGCCCTTGAGATCCTTGAAATGGATTAGTCCTTATGTAGGATGTATGCAATGGTATGATGGCATGATGTTATGCTATGCGTGGAGTGATGTAAGTAGGCCCTGTAATGAGTCCCAATTAAGGACTGTAAACAAAACCTGGAAGGAACTCGTGTTGTTAGATAACAAGTATGCAAGTAGTTCAAGTATGAAGGCACACAAGTCACACAAGACAACCCTTAGAGTTCAGGCCAGCATGGGGTCTAGGTATTACCCTCTTGAGGTTGGTGGGCTCAAAACCTGTCCTATCAGAAGTAACCGGGTTCTAAGGATCTCAATATCATTGGATTGTTTTCTGTGTTCATCGTTTCGATTTAGCCACTGAACTGGCGACCGAAATATTCCAAGAAAACAACCCTCAACTGAGTGTAGTATCGAGTATCAACCAACTTCGGACTGCACCAAAGTCAGTTATCTCACTACCCTAAAGAGGCTAAGATGGTTCAATTAAGGTTCCTAAGGTCAGTTGATGCTTCACGACACCACGCGGCGGCCCCGTACTCTCCTTGACTTGACTCAAGGGTTACTGGTACTCACCAAAGTGCCACATCAACGTAGCAGACTGCTTCAACCGTGTCGGTATACTGCGCACAGTTCCCTCACAGTCTTGTTGCTACTTTCTAAGAAGGTATTCCCCAGATCCGGGTTAGGATCTATAGAACTCCCAAAACAGGCCCAATAATATTAAAGCACACAAATCAGGCAATTGAAAACATAAGTATGAGCTATCCTAAGGTACACCTCACTTTAAAGTTTGTCCCCAGCAGAGTCGCCAGTTCTGTGATCGGTGGATTTAGAACTGACTGTTTAACGCTGGTTCGCGAAATGTCGCGGAAGCAAGAGTCGCCACCGGCTTTTATTTTTCTCCAACATGGAAAGGACAAAAGCACAGCAAAATTCCTTATGAGAATAGTTCTCGGTTCGGGAGGTAGATTTATAGAAAGGGAAGGTGTTAGCACCCTTTCTATCCATGGTTATCCATGGGCTCTTAGATACTTGCTCTTATGTTTTCAAAATGTCTGTTTGCTTTTCAAAATGTGAGTGGGTTTTGCAAAAGTTTCTTTGAAAGATTTCTGAATAACTCTTGTATCTGTCCTCAAGAGTGTTTGAAAAATTGTTTTTGAAAGTCTTTTGAAAGTGTCAGTGTGAAAAGATTTTTGTTTTGTTTTTTAGAAGAGAGCAAGTATCTATGAGTCATCTACCTACCCTAAGGAATTAGGCTGTGTAAATATCCTTAAGGTAGTGCCATCCCACCAGTGAGAGGTAGGTAGCACCACCGTTGGAGGTGTTCGGGTCAATTCGATTGTAGGGACAGTGTGGTCACCAAAGCAACAGTAAGACACCTTAAAATCTACCCTTATGTCCTAGATCCTTTTTTAATCTGAGGCAACCGTTTCGAGGCGACTGGATCTTAGACATAAGAGCGACCGCTAAAACGTCCTATACTCGACGACCACGTTTCGAAGGCAACAGGTGAGGCGTACCCTAGAAGTGGTGTGTGTATTTGTGTGTTGTTTTCATGTATTGTTTTATCATTGATCATGGCATCGTGAGCTACGCGTTGTTTTTAATTGACATACATTCTTTCATGCGAGTTTAGCAGTTAGGAGTGCGGAAAATTAAAAGACGGAAATATAAAAGCTATGCTATTACAAGGTGCGGGTCTATACATCGCCAAATTACAAAGACCCGTTTCTGATAAAATGCGGAAAGTAAAACCTAGTTACTATTACATCCGGAAGGCAGTTACATAATGATCGATAAGAGAATAATGCGCGAAAAAAATAAATTAGAACGTTCGAGGGTTTTGACCCTTTTGAGAAATTAAATTGAATTAAAGCCTAATTAATTATTTAATTGGAAAGAAAATGTTTTTTACGTTTTTGAAATAAAGAGAAGAACTTACAAGGAAACCCTAATTCTAGATTATTTTTAGTTATTAAAGAAAATATTAAAGTTACCCTAATTTATACTAATTAATTAATTTACACGTTTATTTACAAAAATAGTAGTAATTAATAAGAATAAATAATGATAATAATAATTAATTATGAAAAAGATGAAAGTGTCAAAACCTAATTCTACGCATTTTTTATTTACTAAAAAAAAGTGTTAAAATTAAACCCTAATTTAACTAAGTTAGTTATTGAAATTTATTTACAAAAATATTTTAATGATGAAATTAATAATAATTAAATATAAAACACATTTTTTTGGTTTCTGATTTTTTATTATGAAAATTATTTTATGGTGAAAAAAACAATTAAAACATTAAAAAGAATTAGAAAAGAAAATCAAATAAAATAAAAAAAGATTCAAACCAAAGGGGGTATCAGGCCCAGAATGGAGGTGTTTGGAAGTAATTCAGGCCCATTAGACAAAGGCCTCGTTTGACTTTCCAGATTGAGTGCATGCTGTTGACTGGAGTGTACTATGGAATTTGTTCAGTGGCCCTTGGATTATTGATCAGGACATCTGGCAAGCCAACGCGTGAGGACGCATGATGGAGCTTTGAAGGAGGCGCTGCACTAGAATACATTAAGACAAAAATTATGAATTATATGGGGGGACCTAGGAATCGAACCCAGGTCCCAGCACTCACCAAGCCTCGTCCCCTGCCAATTGAGCTATTGCGCGCGTTTGTACGTATAAGGGAAAACAAATATTATATAAGAAAACAAAGATTAATGGTATAAAACAAAAAAAAACGCGCCAGATATTTGAATCACCCAACCACGCTTGGACACCTCAGCTTTCTTCTTCGTTTGCACCTGTAACATGAATGAGATAGCGAGGGTTTTAAACCCCCACTAAGTGTAATAATGGAAAATAGCGATTAGAAGAGGGGTTAATATAAATTGAGCGCGAGGGTTTCAATTGATCAGGCTTCTTGCAACGATTTCATCCATATTGGTCTTGAGGTCCAATTTTACAATATATGGAAACCCCCAATATTGAAGCTCTGAAACCCTAAAACATGTTAATGGCAAATCACGATACAGGGCCTTATAATGCAATCAAATCATATCATTAGCTTCAGAAGGTTCCTGTGAATACCAAACAACCAACAATATGCATCAAATGCGCATGAATTATGATATGAATTTCTGGAAAATATGGAAAACCGTATAGCTTATGTTCTTCGATTCCTTGCGCGTTTGGACTGGTTCTTGATGCTAGTAGACTCCTGGAAGGTCCAGCAATGTATTAGAATCCTTTTTATGCTTTGAAACGTCCTGCAACTATGAAATCAGTTTCCAAGTTTTTGTTGAAATTTTGCAATTTGGTTATGAGTTTTCAGCAGCTTTTTCGTGTCCTGTGGAATAGGGTGAGGTTGTGCATAAGTATGTGATCAGAATTAGGTAAAAAATAAGCCCATGGATCCATGAATTTATGATTTGAATATTTGATTTTCAATTATGTGTTTTTCAATCTTTTTTCCATGAAAGCTTTGCCAATTATGGAAGATCTTGTCCCCTTGGATGATGCACGAAATATTTAGCATATTTGGAGTATATTTGCTGCACAAAAAGATTTGAAAAAGCATATCTTTGAATTTTCCCATAATTAAATCTAATTAAATGAATTAATATAAATATAAATTCAATTAATTAATCAAAAATAAGAAAATAAATTATTTTGAGCTCAATGGGTCGTGCATAGGCTTTGGGTAATGATTCAAGGAAGAATTTGAGGCCCATTAGCAAATTTGAAGTGTTTTAGGCAAAGTTGACTTTTGAAAGTTCCCAAAAATTTCCCAACTTCTCCAATGCTTATCTTGCTCAATTTTGAAGCTATGAACATGTTCTTTGACATTTTGGAAAGTTCTTGAAGTCCTCTAACCAATGCCTTTGATCCCATGTCATTTTGGTTTACCAATCTCAAGTTATGGTCTTTTACTTAAAGTGCCTTTTTGTTGACTTTTGAAAATGACCTATAATGTTGAAATTGATAACTTTTTGTGAGAGCATTTCTTGGACTTGGAGTGTGAAGATGAGTTGTAGGAAATGTCATTCTCTTAAAAATGAGCATTGGATGGAATTTTTCTAATAAACCATGAAGAAGTTATGCCTTGGTCAATTTGCAGTTGACTTTTTCAACTGTCCAAAAATAGAAACTTTTGCATCTTGAGACTTTTTGAGCCATGCTTGTGGAATCATGATCAAGAATTGATCAAATGATGATTGTGTCTTCAAAATAAGATGTTGACCAAATTTTTTGACTTTTGACTGTCAAATGACCATTTTGCCCCTGTAGTTGACTGTGAAGCATTTAGGGTTCTTGACTGTGCAACTTGATGCTGTGAGTCTTGAAACTTGACATATGGATGCTTGACAATGTATGTAGGCATATGGGACTTGATTGGACCCTTGAAAATCTCCATTTCTTTGCTAGAACTAAAACCCTAATTTTGACTGTGTTAGGAGGCAATTGGACTGTGCAACCCTTGAGGGATTTTGAACTATGATCTTGCCAAATCTTGAAGAATATAGGAGGGCAAATTTTGGGGTACAACAGCCAGGATGCTGATTTTGAGTGTTTTTATGATTTTTAATGATTTGGGACCCAGAAGGGGCGTTTTGGGCATTTCGGACCAAGACAAATGGAATGTTCACTATTTAGCCAAGTTTCCATGATGAACTGGAGGTCTTTTTTTTTTTGCAAACGACGAATTGGAGAATCTAGGAGGAAGGATATGAGATTCTTGAAGAACCGAGATCTTTCACGAGCGCACACGATTGAATACCAAAGTTTCTTCATCATCTATAATGTCTAATTCTTATATTTTTGTAATTCTCGTGAACATTATTTGTAGCTAAACCCCCCAATGCTAGGTGGTGGTCTTGATTTGATCTGTTATGACTTTGAGTTCTTAATTTCATTTATATAATATTTTTACTATTCAATTAAATTGTACAATATTTTTATTCCTTCTTTATCGAACAAATAAAGATTATTCTTCTATTAACAATTAGTAGGACTGCAATTGTTAGGGTTTGTGTAAAAATGTATTATAGTAGATATCACCTAGGACTAGGGATACCCTATAATTTCCAATAAAGTCTTGTTAGTTAATTGTCTTAATTTCAACAATGACTTAAAGGGACACTGGAATTGGGGTTGAACGTTTAAAGGTTTTCCACTAAGGACTTAGGGGAAAACAATCTTAAGATCTAGTAATTGAATATATAAACTTGTTGAAGCGATAAAGAACCAAGGTTATTACAAGTCAAATCACACACCTACCCTAGCATTTTACCCGTACTTATGAAAAAACCAAAATTTACATTCTGCTATTTTGATTATTTACACAGATTTATTCCAAAAAACACCCAAACGCTAGTTTTTGTTTAATTGAACCACTTATTAAACTCGGTAATTACACACAGTCCTCGAGATCGATATTCGGGGTAATTCCCTATTATTACTACAAGGAAAAATAGTATACTTGCTATTTTCCCTATCAAGTTTTTGGCGCCATTGCCGGGGACTGCCTAGTTATTGAGTGTAATTTGAGTTCAATTATAATTTTGTTGCTCTACAACTAAAATTTTATTTTCTGTAGTTTTTATCATTTTTTTTGGTATTACTGATATTTTCTAACCTTTGCATGCAAGGAAAACCATCAGCTGATTTTCCTTTTGATATACAGACTCAGATTCAGAATCAGAACCCGAAACTATGGGTGAAAACCCACCACCACCAGAGAGACTTCTTGGGGATTACGGAGGAGCAAATTCTCCAGCAGGTCGGTTACCTATTGTGAATCAATCAGTTACTGTTGCAAACTTTAAGCTACACCCTTCAATAATCTAACAACTTGAGAATAGATCTTTCACGGGAAGGATCAATGAAGATGCCAACAAACACTTGCAGATATTCCTCACCATGAGCACTACTTTGAAAATTGAGGGGCACTCTGAAGAGGCAAAGAAATTGAGAATGTTTCCTTTCACACTGTCTGAAGATGATGAATAGTGGTTTTACTCATTGCCCGCTGGAAGTATCGCCACTTGGGAACAGATGGAGAAGACTTTTCTTGATGAATACTTTCCTACTTCTGTTTACATTCACAAAAGATATAAAATTATGATTTTTAAGCAGAAAGAAGGAGAGTCACTAGGTGATGCTTACAAGAGGTTCAAGAGGTTACTGGTAGCCTGTCCCATGCACAACATGAGTCAAACTGAGCAAATGCAGATTGTTATACCCAAAATTCTCCCTCTAATTTTATTCAAGACATTCTCCTAGGATTTCCAAATGCTCAATGTTGCTCAAGAATTGATCAGACATATTCTCCTCCTAAGTAATAGGTCCACAACTAGGGTTTCATCTTTCACAAGGGAATTTGGGTTTCTAAGGTCTTAAATGGAATTCATGGTCTCTTATATTTCTCCAAGAATTCCCATACCAAGTTTCAAGCCTTGCATCACAAGTTTGCTTAGTCAATGGCTCAGATGACTGAAAATCAACTGTATTGGGTAAAAAGTCAACTATGGTCAACATACAGTCAAACTTCAAGATTTTTGTTCAACATCAATATTTTGAAGTTATATTCATCATTTGATCAAGGTTTTATCACGATTCCTCAAGAAAAGCCCTCAAATCATCAAAAGTAAAAAGTTGCCAAATTAGGGTTTTCTTTAGAAGAAATCAACTGAACTTTGACCAAGCATAAATTTCACATGCTTCATCATTTTTCCCCCAACCAAAGCTCATTATGAGAAAAATTCAATTCTCTACAACTTTGTCTCTCTAAGATCAAATCCAAAAAATGCTTCATTTAAGAGATATGGGTCAATACATTATAGGTCATTTTCAAAGTCAACAAAAAGACACTTTTTGTCAAGGCAACTTACATCAAGATAGATTCTCCAAATACAAATATGATAAAAAGAGATATTGTAGAGGATATCTTGAGCTTTCCAAAAAATTTAAGATCACCTTTAAAAGATGAAAATTGAGAGAGTTTTGACTAGTGCAAGTTGGGAAATTTTGAGAAAATGTATGAAGTTCAAATTGAACAAACTTGATATTTTGGACTCATGGGCCATTGTTTTAAAGTCCATACGTGTATTACACTCCTTATACACCTTAGATCTTGTTCATGAACCCATTGATCTATTTTATTTTAATCATTTTGATTTATTCATTAATATTTCAAAAATAAATAAGATAAAATATGAGGCTTCTTACACAAGGTCCAAGCCCATCATATATTTGACCTATATCATGCTATTTAATCTCCACTCTTCATACAAGCCAACAACGAAATTCATGCCTCAAGAAACTTGTCCAAAAATCTCAAGTTTTTTCAAGAAACCTAAAAAATTGAAACCCTATTCGTAGTCCCTTTCACTACAAACTAGCCACTCCATTCACTCCCAGCAATCATACAGAGTAAGAATGGATCAAATTTAATGGTTCAAAGCTAACGAAATACGCATGCATCCATAAACGATTTCATGATCTTTACAAAACTCTTATTTTGATTTTCATTTTGTTTTAAGCCATACTAATGCCACTAATATGTTTCTTAGGTGTGTTTGTACATGTTTGGATCATCATAATGATCCCATGCAATCCATATCGTGAGATTCCACACTTGCACCGACCTACATATTTTTTGTTATACCTCTCAAACCAGGCCATTTCAGTCCAAAATAACCATCCTTTTGAACCCACCGTCCTCGATTTAGGGGGGAAGGCTACTTTTGGGTTTCTGATAGTTGCTATTTTATAGGGGCGAAGGATTGACTTACCGGAGAAGACGATTGTAGCTAGGGCTCCGGCGCCTCTTCGGTTCATGAACAATTTTATATTATATCTGTATTGTTTCATTATACAACCGGATAAAACAGCCACCCAGTGGTAGAAGCCCGCGCGTTAAGGAATTTGTGTTAAAGGGCATGGGTTTGATCCTGCCTTTTGTCATTTATTTTCTTCATATTTTCATGTTTTGCAGGACAATTCCCAAAACATGCTGAAGCTATCTGTTATCACCAAGGCGTGCTTGGCCCAATGGTGAATGTGTTGTTTGAGTTGGCTAATGGGCGTGGGTTCAACACCCAGCCCTAGTAAATTTTTTAAACCCTTATTTTTTTCTCCTATTTTCACCTATAAAATCCTAAATTTGTCAAACTTAACCATTTTTGTTATCAATTAATTTTTTCCACAAACCCTAATCAACATAAGGGTTTAGTTTTTTTGATTAATTAATAAACGTTCTTCTTTTTTTCAAATTAATATTTATTAGGGTTTTAGGGTTTTAATTAATCAAAATTAATTAGGTTATTAGGTTAATCGTCAAAAACTCTTTTCTAACAAAAATCCATCCAAGCGATTTCGATTTCCCATTCCTTTCTTACTGCTTCACATACTTTATTATTTTCGCATTTTTCGATTATTGTACTTGCTTACGGTTTGTAATAGATAATTAGGGGTTTACTCTTTTCCTGCATTTTTATTATTTGTACCCCCATCCTCGAAGCCCTGTAATAGCGTAGACTTTTATTTTCTGCACTTATATTTGTATGCTTTGTATACATTACTGTTAGCTTAATAGGATTGTATGGCAAGAATAAAAGCAAACGATAGCAAACCTTAATAAAAGATAAAATAACTGAATCACAACGCATTTTGCACAGGCCCACTTCTAAGGTAACTTCCCTTGTTTCCTTCGATAAAAACAGACATGTCCCTCGAACGTGGGGATGCTTTAGCATTGTCCCTAGATTAAAAGATTGTAGTCCCTTGATGACCGTTCTGATACTTCCTTCGGGAAACGATCTAGTCCCTTATGAATTGCTAAAGCGCCCCTACAAGTTGCCTTCAATGACTAAGCGATGACCCGCGCCTGTCCCTTCACATACAATGATAGGGCTTCTTACTAACTAGTGGTAGGGTAGCACTATCTAAAGGATAAGGAAAAGAATGACAAAGACTTTGAGTAGGTAGATAGCTCGTAATCGCTTGCTCACAAACAAAACAAACAATTTTTCACGCAAACACTTTCAAAAATGTTTTCAAACAAACACTTTGTACGTGTTCTCAAGAATCTTCACAAAGTTGCCTTACTACTGGAATTTCTAAATATTTTTTCAAACACACAACACAAAAGCATTTTCAAACAAAGTGAGCTAGTGATTAAGTGCATGTAGATAACTATAGATGAAAAGGATGCTAACACCTTCCCTTTTCATAATCTACCCCCTGAACTCAATAATCTCAAGGTCTTTCCTGTTCTTTTCACCCTTTCCTTATTGGATAAAAGAAAAGTCCATGGCGACTCTTGTTATCCGTAACATTTACGATAAAACACAAAACAAGTCAGTTCTCCCACCGTATTACAGAACTGGCGAATCTGCTAGGGAATTTACTAAAAAAATGGGTTACCTTTAGAGTTAGATCATCCTTAAATGCTTTCCTTGTTTGCCTTGTATGCTTTACATTTGAGGCTTGCTCGGGTTTACTTTTCTTGCAAAGATCCTACAGCCAGATCTGGGGGCATTCTAGGTAAGTAGAAATAGATCATGGAAACTATACAGTGTATACTGATATGTTTGAAGTGATGGCTATGTTAGTGTGACACATTGGTTTGTACTGGTGTCCCTCGCGTCAGTCAAGGAGAATATTAGGCTGCCGCGTGGTGTCATAAGCACTAACTTACCTTTAGAACCTTAATTGACCCAAGTTAGCCATTAGAAAGTAGTGAGATAGCCGACTTTGGTGCAGTTAGAAGTTGGTTGATACTCGATGCTACACTCGTTGAGATTCGACTCTTGGGATATTTCAGTCGCAAATCAGATGATGTGCTGAAACAATGCCTGGGAGAAAGATAGGTGATATGAGACTTCTAGAACCCAGTTACTTTCCTTAGGACAGGTTAAGCCAACTAAACTTTAAGAAGGTACTTACCTACAAACTCCATGCAAGCCTAAACCTAAGGCTCTTGTGTGCTTTGCTTATGCTTGATTATCTGTTCGAACATGACATCATAACATCATGACACCATACCATATCATTTTCATTGACCATTTCAAGGATCTCAAGGGCCTGTGATACAGGTTATCACGAACCAGATGTCTAGCAAGGGCAAGAGGATTTATTTTACTTTAACCAAATGTCGTTAAAGTATCATAAACTAGATGTCTAGCAAAGGGCAAAGGGATTTATTTTCCTCTAACCAATGTCGTCAAAGATCGAAGGGCGTTATATTGAGTCAAAGGCTAGGACCCAGACATGGTGAGCTTGATTCTCATAGAAGGACGTTCGACGATGCAAAGTCCTTCAGTCAAAGTTGTAGCCAGACTCAATTTTTAACACTTCTTTTTGTTTACCCCGTGAGATCCTTGAAAACATTGCATCAGCCTATCATGCAGATCATCACATAATAGGTTTTCCAATACATGTTTTCTCATCTTCTTGTAGTTTATTTCAGTAAAAGATGGCTCTAGAACAGACTGTCAAGGAACTCCAAGCACAAATTTCCCAATTCTAGGAAACGCTGTTGAACATAGCCCAGGGGCATAAAGAGATGATGGCCTCATTGCCAAAAAGAAGAAGAATAAAAATCCAACAGTCCTTCTTAATATGGGCAGAAGATTCAAGGGTCTATTCATAAGGGCTATAGATTTTGAGGTCCCCTGAATGAAGATGATAACCAATAGAAAGATGACAAGAGTGTGAAAGTTGAAGAGAATAACAACCTTGGTTCTGGACAAGATTTTGATGAAGACTATTCTTCCGAACAATATCCTCATGTTGATGACAGATACAAGCAGCTCGAAGATCGACTTAATGCTATGGAGATACAAAAAGTGTCGCGGCTAGACTTTGAAGAGTTAGGTCTTATTTTGGGGGTTGTTATCCCTCACAAGTTTAAGATTCCTACCTTTGCCAAGTATGATGGTCTATCATATCCAAAGCTTCATCTGCAGTATTATGTTCAAAACATCCAACCCCTATCATATCCAAAGCTTCATCTGCAGTCTTATGCTCAAAACATCCAACCCCATACTACTGACACAAAGTTATGGGTTCACTTCTTTCAAGAGAGTTTATCTGGGACACAACTGGAATGGTTCTATCAGCTGGAAGGAACCAACATCCGCACTTGGGAAGACCCGTATGCTGCTTTTTACAAGAAGTATCAATACAATGCTTACCTTGCACCAACTCGTGTGCAATTACAAAATATGACCATGGGCTCGAATGAAGGGTTTAAAGAATATTCTCAGAAATGGAGAGATCTGGACAGAAGAGTACAACCTCCTTTGTCTGACAGGGAGCTGGTTGTAATGTTTGTGGGAACTTTAACGGGTCCTTTCTTTAATCACCTTATCAGAAGCTCCTCATCTGGTTTTACTGAGTTGATCCTAACTGGGGAACATGTCGAAAGTGGTATCAAGAGAGGAAAAATTCAAGTGGCTGCATCTTCAAGTGCTGTAAAGAAGACATTTAGCGGAAAGAAAGAAGTTAATGTTGTTTATGGCCCGAAGGGTTGTGGTAGAAGTGACTGCAATCAGTCTGTAGGAATGGTGTTAATCTCTAATCCTGTGCCTGTTCACAACAACATCAGGGCAATCAACATAGGTCTGACGCTCCGAGAAGATAGTTTACATAGATCAGCATGCCACTGTCCCGGGCATTATAATATTTAATGAAAGCGGAGTTGATTACATTAAGGGATCCTCCTCATAATCCTAACACCTCCTCTCCTTGCTACAATCCGAATGTGAAGTGTGATTACCATTCCAACAGTCCTGGGAACGACACCAATAACTATTGGGCCCTGAAAAACAAAATTTTGGATATGATTGACAATAAAGAGATTGAGTTTGATCCTCCTGAGACTTTGAATGTGATTACTGAACTAATGCCAAAGCATGAGTGTGATCGGTGGGAATAGAACTGACAATTTTAGAATGCTAGTTCGCTTTTGCGTTTGTTTTCGCAAAATGTCGCGGTAAGCAAGAGTCGCCACCGTCTTTTATTTTATTCAACAAGGAAAGGACAAAAGCACAGAAAAAATTCCTTTTCGAGATGTTTCTCGGGTTCAGGAGGTAGATTATAGAAAGGGAAGGTGTTAGCACCCTTTCTATCCGTGGTTATCCACGGCCTCTTAGGTACTTGCTCACTATGTTTTCAAAAGTTTGCTTTTCTTTGTGTTTGTGGGCTTGAAAAGAGTTTTTGTTTTGAAGAGAGTATAAGTGCGAAAAGTTTTGTTTTGTTTTAAAAGGAGCAAGTACTTAAGAACCTCTACCTACTCAAAAAGGAATTAAACTGTGCAAATGTCCTTTAGACAATGCTATCCCACTATTGAGGAGTAGGTAGCATCGTCGTTGGAGTTTTCGGGTCAATTCGATTTAAGGGACGTGTGGTCACTAAAGCAATGTTAGGACGCCTTAGTGGTAACCCTAATGTCTTAGATCATTTTATCCGAGGCAACCGTTTCGAGGCAACTTATGATCTTTGGACAAAAGGGCGACCTCTAAAACATCCTATACTCAATGACCACATTCGAGGCAACCAAGTAAGGTGTACCCTAAGAGTGACATGTGCGAGTGTGTCAATTTTCAGTTTATATTATCTTTACATGTCATGGTGAGCTATTGTTGATTTTAAGTCAAGATAGATCTTGTCATGCAATCCTAGTTAGCATACATCTAAACAGTTAATATATGTACAGGAATTTAAAGTGCGGGAATTGTAAATCCTATGCTATTACAAGGCTTCGGGGAGGGGGATTATTTACATGTCCAAAATTGGGGGAATAAAGCAGTAAAGTGTAAAAGTCTTAGTTAAGCTATTACAAACCAGTAGGCAGTTACAATAAAATAAACGCGCGCGAATCTGAACATAACTTCTAAAAATCCTAAGAATAAAATCTTTTTGTTGTTTTATTTTATTTTGGGAAAATGATCTAAATCTACTTAATTTTAGTTTTGAGAAAATATTAAGATAATTAAATGATTAATTAACAAAGTTAATTTAATAGGAAAAAAAACTAGCCTAATGTTTTTGTGGTTGTTCTTTTTAATTGATTTTATGTTGATTAAAAAAAAGGAATAAAATAGTCAAAATAAAGATGAAATCGAAGGAACAGGCAGTAAATCAAAAAAGTATAATTCTGGAGGCCTGGGTCAAAAGAGGTGTGGGCAGTCTTTCTATCCAGTAAAGAGGCTTGATCGAAGGTGCCTGAGGGGCTGCACTCTGGGGGTGTTTGATCTGGATATGTCATCCTTCGATCTAGAAATCCTGGATCCAGTTCGAAGCTAAGTTGCTAAGCTTCGAAACTCTGAACAGGATTCTAAGAAGATATTTCCGGCAAAACGAGACAACTGTTAAAGGTCCAGGGGGGACTTTACCCCCCGATTCGAATCTCCTCTCAATTCGGATCCTCCCTCAACTTGAATCTACTGAATCTGGGTCTGGGTTTGTTTTATCCTGAGATTCGAAGGAGAAACTCAGATCGTGCCCAAGCAATGGCACGACCTTATCTTTGCGCTGTAGCTTACATGCTATATAATAAGTAATAACAAGAATACATATGCAATGTGTATTTAAATGTCATGAAGGTACAATTTTGGTTTTGCAAACCCTTACCAATTGAAGATGTATGATCTGTGGCTCTGGGTGTGGAGATGTTTGCTGAATGGCTGCTTTGGCTTGGATCACTTCTGAAAACGTTGACAACCTTTGGTGGGCAGCGTATCTCCAACTCCTCCGTTTTTCTCCTTTTTTCTTTTTTTTGTTCTCCTGTTCTGTTCTGTTTTTTTTTCTCTGTCCTCTGTAATGTGTCACTGGCCTCGTATTTATGGGAGTGTGAGGGTGCCCGAAAATGGCAAGGGACAGCCATTTAACCAGGCCTTTAAGGCCATGAGACAAGAATCAGACATATTAAAAGATTTCCTTTTTTGAAATATTCATGTCTCTTTGGAATTTTGAATGAACCTGGACACTTTTGATTTTCGAATGCATTCAGGCCCTGCTCTTCGATTGGTCCTGATTTGAAAAGAATCCCTCTGGTCGAATCAGCTCTTGTGGAGTCAGGGACAAAAAAGGAAAGAATCTGGCCTTTAACTCAGGAATTGAATCCACAATCAATTGAATTCTTGCCATATTTGCAAGGAAAACATGCCATTTTCTCATGTTCAGTGTACCTGGACATGTTTTTTGAGTGCCCTCTTGATGGCCTCTTTCGAATGGCCTGGAAGGAGTTCTTCAAATTGTCCTTGTCCAAACATCAATCGAAGGGTATTTATTGAAATATCAATCAAAGAGTCCTTTGCTACGCCAATCGAAAGATCTTGTTCAGATACCAATCAAAGGGTACTAATTAAAATTCCAATTGAAAGGCTTTGTTAACAGGCCAATCGAAAGGTGATGTTTATGCTAATCGAAGGACATGGTTAACATGCCTGTCGAAGCTGCCTTGACACAATGCTAAATAGAAGGATCCCTTGACATGCCAATTGAAAGGCTTGGCCCAGGGTGCCAAACGAAAAGGTCTTTCAGAATTCCAATCGAAGGGCTTGACACAATGCCAATCGAAGTGCTTGTCCATAATGCCAATCGAAGTGCTTGTCCATAATGCCAATCGAAGTGCTTGTCCATAATGCCAATCGAAGCATTTTTGGAATGTCAATCGAAGGGCTCCTTCAGAATACCAATCGAAGGGTCTTTCAGAAGGCCAATCGAAAGGTACTTAAAGCACCGCTCAAAAATTTTCTTTTTCCTTAGGCAAGGGTTTGTGATCAACCATGCAGGGGGAAGACTTTGGAAAACATGAGAGGGAAAATTTTGGGGTACAACAGTTTCCCCTGTTCAATCTTCTTAAACCTGAGGATGTAGATTGGCTTGCGTGCCTTTCGTGATCCGAAGGTGGAAGATGATTGAACACTAGAGTGCCCAGAAATTTTCACTCGCATGGTGTAGTATCAGCATTGTGATGTCGGGAATGGGCTTACATATGCCATTTGGAGATTGTTGGTAGGTGGTTTTATCTTTGTTGACGGGTTGTCTCTTCTAACGGGGTGTCTCCTTTGACGAGTTGTCTCCATTGACAGGTTGTCTCTATTGACTTGTCTTTATTGACAGGTTGTCACCGAAAAATCTTTAGGAATCGATTTAACTGATTTTGTCTCCATTGAATGGCTTTGCTTCAGAAAAATCTTTAGGAATCGATTTAACTGATTTTGTCTCCATTGACTGGCTTTGCCTCAGAAAAATCTTTAGGAATCGATTTAACTGATTTTGTCTCCATTGACTGGCTTTGCCTCAGAAAAATCTTTAGGAATCGATTTAACTGATTTTGTCTCCATTGACTGGCTTTGCCTCAGAAAAATCTTTAGGAATCGATTTAACTGATTTTGTCTCCATTGACTGGCTTCGCCTCAGAAAAATCTTTAGGAATCGACTTAACTGAGTTTGTCTCCATTAACTGGCTTCGCCTCAGAAAAATCTTTAAGAATCGATTTAACTGATCTTGACTCCATTGACTGGCTTCGCCTCAGAAAAATCTTTAGGAATCGATTTAACTGATTTTGTCTCCATTGACATGCTTCGCCTCAGAAAAATCTTTAGGAATCGATTTAACTGATTTTGTCTCCATTGACTAGCTTCACCTCAGAAAAATCTTTAGAAATCGATTTAACTGATTTTGTCTCCATTGACTGGCTTCGCCTCAGAAAAATCTTTAGGAATCGATTTAACTGATCTTGTCTTCATTGACATGCTTCGCATCAGAAAAATCTTTAGGAATCAATTTAACTGATTTTGTCTCCATTGACTGGCTTCGCCTCAGAAAAATCTTTAGGAATCGATTTAACTGATTTTGTCTCCATCGACTGGCTTCGCCTCAGAAAAATCTTTAGGAATCGATTTAACGGATCTTGTCTCCATTGACTGGCTTCGCCTCAAAAAAATCTTTAGGAATCGATTTAACTGATCTTGTCTCCATTGACTGGCTTCGCCTCAGAAAAATCTTTAGGAATCGATTTAACTGATTTTGTCTCCATTGACTTGCTTCGCCTCAGAAAAATCTTTAGGAATCGATTTAACTGATTTTGTCTCCATTGACTGGCTTCGCCTCAGAAAAATCTTTAGGAATCGGTTTAACTGATTTTGTCTCCATTGACATGCTTTGCCTCAGAAAAATCTTTAGGAATCGATTTAACTGATTTTGTCTCCATTGACTGGCTTCGCCTCAGAAAAATCTTTAGGAATCGATTTAACTGATTTTGTCTCCATTGACATAATTGGGAATTTAACTGCATCTTTCCTGAAAGGTAAAGGTCAGTCATATGCAATGCATGATATGGATCAAGCAATGATGTTCTCAACATAAATGAGATTGTATGGTATGATTTGTATATGCATGTATCATGATGTATGGAAATGTGATGTTTTAGTTGGGGAAAATAAATCCCGAACGACTGCTGGAGAGTAGGGTTAAATTCTTCATTTCCACTGGGGATGATGAACGAAGATGATTGCAAGAATAAACCTGCAGGAGAGGATGACTCCGTTGGGGAATAAACTGGTGAAGAGATTACTCTGCAGGGAAGAGATACTTTACTGAGATTTTAATGATAAACTCTGTTGGGGATTCCGTTGATAAGCTTTGTTTGGGATTTTGATGATGAACTCCGCTGGGGATAGAAAGAACTTCGCTAGGGATGATCTTTCAGCTGCAACTCGCTGAGGATAACCCAGTTAGACTCTTGTGGGGATAACCTCTGAGTTTGGCTGAGGAGACTTATTTGTGCTTCGCAGGGGATAAGCTTCCAGAGTCTACTGGGGAAGATGATTCAACTCCATTGGGGAAGCTTTTTTAGACTACGCTGGGGAAATGACTCCACTGTGGTACCTTGTATTCCGCCGGGGAACATTCTTATATTCTGTTGAGGAATATTAAGACCGTCGGGGATGCTCTTACGCTTGCTGGATAATATCTTTATACTCCGCTGGGGAATACTAAGATCTTCTGGGGATACCAAGCCTTTTCAGGGCTGACGATAGACTAACTTTGCTTGGGGGAGAGTATGGCTGATTCGTTCATGGTTGCGAGTCTCAGTGGGGGAGAGCTACCATTACTGTTTTTACTCTGCGGGGAGTGAAAGTATCTTGGTCACATTCTCAGCTGAACTTACCTTGGTACCTTGGTGGATAGAGCAACTAGACCGCTCAGACAATTCTTATTGCCCCTACTTCTGATATCACCCGTAATTAGTCCTTTGTTTCGCATGTAAATATTTATGAGCAGAAATTAATGTCAAATGCATATATCAAAAATGAACATTGGACGTTCTTTGCAAAACAAAACAGATAAAGGAAAAACAATTTGAAATTTGTCTAAAAAATGAATTTGTATTGATTTTGAAGTTTGCCTGTAAATAGGCGTTTTTGTACAAAAGGCTGACGTCCTAGTAAGAGGGCGCCGCCGAATAAATAAAATTTATACAACTTGTGAAAATAAAACAAAACAGTTATGTGAATAGTCCCATTGGGTTCCAACTCTGCTATTGCCTTTATATCTTCAAGCATATCATCACTTTGTTGCTTAGTTGAAGATGAATCCGATTGACTGGTGCCGTCCGAGCCTGATAGTTGATACCGAAGTCCGGATGCGAGGTGATCCAATGAGACACAGTGTTACGCTTTAATCCCTAACTTTTGCCTGGACCGCCCTTTCGGGTTTTCAGTCCACCGGGATACCCATTTTTGCCCAAGCCGCCTTTTCAGGTTTTCGACTTGCCGGGTGTACAGATTTTTTTTTTTTCATCCCTTATTTTTGCCCGAACCCTTTTGGTTCTCCGAGAAGCCCTTATTTTTGCCTAGGCCAGTCAACCTGGCGGGTCTTTGATTATGCGTAGTATCTTTTTACTATGTCTGCATTGACGGGGTGAGGAAGGTCGTCACCATCCATGGTGGTTAGAATCATCGCTCCTCCTGAGAAGATGTTCTTAACCATAAATGGCCCTTTGTAAGTAGGGGTCCATTTTCCCCTGGGATCACCTTGAGGTAGAATAATGCGCTTGATTACCAGATCCCCAACTTGATACTCTTGTCGCCTGACTTTCTTGTTAAATGCCTTGATCATTCGTTTTTGGTACGTCTGACCATGACAAATAGCAGTAAGTCTCTTTTTGTCGATTAGATTCAATTGATCAAGTCGTGTCTGGATCCAATTGTCTTCGCTCAAACCTGCATCCTTCATGATCCGAAGAGAGGGTATCTGAACTTTAATGGGCAAGACTGCCTTCATGCCATAAACCAAGGAATAGGGTGTTTCCCCTGTTGACGTCTGTGCTGAGGTACGGTACCCATGAAGAGCAAATGGTAACATCTCATGCCAGTCTTTGTATGTCACTGTCATCTTCTACACAATCTTCTTAATGTTCTTATTTGCTGCTTCGACAGCCCTATTAATCTTTGGCCGGTAGGGAGAAGAGTTGTGGTGCTGTATCTTGAATTGCTCGCAGAGCTCAGTGATCATCTTGTTATTAAGATTGGTACCATTGTCCGTAATGATCCTCTCTGGTACACCGTATCGACAGATCAGGTTATGCCGAATGAACCGTGCCACGACGTTCTTGGTTACCGTAGCAAAGGAAGCTGCTTCAACCCACTTCGTAAAGTAATCAATCGCTACCAGGATGAAACGATGTCCGTTGGATGCCGTAGGTCTGATCTCACCGATCATATCAATGCCCCACATTGCAAAAGGCCAAGGTGCTGTCAAAACATTCAGAGGAACTGGAGGAATATGCACCTTATCAACATAGACTTGGCACTTGTGACATGTCCGAGAATGCTGATAACAGTCGGCTTCCATTGTGGACAAGTAATATCCTGCCCGAAGGATTTTCTTTGCCATGGTATGTCCACTGGAATGAGTTCCGAAAGTACCTTCATGCAGCTCTGCCGTGATCCTTTCTACTTCAATTTTATCCATGCAACGCAGTAAGGTTGAATCATGGTTACGTTTGTAAAAAATGCCATTGCTGATGAAGAACTTTGCCGTGAACCTTCTCAGAAACTTCTTGTCATTAACAGAGGCACCCTCGGGGTATTCTTGAGTTTCAAGGTACCTCTTCACTTCATGATACCAAGGCTTTTCTGTTACCTCTTCGGTCTCAAGATCACAGCAATGTGCAGGTTCATCCAATTTCCAAATAATGATCTGGGGAGCCACGTTGTCCCACTTGACTTTGAACATAGAAGACATCGTAGCTAGCGCGCCCGCCAACTGATTCTCCTCTCTTGGGAAGTGTTCAAAGGTTATCTCCTCGAAATGGGGAAGCAACGTCAATACATACTCCTTGTAAGGAATAAGATTTGGGTGTTTCGTATCCCACTCTCCTTTGATCTGACTGATCACGAGAGCGGAATCTCCAAAGACACTTAGAAACTTAATCCTTAGGTCAATTGCAGCTCGAAGACCCATAATGCAGGCTTCATACTCCGCCATATTGTTGGTGCAGTTGAAACATAGTCGGGCGATAAATGGAGTATGAGAGCCTTTAGGAGATATGATCACAGCACCAATGCCATTACCCAAAGCGTTTGAAGCTCCATCAAAGTACATAGACCATTGGGATCCTTCCTCAGGTCCTTCATCCGGTCCAGGTGTCTCACAATCAGTCACTACCATGATATTCTCGTCTGGAAATTCAAAGTTCATAGACTGGTAATCATCCACTGCCTGATGTGCCAAATGGTCTGCCAACACACTTCCCTTGATCGCTTTTTGAGTCGTGTACTGGATGTCATATTCAGTCAAGATCATCTTCCATCTTGCTATTCTTCCGGACAAGGCAGGCTTTTTGAAGATATACTTGATTGGATCCATCTTTGAAATCAACAGAGTAGTGTGAGTCAACATATACTGTCTCAACTGGCGAGCAGCCCATGCCAAAGTGCAGCAAGTTTTCTCGAGCAGTGAGTATCGGGTCTCACAGTCGGTAAACTTTTTGCTAAGGTAATAAATGGCATGCTCTTTTCGGCCAGACTCGTCATGCTTCCCCCATCACACACCCCATTGAGTTATCGAGCATTGTCAAGTATAAAATCAAAGGTATCCCTTCAACTGGTGGCATAAGAATAGGTGGCTCCTGGAGGTACTCTTTGATTCTTTCGAAAGTAGCCTGACATTCATGGTTCCAACATACCACTTGATCTTTCTTCAGTAACTTAAAGATTGGCTCACAAGTAGCAGTTAGGTGCGAGATGAATCGGGTAATATAGTTCAATCGTCCTAGAAAGCCTCTGACCTCCTTCTCTGTCTTGGGAGCTGGAATCTCTTGTATGGCTTTCACTTTGGCAGGGTCCACTTGAATACCTTTGTCGCTTACAACAAAACCCAGCAGCTTATTGGACCGCACCCCGAAGGTGCATTTGTTTGGGTTCAATCTCAGCTTGTATAACTTCAACCTATCAAACAGCTTCTGTAGATGGTCAAGGTGTTCCTCCTTAGTTTGGGACCTCGCAATCATATCGTCGACGTATACTTAAATCTCATGATGGATCATGTCATGAAATAAAGCAACCATGGCACGCTGATATGTTGCCCCAGCATTCTTCAACCCAAAAGGCATGACCTTGTAACAAAAGGTACCCCACTGGGTAACGAAAGTGGTCTTTTCCATGTCTTCAGGAGCCATCTTGATTTGATTATAACCGGAGAAACCATCCATAAAGGAGAATACCTTGTGCTGAGCAGTATTGTCAACCAGAACGTTGTTGTGAGGCAGAGGGAAGTCATCCTTAGGGCTTGCCCTGTTCAAATCCCTGTAGTCAACACACATTCGGACCTTACCATCCTTCTTCGGTACCGGAACCACATTGTCAACCCACTGAGGGTAAGAAGTTACTGCTAGAAAACCGGCGTCAAACTGTTTCATAACTTTGGCCTTGATTTTCTCGGACATCTCTGGACGCATACGGCGAACCTTCTGTTTTACCGGAGGACAGTCTCCCTTGGTAGGCAGGCGATGAACCACAATGTCAGTATCCAAACCAGGCATATCTTCGTAAGACCAGGCAAATATCTCCATGTAGTCATGCAGCATCTGAATCAACCGATGTTTCACATTAAGCTCCAGATTTGCACCGATCTTGACTTCCTTCTTGTCTGTCTCGGTACCCAGATTCACCGTTTCCACTGGCTCTTCATGTGGCTGAATGGCCCTCTCTTCCTGAAGTAGCAGTCTTGCAATCTCACCAGGCACTTCGCAATCATCTTCACCTTCGTCTTCGGCTAAGTTGATCAGATTTTCGAAGTCATAACTGGTAGTAGCAGAGTCGTTACCAGTGAGATCCAGAGTGGACTGGGATCTGTATATGTGAGTGTGTGTAAAATAGTTGTTTTGCAATATATAATAAAGAAATATAAGGAGCGCAAAATTTTAAATGCGAAAACGTCCAATGCTTTTATTAATGATATATGAAAATGGCACACTAAATCCCTCATAATTGAAGCCACGGTGCCCCGGGTAAGACACCGGGCCATAAAGTTTCAAAACATTGTCTATTACAAATTCAAAACAAAAAGTTGCATTACTGGGTGATAACTGAAATGGGCATAGAATCCTTCACTGTCCATTTGTTTAATCCACCGCTGGTCGTAGGGTAGATCCAACTGTTGATATCAAACTCTTCATCATCATCATCCCTAATAGCATTTACCCCTGCCTCTTGTTTAGGCTTCTCTGGTGCTCCGAACTCGATCTCTTTCGCATCGATCAAGTCTTGAACCTTGTTCTTCAAAGTCCAACAATCATTCGTATTATGCCCCGGGCTCTCAGAGTGATAAGCGCAACGAGCGTTGGGGTTATACTTTGGTGACGTTGTATTTGGATTCTTTGGGGCTTCCCTTAGAGTCACCAGATTGGTCTTCAGCAACTGTGGCAGAATCTGAGACAAAGTCATGCTGAGACGGGTGAATTTCCTTCGAGGTCTCTCGTCCCTTTGTTGGTTGTGATGCTGAGGAGCACCAGCAGGTTTTGAAATAACAACCGCATTGACAGCTTGGCGGTGTTCAGGTCTATTCTGTCTTCTTGAACTGTAGACAGCACTGGACTCTTTCTTAAATGGTTTCTTCTCGGTGCTCGATGAAGCACCCTTCTGTATTTTCCCAGCCTTAATACCAGCTTCAATCCTCTCACCAGTCAAGATAAGGTCTGTAAACCCGGCTGAAGAGCTTCGAATCAGATGATTAAAGAACGGACCAGACAAGGTCCCCAGAAACATATCTACAAGTTCACGATCAGTTAAAGGTGGTTGCACCCTTCCGGTAAGGTCTCTCCATTTTTGAGCATACTCTTTAAATCATTCACCCGTCCCTATTGACATACCCTGGAGTTGGGTACGCGTAGGAGCGAGGTCGGAGTTATACTGATACTGCCTATAGAACGCAGTAGCCAAATCCTCCCAGCTGCGGATACTGGCTCCATCCAACTGATAGAACCACTCAAGCTGAGTCCCTGAAAGACTGTCTTGAAAGAAATGGATCCACAAGTTCTTATCAGCAGTGTAAGGTTGGATTTTCCTCACATATGACCGGAGGTGCAGCTTTGGACAGGAAGCTCCATCATACTTGGCAAAGGCAGGTGCCTTGAACTTATGGGGAATCACCACCCCAGATGATAGACCTAGATCTCCGAAGTCCAGATCGGGCACCTTCTGTATTTCCATAGCGTTCAAACGGTCTTCCAGCTATTTGTACTTATCCTCAGCAGGAGGATATTGTTCTTCATCATAGTCCGTCTCGTTGTCGGAGACCATAGGGCTAGGAGCCATCCTTTCTTGTGGACTATCCTTCCCCCCAGATGAGGTGGTCAGATCAACTTCATTCTGCAGCCCGTTTCCAAACCTGCATCCAGTATTGAACAAGATGGTCCTCTTCTTCTTCTTCTTCCTCTCTTTCAGAATCAGGGTCTTCAGGTCCTGCTGACCCTTAGCTAGGCTCATGACCAACTCTTGAAATTGGGCATTCTGGGCCTGGAGGGCCTTGATAGCTTGCTCATTGGAAGGTTCAGTAGACATGATGATTGCTGAAATAAACAGCGAAGAAGATAAGAGACCTGTAAAAGGGTACCTGTTTATGAAGTGCATGAGATGAAATGCGTATGATTTATGATTTCAAAGACAATCGGGATTCAAATTTGTAAACAAGAAGGGAAACACACTTTATTAGATTTAACTTCAGAATTTAAATTGTTCAACAAATTGCCCTTAGGCGTTACAAGAATGGAAATACTGAAAAGTAAATAAAAATTGTAAAAGAAATCATCAAAGGTCCATCAATGCTCTCATGGTTTCTTCTTCTCAGTGCGGACATAATCATTCAGGATCCACTCGTTCTCCAGTTGCTTAGTCAGCTTCTGGATCTTCTGTTCTTGTTCATTGAACCTCTCCCGATAAGAATCCCGTTCTTTCCGCAGTTGCATCCAAGACCTCTTCAGTGTTCCAATATCAGTGGGCATATGAGGATGGAGAATAGTTGGAAGAACCCCGTCTTTATCAGCAACTTCAAGAGTAACAGGCCTGACAGCTTCGTATGGCATACCTAACCTCTGGGCACAGATGCGGACCCATCTGAGATATGGCTCCAATGGCAGAGAAGTCTTTGGTCCCAACTCATGTGGGTCAGATTGGTGAACTCTATCCCAAGCCCTGATGAATCTACAACGCAGCTCGTCGATATCTCCCTGAAAATCAAAGATGATATGAGGCATCAACATCTCATGAGGCCCCTCTCTTCTGGCCCTTCCAAACTGACAGAGAGCTAAACATGGGTTATAAGAAATTCCTCCATGGGTTCCGATCAATGGATCGTTAGGATACTCTCCACAATGATCAATGACAGTCACCTCATCCAAGCCTTTGAGAGTCCAGATAATGTCATTATTAGTAAGAGACATTACCCTATAAGCCCAGCCCATTCCTTCTTTGTTCTTCAGTACGGACTTAGGGAGGTGCAAAATAAACCACCTCGACAATAAAGGAGCACAGCACATCAAAGTTCCCCGCTTTCGGGCAGTACGAGCATAGAGCTGATGAAGGATATCACCCAAGAGAGTGGGTATAGGGTTTCGAGAGATGAAGATCTTTATGGCATTAACATCAACAAAAGTGTCAGGATTTGGAAACAATACCAGACCATAAATCAAGAGAGCCAGGATGTCCTCGTACGCCTTGAAGTCTAAGCTATCCCAGAAGTAATTAGCTTTGTCAACCAGAAACTTAGCCAAAAAACCCTTAGCTCCACTTCTAGTCTCCCAGTTAGCCATTACCTCTTCTTTGGTCAAGTGAAGGGCTGCAGCAATTTCTTCGGGCTTAAGAGTCTTTTCCCAACCAGTAAATGGAGTCTGCTCCAAAACAGAGATACCGTGTGTTGTACCCCAAAATTTGCCCTCCCATATTCTTCAAGATCTGTCAAGATCAAGCTTCAAAATCTCCCAAAAGTTGCACAGTCCAATGGCCTCCTAACAGTCAAAAATTAGGGTTTTGTTTCTGGCAAAGAAATTGAAGTTTCCAAGGGTCCAAACAAGTCCCACATGCCTATAAACATGGCCAAGCATCCATATGCCAAGTTTCAAGACTCACAGCACAAGATGGCACAGTCAAAAACCCTAATTGCTCAACAGTCAACTGCAGGGGCAAAATGGTCATTTGACAGTCAAAAGTCAAAAATTTTGGTCAACATCTTATTTTGAAGCCACAAACATCATTTGATCAATTCTTGATCATGATTCTCAAGGCATGGCTCAAAAAGTCTCAAGATGCAAAAGTTTCTATTTTTGGACAGTTGGAAAAGTCAACTGTAAATTGACCAGGGCATAACTTCCACATGGTTTATCAGAAAAATTCCATCCAAAGCTCATTTTTAAGAGAATGACATTTCCTACAACTTATCTTCACACTTCAAGTCCAATAAATGCTCTCACAAAAAGTTATCAATCTCAACATTATAGGTCATATTCAAAAATCAACAAAAAGGCACTTTAAGTCAAAGACCATAACTTGATATTGGTAAATCAAAATGACATGGGACCAAATACATTGGTTAGACGACTTCAATACCTTTCCAAAATGTCCAAGAACATGATCAAAGCTTAAAAATTGAGCAAGATATGCCTTGTGGAAGTTGGGAAATTTTTGGGAATTTTGAAAAGTCAACTTTGCTTCAAATGCCTCAAAATTGCTAATGGGCCACAATTTCTTCCAAGAATCATCACCCAAAGGCCATGCACGACCCATTGGCATCCAAGGGAGTTATTTCATCATTTTTTATTAATTATTTGAATTTTTAAATGTTATTAATTCACTTAATTAAAATTAAATATGAAAAAATACTAAAGCATGTATCTTAAATCTTTTTATGCAGCTAATAGGTCCATTATAAGCTCAAGATTTCGTGCACATTCAAAAAGGAAAGAATCATTCATGATTTGGCATATTTGGCATGAAAAAAGATTGGAAAAGATCATGGAAAATCACAAATTTGAAAAGCATTAAAACATGGATTTTGGACTTGTTTTGTTAACCTAATTCACTCCACATATAAGCAGGAACATAAACCTAATCACAACAACAAGCAAGCTGCGCCCAAACTCAAAGAAAACTTTGCACTTTTCTCTCAAAAATTTCAAAACTGAAAGCACACATAGAGCACGTTTCAAGGCCTAAGAAGCATTCCAATAGCTTGCTTACACATCCAGGAATCTTTTCCAATCAAAAACACATCCCCTAATCTCAAGAACTGGTAGAACACAATCGCCCTGTTCATACAATTTTGCATAATCGTACTTTGAATTTCATGCCATATTAATGCATTTTAAATGTTGATTTATACTAACATGGGTATTCTAAAGCTAATGGCACAATTTAATTGAAGAATGCTTGCACATATGAAAAGTTACCATGAACGATGCTTAGGGTTTCAAAGCTCCAAATTTGGGGTTTTACGCATAAGGAAAAATTAGCCAATCAAACATGTACCATTGAAACCAGGAGACACACACGAATTAATCTCACTATTCGCGCCCAATTTATATTGCCATATATGCTAATCGCTATTTTCAGGTCCTACACTTAGTGGGGGTTTAAAACCCCTGCTATCCATTCTATATTTTTCAGGCAACGAAGAAGAAAGCTAACGTGGCTTATTACTATTGGGATATCTGAATGATAGCACGTTTTTTTTGTGGTTCAGCATAACATGGTCTTTTCACATATATTATTTCTATCTCATTATACTAACGAATACGCGCGCGTAGCTCAGATGGTTAGTGTGTTTGGCTTGCAGGTATTGGGACCTGGGTTCGATTCCCAGGTCCCCCCACCTCTTCAATATTATTTTTCTCAAAGTGTTTCCATGCAGCATGTTCTCAAGGGAGTACCATATGCCTTCACCATCTGGCTTGCCACGCGCCCAAAGGCTTCATCCAATGGCCAGGACGTGCAGATCACCATATGCATTGGTCAACAGCTCCTCACACAAACGCTGAAAGTCAACGTGGGCCTGGAATTCTTGGGCCAAACTGCTTTCCATGAACCTCCTCAATTGGGTCAACACCCCCATATGTTTGCATTTTCTTTCTCTCTTTTCATTCTTTTCTTTTATTTATTTTTTTTATGTTAATTGTTTTATTTAATTCATAAAATTAATTTTAATAATACAAAAATACAAAAAAAATCAGAAAAGTAAAAATAAAAAAAATATGTTTTATTTAATAGTTTTTTGTAAATAAATTTAATAATCAATTTAGTTTTAATTTAGGGTTTAAATTTTAATTTGTTTTCTAAATAACTAAAAAAGGTAGAAATTAGGTTTTAGATTTTTATTCTTTTTCTCAATAAAATAATTTCATCTTATTCTTATTATTAATAATTAATTATTTTTGTAAATACTTGTAATTAATTAATTAGGGTTAAATTAGGTTAAACTTAAACAATTTTCTTTAATAAATTAAAAACAATTTAGAACTAAGGTTTTATTTAACTTTTAATTCCAATTAATTCTCTTTAATTTCATAAATCCAAAAACATACAAAAATAAGTTCTTTTTCTCATTTAATAATTAAATCAATTTTCAATTTCAATTTAATTTCGTTAAAGGGTCCAACGCCCTCGCACCTTCGATTATAACTTCTTTTCGCGCATTTATCTTTATTTCTTTTATGAACATAATGTATTTGCCCCAAAGCTTTGTAATAGATAATTAGGATATTTACTTTCCGCATTTTATTTATTCAAATCGGGTCTTGGTTTAATTTGGCGATGTAGACCCGCGCCTTGTAATAACGTAGGACCTTTATGTTTCCGCATTTTTATTTCCGCACCCCTTAACTGCTAATAATTTGCATGAAAGAATGAATGGCCAAAAATAAAATCAAAGCGTAGCTCACTCAATACATGACAAGACAAATATAATTGAAAATGACACACAAATCACACACCACTCTTAGGGTACGCCTCACTGTTGCCTTGCCCCTCGAAACGTGGTCGTCAAGTAGAGGACGTTTTAGTAAGTCCTCATGTCCATGAACATGGCATGGGGGTAGCTTCTAAGGTATCCTCATATTGCTCTGGTGACCACACTGTCCCTAAACTCGAATTGACTTGAACACCTCCAACGGTGGTGCTACCTACCTCTCAATGGTGGGATGGCACTATCTTAAGGACATTTACACAGACTAATTCCTTAGGGTAGGTAGATGACTCATGGGTACTTGCTCTTTTCAAAACAAACAAAAACATCTTTTCACACCTCACACTTTCAAAAGCTTTCAAAACAAATTTTTCAAACACTCTTGAGGACTGATACAAGAGTCATTCAGAAATCTTTCAAAGAAACTTTTTCAAACCCACTCACATTTGAAAAGCAAACAAATTTTGAAAACATAAGAGCAAGTACCTAAGAGCCCGTGGATAACCAAGGGTGCTAACACCTTCCCTTTCTTTAAATCTACCTCCCGAACCGAGAAACATATCTCATAAGGAATTTTGCTTTGCTTTTGTCCTTTCCTTGTTGGAGAAAATAAAAGACGGTGGCGACTCTTGCTTAACGCGACATTTTGCGAACCAGCTTTAAACAGTCAGTTCCAGATCCACCAATCACAGAACTGGCGACTCTGCTGGGGATACCTTATAAAGTGAGGTGTACCTTAGGATAGTTCATAATTGTGTTTTCAATTGCTTTGACTTGTTTGCTTTATTATTGTGGGATTGTCTTGGGAGTTCTATAGATCCTAACCCGGATCTGGGGGTACCTTCTTAGAAAGTAGCAACAAGGTTGTGAGGGAACTGTGCGGGGTATACCGACATGGTTGAAACAGTCTGCTACGTTGATGTGGCACTTTGGTGTGTACCGGTAACCCTTGAGTTCAGTCAAGGAGAGTACGGGGCCTCCATGTGGTGTCATGAAGCATCAACTGACCTTAGGAACCTTAATTGAACTATCTTGGCCTCTTTAGGGTAGTGAGATAACTGACTTTGGTGCAGTCCGAGGTTGGTTGATACTCGATACTACACTCAATTGAGGGTTGCTTTCCTGGAATATTTCGGTCGCCAGTTCAGTGGCTAAATCGAAACGATGAACAATGAAAGCAATCCAGTGATATTGGGACCCTTAGAACCCGGTTACTTCTGATAGGACAGGTTAAGCCCACCAACTTCAAGAGGGTAATACCTAGACCCCATGCTGGCCTAAACTCTAAGGGCTTCTCTTTGTGTGACTTGTGTGCCTTCCAACTTGACTACTTGCATGCTTGTTATCTGACACTTGAGTTTGTTGCAGGTTTTGTTTATAGTCCTTAATTGGGACTCATAACAGGGTTTACCTGAGTTTCCTGCAGGTTTTGTTTATAGTCTTTAATCTGGACTCATAACAGGGCTTCCCTACATTACCCCATGCATAGCATAACATCATACCATTGCATGCATCTGGCATAAAGAACTAATCCATTTTAAGGATCTCGAGGGCTTGTGATGCAGGTCATGATGAATCTAATGTCTAGCAAGGGGCAAAGGGGACTTATTTTCCTCTAGACAAGGTCGTCAGGGGCTATGACCCACTTGATATGGTGAGCCTTGACCCTTGGAGAAGGATTCTCAACAAACATGGAGTTCCTTCAATCAAGCTACAAATTCAAATGCTAACAATCTTCTTGTTTACCCTGCGAGGTCCTTGAAAACATTGCATGCATATCATATATATCATTGCATTACAGGTACCCTTTTGACAGGTCACTTACCATCTTCGCTGTTTATTTCAGCAATGGCTTCCCAACAAGATAACCAGGGTCTTCATGCTCAAGAAACTCAGTTCAAGGAGATCTTTCTAAGCCTATCCAAGGGGCAGGAAGAGTTGAGGACCCTCCTCATGGGGACTTTGGTCAGAAACAGTTCTGAGGACGATAAGGACGAACGGCTGAAACGCCTACAAGCTGAGGTAGATACAATGAAAACCCAGATGCTGGAGCAAAGGGCTCTCATCCAAAGTTTAGCTCGGGAGCAAGGAGAGCTGAGGGCCATGATCAGTCAGCTTCATCAAGACATGAAGCAACCAGCCCAAGTCAGGGACCAAGTCATTAATCAGCCTCCAAGAGGTCAAAGGTTTGGGCCTCTCCAAGCTGCTACTACTTCACAGGTCCAACAACGACCTCGCCAAGAACGACGGGCTGATTAGAGCAAGTCAGACAAGCCTAAAAGGCAGTTCACCAAGCTCAACGTGTCACCGTCTCAAGCTTTACAACAATTGTTGAGGTTGAATCTGGTGATGTTAAGGGACCCTCCTAAGAATCTCAACACAGCCTCCCCAAAGTACAATCCTGAGGAAAGATGTGCGTACCACTCTGACAGTCCAGGACATTACACCGACGACTGCTGGGCTATGAAGAATAAGATTCAAGATCTGATTAATGAAAGAGCTGTGGATTTCACCCAGATGGGCCAGGCTGAATGCTCCTGCCATCCCTACAAGATGCACCAGTCGAAGTAACAAGTCCTGAGATTAGAAGACTTTTGTTCATTAGAATTTTTCAAATTGTAATTTTCTTTTGTTCAAACATTTATTCATTGTTAAACATTGTTATTTCATTAATGCATCGCATATGTCTGTTTTGAAGCAATATATTCACATTTACTATGCTTAAAACTGTTTTCATATTTTTGTGATGTTCAACACTCGGTTAACAATTCTAAGCCTCTTGAGGGAGGATGACGAAAACGATACCATGATCTTTACAATATGCTTTTGAACGGACCCCGCTGATGAGGTACAGGCATTGTTTCAATTCCTAAACACTGGAGTAATAAGGAAGATAATCCCTCGTCAACCCCTTTGAGCCAAAGAAGTAGGAGTTTTCCTTTTCGAAAATTAAAACCCTTTATCATAACCTGGGGCAGGGTAGTTCTCTCAGTTGATCCAAGTGCATAACAAATGGCACCAAAGAGGTCCTTACAAAAAAAAGAGAGAAGACAGTGATGATTCTGAGGATAGGCAGTCATTATATCTCAAAAAAATAAAAACCCAATAAGTCAAAACCTATGAAGAATACTTACAAAACTGGGGCATCCCGCTGACTGTAAATACAAAAAGAAACAGTTCAGGAAAAAAAATAGGGATAACGAAATCAAAAAGAAAGAGGTCATACAAACCCTCAACAAAAACAAAAAATGACTGCGTATTTAGAATAAATCATCAATATCTGAACCATCATTGGAACATCAGGACAAAGACTCAAACAAGGTCTAATGCATGATCAACTGAGCTTAGGTTTGAAGAACATCACGAAGAACGGGTGGGTACAAATAATTTGAGCCTTTATCCTTTGTTTCTTAAACCGTGAACCAGGCCACGTTATAACCCTCAAAAGTCCTAGCTGAAGCGTGGGCTAGTTCGAAAGCATATTGTTACAAAAGGTATCCTGACTCCTTAAGGCTTGTGGTAAAATAACGAGTTGACACCATAATTTACAAAACTTGCTTGTTTTACTAAAAAAATCATTTTTCAAAAATTTCAAGACAGACATAAGCTTTGCATTTTTAAACATAACTTTGTTTGCATATGACTTTTTGTTTGAACAGCATAGAAGTTCGCACGACGAATGTCTAATGAACGGAAGCACCTCCAATCAAGGGGCATGGCATGATCACTGTCCATCGTCTGGGGCAGTCAGGTCAAGATTCAGAAAATCTCTCAAATGCCAAGATAACCAGGGACAAATCTCCGCCTGAGTCACTTGGGGCATGGGGCATGAATTCCAGCTATGAATCTTGCTTGATCAAACATCTTCTGGTTACACTGCAACACAACGACAGGGGCACCTCCCTACATCCTGAGAGCGTGGACATAGTCGAAAAAATACTACGCATAATCAAAGACCCGCTAGGCTGACACGCCTAGGCAAAAATAAGGGCTTCCCGACGAACCAAAAGGGTTCGAGCAAAAATAAGGGACGAAAATGGAAAAAATCTGTACACCCGGCAAGTCGAAAACCTAAAAAGGCGGCTTGGGCAAAAATGGGTATCCCGGTGGACTGAAAACCCGAAAGGGCGGTCCAGGCAAAAGTTAGGGATTAAAGCGTACGACTATGTCCTGTCATCTCGTCACTTGCCTACCAGAAGAAGATTTGTCAAACGACCGTTATCAAGACTCCACAAGTATCTTCTCCCACAGAAACAGGGGCAATAATGTTTGTCTAAACGGTCTAATGGTTCTGTCAATCAAGGTACCAAGGTAAGTTCAGCCGACGAACATAACCAGTATATCTTAACTCCCCAAAGAGTGAGTCAGCAAGTCAATGCGCTCTCCCCAAGCAAAGTTATACAATCAGCCTTAAGGAAGTTGGGTATCCCCCGCAGATCTTAACATTCCCCAGCACAATATACGAACATTCTTAACAAGCATCCCCGGCAGTCTTGGTCTAAGGCTGTTCCCCGGCGGTATACCAGATGTGATCGGTGGATCTGGAATTGACTGTTTAACGTTGGTTCACGAAATGTCGCGGAAGCAAGAGTCGCCACCGTCTTTTATTTTCTCCAAATGGAAAGGACAAAAGCACAGAAAAATTCCTTAAAGAGATTGCTCTCGGTTCGGGAGGTAGATTATAGAAAGGGAAGGTGTTAGCACCCTTTCTATCCATGGTTATCCATGGGCTCTTAGATACTTGCTCATTGTGTTTTCAAAAATGGTTTGTTTGCTTTTCAACTGTGGGTTTAAAAGTTTCTTTGAAAATTCCAATTCGACTCTTGTATCAGTCCTCAAGAGTGTTTGAAAAATTGCTTTCGAAAGCTTTTTGAAAATGTATCGGTGTGAAAAGTATTTTTGAATTTTTGTTTGAAATTAGAGCAAGTATCTAGAGTCGTCTACCTACCCTAAGGAATTCGTCTGTGTAAATGTCCTTAAAAGTAGTGCCATCCCACCATTGAGAGGTAGGTAGCACCACCGTTGGAGGTGTTCGGGTCAATTCGAGGTTCGGGACATGGTGATCACCAGAGCAATGGGAAGACACCTTAGAAGCTACCCTCATGCCAGGTTCCCGGATCATGAGGACTTACTAAGACATCCTCTACTCGACGATCACCTTTCGAGAGGCAAGGCAACAGTGAGGCGTACCCTAGGGGTGGTGTGTGCGATTCGTGTGTCAGATTCGTTTGCATTTATCTTGTCATGTCATTGGTGTTCTACGCTTGTTTTTATTTTGTCCATACATTCTTTCATGCTTTGATTTAACAGTTAAAAAGTTGCGGGAAAGTAAAGATCTAAAGCTATTACAAAAGGCGCGGGTCCACATCGCCAAAATTAACCAGGACCCGATTTGATAGAAAATAAATAAAGGAATTAAAAGTGCGAGAAGTAATTACAAGGCTTCGGGAGAGGTACATAATTATTTAAAAGAAATAAAATAAGTGCGCGAATTGGAAATTTATCGAAACGAGGGCGTTGGACCCTTTTGCAAAATTAAATTACATGGAATTAATTGATTAAAAGAAAGAAATTGTTTTTTTTTGTATTTTTTAGTGTTTTAAGATTTAATATAAAAAATTTTAATTAAAATTAAGATAAGACGCAAACCCTAATTCTATTTTTATTTTAATTTATTAAGAAGACGTCAGAATTTAACCTAAATTAACCCTAATTTTTGTATACAAATTTAATTATGAAAATAAATAAAATAAATAATATTATTGTGAAAAAGAAAAATTGAAAAGGAATAAAACATTAATTAAACCTAGTTCTATATTTTTTTTAGCTTTTTGTTATGAAAGAAATAAAAATTAAAACCCTATTTTAAACTAATTAATTTACATGCATTTATTTACAAGAAATATTACAATAAAATATTTATTATATTTTTTATCTTTTCTGATTTTTATGCATTTTTTATATTTATGAAAATAGGTAATTAATTTAAACAAATAATAATTAAAAGTAATAGATTTAAATAAATAAAGAAAATAAAGAAGAGTGAAAAATATGCAAACCTAGGGGGTGGTAGTCCCCAAAGTGGAGGTATAGATTCAGTAATCTGGCCCATTTGTTTTGGCCTATTTGGACTTTTTTCTGGTAGCATGCTGAAGCGTTGACTAGGGCGTAGCGTATTCTCCAACTCTCAGCCTTTGATTTGATTCCAATGTGCACGTGGATGGATAGATGATGAAGGAATATGGTGCGTCTGCAGCCTTGAAGCGCATGGGAACTGTTATTGAAAAATAATATGGGAACATGGAAGACCTGGGGCTCGAACCCAGGTCATGTACCTTTCCAACCAACGCGTTTGCCACTGAACCAACACTTGCACGTTTAACATATAATAACAAACAAATATAATAAATAAAAACAAGAATGTTAGTGGGTTAAAGCGCGTGAATTTCAAATCCACCTATCACGTCTTGCCACGGACTCATCTTCCTCGCGTGTTTTATTTTTTTTCTGAAACAAGAACACATTGGCCACGGTTTTCCATGCGTTCTCTTAGGCAGCTTATGGGAAAATAACGATTAGCCCTCTGACGCTCATAAATTGAGCGCGAGGGTTCCATTGCCTTCGTCCAAATGCGCTGGTTTGAATGGTGGTGGTCTTGAGGGCTAATTTTTCTTTGTTTCAAAAGCCCTAATCTGAAGCTCTGTAAACCCTAAAAATCAAACATGGCATAATCGCGTGTAGCACATAAACAGACAATTAAATGTATTGGTTAGCTTTAGAACTTCATAATGAACATGAATCAAGTATTAAAAATCACAAAGGATGCGTAAATCATGATGCACGATTATGAATTTTTCTTGGTACAGTTTGCATTCGTGTTACCAATTCCTTGAGTTTGGATGGTTGTTTTTGATCGGAATATGTTCAGTAATCTCCAAGGAAGCTATTGGAATAGAAATTCTGCCTTGAATCGCCCTAGAAGAGAGTTTTCAGAATTGACTTTCTTGAGAAAAATTTCAAGTTTGGTTATGGCTTTGTTGAGCTGCTGCGTGTGTTTTTGCACTAGGGTTGTATTCAGGCTTTTGTATTGAGTCCATTAGGTCAAGAAACTTGCTCAAAATCTCTTGCAATCATGGTTTGAAGATTTGATTTTTTCACCATGATTTCCATATCTTTTTCCATGTGTTTTTGGTTCAAATCATATCCAATTGCTCCAATTCTTTCCATATTGACTTATGCACGAAATCTTGAGAATAAAACAAGTACAAAAAGATTTGTTAGGTTAAGTTAAATATTTTTCACATATTTAATTGATTTAAGTGAATTATTATAAATAAAATTCAAATAAATAAATAAATAATGAGAAAATACTTCCCTTTGGGCCAAGTGGTCGTGCACATGCTTGGAATGATGAATTGTGGAAGAAAAATGGGCCCATTAGCAATTTTAGGTCATTTGAATCAATGTTGACTTTTCAAAATATCCAAAAATTTCCCAACTTCTACAAGGCATAACTTGCTCAAATTTTAAGCTTTGCTCATGTTCTTGGACATTTTGGAAAGGTCTTTGAGTCCTCTAACCAATGCCTTTTGTCCCATGTCATTTTGATTTACCAATCTCAAGTTATGGCCTTTGACTTAAAGTCCCTTTTTGTTGACTTTTGAAAATGACCTATAATGTTGAGATTGATAACTTTTTGTGAGAGCATTTCTTGGACTTGAAATATGAAGATGAGTTGTAGGAAATGTCTTTCTCTTCAAAATGAGCTTTGGATGGAATTTTTCTGATAATCCATGTGAAAGTTATGCCCTGGTCAATTTCAGTTGACTTTTTCAGCTGTCCAAATAAGGAAACTTTTGCATCTTGATGATTTCTGAGCCAAATTTTGAGAATCATGATCAAGCATTGATCAAATGATGTTTGTGGCTTCAAAATGATATGTTGACCAAAAATTTGAACTTTTGACTGCCAAATGACCATTTGCCCCTACAGTTGACTGTAGTGCAATTTAGGGTTTTGACTGTGCAATTTTGTGCTGAATGCCTTGAAACTTGATATGAGGATGCTTGACCATATTTGTAGGCATGTGAGACTTGATTGGGCCTTTGAAAACTTCATTTTCTTGATCAGAACACAAACCATAATCTTGACTGTATAGGAGATCTTTGACTGTGCAACCCTTGGGGAGATTTTGAAGCTTTGACTTGGCAAATCTTTGAAGAATTATGGGAGGGCAAATTTTGGGGTACAACACCAGACATTCAGCGGAATTTCTTCCCCAATATATCTCAAAGATTTCCCCAGGAGAGTCTAGTCTGAAGATTTCCCCAGGAAAGTTTGAATCAATCTCCCCAACAGGAAGCTTATCCCCAGTAGAATCTGGAAGCTTCTCCCCCACATAGCACGAACGCGTCTCCCGGCTTTACTCAAAGGTTATTTCCCTACCAGGATATAACTGGGTTATCCTCAGCCAAAAGCCACGGAAAGATCGTCCCCGACGAAGTCTTCCTATCCCCAGCGGAGTCTATCAAAGCTTCCAACATAACAACGGTATCCCCAACGAAGTTACCATCAACACTTCAACAGAATACCTCTCTTCCCACAGAGTATTGTTCCCCAGCAAGATCGCTAGAATAATTTTCCCCCCGCAGAGCAATCCATTCGCCAAGTTTATTCCCTAACGGAGTTATCTTCTCCTATCGGTATTCTTGCAACTATCATCCCCAGCGGAAACAACAAAGCACTATTCTCTAACATCAGCCCAGGATGTGACTTCCCGACACCCGTCAAGGATTTACTTTCCTAGACAAAAAACATACATTCATAAACATCGCATTTCCATACATTATAACATGCATATACGTATCATGAATATCCAATCTCATTTATGTTGAGAACATCATTGCTTGATCCATATCATGCATTGCATATGACTGACCTTTACCTTTCAGGAAAGATTCAGTTAAGTTCTCAGTTATGTCCAAGACCTTGTCTGGTCCGTTAAATCGACTCCTAAAGATTTTTCTGATTCTTATCCAGTCAAAGGCCTTCTCTGGTCCAGTTAAATCGATTCCTAAAGATTTTTCTGATGAAGACTCAGTTGAAGATTCCAAGACCTTGTCTGGTTCAGTTAGATCGACTCCTAAAGATTTTTCTAATTCTTATCCAGTCAAAGGCCTTCTCTGGTCCAGTTAAATCGATTCCTAAAGATTTTTCTGATTCTTATCCAGTCAAAGGCCTTCTCTGGTCCAGTTAAATCGATTCCTAAAGATTTTTCTGATGAAGACTCAGTTGAAGATTCCAAGACCTTGTCTGGTTCAGTTAAATCGACTCCTAAAGATTTTTCTGATACTTATCCAGTCAAAGGCCTTCTCTGGTCCAGTTAAATCGATTCCTAAAGATTTTCCTGATTCTTATCCAGTTGAAGATTCCAAGACCTTGCCTGGTTCAGTTAAATCGACTCCTAAAGATTTTTCTGATTCTTATCCAGTCAAAGGCCTTCTCTGGTCCAGTTAAATCGATTCCTAAAGATTTTCCTAATGAAGACTCAGTAGAAGACATCCAAGATTCTCTCATCGTTACTGTTGAGGTTGAAGTCGCCTCTGATTCTCTCATCGTTACCGTTGAGGTTGAAGTCGCCTATGATTCTCTCATCATTACTGTTGAGGTTGAAGTCGCCTATGATTCTCTCATCGTTACTGTTGAGGTTGAAGTCGCCTATGATTCTCTCATCGTTACTGTTGAGGTTGAAGTCGCCTATGATTCTCTCATCGTTACTGTTGAGGTTGAAGTCGCCTATGATTCTCTCATCGTTACTGTTGAGGTTGAAGTCGCCTATGATTCTCTCATCGTTAGTGTTGAGGTTGAAGTCGCCTATGATTCTCTCATCGTTACTGTTGAGGTTGAAGTCGCCCATGATTCTCTCATCGTTACTGTTGAGGTTGAAGTCGCCTATGATTCTCTCATCATTACTGTTGAGTTTGAAGTCGCCTATGATTCTCTCATCGTTACTGTGAGGTTGAAGTCGCCCAAGGTTCTCTCGTCGTTACTGTTGAGGTAGTAATCATCCAAGGTTCTCTCATCGTTACTGTTGAGGTAGTAATCACCCCAGGTTCTCTCATCGTTACTGTTGAGGTAGTAATCACTCCAGGTTCTCTCACCGTTACTGTTGAGGTAGTAATTGTCCAAGGTTCTCTCATCGTCCCGTTGAGGTAGTAACCATCCCTGATTCATTCATCACCTTTTGAAACTCCAGACTCGATTCCTGCATCTCGCCAGAGTACGTCTGAAGAGGTTTAAGGATTCAATTCCTGTATCCAGCCAGGGCACATCTGCATAAAAAGTTTGAAGATCAACTCCTGTAACAGGCCAGGTAATTATCTTTCTTTTTCAGGTACGCAAGTTCTCGCTAAGGAAACTCTTACGCGGTCAACACCCAGATGGCATCTGTAAGCCCATCCACCTATCCATCACCTCTCAACATGGCATCTATAAGCCCATCCTCCTATCCACTAATCTCTAAATGGCATCTACAAGCCCATTCCCACCTTCACACTGCCAACATGTGAGCGCAAATTTCTGGGCACTCTAGTGTTCAATCATCTTCCACCTTCGGATTACGAAAGGCATGCCAGCCAATCTACATCCTCGGGTCTAAGAAGATTGAACAGGGGCAACTGTTGTACCCCAAAATTTTCCCTCCCATATTCTTCAAGATCTGTCAAGATCAAGCTTCAAAATCTCCCAAAAGTTGCACAGTCCAATGGCCTCCTAACAGTCAAAAATTAGGGTTTTGTTTCTGGCAAAGAAATTGAAGTTTCCAAGGGTCCAAACAAGTCCCACATGCCTATAAACATGGTCAAGCATCCATATGCCAAGTTTCAAGACTCACAGCACAAGATGGCACAGTCAAAAACCCTAATTGCTCAACAGTCAACTGCAGGGGCAAAATGGTCATTTGACAGTCAAAAGTCAAAAATTTTGGTCAACATCTTATTTTGAAGCCACAAACATCATTTGATCAATTCTTGATCATGATTCTCAAGGCATGGCTCAAAAAGTCTCAAGATGCAAAAGTTTCTATTTTTGGATAGTTGGAAAAGTCAACTGTAAATTGACCAGGGCATAACTTCCACATGGTTTATCAGAAAAATTCCATCCAAATCTCATTTTGAAGAGAATGACATTTCCTACAACTCATATTCACACTTCAAGTCCAAGAATTGCTCTCACAAAAAGTTATCAATCTCAACATTATAGGTCATATTCAAAAATCAACAAAAAGGCACTTTAAGTCAAAGACCATAACTTGAGATTGGTAAATCAAAACGACATGGGACTAAAGAAATTGGTTAGAGGACTTTAATACCTTTCCAAAATGTCCAAGAACATGATCAAAGCTTAAAAATTGAGCAAGATATGCCTTGTGGAAGTTGGGAAATTTTTGGGAATTTTGAAAAGTCAACTTTGCTTCAAATGCCTCAAAATTGCTAATGGGCCACAATTTCTTCCAAGAATCATCACCCAAAGGCCATGCACGACCCATTGGCATCCAAGGGAGTTATTTCATCATTTTTTATTAATTATTTGAATTTTTAAATGTTATTAATTCACTTAATTAAAATTAAATATGAAAAAATACTAAAGCATGTATCTTAAATCTTTTTATGCAGCTAATAGGTCCATTATAAGCTCAAGATTTCGTGCACATTCAAAAAGGAAAGAATCATTCATGATTTGGCATATTTGGCATGAAAACAGATTGGAAAAGATCATGGAAAATCACAAATTTGAAAAGCATTAAAACATGGATTTTGGACTTGTTTTGTTAACCTAATTCACTCCACATATAAGCAGGAACATAAACCTAATCACAACAACAAGCAAGCTGCGCCCAAACTCAAAGAAAACTTTGCACTTTTCTCTCAAAAATTTCAAAACTGAAAGCACACATAGAGCACGTTTCAAGGCCTAAGAAGCATTCCAATAGCTTGCTTACACATCCAGGAATCTTTTCCAATCAAAAACACATCCCCTAACCTCAAGAACTGGTAGAACACAGTCGCCCTGTTCATACAATTTTGCATAATCGTACTTTGAATTTCATGTCATATTAATGCATTTTAAATGTTGATTATTACTAACATGGGTATTCTGAAGCTAATGGCACAATTTAATTGAAGAATGCTTGCACGTATGAAAAGTTACCATGAACGATGCTTAGGGTTTCAAAGCTCCAAATTTGGGGTTTTACGCATAAGGCAAAATTAGCCAATCAAACCTGTACCATTGAAACCAGGAGACACACACGAATTAATCTCACTATTCGCACCCAATTTATATTGCCATATATGCTAATCGCTATTTTCAGGTCCTACACTTAGTGGGGGTTTAAAACCCCCGCTATCCATTCTATATTTTTCAGGCAACGAAGAAGAAAGCTAACGTGGCTTATTACTATTGGGATATTTGAATGATAGTGCATTTTTTTTGTGGTTCAGCATAACATGGTCTTTTCACATATATTATTTCTATCTCATTATACTAACGAATACGCGCGCGTAGCTCAGATGGTTAGTGCGTTTGGCTTGCAGGTATTGGGACCTGGGTTCGATTCCCAGGTCCCCCACCTCTTCAATATTATTTTTCTCAAAGTGTTTCCATGCAGCATGTTCTCAAGGGAGTACCATATGCCTTCACCATCTGGCTTGCCACGCGCCTAAAGGCTCCATCCAATGGCCAGGACGTGCAGATCACCATATGCATTGGTCAACAGCTCCTCACACAAACGCTGAAAGTCAACGTGGGCCTGGAATTCTTGGGCCAAACTGCTTTCCATGAACCTCCTCAATTGGGTCAACACCCCCCATATGTTTGCATTTTCTTTCTCTCTTTTCATTCTTTTCTTTTATTTATTTTTTTTTATGTTAATTGTTTTATTTAATTCATAAAATTAATTTTAATAATACAAAAATACAAAAAAAAATCAGAAAAGTAAAAATAAAAAAAATATGTTTTATTTAATAGTTTTTTGTAAATAAATTTAATAATCAATTTAGTTTTAATTTAGGGTTTAAATTTTAATTTGTTTTCTAAATAACTAAAAAAGGTAGAAATTAGGTTTTAGATTTTTATTCTTTTTCTCAATAAAATAATTTCATCTTATTCTTATTATTAATAATTAATTATTTTTGTAAATACTTGTAATTAATTAATTAGGGTTAAATTAGGTTAAACTTAAACAATTTTCTTTAATAAATTAAAAACAATTTAGAACTAAGGTTTTATTTAACTTTTAATTCCAATTAATTCTCTTTAATTTCATAAATCCAAAAACATAAAAAAAATAAGTTCTTTTTCTCATTTAATAATTAAATCATTTTTCAATTTCAATTTAATTTCGTTAAAGGGTCCAACGCCCTCGCACCTTCGATTATAACTTCTTTTCGCGCATTTATCTTTATTTCTTTTATGAACATAATGTATTTGCCCCAAAGCTTTGTAATAGATAATTAGGATATTTACTTTCCGCATTTTATTTATTCAAATCGGGTCTTGGTTTAATTTGGCGATGTAGATCCGCGCCTTGTAATAACGTAGGACCTTTATGTTTCCACATTTTTATTTCCGCACCCCTTAACTGCTAATAATTTGCATGAAAGAATGAATGGCCAAAAATAAAATCAAAGCGTAGCTCACTCAATACATGACAAGACAAATATAACTGAAAATGACACACAAATCACACACCACTCTTAGGGTACGCCTCACTGTTGCCTTGCCCCTCGAAACGTGGTCGTCAAGTAGAGGACGTTTTAGTAAGTCCTCATGTCCATGAACATGGCATGGGGGTAGCTTCTAAGGTATCCTCCTATTGCTCTGGTGACCACACTGTCCCTAAACTCGAATTGACCCGAACACCTCCAACGGTGGTGCTACCTACCTCTCAATGGTGGGATGACACTATCTTAAGGACATTTACACAGACTAATTCCTTAGGGTAGGTAGATGACTCATGGGTACTTGCTCTTTTCAAAACAAACAAAAACATCTTTTCACACCTCACACTTTCAAAAGCTTTCAAAACAAAATTTTCAAACACTCTTGAGGACTGATACAAGAGTCATTCAGAAATCTTTCAAAGAAACTTTTTCAAACCCACTCACATTTGAAAAGCAAAAAAATTTTAAAAACATAAGAGCAAGTACCTAAGAGCCCGTGGATAACCACGGATAGAAAGGGTGCTAACACCTTCCCTTTCTATAAATCTACCTCCCGAACCGAGAAACATATCTCATAAGGAATTTTGTTGTGCTTTTGTCCTTTCCTTGTTGGAGAAAATAAAAGACGGTGGCGACTCTTGCTTACCGCAACATTTCGCGAACCAGCTTTAAACAGTCAGTTCCAGATCCACCGATCACACCGTGCAACTCAGAGAATTCTTCCAGGGTAGGGACCAGCTGGAAGTCTTGAAAGGTGAAGCAATGATATAGGGGATCATAAAACTGGACCAGGATACTCATCATTTGTTTGTCCAACTTTGAGGTAACTAAACTGAGAAGAGAACCATGCCTCCTGATGAAGGAAGTAGTGTCTGGAATCCTGACAACAAACTCTTTAAGCAAAGTAGGTACTTGAACAAAGTTGATCCGGATAGTATTCCTACGCATGGGCATCATGATGTCCTACAAAACAGAGCAAAGATGAAACCCTCTTGTCTTTGAAATAGGTTAGTCCTTATGCAAGATGTATGTGATGTTATGATGTTATGATGTCATGGTAAAGGCACACCACAAATATTCACAAAAGGCAAACATGGTAAAGGCATACAAGTCACACAAAAGAGCCCTTAGATTTCAGGCTGGCATGAAGCTCATGTACTACCCTCTTTCAGTTTCAGTTGGTTAAGACCTGTCCTAAAAAATAGTAATCAGGTTCTAGAGGATCTCAATATCACTGACTACCCTCAATCGGTCATAATTCTAGTTTAGCAACCTTTTCTTGCGGTCGGAATCATCGCGAGAGTTTAGTCTCAATGAGTGTAGCATACTGCTACTGTTCTATGGCCAGGTTGGTCAATTTAAGGTTCTAAGGCCAGTTGGTGCTTAATGACTCCTTAGAAGACCCACATTCTCCTCGTTTCAACACAAGGGATATCGGTACAGACTAAGGTGCCACACCAACGTAGCTACTGCTTCATCCGTGTCGGTCTATGCCGGACAGATCCCTCACAGTTTATTGCTACTTACGTAAAGGGTATCCCCAGATCTGGGTTAGGATCTATAGAACTCTGATATAAGCCCACAAAATTTAAAGCATACAAAGCATACAATTGAAAACACAAGTGATATAATCCTAAGGTATACCTCACTTATGAAGAAGTGAAAAACACAAGAAGGGGGGTTGAATTGTTAAAACTTGAAATCAATTGCAATGAACACGATATTTTTATCCTGGTTCGTTTGATCTCAAACTACTCCAGTCCACCCGTCAAGGTGATTTCGCCTCTCTCCAACGAGGTCTTAATCCACTATATTCAACTAAATATTACAATCTGCTTTAGCAACTGCTAGAGCCTTCTTGAGTCAAACCACAAACCGGTTTCTCAAGGAATTACTTTCTTACAAAGAATTGAAATCTAGGTGTGTGAATGTTTTCTACAAAACTGTTTATCACAACTGTGATACTACACAACTTAAGCTTATGGAAACTAGATTGCTAAAATACTTGAGTAAGGAATTTTGGAGCTTTTAGCAAACTGAGAGTAAGGAAGATGATGATTTAGCTTTTAGGCGTGTAAATTGATGTAGAGCATTAGCCAATTCAATCTTCATTGACTTGTTTATATAGCATTGGAATTGATGAACGTTGGAGCAATAATTCTGATTCAATGCCAATAACAATCTTTCCTTATTAAGCAGATCTTGTCTGGAATGATGTCGTTGGTAATAACTCATCTTGAATGCACAGTACCGTTGCAACTAAAGCGTGTTCTGGCTTTGGCTCATTCTGACGCTGCTTAAGTGCTGATGAACTATTGTTGTCTTTATCAGAGATCAGAGTGTTGAGCGCAGATCTGTTCATCAAGCTTCAGCATAAGCGTGAGTTGTTCTTCTGATTCTGGTATCTGATATAGCAACTTCTGATGCTGGTGTTGATATCCAATTTTCTGATGCTGATGAGGATGTTCTCATGCTGATACCCATCAGAGTTTCTGTAAAACAGAAAGTAAATTTTAGGTAGCAAATAGTTCTTACATGAATCACATAATTAATATATCTTTTCATTTTGTTATCATCAAAACTTAAACTTAGGGTAGTAGATTCAAACTTTGTTCTAACAATCTCCCCCTTTTTGTTGATGACAAAAACTAGATATTTTTTAATTGAAAATAGCGTGAAAAGTATCAGAGATAACTAAATGATAAGATGCATCAGAATTAAATAGGAAGTTATCAAAGATAAGGGATAAAGAGATATCAGAGTTGGGATCGGAGATACTCCCCCTGAATTTATTACTTCCCTTTTAATTCCAAGAGTTCTTCAGGATCAGATCTTTATTGAATTTTTGAACATCAGAATGTTAGAGCTTCAGATCAGAATGTCAGAGCTTTGACTATCAGAACTTCAGATCAGAATATCAGACCTTCAGAGCTTCAGTGTATCAGAGAGCATTCTTGTACCTGTGGACTTATGCAAAAACAGAAAACATTCAAGTATGTCAGAGTGTTAGAATGTTTGAGACTTTGTGTCTCAGTAATCCGTTATTGAAAAATATCATTCTTGTTCTCCCCCTTTTTGTCAGCAATCAAAAAGTGTAAGTGATGTGCTAAAACGATCAGAGTAGAAAAACTTGTTATATTAAAATATTCAGAGCCAGACAAAACAGTACAAAAAGATATGCAAAGAAAACATTGAAAATATCATGAATGAAAAACTAAGGTTGGGGAGGAAAGCGTGTGAACAGAGTCTCCAGCATTGCTTTAATCTGATCAGCAGTTTCAGTCTGCTTGTGCACCATGCTGACTACTGTATCTATCTTGCTGTCCTGCACATCCATCCTTTCCTTCATCTTCTGATCATTTTCATCCATTCTTTGCTGCAGACGAATATCATTCAGCTTCAACTCTTCCAGAGTCTGCCTGTCCAAGGCAGCTTGAGAAATATCAGAAGTAGGAAGCTTCTGAGAGCTTTCTGCAACATCTTTAGCTTGACTGGCTTCAGCTTGAATTGTCTGATCTTCTTCTGGCTGCACTTTTGAAGCTGGACGCTTCTCAGACCATGGCTCACTATCCAGACGGAGCACGTCTTCCTGAGGCAGCTGACTTTCAACTTCCTTCAGCAGCTTGCTAAAGTTCTGTTGTGCCTGCTCATAGTTGATATCTTGCAACTTGAGAGCTTCAGCACGTACCCATATTCTGAAACGTGTCCAGAGCTGGTCTGAGGCAGCAGGATCAATCATTCTAGGACAGACTTGCTTCAGAGAAGTAATCCACTGCTGCAAACCTGTTTCAAAATTCACAATGCCAGAGCCAACATCTGGCTGTTTTGGTTTTGGAATGGCTATTTTATTTTTGAGATCAGCAAGACGGTCAAGGATTGTTAAATCGATGAAGGTCCTGCTGGGGTCTTCGGTAGTTTGTTTGGAGATGTTTGTTTGGGATATGGAGTGGGAGAATCAGAAATAATAATTGGACTGGTGGGAGTTTTTGGAGTATTTGGAGGGGTAGTTTCTGGCGAGGATGGCAGCTGGGCCATGGTTACAGTTGTTCCACATGGCAGCTGAATTGCCAAGGGTTGGGGCTCGGAGGATTGAGGAGAATGAGGTTAAGGAGATGGAGTTTCAGAATGATGAAACTCAGGTTGTGGAGGTGATGGTTGATGAATTTCTGGTTGAGGAGAGGGAGGAGGAATTGCTGGTTGTGGAGAAGAAGGAGGAATTTCTGGTTGTTGTGGAATTTGTGGTTCTTCTAGTATGGGTGAGAGAGGTTGTTCTGGTTGAGGAGAGTGGGAAATTTCTGGTTCAGTGTTTGGATTATCTGAGAGGTGATCAGAAACACGTTGATCAATGTCAGACAGAACTCTGTCAAGTTCTGATGCTGTTGAAGTTGTGGGTTTTGGATGTTTGGTGCGGGGTCTTTTGAGAGTCAGTGACTCGGAAGGGTCATCTTCTGGTTCGGTTTCATCAATAGTTGGTATGGGGATTGGAATTTCATGTGAAGCTGGAGTTGGGATTGATGTTGGAATAGCAGAATAATTTAAAACAGAAGCAGCAGATAAATTACCTCTTTTCTTGGGAGTCTGCTGGGATGATCCTTCTGAAGTGGCCTTCCTTTTCTTCGTCTTCTTCAGAGAAACTTCTGGTTGTTGTTGGTGCAGATCTTTGATATTCAGTTTGGGATCTGTACCATCAGCCTTGCAAGCGTCCAAGTATCTGAGAACCACCACTGGCTTTGATTCAATCTCAGAAAATAACGGAAAGTCGTCCAGAGGGACTCTTCTGCTGGTGATGTCAGCAATAGGAGTAACGCTGGGCTCCTTTTTGATATTCTCTATCAGTTTCATTTTCTTCATATTCTTGGCGTTCAGAGGCTTGCCAACAGTTGGTTCAATAGTACTTAGTTCTTGAGCTTCTGTGAGGTGCTCTATCAGCCTATTCTCAGTCAGAATATCTGATATTAACCTGCCAAAGGGTATCCAATCCCTCTTTGTCCTTTCTTCTTCCCTGGTCTCCTTGACGCTGGTCCTGAGGTGATTAAACAGAAGATGAGCCAAGTTGATTTTTACCTTCTGATTAATAAAGTAGATCAGAAACTGTTGATCTATATTTATATAATCAGGAGAGCTTGTTGGCTTCCTGTGATTAAAGCACCCCAGAATGATCTTCGCCCATACTCTGTGGTGATCCTTTAAGTCTCTGATTTTGCTGCTGGGAACCCCAAGGGTGAAAATCTGTTCTTCTATGACACCAACGTTAGAGCATCTTTCAGCCATATCAATACAATGGACGCCACCGCCACTGTAACCAATCAATTTTGCTATGTGATCCTCAGTGATCACAATCTTCTTTCCCATTATGTAGGAGGTGACTTGATGCGTTGATGAGGAAGCATGAATCCAGAACTCCTTGACCAAAACTGGGAACGTTGGTCCAACCAACCTGTCAAAATATCTCTCCCATTTCTGTGCCCTAACTTCTGCTGTCAAGTCAAAACCATTCTCTTTCAGACTGGAGAAGTCAACAATTAGTTCAGACAGCACTTCCAAATTCTTCACTGGTGTAAGGAGTTTTCTGAAGGGAACTTGGTACTGTTCAGAGGAAGCTTTCTTCTGAGAACCTGCAGAAACATTGCTGGAGGTTGCCATGTTCACACTTAGGGTTTTTCTGAGAAAACTGAAAAATGGTTTCTTTTGAGAGAGATGAACACACAGAAAATGCAGAGAAAATATTGTGAGATTGAAAGAAACGGTAAAAGATTAATGTGATATGTTAATGAGTTTAAATAGATTTGAGAAAAATTTTGAAAGTGTAAACGGTTTCAAGAAAGAGAAATAAAATCATGATTATGTTTTAAAACATGATTACTTTCATTTAATGCTTGCTGATTTTGGGGAATTTGAGAAAGATACTTGAAACGGTTACCAGACATGTGTCTCAATGCACCCAATCAGCGTTTTGCCTTCTCAGAAGCGTGCACGCGTGTTCTGCTTCAGAGATTTGCTGATGATTGGATGACACTTGTTTGATTTAGTGATCAGCACGTCTATCCTTGAGCTGAAACGCTCAGATCTTTAAGACTAGCATCTGATACAATCTGCATGTTCTATCTTTTTAAGCAAATAGCAGAAGTATTGTCACAGAGTATAGGGATGTTACTCTCAAAAATCTGGAAGTCTTCAAGCTGACTTTTCATCCAGAGCATTTGTGTGCTACAACCTGCTATTGCTATGTACTCAGCTTCTGCTGTTGATAGCGCAATTGTGGATTTCCTTTTGCTAGACCAAGAGATCAGATGTTCTCCCAGAAACTGGCAGCTTCCAGAAGTACTTTTACGCTCTACTCTGTCTCCAGCAAAGTCAGCATCGCAGTAGCCTACTAAGTTGTAATCACTAGATTTTCTATAAAATAAACCCAGATTAGTAGTACCTTTCAGATACTTGAAAATTCGCTTAACAGATGTTAAGTGAGATTCTCTAGGATCTGATTGGAATCTAGCACAAATACATACGCTGAATAAGATATCAGGTCTTGAAGCTGTCAGATAAAGGAGAGAACCAATCATACCTCTGTAGACCTTCTGTTCTACCTTTTTGCTTACCTCTTCTCTTTCTAGAATGCACGTGGGATGCATTGGAATCTTTGATGGCTTACATTCTGAGAGGTCAAATTTCTTCAGAAGATCTCTGACATATTTGCTCTGATGAATGTAAGTTCCCTCTGGAGTTTGATTGATCTGAATTCCTAGAAAGAATTTCAGTTCCCCCATGAGGCTCATCTCAAATTTTGCCTGCATACACTTAGCAAATTTTCTTCCAAGAGAAGGATTAGTAGATCCAAAAATAATATCATCAACATAAATTTGACAGACTAAGATGTCATTCTTAACTGACTTACAGAATAAGGTAGTGTCCACCTTCCCTCTGGTGAATTCGTTTTCTAACAGAAAGTTACTTAGTCTTTCATACCAAGCTCTGGGGGCTTGTTTCAGACCATATAGTGACTTCTTTAGTTTGAAAACATGTTCTGGATGTTTTGTATTTTCAAAGCCAGGGGGTTGGTGCACATAAACCTCTTCTTCTATATAACCATTTAAGAATGCACTCTTGACATCCATCTGATACAGAGTGATGCCTCTATTAACAGCAAATGAAATTAAAAGTCTGATAGATTCTAACCTGGCGACTGGAGCAAAGGTTTCTGTATAGTCTATCCCCTCTTGCTGACTATAACCTTGTGCTACCAGTCGTGCTTTATTTCTGATGACTTCACCTTGTTCATTTAGCTTATTTCTGAACATCCATCTTGTTCCAATGACGTTGAATCCTTTTGGTCTGGGAACAAGATCCCATACGTCATTTCTGGTGAATTGGTTCAGCTCTTCTTGCATTGCTAGAATCCAGTCGTTGTCCAGAAGTGCTTCATCAATAGAAGAAGGTTCAATCAGAGACACAAGTCCCATGAGGGATTCTTCAGAGTTTCTGAAGCTTGCTCTTGTTCTGATTGGATCTTCCTTTCTTCCTAAGATAGTTTCTTCTGGATGATCCAAGCTGCTTCTGGGTAATCTCTTCTGAGGTTGATCAGCAGCTGTTGTAGGATTGCTAGCAGTGCTCCTTTCAGATGTTGAAGGAGTGTTTGTGTTGAGAGCTTCTGATGACTTGTCTTCAGAACTTGTAAATTCAATTTCCATACCTGCAAAAACTTCATTCTGCTTTGACTTTTCAGAGTCAAGCTTATCATCAAAACGAACATTGATTGATTCTTCCACAATTTGTGTTTCTGTATTGTATACTCTGTACCCTCTTGAGCGTTCAGAGTATCCTAACATAATACACTTATGTGCTTTAGAGTCAAACTTGTTCAAATAATTCTTTGTATTTAACATAAAACAAGTACATCCAAATGGATGAAAATATGAAATGTTGGGCTTTCTGTTCTTCCACAATTCATATGGAGTCTTTTCCAGAATAGGTCTTATTGATATTCTATTCTGAATGTAGCACGCTGTGTTTATTGCCTCTGCCCAGAAGATCTTAGCAACGTTTGTCTCATTGATCATGGTTCTGGCCATTTCTTGCAATGTTATGTTCTTTCGTTCTACAACTCCATTTTGTTGGGGAGTTCTAGGACAAGAGAAATCATGCAGAATGCCTCTGTCATTAAAGAATGACTCAAAATCTTTGTTTTCAAACTCTCCACCATGATCACTTCTGACTTTAACGATTCTAAGATCCTTTTCATTCTGAACTTGGTTACAGAAGGTAACAAACACAGAGTGTGACTCGTCCTTATGTCTTAAGAACTTTACCCATGTCCATCTGCTATAGTCATCTACGATTACTAACCCATACTTCTTGCCACTTACTGAAGCAGTTTTAACTGGTCCAAATAAGTCAATGTGCAGAAGTTCTAATGGCTTAGAGGTAGAAACAACATTTTTAGATTTGAAAGAAGTTTTTGCAAACTTGCCTTTCTGACATGCTTCATACAGAGCATCTGAATTGAACTTCAAATTAGGAAGTCCTCTGACTAGATTGAGTTTGTTAATCTGAGATATTCTTCTCATACTAACATGCCCCAATCTTCTGTGCCAGATCCACTGCTCGTTGTTAACAGACAGAAGACACTTTACATTCTGACTTTTCAGTTCAGAAAGTTTGATTTTATAGATGTTGTTTTTCCTCTTTCCATTAAACAGGATAGTCCCATCTTTCTGACTAACAGCTTTACATGATTTTTGATTAAAGATTATATCATAACTGTTATCACTTAATTGACTTATGGATAACAGATTATGCATTAATCCATCTACTAGCAGAACATTATTTATAGAGGGAAGATTTCCATTACCTATAGTTCCAGAGCCAATTATCTTTCCCCTCTGATTGCCTCCAAAGCCAGCGTGGCATCCAGGCTTAAGTTCCAGGCTTTGGAACATATGCCTTCTTCCCGTCATGTGTCGCGAGCAGCCAGAGTCCAGGTACCTTGACTGGTGTTTCTGATTTTCTGCTAAAGATATCTGCAACATGTATTATTTTATCCTTAGGTACCCAGATTTTCTTGGGTCCTGATTTGTTAGATTTACCAAAGCTCTGGTTGAATTTTGGTTTCACAGAATACTTACTGCTAGTGTATTTAATATCATGTGTGTGACCATACGCAAAATGTGAG